>CM060984.1:151727979-153045479 GCA_030765065.1 Deroplatys truncata
AATACATGTTTTGAGACCTCCTGAATCCAAAAAAAGCATTTTTGGAAACATGTCCGTGTGTGTGTCTGTGTGTGTGTCTGTGTGTGTGTGTGTCTGTGTGTCTGTGTGTCTGTGAACAGCATAACTCAAAAACGAACAGTCGGATAAACACCAAACTTGGTATTTAGGTTCAGTATCTTCCAGAGATGCGACACGAAGGTTTTCAAGAAAATCCCCCCACCCCAGACTACCCTTTACATGGAACATTTTTCGAAAATTTTAATTTTCTCAAAAATGGCTCTAACGATTTTGATGAAAATATCATATGTTTAAGACAATGTCATGAGAAATGAAATGTATATCTCGAATTTTCTGGGAATGTCTCCAAAAGTATTCTTTATTGTGAACGACTTTTGCATAACTGGTAAACCGTAAGAGATAGACAGAATTTTACTTCACAAAAAATGTAGATCGCGTTAAAATACACAACTTATGTCATATACATTTTTTTTGTTGAGTGAACCATTTTCGAGATATTGCTTGTTATTTCCTTAAATTTTCCAATACTTATACTTTTTCTCAAATTCGTTATTCATTTTTTTTATGTCCTGGACATGCAAAGAGAATGAAATGCGCCACATAGCAACCAGCGATAAAATATTTGACTATCGCTTAAAACCTACCATATTCCCCTTGCATCTACAAGAAAATTACAAATAAGATTGACATCTCGATATCTCGATTAACATGAAGCATATGGAGAATAGGCGTTTGTAAAATTAGATTGTACAAGAGTAGAGAAAGTCATGTGAGTGTAACACATCAGATTTTTTTTTTATTCAGGGGGTCTCAAAACATGTATTTCCGGTGAAATCTCGGTATCGAATTTTTGGGTGGAATACAATACTTCCCCTACTTACTATACGTAGTAGAGAAAGTAAAAAGGACAATAATTTAGATTAGGTGCTGTTTAAGACGACATTGAAATTGAAATCTTAATGAAATTGCATTTAATTCAACTATCCCCAATTAGAATAACATTTGAGATTTAATTAACATGTCAATTATTATACAATATTTATTAAAATGACGCAGTATTTTATATCACAACACTGTGAATGCCAAGACAGTGATTGTGGTGTAAATTAGCTATTATTGTATGACAATGATTTGAGATGTTTGTTAATTATAAGCATTGTTAGGAAATAAGTTTACACGACCTCACTGAAACTGACAATAGGAGCGGCTAACAATGAGCTGGGGGTGAGGAGTTTTCAAGTATAAGAGACAAACAAATGACATCAGAATAGCGCGCTTTAGAAATGGAGGAAATATCTTCCCTAGAGCATATGTGTTCGTAATTTTGATTGGATATAAAAATAGACGCTAATGTTGGCGCGCTTTATTAACCAATAGCAGCTCGATTATAATCTTTAGGCATATCGGGGTGAGGGAGTATAAATTCCGTGCCAGAAACGGGTAACGCGCAGTTCTACAGAATAATTCACAAGGCAAACGTCGCGCAGTTTACAGCAGGAACGATGGATTTTTGCCGGTGAAGACTGGGTGCGCAATCGTTTAGAGCCCAGTTGCCGAGCCTATATTCTCGGTCATGCGCAGTATACTGAAATGGCCAGTATCGTGGAGAGCTTTGACCGGCAACATCCGTCTTCTACCGCTTCGGTGCCAGCACGTTAAGTTTTACAAGTTTTAGAAAGTGATTGTTAATCGCATTCGTGATTAGTGTTTTGTGTCTTGTGTGTGCGCGTGTATATGTATTTGCTTATTTAGATTAAAATGCCTCCCATTCAAAGCAAACTTGGTGGAAAGACACTGCACAGCCAAACACGTGAAGTTGTTAATAACGTCCATTTCTTCATGAAACGGGAAGCAGCTTCTGGCGATATTCTAATTCCATTAAAGAAAGTGCAAGAGAGGGTGAGTGCAGCAACAAAAGTATCTGAGAGGACAATACATAAAATAATTAAAGAAGGGGGAACAGGGAACCTACTTTGGGACACCTGGAAAGGTACATCGTGTACCAAAATGGATCACAGACATTGATGACTTTGATAGGTGTTGGAAAAAAGAGAAACGAGCTGTACCACAATATTTAAAATGGTTTATATTAACCTGGTGTTCTGTGAGCAGCGCAATCTCGCACCCGCCCGTAGCAGCCGTCATTCTAGAAATGAACAACAATACGGTGAGTCACATGATAGTATACTACTTAGTTATTCTTTTGCCGGTTTATTTTCCCGGGTTTTCTGTTTTACTGTTTGTTGACCGTTTCCATACACCACATATACAGAGAGCTGCCTGGCGTTGGACATAGACTCGCGAGGAGTCAAGGAAACAAGGTCACCGGCACAGAACCATCGTTTCTGCTATAATAGAATCATCCACGGGTTACACGTCGCGCAATTGTACAGAATCTCTCGCGTCGTAAAGTTAGTTACAAAAATGTGAAATACGCGAATTAATAATGTGCGGCAAATAAGTGATTATAGTTACATTCGAAAATATAACAGTTTCAGTCGGGCGTGTATCAAGAGTAATTATGCGAAATTAATTAATTGTGACGGCAATAAAAGTGTAAAAACAAATTCTTCTATCAGTGTTATCTTTAAGTAACAACTCCTTTCCGTTTACACACCCTGTTCAAGAGATTTGCTCGACTGAGTAGTAATAATAGCTAGCCAGAGAACCCAAAATTCAAACTAGTAATACAATAACAGGCGCTCAGCAAGTAAGATAACACGAAGTTACCGCGACAAATTGGCTCCCAGAACGTGGGGCGAAAATAACCAGGAAGGGACGAAGGAACCAGGACATGGAGCAGTGAAATTAACTACAAGACGCAGATTTCAGAAACAACCACCAGAACGACCAATGACGCGGATGAGAGGACATAATTACGTGAACAGATGACAACAGTGGAGTTCGACACCAAGACAGCGAGACGCAGAGGCGACATATACATCTAGGAGAGAGGGACAGGAAGCTGGACATCAAAACATCATCAGATAGCATCATAAAGGTTAGAAAATTATACATTTTTTGAGTATCCTAAAAGAAAAAAAAATTGTGAGAAATTAAATGTTGTTGAGAAGTGGTAGGATTAAGAAAACAATGTCCACTAATAATACTGAAGAAACAATTATGGAAGGGGATAATGTAACAGCTGTAATTCAATGCAGGTTACTGAAAATACCTCAAACAATGTAGGATTTGAGGGAGGAAATATTAGTGAAGAAAGTGAGAATAGAATAGCAGGAAATGTTCATTTTGATGCTGGTATGATGATGGAAATGCTGAGAAATTTTGGCGAAACATTAAATAAGAATATTGAGAAATTAGAGCAAAAATCAGTTCAATTAAGGGAAGATATTGATAGGAGTTTAGAACTAAAACTAACTCAGAATAATGAGAAATTAGAACAAATACTAACTCATAGTAGTGAGAAATTAGAAAAACTAACTCACAATATGGAAAAGAATAATAGGGAATTAAGGGAAGATATTGGTAAGAGTAATGAGAAATTAGAAAAGAAAATAGATCAAAACAGGGAAGATATGGAAAAGAAATTTATGGAGCTAGATAGTAGTATGATAAGAATGAGAAATGAAAATCATGAAATAATAGCAAGTGAGATAGGAAAATTTTCAAAGAAAATGTCAGATATGAGCAGGGAAATATCTAACCAAAAAAGTGAGGTTAATACTAAGTTTGAACATGTTAGTGTAAAATGTACAGAGTTAGGAAGTCGAATGAGTAGCATTTCAAGTGAGCTAAGAGAGATGAATGCAGATTTAATTCAGTTGCAAATTAATTTCAGAGGGGAGATATCTGAAATTCAGAAGAAATTGGAAACACAAAGAAATAAGTTGTCTGAAGAAGTTAAAAGTTTTGTCTATAGATTTGAATCAAAAACTAACTTCTGAAATTAACAAGCACCAAGCTGTTCAAAATGAAAACTCCAATCCAGTACAGTTTATTACAGACTTGTCAGAGTACTCTCAAATTAAAAAGATACCGGAAGAATTGAAAATGATAGTTAAAAGATGTGTTGTTCAGAAAACTTTAGATTGGTTTCAAATGGTATCGGGGTGAAATTTCATATGAATCCTTTAAGAGGTTATTCATGAGCAGATTTTGGAAGGTTACGATACAGCTATGAGTAATGTTTAGCGATGGACAATTTGATCCAGGAAAGGGAATAGCCATGACCACTTTAAAAAAAAAAAAAAAAAAAAAAAAAGTAGATTCAGGATAAGTAAAGCTGAACTGAAGAATAAAGTATTGGAATGTAAGAGGGTTAACTATGTATATATGTCATAAGAAAGGAGAAATAAATTCTGGACAAAAATAAATGTTTAAAGGGGAAAAAGAACATTTTCTTAGTAAACTGTAATTGAAATGAAGCATGTAATAATGAAAACTTAATGTCATATTAAAGTAAAAGTACGTAGATATAATTCCAAGAGTATTGTGAATATAAAGTACAAAACAATAAAAAAGGGGTAAACATAATTAAAGCCAAACACTTATATAGCACACAGATAATGTGAAATTATGTCTAGAATTAAGTGATGTAAATATATTTGTGTAGAGGATGAATATTTTGGTAAATATGTTCAATAATTACAAAATGAACCAGTTTAAAAATCTTTGAGTGTATAAATTTTTATGTCAATCTAAGAAAGTATAACCATTTGTTTTAACTAAATAGTTCAGGGTACAGTATTTGCTATAAAAAAATTGTAATGGCAGATGTATGTATATAAACACGGCAAACCTACTCTAGTTGTGGCCCGTCGAAGTAGCTTAAATTAGCCAAAGAAAAGCGAATAATTTACCTTGTGAGTGAGTTTAGAAGTAGATGTGGTCTGTTCAATAGCTTGTGCCCACCTATCCGCCCCTCGACAGTGTTTTAGTTACATAGGCGAATCGCGTACGAAACAAAACAAACGTAGCCATTTTTCGTTGAAGAGGTATAGTAGGAACTGCCAACATAAATGAAAATCCACCAGAAATGCAATGCGCAGTTGTTAGTAGTGTTTTTCTTTTTCTTCTTGTTTTTCTTCGTGTGTTATTCCCACTGAGAAAATGTAACGCATTCAAAGACTGGCTGCACCATGCACTAATTGAAAGCAGCAAAAGAATATGCACCAAAATTTTAAGTTTGTAATAGTTTTTGTCAAATTATATTTTATTAAGAGGTTATTTCAATTGTAATAACAGTGTAATAAAGAAGTTGCTCTACCGTAACAGTGGTAGATAGTTAACGCAAGCTTACATAAAAAGAACCCTAACCTAAGGCTAACCTTCCCTGAATTCAGAAACGTAAGCTTATATAAAAACAAGTAATCCTAAGCTAACCTCCCGTGAACCAGAAACGTAAGCGTAGGAACGCACGCTCGCGTGCTTTGATGTAACCACTGGTAACTAATTCAAACAAGCTTATATAAAAGGAAAATAAACCTAACCTAACCTCCCGTGAACCAGAAACGTAAGCTTAGGAATGCACGCGAGCGTGCTTTGATGTAACCACTGGTAACTAATTCAAACAAGCTTATATAAAAAAAACTAAACCTAACCTAACCTCCCGTGAACCAGATATGTAAGCTTACGGCTACGCCCTGTGGTCGAAGTTACGGTGCTTTGGTGGCATCAATTATTCATATGTTGGCAGTAGTCAAGCGTTAGACATAGAGTGACATCTGTTGAGCTAGTGTTTTGCTTAGAGTGACATCTGTTGGAAATATACGACATCATCGTCATCGCTGTGCGGGCCACAACTAGAGCATAATGTCGATAAACACATTAGACCCGAGCCAGTGAATAGTGGCGAGAAAAAGGCAAAATGTATAACGTGTGTAAAATGCGTGTGCAGTGTTAAGTGCAAGTGATAAATACCGTGTGTTACAAGATTCAGGAGACTAAAAACCCAATTATAAAATTTCCAAAAAAAAGTTGTAAATATTTATAATTATGTTTCTAGTGGGGCACATGATGCGGTATTTTATATCACAACACTGTGAATGCTAGAGTGATTGTAGTGTAAATTAGCTATTATTTGATGCGGTATTAATGTTGTAGATCATTAATTGTAGCTCCGCGTTTGGAAGCCAATATGCGACGGTTGCTGCTTTACGTAATGTTGTTTACATCACGTGTGTTGAAGCCTCCTTGTGACGTCATTCTTTGTTTGGTTCGTAGCTCCCTCTGACGTAGCAATTTGTATCAATTAGTTTCTGAAAGAATTTAATGTTATGTATATTGTCCTCCGGCTAGCTATCATCTTATCTTGGTAGAACTTGTATCTCTTGCAGTGTGTGAATCGGAAAGGAATCTTTTATTCAGAAATGATACTGATGAAGAAATTGTTTTTATAACTTTTATTGCCGAACACGTTCACTAACACTTTTTACATATTGAGATAGATACTCGCCAAACTGAAACTGTTTGTAATAACTTCTTATTTATCACTTTTAACTCGCATACTTCAACTTTATGTAATTTTTTTAAATGTATGATACTTTATAACAATTCTTGTAATTCTGCTGCGCGTAACTTGACGAAATGAAGGACTGGCTGACGATGTGTAGTGTACACGAAATGTTGATGAACTGAGAGACCGACGTTTAGTGTATTGAGAATTCCGTTGAACTGGGGGACACTCTACCTCGGACCTGGCTTATATACACTCACTCCTCGACATGCCTAAAGATTATAAATGAACTGCTATTGGCTAATAAAACGCGCCAACATTAGCGTCTATTTTACTATCCAATGAAAACCACTAATACATATTTCTTTTAGGGAACATTCTAGAAGCTTTTACCGAAAAGGCGCGAAACATTACGTAACTTCCTGGTTCCCGGCAATGACAAACAACTCACCCCCTTGCTGCATTATTGCGTTATTGTTGACAGTTTCAGTAAAGCCGTATATTATTATTTACCAATAATAATTACAATTAATAAACCTCTGAAATCAATGTCACATATAAATACATATTCATATTATTATCATTAATTACATCTGAGTAATTTGTGATACAAATTACCGTATCATAGTATGACAATGATTTGAGATGTTTGTCAATTATAAGCATTGTTAGGAAATAAGTTTACACGACCTCACTGAAACTGACAATAGGAGCGGGTAACAATGAGCAAGGGGGTGAGTTGTTTATCAATTATAAGAGACAAACAAATGACGTCAGAGTAGCACGCTTTTCTTTAGAAATGGAGGGAATATTTTCCCTAGAGCATATGTGTTCGTAATTTTGATTGGATATAAAAATAGACGCTAATGTTGGCGCGCTTTATTAACCAATAGCAGCTCAATTATAATCTTTAGGCATATCGGGGTGAGGGAGTATAAATTCCGTGCCAGAGACGGGTAACGCGCAGTTCTACAGAATAATTCACAAGGCAAACGTCGCACAGTTTAATAGAATCATCCACGGGTTACACATCGCACAATTCTACAGAATCTCTCGCGTCGTAAAGTTAGTTACAAAAATGTAAAATACGCGAATCAATAATGTGTGGCAAATAAGTGATTATAGTTGCATTCGAAACAGTTTCAGACGGGCGTGTATCAAGAGTAATTATGCGAAATTAATTAATTGTGACGGCAATAAAAGTGTAAAAACAAATTCTTTTATCAGTATTATCTTTTAGTAACAACTCCTTTCCGTTTACACACCCTGTTCAAGAGATTTGCTCGACTGAGTAGTAATAATTGCTAGCCGGAGGACAAAGAACCCAAAATTCAAACTAGTAATACAATAACAGGCGTTCAGCAAATAAGATAACATGAAGTTACCGCGACAAAAATTAGGAAATTTAAAATAAAAAGAAGTCAATGTGTTCCTCTGATCAGTACCAGAGTTTTGCCATAAGTTAGTACTTCCTATTATGTTACTTATTTAACTTAATTAGATCTTATTTCTACAGAATACTGAAATCGATGTAATAGAACACACCAGCGATGGTGAAGAAACTGCTACTGAATTTATTGAATCCCCTCCACCAAAAAGAAAGGAAAGGAATTCTGCTACAACTGACAAAGCTATGGTTTATTGCACACAGTAAGAGACAGTATTAAAAAAGCCGATTGCTTTTTCATATGGTGAATATGTCGCAAGTAGAGTTTGAAATTGGAATAATATGCAACTACAAACTATTGTTCAGCACAAAATCAACACTGCATTGTTCGAAGCAGAAATGCAGCTGCATGATCATTCCACAAGCAACGTACAAACCCCATTAATAATTCATGTGCCCTCTGAACTTCCCCTAGTGCTCTTTCCAGTGAATCTGCTCCTTCAGTTTCCAGTGTCCAGTCTTTCACTTTTACCAGCAATACAAGTTTGACTGAAATTTCTGATGTAATTGTTTTCAGCTAAGAATAAAGTCCATTAGTAGATCATATGGTCATATGCTATCCAGCTTTGGGGAACTGCCAGCAACTCCAACATTGACGTTCTACAAAGATTTGAATCTAGAATTCTTCATTGTCTGACAAGCGCACCGTGGTACGTCTCCAACACCACGCTACATATCGATCTTCACATCTCTACAATACAAGAGGAAATCACTTCCCATGTCTTCAGCATTAGCAACACCATCCAAACTCTTTTGCCATCAATCTGCTATACAGCAGTACCACGATTAACCGTCTACAGCACTGTAACATTTTGGACTTGCCTTTAGTGTTCCAGACATTACTTATAATCCGTTTACTAAATGTTCTGTTAATGTTCAGATTGTAAATTTGCAGTTAATTTTTTAAAAAAAAATAAAGAGGTATTTCAACACATGAAAGTTGTCTTTATTTACCTTCACATTATTCTGCAATGTCCTTATTAATGCTTCACACACTTCCGGATGATACCAGATATTGTTCAGACTGGTATGTTGAACATATACATGAGAGTGTGATAGGAGTTACCAGTAGCTAGAATGCGTAAAGTTAAAGCTCACTGAGTGCTTGTTGGAATAGCCTGCTTCATATTAATATCCTGTTTTGTAATAGATGGCCCAACCAGTTGCAAAAATACTTAAGTCACTTATTGACATTCCAATAAAGTTTCTGAATAAACAAGTACCATAAATTCTGACTCCATCAAGAGTTTTTATATATATAAACCTTGACGTCTTAGAAAACCTAACATCTATTCTCTTCAAACATGCTTTTGGTTTTTTCATACTCAGTAATTAAGATGGCTGCTGCAGTGATATCAGCATATTGATATTTGGAACATGCCATTATCCTTGCTTCTTTAAACATGTTTAAATAGAAAGAGACATGAAGCAAGAGGAGTACAGATCTTGCATCTTGCTATGCTTGCAACGCTGCATGCAGGGAGGCATAAAAAGCGGCACCATCTAAACCCAGCTTTAGTAATGCATAAAATCTAATTGCATTTGTTTTTCAGATTATTAAGACAATGGTAACCATATGGTGCAAAATTTGCAGATGCATCTGTTTAAAAGTAATAATTCAGTTGTTCTAGTATTTACTACTTGTTTTTCACATTTAAGGGGACCAGCTAATTTGGCAAAAATGGTCAAAAATTACAGTTTAGGCTTTTTAATTTATCCTGATTCTCTAAGAATATTTTCATGTAAGTATTTTTATCAGAGTGAAAATGAAGGACTTACACGACAATTTAAATAACCCTGAGCAGAGGGCTTGCTATCACATTTCAAACCTTTCTTGATATTTCCTTCATTTTTTACCAAAATTTCTTGAATGTTTTTGCAAAAGCTGGTGTACAGATGTTAATCAGTTTCTAAATTATACATTTTAAATAAAAATACATAAGCCTGATTTCAGGCCAGTCGATATGAGTAAGTTATCCATTGTATTTTTGTCAGTTTTAATAATTTAGATATTTTTCAGCATTTAAAATGCTCCTTAAGCTGCAATTTTGCAATCAGAGCGAAACTTCAAAAGTAGTATTCCTTAGCAAACTTATGTTCTAGGTTATTAAGGAACATAAAGCTGAAATGTTTAAAAGTTATGAAAATTGCATTGTAAGGGGCATTATTTTATAAAAATAGCTTAAATTAATGCTTTAAAAATGCATAATCCAGGAATGACTAAATATATGTGTACCACTTTGCAACCACAGTTCTTTACACTGACATAAGATGTGGTAGAAAGTTTAAAAAGTTCAGTAGAATACTTTGAATTTTGAAAATTCACAGATGGTCCCCTTTAAACATGTTGTGTATAATCTTGGCTACCTTGTGAAAGAGTATTTTCTTTGGATGCTCCTGTTTCAGATGAAACTAGAAGTGTGTGTCAATCTCCCACATGACTATCCTGCCACCGAACCTGATATTTACATTAGAAGTGATAAGCTGGATCGCAACCAACAACATGTGTTGAACAATGATTTAGCTCAGTATATATCCTCACTTGAGAGAGGAGAAATATGCATATGCTCTGCAATTTCATGGTTGCAAGAAAATGCATCACATTATTATGTAGAATCTGCTAAACCAAAACCAATTGTAAGCCATTCTGATGAAGAGGATAAGTCTTTCGCTCGCTTTTGGATTTATTCACACCATATTTTCAGCAAGATCAAGAGGAGGGAGATATTGGATTTAGCAAATGAGTTCAACATCACAGGTTTCTGTCTTCCCGGGAGGCCAGGGATTATCTGTGCTGAAGGAGCAGCTAGAGATTGTGGTGAATGGTGGCAAAAGGTAATACATAAGGCTGGTGCACAATAACCCAAGAATAGAAAGCAAAATAGCACACAACATTGTGGTTCATAATAGCCCGGTAACAAGAACGGGAATGCGTATCAATGCCCCATGTCAATAGCAAAGTGGAAAGTTGATTTTGCACATTGGGATGTCATTTGTTTGTAAATGACCAATGATATTTTTACTTTCTCTATCATGTATATAGTAGGTAGAGAAGGTATTGCATTCCACCAAAAGAGTTGTACCTAGATTTCACCAGAAATACATGTTTTGAGGCTCCTGATTCAAACAATCTGATGTGTTACACTCACATGACTTTCTCTACTCTTGTACAATCTAATTTTACAAACGCTTATTCTCCATATGGTTCATGTTTATCGAGATGTCAATCTTATTGGTAATTTTCTTGTAGATGCAAGGGAAATATGGTAGCTTTTAAACGATAGTCAAATATTTTAACCCTGGTTGCTATGTGGCGCATTCCATTCTCTTTGCATGTCCAGGACATAAAAAAAATGAATAACGAATGTGAGAAAAAGTATAAGTATTGTAAAATTTAAGGAAATAATAAGCAATATCTCGAAAACGGTTCACTCAACAAAACAAATGTATATGACATAAGTTGTGTATTTTAACGCGATCTACATTTTTTGTGTAGTAAAATTTTGTCTATCTCTTATGGTTTACCAGTTATGCAAAAGTCGTTCACAATGAAGAATACTTTTGGAGACATTCCCAGAAAATTCGAGATATACATTTCATTTCTCATGACATTATCC
The DNA here is from genome assembly GCA_030765065.1 of Deroplatys truncata. NCBI lineage: Eukaryota > Metazoa > Arthropoda > Insecta > Mantodea > Mantidae > Deroplatys > Deroplatys truncata. Next base: position 151,739,477 of record CM060984.1, read on the forward strand.
TAAACATATGATATTTTCATCAAAATCGTTAGAGCCATTTTTGAGAAAATTAAAATTTTCGAAAAATCTTCCATGTAAAGGGTAGTCTGGGGTGGGGGGATTTTCTTGAAAACCTTCGTGTCGAATCTCTGGAAGATACTGAACCTAAATACCAAGTTTGGTGCTTATCCGACTGTTCGTTTTTGAGTTATGCTGTTCACAGACAGACACACACACACACACACACGGACATGTTTCCTAAAATGCTTTTTTTGGATTCAGGAGGTCTCAAAACATGTATTTCCGGTGAAATCTCGGTATCGAATTTTTGGGTGGAATGCAATACTTCCCCTACTTACTATACGTAGTAGAGAAAGTAAAAATGAATAACGCATTTGAGAAAAAGTATAAGTATTGGAAAATTTAAGGAAATAACAAGCAATATCTCGAAAACGGTTCACTCAACAAAAGAAATGTATATGACATAAGTTGTGTATTTTAACGCGATCTACATTTTTTGTGTAGTAAAATTTTGTCTATCTCTTATGGTTTACCAGTTATGCAAAGGTCATTCACAATGAAGAATACTTTTGGAGACATTCCCAGAAACTTCGAGATATACATTTCATTTCTCATGACATTATCTTAAACATATGATATTTTCATCAAAATCGTTAGAGCCATTTTTGAGAAAATTAAAATTTTCGAAAAATCTTCCATGTAAAGGGTAGTCTGGGGGGGGGATTTTCTTGAAAACTTTCGTGTCGCATCTCTGGAAGATACTGAACCTAAATACCAAGTTTGGTGCTTATCTGACTGTTCGTTTTTGAGTTATGCTGTTCACAGACACACACACACACAGACACACACACACACACACGGACATGTTTCCAAAAATGCTTTTTTTGGATTCAGGAGGTCTCAAAACATGTATTTCCGGTGAAATCTCGATATCGAATTTTTGGGTGGAATGCAATACTTCCCCTACTTACTATACGTAGTAGAGAAAGTAAAAATGAATAACGAATTTGAGAAAAAGTATAAGTATTGGAAAATTTAAGGGAATAACAAACAATATCTCGCAAACGGTTCACTCAACAAAAGAAATGTATATGACATAAATTGTGTATTTTAACGCGATCTACATTTTTTGTGTAGTAAAATTTTGTCTATCTCTTATGGTTTACCAGTTATGCAAAAGTCGTTCACAATGAAGAATACTTTTGGAGACATTCCCAGAAAATTCGAGATATACATTTCATTTCTCATGACATTATTTTAAACATATGATATTTTCATCAAAATCGTTAGAGCCATTTTTGAGAAAATTAAAATTTTCGAAAAATCTTCCATGTAAAGGGTAGTCTGGGGTGGGGGGATTTTCTTGAAAACCTTCGTGTCGCATCTCTGGAAGATACTGAACCTAAATACCAAGTTTGGTGCTTATCCGACTGTTCGTTTTTGAGTTATGCTGTTCACAGACACACACACACACAGACACACACACACACACAGACACACACACGGACATGTTTCCAAAAATGCTTTTTTTGGATTCAGGAGGTCTCAAAACATGTATTTCCGGTGAAATCTCGGTATCGAATTTTTGGGTGGAATGCAATACTTCCCCTACTTACTATACGTAGTAGAGAAAGTAAAAATAGCATTTTTAAAAAAAGGTCTGTGTGTGTGTGGATGCGTGCATCTGGGAACAGCATAACTCAAAAACGAAAAGTTGGATAAATACCTAACTTGGTATTTAGATTCAGTACCTTCTAAAGATGCGACAAAGATTTTACAAATCCCCCACCCCAAACTAACCTTTACGTGGAAGATTTTTCCGAATTTTTTATTTTCTAAAAAAAATGGCTAATGATTTTGCTTAAAATACCACATATTAATGATATTTACATGATAAATAAAGTGTATATGTTGAATTTTCTGGGAATAGTATTTTGAAGCCCTCTTCATTCAGAAGGAATTTTGTATAATCTTGTATAACTAGTAAACGTTAAGCAATAGACAAAAACGTATTACCAAGAAATGTAGATCTCTTTAAAACATACAATTTATTTCAAATAACTTTTTTTGTGGCATAAGCTATTTCCGAGATAATCGTTATTAATGGTTTGAATTGTTCTTTACTTGGTCATTCTTTAAAGCCCTTTCAACATTCAGTTGTTTCTCCAATTGCATGGAAACAGTATGGAATCTTAATGTAGTGTATAGCATCCAATTTTTGAACATTTGACTATCGCTATTCCCTTTGTATCTATAACAAAATGTGTAATATAGCTTTCTGCAGAGGTTAATTTGGATTAAAATGTAGTAGATAGAAAAATATGCTTTCATAAGAATAGTTTGTATACCCACTAATAAATAGAGAGTCATGTGAATGTATCACAGATTTTTTCACCTGCTTCCAATTCAGCCAACATAATGCAGGTCAGCCAATGTCAAAATTTGATAGAGTAAACAAACAATTTCTAAATAAGATCCATTAATATTTCCAATTTTTCTAGTTGTACCAAGTTTCATTCCTTTATTAATAGCATACATTAAAGTTGTTGAGCATTGTTAATTTCTGCCGGTTTTTTGCTGTTCTTTATAGTGGTTGCTATTGTTGTTTAGGCAATGGGCAGTTTTGAGTTGCATATAAACAAACTACAGATGATGCTTTTGCTAAAAGAACCAATGCTTAGAGAGTCTAAGGAAGTCAGAATGTATGATCAGGTACACATTTGCTAGAATTTATTCCAGTTTCATTTTTTCAGCTTGCGAATGAAGAGAGCTCTAATGGCTGTATCATGTCACGCATCTTGAATAATTTATACAGTGAAGAATCTAATATGCACAATATGGATCTAATATGCCACTCCCAGAAACAAGAATGAGAAAGTTAAAACTTCTTTTTCCTGTTTCTGGGACCCAGGAAAGCTTCCTGTTAATTGTGAATGCTCATATTACAACATATGTATTTTAACTTTGTTCCGGTTACTGTTCTCGGTTATTGTGAATCACTTATAGTCATAAAATATAAGATATGCAATAGTTATTTTTCTTTCTTCATTTTCAAATGTTAACGATTTTCTGAATGTTTTTCGTAATAAAAAATCTTGAAGGCTTATTTTGCAGATTGGGCATTTCCCAAATTGATTACTCCAAATCCTGTTTCATTAATATACATTTTTCTGAATCCAGTTAAGCTACATATTGACATTGGGATGTAAAATACACCAGTAATTGGGGCACAGTCTTAATCCTTTCACTGCTATAGATGAATATAACCATCAGAGCACTGTATTCTTTTATGGTCGTTTACGAAGTGTGATCAAAAAGTTTCCAGAATGGTTTCACAACAATGCTGATGCTGAGATTACTTAATTCTTACCCAGACTATACATGCAGCGTTCCTTCCCGATAAAAATGAGAGGTCATGTGACTTCCTGTGACCATGCAGTGACGAGGTAGACGCTCTGAAGTGAACATGCATTTTGCATGTGCTGCGATTTTTCCGCATAGCAAAAATGTCAGATTATGAAGAACAAAGAACGAGCATAACATTTTGCTTTAAACTTGGTAAAACTGCAACAGAAGCCTATGAAATGTTAAGAACAGCTTATGGGGAGGAAGTTATGGGCAAAACTCAAGCATTTGAGTGGTTTTCGAAATTTAAAAGTGGTGTGACATCAGTTAAAGATGCAGATCGTTCAGGGCGACCCTGTTCCAGTAAAACTAATGAAAATATCAATCAGGTGAGAGAAATGGTCTTAAATGATAGACACATTACAATAAGAAAACTTTCTGGCTCATTAGGACTCTCCTTTGGAAGTGTTCAAAGCATTTTGAAAGACAATTTGGACATGAGAAGAATTGCCGCCAAGTTCGTGCCCTGCCTGCTTTCAAATGACCAAAAGGAAAGCCGTGTGATTGCCTGCACTCTTAAAGAACAGCTACAAAATGATCTACAGTTTATGGAGAAGATTATTACTTGTGATGAAACATGGATTTATGGGTACGATCTAGAAACGAAGCAACAATCTTCACAATGGAAGAGTCCATCTCCATGCCCGAAAAAGGCCAGACAAGTTCGATCCAAAGTGAAGTCAATGATGATTGTGTTTTTTGACATTAAAGGCATTGTACATAAGGAATTTGTGCCACAGGGTCAAACAGTGAATCAAGTGTTCTATAAACAAGTGCTGCAAAGATAAGTGAGAATGTGCGATGCAAACAGCCAGAGAATGGAGGAGTGGTGATTGGTTCCTGCATCATGACAATGCGCCAGCGCACAAAGCCCTTTCTGTTCGCCTGATAAAAATAGGATGAATACTGTTCCCCATCCCGCCTATTCTCCAGATTTGGCACCAGCAGACTTTTTTCTTTCCCCGCAACTTAAAATGCGGCTCCGAGGACACCGTTTTGAGGACATTGATGTCATCCATCGCGAATCGTAGAAGGCTCTGAACATGCTGAAAGAAGAGGACTTCCAGAGGTGCTTCCAGCAGTGACAGAAGCGCTGGGACAAGTGTATCAACTTCCAAGGAGATTACTTCGAGAGTGACAGTGCAGATTAGACAAAACAAACTGTTGTATTTATGACATCATTCCAGAAACTTTTTGATCACACCTTGTAAGTGGCTCAGTGTGGTGGTGTCTTCTCTTCCTATGTACTCTGGAATGTACTGTCTGACCTCTGAGTGATGTGTATTTATGACCTTAATCCAATCTTGGCTTTTGTATAAAGTTTTGTATTTCACATAATGAAATGTCCATGTTTGCATGCATTGTATACACATACTACTTGTCTGGTTTGAATTTATTGATAAGTATGTTAGCTATGCTGAATGTGTATATGACTCCTATTGGCTTTCTCACAATGGACATGCACCAACACATTGCATCACAAAGTCAATAGGAGTCATGTTAACATCAGAAGCACTGCAGCTTGTCAGAAATGTAATTGGGATAAGTAATATATACCTGCAATCTCAAAATGCTTGGAAGGCATTGGGCATACAAGATCATAATGCCCAGTCAATACCATATACTTGCTGCTTACATACACAATCTATGTAACAATGAAAGAAAAGAGATTAAATAGACAATGAGTCTAGAATGAACCTGTCAAAAGAGACACTAGGTAGTTATACTGTTTTTGTTTTAAGGCTATTTCTCATAAGTATCAATGGACAGTAGAACAAAAGTGGCACTGATTAAGTTGTACATTGCCTGCAGTTTAAATATTTCAAAACACTAGGCTCTGAAGAATGCTGTAAATCAAAGAAGACAAGACAGCAATGCAGGAGTGTGCTAACAACAGCTGAGTGGGTGCTTCAAAACATTTGAATGCTTGATTTGTATCTATGTTGCAATTTAGAAGCCATAGTAGGAATTGGGTTGTAACAATAAGTTTAAAAATCTTAACATTTTGTTCACATTTTATTCATGATTGCGTACTTCTTTCAGGTAAAATGCATGAATTGGAAGAAAATCATGTGTAAGAAGAAAGAAATGATTCCTCTCAGCTCGGAAAAATCAGAAAATCTACGGAAGTTTCCAGCATTTCAAGAAATTTCTTTTGAATGTGGAAAGAATAAATCTAGAGAGTGTCATATGGATATGGGTGAATTTTATCGCTACCTCATTGAGCATGACTGCAGTTACGTCTTCAAGGATTATTTTGGTGTCGATGGGAAATGTGCAAATCCTTCTCATTGATTGTATTGCAACAAAGGCAAGATCTCATTTTGTACTGTGCTGTTTTGCACTTTACAGTTGTTATTCTTTCACTGTACATAAAATATAACTACATATCAATAATTGTAATGATCTAGCAAGTGCTATGCACTTCTCATACAGTTTGATACAGTAGCTCAGCATGAAGCTGTATCAGTGATTTTCATAGGATTTGGGTTATAATGAAGCAATTACGATAAAAGTAAGCTTACAAACATTGAAAGAGATTTTATGAATGGCAAACCAAAGAAAAATGCAGCATGGGTGAATGTTGAAGCTTAGCTACTAAGCATGTAGAGTGAATCATATAGCTTAGCTATTAGTATGTTGAGTGAGTGTTAGAGGTTAGGAATGAATGATATGGCTTAGATATTAAGCAGATCGAACTACAGTTGCCAGATGTGTGTATGCATTACTAGAAGGAATGCAAAGTTTCACGACAGGGTTGTATGATAAAATTTTTTAAGTCTTTACAAGTCAAAATGCAATAATTGTATAGTAATGCAGTGGAAGTGCTTACTGTGTACATGTTGCGTTTGAATATAATGAACTAATTGGGAACCATTTTTTCCCCATCAATTGTTAATTTTCTTTTTGGTGCTTCTGTGTATGTAACAGAAATTTATTGTACTTATGGTTTCAATTTAGTCAGTTTTCTCCAAGCATCTCACTTCTTTACAAAATTATATTTCTTTCTGTTTGTTTTACTGATTGACAACTTAATTAGTAATTTGCTTCTCTCATGCTTTTAATGTCTTAAATGACAATATACAAGGTGTTTGATAGTTTTCAAAGACATATTGATCAAAAGTCAAGTAAGTTCAACATATTTGGTAACAAAAACTTAATGTGCATTAGCATTGCAGTTTATCATAGAATTCCAATGGTAGCTGGTGTTCTAAGGGAAGTTTTAAACTGCTTTTATTCTAATATGCTATTATTATTCCTAAGTGATTGTCATAATGGTTCCTTACTTTGGGAATCTGGTCAATTCTCTGGATTTTGGTTGCAGAAATATCGACGACATAATTTTCAAATGTATTTTAGTTCACATTTTATAGAAGATCCACCCCCCCTTCCCCGATTATTAATTGTTGCAGAAAATAAAACTATAATTTGTTCTTTGAAATTTCATAGATATTGGTTTTAGTTTCTCGATCTCTTCTCTTCTGCCTCTCTCAAGCTGAGAATGTACAGGGCAACAAAATTCTCCAGCATTAAGGTATTCTATATTTTCCATATTGGAAGATTAATTGCTTTCATCATGGCATCTTATGATCCTGAGAGTCATTGCAGATCATTGTTATTTACTGAAACATGAGTTCCTATTCTACTTAATGTTATGTTTTTGCATATCAGTTTCGTGTTACTCCTTAGGAAAATTCAGTTTACCTTGCATTTTCACTTCATAAAAGCCATGGTAATTAGTGCTACCTTTTATTTTTTAAATATTCAACGGAGAAGTGGATCGCGCAAAAAAAACAAACAAATGCTGTTTCCATTTTACTATTACTATACCTGTTTCATTCTTAAGTTCAACGTAGAAGTAAACAAACCATAATTTATCATTCTTCCAAGCACATGGCAGCACTACGTGGAAGGGTGACGGGATCTAAAGCCGGGATTTTGGGAACTTAACTAAATGTGACGTAATGTGAAAGTCTAACACATTGTATTAAATGGACCTATTTGGAATAAGGTAACATGACTTAACTTATGCAACATAACTTAAGAACTTGGCAGTGTCAAATTTTTCCTTCCCATTCCATCAAGTTTGATGTCACATGCTAATTAGAACCAATCGGCATGAAGCAGTTGTATGGAGTAATAAAAGAATTACTAATCAGGAGTCATTCTTGTTAAATGCATCCTAATTAGACCTTTAGTTTAGCAGCATTTCTTAACTTCACATTACATCCAGTCATGTTAAGTGAAGTTCATTGTAATCCCAGCATAAGTACCCACAAGAGGAAATTGCTCTAGGCAGTATGCGAATAAGGTACATTCCACAGCTTGGGGATCATTAGCTTTTAAACATTTTGTATGTCCTATTCCTATGTTTTGCCTTACATCCAAATGTAATACTAATATTAGGCAAATAAAAGAGGTATTTGCAGTTTGGTAGTTCTATCGATCTACTCTTCCCCCTATGAAGATATTGCATTAAACCATTCTTAACCTTAGGCTTTAGAAATCATTCATTTAATGGCTAATATCAGTATAGCACTTTTACTTTAAAGTTTTAGGAGTCAACGAGTTAACAAAATGATGAGCACTGTAGGTTAGGAAATATAACAGAAAACAAACTCAATGCAAACAATCCAAGCAACAATCCTGCGTCACTAACAATGAAGTTCAATTATTGCTAACTGGTTAACTGTATTCATTGTCGATTAAAGGTGGGTACTTTTCACAGAATTTGTTAAAAACATTACACAATTGTCTACTCTCCACTTTCCACATGTATGTTTCTCTACAGTGGCGAGGATTCTCAGCCATGATCCTCTCGAAAGTAGTAATATTTTCTCAACACAATAAACATGCACCACATGGCAAGCAGTCAGACAGCTTATCTGGAAACGAACTACAATGTCTGCACATAGCCTCATAAACCCTCCACTATAACATTCAGTTAGTTATAGGTGAATCTGAACGAACACTTTTTTTCCATAAGTTGAACTGTTACAATGTACCAGTTTCAAATCCCGTGGATCGACAATCTGTCTGTGGTTTTTTCATGGTTTTCCTCAGTCGCCAAGGTAAATACCGGATTGGATATTTAATACCATGACCCAAAGTTCCATCTTAGTCTAAAACAGTAGTAAAATAAGTGGTAATAGCAAATGCTATGCCATCTATCTACAGACAATGTAAGCAGGTAGACTGGACGGCACCCTAACGCCATCTGTATGGCACGAAGCAGAAGATCTGGCTGCCATAGGCAGGGGGTTTCTGTGGGCATGTGACGAAGCAAGATGGCGTTTCCAGGGATGAGACCTAGAAAGCTGTCTGCCTTTGTATGGGGCGGTGGTTGGACTGCACGGCACAAAAGCAGATTTGGTAGCTGTGCGCTAGGGTCTCTGTGGCACATGACGGAGCGGGTGGTTACAGGGATGAGACCTAGAAGGCTACTGTCCATCATATATCGTTCTAAGAGTTATCCACCAACAGACCCATCGCGATATGGAGTTAAACCAAGGAGTTAAAGCGACATAAAAAAAAATATAATAATAATGCGCTTCTTTAAATTTCTCTGCACAAGAATAACCACAAAATGTTACCATCTACTGAACTGTTAGAAACAATATACTAAGAGGGAAAAGTTGTACTTCGCCCAGCAACCAATGAAGCACTTCCTTGCCATATGGTTTTGTTTACAACTTCATTGAACTTAAAGTGAAACCACAGTACCTTTATAGTTCTTTAAACTTTTTTTTAGGAAACTTAGCAGGTGTTCAAAATATTTTAGTAATAGTACAAGAGCATTAGGTATGAGCACTTAAGTTTAATAATAGGATGGCATTTTGGAGAAGTCATAAGAACCTAAGTCTTGGCACCAAAAAGGCGAGATGAAAGCAATTCAACTCTGGCAACTATAGTGTGGAAGAATGCAGCTTTAATAGAAGGTTTTGGTCAGATATGAATGTGGTATACGTTTTGTGGCAATAAGATAGTGAATGTCAGTGCACAATATGTTATTTATGCAGCGGAAATAATACCTATAACCTTTTTCATTGTTGCAGCTCTGATTTACAGTTATTCCTCTTTTCTTTTTTTTTTTTTCTAAGCTGTATGTATAAAATCAAGACAATTGCGTAACATTTGTTATGTTGACAGTATGTTTTCCGAAGTAGGTTGGTGCTTTTTACTGTGGTTAAAATGTACAGTGCTTTGTATTAGAAAATCTCAATGTTACAAACAAAGGCTTAACAAATACAAAATGCTGATAATTCCCTTGCTTTGGGAAAGTAAGCAGGCAAGTAAGCATAAATGCTTCCTACTCAGTGGTCAAATTAGGAATAGTTCATTATGGTATGCACAGTGTACTGAGGCATTGCATTTGGCCATAAATTAAGTAGGGTATGAAACAATAAGTAAGTAAGTTTATTACTGTCAGTAGGTTCATACAGAACATCTGACATTGTCATGAGCTAATTGCAGTATTTACATTGATTAACATTACAATATTTACAATGATTAAGGAGTAGATAGGTTTACAGTTCATCAATATTATACAAATATTTATGAATGAGATACTTCTTTAGATTTCTTTTAAAACAATTCTTTTTACAGGACTTAATTTCTAAAGGAAGCTTATTATAAAGTATACTACCTACAATATAAGGATCAGTATTGACTTTCTTTTTGAGTAAGCATAGGCTTTCACAACCGGTGTTCGTAATTCTAAAAGAGTCTTCCGGGCTGATTTGCCGTGGTCTGCTGGAGTAATTGGATCCAGACGTTTCATCCACTACTGTGGTGAACATCATCGTTGGCGTGGTCGAAGTCTTCTTGGTGAAGGTACAGTTGTGTCTGAGGCGTCGACTGTCCGGGATGCAGTATTTATACACGGGGGGGGATCTTCTCTGATTGGCTCGCGGAGGCAGTGCGGTAGGTGGGAGGGGCCTAGCTGCATACTCGGCGCTACTAGATTCTGATTGGTTCGCGTTGTTTGACTGTCTGTTAATGCCATCGATGATGGGGTACCAAGTTTTGTTGAGCTTGAGGGCTTCTTCCTTCCTATTGAAGTTGTTGGAATGCTTATAAATTTCTATGGCTTCGTGCTGTAGTCGAGCATGGTAGTGTGGGATGTTAGATAGAATGCTGGTGTCCTGAAACTTGATGACATGCTCCCCCTCCGCTTCTATAGCATGTTCAGCGACCGCTGACTTTTCAAATTGTCCAAGACGGCAGCATCTCTTGTGTTTGTTTAGTCTGGTGTTGATACTGCGTAGCGTCGTGCCAATATATACTGCACCACATGAGCAGGGGATCCGGTATACCTCAGCTGAGGAGAGGGGGTCCCTTGGGTCCTTGGCTGAGCGTAGTAAGTTATTGAGCTTTCTAGTAGGCTTGAAAACCGTCTTGATATTATGGTGTCGCAGGAAGCATTTAATCCTGTCTGTGACGTTCTGAACATAGGGAAGGAATACCGTGCCTTTGCTCTTAGGGGGATCGGTTTAGCAGAGATCGGCTGACGTCTGGGTGGTCGGAAGGCTCTCTTTATTTCTTGTGCAGAATAGCCATTGGCTTGTAAGGCTTGTTCCAAATGGTGCAGCTCTTGTGGTAGTAGGTGAGGCTCACAAATGCGGGAAGCGCGGTGTAGAAGAGTTTGGATCATAGCCCATTTATGTCTCGGATGGTGGTTGGAGGTTTTGTTGAGATAACGGTCTGTGTGAGTGGGCTTGCGATATACAGTGTGTCCAAGTTTGCCGTTGTCTTTTTTGCTGACCAGCACGTCCAGGAAGGCCAGCTGACCGTCTTTTTCTTTTTCCATGGTGAACTGGATGCGCGGATTGAGGCTGTTGAGGTGTTGAAGAAAACACAGCAGAGGCTGCTCGCCGTGATTCCATACGACGAAGGTGTCATCTACGTAGCGGAACCAAGCAGACGGTTTGTGAGATGCGGTGTTCAGAGCTGTGGCTTCAAAGGATTCCATAAAGAAGTTGGCTACTACTGGACTGAGTGGGCTTCCCATGGCCATGCCATCGATTTGTTCGTAATAAGAATGATTCCACTGGAAGTAGGTGGTGGTAAGAACATGATGAAAAAGAGCTACAATGTCGTTAGGAAAAATCTGATTCAGTTGAGTGATGGCGTCGTTGACAGGGACCATGGTGAAGAGAGAGACAACATTAAAGCTGATGAGGATGTCTTGAGGCTGCAAAGTGAGATTTTGGAGTTTCTCAATAAAATGTGAAGAGTCCTTTATGTAGGTATCAGTGTTGCCTACATGCGGTTGCAGCAGGTTGGCTAGATATTTCACGACTCTGTATGTAGGAGATCCAATACCGCTGACAATAGGTCTGAGTGGTACACCCGACTTGTGGATCTTGGGTAGGCCGTACAGTCTGGGAGGCAGGGCTTCAGATTTTGTGATGCGTCGTTTGTCTTCCTCTGATAGAGATGACTTCTTAATCAGAAGGTTGGTATTACGTACTATGCGTGCTGTTGGATCGCGTTGTATCTCGCGATATGTATCTGGTTTCAGAAGATCCTTGATTTTTTGCACATAGTCCTGCTGGTTGAGGATGACGTTAGCATTGCCTTTGTCTGCTGAACAGATGACAATGTCTGTGTTGGCGTTCAGGTTCTTAATAGCTGTTTTTTCCTGTTTTGAGAGGTTGCTGGGTGGAACCTTAGTACGTTGAAGAATCCTGGCAGTCTCACGGCGAATCTCTTCGGCTGCAGATGTGGGAAGTGTGCGGATACCAGATTCAATATTGGAGATGATATCCTTGGCTGGTAGAGAAGATGTAACTGCGTAATTGCCCCCTTTGGCAAGCAGTGAAGTCTCTGCGGGTGATAATTGGTGATCTGACAGATTTACTACCGTCCGACTGATGTCCAAGGTAGTAGGCAGTTTGGTAGTGGATGCAAGTCGTTCAAATTTTCTCTTGTGCTGTGCAGTGGTGGTGCTCTGGTTGACGATCAAGGAGCTGTATGTGATCCTATCAGCGCGATCCCAATCATGTCTTTGGAGAGAGTTGGCCAGCTTGAGGTGCAAGGCTAGTAGCTCATGGTTGTTGGCGGCGAGTTCTCGGCGGGTTTGGTGAATGCGTTCTCGGAGCAGCGCATGCTCAGAGCGATTGTAGATGCGGTGTGTTGCAGCGGTTAAAAAGTGTCGTTTCAGTCTAAGGAATTTTGGAGTTATACCAGAGTCTTGGCAGTGCAGTAGGAAAGTTAAAGAGCAAAGAAGCGATGATTTCTGCTTACGCAGCCCTTCCAGTGACGAGTCAGACGATATGTCTCCTCCCCGTAGAGGCGAGTCATGAGTAAGCGTAGGCTTTCACGGCCGGTGTTCGTAATTCTAAAAGAGTCTTCCGGGCTGATTTGCCGTGGTCTGCTGGAGTAATTGGATCCAGACGTTTCGTCCACTACTGCAGTGGACATCATCGGTGGTGTGGTCGAAGTCTTCTTGGTGAAGGTACAGTTGTGTCTGAGGCGTCGACTGTCCAGGATGCAGTATTTATACACGGGGGGGGGGGGGGGGTCTTCTCTGATTGGCTCGGGGCTCGCTGAGGCAGTGAGGTAGGTGGGAGGGGCATAGCTTCATACTCGGCGCTACTGGATTCTGATTGGTTCGCGTTGTTTGACTGTCTGTTAATGCCATCGATGATGGGGTACCAAGTTTTGTTGAGCTTGAGGGCTTCTTCCTTCCTATTGAAGTTGTTGGAATGCTTATAAATTTCTATGGCTTCGCGCTGTAGTCGAGCATGGTAGTGTGGGATGTTAGATAGAATGCTGGTGTCCTGAAACTTGATGACATGCTCCCCCTCCGCTTCTATAGCATGTTCAGCGACTGCTGTCTTTTCAAATTGTCCAAGACGGCAGCATCTCTTGTGTTCGTTTAGTCTGGTGTTGATACTGCGTAGTGTTGTGCCAATATATACTGCACCACATGAGCAGGGGATCCAGTATACGCCAGCCAGGAGAGTGGGTCCCTCTTTTTATTCACAGTTACTCTGTGAAAGTCCATACTATGTCTGGTGTTATGCTGATGTATATCACAGTTTGTTAGTATGTCTTTAAAGCTATTTACAGTTTAGAGTATTGTTTGATAAGCAAATAATGAAACAAGAGTTAGAATGTTTTCCTTAATAACTACATTTCTACATGTTTCTAATCTTTTAATATTGAACATAATTCTTATACATTTTTTCTGTAATATAAATATTCTATTCATATGTACCTGTGCAGTTCCACCCCAAACTTCCAAGTAGTACTGAGTTGTGGAAAAATAAGCCCAAAATACATAATTTTCATGGTGTGATCATTCACATACCTCCTCATAAATCTAAATAAATATAAATATATATATATATATATATATATATATATATATATATATATATATATACTAACTTTATTACAAACATTATTAACTTGTTCTGACCAGGATAGCCTATTGTCAATTTTTAAACCTAACAAGGGATGGGATATGGTTTGAGTAAGTCTATCTCTAGGAAATTCTTTTACTTCATGTCTACCACCTAGACTAAATATCATGACCTTGAATTTTTCTTCATTTACTTTTAGTTTATTAGATTCAAAATAGCGTATTAATGAATGGGTACTAGATTTTATGGTATTAGCCAAAGACTTTAAGTTTTCATTCCAACAGAGTGCTGTGGTATCATCTGCATAGCTGATTGTAGTGAAATTATTGCCTTTAGGGATATCATTTATATACATAATAAACAGTAAAGGACCCAAAGCAGAACCCTGAGGCACTCCATGTTTTACCTGTAAGAAAGTTGATTTTACTCTATTTAGGCTGCAACCACTAATATGGTTTATTTCTGAGCATTGTAATCTTCCTGTTAGATAAGATGCAATTAATTTGTGAGGTAGGCCTCTAACGCCATACAATTCAAGCTTATTTAATAAAATAATCATGCCTTACACAGTCAAAAGCTTTAGATAAGTCCACCATTTACTGGTTTGTTTGTTTGTTTTTTTTTGTGATTTATTTTTACCATTATGTCATGGATGAACGGGATTATAGCTGTTGTAGAGAAGGATTTGCGGAATCCATGTTGAGTTGGTGTAATAATGTTATTTTTCTGTAAAACGTTTTCCAGTCTTCGTAATATTATTTTCTCAAATAGTTTACCTATACTAGAAGTTAAAGTTATAGCTCTATAATTGTTGACATCATTTTTATTGCCCTTTTTATGAATGGGCTTAATGACACCTATTTTGAGGATATCAGGATAAACACCTGCTTCAATGCTGGCATTTATTAAATTAGTAAGTGGCTTTGCCAGTACTGTTTTGCACTGTTTTAATATTTTAGAGGATATGCCATCCCATCCACTGGAAAGTTTACCAGCCATTGTATTCAGGATTTTTATAACTTCCTCTTCTGAAGTGGGGTACATAAAAAGTTATTTATCATTAGCTACGATATTGAGCTTGGACGGTTCACTTATGTTTTTAGTTGATTCATTGGCACACCTCGTAAAAAATTCATTCATATGGTTACTAACCACAACAGGATTAGAAACAACTTTACCATTTATACTCAAATTAATATTTTCATGTTTTTTATCTTGTTTTCTGTGTTCATTAATTATATTCCAAGCTGTTTTAGATATATTGGACGAATTACAAATCTTGCTAGTGTAATAATCTGACTGTACGCTTTGAAGATGTTGGTGATATATATCACGATATTTCTTGTATTCCTTATTATAATGCTCAAGTTTAATCAACTTGTATAATATGTACATGTCCTTCATTTTATTTCTTAATATAATAGTTTCAGAGTTAAAGGTGTCGTGATAATCTATTCGTGTTATCTTTTTTGCTGGGCGCCTATTATTGTTTTATTTTAAGATTTGGGTGCTTTGTCCTCCGGCTAGCTATTATTACTCAGTCGAGCAAATATCTCTGAGCAGGGCGTGTAAACGGAAAGGAGTTGTTACTAAAAGATAATACTGATAAAAGAATTTATTTTCACACTTTTATTGCTGTCACACTTAATTAATAATTCACATCTTAAATCTTTATACATGCCTGACTGAAACTGTTATATTTCCGAATGTAATTACTGTAGTATTAGTTGCCGCATACTTCACATTTTGTAACTAACTTTACGACGTGAGAGATTCTTCCAAACTGTATGATGTGCACTTCACGATAGATTCTTCAAGACTGCGCAACGTGTACCTCATGAATGATTCCATAGAACTGCGTGAAACATGTTTATGGTTCAAGAATATATACTCCTCCCCGAAATGCCTAAACATTATAATAGAGCTACTATTTGTTACCAAATCGCGCCAACATTAGCGTCTGTTTTGTCAGCTAATCACAATTACTAACACATATGCTCAAGGGAAGATATTCCCTCCATTTCTAAGGAAAGGCATGCTACCCTGACATCATTTGTTTGTCTCTTCTTACTGATAAACAACTCACCCCATCGGTTCATTGTTACCCACTTCTATTGTCAGTTTCAGTGAGGCCATTATTTCCTAACAATGCTTATGGCTAACAAACATCTAAAATCATTGTCATACAATAATGTTAATTTACACTACAATCACTCTGGCATTCAGAGTGTTGTGATATAAAATACTGCCTCATATGCCCCACTAGAAACATAATTATAAATATTTACTACCTTTTTTGGAAATTTTATAATTGGGTTTTTAGTGTGTAACAAGTTTATCACTTGCACATAACACTGCACACACATTTTACACACGTTAAACATCTTGCCTTTTTCTCGCCACTATTCACTGGCTCGGGTCTAACGTACCTGAATCTGACCTTAAAAGTTTTTTTTATATATATACATCAAATACTGTACCCTGAACTATTTAGGTCACTGTTACAAAATGGTTATACTTTCTTAGGTTAATGACACAAAAATTTATACACTCAACATCTCTTAATTCTAGGAAATAATTTCACATTATCTGTGTATTACATAAATCTTTGGTTTTAATTATCCTTACCCTTTTTTTATTGTTTTGTACTTGATATTCACAATACCCTTTGAATTATATCTACATACTTTTACTTTCATATGACATTAATTTATCCTTATTACATGCTTCATTTCAAATGTGGCTACAGGTTACTGAGAAAATGTTCTTTTTCTCCTTTAAACAATTATTTCTGTCCTGCATTTATTTATCCTTTCTTATGACATATATACATAGTTAACCCTCTTACATTCCAATACTTTATTCTGCAGTTTAGCTCTACTTATCCTGGATTTGCTTTTCATCTTCTTGGTCTTCTATTTCATCTTTATCCTCGATGTTGTATTGTTTCATCATCTCAATATGGAACTTTCCGATGGTTTTTCGGGTACATTTGCCAATAAAGTTTATTTGCCTTATCAGAAAATTTCTTAGTTTTAACCAGAACTAAATCTCCTATTTTGATCTTCCATTCTTTTCTTTTCTTCTCTTCATTTTTTCTTTTTATGGCCTTTTCTTCATCCTTTCGAATGCTTGTCAGAACATCTCTTCTTCTGTTTGTGGTATCGAGTACTCATCTGGAATTGCTTCTGGAATTTTCTTGCATATTGTATTTATCTTCTTTCCTACTTTAAGTTCACATGGTTTGTATCCTGTCACATTGTTTATTGTTTCGTTGAGTAGATTCTGAACGAAATTCACGTATCCATACCTTTGGGTTTGTTTTCGATGACACAGTACTCTTAGGTAATTCGAAATTTCCTTAATTTCCCTTTCCACTGGGTTGGAGTTCAGTCTGTATCTTGACGAAAAATATTGTTTAATGCCATTTTCTTTTAGTCCCTCCATAAATCTTTTTCCTGTGAAGGACGAAGCATTGTTGTTCAATACGGATTGGATTGGTCCTTCCTCTATCACATACGACTTGAGTAGCCTATTCAAACATACTAAACTTGTAGGTTTTCTCAAAGGGTAAATTCTTACATATTTGCTGAATATATCATAACAGACAAATATATATTTGTTTCCAAATTGACTTGGAGGTATAGGACCATGAATTACGCACCTCGGCTTATCCCTTATAACCGAATTGTCTCAAATGCATATGCTGCATTTATTTGCTTTGCCTTCTGACATAGTTTGCAGCACGAGATAAATTTCCGAACCTTCTGACGCAATTTGGATATGTATAAATTCTCTAAAATCATAGAAGTCGTCCAGTCCATCCCTGAGTGTGCTAATCCTTCGTGAAAATTCTTAATTAGCTCCTTTTCCATGATTTTCGGAACCATTACCTTCCAACTAGGCATTTCTTTTCCGTACTTCTTGTATAATGTTCCATTCCGAGTTGCTACAATTTCTTTCTTTGCCTCTTTAATTAATGGTGCATTTCCTTTAAGTTCAAATAATTTTGCATCCTCATTTTGAATTTCCCCCATATTTTTCAATTTTTTTATCATTTCTTTGCTTAAAGGAATTTCAATTGTCAATATTTTGACTTCATTTCTGGGCCTTTCAATGTTCTCGGGGATTTGTGGGTTGTAGTTTAATCTCGATAGCAAATCGCTGAAGGTGTTATTCTTGCCGGAACGTGTATAATTTCAATATCAAATGCAGATATTGCGTGAATGTATCTAGCAAGTTTTCCACTACATGATCTACACCATTAGATGAAAGTTAGGCTGATGTGATCCGAATATACTTTCACCTTTTGCTGATAAATATAGGTCTTGAAATGAATTAATAAAAATAGAGTGCTACAAATAGAGTCCCCGAAGAATTCGCTCAATGTTTGTAAGTCCTCTAGAAGCTGTACTAATGACATGAAACTCATTATTGATGTCTCGCTGTCCTAAAATTCCGGCAAACCCTTGCACTGATGTGTCAACATAAATCTCGTATTTGAAATTTTCTCTGGGCCTCTCGAGCAATATGGACTTAGCAAAGAGTTCTTTCACCCTCTCAAAACATTTTTGATGATCCTGTGTTCATCTCCACTTGATATTCTTGCAGTGTTTCTATTTCAGCCGAATACCTTGGTACGAACTTACTCTGAAAGTCCAATACCCCTAAGATACGTCTAATTTGCTTTATGTTCCTTGGTGGTGGAATTTTCATTATTGCTTCTATTCTCTTCTGGTCAGGTCTTATACCCCGTTCATCCACTACATAACCCAGAAAATTTATTTCCTTGACACAAGATTTTGATTTTAGTATGTTTACAGTCATACCATGTTGCAGTTTATTTAACACGTAATGTACATTATTCATATGTTCCTCAAATGTTTGACTAATGATGAGGAAGTCGTCAATATACTTTATTAAAAAGTTTTCTGTAGAATTTCCAAAAATACTGTGAATTGCTCTCAAAAATCCACTTCCTGGGTTTTTTTAAACCAAAGGGATTTACACAAAAATGATACTGGATCCCCAAGTATTGTAATCACGCATTTGTGGATTAGTTCCACTTGCCAGTATGACGCAGTGAGGTCAATGGATGTTAAAAATCTCTCTCTTGAAAGTTTCGTGATGAGTTTTCAATTCCTTCACTTTGAAAATGATCTGACTTCATATATTGGTTGACATATCTACCATCTAATGTTAATCTCAAACTACCATCTCGTTTAATACTCCAACAGATCGAATTTATATACTGAGAATTACTTTGCTCAATAATCCCATTTTCTAACATGCTATTTATTAGTTTTCTAGCTTTGTCCTGAAGACTTACAAGCAAATTATCATACTTATGCCTATATGGTGGCACATCTTCCACCTAAAATGTATGCTGATATATGTTACATCTGCCTGGGATATTATTAAATACTGAACTATTGTTCATCAAAACGTCATGAAGAATTTGTTTTTGTGTATTCGTAATGTTATAAGCCTCTTCACACTTGTGTAGTATTTCTTCACTTCTCCTCTCTTCCCAGTTATTGTCTGTCTCGCTCGTGTGATCGCCTTTTGTTCGGGTCGTAAATTTCTCTACTTCATCTGGCCTTTCTACTAGCTGTTGAAAATATGGCGTAGTGTTCCCTTCATATCTTGTGACTACTTGCTTTATCTGACCGTTTCCATTATTTGCACAAAACATTCTTGATCACAAAGATCTTCCTCTTCCTTTGTCCTCTCAATCACGGAGACTTCCTCTTTTATAAACGGTACCTTTATTTCTCTATTGTCTTTTGTCATTTTTGACTCCTCATATTTAAAATCTATACGTGCTTCATATTCATGTAGGAAGTCACATCCTAAAATTGTCACAAATCAAATGGTTTACAATTAGAAACATAACCTCGAAATGTATGTTTAGTAGAGCTTGTGTCTTTATGACTTGTGTCGTTCTTCCGATTGCAGCACGACAAACTAAATTACTGCTGGGAAAAGCCATAATTTTGTTACCTTCATTTATCAAATTTATATAAAATTTCTGCGAACAAATTGAAGCTGATGAACTGGAATCTATAGTCGCAATAATCTCTTTCTTCGCGATTTCTATCTTAATATGAGGTGACTCAAAATTTTCCTCCTTATCTTTCTTGCTGCAGTCTTCTTAAAGAGTGTGTGTATAGGCATATTATTTATTTTGGTAATGGATACTTAAAGATGTCCTGAGAACCTACTGCACAGGAGTCTATTAACAGTTTTCCTGGTTACTTCCATGTTCATGTACGGGACTGCCATTCCTAACCAGTGCTAAATTTATCTCATTTTCGCTCCCATGTTTTGAGTTTCCCTTCCTCGAGTCCGAAATCCTTGATTTCTGAAATTATGTCGTCTTGGCACGTAGTTTTCTTGCCGTTCCTCAGATCTTTCCCGGTTAGTGTTTTCCCTCCAGTGAGTGAAATTTCCCCTTTGCCTGATGTAACGCCTTCCTTGATCTTGACCTCTTTCTGGCAATCTTTCTGTCCTGACGTAATGTATTTGTTCTTGCTGACCTGGTCTCCCATCTATCCTCGGTCTTTCAAAATTTGGAACGTATGATTGGTAACGTTGCCTGGTATTATTCTCATGACGTCTTTCTTGTCCTCTGCTTTGGTGATAATGAACTTGGTAATTTCGTCTATCTCGCACGTCTAAAAATCTATGCTCCCACTCTCAAGATATATCTTCTTCCTGTTGTTCCAAAGCTGACATTAATTCTGTCATCTCGAAGATACTATGTGGTTTTGCAATTAATAAATAATTTTTTATCCTTAAAGGATAATGCCTTGTGAGCAAACTCACAAAATCTTCATTGATCGGAGGTGACAAATTCCTAACCTGACTTGCATGTTTTAGTAAATAATCAGTCATTGATATTCCCTCTCGTGGATCTAATTGTCCATGGCTAAGCATTGCTCGTATTCTGTGCTGTATCGTGACATTCCAAAATCTCTTCATGAATAGCCTCTTAAAGGATTAATATAAAATTTCACCCCCTGATACCATTTGTAACCAATCTAAAGTCTTTTGGTCCAAACATCTTTTAACAACTATCATTTTCAATGCTTCCGGTATCTTTTTAATTTGAAAGTACTCTGACAAGTCTGCAATAAACTGTACTGGATTGGAGTTTTCATTAAATTTTGGAAGTGGCAAATCACTTAAGATATAATTATAGTTTTGCATGTCCCTTATTCCCATATTTAAATTATGTACTGTTACTTGTGCACTCAGGGTTTCGGCGTGGGCTATGGATGAAACCTCAGCGTCACTAACATTATTAGTCATACTTGAGGAAATACCTCTATCATTATTCTGTGCATCAGATACATTGACATCACATATATTGACCCTTGAATTCAATTCTAACCTATTTACAGTACCTTGCAGATTTTCTATTGTCTGTTCCAATTTTCTACTGTTTTCATTTTGAACAGCTTGGTGCTTGTTAATTTCAGAAGTTAGTTTTTGATTCAAATTTGTAGACAAAATTTTGACTTCTTCGGACAACTCATTTCTTTGTGTTTCCGATTTCTTCTGAATTTCAGATATCTCCCCTCTGAAATTAACTTGTGCCTGAATTAAATCTGCATTCATAGCCTCCACAAACTCTCTTAGCTCACTTGAAATGCTATTCATTCGGCTTCCTAACTCTGTACATCTTACATCAACATGTTCAATTTTAGTATTAACCTGATTTCTTTGGTTAGATATTTCCCTGCTGATATCTGACATTTTCTTTGAAAATTTTCCTATCTCACTTGCTATTATTTCCGGATTTTCATTTCTCATTCTTGTCATACTACTATCTAGCTCCATAAGTTTCTTTTCAATTTCTTCCCTGTTTTGATCTAATTTCCCATTACTCTGTTTTGTTCTAATTTCTCATTACTCTTACCAATATCTTCCCTATTCCTTTCTAATTGGTCTGTAAAACTCTTATCTAATGTTTCACCAAAATTTCTCAGCATTTCCATCATCATACCAGCAACAAAATTTACATTTCCTGCTTCATTTACATCCCTTTGTAAACCTTCATTTCCACCACCCGTTACAGTTACTTCACCCCTGTTTGGTACAATACTCTGACCCACAGGTCTAATATATCTATCTCTGTCATCGGCTATCTGCCCTGAAATATTTACAACAATCCCAGATGTTTGAGTTGACTGACCTGCCATTCTATTTTGAATTTCTTCACTAATATTTCCTCCCTCAAATCCTACATTGTTTGAACTATTTTCCATGACCTGCATTGAATTACGGCCAACTGTTACATATCCCCTTCCATAATTATTTCTTCAGTATTATTAGTAGACATTGTTTTCTTAATCCTTCCGCTTCTCAACAATATTTAATTTCTCACAATTTTATTTTGGTTTGTTTTAGGATACACATAAAATTTACAATTTTCTAACCTTTATGATGCTATCTGATGACGTTTTGATGTCCAGCTTCCTGCCCCTCTCTCCTAGATGTATATGTTGCCTCTGCGTTGTACTACCATGGATCTGCATCATCTCGCTGTCTTGGTGTCCTGTAGTCGAATTCCCCTGTTGTCTTCTGTTCTCGTAGTTGCTGATGTCCTCTCATCCGTCGTCGTCGGTTGTTCTGGTGGTTGTTTCTGGGATCTGCATCTTGTAGTTAATTGCACTGCTCCATTCGCCCCACGTTCTGGTTATCTCGCCCTACGTTGGGCGCCATTTGTTGCGGTAATCTGTTCTTGTTATCTTTTTTGCTGGGCGCCTGTTATTGTTTTATTATTTTAAGATTTGGGAGCTTTGTCCTCTGGCTAGCTATTATTACTTAGTTGAGCAAATATCTCTGAGCAGGGCATGTAAATGGAAAGGAGTTGTTGCTAAAAGATAACACTGATAAAAGAATTTATTTTCACACTTTTATTGCTGTCACACTTAATTAATAGTTCACATCTTAAATCTTTATACATGCCTGACTGAAACTGTTATATTTCCGAATGTAATTACTGTCGTATTAGTTGCCGCGTACTTCACATTTTGTAACTAACTTTACAACACGAGAGATTCTTCCAAACTGTATGATGTGCACTTCACGATAGATTCTTCAAGACTGCGCAACGTATACCTCGTGAATGATTCCATAGAACTGCATGAAACATGCTTATGGCTCGAGAATATATACTCCTCCCCGAAATGCCTAAACATTATAATAGAGCTACTATTGGTTACCAAATTGTGCCAACATTAGCGTCTGTTTTGTCAGCCAATCACAATTACTAACACATATGCTCAAGGGAAGATATTCCCTCCATTTCTAAAGAAAGGCACGCTACCCTGATGTCATTTGTTTGTCTCTTCTTAGTGATAAACAACTCACCCCATCGGTTCATTGTTACCCACTTCTATTGTCAGTTTCAGTGAGGCCGTGTAAACTTATTTCCTAACAATGCTTATGGCTAACAAATATCTAAAATCATTGTCATACAATAATGTTAATTTACACTACAATCACTCTGGCATTCACAGTGTTGTGATATAAAATACTGCCTCAAAGGCTACTTTTGGTGTCTTGTTACATTTTATCACGTTTATAAGTATTGGGCATGCATTATAATAATTTTTGTTGAAAATCTGATAAAATAAATTCTATTTTTTATTAATATCTTTTACCCAATAAACTGGTTCCCAGTTTTCATTATTAAAGCTATAATTTAAAGTTTCAACATTTGCAATACCTATTTGTTGAATTGTCTTGTCTTAAAGGCATTACGTTTATTATCCTCATTTTAACTCTTACAACTTGGGCAAAATGATCAGACAAATAACTATTCACAATTTGAGCAGATATTATGTTTTCTGACATATTACTAGCAATATGATCAATGACTGAAGCTGTTTTTAATGTTACTCATGTGTAATTATGTATCTAATCAATTAAATTATGAGCATTGAATATGTCAAGTAATTTTAAATAATTAATGTTATTACAGTCTAGGTTAATGTTAAAATCCCCAGCAAGCAATAACTTGCAATCATGATCGTGGTGTTCTAGGAGTTCACTTAGGTTATCAACAAAGCTAGTGGCCAGTTCACTTGGGGATCTGTAGAATCCAAAACTTTTTATGCTCACCGAACCAGTAATTTTAATCCCAACGACTTCATAAACTTTTTCTTTAGCATTTTCTGAGATTGGTGATATTTTATACTGATCTAGAATGTTGTCCCTTGCAAAAATAGCTACTCCACCTCCTTTAAACTCATCTCTACAAAAACTAGCTTGTAGAGTATAGGATTTGAAAATTTTAAACTGTAGGCTATCCTGGTTTAGGGCATGTTCTGTAAGTAGAACTACATGAACTCCATGTTCTATTAAAAACGCTTCTGTTGCATTCAGTTTGTTACTTAGGTACTGTATATTAAGCTGTAATATTTATTGGATTTATTGACTAACCTAAAAAATTACCTTCACCAGTATGCAAATAATTATTCTTAGTCCCCATCACATTCATCTTCCCTGCAGGTTTCTTTTTGCTGAACCTGACCTTTCACTGTTCTTTCACCTGCTGCTGCTTCTTGTGGATTAAAATTTTCCTCCTGGCATGCCATATGAGTTTCTTCATGGGTCTCTTCCTCCTGGTTATTCCATCCTAATTGCAATCAGTCACTACTAGAGATTCAAATATTCAGCTAAAAATAGCATTCTTTTTAAATGGCAGGTACAGGTATCAGAAGTGCCACCATAAATAAATTAACTGTGCTGCCAGCTTCAAAATGTTCCTTTCAAGCTCAGGTGTTTTTATTATCTCTTTGGCTTATTGGAAAAAAAATTAGAGTTTTTATTGTTGTGGTTTGCAGTAAGCTAAGGAAGTAGTCCACAGTCTCGTGTAGGGCATCCACACTCATTTACCAAACCATCTTTTTTTCTTTTTATTATCCTGCTTGAATAAACAAAAAGTTGTGAGCAACTAGTGTACATCTGAAAACTACTAAAACAACTCTGCACCTCTGTATGAAGAATGCATTCTTAAAATGTCAGTGGGTAGCTGAAATACTGAAGGGAATTGAACTGTACCTGCAAGAGATGGTCATTGGACCATGAAGTTCTTTTTTTTTTTCATTTCTATTTAAAAATTCTTAAACCTAATAACTTTTTATTGGAAAAAAATTTAATTTAGTAACAGCTACATACTAGTAGCTATAGATTCATCATATGCATTCATTTTCAAGAATGAACAAATGGGAACTCTTGTCACTTGTGGAACATTGTACAAGTTCTCATTCTTTTCTTGGTTTATCAAAAAAATAAATAAATACATAATATCAATTCATATGTTAATGTTATATAAATGTAACATTAAAAATAACCCAAATGAATTAATTGTCAGTAAATTTATAGTCCCTGTTGTTGGCAATCACTGGTCCAGGAATTACTTTCACAATTTGACCTAACTGTAAATTATCTTGTCCTGTTCTGTAAGCCAGGAACCTTTGACTCATGCACGATATAAACTTTTACAGTAGTATATAGCCTAGTAATTAATCACCCTCTGGTTGACAGCCAGATCCAGCAAGTGCATCATAGCTTTAGCTCCAAAAGTAGCATCATCTAAATAGAAAGCATTCTTTTCGCACTATGCTGCCAGTCCTTCAGATTTCATTATGCGAAATGATCAAATTTCAGGGATTGATAGAACATCCATCCAAGGATTTTCTCATTACATTTTTTTTTGTTAATGAATTCGTCACTGTAAAATATCCTGGTACAAGTTACAGTTTCTGTAGTAAGATCAATAAAGTCTTTTGCACTGAACAGCTGGGGCACTTTTTCCTTGACTCATTTTCTCACAAGCTGTTTGATAATAAATTACAATGTGAGTCAAATTTACACTTGAGGTGGTACACTAAACAGTTAATTACTTGAATATTTCGTAGCCAATGTTGCCTACATTTTCAACAGATTTCGACTGTCAAACTTGCTGATATCCTCTGTGGACTTCCCAGATCTCTGTCAGTCGATTGATGAACTTGTATATTGGGTTGTTGTCTGTAGGAATTTCAAAATTCATTACTTTTGTTTTGGTATATACCATGTTTCATAGTTGTTTGGTAATTCTTGTGTGAAACACAAAATAAAAATTTGGCTTCAGAGTAGCACATTATATATGTTGGCATAGTTACTCATCCGAAATTAAACACAACAAAAAATTCGCTTACAGTTTTAATATACAGCGGACTCATGATTATCCGAGCTTATTGGGACTGAGACTATCTCGGGCACAAAAAAAAAAAAACTAGGATAATACTGAGATAATGTGCTAATCAGTCATAAATTATAAATGCGTAAAACTGTATGGTAATTGTTTATTACAACAGAATTCCTTAAAATGTACATTGAATACTTTATACAATTTAAGTAAAAGATAAACAGATTACAATATTAAATGAGAAGGTACTCAAAAGTCTTTCATAGCTTTTTGCCCTAACCTCTTGTCTCTTTTGACTGCTGTGATGTAATGCCAATGCTTTGTAAGGACAGTAGATCAGAAGTATAAAGCGCACCACATTGAACAGCAAAACTCTTCTTTTAGTTCAATGTACGCTATAGCAGTTTCGACCATCTTCAGCCCTCAGAATGCAATATTTTTGGGGTGCTCCTCTTCAGGATTGATGACCATATCAACAATAGTGTCATCAGTCAACTCCCATTTGTTGATCTTGGTTACACCAATTGAGGATGTCTTCATTTTCATTTGATGTTTCCTCTTAGAACCCATTAACTAATTAGCTGTGATACCATAGACTGGGAATTGTGTTTGGTAAGTTTTACACAGTTGAGGTGCTAATAACCTTAGCTGTCTTGCGCCCTAAAACCAAAACCACCACCAAAAAGAGAGAAAGCAACAATTGTGAGTGCAAAAGTACTGATCATTTAAACTCATTGTGTATTTAGCTTCTTTTATGGAACCATTTTTAATGTTGTGAATCAAGGTATATGAGTCTGGTCAGTTGGCTTTTATGATTCAACTTCATTTTATTACTTTCATTCCATAATTCTTTATATATCACAAATCTTTGTTGAATATCCTTTTTAGCATATAACACAAGATAATAGCTTTACAATTAAAACAATTTCTTTAAGCCTTGCTCAAGATGTTGGCTTCTTGTGAAAATTTCTTGAGTGTTATTAAAAAAATTGAATGTGGTTTACTTTCCGTTTGGTTACTAAGCGTAACGGAATACGTCGTATCATATACAAATTATTTATGCTAGGAAAATTATATTTTGATGCAAATAGCATCTGTATAATATGAATTCGTTTTTGTTCCTCCGGTTAACATATTTTCACTAATTGCATTATTCAATTTTCTTTTCCTTCATTCTTTTTACATTAAACAAATGTTTAATAGATTCCTCTTTATAATATAAATGCTTTTGCAGTTATTAAACCTTATATATGGTGTTTTCCAACAATTCTTAATTTATAATTACTTCTTCTGCCACATACATAATAGGCTGGAAGGAGGAAAGGCAGTGGATGCCTTTAAGTTCTTATGCAGCCCCTCTTTTTTGGGGGGGGTTTGGGAATCGGAAGGATTTGGCATGGAGTAGAAAGGAGAAGTAAGGATAGGTATTGGGGTTCCGCTGATGCACCCCAGTTAGTACGCGGAAGGATGACTGCCAGCTTATTGCGCTGGCAGCATGGTGAGGAAGTGTCTGGCTGACAACCATGACCGAGGCCCTGGTCGCCACCACGGGTAGGTTCGTGGATAGGATTTGGAGGGGATGTGGCGTTGTTTATTTTATTGTGTCAGCGTATTTTGGCGTAAATATCTGGCGTTTGCGAGATAGCGGGAGTTTTGTTGTGCTGTCCTGAAGCCGATCATTCGGTCCTGTCCACTCTTCAGGTCAGAGAGTACAGAAGTCCACTCAGCCATTGTTGTGACCACGGAATTTACTAAATCGGCGAGACCGGCTGTCGTGTGCCTAACCTCCTCCAGGCAAGCTGTCGGAGATGGCGGTGCTGTTGTTCATGGCAGGCTGGCAATGGATTCCCCCAGGCCACTGACTGTGGTGTTGGTGTCGTCTAATCGCTGCAGGCAGCTGGTGGTGAATGTGTTGAGTGAGGTTGACAAGGCTGCGGTGATGGAGCTGCGGTCTTGAAGTCCAGTTTCCAATGCGGCTTCTCGGCTGAGGAGTCAGCGGAGATGATGATCGGTTTCGGTGGAGTTGACGGCGGTGGTGAGTGTTGTGATGAGTTCTTCTTGTTGTGAGATGCGGGAGCCGATGTTGAGGACCTCCGTGTGGAGATCCTGGACTGCATCTCGAAGGATGGTCTCGTTGATGGCCGGCGCTGAAGGTGGCATTGTCGGAGGAGGAGCGGCTGGAGCAGCGTAGATGGTTTCAGGCGCTGATGGTCGATGGCTTCTTGGGTACAATGGGCACTGCGCCTGCCCGGTAAAGTGGCCGAGGCCTTTGCAGGAGGCACAGTACCGACGTCGGCGGCGGAGATCATGTCTGGTGCACTGTGTTGTCCAGCTGGGTGCATCGCAATAGTGGCACTGTGGTGGTGCAGCACAGGTTGAAGAGTCATGGCCATAGCAGCAGCATCTGTGGCAAGGCTGGTGGCTTTCCGATCTGCTGGCCTCGACGCGAAGAACCTGCCCTAATAAGGGCAGGCCGGACCTTAAGGCAGCTTCACGGTCAGCCAGATCAGACTGCCAGTGGGACGAAGGTGGTTGGTCCTCGAGAAGTGATGATGCGTGTGGCCTTCAAGGTAGAAGGCCACCGGTGTTGAGCTGCGGAGAGTATGTATCTTGTAGGCAAATCTTGAGGAACTCTGGCAATCACTGCGCTGCCCCGCAGTGGTGTAGAATGTTGAGGTGAAGGCTGCTGCGGTGAGTGAGGTGATGAGCCGTGTGGTGCTGTTGACGGCTGCTGTGGTTGGAGGTGAGGTGTGGTGCTGACTGGAAGTGTGAGGTGTGAGTGCTGGTGCCGTGGCGAAGCGGTGACCGCTGCCCAAGAAGGCCTGGTCACCGGTGGAGTAGTGGCCAAGCTCCCGGCAAATCAGCGGCGGCGAGGCTCGGAGCAGCTTCAGCAGAGGACGGCGTAGTTGCAGCCTCTTCGGCGGGCGCCGAAGGGTCGGCAGCGAGTTCTTCGCTGGCTGCTTGGCGTGTCCTTCTCTTTCCCATCTCCAACGAAGAATGAATGAAAAAAAAAAGTAAGTTCTTATGCAGCCCCTCATTAAGGCGACATATGATGAGGTATCTTCTCATCAGCCCCACTGTTGTGGGGCCTTATGAAGTGGTAAAGGAAATGTGGTATGGGTTATCTGCTCCTTTGTTGCCCTGGGTTCGCCTCTGGTCCTATATCTTGTTGCCTCATGTTCTCCAACTCGTATTTACCTTATTTAAAATTCCTGCTTCGGTATATGTGTTGGTAGTAAGGTATCCGCCAGCTGTGGCAAGCTTGTATGTTTTGGTGGTGTACAACTTTGGTGATTGTTGTTTCTTTATAGCTGTTATATTATAATGTTTCAGTGAAAGTTTTACTTTAATTTAACAATATTTGTCTAGCTAGATATATGTTTTTGAAATACATATAAGAAATATGTGATTTTACTAATATAGTAATTACCTTTTTCTGTTTCCTATTTTACTTACTCATTTCATTCTTTAAGCTCAGTAGTTCATTTTATATCAATAATGTTGGTAACAATATTCTTTGTAATATATTCGGCGATATATTAACAATTATTAAATTAATTCCTTTGAGCTATTCTAAGATGTCATCTCCTTTTTTGCAGGAGTATCTAAAAAAAACTAAGTTGTTTACTTTTACATTTGGTTGCTATGTTTAGCAAAATAAATCTAACTTATTTACAAATTATTTGCACTGAACATTTTTACATTTAATACAAATAATGATTAACAATACCACTTTCTTATTTTATATATTTGCATTTTAAATTTCTCTTTTAAATGCTTGTCTGCACATTTGTTACATAGTTTTTTTTCTATAAAAGCTTTGTTTTCATTTGTTTAGCATAATGTATTTTCCTTTTGATTGTATTCAATTGTCTTCTACTTGTTTCTTTCATATAAAACAAATTAATTTATAACATAAAACTTCTTTGAAAGCATTTCAGATCTTTTAATGCAATAACATTTCGTCATTCTTGACTCATTTAATTTCTGCGTTAAGGTAGAGAAAGTATGGCATTCCACCCAAAAATTGGATACCGAGATTTTACCAAAAATGCATGTTTTGAAGCCCCTGAATCCCAAAAGAAAAAGCATAACTCAGAAATGAAAAGTCGATAAATACCATACTTGGTTCAGTTCCAAAGATGCGGCATGAAGATTTTCAAGAAAACCCTCCCACTACCCTTCACATGGAAAGTTTTTCGAAAAATGTGATTTTCTGATAATCGCTCTTAACGATTTTGATTAAAATACCATATATTAAAGATATTTGCATGAAAAATAAAACATATATATCGTGAATTTTCTGGGAATAGCCTTTGAAGTCTTCTTCATTCGGAAGGAATTTTGTATAATCTTGTATAACTAGTGAACGTTAAGCGATCGACAAAAATATACCACTCAAAAAATGTAGATCTCTTTAAACACAATTTATTTCAAATCTTTTTGTGCCATAAGCCATTTCTGAGATATCTTGTTATTAATGTTAGTGCTTTCATGAAATCAATTGCTTCTTCTAATCCTAAACTTGCTCCACCATTCTTTTCAAAAATGATTTTGAGTGTCTTCAAACTGTCCTTGTATTAGGAATTCAGGCTGAACTTGCTCCACCATTCTTTTCAAAAATGATTTTGAGTGTCTTCAAAGATTGTCCTTGTATTAGGAATTCAGGCTCCTTTCAATTCAATTCTATTCACCGTAAATATACAATTTGTAGATATGGCTTCGTCAAAGTTACAGAGATAAGTAAATAAAACTAACACTATACAATATGAATGCGCTAAATACTGAAATTAAGAAAATCATTAACACTATAAAATTTGTGCTTTAATAATAATTTATGCACTTTTGATTTAAAAATATTCCCTGAGGTAGCTTTGAAGGAGCTGGGTATCTTATTATATAGAATTAAACCTTTATGAGATACACTATTGAGTGTTCTATTAACCCTTTAAGTCCCAATAAATTAAAAATAAACACAAGGAATGAATCATTTATGCATTTATTACAAAAATCACACAATATAAACATAGAAAATATCCTCTTTTGAAATTATGTAATTTGTTATATATTTTATGCCCTGGTTTCACTGAAACCACTGGGGCTACCTGTGTATTCGCCTGATTCTATTCTGCACTAAATATTAATATTTAAGATTGCAGAAATACAAATTTTAGGTTACAGGAAATCTCTGACAGTAGTTAAAAGAAAACTAGTTTGTCATTCAAATATTAGAAATTATCTTTATATTTGACTACTTCTTGTGGAACTCCTGAAAGCAGTTTTTTTGCGGCCAGCATACATAGTCCAACTTCACATGTCTTGCACGACCACTTGGTATGATAAGGATTAGCAGCAGTGCTACAATAAGCACATCTCCAAGAAGTTGTTCTTACAGGTATGTACTCTGCCTGATCGTATATTTTCTCTGGAGCTGTATAGGGTTTGAATTTGTTTTGCAATTTGCTTGACTTCCTTCCTTTGCCTGTGGGTGTTGATGCTCCAACAAGTCCAGCAATCACTGCGAGGCGGAACTTCTTCAAAGACAGAGTTCCTGCATCAATGCTCCTTCCTTTAAAAATGAGGAATGCATTAACCACAGATACATCCAAAAAGTGCTAGAAAATGCGTAACCACCACTTGCTCTTTCTATCCATTTCATACAAGAATTTCATCCGGTCAGCTCTATCTACATATCTCATGTGTGAATTATAATCTTTAACAATTTGTGGACAAGAAATTTGCTGTTTGCTCCCATCTTTATTTTTCCTGTTTGCAAACCCAACATCATCAATGTTGTGAAAGTTTGACAGAAATAAAATTCCTTTTTTGTCTTTCCATAAATCGTTACAAGACCCTCATTGCTGGTTCAGAATTGAAATTCACCCCTTGCAATATCCCTTTCTTTACAAAAATCATTAGGCATTCCAACTTGTCCTTTTATAACAGTACCACAGGCATATATACCTTGCTGTTTCAAATCTTTCATAAGCTGCACAGATATGAAGTAATTATCAAAATACACTTTATGATATTTGCCTTTTAGTTCAGTTGTGAGAGTTTTAACAACTCTAGCCACTAAACACTTTTCTGGTGTAACGGAAATTTTTCCAGTGTATATTTCAAACTGAGACACAAACCCAGCTCTTACCCACACCTTGTATCCTCGCTTTATGGGTTTTTGTGCCATGTATTATTTAATGCTGTGCTCTTTGAAAGATTTGGACAAATAGTTCAATAATGGGCGAACTTTGAACAGTTTGTCATAATTATCGTCTCTCACAGTTGGCTGTGAACTATTATCGTTTACATGTAAATGCGAAAGTAGCCAGACAAAAGATTCCTACACATCAATGATCATATGTAAGAATCCCTCAAAGAAGGATCTGCAGACCAATAGTCCTTGTAACTGGGCAACTTTTTATTTCCTATTAACATGTTGATGGCAAGGAATATTTTCATTTCCTTACATTTGTGGGTTGAAATTGGATTGATCCCCCTAGTTTC
Organism: Deroplatys truncata; assembly: GCA_030765065.1. NCBI lineage: Eukaryota > Metazoa > Arthropoda > Insecta > Mantodea > Mantidae > Deroplatys > Deroplatys truncata. The sequence goes on from CM060984.1 coordinate 151,771,967, forward strand.
TGTGAGGCATACAGGTTCGTTTGATATACCAAATGATCAATAAGTTCTATGGTATACATACAATGAAATATGTCAACTGGACTTTCAGTGTCTTCTGGAATATGTGATCCAGAGGGCATGACAAATAATCCAATTTGTTGAGAGTGTGGTATCTGTTTGGCTCACGACACATCGTCATTGTTATGTTCCAAATTATCAATGTCTTCATCAGCGTCATCACTACTGTCACAATCAGGAGCCGATGTTGCTGGCTGTATGATGACAGGATAAATTAAATTTTCTGGTGCGTTATCTTCATCACTTTCAATATCGGAGGCAGCAGATTCTTCATCACTAGGGATTTCTGCAAGGATACTTTTCACCAGCTCAGTGTTAAGTTCATCTCCTCTCCAGAATCTCCTTTCAATCATGGTGATCTTAGAATAAGAGGAAATAAAACCATTACTACCTTTGTATTCTTATTCACAATAACTAGTCAGATCTGCATTATTATTATTATTATTATTATTATTATTATTATTATTATTTATTATTATTATTATTATTATTATTATTATTATTATTGCTGCAAAATAAACCAGTCTAGACATTATAAAATTAGGAGTTACATAGTGCAGAAAGCATGCTTACGGTTCATTTGTACAATTATTTACTTTTCATGAATATATTTATATAGATATTAATATACACAAGCTGATGGTTTTCTTGTTTACTATATTTTCAATTTATTTCTTAGATAAATCTATCTCTGATCTTCAATATGGATGAAGAAAATGTTTGTCAAGGTTATGTTGTCAAGCTCAGTAGTATAGTCTATGGTCCCCCTGGTTACATACAGAAACCACACATGTTTACAGTGCTATTGTCTGTAAATTCCATCAAACTGAGTCAGTTTTACTCTTAGGTGCTGCTATTATAAATAACTATTCCAATACATACCTTATTATGCAGAAACAATGTGTAAATATTCTGTAATACAATGATTTACAAACGTTTGCAGAGCTCACTCAGTAAAATGGCTTCCTTACTTCCCTGCTTGATCTTCATTTGTTCCACAAACTACACCAGCATGGCTTCTGACCAAGGAGTTGGCCATTCCTACACTAGATAGTAGCACAGTGCAGTAAAAGTGTGGTTTACCTTAGAAACCAGTGAAACACTGGAAAATAAATAATGCAACTGTGGTTTCATAGTGAAACCAGTAGGACTAAAAGGGTTAAGTCGGTGACACTGTAGGTGCATAGACTCAGTTGTACGTTTATAATAGCTATGATAATCCTTATTTCTTTTAAAATATTGCATATTATTGTGGATAAAAGAAACTGTTTCCAAGATATATATACATGGTAGCGGAAAGTATATTAAATTCATCAAAAATCGATTTGCTTGGGTTATGGGGTGGTACATGCTTCATTACTCTTAAAATTTTCTTTATATTTTGAATATTATAATTGATTGGCTGGAACTCCCTCAGAAGGGTATTCCATATGAAAGTATTGAGTGTATGTAACCAAAATATGCCCCTCTCATTACCTCCTTACTACAGGCTTTACTTAACACTCTTATTGCATATATTAAACAAATTAATTTATTACTAAGGGCTGCAATGTGTTCTTTCCACGTTAATGCTTTGTCATTCCTAAACATTTATTAAAATATTGATGGTTTATTCCAACATAATCAAAGAATACTTGGAACTTATTAGTGAAATTTGGATGTCCATTAAAGTTTAAGTAACTAGATTTATTAGTGTTTATTATGATTTAGCCAATTACATAGTTTCAACTTTGAGTCATCTATTGTGAGTTGCAATGAAGATTGGCATTGATTTTTGTAAATGAAATTTGCATCGTCAGCATATAGAACAGTGATAACACAAGACAAATATAATGGAAGGTCATTAATATAGATAAGAAAAAGAACTGGCTCTAATATGGAGCCTTGGGGCACCACACATTGCGCAATTTGTAAGTTAGATTGTGCATTATCGATTTCCACGAAGTGAGCTATATTTGTAGGATATGATACTAATTTGATAAGATAGGGGTTAGTGACAACTTCTTCCTTTATAAGGTGATCCTCCATAAGCTTCTCCAATATTCTACCACAATATTGGGCAGTTGTGGACAGTCCATGCCCTAGTAATAAACCATGTATGTATTGGGAGTCTGCAATATATAAAAGAAAGTAAAGGTGTTTCTTAGTGAGCATTTATTATGCAGAGAGTGTATTTTTCTCTGTTCTCTGGAGTGATGTATTGTAGTTGAGGTACTAGGAGACTGGTAGGTTGTGTTTAACAAACCGTGGGTTAAGAACGGAGGACACGTATCTAACAAACACATATTTTACAGGAGAGCCAAAAAAGTTAATAATATCTGAGTAAATTAACCTACGGGTCTGATTTTTTGCAGCTGTGCATATTATTCTGTCTGTTTATGGTTGCATATTTTCATTTTGACATATTTTAGTAAATAAGAACCTTTTATACACTTACAAGCTTTATGGGCAGGGATTTTTTCAGAAAATAAGCAGTTACGAGGTATCCCTATTTATGATGAAGCATTTATTAAAACTTACACTTGAGTGTTACATTAAATTTTATAATGTTATATGAGATTTGTACAGGTGTTTTTCATTTTAATCAATTAAACTTAATACAATACTTTTATTTAAAAAACACAAAAGAACACTAAAATAAGAACAAACCTGGAAAAAATCAATCAGTGTGGGGTAGGTTGTCGTAAAAAAGGTGACAGTCTTTTGGAATAACGTTCTTTAGTTCCTGCAGATGCAGCCATTTGCTCTTCTGTATTTGAAGTGGCTCTTTGTATAAAGAAGGAAACTGTCTCCATGGTGGTAGATGGACCTTATTTGGACGCTTTGGAATGTCAAGGTAAGGGCCATCAAAGTCTAGCCTGATGTCAATAAATCCATGAGGCGTATACCTGATTTCTCTGATGTCATTAACAGTAGGATCCCCTACCTTGTGACCTGGCCGTATTGATTCATATTTCATCAAAGATCGCACTGCAAAATTCTTCACAATGTCATGAGTCAAGAAAAAAGTTTCATATGGAAATGGCTTTTTCCTCAATTGCTTTGTTATTCTCACATAGTCATGTGGCAAGTAAATTTCTTGATTTTTCATTTTCCCTTCTATGGTAGCATGAACGGAGTCACACTCCATTTGAGTATGACCTTTCTCAAGGAACTTCTGGTGCACTGTAACATTGTTATGTATAGCAAAGCTTAACAAAGCATTTGATATTACAGAATTGCGGTTCTGAAATGAACATCCATCACTATAAATAATAATGGGTACTGTTGATTCTTGGAACTTTTCTGTCAGATATTCCAGAAGACAAGTTGCAAATGTAGATGCTGTCAGCCCTGCTTCATTCTCAGAAAACCAGTAACATTTTGCCTCGTGTGTGCTTAAGTCGTATACTGTGTAATTATGGCAGGCAAGTTTTGTTTTGTAGTATAGAGCACTAGCTTTTAAATATGGACAAACTTTTACAGCTTGCAGATCTACTGTTAGTACGTGACATTTATTATTTTTTGCTTCTTCTTTGTCTCTCTCCTTTTCTTTCCTGGCATGATCCTTCTTTTCAATATGCTGTTTCCAAGTCTGTTCATCAATGTTCTTCGTCTTACACTCACAACATGTATTACATTGATCTTTTCTTGGCGTATACAAGCTCACATTCAACTCGTTCATGAGGGAGTCAAATGTAAATCTACTAAGTACTAGTCTCCGACTCTCTTCACATTTATTCCTGTATTGCCTATAAAGGTCACTGACTGACCCCATTATTGGCTCCAGGTAGAGCTTTGTAGTGTGTTTCCTGCAGTAATGCGAAGGCAGTTTTGACAGAGAATTGATGTACTCTGCTAGAAATACTCTGTCTGATGCCCTGGGAGAATCCACCTTGTCTTTTCTCTCTCTGATAAATCTTGAACTTGCAGCTGTGCCACAAACGGAAGATTTTACCCAATGATGAACACCCCACTCTTTAAGATTTAGGGTGGAGAGAAACATCCCTTTGCAGACAATGTATTTTGTTCCGTTTCTCAGTTTCAGTGAGTAGGAATACGTTCCACTCCACCTCGAATCCCCTTCTGCGGTCTTTCGACGTGGGGTTGTCTGCGAGACGAGAGAAGCTACATACACTTTCCGTTGATCCCAGTTCATATCTTTCCAGAATGCTTCAAATATTGTTTTTCGATCTTCTTCAGAAATCTGAGCACACAAATCTGAGATTTTAAGCACATCTGTGACATACAGGTCGGTCCCATCTTGCTGGCCTCTCGCTGAGCATTTTGAGTATGCTTTTCATGTTTCTTTCTATGATATCCCAGATAGCTTTCTCCCTTTTCACGAAGGATCTTATTCTTGTTTCCCTTCCACTTCACATGTCTTGCACGACCACTTGGTATGATGAGGATTAGCAGCAGTGCTACAATAAGCACATCTCCGAGAAGTTGTTCTTACAGGCATGTACTCTGCCTGATCGTATATTTTCTCTGGAGCTGTATAGGGTTTGAATTTGTTTTGCAATTTGCTTGACTTCCTTCCTTTGCCTGTGGGTGTTGATACTCCCAACAAGTCCAGCAATCACTGCAAGGCGGAACTTCTTCAAAGACAGAGTTCCTGCATCATTGCTCCTTTCTTTAAAAACGAAGAATGCATTAACCACAGATACATCCAAAAAGTGCTAGAAAATGCGTAACCACCACTTGCTCTTTCTATCCATTTCATACAAGAATTTCATCTGGTCAGCTTTATCTACATATCCCCTGTGTAATTGTAACCCCACATTGCGCAATTTGTAAGTTAGATTGTGCATTATCGATTTCCACGAAGTGAGCTATATTTGTAGGATATGATACTAATTTGATAAGATAGGGGTTAGTGACAACTTCTTCCTTTATAAGGTGATCCTCCATAAGCTTCTCCAATATTCTACCACAATATTGGGCAGTTGTGGACAGTCCATGCCCTAGTAATAAACCATGTATGTATTGGGAGTCTGCAATATATAAAAGAAAGTAAAGGTGTTTCTTAGTGAGCATTTATTATGCAGAGAGTGTATTTTTCTCTGTTCTCTGGAGTGATGTATTGTAGTTGAGGTACTAGGAGACTGGTAGGTTGTGTTTAACAAACCGTGGGTTAAGAACGGAGGACACGTATCTAACAAACACATATTTTACAGGAGAGCCAAAAAAGTTAATAATATCTGAGTAAATTAACCTACGGGTCTGATTTTTTGCAGCTGTGCATATTATTCTGTCTGTTTATGGTTGCATATTTTCATTTTGACATATTTTAGTAAATAAGAACCTTTTATACACTTACAAGCTTTATGGGCAGGGATTTTTTCAGAAAATAAGCAGTTACGAGGTATCCCTATTTATGATGAAGCATTTATTAAAACTTACACTTGAGTGTTACATTAAATTTTATAATGTTATATGAGATTTGTACAGGTGTTTTTCATTTTAATCAATTAAACTTAATACAATACTTTTATTTAAAAAACACAAAAGAACACTAAAATAAGAACAAACCTGGAAAAAATCAATCAGTGTGGGGTAGGTTGTCGTAAAAAAGGTGACAGTCTTTTGGAATAACGTTCTTTAGTTCCTGCAGATGCAGCCATTTGCTCTTCTGTATTTGAAGTGGCTCTTTGTATAAAGAAGGAAACTGTCTCCATGGTGGTAGATGGACCTTATTTGGACGCTTTGGAATGTCAAGGTAAGGGCCATCAAAGTCTAGCCTGATGTCAATAAATCCATGAGGCGTATACCTGATTTCTCTGATGTCATTAACAGTAGGATCCCCTACCTTGTGACCTGGCCGTATTGATTCATATTTCATCAAAGATCGCACTGCAAAATTCTTCACAATGTCATGAGTCAAGAAAAAAGTTTCATATGGAAATGGCTTTTTCCTCAATTGCTTTGTTATTCTCACATAGTCATGTGGCAAGTAAATTTCTTGATTTTTCATTTTCCCTTCTATGGTAGCATGAACAGAGTCACACTCCATTTGAGTATGACCTTTCTCAAGGAACTTCTGGTGCACTGTAACATTGTTATGTATAGCAAAGCTTAACAAAGCATTTGATATTACAGAATTGCGGTTCTGAAATGAACATCCATCACTATAAATAATAATGGGTACTGTTGATTCTTGGAACTTTTCTGTCAGATATTCCAGAAGACAAGTTGCAAATGTAGATGCTGTCAGCCCTGCTTCATTCTCAGAAAACCAGTAACATTTTGCCTCGTGTGTGCTTAAGTCGTATACTGTGTAATTATGGCAGGCAAGTTTTGTTTTGTAGTATAGAGCACTAGCTTTTAAATATGGACAAACTTTTACAGCTTGCAGATCTACTGTTAGTACGTGACATTTATTATTTTTTGCTTCTTCTTTGTCTCTCTCCTTTTCTTTCCTGGCATGATCCTTCTTTTCAATATGCTGTTTCCAAGTCTGTTCATCAATGTTCTTCGTCTTATACTCACAACATGTATTACATTGATCTTTTCTTGGCGTATACAAGCTCACATTCAACTCGTTCATGAGGGAGTCAAATGTAAATCTACTAAGTACTAGTCTCCGACTCTCTTCACATTTATTCCTGTATTGCCTATAAAGGTCACTGACTGACCCCATTATTGGCTCCAGGTAGAGCTTTGTAGTGTGTTTCCTGCAGTAATGCGAAGGCAGTTTTGACAGAGAATTGATGTACTCTGCTAGAAATACTCTGTCTGATGCCCTGGGAGAATCCACCTTGTCTTTTCTCTCTCTGATAAATCTTGAACTTGCAGCTGTGCCACAAACGGAAGATTTTACCCAATGATGAACACCCCACTCTTTAAGATTTAGGGTGGAGAGAAACATCCCTTTGCAGACAATGTATTTTGTTCCGTTTCTCAGTTTCAGTGAGTAGGAATAGGTTCCACTCCACCTCGAATCCCCTTCTGCGGTCTTTCGACGTGGGGTTGTCTGCGAGACGAGAGAAGCTACATACACTTTCCGTTGATCCCAGTTCATATCTTTCCAGAATGCTTCAAATATTGTTTTTCGATCTTCTTCAGAAATCTGAGCACACAAATCTGAGATTTTAAGCACATCTGTGACATACAGGTCGGTCCCATCTTGCTGGCCTCTCGCTGAGCATTTTGAGTATGCTTTTCATGTTTCTTTCTATGATATCCCAGATAGCTTTCTCCCTTTTCACGAAGGATCTTATTCTTGTTTCCCTTCCACTTCACATGTCTTGCACGACCACTTGGTATGATAAGGATTAGCAGCAGTGCTACAATAAGCACATCTCCGAGAAGTTGTTCTTACAGGCATGTACTCTGCCTGATCGTATATTTTCTCTGGAGCTGTATAGGGTTTGAATTTGTTTTGCAATTTGCTTGACTTCCTTCCTTTGCCTGTGGGTGTTGATACTCCAACAAGTCCAGCAATCACTGCAAGGCGGAACTTCTTCAAAGACAGAGTTCCTGCATCATTGCTCCTTTCTTTAAAAACGAAGAATGCATTAACCACAGATACATCCAAAAAGTGCTAGAAAATGCGTAACCACCACTTGCTCTTTCTATCCATTTCATACAAGAATTTCATCTGGTCAGCTTTATCTACATATCCCCTGTGTAATTGTAACCCCACATTGCGCAATTTGTAAGTTAGATTGTGCATTATCGATTTCCACGAAGTGAGCTATATTTGTAGGATATGATACTAATTTGATAAAATAGGTGTTAGTGACAACTTCTTCCTTTATAAGGTCATCCTCCATAAGCTTCTCCAATATTCTACCACAATATTGGGCAGTTGTGGACAGTCCATGACCTAATAATAAACCATGTATGTATTGGGAGTCTGCAATATATAAAAGAAAGTAAAGGTGTTTCTTAGTGAGCATTTATTGTGCAGAGAGTGTATTTTTCTCTGTCCTCTGGAGTGATGTATTGTAGTTGAGGTACTAGGAGACTGGTAGGTTGTGTTTAACAAACCGTGGGTTAAGAACGGAGAACACGTATCTAACAAACACATATTTTACAGGAGAGCCAAAAAACTTAATAATATCTGAGTAAATTAACCTACGGGTCTGATTTTTTGCAGCTGTGCATATTATTCTGTCTGTTTATGGTTGCATATTTTCATTTTGATATATTTTAGTAAATAAGAACCTTTTATACACTTACAAGCTTTATGGGCAGGGATTTTTTCAGAAAATAAGCAGTTACGAGGTATCCCTGTTTATGATGAAGTATTTATTAAAGCTTACACTTGAGTGTTACATTAAATTTTATAATGTTATATGAGATTTGTACAGGTGTTTTTCATTTTAATCAATTAAACTTAATACAATACTTTTATTTAAAAAACACAAAAGAACACTAATATAAGAACAAACCTGGAAAAAATCAATCAGTGTGGGGTAGGTTGTCGTAAAAAAGGTGACAGTCTTTTGGAATAACGTTCTTTAGTTCCTGCAGATGCAGCCATTTGCTCTTCTGTATTTGAAGTGGCTCTTTGTATAAAGAAGGAAACTGTCTCCATGGTGGTAGATGGACCTTATTTGGACGCTTTGGAATGTCAAGGTAAGGGCCATCAAAGTCTAGCCTGATGTCAATAAATCCATGAGGCGTATACCTGATTTCTCTGATGTCATTAACAGTAGGATCCCCTACCTTGTGACCTGGCCGTATTGATTCATATTTCATCAAAGATCGCACTGCAAAATTCTTCACAATGTCATGAGTCAAGAAAAAAGTTTCATATGGAAATGGCTTTTTCCTCAATTGCTTTGTTATTCTCACATAGTCATGTGGCAAGTAAATTTCTTGATTTTTCATTTTCCCTTCTATGGTAGCATGAACGGAGTCACACTCCATTTGAGTATGACCTTTCTCAAGGAACTTCTGGTGCACTGTAACATTGTTATGTATAGCAAAGCTTAACAAAGCATTTGATATTACAGAATTGCGGTTCTGAAATGAACATCCATCACTATAAATAATAATGGGTACTGTTGATTCTTGGAACTTTTCTGTCAGATATTCCAGAAGACAAGTTGCAAATGTAGATGCTGTCAGCCCTGCTTCATTCTCAGAAAACCAGTAACATTTTGGCTCGTGTGTGCTTAAGTCGTATACTGTGTAATTATGGCAGCCAAGTTTTGTTTTGTAGTATAGAGCACTAGCTTTTAAATATGGACAAACTTTTACCGCTTGCAGATCTACTGTTAGTACGTGACATTTATTATTTTTTGCTTCTTCTTTGTCTCTCTCCTTTTCTTTCCTGGCATGATCCTTCTTTTCAATATGCTGTTTCCAAGTCTGTTCATCAATGTTCTTCGTCTTATACTCACAACATGTATTACATTGATCTGTTCTTGGCGTATACAAGCTCACATTCAACTCGTTCATGACGGAGTCAAATGTAAATCTACTAAGTACTAGTCTCCGACTCTCTTCACATTTATTCCTGTATTGCCTATAAAGGTCACTGACTGACCCCATTATTGGCTCCCGGTAGAGCTTTGTAGTGTGTTTCCTGCAGTAATGCGAAGGCAGTTTTGACAGAGAATTGATGTACTCTGCTAGAAATACTCTGTCTGATGCCCTGGGAGAATTCACCTTGTCTTTTCTCTCTCTGATAAATCTTGAACTTGCAGCTGTGCCACAAACTGAAGATTTTACCCAATGATGAACACCCCACTCTTTAAGATTTAGGGTGGAGAGAAACATCCCTTTGCAGACAATGTATTTTGTTCCGTTTCTCAGTTTCAGTGAGTAGGAATAGGTTCCACTCCGCCTCGAATCCCCTTCTGTGGTCTTTCGACGTGGGGTTGTCTGCGAGACGAGAGAAGCTACATACACTTTCCGTTGATCCCAGTTCATATCTTTCCAGAATGCTTCAAATATTGTTTTTCGATCTTCTTCAGAAATCTGAGCACACAAATCTGAGATTTTAAGCACATCTGTGACATACAGGTCGGTCCCATCTTGCTGGCCTCTCGCTGAGCATTTTGAGTATGCTTTTCATGTTTCTTTCTATGATATCCCAGATAGCTTTCTCCCTTTTCACGAAGGATCTTATTCTTGTTTCCCTTCCACTTCACATGTCTTGCACGACCACTTGGTATGATGAGGATTAGCAGCAGTGCTACAATAAGCACATCTCCGAGAAGTTGTTCTTACAGGCATGTACTCTACCTGATCGTATATTTTCTCTGGAGCTGTATAGGGTTTGAATTTGTTTTGCAATTTGCTTGACTTCCTTCCTTTGCCTGTGGGTGTTGATGCTCCAACAAGTCCATCAATCACTGCAAGGCGGAACTTCTTCAAAGACAGAGTTCCTGCATCATTGCTCCTTTCTTTAAAAACGAGGAATGTATTAACCACAGATACATCCAAAAAGTGCTAGAAAATGCGTAACCACCACTTGCTCTTTCTATCCATTTCATAGAAGAATTTCATCTGGTCAGCTTTATCTACATATCCCCTGTGTAATTGTAACCCCACATTGCGCAATTTGTAAGTTAGATTGTGCATTATCGATTTCCACGAAGTGAGCTATATTTGTAGGATATGATACTAATTTGATAAGATAGGGGTTAGTGACAACTTCTTCCTTTATAAGGTGATCCTCCATAAGCTTCTCCAATATTCTACCACAATATTGGGCAGTTGTGGACAGTCCATGCCCTAGTAATAAACCATGTATGTATTGGGAGTCTGCAATATATAAAAGAAAGTAAAGGTGTTTCTTAGTGAGCATTTATTATGCAGAGAGTGTATTTTTCTCTGTTCTCTGGAGTGATGTATTGTAGTTGAGGTACTAGGAGACTGGTAGGTTGTGTTTAACAAACCGTGGGTTAAGAACGGAGGACACGTATCTAACAAACACATATTTTACAGGAGAGCCAAAAAAGTTAATAATATCTGAGTAAATTAACCTACGGGTCTGATTTTTTGCAGCTGTGCATATTATTCTGTCTGTTTATGGTTGCATATTTTCATTTTGACATATTTTAGTAAATAAGAACCTTTTATACACTTACAAGCTTTATGGGCAGGGATTTTTTCAGAAAATAAGCAGTTACGAGGTATCCCTATTTATGATGAAGCATTTATTAAAACTTACACTTGAGTGTTACATTAAATTTTATAATGTTATATGAGATTTGTACAGGTGTTTTTCATTTTAATCAATTAAACTTAATACAATACTTTTATTTAAAATACACAAAAGAACACTAAAATAAGAACAAACCTGGAAAACATCAATCAGTGTGGGGTAGGTTGTCGTAAAAAAGGTGACAGTCTTTTGGAATAACGTTCTTTAGTTCCTGCAGATGCAGCCATTTGCTCTTCTGTATTTGAAGTGGCTCTTTGTATAAAGAAGGAAACTGTCTCCATGGTGGTAGATGGACCTTATTTGGACGCTTTGGAATGTCAAGGTAAGGGCCATCAAAGTCTAGCCTGATGTCAATAAATCCATGAGGCGTATACCTGATTTCTCTGATGTCATTAACAGTAGGATCCCCTACCTTGTGACCTGGCCGTATTGATTCATATTTCATCAAAAATCGCACTGCAAAATTCTTCACAATGTCATAAGTCAAGAAAAAAGTTTCATATGGAAATGGCTTTTTCCTCAATTGCTTTGTTATTCTCACATAGTCATGTGGCAAGTAAATTTCTTGATTTTTCATTTTCCCTTCTATGGTAGCATGAACGGAGTCACACTCCATTTGAGTATGACCTTTCTCAAGGAACTTCTGGTGCACTGTAACATTGTTATGTATAGCAAAGCTTAACAAAGCATTTGATATTACAGAATTGCGGTTCTGAAATGAACATCCATCACTATAAATAATAATGGGTACTGTTGATTCTTGGAACTTTTCTGTCAGATATTCCAGAAGACAAGTTGCAAATGTAGATGCTGTCAGCCCTGCTTCATTCTCAGAAAACCAGTAACATTTTGCCTCGTGTGTGCTTAAGTCGTATACTGTGTAATTATGGCAGGCAAGTTTTGTTTTGTAGTATAGAGCACTAGCTTTTAAATATGGACAAACTTTTACAGCTTGCAGATCTACTGTTAGTACGTGACATTTATTATTTTTTGCTTCTTCTTTGTCTCTCTCCTTTTCTTTCCTGGCATGATCCTTCTTTTCAATATGCTGTTTCCAAGTCTGTTCATCAATGTTCTTCGTCTTATACTCACAACATGTATTACATTGATCTTTTCTTGGCGTATACAAGCTCACATTCAACTCGTTCATGAGGGAGTCAAATGTAAATCTACTAAGTACTAGTCTCCGACTCTCTTCACATTTATTCCTGTATTGCCTATAAAGGTCACTGACTGACCCCATTATTGGCTCCAGGTAGAGCTTTGTAGTGTGTTTCCTGCAGTAATGCGAAGGCAGTTTTGACAGAGAATTGATGTACTCTGCTAGAAATACTCTGTCTGATGCCCTGGGAGAATCCACCTTGTCTTTTCTCTCTCTGATAAATCTTGAACTTGCAGCTGTGCCACAAACGGAAGATTTTACCCAATGATGAACACCCCACTCTTTAAGATTTAGGGTGGAGAGAAACATCCCTTTGCAGACAATGTATTTTGTTCCGTTTCTCAGTTTCAGTGAGTAGGAATAGGTTCCACTCCGCCTCGAATCCCCTTCTGCGGTCTTTCGACGTGGGGTTGTCTGCGAGACGAGAGAAGCTACATACACTTTCCGTTGATCCCAGTTCATATCTTTCCAGAATGCTTCAAATATTGTTTTTCGATCTTCTTCAGAAATCTGAGCACACAAATCTGAGATTTTAAGCACATCTGTGACATACAGGTCGGTCCCATCTTGCTGGCCTCTCGCTGAGCATTTTGAGTATGCTTTTCATGTTTCTTTCTATGATATCCCAGATAGCTTTCTCCCTTTTCACGAAGGATCTTATTCTTGTTTCCCTTCCACTTCACATGTCTTGCACGACCACTTGGTATGATGAGGATTAGCAGCAGTGCTACAATAAGCACATCTCCGAGAAGTTGTTCTTACAGGCATGTACTCTGCCTGATCGTATATTTTCTCTGGAGCTGTATAGGGTTTGAATTTGTTTTGCAATTTCCTTGACTTCCTTCCTTTGCCTGTGGGTGTTGATACTCCAACAAGTCCAGCAATCACTGCAAGGCGGAACTTCTTCAAAGACAGAGTTCCTGCATCATTGCTCCTTTCTTTAAAAACGAAGAATGCATTAACCACAGATACATCCAAAAAGTGCTAGAAAATGCGTAACCACCACTTGCTCTTTCTATCCATTTCATACAAGAATTTCATCTGGTCAGCTTTATCTACATATCCCCTGTGTAATTGTAACCCCACATTGCGCAATTTGTAAGTTAGATTGTGCATTATCGATTTCCACGAAGTGAGCTATATTTGTAGGATATGATACTAATTTGATAAGATAGGTGTTAGTGACAACTTCTTCCTTTATAAGGTCATCCTCCATAAGCTTCTCCAATATTCTACCACAATATTGGGCAGTTTTGGACAGTCCATGCCCTAATAATAAACCATGTATGTATTGGGAGTCTGCAATATATAAAAGAAAGTAAAGGTGTTTCTTAGTGAGCATTTATTGTGCAGAGAGTGTATTTTTCTCTGTCCTCTGGAGTGATGTATTGTAGTTGAGGTACTAGGAGACTGGTAGGTTGTGTTTAACAAACCGTGGGTTAAGAACGGAGAACACGTATCTAACAAACACATTTTTACAGGAGAGCCAAAAAACTTAATAATATCTGAGTAAATTAACCTACGGGTCTGATTTTTTGCAGCTGTGCATATTATTCTGTCTGTTTATGGTTGCATATTTTCATTTTGATATATTTTAGTAAATAAGAACCTTTTATACACTTACAAGCTTTATGGGCAGGGATTTTTTCAGAAAATAAGCAGTTACGAGGTATCCCTGTTTATGATGAAGCATTTATTAAAGCTTACACTTGAGTGTTACATTAAATTTTATAATGTTATATGAGATTTGTACAGGTGTTTTTCATTTTAATCAATTAAACTTAATACAATACTTTTATTTAAAAAACACAAATGAACACTAATATAAGAACAAACCTGGAAAAAATCAATCAGTGTGGGGTAGGTTGTCGTAAAAAAGGTGACAGTCTTTTGGAATAACGTTCTTTAGTTCCTGCAGATGCAGCCATTTGCTCTTCTGTATTTGAAGTGGCTCTTTGTATAAAGAAGGAAACTGTCTCCATGGTGGTAGATGGACTTATTTGGACGCTTTGGAATGTCAAGGTAAGGGCCATCAAAGTCTAGCCTGATGTCAATAAATCCATGAGGCGTATACCTGATTTCTCTGATGTCATTAACAGTAGGATCCCCTACCTTGTGACCTGGCCGTATTGATTCATATTTCATCAAAGATCGCACTGCAAAATTCTTCACAATGTCATGAGTCAAGAAAAAAGTTTCATATGGAAATAGCTTTTTCCTCAATTGCTTTGTTATTCTCACATAGTCATGTGGCAAGTAAATTTCTTGATTTTTCATTTTCCCTTCTATGGTAGCATGAACGGAGTCACACTCCATTTGAGTATGACCTTTCTCAAGGAACTTCTGGTGCACTGTAACATTGTTATGTATAGCAAAGCTTAACAAAGCATTTGATATTACAGAATTGCGGTTCTGAAATGAACATCCATCACTATAAATAATAATGGGTACTGTTGATTCTTGGAACTTTTCTGTCAGATATTCCAGAAGACAAGTTGCAAATGTAGATGCTGTCAGCCCTGCTTCATTCTCAGAAAACCAGTAACATTTTGCCTCGTGTGTGCTTAAGTCGTATACTGTGTAATTATGGCAGCCAAGTTTTGTTTTGTAGTATAGAGCACTAGCTTTTAAATATGGACAAACTTTTACAGCTTGCAGATCTACTGTTAGTACGTGACATTTATTATTTTTTGCTTCTTCTTTGTCTCTCTCCTTTTCTTTCCTGGCATGATCCTTCTTTTCAATATGCTGTTTCCAAGTCTGTTCATCAATGTTCTTCGTCTTATACTCACAACATGTATTACATTGATCTTTTCTTGGCGTATACAAGCTCACATTCAACTCGTTCATGAGGGAGTCAAATGTAAATCTACTAAGTACTAGTCTCCGACTCTCTTCACATTTATTCCTGTATTGCCTATAAAGGTCACTGACTGACCCCATTATTGGCTCCAGGTAGAGCTTTGTAGTGTGTTTCCTGCAGTAATGCGAAGGCAGTTTTGACAGAGAATTGATGTACTCTGCTAGAAATACTCTGTCTGATGCCCTGGGAGAATCCACCTTGTCTTTTCTCTCTCTGATAAATCTTGAACTTGCAGCTGTGCCACAAACGGAAGATTTTACCCAATGATGAACACCCCACTCTTTAAGATTTAGGGTGGAGAGAAACATCCCTTTGCAGACAATGTATTTTGTTCCGTTTCTCAGTTTCAGTGAGTAGGAATAGGTCCCACTCCACCTCGAATCCCCTTCTGCGGTCTTTCGACGTGGGGTTGTCTGCGAGACGAGAGAAGCTACATACACTTTCCGTTGATCCCAGTTCATATCTTTCCAGAATGCTTCAAATATTGTTTTTCGATCTTCTTCAGAAATCTGAGCACACAAATCTGAGATTTTAAGCACATCTGTGACATACAGGTCGGTCCCATCTTGCTGGCCTCTCGCTGAGCATTTTGAGTATGCTTTTCATGTTTCTTTCTATGATATCCCAGATAGCTTTCTCCCTTTTCACGAAGGATCTTATTCTTGTTTCCCTTCCACTTCACATGTCTTGCACGACCACTTGGTATGATGAGGATTAGCAGCAGTGCTACAATAAGCACATCTCCGAGAAGTTGTTCTTACAGGCATGTACTCTGCCTGATCGTATATTTTCTCTGGAGCTGTATAGGGTTTGAATTTGTTTTGCAATTTGCTTGACTTCCTTCCTTTGCCTGTGGGTGTTGATACTCCAACAAGTCCAGCAATCACTGCAAGGCGGAACTTCTTCAAAGACAGAGTTCCTGCATCATTGCTCCTTTCTTTAAAAACGAAGAATGCATTAACCACAGATACATCCAAAAAGTGCTAGAAAATGCGTAACCACCACTTGCTCTTTCTATCCATTTCATACAAGAATTTCATCTGGTCAGCTTTATCTACATATCCCCTGTGTAATTGTAACCCCACATTGCGCAATTTGTAAGTTAGATTGTGCATTATCGATTTCCACGAAGTGAGCTATATTTGTAGGATATGATACTAATTTGATAAGATAGGTGTTAGTGACAACTTCTTCCTTTATAAGGTCATCCTCCATAAGCTTCTCCAATATTCTACCACAATATTGGGCAGTTGTGGACAGTCCATGCCCTAATAATAAACCATGTATGTATTGGGAGTCTGCAATATATAAAAGAAAGTAAAGGTGTTTCTTAGTGAGCATTTATTGTGCAGAGAGTGTATTTTTCTCTGTCCTCTGGAGTGATGTATTGTAGTTGAGGTACTAGGAGACTGGTAGGTTGTGTTTAACAAACCGTGGGTTAAGAACGGAGAACACGTATCTAACAAACACATATTTTACAGGAGAGCCAAAAAACTTAATAATATCTGAGTAAATTAACCTACGGGTCTGATTTTTTGCAGCTGTGCATATTATTCTGTCTGTTTATGGTTGCATATTTTCATTTTGATATATTTTAGTAAATAAGAACCTTTTATACACTTACAAGCTTTATGGGCAGGGATTTTTTCAGAAAATAAGCAGTTACGAGGTATCCCTGTTTATGATGAAGCATTTATTAAAACTTACACTTGAGTGTTACATTAAATTTTATAATGTTATATGAGATTTGTACAGGTGTTTTTCATTTTAATCAATTAAACTTAATACAATACTTTTATTTAAAAAACACAAAAGAACACTAATATAAGAACAAACCTGGAAAAAATCAATCAGTGTGGGGTAGGTTGTCGTAAAAAAGGTGACAGTCTTTTGGAATAACGTTCTTTAGTTCCTGCAGATGCAGCCATTTGCTCTTCTGTATTTGAAGTGGCTCTTTGTATAAAGAAGGAAACTGTCT
The DNA here is from genome assembly GCA_030765065.1 of Deroplatys truncata. Lineage (NCBI taxonomy): Eukaryota > Metazoa > Arthropoda > Insecta > Mantodea > Mantidae > Deroplatys > Deroplatys truncata. Next base: position 151,789,134 of record CM060984.1, read on the forward strand.
CCATGGTGGTAGATGGACTTATTTGGACGCTTTGGAATGTCAAGGTAAGGGCCATCAAAGTCTAGCCTGATGTCAATAAATCCATGAGGCGTATACCTGATTTCTCTGATGTCATTAACAGTAGGATCCCCTACCTTGTGACCTGGCCGTATTGATTCATATTTCATCAAAGATCGCACTGCAAAATTCTTCACAATGTCATGAGTCAAGAAAAAAGTTTCATATGGAAATGGCTTTTTCCTCAATTGCTTTGTTATTCTCACATAGTCATGTGGCAAGTAAATTTCTTGATTTTTCATTTTCCCTTCTATGGTAGCATGAACGGAGTCACACTCCATTTGAGTATGACCTTTCTCAAGGAACTTCTGGTGCACTGTAACATTGTTATGTATAGCAAAGCTTAACAAAGCATTTGATATTACAGAATTGCGGTTCTGAAATGAACATCCATCACTATAAATAATAATGGGTACTGTTGATTCTTGGAACTTTTCTGTCAGATATTCCAGAAGACAAGTTGCAAATGTAGATGCTGTCAGCCCTGCTTCATTCTCAGAAAACCAGTAACATTTTGCCTCGTGTGTGCTTAAGTCGTATACTGTGTAATTATGGCAGCCAAGTTTTGTTTTGTAGTATAGAGCACTAGCTTTTAAATATGGACAAACTTTTACAGCTTGCAGATCTACTGTTAGTACGTGACATTTATTATTTTTTGCTTCTTCTTTGTCTCTCTCCTTTTCTTTCCTGGCATGATCCTTCTTTTCAATATGCTGTTTCCAAGTCTGTTCATCAATGTTCTTCGTCTTATACTCACAACATGTATTACATTGATCTTTTCTTGGCGTATACAAGCTCACATTCAACTCGTTCATGAGGGAGTCAAATGTAAATCTACTAAGTACTAGTCTCCGACTCTCTTCACATTTATTCCTGTATTGCCTATAAAGGTCACTGACTGACCCCATTATTGGCTCCAGGTAGAGCTTTGTAGTGTGTTTCCTGCAGTAATGCGAAGGCAGTTTTGACAGAGAATTGATGTACTCTGCTAGAAATACTCTGTCTGATGCCCTGGGAGAATCCACCTTGTCTTTTCTCTCTCTGATAAATCTTGAACTTGCAGCTGTGCCACAAACGGAAGATTTTACCCAATGATGAACACCCCACTCTTTAAGATTTAGGGTGGAGAGAAACATCCCTTTGCAGACAATGTATTTTGTTCCGTTTCTCAGTTTCAGTGAGTAGGAATAGGTTCCACTCCGCCTCGAATCCCCTTCTGCGGTCTTTCGACGTGGGGTTGTCTGCGAGACGAGAGAAGCTACATACACTTTCCAGTTCATATCTTTCCAGAATGCTTCAAATATTGTTTTTCGATCTTCTTCAGAAATCTGAGCACACAAATCTGAGATTTTAAGCACATCTGTGACATACAGGTCGGTCCCATCTTGCCGGCCTCTCGCTGAGCATTTTGAGTATGCTTTTCATGTTTCTTTCTATGATATCCCAGATAGCTTTCTCCCTTTTCACGAAGGATCTTATTCTTGTTTCCCTTCCACTTCACATGTCTTGCACGACCACTTGGTATGATGAGGATTATCAGCAGTGCTACAATAAGCACATCTCCGAGAAGTTGTTCTTACAGGCATGTACTCTGCCTGATCGTATATTTTCTCTGGAGCTGTATAGGGTTTGAATTTGTTTTGCAATTTGCTTGACTTCCTTCCTTTGCCTGTGGGTGTTGATACTCCAACAAGTCCAGCAATCACTGCAAGGCGGAACTTCTTCAAAGACAGAGTTCCTGCATCATTGCTCCTTTCTTTAAAAACGAAGAATGCATTAACCACAGATACATCCAAAAAGTGCTAGAAAATGCGTAACCACCACTTGCTCTTTCTATCCATTTCATACAAGAATTTCATCTGGTCAGCTTTATCTACATATCCCCTGTGTAATTGTAACCCCACATTGCGCAATTTGTAAGTTAGATTGTGCATTATCGATTTCCACGAAGTGAGCTATATTTGTAGGATATGATACTAATTTGATAAGATAGGTGTTAGTGACAACTTCTTCCTTTATAAGGTCATCCTCCATAAGCTTCTCCAATATTCTACCACAATATTGGGCAGTTGTGGACAGTCCATGCCCTAATAATAAACCATGTATGTATTGGGAGTCTGCAATATATAAAAGAAAGTAAAGGTGTTTCTTAGTGAGCATTTATTGTGCAGAGAGTGTATTTTTCTCTGTCCTCTGGAGTGATGTATTGTAGTTGAGGTACTAGGAGACTGGTAGGTTGTGTTTAACAAACCGTGGGTTAAGAACGGAGAACACGTATCTAACAAACACATATTTTACAGGAGAGCCAAAAAACTTAATAATATCTGAGTAAATTAACCTACGGGTCTGATTTTTTGCAGCTGTGCATATTATTCTGTCTGTTTATGGTTGCATATTTTCATTTTGATATATTTTAGTAAATAAGAACCTTTTATACACTTACAAGCTTTATGGGCAGGGATTTTTTCAGAAAATAAGCAGTTACGAGGTATCCCTGTTTATGATGAAGCATTTATTAAAGCTTACACTTGAGTGTTACATTAAATTTTATAATGTTATATGAGATTTGTACAGGTGTTTTTCATTTTAATCAATTAAACTTAATACAATACTTTTATTTAAAAAACACAAAAGAACACTAATATAAGAACAAACCTGGAAAAAATCAATCAGTGTGGGGTAGGTTGTCGTAAAAAAGGTGACAGTCTTTTGGAATAACGTTCTTTAGTTCCTGCAGATGCAGCCATTTGCTCTTCTGTATTTGAAGTGGCTCTTTGTATAAAGAAGGAAACTGTCTCCATGGTGGTAGATGGACTTATTTGGACGCTTTGGAATGTCAAGGTAAGGGCCATCAAAGTCTAGCCTGATGTCAATAAATCCATGAGGCGTATACCTGATTTCTCTGATGTCATTAACAGTAGGATCCCCTACCTTGTGACCTGGCCGTATTGATTCATATTTCATCAAAGATCGCACTGCAAAATTCTTCACAATGTCATGAGTCAAGAAAAAAGTTTCATATGGAAATGGCTTTTTCCTCAATTGCTTTGTTATTCTCACATAGTCATGTGGCAAGTAAATTTCTTGATTTTTCATTTTCCCTTCTATGGTAGCATGAACGGAGTCACACTCCATTTGAGTATGACCTTTCTCAAGGAACTTCTGGTGCACTGTAACATTGTTATGTATAGCAAAGCTTAACAAAGCATTTGATATTACAGAATTGCGGTTCTGAAATGAACATCCATCACTATAAATAATAATGGGTACTGTTGATTCTTGGAACTTTTCTGTCAGATATTCCAGAAGACAAGTTGCAAATGTAGATGCTGTCAGCCCTGCTTCATTCTCAGAAAACCAGTAACATTTTGCCTCGTGTGTGCTTAAGTCGTATACTGTGTAATTATGGCAGCCAAGTTTTGTTTTGTAGTATAGAGCACTAGCTTTTAAATATGGACAAACTTTTACAGCTTGCAGATCTACTGTTAGTACGTGACATTTATTATTTTTTGCTTCTTCTTTGTCTCTCTCCTTTTCTTTCCTGGCATGATCCTTCTTTTCAATATGCTGTTTCCAAGTCTGTTCATCAATGTTCTTCGTCTTATACTCACAACATGTATTACATTGATCTTTTCTTGGCGTATACAAGCTCACATTCAACTCGTTCATGAGGGAGTCAAATGTAAATCTACTAAGTACTAGTCTCCGACTCTCTTCACATTTATTCCTGTATTGCCTATAAAGGTCACTGACTGACCCCATTATTGGCTCCAGGTAGAGCTTTGTAGTGTGTTTCCTGCAGTAATGCGAAGGCAGTTTTGACAGAGAATTGATGTACTCTGCTAGAAATACTCTGTCTGATGCCCTGGGAGAATCCACCTTGTCTTTTCTCTCTCTCATAAATCTTGAACTTGCAGCTGTGCCACAAACGGAAGATTTTACCCAATGATGAACACCCCACTCTTTAAGATTTAGGGTGGAGAGAAACATCCCTTTGCAGACAATGTATTTTGTTCCGTTTCTCAGTTTCAGTGAGTAGGAATAGGTTCCACTCCGCCTCGAATCCCCTTCTGCGGTCTTTCGACGTGGGGTTGTCTGCGAGACGAGAGAAGCTACATACACTTTCCGTTGATCCCAGTTCATATCTTTCCAGAATGCTTCAAATATTGTTTTTCGATCTTCTTCAGAAATCTGAGCACACAAATCTGAGATTTTAAGCACATCTGTGACATACAGGTCGGTCCCATCTTGCCGGCCTCTCGCTGAGCATTTTGAGTATGCTTTTCATGTTTCTTTCTATGATATCCCAGATAGCTTTCTCCCTTTTCACGAAGGATCTTATTCTTGTTTCCCTTCCACTTCACATGTCTTGCACGACCACTTGGTATGATGAGGATTAGCAGCAGTGCTACAATAAGCACATCTCCGAGAAGTTGTTCTTACAGGCATGTACTCTGCCTGATCGTATATTTTCTCTGGAGCTGTATAGGGTTTGAATTTGTTTTGCAATTTGCTTGACTTCCTTCCTTTGCCTGTGGGTGTTGATACTCCAACAAGTCCAGCAATCACTGCAAGGCGGAACTTCTTCAAAGACAGAGTTCCTGCATCATTGCTCCTTTCTTTAAAAACGAAGAATGCATTAACCACAGATACATCCAAAAAGTGCTAGAAAATGCGTAACCACCACTTGCTCTGTCTATCCATTTCATACAAGAATTTCATCTGGTCAGCTTTATCTACATATCCCCTGTGTAATTGTAACCCCACATTGCGCAATTTGTAAGTTAGATTGTGCATTATCGATTTCCACGAAGTGAGCTATATTTGTAGGATATGATACTAATTTGATAAGATAGGTGTTGGTGACAACTTCTTCCTTTATAAGGTCATCCTCCATAAGCTTCTCCAATATTCTACCACAATATTGGGCAGTTGTGGACAGTCCATGCCCTAATAATAAACCATGTATGTATTGGGAGTCTGCAATATATAAAAGAAAGTAAAGGTGTTTCTTAGTGAGCATTTATTGTGCAGAGAGTGTATTTTTCTCTGTCCTCTGGAGTGATGTATTGTAGTTGAGGTACTAGGAGACTGGTAGGTTGTGTTTAACAAACCGTGGGTTAAGAACGGAGAACACGTATCTAACAAACACATATTTTACAGGAGAGCCAAAAAACTTAATAATATCTGAGTAAATTAACCTACGGGTCTGATTTTTTGCAGCTGTGCATATTATTCTGTCTGTTTATGGTTGCATATTTTCATTTTGATATATTTTAGTAAATAAGAACCTTTTATACACTTACAAGCTTTATGGGCAGGGATTTTTTCAGAAAATAAGCAGTTACGAGGTATCCCTGTTTATGATGAAGCATTTATTAAAGCTTACACTTGAGTGTTACATTAAATTTTATAATGTTATATGAGATTTGTACAGGTGTTTTTCATTTTAATCAATTAAACTTAATACAATACTTTTATTTAAAAAACACAAAAGAACACTAATATAAGAACAAACCTGGAAAAAATCAATCAGTGTGGGGTAGGTTGTCGTAAAAAAGGTGACAGTCTTTTGGAATAACGTTCTTTAGTTCCTGCAGATGCAGCCATTTGCTCTTCTGTATTTGAAGTGGCTCTTTGTATAAAGAAGGAAACTGTCTCCATGGTGGTAGATGGACTTATTTGGACGCTTTGGAATGTCAAGGTAAGGGCCATCAAAGTCTAGCCTGATGTCAATAAATCCATGAGGCGTATACCTGATTTCTCTGATGTCATTAACAGTAGGATCCCCTACCTTGTGACCTGGCTGTATTGATTCATATTTCATCAAAGATCGCACTGCAAAATTCTTCACAATGTCATGAGTCAAGAAAAAAGTTTCATATGGAAATGGCTTTTTCCTCAATTGCTTTGTTATTCTCACATAGTCATGTGGCAAGTAAATTTCTTGATTTTTCATTTTCCCTTCTATGGTAGCATGAACGGAGTCACACTCCATTTGAGTATGACCTTTCTCAAGGAACTTCTGGTGCACTGTAACATTGTTATGTATAGCAAAGCTTAACAAAGCATTTGATATTACAGAATTGCGGTTCTGAAATGAACATCCATCACTATAAATAATAATGGGTACTGTTGATTCTTGGAACTTTTCTGTCAGATATTCCAGAAGACAAGTTGCAAATGTAGATGCTGTCAGCCCTGCTTCATTCTCAGAAAACCAGTAACATTTTGCCTCGTGTGTGCTTAAGTCGTATACTGTGTAATTATGGCAGCCAAGTTTTGTTTTGTAGTATAGAGCACTAGCTTTTAAATATGGACAAACTTTTACAGCTTGCAGATCTACTGTTAGTACGTGACATTTATTATTTTTTGCTTCTTCTTTGTCTCTCTCCTTTTCTTTCCTGGCATGATCCTTCTTTTCAATATGCTGTTTCCAAGTCTGTTCATCAATGTTCTTCGTCTTATACTCACAACATGTATTACATTGATCTTTTCTTGGCGTATACAAGCTCACATTCAACTCGTTCATGAGGGAGTCAAATGTAAATCTACTAAGTACTAGTCTCCGACTCTCTTCACATTTATTCCTGTATTGCCTATAAAGGTCACTGACTGACCCCATTATTGGCTCCAGGTAGAGCTTTGTAGTGTGTTTCCTGCAGTAATGCGAAGGCAGTTTTGACAGAGAATTGATGTACTCTGCTAGAAATACTCTGTCTGATGCCCTGGGAGAATCCACCTTGTCTTTTCTCTCTCTCATAAATCTTGAACTTGCAGCTGTGCCACAAACGGAAGATTTTACCCAATGATGAACACCCCACTCTTTAAGATTTAGGGTGGAGAGAAACATCCCTTTGCAGACAATGTATTTTGTTCCGTTTCTCAGTTTCAGTGAGTAGGAATAGGTTCCACTCCGCCTCGAATCCCCTTCTGCGGTCTTTCGACGTGGGGTTGTCTGCGAGACGAGAGAAGCTACATACACTTTCCGTTGATCCCAGTTCATATCTTTCCAGAATGCTTCAAATATTGTTTTTCGATCTTCTTCAGAAATCTGAGCACACAAATCTGAGATTTTAAGCACATCTGTGACATACAGGTCGGTCCCATCTTGCTGGCCTCTCGCTGAGCATTTTGAGTATGCTTTTCATGTTTCTTTCTATGATATCCCAGATAGCTTTCTCCCTTTTCACGAAGGATCTTATTCTTGTTTCCCTTCCACTTCACATGTCTTGCACGACCACTTGGTATGATGAGGATTAGCAGCAGTGCTACAATAAGCACATCTCCGAGAAGTTGTTCTTACAGGCATGTACTCTGCCTGATCGTATATTTTCTCTGGAGCTGTATAGGGTTTGAATTTGTTTTGCAATTTGCTTGACTTCCTTCCTTTGCCTGTGGGTGTTGATACTCCAACAAGTCCAGCAATCACTGCAAGGCGGAACTTCTTCAAAGACAGAGTTCCTGCATCATTGCTCCTTTCTTTAAAAACGAAGAATGCATTAACCACAGATACATCCAAAAAGTGCTAGAAAATGCGTAACCACCACTTGCTCTTTCTATCCATTTCATACAAGAATTTCATCTGGTCAGCTTTATCTACATATCCCCTGTGTAATTGTAACCCCACATTGCGCAATTTGTAAGTTAGATTGTGCATTATCGATTTCCACGAAGTGAGCTATATTTGTAGGATATGATACTAATTTGATAAGATAGGTGTTAGTGACAACTTCTTCCTTTATAAGGTCATCCTCCATAAGCTTCTCCAATATTCTACCACAATATTGGGCAGTTGTGGACAGTCCATGCCCTAATAATAAACCATGTATGTATTGGGAGTCTGCAATATATAAAAGAAAGTAAAGGTGTTTCTTAGTGAGCATTTATTGTGCAGAGAGTGTATTTTTCTCTGTCCTCTGGAGTGATGTATTGTAGTTGAGGTACTAGGAGACTGGTAGGTTGTGTTTAACAAACCGTGGGTTAAGAACGGAGAACACGTATCTAACAAACACATATTTTACAGGAGAGCCAAAAAACTTAATAATATCTGAGTAAATTAACCTACGGGTCTGATTTTTTGCAGCTGTGCATATTATTCTGTCTGTTTATGGTTGCATATTTTCATTTTGATATATTTTAGTAAATAAGAACCTTTTATACACTTACAAGCTTTATGGGCAGGGATTTTTTCAGAAAATAAGCAGTTACGAGGTATCCCTGTTTATGATGAAGCATTTATTAAAGCTTACACTTGAGTGTTACATTAAATTTTATAATGTTATATGAGATTTGTACAGGTGTTTTTCATTTTAATCAATTAAACTTAATACAATACTTTTATTTAAAAAACACAAAAGAACACTAATATAAGAACAAACCTGGAAAAAATCAATCAGTGTGGGGTAGGTTGTCGTAAAAAAGGTGACAGTCTTTTGGAATAACGTTCTTTAGTTCCTGCAGATGCAGCCATTTGCTCTTCTGTATTTGAAGTGGCTCTTTGTATAAAGAAGGAAACTGTCTCCATGGTGGTAGATGGACTTATTTGGACGCTTTGGAATGTCAAGGTAAGGGCCATCAAAGTCTAGCCTGATGTCAATAAATCCATGAGGCGTATACCTGATTTCTCTGATGTCATTAACAGTAGGATCCCCTACCTTGTGACCTGGCCGTATTGATTCATATTTCATCAAAGATCGCACTGCAAAATTCTTCACAATGTCATGAGTCAAGAAAAAAGTTTCATATGGAAATGGCTTTTTCCTCAATTGCTTTGTTATTCTCACATAGTCATGTGGCAAGTAAATTTCTTGATTTTTCATTTTCCCTTCTATGGTAGCATGAACGGAGTCACACTCCATTTGAGTATGACCTTTCTCAAGGAACTTCTGGTGCACTGTAACATTGTTATGTATAGCAAAGCTTAACAAAGCATTTGATATTACAGAATTGCGGTTCTGAAATGAACATCCATCACTATAAATAATAATGGGTACTGTTGATTCTTGGAACTTTTCTGTCAGATATTCCAGAAGACAAGTTGCAAATGTAGATGCTGTCAGCCCTGCTTCATTCTCAGAAAACCAGTAACATTTTGCCTCGTGTGTGCTTAAGTCGTATACTGTGTAATTATGGCAGCCAAGTTTTGTTTTGTAGTATAGAGCACTAGCTTTTAAATATGGACAAACTTTTACAGCTTGCAGATCTACTGTTAGTACGTGACATTTATTATTTTTTGCTTCTTCTTTGTCTCTCTCCTTTTCTTTCCTGGCATGATCCTTCTTTTCAATATGCTGTTTCCAAGTCTGTTCATCAATGTTCTTCGTCTTATACTCACAACATGTATTACATTGATCTTTTCTTGGCGTATACAAGCTCACATTCAACTCGTTCATGAGGGAGTCAAATGTAAATCTACTAAGTACTAGTCTCCGACTCTCTTCACATTTATTCCTGTATTGCCTATAAAGGTCACTGACTGACCCCATTATTGGCTCCAGGTAGAGCTTTGTAGTGTGTTTCCTGCAGTAATGCGAAGGCAGTTTTGACAGAGAATTGATGTACTCTGCTAGAAATACTCTGTCTGATGCCCTGGGAGAATCCACCTTGTCTTTTCTCTCTCTGATAAATCTTGAACTTGCAGCTGTGCCACAAACGGAAGATTTTACCCAATGATGAACACCCCACTCTTTAAGATTTAGGGTGGAGAGAAACATCCCTTTGCAGACAATGTATTTTGTTCCGTTTCTCAGTTTCAGTGAGTAGGAATAGGTTCCACTCCACCTCGAATCCCCTTCTGCGGTCTTTCGACGTGGGGTTGTCTGCGAGACGAGAGAAGCTACATACACTTTCCAGTTCATATCTTTCCAGAATGCTTCAAATATTGTTTTTCGATCTTCTTCAGAAATCTGAGCACACAAATCTGAGATTTTAAGCACATCTGTGACATACAGGTCGGTCCCATCTTGCTGGCCTCTCGCTGAGCATTTTGAGTATGCTTTTCATGTTTCTTTCTATGATATCCCAGATAGCTTTCTCCCTTTTCACGAAGGATCTTATTCTTGTTTCCCTTCCACTTCACATGTCTTGCACGACCACTTGGTATGATGAGGATTAGCAGCAGTGCTACAATAAGCACATCTCCGAGAAGTTGTTCTTACAGGCATGTACTCTGCCTGATCGTATATTTTCTCTGGAGCTGTATAGGGTTTGAATTTGTTTTGCAATTTGCTTGACTTCCTTCCTTTGCCTGTGGGTGTTGATACTCCAACAAGTCCAGCAATCACTGCAAGGCGGAACTTCTTCAAAGACAGAGTTCCTGCATCATTGCTCCTTTCTTTAAAAACGAAGAATGCATTAACCACAGATACATCCAAAAAGTGCTAGAAAATGCGTAACCACCACTTGCTCTTTCTATCCATTTCATACAAGAATTTCATCTGGTCAGCTTTATCTACATATCCCCTGTGTAATTGTAACCCCACATTGCGCAATTTGTAAGTTAGATTGTGCATTATCGATTTCCACGAAGTGAGCTATATTTGTAGGATATGATACTAATTTGATAAGATAGGTGTTAGTGACAACTTCTTCCTTTATAAGGTCATCCTCCATAAGCTTCTCCAATATTCTACCACAATATTGGGCAGTTGTGGACAGTCCATGCCCTAATAATAAACCATGTATGTATTGGGAGTCTGCAATATATAAAAGAAAGTAAAGGTGTTTCTTAGTGAGCATTTATTGTGCAGAGAGTGTATTTTTCTCTGTCCTCTGGAGTGATGTATTGTAGTTGAGGTACTAGGAGACTGGTAGGTTGTGTTTAACAAACCGTGGGTTAAGAACGGAGAACACGTATCTAACAAACACATATTTTACAGGAGAGCCAAAAAACTTAATAATATCTGAGTAAATTAACCTACGGGTCTGATTTTTTGCAGCTGTGCATATTATTCTGTCTGTTTATGGTTGCATATTTTCATTTTGATATATTTTAGTAAATAAGAACCTTTTATACACTTACAAGCTTTATGGGCAGGGATTTTTTCAGAAAATAAGCAGTTACGAGGTATCCCTGTTTATGATGAAGCATTTATTAAAGCTTACACTTGAGTGTTACATTAAATTTTATAATGTTATATGAGATTTGTACAGGTGTTTTTCATTTTAATCAATTAAACTTAATACAATACTTTTATTTAAAAAACACAAAAGAACACTAATATAAGAACAAACCTGGAAAAAATCAATCAGTGTGGGGTAGGTTGTCGTAAAAAAGGTGACAGTCTTTTGGAATAACGTTCTTTAGTTCCTGCAGATGCAGCCATTTGCTCTTCTGTATTTGAAGTGGCTCTTTGTATAAAGAAGGAAACTGTCTCCATGGTGGTAGATGGACTTATTTGGACGCTTTGGAATGTCAAGGTAAGGGCCATCAAAGTCTAGCCTGATGTCAATAAATCCATGAGGCGTATACCTGATTTCTCTGATGTCATTAACAGTAGGATCCCCTACCTTGTGACCTGGCCGTATTGATTCATATTTCATCAAAGATCGCACTGCAAAATTCTTCACAATGTCATGAGTCAAGAAAAAAGTTTCATATGGAAATGGCTTTTTCCTCAATTGCTTTGTTATTCTCACATAGTCATGTGGCAAGTAAATTTCTTGATTTTTCATTTTCCCTTCTATGGTAGCATGAACGGAGTCACACTCCATTTGAGTATGACCTTTCTCAAGGAACTTCTGGTGCACTGTAACATTGTTATGTATAGCAAAGCTTAACAAAGCATTTGATATTACAGAATTGCGGTTCTGAAATGAACATCCATCACTATAAATAATAATGGGTACTGTTGATTCTTGGAACTTTTCTGTCAGATATTCCAGAAGACAAGTTGCAAATGTAGATGCTGTCAGCCCTGCTTCATTCTCAGAAAACCAGTAACATTTTGCCTCGTGTGTGCTTAAGTCGTATACTGTGTAATTATGGCAGCCAAGTTTTGTTTTGTAGTATAGAGCACTAGCTTTTAAATATGGACAAACTTTTACAGCTTGCAGATCTACTGTTAGTACGTGACATTTATTATTTTTTGCTTCTTCTTTGTCTCTCTCCTTTTCTTTCCTGGCATGATCCTTCTTTTCAATATGCTGTTTCCAAGTCTGTTCATCAATGTTCTTCGTCTTATACTCACAACATGTATTACATTGATCTTTTCTTGGCGTATACAAGCTCACATTCAACTCGTTCATGAGGGAGTCAAATGTAAATCTACTAAGTACTAGTCTCCGACTCTCTTCACATTTATTCCTGTATTGCCTATAAAGGTCACTGACTGACCCCATTATTGGCTCCAGGTAGAGCTTTGTAGTGTGTTTCCTGCAGTAATGCGAAGGCAGTTTTGACAGAGAATTGATGTACTCTGCTAGAAATACTCTGTCTGATGCCCTGGGAGAATCCACCTTGTCTTTTCTCTCTCTGATAAATCTTGAACTTGCAGCTGTGCCACAAACGGAAGATTTTACCCAATGATGAACACCCCACTCTTTAAGATTTAGGGTGGAGAGAAACATCCCTTTGCAGACAATGTATTTTGTTCCGTTTCTCAGTTTCAGTGAGTAGGAATAGGTTCCACTCCACCTCGAATCCCCTTCTGCGGTCTTTCGACGTGGGGTTGTCTGCGAGACGAGAGAAGCTACATACACTTTCCAGTTCATATCTTTCCAGAATGCTTCAAATATTGTTTTTCGATCTTCTTCAGAAATCTGAGCACACAAATCTGAGATTTTAAGCACATCTGTGACATACAGGTCGGTCCCATCTTGCTGGCCTCTCGCTGAGCATTTTGAGTATGCTTTTCATGTTTCTTTCTATGATATCCCAGATAGCTTTCTCCCTTTTCACGAAGGATCTTATTCTTGTTTCCCTTCCACTTCACATGTCTTGCACGACCACTTGGTATGATGAGGATTAGCAGCAGTGCTACAATAAGCACATCTCCGAGAAGTTGTTCTTACAGGCATGTACTCTACCTGATCGTATATTTTCTCTGGAGCTGTATAGGGTTTGAATTTGTTTTGCAATTTGCTTGACTTCCTTCCTTTGCCTGTGGGTGTTGATGCTCCAACAAGTCCATCAATCACTGCAAGGCGGAACTTCTTCAAAGACAGAGTTCCTGCATCATTGCTCCTTTCTTTAAAAACGAGGAATGTATTAACCACAGATACATCCAAAAAGTGCTAGAAAATGCGTAACCACCACTTGCTCTTTCTATCCATTTCATACAAGAATTTCATCTGGTCAGCTTTATCTACATATCCCCTGTGTAATTGTAACCCCACATTGCGCAATTTGTAAGTTAGATTGTGCATTATCGATTTCCACGAAGTGAGCTATATTTGTAGGATATGATACTAATTTGATAAGATAGGGGTTAGTGACAACTTCTTCCTTTATAAGGTGATCCTCCGTAAGCTTCTCCAATATTCTACCACAATATTGGGCAGTTGTGGACAGTCCATGCCCTAGTAATAAACCATGTATGTATTGGGAGTCTGCAATATATAAAAGAAAGTAAAGGTGTTTCTTAGTGAGCATTTATTATGCAGAGAGTGTATTTTTCTCTGTTCTCTGGAGTGATGTATTGTAGTTGAGGTACTAGGAGACTGGTAGGTTGTGTTTAACAAACCGTGGGTTAAGAACGGAGGACACGTATCTAACAAACACATATTTTACAGGAGAGCCAAAAAAGTTAATAATATCTGAGTAAATTAACCTACGGGTCTGATTTTTTGCAGCTGTGCATATTATTCTGTCTGTTTATGGTTGCATATTTTCATTTTGACATATTTTAGTAAATAAGAACCTTTTATACACTTACAAGCTTTATGGGCAGGGATTTTTTCAGAAAATAAGCAGTTACGAGGTATCCCTATTTATGATGAAGCATTTATTAAAACTTACACTTGAGTGTTACATTAAATTTTATAATGTTATATGAGATTTGTACAGGTGTTTTTCATTTTAATCAATTAAACTTAATACAATACTTTTATTTAAAAAACACAAAAGAACACTAAAATAAGAACAAACCTGGAAAAAATCAATCAGTGTGGGGTAGGTTGTCGTAAAAAAGGTGACAGTCTTTTGGAATAACGTTCTTTAGTTCCTGCAGATGCAGCCATTTGCTCTTCTGTATTTGAAGTGGCTCTTTGTATAAAGAAGGAAACTGTCTCCATGGTGGTAGATGGACCTTATTTGGACGCTTTGGAATGTCAAGGTAAGGGCCATCAAAGTCTAGCCTGATGTCAATAAATCCATGAGGCGTATACCTGATTTCTCTGATGTCATTAACAGTAGGATCCCCTACCTTGTGACCTGGCCGTATTGATTCATATTTCATCAAAGATCGCACTGCAAAATTCTTCACAATGTCATGAGTCAAGAAAAAAGTTTCATATGGAAATGGCTTTTTCCTCAATTGCTTTGTTATTCTCACATAGTCATGTGGCAAGTAAATTTCTTGATTTTTCATTTTCCCTTCTATGGTAGCATGAACAGAGTCACACTCCATTTGAGTATGACCTTTCTCAAGGAACTTCTGGTGCACTGTAACATTGTTATGTATAGCAAAGCTTAACAAAGCATTTGATATTACAGAATTGCGGTTCTGAAATGAACATCCATCACTATAAATAATAATGGGTACTGTTGATTCTTGGAACTTTTCTGTCAGATATTCCAGAAGACAAGTTGCAAATGTAGATGCTGTCAGCCCTGCTTCATTCTCAGAAAACCAGTAACATTTTGCCTCGTGTGTGCTTAAGTCGTATACTGTGTAATTATGGCAGGCAAGTTTTGTTTTGTAGTATAGAGCACTAGCTTTTAAATATGGACAAACTTTTACAGCTTGCAGATCTACTGTTAGTACGTGACATTTATTATTTTTTGCTTCTTCTTTGTCTCTCTCCTTTTCTTTCCTGGCATGATCCTTCTTTTCAATATGCTGTTTCCAAGTCTGTTCATCAATGTTCTTCGTCTTATACTCACAACATGTATTACATTGATCTTTTCTTGGCGTATACAAGCTCACATTCAACTCGTTCATGACGGAGTCAAATGTAAATCTACTAAGTACTAGTCTCCGACTCTCTTCACATTTATTCCTGTATTGCCTATAAAGGTCACTGACTGACCCCGTTATTGGCTCCCGGTAGAGCTTTGTAGTGTGTTTCCTGCAGTAATGCGAAGGCAGTTTTGACAGAGAATTGATGTACTCTGCTAGAAATACTCTGTCTGATGCCCTGGGAGAATTCACCTTGTCTTTTCTCTCTCTGATAAATCTTGAACTTGCAGCTGTGCCACAAACTGAAGATTTTACCCAATGATGAACACCCCACTCTTTAAGATTTAGGGTGGAGAGAAACATCCCTTTGCAGACAATGTATTTTGTTCCGTTTCTCAGTTTCAGTGAGTAGGAATAGGTTCCACTCCGCCTCGAATCCCCTTCTGTGGTCTTTCGACGTGGGGTTGTCTGCGAGACGAGAGAAGCTACATACACTTTCCGTTGATCCCAGTTCATATCTTTCCAGAATGCTTCAAATATTGTTTTTCGATCTTCTTCAGAAATCTGAGCACACAAATCTGAGATTTTAAGCACATCTGTGACATACAGGTCGGTCCCATCTTGCTGGCCTCTCGCTGAGCATTTTGAGTATGCTTTTCATGTTTCTTTCTATGATATCCCAGATAGCTTTCTCCCTTTTCACGAAGGATCTTATTCTTGTTTCCCTTCCACTTCACATGTCTTGCACGACCACTTGGTATGATGAGGATTAGCAGCAGTGCTACAATAAGCACATCTCCGAGAAGTTGTTCTTACAGGCATGTACTCTACCTGATCGTATATTTTCTCTGGAGCTGTATAGGGTTTGAATTTGTTTTGCAATTTGCTTGACTTCCTTCCTTTGCCTGTGGGTGTTGATGCTCCAACAAGTCCATCAATCACTGCAAGGCGGAACTTCTTCAAAGACAGAGTTCCTGCATCATTGCTCCTTTCTTTAAAAACGAGGAATGTATTAACCACAGATACATCCAAAAAGTGCTAGAAAATGCGTAACCACCACTTGCTCTTTCTATCCATTTCATAGAAGAATTTCATCTGGTCAGCTTTATCTACATATCCCCTGTGTAATTGTAACCCCACATTGCGCAATTTGTAAGTTAGATTGTGCATTATCGATTTCCACGAAGTGAGCTATATTTGTAGGATATGATACTAATTTGATAAGATAGGGGTTAGTGACAACTTCTTCCTTTATAAGGTGATCCTCCATAAGCTTCTCCAATATTCTACCACAATATTGGGCAGTTGTGGACAGTCCATGCCCTAGTAATAAACCATGTATGTATTGGGAGTCTGCAATATATAAAAGAAAGTAAAGGTGTTTCTTAGTGAGCATTTATTATGCAGAGAGTGTATTTTTCTCTGTTCTCTGGAGTGATGTATTGTAGTTGAGGTACTAGGAGACTGGTAGGTTGTGTTTAACAAACCGTGGGTTAAGAACGGAGGACACGTATCTAACAAACACATATTTTACAGGAGAGCCAAAAAAGTTAATAATATCTGAGTAAATTAACCTACGGGTCTGATTTTTTGCAGCTGTGCATATTATTCTGTCTGTTTATGGTTGCATATTTTCATTTTGACATATTTTAGTAAATAAGAACCTTTTATACACTTACAAGCTTTATGGGCAGGGATTTTTTCAGAAAATAAGCAGTTACGAGGTATCCCTATTTATGATGAAGCATTTATTAAAACTTACACTTGAGTGTTACATTAAATTTTATAATGTTATATGAGATTTGTACAGGTGTTTTTCATTTTAATCAATTAAACTTAATACAATACTTTTATTTAAAATACACAAAAGAACACTAAAATAAGAACAAACCTGGAAAAAATCAATCAGTGTGGGGTAGGTTGTCGTAAAAAAGGTGACAGTCTTTTGGAATAACGTTCTTTAGTTCCTGCAGATGCAGCCATTTGCTCTTCTGTATTTGAAGTGGCTCTTTGTATAAAGAAGGAAACTGTCTCCATGGTGGTAGATGGACCTTATTTGGACGCTTTGGAATGTCAAGGTAAGGGCCATCAAAGTCTAGCCTGATGTCAATAAATCCATGAGGCGTATACCTGATTTCTCTGATGTCATTAACAGTAGGATCCCCTACCTTGTGACCTGGCCGTATTGATTCATATTTCATCAAAGATCGCACTGCAAAATTCTTCACAATGTCATGAGTCAAGAAAAAAGTTTCATATGGAAATGGCTTTTTCCTCAATTGCTTTGTTATTCTCACATAGTCATGTGGCAAGTAAATTTCTTGATTTTTCATTTTCCCTTCTATGGTAGCATGAACAGAGTCACACTCCATTTGAGTATGACCTTTCTCAAGGAACTTCTGGTGCACTGTAACATTGTTATGTATAGCAAAGCTTAACAAAGCATTTGATATTACAGAATTGCGGTTCTGAAATGAACATCCATCACTATAAATAATAATGGGTACTGTTGATTCTTGGAACTTTTCTGTCAGATATTCCAGAAGACAAGTTGCAAATGTAGATGCTGTCAGCCCTGCTTCATTCTCAGAAAACCAGTAACATTTTGCCTCGTGTGTGCTTAAGTCGTATACTGTGTAATTATGGCAGGCAAGTTTTGTTTTGTAGTATAGAGCACTAGCTTTTAAATATGGACAAACTTTTACAGCTTGCAGATCTACTGTTAGTACGTGACATTTATTATTTTTTGCTTCTTCTTTGTCTCTCTCCTTTTCTTTCCTGGCATGATCCTTCTTTTCAATATGCTGTTTCCAAGTCTGTTCATCAATGTTCTTCGTCTTATACTCACAACATGTATTACATTGATCTTTTCTTGGCGTATACAAGCTCACATTCAACTCGTTCATGAGGGAGTCAAATGTAAATCTACTAAGTACTAGTCTCCGACTCTCTTCACATTTATTCCTGTATTGCCTATAAAGGTCACTGACTGACCCCATTATTGGCTCCAGGTAGAGCTTTGTAGTGTGTTTCCTGCAGTAATGCGAAGGCAGTTTTGACAGAGAATTGATGTACTCTGCTAGAAATACTCTGTCTGATGCCCTGGGAGAATCCACCTTGTCTTTTCTCTCTCTGATAAATCTTGAACTTGCAGCTGTGCCACAAACGGAAGATTTTACCCAATGATGAACACCCCACTCTTTAAGATTTAGGGTGGAGAGAAACATCCCTTTGCAGACAATGTATTTTGTTCCGTTTCTCAGTTTCAGTGAGTAGGAATAGGTTCCACTCCACCTCGAATCCCCTTCTGCGGTCTTTCGACGTGGGGTTGTCTGCGAGACGAGAGAAGCTACATACACTTTCCGTTGATCCCAGTTCATATCTTTCCAGAATGCTTCAAATATTGTTTTTCGATCTTCTTCAGAAATCTGAGCACACAAATCTGAGATTTTAAGCACATCTGTGACATACAGGTCGGTCCCATCTTGCTGGCCTCTCGCTGAGCATTTTGAGTATGCTTTTCATGTTTCTTTCTATGATATCCCAGATAGCTTTCTCCCTTTTCACGAAGGATCTTATTCTTGTTTCCCTTCCACTTCACATGTCTTGCACGACCACTTGGTATGATAAGGATTAGCAGCAGTGCTACAATAAGCACATCTCCGAGAAGTTGTTCTTACAGGCATGTACTCTGCCTGATCGTATATTTTCTCTGGAGCTGTATAGGGTTTGAATTTGTTTTGCAATTTGCTTGACTTCCTTCCTTTGCCTGTGGGTGTTGATACTCCAACAAGTCCAGCAATCACTG
The DNA here is from genome assembly GCA_030765065.1 of Deroplatys truncata. Classification (NCBI taxonomy): domain Eukaryota; kingdom Metazoa; phylum Arthropoda; class Insecta; order Mantodea; family Mantidae; genus Deroplatys; species Deroplatys truncata. The sequence continues at coordinate 151,808,061 of CM060984.1, forward strand.
CAAGGCGGAACTTCTTCAAAGACAGAGTTCCTGCATCATTGCTCCTTTCTTTAAAAACGAAGAATGCATTAACCACAGATACATCCAAAAAGTGCTAGAAAATGCGTAACCACCACTTGCTCTTTCTATCCATTTCATACAAGAATTTCATCTGGTCAGCTTTATCTACATATCCCCTGTGTAATTGTAACCCCACATTGCGCAATTTGTAAGTTAGATTGTGCATTATCGATTTCCACGAAGTGAGCTATATTTGTAGGATATGATACTAATTTGATAAAATAGGTGTTAGTGACAACTTCTTCCTTTATAAGGTCATCCTCCATAAGCTTCTCCAATATTCTACCACAATATTGGGCAGTTGTGGACAGTCCATGACCTAATAATAAACCATGTATGTATTGGGAGTCTGCAATATATAAAAGAAAGTAAAGGTGTTTCTTAGTGAGCATTTATTGTGCAGAGAGTGTATTTTTCTCTGTCCTCTGGAGTGATGTATTGTAGTTGAGGTACTAGGAGACTGGTAGGTTGTGTTTAACAAACCGTGGGTTAAGAACGGAGAACACGTATCTAACAAACACATATTTTACAGGAGAGCCAAAAAACTTAATAATATCTGAGTAAATTAACCTACGGGTCTGATTTTTTGCAGCTGTGCATATTATTCTGTCTGTTTATGGTTGCATATTTTCATTTTGATATATTTTAGTAAATAAGAACCTTTTATACACTTACAAGCTTTATGGGCAGGGATTTTTTCAGAAAATAAGCAGTTACGAGGTATCCCTGTTTATGATGAAGTATTTATTAAAGCTTACACTTGAGTGTTACATTAAATTTTATAATGTTATATGAGATTTGTACAGGTGTTTTTCATTTTAATCAATTAAACTTAATACAATACTTTTATTTAAAAAACACAAAAGAACACTAATATAAGAACAAACCTGGAAAAAATCAATCAGTGTGGGGTAGGTTGTCGTAAAAAAGGTGACAGTCTTTTGGAATAACGTTCTTTAGTTCCTGCAGATGCAGCCATTTGCTCTTCTGTATTTGAAGTGGCTCTTTGTATAAAGAAGGAAACTGTCTCCATGGTGGTAGATGGACCTTATTTGGACGCTTTGGAATGTCAAGGTAAGGGCCATCAAAGTCTAGCCTGATGTCAATAAATCCATGAGGCGTATACCTGATTTCTCTGATGTCATTAACAGTAGGATCCCCTACCTTGTGACCTGGCCGTATTGATTCATATTTCATCAAAGATCGCACTGCAAAATTCTTCACAATGTCATGAGTCAAGAAAAAAGTTTCATATGGAAATGGCTTTTTCCTCAATTGCTTTGTTATTCTCACATAGTCATGTGGCAAGTAAATTTCTTGATTTTTCATTTTCCCTTCTATGGTAGCATGAACGGAGTCACACTCCATTTGAGTATGACCTTTCTCAAGGAACTTCTGGTGCACTGTAACATTGTTATGTATAGCAAAGCTTAACAAAGCATTTGATATTACAGAATTGCGGTTCTGAAATGAACATCCATCACTATAAATAATAATGGGTACTGTTGATTCTTGGAACTTTTCTGTCAGATATTCCAGAAGACAAGTTGCAAATGTAGATGCTGTCAGCCCTGCTTCATTCTCAGAAAACCAGTAACATTTTGGCTCGTGTGTGCTTAAGTCGTATACTGTGTAATTATGGCAGCCAAGTTTTGTTTTGTAGTATAGAGCACTAGCTTTTAAATATGGACAAACTTTTACCGCTTGCAGATCTACTGTTAGTACGTGACATTTATTATTTTTTGCTTCTTCTTTGTCTCTCTCCTTTTCTTTCCTGGCATGATCCTTCTTTTCAATATGCTGTTTCCAAGTCTGTTCATCAATGTTCTTCGTCTTATACTCACAACATGTATTACATTGATCTGTTCTTGGCGTATACAAGCTCACATTCAACTCGTTCATGACGGAGTCAAATGTAAATCTACTAAGTACTAGTCTCCGACTCTCTTCACATTTATTCCTGTATTGCCTATAAAGGTCACTGACTGACCCCATTATTGGCTCCCGGTAGAGCTTTGTAGTGTGTTTCCTGCAGTAATGCGAAGGCAGTTTTGACAGAGAATTGATGTACTCTGCTAGAAATACTCTGTCTGATGCCCTGGGAGAATTCACCTTGTCTTTTCTCTCTCTGATAAATCTTGAACTTGCAGCTGTGCCACAAACTGAAGATTTTACCCAATGATGAACACCCCACTCTTTAAGATTTAGGGTGGAGAGAAACATCCCTTTGCAGACAATGTATTTTGTTCCGTTTCTCAGTTTCAGTGAGTAGGAATAGGTTCCACTCCGCCTCGAATCCCCTTCTGTGGTCTTTCGACGTGGGGTTGTCTGCGAGACGAGAGAAGCTACATACACTTTCCGTTGATCCCAGTTCATATCTTTCCAGAATGCTTCAAATATTGTTTTTCGATCTTCTTCAGAAATCTGAGCACACAAATCTGAGATTTTAAGCACATCTGTGACATACAGGTCGGTCCCATCTTGCTGGCCTCTCGCTGAGCATTTTGAGTATGCTTTTCATGTTTCTTTCTATGATATCCCAGATAGCTTTCTCCCTTTTCACGAAGGATCTTATTCTTGTTTCCCTTCCACTTCACATGTCTTGCACGACCACTTGGTATGATGAGGATTAGCAGCAGTGCTACAATAAGCACATCTCCGAGAAGTTGTTCTTACAGGCATGTACTCTACCTGATCGTATATTTTCTCTGGAGCTGTATAGGGTTTGAATTTGTTTTGCAATTTGCTTGACTTCCTTCCTTTGCCTGTGGGTGTTGATGCTCCAACAAGTCCATCAATCACTGCAAGGCGGAACTTCTTCAAAGACAGAGTTCCTGCATCATTGCTCCTTTCTTTAAAAACGAGGAATGTATTAACCACAGATACATCCAAAAAGTGCTAGAAAATGCGTAACCACCACTTGCTCTTTCTATCCATTTCATAGAAGAATTTCATCTGGTCAGCTTTATCTACATATCCCCTGTGTAATTGTAACCCCACATTGCGCAATTTGTAAGTTAGATTGTGCATTATCGATTTCCACGAAGTGAGCTATATTTGTAGGATATGATACTAATTTGATAAGATAGGGGTTAGTGACAACTTCTTCCTTTATAAGGTGATCCTCCATAAGCTTCTCCAATATTCTACCACAATATTGGGCAGTTGTGGACAGTCCATGCCCTAGTAATAAACCATGTATGTATTGGGAGTCTGCAATATATAAAAGAAAGTAAAGGTGTTTCTTAGTGAGCATTTATTATGCAGAGAGTGTATTTTTCTCTGTTCTCTGGAGTGATGTATTGTAGTTGAGGTACTAGGAGACTGGTAGGTTGTGTTTAACAAACCGTGGGTTAAGAACGGAGGACACGTATCTAACAAACACATATTTTACAGGAGAGCCAAAAAAGTTAATAATATCTGAGTAAATTAACCTACGGGTCTGATTTTTTGCAGCTGTGCATATTATTCTGTCTGTTTATGGTTGCATATTTTCATTTTGACATATTTTAGTAAATAAGAACCTTTTATACACTTACAAGCTTTATGGGCAGGGATTTTTTCAGAAAATAAGCAGTTACGAGGTATCCCTATTTATGATGAAGCATTTATTAAAACTTACACTTGAGTGTTACATTAAATTTTATAATGTTATATGAGATTTGTACAGGTGTTTTTCATTTTAATCAATTAAACTTAATACAATACTTTTATTTAAAATACACAAAAGAACACTAAAATAAGAACAAACCTGGAAAACATCAATCAGTGTGGGGTAGGTTGTCGTAAAAAAGGTGACAGTCTTTTGGAATAACGTTCTTTAGTTCCTGCAGATGCAGCCATTTGCTCTTCTGTATTTGAAGTGGCTCTTTGTATAAAGAAGGAAACTGTCTCCATGGTGGTAGATGGACCTTATTTGGACGCTTTGGAATGTCAAGGTAAGGGCCATCAAAGTCTAGCCTGATGTCAATAAATCCATGAGGCGTATACCTGATTTCTCTGATGTCATTAACAGTAGGATCCCCTACCTTGTGACCTGGCCGTATTGATTCATATTTCATCAAAAATCGCACTGCAAAATTCTTCACAATGTCATGAGTCAAGAAAAAAGTTTCATATGGAAATGGCTTTTTCCTCAATTGCTTTGTTATTCTCACATAGTCATGTGGCAAGTAAATTTCTTGATTTTTCATTTTCCCTTCTATGGTAGCATGAACGGAGTCACACTCCATTTGAGTATGACCTTTCTCAAGGAACTTCTGGTGCACTGTAACATTGTTATGTATAGCAAAGCTTAACAAAGCATTTGATATTACAGAATTGCGGTTCTGAAATGAACATCCATCACTATAAATAATAATGGGTACTGTTGATTCTTGGAACTTTTCTGTCAGATATTCCAGAAGACAAGTTGCAAATGTAGATGCTGTCAGCCCTGCTTCATTCTCAGAAAACCAGTAACATTTTGCCTCGTGTGTGCTTAAGTCGTATACTGTGTAATTATGGCAGGCAAGTTTTGTTTTGTAGTATAGAGCACTAGCTTTTAAATATGGACAAACTTTTACAGCTTGCAGATCTACTGTTAGTACGTGACATTTATTATTTTTTGCTTCTTCTTTGTCTCTCTCCTTTTCTTTCCTGGCATGATCCTTCTTTTCAATATGCTGTTTCCAAGTCTGTTCATCAATGTTCTTCGTCTTATACTCACAACATGTATTACATTGATCTTTTCTTGGCGTATACAAGCTCACATTCAACTCGTTCATGAGGGAGTCAAATGTAAATCTACTAAGTACTAGTCTCCGACTCTCTTCACATTTATTCCTGTATTGCCTATAAAGGTCACTGACTGACCCCATTATTGGCTCCAGGTAGAGCTTTGTAGTGTGTTTCCTGCAGTAATGCGAAGGCAGTTTTGACAGAGAATTGATGTACTCTGCTAGAAATACTCTGTCTGATGCCCTGGGAGAATCCACCTTGTCTTTTCTCTCTCTGATAAATCTTGAACTTGCAGCTGTGCCACAAACGGAAGATTTTACCCAATGATGAACACCCCACTCTTTAAGATTTAGGGTGGAGAGAAACATCCCTTTGCAGACAATGTATTTTGTTCCGTTTCTCAGTTTCAGTGAGTAGGAATAGGTTCCACTCCACCTCGAATCCCCTTCTGCGGTCTTTCGACGTGGGGTTGTCTGCGAGACGAGAGAAGCTACATACACTTTCCAGTTCATATCTTTCCAGAATGCTTCAAATATTGTTTTTCGATCTTCTTCAGAAATCTGAGCACACAAATCTGAGATTTTAAGCACATCTGTGACATACAGGTCGGTCCCATCTTGCTGGCCTCTCGCTGAGCATTTTGAGTATGCTTTTCATGTTTCTTTCTATGATATCCCAGATAGCTTTCTCCCTTTTCACGAAGGATCTTATTCTTGTTTCCCTTCCACTTCACATGTCTTGCACGACCACTTGGTATGATGAGGATTAGCAGCAGTGCTACAATAAGCACATCTCCGAGAAGTTGTTCTTACAGGCATGTACTCTGCCTGATCGTATATTTTCTCTGGAGCTGTATAGGGTTTGAATTTGTTTTGCAATTTCCTTGACTTCCTTCCTTTGCCTGTGGGTGTTGATACTCCAACAAGTCCAGCAATCACTGCAAGGCGGAACTTCTTCAAAGACAGAGTTCCTGCATCATTGCTCCTTTCTTTAAAAACGAAGAATGCATTAACCACAGATACATCCAAAAAGTGCTAGAAAATGCGTAACCACCACTTGCTCTTTCTATCCATTTCATACAAGAATTTCATCTGGTCAGCTTTATCTACATATCCCCTGTGTAATTGTAACCCCACATTGCGCAATTTGTAAGTTAGATTGTGCATTATCGATTTCCACGAAGTGAGCTATATTTGTAGGATATGATACTAATTTGATAAGATAGGTGTTAGTGACAACTTCTTCCTTTATAAGGTCATCCTCCATAAGCTTCTCCAATATTCTACCACAATATTGGGCAGTTGTGGACAGTCCATGCCCTAATAATAAACCATGTATGTATTGGGAGTCTGCAATATATAAAAGAAAGTAAAGGTGTTTCTTAGTGAGCATTTATTGTGCAGAGAGTGTATTTTTCTCTGTCCTCTGGAGTGATGTATTGTAGTTGAGGTACTAGGAGACTGGTAGGTTGTGTTTAACAAACCGTGGGTTAAGAACGGAGAACACGTATCTAACAAACACATTTTTACAGGAGAGCCAAAAAACTTAATAATATCTGAGTAAATTAACCTACGGGTCTGATTTTTTGCAGCTGTGCATATTATTCTGTCTGTTTATGGTTGCATATTTTCATTTTGATATATTTTAGTAAATAAGAACCTTTTATACACTTACAAGCTTTATGGGCAGGGATTTTTTCAGAAAATAAGCAGTTACGAGGTATCCCTGTTTATGATGAAGCATTTATTAAAGCTTACACTTGAGTGTTACATTAAATTTTATAATGTTATATGAGATTTGTACAGGTGTTTTTCATTTTAATCAATTAAACTTAATACAATACTTTTATTTAAAAAACACAAAAGAACACTAATATAAGAACAAACCTGGAAAAAATCAATCAGTGTGGGGTAGGTTGTCGTAAAAAAGGTGACAGTCTTTTGGAATAACGTTCTTTAGTTCCTGCAGATGCAGCCATTTGCTCTTCTGTATTTGAAGTGGCTCTTTGTATAAAGAAGGAAACTGTCTCCATGGTGGTAGATGGACTTATTTGGACGCTTTGGAATGTCAAGGTAAGGGCCATCAAAGTCTAGCCTGATGTCAATAAATCCATGAGGCGTATACCTGATTTCTCTGATGTCATTAACAGTAGGATCCCCTACCTTGTGACCTGGCCGTATTGATTCATATTTCATCAAAGATCGCACTGCAAAATTCTTCACAATGTCATGAGTCAAGAAAAAAGTTTCATATGGAAATAGCTTTTTCCTCAATTGCTTTGTTATTCTCACATAGTCATGTGGCAAGTAAATTTCTTGATTTTTCATTTTCCCTTCTATGGTAGCATGAACGGAGTCACACTCCATTTGAGTATGACCTTTCTCAAGGAACTTCTGGTGCACTGTAACATTGTTATGTATAGCAAAGCTTAACAAAGCATTTGATATTACAGAATTGCGGTTCTGAAATGAACATCCATCACTATAAATAATAATGGGTACTGTTGATTCTTGGAACTTTTCTGTCAGATATTCCAGAAGACAAGTTGCAAATGTAGATGCTGTCAGCCCTGCTTCATTCTCAGAAAACCAGTAACATTTTGCCTCGTGTGTGCTTAAGTCGTATACTGTGTAATTATGGCAGCCAAGTTTTGTTTTGTAGTATAGAGCACTAGCTTTTAAATATGGACAAACTTTTACAGCTTGCAGATCTACTGTTAGTACGTGACATTTATTATTTTTTGCTTCTTCTTTGTCTCTCTCCTTTTCTTTCCTGGCATGATCCTTCTTTTCAATATGCTGTTTCCAAGTCTGTTCATCAATGTTCTTCGTCTTATACTCACAACATGTATTACATTGATCTTTTCTTGGCGTATACAAGCTCACATTCAACTCGTTCATGAGGGAGTCAAATGTAAATCTACTAAGTACTAGTCTCCGACTCTCTTCACATTTATTCCTGTATTGCCTATAAAGGTCACTGACTGACCCCATTATTGGCTCCAGGTAGAGCTTTGTAGTGTGTTTCCTGCAGTAATGCGAAGGCAGTTTTGACAGAGAATTGATGTACTCTGCTAGAAATACTCTGTCTGATGCCCTGGGAGAATCCACCTTGTCTTTTCTCTCTCTGATAAATCTTGAACTTGCAGCTGTGCCACAAACGGAAGATTTTACCCAATGATGAACACCCCACTCTTTAAGATTTAGGGTGGAGAGAAACATCCCTTTGCAGACAATGTATTTTGTTCCGTTTCTCAGTTTCAGTGAGTAGGAATAGGTCCCACTCCACCTCGAATCCCCTTCTGCGGTCTTTCGACGTGGGGTTGTCTGCGAGACGAGAGAAGCTACATACACTTTCCGTTGATCCCAGTTCATATCTTTCCAGAATGCTTCAAATATTGTTTTTCGATCTTCTTCAGAAATCTGAGCACACAAATCTGAGATTTTAAGCACATCTGTGACATACAGGTCGGTCCCATCTTGCTGGCCTCTCGCTGAGCATTTTGAGTATGCTTTTCATGTTTCTTTCTATGATATCCCAGATAGCTTTCTCCCTTTTCACGAAGGATCTTATTCTTGTTTCCCTTCCACTTCACATGTCTTGCACGACCACTTGGTATGATGAGGATTAGCAGCAGTGCTACAATAAGCACATCTCCGAGAAGTTGTTCTTACAGGCATGTACTCTGCCTGATCGTATATTTTCTCTGGAGCTGTATAGGGTTTGAATTTGTTTTGCAATTTGCTTGACTTCCTTCCTTTGCCTGTGGGTGTTGATACTCCAACAAGTCCAGCAATCACTGCAAGGCGGAACTTCTTCAAAGACAGAGTTCCTGCATCATTGCTCCTTTCTTTAAAAACGAAGAATGCATTAACCACAGATACATCCAAAAAGTGCTAGAAAATGCGTAACCACCACTTGCTCTTTCTATCCATTTCATACAAGAATTTCATCTGGTCAGCTTTATCTACATATCCCCTGTGTAATTGTAACCCCACATTGCGCAATTTGTAAGTTAGATTGTGCATTATCGATTTCCACGAAGTGAGCTATATTTGTAGGATATGATACTAATTTGATAAGATAGGTGTTAGTGACAACTTCTTCCTTTATAAGGTCATCCTCCATAAGCTTCTCCAATATTCTACCACAATATTGGGCAGTTGTGGACAGTCCATGCCCTAATAATAAACCATGTATGTATTGGGAGTCTGCAATATATAAAAGAAAGTAAAGGTGTTTCTTAGTGAGCATTTATTGTGCAGAGAGTGTATTTTTCTCTGTCCTCTGGAGTGATGTATTGTAGTTGAGGTACTAGGAGACTGGTAGGTTGTGTTTAACAAACCGTGGGTTAAGAACGGAGAACACGTATCTAACAAACACATATTTTACAGGAGAGCCAAAAAACTTAATAATATCTGAGTAAATTAACCTACGGGTCTGATTTTTTGCAGCTGTGCATATTATTCTGTCTGTTTATGGTTGCATATTTTCATTTTGATATATTTTAGTAAATAAGAACCTTTTATACACTTACAAGCTTTATGGGCAGGGATTTTTTCAGAAAATAAGCAGTTACGAGGTATCCCTGTTTATGATGAAGCATTTATTAAAACTTACACTTGAGTGTTACATTAAATTTTATAATGTTATATGAGATTTGTACAGGTGTTTTTCATTTTAATCAATTAAACTTAATACAATACTTTTATTTAAAAAACACAAAAGAACACTAATATAAGAACAAACCTGGAAAAAATCAATCAGTGTGGGGTAGGTTGTCGTAAAAAAGGTGACAGTCTTTTGGAATAACGTTCTTTAGTTCCTGCAGATGCAGCCATTTGCTCTTCTGTATTTGAAGTGGCTCTTTGTATAAAGAAGGAAACTGTCTCCATGGTGGTAGATGGACTTATTTGGACGCTTTGGAATGTCAAGGTAAGGGCCATCAAAGTCTAGCCTGATGTCAATAAATCCATGAGGCGTATACCTGATTTCTCTGATGTCATTAACAGTAGGATCCCCTACCTTGTGACCTGGCCGTATTGATTCATATTTCATCAAAGATCGCACTGCAAAATTCTTCACAATGTCATGAGTCAAGAAAAAAGTTTCATATGGAAATGGCTTTTTCCTCAATTGCTTTGTTATTCTCACATAGTCATGTGGCAAGTAAATTTCTTGATTTTTCATTTTCCCTTCTATGGTAGCATGAACGGAGTCACACTCCATTTGAGTATGACCTTTCTCAAGGAACTTCTGGTGCACTGTAACATTGTTATGTATAGCAAAGCTTAACAAAGCATTTGATATTACAGAATTGCGGTTCTGAAATGAACATCCATCACTATAAATAATAATGGGTACTGTTGATTCTTGGAACTTTTCTGTCAGATATTCCAGAAGACAAGTTGCAAATGTAGATGCTGTCAGCCCTGCTTCATTCTCAGAAAACCAGTAACATTTTGCCTCGTGTGTGCTTAAGTCGTATACTGTGTAATTATGGCAGCCAAGTTTTGTTTTGTAGTATAGAGCACTAGCTTTTAAATATGGACAAACTTTTACAGCTTGCAGATCTACTGTTAGTACGTGACATTTATTATTTTTTGCTTCTTCTTTGTCTCTCTCCTTTTCTTTCCTGGCATGATCCTTCTTTTCAATATGCTGTTTCCAAGTCTGTTCATCAATGTTCTTCGTCTTATACTCACAACATGTATTACATTGATCTTTTCTTGGCGTATACAAGCTCACATTCAACTCGTTCATGAGGGAGTCAAATGTAAATCTACTAAGTACTAGTCTCCGACTCTCTTCACATTTATTCCTGTATTGCCTATAAAGGTCACTGACTGACCCCATTATTGGCTCCAGGTAGAGCTTTGTAGTGTGTTTCCTGCAGTAATGCGAAGGCAGTTTTGACAGAGAATTGATGTACTCTGCTAGAAATACTCTGTCTGATGCCCTGGGAGAATCCACCTTGTCTTTTCTCTCTCTGATAAATCTTGAACTTGCAGCTGTGCCACAAACGGAAGATTTTACCCAATGATGAACACCCCACTCTTTAAGATTTAGGGTGGAGAGAAACATCCCTTTGCAGACAATGTATTTTGTTCCGTTTCTCAGTTTCAGTGAGTAGGAATAGGTTCCACTCCGCCTCGAATCCCCTTCTGCGGTCTTTCGACGTGGGGTTGTCTGCGAGACGAGAGAAGCTACATACACTTTCCAGTTCATATCTTTCCAGAATGCTTCAAATATTGTTTTTCGATCTTCTTCAGAAATCTGAGCACACAAATCTGAGATTTTAAGCACATCTGTGACATACAGGTCGGTCCCATCTTGCCGGCCTCTCGCTGAGCATTTTGAGTATGCTTTTCATGTTTCTTTCTATGATATCCCAGATAGCTTTCTCCCTTTTCACGAAGGATCTTATTCTTGTTTCCCTTCCACTTCACATGTCTTGCACGACCACTTGGTATGATGAGGATTATCAGCAGTGCTACAATAAGCACATCTCCGAGAAGTTGTTCTTACAGGCATGTACTCTGCCTGATCGTATATTTTCTCTGGAGCTGTATAGGGTTTGAATTTGTTTTGCAATTTGCTTGACTTCCTTCCTTTGCCTGTGGGTGTTGATACTCCAACAAGTCCAGCAATCACTGCAAGGCGGAACTTCTTCAAAGACAGAGTTCCTGCATCATTGCTCCTTTCTTTAAAAACGAAGAATGCATTAACCACAGATACATCCAAAAAGTGCTAGAAAATGCGTAACCACCACTTGCTCTTTCTATCCATTTCATACAAGAATTTCATCTGGTCAGCTTTATCTACATATCCCCTGTGTAATTGTAACCCCACATTGCGCAATTTGTAAGTTAGATTGTGCATTATCGATTTCCACGAAGTGAGCTATATTTGTAGGATATGATACTAATTTGATAAGATAGGTGTTAGTGACAACTTCTTCCTTTATAAGGTCATCCTCCATAAGCTTCTCCAATATTCTACCACAATATTGGGCAGTTGTGGACAGTCCATGCCCTAATAATAAACCATGTATGTATTGGGAGTCTGCAATATATAAAAGAAAGTAAAGGTGTTTCTTAGTGAGCATTTATTGTGCAGAGAGTGTATTTTTCTCTGTCCTCTGGAGTGATGTATTGTAGTTGAGGTACTAGGAGACTGGTAGGTTGTGTTTAACAAACCGTGGGTTAAGAACGGAGAACACGTATCTAACAAACACATATTTTACAGGAGAGCCAAAAAACTTAATAATATCTGAGTAAATTAACCTACGGGTCTGATTTTTTGCAGCTGTGCATATTATTCTGTCTGTTTATGGTTGCATATTTTCATTTTGATATATTTTAGTAAATAAGAACCTTTTATACACTTACAAGCTTTATGGGCAGGGATTTTTTCAGAAAATAAGCAGTTACGAGGTATCCCTGTTTATGATGAAGCATTTATTAAAGCTTACACTTGAGTGTTACATTAAATTTTATAATGTTATATGAGATTTGTACAGGTGTTTTTCATTTTAATCAATTAAACTTAATACAATACTTTTATTTAAAAAACACAAAAGAACACTAATATAAGAACAAACCTGGAAAAAATCAATCAGTGTGGGGTAGGTTGTCGTAAAAAAGGTGACAGTCTTTTGGAATAACGTTCTTTAGTTCCTGCAGATGCAGCCATTTGCTCTTCTGTATTTGAAGTGGCTCTTTGTATAAAGAAGGAAACTGTCTCCATGGTGGTAGATGGACTTATTTGGACGCTTTGGAATGTCAAGGTAAGGGCCATCAAAGTCTAGCCTGATGTCAATAAATCCATGAGGCGTATACCTGATTTCTCTGATGTCATTAACAGTAGGATCCCCTACCTTGTGACCTGGCCGTATTGATTCATATTTCATCAAAGATCGCACTGCAAAATTCTTCACAATGTCATGAGTCAAGAAAAAAGTTTCATATGGAAATGGCTTTTTCCTCAATTGCTTTGTTATTCTCACATAGTCATGTGGCAAGTAAATTTCTTGATTTTTCATTTTCCCTTCTATGGTAGCATGAACGGAGTCACACTCCATTTGAGTATGACCTTTCTCAAGGAACTTCTGGTGCACTGTAACATTGTTATGTATAGCAAAGCTTAACAAAGCATTTGATATTACAGAATTGCGGTTCTGAAATGAACATCCATCACTATAAATAATAATGGGTACTGTTGATTCTTGGAACTTTTCTGTCAGATATTCCAGAAGACAAGTTGCAAATGTAGATGCTGTCAGCCCTGCTTCATTCTCAGAAAACCAGTAACATTTTGCCTCGTGTGTGCTTAAGTCGTATACTGTGTAATTATGGCAGCCAAGTTTTGTTTTGTAGTATAGAGCACTAGCTTTTAAATATGGACAAACTTTTACAGCTTGCAGATCTACTGTTAGTACGTGACATTTATTATTTTTTGCTTCTTCTTTGTCTCTCTCCTTTTCTTTCCTGGCATGATCCTTCTTTTCAATATGCTGTTTCCAAGTCTGTTCATCAATGTTCTTCGTCTTATACTCACAACATGTATTACATTGATCTTTTCTTGGCGTATACAAGCTCACATTCAACTCGTTCATGAGGGAGTCAAATGTAAATCTACTAAGTACTAGTCTCCGACTCTCTTCACATTTATTCCTGTATTGCCTATAAAGGTCACTGACTGACCCCATTATTGGCTCCAGGTAGAGCTTTGTAGTGTGTTTCCTGCAGTAATGCGAAGGCAGTTTTGACAGAGAATTGATGTACTCTGCTAGAAATACTCTGTCTGATGCCCTGGGAGAATCCACCTTGTCTTTTCTCTCTCTCATAAATCTTGAACTTGCAGCTGTGCCACAAACGGAAGATTTTACCCAATGATGAACACCCCACTCTTTAAGATTTAGGGTGGAGAGAAACATCCCTTTGCAGACAATGTATTTTGTTCCGTTTCTCAGTTTCAGTGAGTAGGAATAGGTTCCACTCCGCCTCGAATCCCCTTCTGCGGTCTTTCGACGTGGGGTTGTCTGCGAGACGAGAGAAGCTACATACACTTTCCGTTGATCCCAGTTCATATCTTTCCAGAATGCTTCAAATATTGTTTTTCGATCTTCTTCAGAAATCTGAGCACACAAATCTGAGATTTTAAGCACATCTGTGACATACAGGTCGGTCCCATCTTGCCGGCCTCTCGCTGAGCATTTTGAGTATGCTTTTCATGTTTCTTTCTATGATATCCCAGATAGCTTTCTCCCTTTTCACGAAGGATCTTATTCTTGTTTCCCTTCCACTTCACATGTCTTGCACGACCACTTGGTATGATGAGGATTAGCAGCAGTGCTACAATAAGCACATCTCCGAGAAGTTGTTCTTACAGGCATGTACTCTGCCTGATCGTATATTTTCTCTGGAGCTGTATAGGGTTTGAATTTGTTTTGCAATTTGCTTGACTTCCTTCCTTTGCCTGTGGGTGTTGATACTCCAACAAGTCCAGCAATCACTGCAAGGCGGAACTTCTTCAAAGACAGAGTTCCTGCATCATTGCTCCTTTCTTTAAAAACGAAGAATGCATTAACCACAGATACATCCAAAAAGTGCTAGAAAATGCGTAACCACCACTTGCTCTGTCTATCCATTTCATACAAGAATTTCATCTGGTCAGCTTTATCTACATATCCCCTGTGTAATTGTAACCCCACATTGCGCAATTTGTAAGTTAGATTGTGCATTATCGATTTCCACGAAGTGAGCTATATTTGTAGGATATGATACTAATTTGATAAGATAGGTGTTGGTGACAACTTCTTCCTTTATAAGGTCATCCTCCATAAGCTTCTCCAATATTCTACCACAATATTGGGCAGTTGTGGACAGTCCATGCCCTAATAATAAACCATGTATGTATTGGGAGTCTGCAATATATAAAAGAAAGTAAAGGTGTTTCTTAGTGAGCATTTATTGTGCAGAGAGTGTATTTTTCTCTGTCCTCTGGAGTGATGTATTGTAGTTGAGGTACTAGGAGACTGGTAGGTTGTGTTTAACAAACCGTGGGTTAAGAACGGAGAACACGTATCTAACAAACACATATTTTACAGGAGAGCCAAAAAACTTAATAATATCTGAGTAAATTAACCTACGGGTCTGATTTTTTGCAGCTGTGCATATTATTCTGTCTGTTTATGGTTGCATATTTTCATTTTGATATATTTTAGTAAATAAGAACCTTTTATACACTTACAAGCTTTATGGGCAGGGATTTTTTCAGAAAATAAGCAGTTACGAGGTATCCCTGTTTATGATGAAGCATTTATTAAAGCTTACACTTGAGTGTTACATTAAATTTTATAATGTTATATGAGATTTGTACAGGTGTTTTTCATTTTAATCAATTAAACTTAATACAATACTTTTATTTAAAAAACACAAAAGAACACTAATATAAGAACAAACCTGGAAAAAATCAATCAGTGTGGGGTAGGTTGTCGTAAAAAAGGTGACAGTCTTTTGGAATAACGTTCTTTAGTTCCTGCAGATGCAGCCATTTGCTCTTCTGTATTTGAAGTGGCTCTTTGTATAAAGAAGGAAACTGTCTCCATGGTGGTAGATGGACTTATTTGGACGCTTTGGAATGTCAAGGTAAGGGCCATCAAAGTCTAGCCTGATGTCAATAAATCCATGAGGCGTATACCTGATTTCTCTGATGTCATTAACAGTAGGATCCCCTACCTTGTGACCTGGCTGTATTGATTCATATTTCATCAAAGATCGCACTGCAAAATTCTTCACAATGTCATGAGTCAAGAAAAAAGTTTCATATGGAAATGGCTTTTTCCTCAATTGCTTTGTTATTCTCACATAGTCATGTGGCAAGTAAATTTCTTGATTTTTCATTTTCCCTTCTATGGTAGCATGAACGGAGTCACACTCCATTTGAGTATGACCTTTCTCAAGGAACTTCTGGTGCACTGTAACATTGTTAT
Organism: Deroplatys truncata; assembly: GCA_030765065.1. Lineage (NCBI taxonomy): Eukaryota > Metazoa > Arthropoda > Insecta > Mantodea > Mantidae > Deroplatys > Deroplatys truncata. The sequence goes on from CM060984.1 coordinate 151,823,836, forward strand.
GTATAGCAAAGCTTAACAAAGCATTTGATATTACAGAATTGCGGTTCTGAAATGAACATCCATCACTATAAATAATAATGGGTACTGTTGATTCTTGGAACTTTTCTGTCAGATATTCCAGAAGACAAGTTGCAAATGTAGATGCTGTCAGCCCTGCTTCATTCTCAGAAAACCAGTAACATTTTGCCTCGTGTGTGCTTAAGTCGTATACTGTGTAATTATGGCAGCCAAGTTTTGTTTTGTAGTATAGAGCACTAGCTTTTAAATATGGACAAACTTTTACAGCTTGCAGATCTACTGTTAGTACGTGACATTTATTATTTTTTGCTTCTTCTTTGTCTCTCTCCTTTTCTTTCCTGGCATGATCCTTCTTTTCAATATGCTGTTTCCAAGTCTGTTCATCAATGTTCTTCGTCTTATACTCACAACATGTATTACATTGATCTTTTCTTGGCGTATACAAGCTCACATTCAACTCGTTCATGAGGGAGTCAAATGTAAATCTACTAAGTACTAGTCTCCGACTCTCTTCACATTTATTCCTGTATTGCCTATAAAGGTCACTGACTGACCCCATTATTGGCTCCAGGTAGAGCTTTGTAGTGTGTTTCCTGCAGTAATGCGAAGGCAGTTTTGACAGAGAATTGATGTACTCTGCTAGAAATACTCTGTCTGATGCCCTGGGAGAATCCACCTTGTCTTTTCTCTCTCTCATAAATCTTGAACTTGCAGCTGTGCCACAAACGGAAGATTTTACCCAATGATGAACACCCCACTCTTTAAGATTTAGGGTGGAGAGAAACATCCCTTTGCAGACAATGTATTTTGTTCCGTTTCTCAGTTTCAGTGAGTAGGAATAGGTTCCACTCCGCCTCGAATCCCCTTCTGCGGTCTTTCGACGTGGGGTTGTCTGCGAGACGAGAGAAGCTACATACACTTTCCGTTGATCCCAGTTCATATCTTTCCAGAATGCTTCAAATATTGTTTTTCGATCTTCTTCAGAAATCTGAGCACACAAATCTGAGATTTTAAGCACATCTGTGACATACAGGTCGGTCCCATCTTGCTGGCCTCTCGCTGAGCATTTTGAGTATGCTTTTCATGTTTCTTTCTATGATATCCCAGATAGCTTTCTCCCTTTTCACGAAGGATCTTATTCTTGTTTCCCTTCCACTTCACATGTCTTGCACGACCACTTGGTATGATGAGGATTAGCAGCAGTGCTACAATAAGCACATCTCCGAGAAGTTGTTCTTACAGGCATGTACTCTGCCTGATCGTATATTTTCTCTGGAGCTGTATAGGGTTTGAATTTGTTTTGCAATTTGCTTGACTTCCTTCCTTTGCCTGTGGGTGTTGATACTCCAACAAGTCCAGCAATCACTGCAAGGCGGAACTTCTTCAAAGACAGAGTTCCTGCATCATTGCTCCTTTCTTTAAAAACGAAGAATGCATTAACCACAGATACATCCAAAAAGTGCTAGAAAATGCGTAACCACCACTTGCTCTTTCTATCCATTTCATACAAGAATTTCATCTGGTCAGCTTTATCTACATATCCCCTGTGTAATTGTAACCCCACATTGCGCAATTTGTAAGTTAGATTGTGCATTATCGATTTCCACGAAGTGAGCTATATTTGTAGGATATGATACTAATTTGATAAGATAGGGGTTAGTGACAACTTCTTCCTTTATAAGGTCATCCTCCATAAGCTTCTCCAATATTCTACCACAATATTGGGCAGTTGTGGACAGTCCATGCCCTAATAATAAACCATGTATGTATTGGGAGTCTGCAATATATAAAAGAAAGTAAAGGTGTTTCTTAGTGAGCATTTATTGTGCAGAGAGTGTATTTTTCTCTGTCCTCTGGAGTGATGTATTGTAGTTGAGGTACTAGGAGACTGGTAGGTTGTGTTTAACAAACCGTGGGTTAAGAACGGAGAACACGTATCTAACAAACACATATTTTACAGGAGAGCCAAAAAACTTAATAATATCTGAGTAAATTAACCTACGGGTCTGATTTTTTGCAGCTGTGCATATTATTCTGTCTGTTTATGGTTGCATATTTTCATTTTGATATATTTTAGTAAATAAGAACCTTTTATACACTTACAAGCTTTATGGGCAGGGATTTTTTCAGAAAATAAGCAGTTACGAGGTATCCCTGTTTATGATGAAGCATTTATTAAAGCTTACACTTGAGTGTTACATTAAATTTTATAATGTTATATGAGATTTGTACAGGTGTTTTTCATTTTAATCAATTAAACTTAATACAATACTTTTATTTAAAAAACACAAAAGAACACTAATATAAGAACAAACCTGGAAAAAATCAATCAGTGTGGGGTAGGTTGTCGTAAAAAAGGTGACAGTCTTTTGGAATAACGTTCTTTAGTTCCTGCAGATGCAGCCATTTGCTCTTCTGTATTTGAAGTGGCTCTTTGTATAAAGAAGGAAACTGTCTCCATGGTGGTAGATGGACTTATTTGGACGCTTTGGAATGTCAAGGTAAGGGCCATCAAAGTCTAGCCTGATGTCAATAAATCCATGAGGCGTATACCTGATTTCTCTGATGTCATTAACAGTAGGATCCCCTACCTTGTGACCTGGCCGTATTGATTCATATTTCATCAAAGATCGCACTGCAAAATTCTTCACAATGTCATGAGTCAAGAAAAAAGTTTCATATGGAAATGGCTTTTTCCTCAATTGCTTTGTTATTCTCACATAGTCATGTGGCAAGTAAATTTCTTGATTTTTCATTTTCCCTTCTATGGTAGCATGAACGGAGTCACACTCCATTTGAGTATGACCTTTCTCAAGGAACTTCTGGTGCACTGTAACATTGTTATGTATAGCAAAGCTTAACAAAGCATTTGATATTACAGAATTGCGGTTCTGAAATGAACATCCATCACTATAAATAATAATGGGTACTGTTGATTCTTGGAACTTTTCTGTCAGATATTCCAGAAGACAAGTTGCAAATGTAGATGCTGTCAGCCCTGCTTCATTCTCAGAAAACCAGTAACATTTTGCCTCGTGTGTGCTTAAGTCGTATACTGTGTAATTATGGCAGCCAAGTTTTGTTTTGTAGTATAGAGCACTAGCTTTTAAATATGGACAAACTTTTACAGCTTGCAGATCTACTGTTAGTACGTGACATTTATTATTTTTTGCTTCTTCTTTGTCTCTCTCCTTTTCTTTCCTGGCATGATCCTTCTTTTCAATATGCTGTTTCCAAGTCTGTTCATCAATGTTCTTCGTCTTATACTCACAACATGTATTACATTGATCTTTTCTTGGCGTATACAAGCTCACATTCAACTCGTTCATGAGGGAGTCAAATGTAAATCTACTAAGTACTAGTCTCCGACTCTCTTCACATTTATTCCTGTATTGCCTATAAAGGTCACTGACTGACCCCATTATTGGCTCCAGGTAGAGCTTTGTAGTGTGTTTCCTGCAGTAATGCGAAGGCAGTTTTGACAGAGAATTGATGTACTCTGCTAGAAATACTCTGTCTGATGCCCTGGGAGAATCCACCTTGTCTTTTCTCTCTCTGATAAATCTTGAACTTGCAGCTGTGCCACAAACGGAAGATTTTACCCAATGATGAACACCCCACTCTTTAAGATTTAGGGTGGAGAGAAACATCCCTTTGCAGACAATGTATTTTGTTCCGTTTCTCAGTTTCAGTGAGTAGGAATAGGTTCCACTCCACCTCGAATCCCCTTCTGCGGTCTTTCGACGTGGGGTTGTCTGCGAGACGAGAGAAGCTACATACACTTTCCAGTTCATATCTTTCCAGAATGCTTCAAATATTGTTTTTCGATCTTCTTCAGAAATCTGAGCACACAAATCTGAGATTTTAAGCACATCTGTGACATACAGGTCGGTCCCATCTTGCTGGCCTCTCGCTGAGCATTTTGAGTATGCTTTTCATGTTTCTTTCTATGATATCCCAGATAGCTTTCTCCCTTTTCACGAAGGATCTTATTCTTGTTTCCCTTCCACTTCACATGTCTTGCACGACCACTTGGTATGATGAGGATTAGCAGCAGTGCTACAATAAGCACATCTCCGAGAAGTTGTTCTTACAGGCATGTACTCTGCCTGATCGTATATTTTCTCTGGAGCTGTATAGGGTTTGAATTTGTTTTGCAATTTGCTTGACTTCCTTCCTTTGCCTGTGGGTGTTGATACTCCAACAAGTCCAGCAATCACTGCAAGGCGGAACTTCTTCAAAGACAGAGTTCCTGCATCATTGCTCCTTTCTTTAAAAACGAAGAATGCATTAACCACAGATACATCCAAAAAGTGCTAGAAAATGCGTAACCACCACTTGCTCTTTCTATCCATTTCATACAAGAATTTCATCTGGTCAGCTTTATCTACATATCCCCTGTGTAATTGTAACCCCACATTGCGCAATTTGTAAGTTAGATTGTGCATTATCGATTTCCACGAAGTGAGCTATATTTGTAGGATATGATACTAATTTGATAAGATAGGTGTTAGTGACAACTTCTTCCTTTATAAGGTCATCCTCCATAAGCTTCTCCAATATTCTACCACAATATTGGGCAGTTGTGGACAGTCCATGCCCTAATAATAAACCATGTATGTATTGGGAGTCTGCAATATATAAAAGAAAGTAAAGGTGTTTCTTAGTGAGCATTTATTGTGCAGAGAGTGTATTTTTCTCTGTCCTCTGGAGTGATGTATTGTAGTTGAGGTACTAGGAGACTGGTAGGTTGTGTTTAACAAACCGTGGGTTAAGAACGGAGAACACGTATCTAACAAACACATATTTTACAGGAGAGCCAAAAAACTTAATAATATCTGAGTAAATTAACCTACGGGTCTGATTTTTTGCAGCTGTGCATATTATTCTGTCTGTTTATGGTTGCATATTTTCATTTTGATATATTTTAGTAAATAAGAACCTTTTATACACTTACAAGCTTTATGGGCAGGGATTTTTTCAGAAAATAAGCAGTTACGAGGTATCCCTGTTTATGATGAAGCATTTATTAAAGCTTACACTTGAGTGTTACATTAAATTTTATAATGTTATATGAGATTTGTACAGGTGTTTTTCATTTTAATCAATTAAACTTAATACAATACTTTTATTTAAAAAACACAAAAGAACACTAATATAAGAACAAACCTGGAAAAAATCAATCAGTGTGGGGTAGGTTGTCGTAAAAAAGGTGACAGTCTTTTGGAATAACGTTCTTTAGTTCCTGCAGATGCAGCCATTTGCTCTTCTGTATTTGAAGTGGCTCTTTGTATAAAGAAGGAAACTGTCTCCATGGTGGTAGATGGACTTATTTGGACGCTTTGGAATGTCAAGGTAAGGGCCATCAAAGTCTAGCCTGATGTCAATAAATCCATGAGGCGTATACCTGATTTCTCTGATGTCATTAACAGTAGGATCCCCTACCTTGTGACCTGGCCGTATTGATTCATATTTCATCAAAGATCGCACTGCAAAATTCTTCACAATGTCATGAGTCAAGAAAAAAGTTTCATATGGAAATGGCTTTTTCCTCAATTGCTTTGTTATTCTCACATAGTCATGTGGCAAGTAAATTTCTTGATTTTTCATTTTCCCTTCTATGGTAGCATGAACGGAGTCACACTCCATTTGAGTATGACCTTTCTCAAGGAACTTCTGGTGCACTGTAACATTGTTATGTATAGCAAAGCTTAACAAAGCATTTGATATTACAGAATTGCGGTTCTGAAATGAACATCCATCACTATAAATAATAATGGGTACTGTTGATTCTTGGAACTTTTCTGTCAGATATTCCAGAAGACAAGTTGCAAATGTAGATGCTGTCAGCCCTGCTTCATTCTCAGAAAACCAGTAACATTTTGCCTCGTGTGTGCTTAAGTCGTATACTGTGTAATTATGGCAGCCAAGTTTTGTTTTGTAGTATAGAGCACTAGCTTTTAAATATGGACAAACTTTTACAGCTTGCAGATCTACTGTTAGTACGTGACATTTATTATTTTTTGCTTCTTCTTTGTCTCTCTCCTTTTCTTTCCTGGCATGATCCTTCTTTTCAATATGCTGTTTCCAAGTCTGTTCATCAATGTTCTTCGTCTTATACTCACAACATGTATTACATTGATCTTTTCTTGGCGTATACAAGCTCACATTCAACTCGTTCATGAGGGAGTCAAATGTAAATCTACTAAGTACTAGTCTCCGACTCTCTTCACATTTATTCCTGTATTGCCTATAAAGGTCACTGACTGACCCCATTATTGGCTCCAGGTAGAGCTTTGTAGTGTGTTTCCTGCAGTAATGCGAAGGCAGTTTTGACAGAGAATTGATGTACTCTGCTAGAAATACTCTGTCTGATGCCCTGGGAGAATCCACCTTGTCTTTTCTCTCTCTGATAAATCTTGAACTTGCAGCTGTGCCACAAACGGAAGATTTTACCCAATGATGAACACCCCACTCTTTAAGATTTAGGGTGGAGAGAAACATCCCTTTGCAGACAATGTATTTTGTTCCGTTTCTCAGTTTCAGTGAGTAGGAATAGGTTCCACTCCACCTCGAATCCCCTTCTGCGGTCTTTCGACGTGGGGTTGTCTGCGAGACGAGAGAAGCTACATACACTTTCCAGTTCATATCTTTCCAGAATGCTTCAAATATTGTTTTTCGATCTTCTTCAGAAATCTGAGCACACAAATCTGAGATTTTAAGCACATCTGTGACATACAGGTCGGTCCCATCTTGCTGGCCTCTCGCTGAGCATTTTGAGTATGCTTTTCATGTTTCTTTCTATGATATCCCAGATAGCTTTCTCCCTTTTCACGAAGGATCTTATTCTTGTTTCCCTTCCACTTCACATGTCTTGCACGACCACTTGGTATGATGAGGATTAGCAGCAGTGCTACAATAAGCACATCTCCGAGAAGTTGTTCTTACAGGCATGTACTCTGCCTGATCGTATATTTTCTCTGGAGCTGTATAGGGTTTGAATTTGTTTTGCAATTTGCTTGACTTCCTTCCTTTGCCTGTGGGTGTTGATACTCCAACAAGTCCAGCAATCACTGCAAGGCGGAACTTCTTCAAAGACAGAGTTCCTGCATCATTGCTCCTTTCTTTAAAAACGAAGAATGCATTAACCACAGATACATCCAAAAAGTGCTAGAAAATGCGTAACCACCACTTGCTCTTTCTATCCATTTCATACAAGAATTTCATCTGGTCAGCTTTATCTACATATCCCCTGTGTAATTGTAACCCCACATTGCGCAATTTGTAAGTTAGATTGTGCATTATCGATTTCCACGAAGTGAGCTATATTTGTAGGATATGATACTAATTTGATAAGATAGGTGTTAGTGACAACTTCTTCCTTTATAAGGTCATCCTCCATAAGCTTCTCCAATATTCTACCACAATATTGGGCAGTTGTGGACAGTCCATGCCCTAATAATAAACCATGTATGTATTGGGAGTCTGCAATATATAAAAGAAAGTAAAGGTGTTTCTTAGTGAGCATTTATTGTGCAGAGAGTGTATTTTTCTCTGTCCTCTGGAGTGATGTATTGTAGTTGAGGTACTAGGAGACTGGTAGGTTGTGTTTAACAAACCGTGGGTTAAGAACGGAGAACACGTATCTAACAAACACATATTTTACAGGAGAGCCAAAAAACTTAATAATATCTGAGTAAATTAACCTACGGGTCTGATTTTTTGCAGCTGTGCATATTATTCTGTCTGTTTATGGTTGCATATTTTCATTTTGATATATTTTAGTAAATAAGAACCTTTTATACACTTACAAGCTTTATGGGCAGGGATTTTTTCAGAAAATAAGCAGTTACGAGGTATCCCTGTTTATGATGAAGCATTTATTAAAGCTTACACTTGAGTGTTACATTAAATTTTATAATGTTATATGAGATTTGTACAGGTGTTTTTCATTTTAATCAATTAAACTTAATACAATACTTTTATTTAAAAAACACAAAAGAACACTAATATAAGAACAAACCTGGAAAAAATCAATCAGTGTGGGGTAGGTTGTCGTAAAAAAGGTGACAGTATTTTGGAATAACGTTCTTTAGTTCCTGCAGATGCAGCCATTTGCTCTTCTGTATTTGAAGTGGCTCTTTGTATAAAGAAGGAAACTGTCTCCATGGTGGTAGATGGACTTATTTGGACGCTTTGGAATGTCAAGGTAAGGGCCATCAAAGTCTAGCCTGATGTCAATAAATCCATGAGGCGTATACCTGATTTCTCTGATGTCATTAACAGTAGGATCCCCTACCTTGTGACCTGGCCGTATTGATTCATATTTCATCAAAGATCGCACTGCAAAATTCTTCACAATGTCATGAGTCAAGAAAAAAGTTTCATATGGAAATGGCTTTTTCCTCAATTGCTTTGTTATTCTCACATAGTCATGTGGCAAGTAAATTTCTTGATTTTTCATTTTCCCTTCTATGGTAGCATGAACGGAGTCACACTCCATTTGAGTATGACCTTTCTCAAGGAACTTCTGGTGCACTGTAACATTGTTATGTATAGCAAAGCTTAACAAAGCATTTGATATTACAGAATTGCGGTTCTGAAATGAACATCCATCACTATAAATAATAATGGGTACTGTTGATTCTTGGAACTTTTCTGTCAGATATTCCAGAAGACAAGTTGCAAATGTAGATGCTGTCAGCCCTGCTTCATTCTCAGAAAACCAGTAACATTTTGCCTCGTGTGTGCTTAAGTCGTATACTGTGTAATTATGGCAGCCAAGTTTTGTTTTGTAGTATAGAGCACTAGCTTTTAAATATGGACAAACGTTTACAGCTTGCAGATCTACTGTTAGTACGTGACATTTATTATTTTTTGCTTCTTCTTTGTCTCTCTCCTTTTCTTTCCTGGCATGATCCTTCTTTTCAATATGCTGTTTCCAAGTCTGTTCATCAATGTTCTTCGTCTTATACTCACAACATGTATTACATTGATCTTTTCTTGGCGTATACAAGCTCACATTCAACTCGTTCATGAGGGAGTCAAATGTAAATCTACTAAGTACTAGTCTCCGACGCTCTTCACATTTATTCCTGTATTGCCTATAAAGGTCACTGACTGACCCCATTATTGGCTCCAGGTAGAGCTTTGTAGTGTGTTTCCTGCAGTAATGCGAAGGCAGTTTTGACAGAGAATTGATGTACTCTGCTAGAAATACTCTGTCTGATGCCCTGGGAGAATCCACCTTGTCTTTTCTCTCTCTGATAAATCTTGAACTTGCAGCTGTGCCACAAACGGAAGATTTTACCCAATGATGAACACCCCACTCTTTAAGATTTAGGGTGGAGAGAAACATCCCTTTGCAGACAATGTATTTTGTTCCGTTTCTCAGTTTCAGTGAGTAGGAATAGGTTCCACTCCACCTCGAATCCCCTTCTGCGGTCTTTCGATGTGGGGTTGTCTGCGAGACGAGAGAAGCTACATACACTTTCCGTTGATCCCAGTTCATATCTTTCCAGAATGCTTCAAATATTGTTTTTCGATCTTCTTCAGAAATCTGAGCACACAAATCTGAGATTTTAAGCACATCTGTGACATACAGGTCGGTCCCATCTTGCTGGCCTCTCGCTGAGCATTTTGAGTATGCTTTTCATGTTTCTTTCTATGATATCCCAGATAGCTTTCTCCCTTTTCACGAAGGATCTTATTCTTGTTTCCCTTCCACTTCACATGTCTTGCACGACCACTTGGTATGATGAGGATTAGCAGCAGTGCTACAATAAGCACATCTCCGAGAAGTTGTTCTTACAGGCATGTACTCTGCCTGATCGTATATTTTCTCTGGAGCTGTATAGGGTTTGAATTTGTTTTGCAATTTGCTTGACTTCCTTCCTTTGCCTGTGGGTGTTGATACTCCAACAAGTCCAGCAATCACTGCAAGGCGGAACTTCTTCAAAGACAGAGTTCCTGCATCATTGCTCCTTTCTTTAAAAACGAAGAATGCATTAACCACAGATACATCCAAAAAGTGCTAGAAATTGCGTAACCACCACTTGCTCTTTCTATCCATTTCATACAAGAATTTCATCTGGTCAGCTTTATCTACATATCCCCTGTGTAATTGTAACCCCACATTGCGCAATTTGTAAGTTAGATTGTGCATTATCGATTTCCACGAAGTGAGCTATATTTGTAGGATATGATACTAATTTGATAAGATAGGGGTTAGTGACAACTTCTTCCTTTATAAGGTGATCCTCCATAAGCTTCTCCAATATTCTACCACAATATTGGGCAGTTGTGGACAGTCCATGCCCTAGTAATAAACCATGTATGTATTGGGAGTCTGCAATATATAAAAGAAAGTAAAGGTGTTTCTTAGTGAGCATGATACCATTTATTATGCAGAGAGTGTATTTTTCTCTGTCCTCTGGAGTGATGTATTGTAGTTGAGGTACTAGGAGACTGGTAGGTTGTGTTCAACAAACCGTGGGTTAAGAACGGAGAACACTTATCTAACAAACACATATTTTACAGGAGAGCCAAAAAAGTTAATAATATCTGAGTAAATTAACCTACGGGTCTGATTTTTTGCAGCTGTGCATATTATTCTGTCTGTTTATGGTTGCATATTTTCATTTTGACATATTTTAGTAAATAAGAACCTTTTATACACTTACAATCTTTATGGGCAGGGATTTTTTCAGAAAATAAGCAGTTACGAGGTATCCCTATTTATGATGAAGCATTTATTAAAGCTTACACTTGAGTGTTACATTAAATTTTATGTTATATGAGATTTGTATAGGTGTTTTTCATTTTAATCAATTAAACTTAATACAATACTTTTATTTAAAAAACACAAAAGAACACTAAAATAAGAACAAACCTGGAAAAAATCAATCAGTGTGGGGTAGGTTGTCGTAAAAAAGGTGACAGTCTTTTGGAATAACGTTCTTTAGTTCCTGCAGATGCAGCCATTTGCTCTTCTGTATTTGAAGTGGCTCTTTGTATAAAGAAGGAAACTGTCTCCATGGTGGTAGATGGACCTTATTTGGACGCTTTGGAATGTCAAGGTAAGGGCCATCAAAGTCTAGCCTGATGTCAATAAATCCATGAGGCGTATACCTGATTTCTCTGATGTCATTAACAGTAGGATCCCCTACCTTGTGACCTGGCCGTATTGATTCATATTTCATCAAAGATCGCACTGCAAAATTCTTCACAATGTCATGAGTCAAGAAAAAAGTTTCATATGGAAATGGCTTTTTCCTCAATTGCTTTGTTATTCTCACATAGTCATGTGGCAAGTAAATTTCTTGATTTTTCATTTTCCCTTCTATGGTAGCATGAACGGAGTCACACTCCATTTGAGTATGACCTTTCTCAAGGAACTTCTGGTGCACTGTAACATTGTTATGTATAGCAAAGCTTAACAAAGCATTTGATATTACAGATTTGCGGTTCTGAAATGAACATCCATCACTATAAATAATAATGGGTACTGTTGATTCTTGGAACTTTTCTGTCAGATATTCCAGAAGACAAGTTGCAAATGTAGATGCTGTCAGCCCTGCTTCATTCTCAGAAAACCAGTAACATTTTGCCTCGTGTGTGCTTAAGTCGTATACTGTGTAATTATGGCAGGCAAGTTTTGTTTTGTAGTATAGAGCACTAGCTTTTAAATATGGACAAACTTTTACAGCTTGCAGATCTACTGTTAGTACGTGACATTTATTATTTTTTGCTTCTTCTTTGTCTCTCTCCTTTTCTTTCCTGGCATGATCCTTCTTTTCAATATGCTGTTTCCAAGTCTGTTCATCAATGTTCTTCGTCTTATACTCACAACATGTATTACATTGATCTTTTCTTGGCGTATACAAGCTCACATTCAACTCGTTCATGAGGGAGTCAAATGTAAATCTACTAAGTACTAGTCTCCGACTCTCTTCACATTTATTCCTGTATTGCCTATAAAGGTCACTGACTGACCCCATTATTGGCTCCAGGTAGAGCTTTGTAGTGTGTTTCCTGCAGTAATGCGAATGCAGTTTTGACAGAGAATTGATGTACTCTGCTAGAAATACTCTGTCTGATGCCCTGGGAGAATCCACCTTGTCTTTTCTCTCTGATAAATCTTGAACTTGCAGCTGTGCCACAAACCTAAGATTTTACCCAATGATGAACACCCCACTCTTTAAGATTTAGGGTGGAGAGAAACATCCCTTTGCAGACAATGTATTTTGTTCCGTTTCTCAGTTTCAGTGAGTAGGAATAGGTTCCACTCCGCCTCGAATCCCCTTCGGTGGTCTTTTGACGTGGGGTTGTCTGCGAGATGAGAGAAGCTACATACACTTTCCGTTGATCCCAGTTCATATCTTTCCAGAATGCTTCAAATATTGTTTTTCGATCTTCTTCAGAAATCTGAGCACACAAATCTGAGATTTTAAGCACATCTGTGACATACAGTTCGGTCCCATCTTCCTGGCCTCTCGCTGAGCATTTTGAGTATGCTTTTCATGTTTCTTTCTATGATATCCCAGATAGCTTTCTCCCTTTTCACGAAGGATCTTATTCTTGTTTCCCTTCCACTTCACATGTCTTGCATGACCACTTGGTATGATGAGGATTAGCAGCAGTGCTACAATAAGCACATCTCCGAGAAGTTGTTCTTACAGGCATGTACTCTACCTGATCGTATATTTTCTCTGGAGCTGTATAGGGTTTGAATTTGTTTTGCAATTTGCTTGACTTCCTTCCTTTGCCTGTGGGTGTTGATGCTCCAACAAGTCCATCAATCACTGCAAGGCGGAACTTCTTCAAAGACAGAGTTCCTGCATCATTGCTCCTTTCTTTAAAAACGAGGAATGTATTAACCACAGATACATCCAAAAAGTGCTAGAAAATGCGTAACCACCACTTGCTCTTTCTATCCATTTCATACAAGAATTTCATCTGGTCAGCTTTATCTACATATCCCCTGTGTAATTGTAACCCCACATTGCGCAATTTGTAAGTTAGATTGTGCATTATCGATTTCCACGAAGTGAGCTATATTTGTAGGATATGATACTAATTTGATAAGATAGGGGTTAGTGACAACTTCTTCCTTTATAAGGTGATCCTCCATAAGCTTCTCCAATATTCTACCACAATATTGGGCAGTTGTGGACAGTCCATGCCCTAGTAATAAACCATGTATGTATTGGGAGTCTGCAATATATAAAAGAAAGTAAAGGTGTTTCTTAGTGAGCATGATACCATTTATTATGCAGAGAGTGTATTTTTCTCTGTCCTCTGGAGTGATGTATTGTAGTTGAGGTACTAGGAGACTGGTAGGTTGTGTTTAACAAACCGTGGGTTAAGAACGGAGAACACGTATCTAACAAACACATATTTTACAGGAGAGCCGAAAAAGTTAATAATATCTGAGTAAATTAACCTATGGGTCTGATTTTTTGCAGCTGTGCATATTATTCTGTCTGTTTATGGTTGCATATTTTCATTTTGACATATTTTAGTAAATAAGAACCTTTTATACACTTACAAGCTTTATGGGCAGGGATTTTTTCAGAAAATAAGCAGTTACGAGGTATCCCTATTTATGATGAAGCATTTATTAAAGCTTACACTTGAGTGTTACATTAAATTTTATAATGTTATATGAGATTTGTACAGGTGTTTTTCATTTTAATCAATTAAACTTAATACAATACTTTTATTTAAAAAACACAAAAGAACACTAAAATAAGAACAAACCTGGAAAAAATCAATCAGTGTGGGGTAGGTTGTCGTAAAAAAGGTGACAGTCTTTTGGAATAACGTTCTTTAGTTCCTGCAGATGCAGCCATTTGCTCTTCTGTATTTGAAGTGGCTCTTTGTATAAAGAAGGAAACTGTCTCCATGGTGGTAGATGGACCTTATTTGGACGCTTTGGAATGTCAAGGTAAGGGCCATCAAAGTCTAGCCTGATGTCAATAAATCCATGAGGCGTATACCTGATTTCTCTGATGTCATTAACAGTAGGATCCCCTACCTTGTGACCTGGCCGTATTGATTCATATTTCATCAAAGATCGCACTGCAAAATTCTTCACAATGTCATGAGTCAAGAAAAAAGTTTCATATGGAAATGGCTTTTTCCTCAATTGCTTTGTTATTCTCACATAGTCATGTGGCAAGTAAATTTCTTGATTTTTCATTTTCCCTTCTATGGTAGCATGAACGGAGTCACACTCCATTTGAGTATGACCTTTCTCAAGGAACTTCTGGTGCACTTTAACATTGTTATGTATAGCAAAGCTTAACAAAGCATTTGATATTACAGAATTGCGGTTCTGAAATGAACATCCATCACTATAAATAATAATGGGTACTGTTGATTCTTGGAACTTTTCTGTCAGATATTCCAGAAGACAAGTTGCAAATGTAGATGCTGTCAGCCCTGCTTCATTCTCAGAAAACCAGTAACATTTTGGCTCGTGTATGCTTAAGTCGTATACTGTGTAATTATGGCAGGCAAGTTTTGTTTTTTAGTATAGAGCACTAGCTTTTAAATATGGACAAACTTTTACAGTTTGCAGATCTACTGTTAGTACGTGACATTTATTATTTTTTGCTTCTTCTTTGTCTCTCTCCTTTTCTTTCCTGGCATGATCCTTCTTTTCAATATGCTGTTTCCAAGTCTGTTCATCAATGTTCTTCGTCTTATACTCACAACATGTATTACATTGATCTTTTCTTGGCGTATACAAGCTCACATTCAACTCGTTCATGAGGGAGTCAAATGTAAATCTACTAAATACTAGTCTCCGACTCTCTTCACATTTATTCCTGTATTGCCTATAAAGGTCACTGACTGACCCCATTATTGGCTCCAGGTAGAGCTTTGTAGTGTGTTTCCTGCAGTAATGCGAAGGCAGTTTTGACAGAGAATTGATGTACTCTGCTAGAAATACTCTTGTCTGATGCCCTGGGAGAATCCACCTTGTCTTTTCTCTCTCTGATAAATCTTGAACTTGCAGCTGTGCCACAAACTGAAGATTTTACCCAATGATGAACACCCCACTCTTTAAGATTTAGGGTGCAGAGAAACATCCCTTTGCAGACAATGTATTTTGTTCCGTTTCTCAGTTTCAGTGAGTAGGAATAGGTTCCACTCCGCCTCGAATCCCCTTCTGTGGTCTTTTGACGTGGGGTTGTCTGCGAGATGAGAGAAGCTACATACACTTTCCGTTGATCCCAGTTCATATCTTTCCAGAATGCTTCAAATATTGTTTTTCGATCTTCTTCAGAAATCTGAGCACACAAATCTGAGATTTTAAGCACATCTGTGACATACAGGTCGGTCCCATCTTCCTGGCCTCTCGCTGAGCATTTTGAGTATGCTTTTCATGTTTCTTTCTATGATATCCCAGATAGCTTTCTCCCTTTTCACGAAGGATCTTATTCTTCTTTCCCTTCCACTCGTTTGGAATTGCCATACCTCTTCACTTCCTTTTGGCCTTGTTCACACCATTTCCTTTAACATATTGAATGTATGCTATTCTCTATACCGGTACCACATATCTGCTCAGTATCTCTCATGTCATCATGTGTTGCATTTCTATTAGTCTCACTACAAAGCAACCAGTCAGGATCATCTACCACTTCCTCTTCATCAGGAAAGGTATCATATCTGTCACATTCAGTTGTTTCCCTATCATTGCATTTATTACTGTCTTTGTGATTATCAACTAATTCCCCCTCGCCAACATCCATTCTCTGCGTTTTAATTTTTAACGCAACAGCATCACTTGGTTCAGCAGAAATAATAGAAAAATAGTTGTGGTCATCAGTAACAGGTAAATCCAGGACAATATTGTCTCTATCACTGAAGTTCTCTGCCTCAGTTCCTCCAACCAGTCTTAAATTGTGGTCCACTAGAGGAAAGCAATCATCAGATGTAATGGGTGGCGATCTTGTTACCTAAGGAAAACATTCAGAAATATTAATATTTCTAAGTGAGTTTAATCTACTAAAGACAAATCACATGGCTTTGATTGTACAAAGCATTATTTTTATAAGCTAGTTAACCTTGTGGAACTTATTGGTGGCATATAGGTGTGCTGACTGTAGATTAACTGACATATAAATATGACTTTTGGCACATGTGCTCATGTTTATGCCCAGTGGCAATCCTGAAATATTTATAATGGGTGAATTGGTTACTAAATAGCTGATAACATACACACAAGCACACTCACATCCACACACCAGACTCTGAGCATACCAAGGAACCTTTTTGCTTTAAAAATAATGTCTGGAGCTGAAAATCGAACCCGGGATGCCTGTTGCGGTAGGCGGGTGATCTACCGAACTAAGCTAGGATAAAGTAAGAAGTTTTATTCATTAGAAACATAAAATAAAGCTTACCGAACCATTATCTCTGGAATGCTGTGGCTCTCCTTGCAGCATAGTTGAAACAGAACTCGGCATTGCTGTAAATACATTACTCGATAATGATCAAGTCTCATTAACAAATAACTCCAAAATTACACAATAATAGGTTGTAAAGGAACAAACAGAATAATAGCAGCAAAGATGTACTGACCTTGAATTTCTAGCTTAGGTTGCATGGGTTTGTTTAATAAATTACTGGTTTCCTGTTGCGGGTCCATATTGTGATTTTCAGACTCATTGTTGCTTAGAGCTAACATTAACATCTTCCTTGCACGAAACATCCTGAAAATTATTACAACATTATTCCATTGCAGTGAAGCTAGAATCCTTTAAAAGGAATATGTTAGGAACAGAACTATTAGAGAATAGCAGAAAAATAATTAAATGCCACGAGATACCAGTATCTGCTGCTTGTAAACATGTACTTTTAATAATAATACCACGTAACTGCATGACAATGAATAGGAATGTTTTAAGTTAATAACAAATATTAATACTGCTTTTATGATGGAAATGTTCTATGCATTTATGAAAGAATGTGTTATAAAGAGAACCAAAATGCATTTACTTACTTGAAAAGAGCCTATTCCTGGTAAATAACATGAAAAGAAGTCAGCCAGTATCTCATCAGCTTGGCACGCACTATACAATCTGCTGACATCAGCCGTAGATACGTGTTGTTTGCCGATAATTAGTTGGTTCTTTAAATACATGATGTCCTTTGTGCTGTATTTTCTGGTCTCTGGTTGGTTTATGAATACGAGGTCTCCGCAGAAAGATGCGCAACGTCTTTCAGATGTAGTTTGCACTAAAAGCTAAATTTCCGTAAAAATGTCAGATACGAGGTCTCCATTCTTAACCCTCGAAATGCATTTATTAGGTCCAAGTACTGCTGGAAAGTCATAGGGGGAGCTAGTGGTTCAAGAAAAATATGATGGAATTCACGGATAACCATTTGCATCATTTCTAATGTCTCATCATCAGGTGCTTCATCTAAGCTGCATGCTAAGCTCTTGAATTGTTTGTATAGTCTTTTCCACGCATTGTTGAGCTTTGCCAATTGCGGCCACATTGAGTTTTAATGAATTTTGATAATTGAAGAAGTAATTGTTTTGCTTCACGTATGGAAAGCCAATTTGAAGTAGGAGTTGTATTATATTTCAACTGTTGGGGAGCCGAACTTGTAGTAGTTGCAACTGCACGTATAGTACCCGGTAGCCTTTGCCCCAATTTTTAAAAATATTAACTTTGTAATTGGAGTGTTTCTTTAAGTATTAAATATTTATGTTTCCCTCGGCTGCGTCAGTATTTATGTTAGAGACACGTTTCTGTTAGCAGGATTCTGGTACGACTAAGAATGTAAGCTTACAAAGATTATAATTTTACTTCACTCCTTTTATTAATGCTTGACACGATTTAAATAACACTTCTCTGATAGAGAGCTGTAAGATTCTTTTATGAATTACTTGCACTTTTTAACAAGTAAACAATTTTCGTCTCACAAATACGCATTAAATTTCTTGACACTTTTTGCATCTGGTAGCAACACTGTCTGCAGGCAACTGAATTGATTTCAACCACCTAAACTTGTAAATTTCTGTATTTCAAGTCTCTGATTGGCTATTCCTAATCCAATAGAATACCTTCATTTAACTAAAGCTTTTTCTGGTTGTTGATTGGTTATTTTATAAACTGTCACTAAAATTACATTATTGCCTCAAGGTTACCTCATTGTTAGGAACTTTTAACTTATTATTCTCACAGCTCCTACATTATTAAATTATGTAATACATTCACATAACATTATTGAACATGTATACAATAGTATACAATAATATAAACATATATAATGACTGTAATATACACTTTTTATATATTGTTACATACACATATTGCTTTACAGCTGGCTGTTATTGAATTTATATATTATATAATTAGACTGAAATCATTTACGTGTTAAAAATACTGCCTCATAATTTTGAATTAATGATTCAGATTGTTCATTTCTTGGTCATTCTATAAAGTTCTTTCAACGTTCAGTTGCTTCTCACGATTGCATGGAAACAGTATGGAATTTTAAGACCAGCATATAGTGCCCAGTTCTTGAACATTTGACTATCACAGTTCTCTTTGTATCCTAACGAAATGTGTAATATAGCTATTTCTGCAAAGGTTTATTTGGATAAAAATGTAATAGATAGAAATATAACCTTTAGTAAGAATAATTTGTATACCCACTAATAAACAATAGAGGGAGAGAAAGTCATGTGAATGTATCATAGACCTTTTTTTTAACACAATGTATACATAATAATGGTAAATTTGTCAATCTTTGTCCATCTCTGTGAAATTACAATTCTAATTTGATTTTAGCTCAATTCAAATTCATGTGTTTTCATCTCATTTAATTTCTGCATCAGCTGTCTGCAGTGCTTTTTTTTTATTGTATTTTACTTCCAGTATGCCATACTGCTGCATACCAGCCCAATTTGACCACTTTTCATAATTAAGATGCATAAAGCAACGTAGATTAGACATCTTGCAATAGTTATACACAGTAATAAACGGTTCACCAGAATATGTTCTTTTGTTGAAGGTAAAGATAAATCTGGTGCATTTAAGTAGTTATAGAGTTTAAAATAAAGAGAGTTGAGGGTTGTTATAGAGTATTCAGTATGTGATTAAACTCTTACCATAGCTTATAGGAGAGAAAGTGTGATAACTCATTTTGATTCCCATGTTAATGTCAGACATGCTATTGTCTCTGACAGACAATGAAACCACAGCCTCAAACATAAGAAATGGCAAAATCATCCAGCAAGTTTTCAACACAAGTACAAGGGCTCTGCTTTAATGTATGTTAGATTTTACATTGCCGCCACCACCATATGCTTTACTTTAGTGTAGTAACATTTGAAGAAAAGTTTAACAACTAATTTTTCTGAATTTTCAGCCCAACCTGCATTTTAACCTTCTGTCTCTATATTTGCAATAAAACTCAGAAAATTAAGTATTCCACATTTTTAAGAGGTTTTATAAAACATTATTTCATCATATGGCTTGTCAATGGGGAATGTGACACTATTTTATTAATCAAAACCTCAGGTAGTTTGAAAAAACTCCTTAATTGTATTACATTTTACAACCATTCGCACAGCCCTTGCAAAAACTGAGGTTGCAAAACAGATTTGCTTTAAAGCACCAAACCAGTGAAGTTATCACACTTTTTCATACAGTATGGCTATACTACAGATTTGTATGTAACTGCTGCTATCCGGCTCGGATAAATTATCTTAGTAAGTTGAAGGTGAACTTGAAGTTCACGCCAAACAAAAGAACGATCAATGTGATTATAATTCTTTCTTGGGGTGTTATGACATACACTGCCATTCCATACTGTCTTGTAAATAAATATTAATTCTATAAAATATATTTCTCTCTAGAAGAGAAGAAAGATTATTGGGGATTACTTTATCCCTAGACTACTACTTTGGAATACTTAACAATGCGAAAGTGGCAACTACTTACGTAGTGCATGCTACCCATAAGAATTAAGTAACACCAAGTGTATACTGGAAGGAGTGAAGTTTTCAGTTTCCTTGGGATTTAAAGGTTGTTCTGAATGTAGAATTAGAAATCCCAACTTTATGATTATAAATATAAGAAAATGTGTATCAGAAAAATTTTGCATTTGCCATCCTCCACTGAATTTCATAAATTTTATGCTAGTAAATCATCTTTAAATCAGAACATAGTACAATTGATGTAGACTATAAATTTTCAGTATACCACTACGTTAAGTGTGATCTGTCTTTTGAGCAGCAAACATTTTGTAAAAGTAGCTTGATAAGCCACGCTTTTGAAATCATCGTGGTGAAATTTGAGAGATTTTGAAACAAAATAATCTTATATAAAGTTAGGATAGGCCCTAGGATATTCAGTGTAACCTCTTTAGTTTGCTCTTGCTAATAAACTACCCCATTGTTTGAATGGGGCCTTTAAACATTTGTTGCATAATTCTGCATAGTTTAAATATTTCTACATTCTGCTTGTAGAATTCTTCTTTAATTAAAAACTGCATAATAAACTCTGAAAATTACAATTTTTTAAAAGCATATTGAACTATTTGCTGTAACTAATTTTGAGGAGTTATTGGTAGCCTGCCTCTCTAGCTCAATCATAATGCTAACAAACAAACTGCTCAACCCATATGCTGATCATCGTATCCACTTTTTTCATGAGTGTCTCCCTGTCAATGTAGCACCTTTTATTTATTAACAATATCTGAAGAAAAAAAAAATTATTGACAATTTCTCATAATTTCTCAGGTTTGTCTTCATTTAGCTAGCCTAGACATGTAATAATAGTAAGTTTTAAAACCATAAAATGGGAATTTTTGACAAAAAAATAGTGAAATGTGTACTATAATTCCTTCACACTTTGGATTATTCTGGTATAACATTTTTATTTAGTTTGTGCATTTTGCCTTTGTAAAGACTCTTGAAGAGACCCTGAAATGCATTTGGAAAAAGAAGAGTGTAAAGGTTCTATTGCATATTGGAACTAAGAATAAACCAAAGAAACAGCCTTGCTGAACCTCATTTTCTCATGAGAAACTTTTCTTACATTTTGATTTGAATCCTTTATTACTAAATTTATTTATAAATTTGAAAGTTAAAATTCATCCCACAGCTTTTTGACAATTTGTATTAATGTGCAAAATTCACTGGAAATACAACACACATTTAAAAAGCACTGCAAATTTCAAAACTATATTTTTTTTATACATTATGCATGTAATAATAATGGCATATTAATCACATGCATATTTATAATAAAGCCAAATGTTTCTTACATGAAATAAACCGCAAAGAAACGTTACTCTGAGACTGTCAATGCATTTAGCAAGCTATATAACAGTTTTCTACCGCTTACAAAATTTAATGAAATATGAGCAAAACATTATCTTTCACTTTAAATATACTGAAATCAAAATGTAATGTTACTCCACATTTGCCTGTGTTTACCTTGCAAGAGATGATTGTCATCCTAACAAGGCAAATGCTTCTTATATCAAATAAACTCCAAAACATTTTACTGACTGCCAATTCTTTTTGCAAGCTATATAGTAATGCTCCATAGCACCCAAGAAAAGCCAGGAATTAAACGAACGTAATTAAAAAGAAATGGCTACCATCTGCTGGTAGTCATTTCTAGGTTGCAATGAAAGTGAACACTAAAGTGAACTTTACTCTGAGACTGTCAATGCATTTAGCAAGCTATATGACAGTTTTCTACCGCTTACAAAATTTAATGAAACATGAACAAAACATTATCTTTCACTTTAAATATACTGAAATCAAAATGTAATGTTACTCCACATTTGCCTGTGTTTACCTTGCAAGAGATGATTGTCATCCAAACAAGGCAAATGCTTCTTATATCAAATAAAATCCAAAACATTTTACTGACTGTCTATTCATTTTGCAAGCTATACAGCAGTTTTCTCCTGCTTATAAAATGTAGATGTAAAAAGGAACAAAACATTATATTTCTCTTTAAACGTACTGGAATCAAAACGTAATGTTATTTGACAGTGGTCTGTCTCTGTCGTGCAAGAATTGATTACCCTTGTTCTGAAAGGCCAATGTTTCTTATATGAAGTAAACACCAACCAATGCTACTGACTGCCAATTCTTTTTGCAAGCTATATAGTAATGCTCCATAGCACCCAAGAAAAGCCAGGAATTCAACGAAAGTAAATAAAAAAGAAATGGCTACCATCTGCTGGTAGTCATTTCTAGGTTGCAATGAAAGTGACACTAAAGTGAACGTTACTCTGAGACTGTCAATGCATTTAGCAAGCTATATGACAGTTTTCTACCGCTTACAAAATTAAATGAAATATGAACAAAACATTATCTTTCACATTAAATATACTGAAATCAAAATGTAATGTTACTCCACATTTGCCTGTGTTTACCTTGCAAGAGATGATTGTAATCCTAACAAAGCAAATGCTTCTTATATCAAATAAACTCCAAAACATTTTACTGACTGCCTATTCATTTTGCAAGCTATACAGCAGTTTTCTCCTCATAAAATGTAGATGTAAAAATGAACAAAACATTATATTTCTCTTTAAACGTACTGGAATCAAAACGTAATGTTATTTGACAGTGGTCTGTCTCTGTCGTGCAAGAATTGATTACCCTTGTTCTAAAAGGCCAATGTTTCTTAAATGAAGTAAACACCAACCAATGCTACTGACTGCCAATTCTTTTTGCAAGCTATATAGTAATGCTCCATAGCACCCAAGAAAAGCCAGGAATTAAACGAAAGTAATTAAAAAGAAATGGCTACCATCTGCTGGTAGTCATTTCTAGGTTGCAATGAAAGTGAACACTAAAGTGAACGTTACTCTGAGACTGTCAATGCATTTAGCAAGCCATATAACAGTTTTCTACCGCTTACAAAATTTAATAAAACATGAACAAAACATTATCTTTCACATTAAATATACTGAAATCAAAATGTAATGTTACTCCACATTTGCTTGTGTTTACCTTGCAAGAGATGATTGTCATCCTAACAAGGCAAATGCTTCTTATATCAAATAAACTCCAAAACATTTTACTGACTGCCTATTCATTTTGCAAGCTATACAGCAGTTTTCTCCTGCTTATAAAATGTAGATGTAAAAAGGAACAAAACATTATATTTCTCTTTAAACGTACTGTAATCAAAACGTAATGTTATTTGACAGTGGTCTGTCTCTGTCGTGCAAGAATTGATTACCCTTGTTCTAAAAGGCCAATGTTTCTTATATGAAGTAAACACCAACCAATGCTACTGACTGCCAATTCTTTTTGCAAGCTATATAGTAATGCTCCATAGCACCCAAGAAAAGCCAGGAATTAAACGAAAGTAATTAAAAAGAAATGGCTACCATCTGCTGGTAGTCATTTCTAGGTTGCAATGAAAGTGAACACTAAAGTGAACGTTACTCTGAGACTGTCAATGCATTTAGCAAGCTATATAACAGTTTTCTACCGCTTATAAAATTTAATAAAATATGAACAAAACATTATCTTTCACATTAAATATACTGAAATCAAAATGTAATGTTACTCCACGTTTGCCTGTGTTTACCTTGCAAGAGATGATTGTCATCCTAACAAAGCAAATGCTTCTTATATCAAATAAACTCCAAAACATTTTACTGACTGCCTATTCATTTTGCAAGCTATACAGCAGTTTTCTCCTGCTTATAAAATGTAGATGTAAAAAGGAACAAAACATTATATTTCTCTTTAAACGTACTGTAATCAAAACGTAATGTTATTTGACAGTGGTCTGTCTCTGTCGTGCAAGAATTGATTACCCTTGTTCTAAAAGGCCAATGTTTCTTGTATGAAGTAAACACCAACCAATGCTACTGACTGCCAATTCTTTTTGCAAGCTATATAGTAATGCTCCATAGCACCCAAGAAAAGCCAGGAATTAAACGAAAAT
The DNA here is from genome assembly GCA_030765065.1 of Deroplatys truncata. Classification (NCBI taxonomy): domain Eukaryota; kingdom Metazoa; phylum Arthropoda; class Insecta; order Mantodea; family Mantidae; genus Deroplatys; species Deroplatys truncata. The sequence goes on from CM060984.1 coordinate 151,847,811, forward strand.
AATTAAAAAGAAATGGCTACCATCTGCTGGTAGTCATTTCTAGGTTGCAATGAAAGTGAACACTAAAGTGAACGTTACTCTGAGACTGTCAATGAATTTAGCAAGCTATATAACAGTTTTCTACCGCTTACAAAATTTAATAAAATATGAACAAAACATTATCTTTCACATTAAATATACTGAAATCAAAATGTAATGTTACTCCACATTTGCCTGTGTTTACCTTGCAAGAGATGATTGTCATCCTAACAAAGCAAATGCTTCTTATATCAAATAAACTCCAAAACATTTTACTGACTGCCTATTCATTTTGCAAGCTTTACAGCAGTTTTCTCCTGCTTATAAAATGTAGATGTAAAAAGGAACAAAACATTATATTTCTTTTTAAACGTACTGTAATCAAAACGTAATGTTATTTGACAGTGGTCTGTCTCTGTCGTGCAAGAATTGATTACCCTTGTTCTAAAAGGTCAATGTTTCTTATATGAAGTAAACACCAACCAATGCTACTGACTGCCAATTCTTTTTGCAAGCTATATAGTAATGCTCCATAGCACCCAAGAAAAGCCAGGAATTAAACGAAAGTAATTAAAAAGAAATGGCTACCATCTGCTGGTAGTCATTTCTAGGTTGCAATGAAAGTGAACACTAAAGTGAACGTTACTCTGAGACTGTCAATGCATTTAGCAAGCTATATGACAGTTTCCTACCGCTTACAAAATTTAATGAAATATGAACAAAACATTATCTTTCACTTTAAATATACTGAAATCAAAATGTAATGTTACTCCACATTTGCCTGTGTTTACCTTGCAAGAGATGATTGTCATCCTAACAAGGCAAATGCTTCTTATATCAAATAAACTCCAAAACATTTTACTGACTGCCTATTCATTTTGCAAGCTATACAGCAGTTTTCTCCTGCTTATAAAATGTAGATGTAAAAAGGAACAAAACATTATATTTCTCTTTAAACGTACTGTAATCAAAACGTAATGTTATTTGACAGTGGTCTGTCTCTGTCGTGCAAGAATTGATTACCCTTGTTCTAAAAGGCCAATGTTTCTTATATGAAGTAAACACCAACCAATGCTACTGACTGCCAATTCTTTTTGCAAGCTGTATAGTAATGCTCCATAGCACCCAAGAAAAGCCAGGAATTAAACGAAAGTAATTAAAAAGAAATGGCTACCATCTGCTGGTAGTCATTTCTAGGTTGCAATGAAAGTGAACACTAAAGTGAACGTTACTCTGAGACTGTCAATGCATTTAGCAAGCTATATAACAGTTTTCTACCGCTTACAAAATTTAATAAAACATGAACAAAACATTATCTTTCACATTAAATATACTGAAATCAAAATGTAATGTTACTCCACATTTGCTTGTGTTTACCTTGCAAGAGATGATTGTCATCCTAACAAGGCAAATGCTTCTTATATCAAATAAACTCCAAAACATTTTACTGACTGCCAATTCTTTTTGCAAGCTATATAGTAATGCTCCATAGCACCCAAGAAAAGCCAGGAATTAAACGAAAGTAATTAAAACGAAATGGCTACCATCTGCTGGTAGTCATTTCTAGGTTGCAATGAAAGTGAACACTAAAGTGAACGTTACTCTGAGACTGTCAATGCATTTAGCAAGCTATATAACAGTTTTCTACCGCTTACTAAATTTAATAAAACATGAACAAAACATTATCTTTCACATTGAATATACTGAAATCAAAATGTAATGTTACTCCACATTTGCTTGTGTTTACCTTGCAAGAGATGATTGTCATCCTAACAAAGCAAATGCTTCTTATATCAAATAAACTCCAAAACATTTTACTGACTGCCTATTCATTTTGCAAGCTATACAGCAGTTTTCTCCTGCTTATAAAATGTAGATGTAAAAAGGAACAAAACATTATATTTCTCTTTAAACGTACTGTAATCAAAACGTAATGTTATTTGACAGTGGTCTGTCTCTGTCGTGCAAGAATTGATTACCCTTGTTCTAAAAGGCCAATGTTTCTTATATGAAGTAAACACCAACCAATGCTACTGACTGCCAATTCTTTTTGCAAGCTATATAGTAATGCTCCATAGCACCCAAGAAAAGCCAGGAATTAAACGAAAGTAATTAAAAAGAAATGGCTACCATCTGCTGGTAGTCATTTCTAGGTTGCAATGAAAGTGAACACTAAAGTGAACATTACTCTGAGACTGTCAATGCATTTAGCAAGCTATATGACAGTTTCCTACCGGTTACAAAATTTAATGAAATATGAACAAAACATTATCTTTCACTTTAAATATACTGAAATCAAAATGTAATGTTACTCCACATTTGCCTGTGTTTACCTTGCAAGAGATGATTGTCATCCTAACAAGGCAAATGCTTCTTATATCAAATAAACTCCAAAACATTTTACTGACTGCCTATTCATTTTGCAAGCTATACAGCAGTTTTCTCCTGCTTATAAAATGTAGATGTAAAAAGGAACAAAACATTATATTTCTCTTTAAACGTACTGTAATCAAAACGTAATGTTATTTGACAGTGGTCTGTCTCTGTCGTGCAAGAATTGATTATCCTTGTTCTAAAAGGCCAATGTTTCTTATATGAAGTAAACACCAACCAATGCTACTGACTGCCAATTCTTTTTGCAAGCTGTATAGTAATGCTCCATAGCACCCAAGAAAAGCCAGGAATTAAACGAAAGTAAATAAAAAGAAATGGCTACCATCTGCTGGTAGTCATTTCTAGGTTGCAATGAAAGTGAACACTAAAGTGAACGTTACTCTGAGACTGTCAATGCATTTAGCAAGCTATATGACAGTTTTCTACCGCTTACAAAATTTAATGAAATATGAACAAAACATTATCTTTCACTTTAAATATACTGAAATCAAAATGTAATGTTACTCCACATTTGCCTGTGTTTACCTTGCAAGAGATGATTGTCATCCTAACAAGGCAAATGCTTCTTATATCAAATAAACTCCAAAACATTTTACTGACTGCCTATTCATTTTGCAAGCTATACAGCAGTTTTCTACTGCTTATAAAATGTAGATGTAAAAAGGAACAAAACATTATATTTCTCTTTAAACGTACTGTAATCAAAACGTAATGTTAATTGACAGTGGTCTGTCTCTGTCGTGCAAGAATTGATTACCCTTGTTCTAAAAGGTCAGTGTTTCTTATATGAAGTAAACACCAACCAATGCTACTGACTGTCAATTCTTTTTGCAAGTTATATAGTAATGCTCCATAGCACCCAAGAAAAGCCAGGAATTAAACGAAAGTATATAAAAAGAAATGGCTACCATCTGCTGCTAGTCATTTCTAGGTTGCAATGAAAGTGAACACTACAAGAGGACATTATTGCGTTTTGATGAAATGTTTTTGCAGGAAAATTACTGCTTGAAAAGTGGATTGTCCAGAAATTATTCTTACAGACATGCAAACTAGCATGCAGTATGTATGCTTGTATTTGTGTAATAAACAGTGAAGTGTGAAAGTAAAACATTTAAATTTTCTATTACCTTGAACAAAGTTTTTATTAGTTCATCTTTCTAATGTGGGGACACATGTCTGGCTAAAACAGATCTGCTGTGGAAAAAGTTTCTGTTTATTGAAAATCTCTACCACTTTATATGTGTAATAGGAGCATTTTAATTTGCCACAAAATAAGAGTTCTACATCTCAGTTTTCTGTAAACCACTACAGTACAATAACTTTTTATGGTTCAAATTGACAAACTGAAAATCTTAGTGTGTATAAATAGAGCAAAATGAGATCATATTTTTCATTCTAGTCCAAAAATATTAGCACTACCAGAAAAATGTCAACATTTTTTCCTGTGGAGAGGCACTGTCTTATACTACTATCCCTTTAAGAGATTATTTATTGGGTTATACAGTAGTTGCATATATTAAATCGCTTGCGCTGAAATTAAAATGTTTTGAACTGCCAATGAACTACTTGTGATCATCAAGCAAACCCTTAGAAGTTTATAGAAACAATTAAAGCCAGATTCCAACAACACTTAAGTGTTAAGCAAATGCATACTTCACAACATTTATTGAAAGTTTTCTCATTTTACACACACAGATAACAAATAATGGGGTATAGGAACTCTGGTTCCCGGCCACAGAATGTGTCCTATTTTATCGCACCCATTGGGGTGCAGATTTTAAGTCCGAGTTGTAGAATTGGTGCCCACTTAGCATAGTGATGAAGTTGAGCTGCAATAGGCTGTGATCCCAGTCAGAAAAGTCAACATTCTGGCTGAGGGATGTGTGACACATTTATGTTAATATTTAGCACTTTCGTTCCTTATAAAGGAGTTATACACATCCCACCCTGAGGCATTATGGGAATGTCACTTGTGTTGTCCTTCAGCTGCCAACATTGGCAATCCAAACATAGCAGAAGGTATGGAGTACTGCCAACACGGAAGCAGATTATTGCTACTTATTTAGGGCCCTAAGCCACAAAGCGTAGCCAAAAGATGTTTTTTTATAAGTAAAGGAGTAAAGCAATTAAAAGGCCACAAATGCAGAGCGACAGAGTGTAGCTGTAGGATCTGTGAAGCTAAACTCCTACTTTAGTTTTGCAACATTTCCATACATTGGCGACATTCATATAGTGACTTTTTGCCCATTTTGTTGGCAACCTATCGCTATCTTCCACCTCAAAATGTTGTTAAGTTTCTGCTGTATAACTGAAGCCACTAAAGTTAGGACATTATCTCCTGCTTAAATACTACTTTGTTCATTCAGGATTATTGTGGATATTCATTCTCTATTTTGGTTGTATTTCCCTCGTCACCATATATGGAACTGAAACCGAATGATTGTCCACCTCTACCTTGCATAAGTATGCATGAGGCCTGCATTTGGGTTGGTCTGCTAAGACCCCACATGGGCTGCAGCATCATGGGATTATAATATATAAGAGGTTACTACAGTATAATTTTTAATGTTTCTGATACAATCAGCAAGGTACTATATAAAATTTAAACTTTTTGTAGATTACAAAGCTCTTACATTGTTGCCATTACAACACTGTTTCTGCCATAGCATTGTTGAGCATTACACAAATTGTGCAGATTTTATTTAGAATGAATCATACTTAATTGTGTAAACTTATGCATTAGTTTTGGAATAATATAGAAGTTGGTTTCTGTGGAGGGCATGAGCTAGTTTCTTGTTTTTCTTTTAAAAGTTCTTTGGATAGGAGATCTTTACGATAGGCATCATTGTATAATATATTACCAATGTATTAGTAAAGTTTCCGATACCTGATGGATTACTGAATATGGAGAGTTATGTTACTTTTAGAAAGGTACAAAATGACTGTGTAGAAAGTATACACTTGTCTTTTCCTGAGGTATGATATTATCTCATGTTTGTCGTAAATATTGTTAATGGTTGACTTTTCCTTTTTTACCTAATACTTAGAAATACGCATTTTAATGAACTGATAAATTTTATATACAAGTTTTGTATTGGTAATGCCAAATAGTATACTAGTGAAAATAGTATTTTCCAGTGTGTGGCAACACTCTGAAGGCCACAGTTTGTTTGACATTCCAGCATCTGGTAAAGTGAATTAAAAAAAAAAAGGTTGTTAATATCTTTTTAAGTGCATTTATTACTGGCAGGAAAACGGTTATTTATTGATGTTGCATTGGCCATCTGTACACATGAAACAGCTCAAACTGCAACACATACATAGATGAACTTTTTTATAGTTTGAAGAAAATTATCAACATATTTTAAGTTTAAACAAAATTAAGTGTAGTGTAAATGGAGAGCCTTCTAAAATGTAATTTTCAGGGAGGAATTGCAGTGCACACCAAGTTTTTATGTAGAAACTAAAGAACATTTGTTAATGCATTTCAAATTTGGTCAACAGTTTTACAAAATTAACCTCTTAATATACCTATTACTTCACAACGTGCTTACTCTTTTTTCACCTATTTTTTATTGTCAAAATAAAATATTCCAACAAGTACAATAATGATAGTAACAATGAAGTTAATTTTTAAAAACTTAACAATGGACATTCTAATCTCTGAATATCCCATAGATTAAAACTGTGAATATACTTGTGATATGCTTAACCTTTGTTTTTCTTTCTTTCTTTCTTGCTGAAATTACATTTACAAGCCGTATCCTGGACACTGAAACACTAAGAAATGAACAGCAACACTAAATATTAAATGTTAGAACCATTGCTTATATGCTTGTAGCTGTGTGAAATACCCTGAAGTAAGGTTCACTACATAAAGCTACACCACAATCTTTACACATGTATCTTGATTCCCTCTGTGTCTTCTTTCCTCTGGCATCACGCACACTACTACACATCCTGCAAGTCCTTGTTGGATTCTGCTTCTTCTCAGTGGGAGGAATCGCAGATGGAAAATGACGCCCAACAAGTTGCATTGGGGTTGCTTTTGATGATGGATGGCCCACTGCTTTCGGTGAAAACTCCTTCTGTTCTTTTCATTACAATATCAACGTACTCCTTCTGATGTTTGGCAATGAATTATCAGCAACAGCCATGTGAAAGTCGAGGGCATTGTGCTTTCCTCCATGTTTTGTGAACAAGACAAAGGCATTCCATACTGCTAATTCCAAGAGATGAAAAAATATGTTCTTATAATACTTTTTGCCCCTCTTGCATGGCAATGGATTTTTGCAATGTGTTGATCTACTTTATCCATACCTTCCATTTTATCATTATAAGCAAATACACCCGTTGGTTTTACAATATCTTTGTTTCTTACCTTCCTTGTCTGCATTTCTGCATTGTGGATAGTGGACAACACGCAGACATCTCTCTTTCCATTTCAGTGCAGTTAGTTTACCTCACTGGAATTCGACAACCTGCCCTTTCTTTAGCTTTTTGGTCTGAAAAGAAGGTGGAATTTCTTTTCTTGTTGGATCCACAGTGTCATACATATGTTCTTTTTGTTAACAGTAGGTCAGCAAGCTGGGGAGAACTATAATAGTTACCTATATATGTTTAGCAAGGGTTTTATTAGCATCATTACAATTTGTGATGACATTGGCATATCTTTGTATTCCTCTTCAAATTTAGTGCCCTTGCCTACGTAAATAATTAGGGACCAAACATATCCCGTAGTTGACTCACACAACATGAATGTTTTGATGCCAAATCTAGCTCTCTTGAGTGGCAGATATTGGATCCATCCCAGTCGTCCTTTATATAACATCAAGCTTTCATCTATGGTCACGAACACAGATACTTCTAAATTTAGCTGACAGGTAGCTCAAAATAGGTCATACTTTATTCAATTTGGGTTGTCAATGGCTTTCTGCCTTATAGGTTGCATTGTCGGAAAAATGTAAATTCTTTTTCAAATTTACAAATCTTTTGAATGGTAGAATCTGTCGAAAAATTGGTATGGCTAATGTAGCTCTTTTTGCCAGTACTTCTGATATGTGGGTTTTTTAACAATGCTTTGTAACAAGGTTACAGCAATAAATATGTACATTTCATCAATTGTTGTTTCCTTCCATGCTGGGACGTTTGTGTTGTATAGTTGTTGGTCTCAGTAACCAAAATTTACATGAATTTGTCATCAATGAATTGTCTAAAATAGTGCATTACATCCTCTCTACAGGGTTGAAAATTAATTTTGAGTTTATCTGTAAAAAGAAAATGTGTTGGCACAGGTGGCAGTGGCCTAGAAGGACCTATTTTGCACCACACTCTGGCACTCACAATATCATTCTCAGATGACCTGATTCATCACTTTCTTCTCCTGAACTCTCAGACCCACTAAATTCAATATTTAACTCTTCTTCACTCTCCATTTTCATAAGTAACACATAAGAAACTGCAAGAATAGATTGTAACAGAGACCTCTTAGTATGAATAAAACATGAGGAAAACTATCGATGAAACTGGCAGATTCAGAGACACCTTTTGGTAGAAATATACACTCAAAATATCGGACCACAGCGAAATCTAGAGAAAAGAATCAAGGGACTACCAAAACACGAGACAGAACGAGCAAATTTGGCCTTACAAAATGTGTGCCGGTCGGAAATGATAAGCCGAGTATACCCAGCATTTTATTATTTTGTCAAAATAAAATACAATAGTATATTAATAGAAGACCGGCCAAGGTCTGTAAAAAGTATAATTAATTTCAATTAATTATATATCTAATAATAATAAAGTAAAACACTAATATACTCGGGCTTTTATGTTAAGAGGTTAAGGCTTAATGATTTTTAGAATTATTTCCCAGAATAACCATAATAAATTTTACCAATGCTACATTATTTCTGCCAATAAAATGAACACACTTGGAACTTAGTGTTATTGAACATTTACAGTCTTGTTGTTATCTGTGGAAATATTTATGCTATGTATGTGTAACTTTACTTGGAACAACAAACTGCAAACGTTTCTTAAGCAATAGTGTGAATGATGATGCAGGTTATACATGCAAACTATTTTATGTGTTATTGAGACTTTATATGACTCCAAATGCTTGTGCATTTTCTTAAAAGTATCATACTATATGTAAATTTGAAAGTTTTTTAATACGTAAAATTATTCATTATTAGATTATTAGTAATGGAATGTCTGATAGAAAAAAAAAGACATTTTCAGAAGAGTTTCTGCTATTATATTCAAACTATTTAATGAAAGATATTACAGTCTTTTTATAATTAAAAAGGTGTTAAGGACATCACAAATTATTTGTAGAATTAGTAAGTTTTAAGAGCCAAAATTCTCTTGCAAATAACTAATGTGAATTCTCGGGTGAGTGGATAACTTTTAAAGTGAAAATGTAAAGAAATAGCTATAGAGTTTTTTTAGTCAACTCTCTCTGCCCACCTTAGCTGGCCAAATTTATTGTACACTGAAAATACACTTTATTAAATCTGCTTATATACACTGCCATTAGTGAAAATTGCAACACCAAGAAGGAAACACGTAAATTCAATGAATTTAATACCACAGGTTAGGTACATGACAGGTAACAAATGATAAACTTTTCAAATCTATACATGTCCTTTGAGCCCTAATATTCAGCATTTGGTGTGGCCTCCATGCACTGCAATTAGAGCTGCTATACGCCGTGGCATTGAATCAAAAAGGTTCTGAATAAGTTCCTGAAGGATATCCCTCCACGGAGTTTGTATTCGAGCCCACAAATCCTGACACTGGTTATTGGAGGACCGTGACACACCAGGTGCCGACCAACCATATCCCAGACATGTTTGATGGGCGACATGTCGGGCGAACGTGCAGGCTAGGGAAGCAGTGGTACCTGTCTCTCTTCGAAGAAAGCTTGTACATTCCTCACAATATGTGGCCAGGCATTGTCCTGTTGAAATGTGGCCTGTGGAGATGCCTGAAGCAGGGGGAGTACCTCAGGCTCTACAACCACCGCTAGGTACCGGTTGCTGTTCGAAGTGCCCTCAATTCGTACGAAGCAAGATCAGTTGTAACCATTGGCGCCCCAAACCATCACACCTGGTGTTTGTCTGTTATGCTGCTCAACAATGCAGCCCTCCAGGTTGTGCTCACCACGGTATCACCGGATACGTATGTGGCCATCACTGTAAGACATGTTGAAGCAGGACTCATCCGAAAAGACTACATTTAGCCACTTCAGCACTCAGTGGTGGTGTTCATGTGCCCATTGCAGTCGGAGGAGCTTGTGGTTTCTGGACAATGGAAGCCGACGTAATGGCATGCATGCAACCAGTCCAACCTGCAGCAGATGGTGACGAACCGTTGATGCAGACAAGTTTACACCTGTTGCAATGCTCCAGCGTCGAGCCAGCACTGTGGATGAAGCTGTACGGTCCGTTTTGGCTATGCGGACAAGATGACGGTCATCCTGTGTGTGGTCATGTTCCGTGGTCCAGTACCCGCTCTTCACTGCGTACAACCTTCATCTATCCACTGCTTCCACACACACATATCACTGTCGTAGCAGCATGCCCTGTACAAGCCGAAATGTCACGGTATGACAAACCCGCTTCCTGGAGACCGATCATTCTGCCCCGTTCAAACTTACTCATGCCAATATGGCTCCCTTTGATGTCGACGAGGCATACTGGCACTCACTTAATTGTTTCCACCTTGTTTGACAGCTCTGCACTGATTACACTGGGCTCAACACTGACCTTTCGGATCAACACAAGAGGGCTCTGCTCGGCCTACATGTACCCCATCTCTCTGCAAACCTAATCACTTATTGCTTGCACACTCTTCTACACTTCCACCAAGTTTGGTGTTATTCGGGAAATTCTTTCTTGGTGTTGCAATTTTCACAAACAGCAGTGTATATAATATGACCTTTTTTCTATGTAAGCACTTGTAGAGCATAAAATCCTATACTGAGTACACTGTGATTCTGAATTTTGGAATTTGTTCCACAATTTCTTTGAAAAGAAAGAAAACTTTTTCTCTTCAAAGTATGCATGTTGGTTAAGCAGTTCTTATAACAAATTGGATAATTCTACATTGTTTTAGTTTTTGTGTAATATTTATGGAAAGCATTTTAATTTCTGTTTCCATATGTGGCTCTGTAGTAGAATAGCTATGCAGAATGTGTAAGTAAGTTAGGATGCTTAAAATTTATTAAATATTACATAGGAACCAAAATCAATATTTATTGCTTGCATTAACAATACTGGTTCATTTGTTGTGTTTAATATATGCTTCCACTTTTCTGCATCTGTTAGCTTAAACATGTTTGGGGAAAAATGTTTACATTAAACCAAATGCAAGTGTTCACTTAGTACATTGGATACACAGAACCTTCACAAATTTGAGTTAGTTATTCCCTAGGAGCTAATTTTTCAATACATGGATTACTACTACATTTACTACTCTGAACACTGCATTTGCATTCCTTTTCTAACATTGAGGGCACTGAACATCATGACCAGCTGCACAGCACAAAAATAAAATTAGGGAATCTCTGACATTACAAGCAATAAAACAAATTGTGAACTATGCAATGTGGACAATTGAAAGACAGCTTTAGACACTAATTAAAGTAACACATATATTGCCAGTGTGACACACTTCTTGGTACTTGATCATTTATTCAGTTGATTGGAATGATACAAAACTATTTAATTAATACTTTTGTTCACTATCAAAGAGGCTGCAAATAAAATCTATGAATGCCAAAATAAATTTGAAACTGATGATTTAAATATATAGTTAATGCGGGATGCGAAACAGTATGAAGATTCTGTAGTATTCCCATGCATTGGAGCATAAAAGATTCATATACCAAATGAAACTGTTTAAATTAAATGCCATTTGTAAGTTATTCTTGAGAAAGAAATCAGCTTTTAACCTGTCAAGAATTAGCATTTTTATACAGTCTGCTTTAAATTTATTCACAACTTTTTGGGATATCTACTTATGTATGACTTAATCCATTCTATATAATTTGATTTAACTCTCTCTACCCACTCACCCGAGAAATACTAGAAGTCTTGAGCATAGCTTATAGTTGATTGTCTCTAATACCCTTTTTGGTTTTGACCAACTTTATAACATATGACTGTCATTTTTGTTTACATAGTATTGAAAGATAGTAGTAGCTTTTTGATAACTGTGTCTGCTTTTGTTATTTCTCTCTTTAAATGCCAAAGATAAGTGACACAGATTTATTCTATACATTCTGTGTTGGAAATTGTTTTGTAAAAACAATCTGTTATAATTTGGAGATGTAAACTATTCTTCATAGTTCCTAAACAATACTAGAACACCTGCATTGTTATGTTAACGTTGGTGCCAAGTATAGGAGAAGCAGTTTTAATAATGTAATGGCCTACTGGCAACAACGTATTAAGAGGCCTTAATTTATGATCGCACAAAATATGAAGATAGATTAGAAAAGATAAGTTTTTTTGTTTTAAGTTTATTTATATTTTAATATTTGTTACACTAGTTTGGGTGCTAGAAAACTACCCTAAATTATCTTGTTGAGAGTGATAAGCCCACCCAAAAAAATACAGTAAAGCCTCCATTGAAAACAAATGTTAGATACCTATGTAATGCTCTTGTTATTTAATAGCATTTTGAAAATGTTGAATTAATTTAGGTTTTCTGATTAATTGATAATTTAACTGACTCCTTTATAAACATATTTCAGATATTAAGAAAAAAGATGTCATGCTTTTGCTGCCAGAGAATGTACGTAGGCAGAGATTTTAAAGTAATGTGATTATTAAATGTCTATGAACTGCATTTATCCTACAGCAGGAACAGCAAAATTCGTAAGCTTAAGAGCAACTTGCTAGTTCTGCTACCTTTAAGGACTCAGTATTTCTCATTCGAAGGACAACAAAGGGAAGATACTAAGCAAGGGATGAACAATTAAAGTGATATGTTATACAGGGCAGAAGGTGACCTATGATCATCCTTTTAAACTATGAAGAGCACATTGTTTTGAGTGGTTTTCTTTAATATATTTTTTCCATAAAGCTTTCTGTCCTTGAGATAATTACTATTTTATTTTGCACAATACTGCATCACAGCAAATTAAGCAGGTTCACTTTACCTTCAGTAGGTTAACTTTAATTCTTCAGCTTCTGCTGCAATGGCAATAAACAAGTAAACACTTCCAGTATATAAATAAACAGAAAACTACACATGATTGTAATAACCTAAATATCATATGGAATATTGAATTGAGGAAGCAATTACAATATTACACAAATTATTAATAGGAACACTTAAATAAAAGCTTGAAAAACCCAAGTTACAAGATTATGCATCTTTTCGTTGTGAATTGTAAAACTCTATGAATAATTAAAGCGAGACAAGAATAGAAAATCAATGATAACTTCTTTTTAATGTTTAGAGAAATTGTTCAAAATGTCCACCCCTTGCCAATACAACATGCTTCACAATGTTTTCTCCAAACTCTCCTGCACTCTACAAAGTACGTCTGGGTTGTTGATTTCTTTCACTGCTCAAAGTATTCTTTCTTGCAACGCTTCCACATCAGGCACTTCTGTAATGTATACGAGAGTTTTCATATGAAAACAAAGAAAAACGTTTGGTCTTTAGATCTGGTGATCTTGGTGGTCATCTAATTGGTCCATTCCAAGCAATCCAGTGTTCTAAGTAGATGTTGCATAGATAGCCACACACAGCTCTACTTATATGCAGAGGTGTGCTGTCGTGCAATAGCCACATATCATTTCTTACTGCCAGGAGAACATCCTCAAGCAGAACTAGTAATGTTTCTTGAAGAAACTGGAGATGGTTGAGTCCTGTCAAAACCCGAGGAAGAATCCACAGACCGATTAATGTGTTTCCTATGATTCCTGCCCAAAGATTTACAGAAAATCTGTACTGAAAACTGCCTTGTCTTATTATGTGTAGTTTGTTGTAAGCCCAGTTGTGTGTATTATATGCATTAGTTACTCCATTTCTGGTAAACGTTGCTTCATCCATTGCAAGAATTTTAAGGGGAAAGTCCCCTCCTTGTTGAAGAAATCATTTGGAAAATGCTACCCTTGGCACAAAATCTGCTTCAGAGAGATATTGAATGCACAGAATATAATAAGGGCATAGCAGTTCTTTTGTGTTCTCAAAACAGTCCAATGGGATATGCCAATAGTGCAAGCTATACCACAGCTGCTGCTTCCAGAATCTTTTTTCACCAAGTAAAGGATTTCTTATGCAACATTTGTTTGAACAACTCCAACATGAGATACGCTTCCTGTATCTAGAACTCTTTGATAGGTGAAAACAAATGTCCTATATGTGGTGTTCATCTGTTTGGAAATCTTTCTTGATAAACTCTTGCTGTAGCTTAGCATTGTAATGTGTTTCACCGTAAATGAGTAGCAAAGATGCTTGGCATTAGTAAATTGAGCCATTTTGTAACGGTAATCTGCCATTTCAAAAACAAGCCATAAGTGTAACAAACAACAGCTGAATGGCATTTCTTTATAAACAAACAGCTGAAGTGTGTTTCTTTCGATATTGCAGTGTTGGTTTGTTGTGTAGTCTCGTAGCTAATGATGTAGATTCAACTGAGACAAATTTTGAAAGCTTATAATAATAGTAAGAGTGCAAATTGTTTTAATTCAAAATGTATTTAAACATGCAGAAGAAATTTATCTTTCAATCTCCTCTAAAAAATATTTGAAAAGTTCCGTAAAATCTTTATTTAAAGTAGAGTTAATATTAAGCAATTTTCCCTTTTTTCTCAAAAACTACTTTTAAAAACAGCATAACTGCACTAAGATACATTATTGTTCTATACATTACAGAGAGAGCTATCCTGTTCAAGGATGATCATAGGTCACTTTCCACTCTGTATATATCAGAGTAAAAGAATGTTTTCATTCAAAATGCGAAAGACCACAATTAATAAATTATTTACTATCAGCATGTGTTTTATACAATATTGCAAAAGTAGAAATAATATATGCCATCATTTTGAGAGAAGGAGAAGTTGTGGTGACAGTGTCTGCAACAGCTTTATGGACCCCATTGGGATCAATAGTTAAGATACCTTTTATTCTTGAACAATTCTGCAATAGTTGTCTTTAAATTTCTTTGAATCTGCATTCTTAGAGCCCATCATAATGCCATTTTATGTTTTTTGCACAGCAAATGCTTTTTGCACACTGTATTTGTGCAACTTCTCAGTTTGTATCCGTAAAAACTATGTAACCCCTCTCTTGGTTTAAAACAATTTAGAAAGGTACAAGTCACTATTTCTACGTATGAACACCCTTGCATAGTTGTAATCATACTACCTTGCACTGGCATTCTCTTATTCTGTGAGCATGATATCAGCAAAGTTATATGAATGAAGAATGGGCTGCTACTGACTTAGATTTTCAGTTGCTATCGTGCAGTTATAAAGCAATATTAACATATTTATTGCTGTGGGAAAGATTTGACTTGAGCCCTTTGCTGCACATGTCCATGTTACATGCTTTATCATCTGTTATGATTAATTTAATACTGTAAATATTCTCGGTTTCTAAAGTTATGATTTCCAGATATTTAAAATTCATTTGAGAGCCACCAGAGAACCAAAAATTGAGAACTAAATTCCTCTAAAAATATATATTTTTCCCTGTTGTACCAACTGCCAGATCCCTCCTTTTTCTCTTGATCATTCTTGTTTTTCTACAGGTATCCATTTTGTTAGTGAGGTATTTGAACACACTTCATTGCCTCTCTTCGGGTAATGATTAGAGTATCACTTTAATTGAACACTAACATGCAAGTGTCATTTTAAAATCAAAGTTTTATTCAGAGTATGTGAGCATATTAATGGAAATTCTATTGTAAGCAGGTTTTACTGTATTTAAATATGTCTAAATATCTGTATAACTATGTAATTATAAAAAAAATGTCATAATATATTGCTCAAATATTGTGTACATTGGCCAAATGAATGCGGTATTGCATTTTTAAGAGCTCTATTAAATTTTGTACCCATATTGTTTATGCATTAAAAGAAAAATTAATTTATATTTCTTCATAAAACTTGGCATAAAGAAATATTTTTGATGTCCTCTATTTTTATGTGAAAGCTACTTTCTTCTTTGTAATGTATGAGAAGTTGGTTCTTCTTTGTGAATTGGTATGACATGAGAGCATATATTTATAATATTCTATCATAAGAATTTATAAAGTATTTATACAATATTTGTGAAAGTAAATTTGTAATTGTGAACTTCTTTCAGTGGAAGTGATACTTGAATGTCTAAAGTATTCATTGGGAAATACTGGCTAATATTTTTGGATAACTAGTTGTTCCTTCAGATAGAAGCTGAAGATGTAGATTAATGATATTTGATCATGGGAAACCAAGCTGGGCTGATGAGTTACCTTTCATTTTTAAAATTCTTGGGTTTCATATTGATATTTCAGGGAAAAAAAATTTACTTGGAGTTCTTATGATGATTAAAAGAACTCAAAACTTTGATAAGAGATTTCGACCATTAACTGAAATTGATAATGGTTTTTGCACACAAGCTGTGTGTAGGATATAGTTGGAAAGGTAAAATCAGAATTTTTGTTAATTTTATGTACAGAACAAAAAGGTTTGTTTGAACAGCTGAATGCAGTAAACTTGCTGCGGTTTTAAAAAAGCATCTCTTAAGAGTTTATCACTATTAATTACTTGAGAAACAGAGATAATGTAGAATGTAGTTTCAGGGCTTGTAGGATGTGGTCCAGTGGATGAGATATCACCTGACGTTTTGCCCATAACTCCGTGGGCATCTTCAGAGTAAGTAATCCCTGATGCAGTCAATGAGATATCACCTGACATTTCACCCGTAACTCCGTTGGGCATCAACCAGCCAAGAGTTACTTACCCTGAAGATGGCTGATGGACGAAATGTCGGGTGATATCTCATTGACTGGACCATGACCTACAAGCCCAGAAACTACATTTTACTGGATTAATGCCGGCCATGAAAGCCTAAGCATGTATAGCAGATACTATGTCAGAACTTTTAAATATCTATTTTCAAAATGTAATGCACATGGATTAGCAATTTTTTTTTTTTTTTCATATTGCACATACAGCTCTACTGTAATTTGGTGTAGTTATCATTTGGCAGGGTACTTGAACCTTATTCCATATTGCGGTCTGATACCTCTTGACCTCTAGAAGTTTTAGGCTGATTAACACAAATTGAACAGAGCAATGGCAAGTTTCTAGTTTTGACTATTTACCCTAAGTTCTTTCAAACTGCAGACAGTTTCAGCCGTAAAATATGCCTCATTCTTGGCACACATCTGTTAATTGAAATACAGTATGCTTTATCATAGCAAGTGAAAGATAAGAGTATATACATTTGTTGCTTTTGCAGTTATCTGTTATTTGAAAACCTAAAAGAAGTTCTGTTTGTATTAATGTTATCAGGAATTGAATTGAGCTGTTTGGTGCAAAAGTTTTAAAAAGTGTTTCAGATTTCAGGTGAGTGATCTTAAATGAAGGAAAAATAATGAAAATCTCTTTGCATTCTATTCTATCCTTTGTGCTACCCTTGAAATATGAGCAATCATTAATACAGTTGTGTGTGTACGCACACATACATACAGATCTTTTTTCTTTCTTTCTTTCTTTCTTCAGTGAACCTAAAAAAATATGCATTTTTAATGAAATCCTGATATTAGATGGATCAAATGTTATATACTTCTACCATAAATAAATGAACTCAATAATAAAAATTAATCAAAATGTAGTTTCTTTGGTGAAAGCTGAAAGTTCAGATAGCAAGAAAGAAGAATGATGTGTTCAAATAAGTTGAAGATAGTCAAAATAAGCTAGTAAAGAAATGATACTTGTAGTAAGAGTGCGCTGTTAAGAGCAGTGAAACTCACTTTTGTGATCTGGGAGCGTGTTTCTGCTTCACATTCAAGAGGTTCCAAGTTGGAATTGCAATTAGGGTGAGTTAATGGGGTAAGGTTTTTTTTCCTTATACTGAGGTAACTAATGTTAATGGACCCTGAACTCATTGGAGCATCATTTCACCTGTTTTATTTGCCATCCAATGTGATATATAAAGGAGTTCCCAGTTTCCTCCCCAAAAAATTTGTGCTCCTGCGATTCAGTGCACAGTAATGAGGTTAATGTAACACCAGTTTATAAATAGTATTAAAGGGAAGTAGAGACCTAGCAAAAATTGAAACAAATTCTCTGCCTTAACACAGTGACCAGACACCATTTGCTTCCCCTCAGCTGTGCTAAGATCTAAACAGAGAATGCTTAATAACTCAACAGCCTGAATATATTTTTATGTTTTATTCAAGATGTGGTAATCTTGCCTGCAATTTTATTTTACATTTCTAAGCTGGGTAACTTAATTATAATTACCATAGTACCATGTGCATTATCTCCAACACATCAGAAATTCAGTGATCCAAAAATGTTGGCCAAAGGAAAGAGCATTCCATTATGTGATAGGAATGTTAAGTGAGTCTTAGACTGGATGTTCTTTATCTTCTGTTTCATTTGTAAAATAAATGTCCATTTTGGATCTTCATGAAGGATTTAAAAGAAACAGTGAGGCACCAAAGTGCAATTCTATCCTGAAATACTAGTGTTGTTTTTTGCAATAAAGTGAAGCTTTTCAAAGGACTTCACAATATATGTATAACATTCTGAATGGTGAGTATAGACTTACTAATTGACGCTTTTCTTCCTTTGTGTTAATATGTGCTGTTTCCAGTCAACTCGCCAATTAGTATTGGTAACTGCCAATTATTCATTTTTTATATTGCTGTGTTATATAGTCTTTAAAGATTGTTGTAATGGTTTATAGCTTGATGAGTTTAATGTGAACTGTGTTTTGCAAGGAGTTTCGAACATGTAATTTTATATGTATTTTGCTTACATTAAAGTTAGCATTAAATGCAATATTATATGCTCCTTATTTTCCCCCTCCATATGCAAATAAATGCACCAGCACACAATTAAGTTTGATATGTTTTCTTACAGTTTATAGTATAGCATCTTTACACACTACATTGTGTTCTCATTTCATTAATGTTTAAATCTATTTTGTCCAGACCATTCAAATTAAATAGCACAAATGATTGTCAAGCTGCTTGCATATATAATATTGATGCCACTTATTACTTGCTTATATGGTGAACAAATTTATTTTCAATTCAGAATGAAAAAGGACTTGATCCTACCATTTGGTGAAAATGCCTTATACATCACAGTTCTGCATATTGAGAATTCTGCAGTTCTGCAGAAAACAACATTGCAAGGATGTGGTATTCATGATATCTGCTGAAGAGTCAGCAGATGTTATAGCTTGTCTACACTGTTATTTGCTTTGTTGGCATCCTTTTTCTTTCTTTCTTTCTTTCTTTTTTTTTTTAAATTATTATCTTTTAATTAATGCATATATTGTACAAAGTACAATATATATGTACTTTGAGCATAAACTCATTAATTATAATAATAATAACCAAACTTCATCTTTGCCAAGGCATTTGCAAAAGAAATAAGCAAGGAGCTAATGCTATCAGAATTTTGAGTATCTCAGCTTTGCAACAAGGTCTAAAAGCATCCAGAATGTTTCAGAAATACTCGTGTTTGAAGAGAAATCGCTTCAGTAAATATATTAATACAAAGAAAACAGATGAGTTGAACTTAACTAAAAGTGTTACATAATAATTATTCATAGAGCACTATAGCAAAGTTCGCACAAGCTGTATATCATATCTACTTAACCTGGATTTTTCCTATCTTCTTGTGTACTAAATTATCTTTTTAGATTTGAGGGAAGCTGAACAATACTTTTGTTTTAAAGAAAACTAAATATTTTTAGAGCTTGAAGTGCTTGATCTGATATGCAGAACCTGTGTCTGCCTAAAATGATTTTGAAGCAATGGTTAAAATTATAGAAAATATTTTTGAATGTAAACTAAATATGAGTTTAATACAGTAGCAAGATTAGTATGATTGTGATCATTATAATAAAGCAAGGCATGTATATAATGTTGCTAAACCATTCTTGGAGAGAATCAGGTAAGTACAAGTACTCATCCTCTGTGATCTAGGGGTACCATGCTAGCATCTGGTTTCCGAGGTCATGGGTCCAAACCCATGGAGGGCAATGGATTTTTTTGGGGCGTAAAAAATCCTTAGCATGGCTTCCTTAACCCTAGACAGGTGGCGCATGTACGTCTTACATTAGTGGTGGCGCGGGGTCACTTGCGACCCCAGGAATAAAACGATTGTTGTAAATGGACCGAATTAATAAATTTATCTAATTATTGCTTACATATACCGAGTAATACATTATGTATTAAAATAACTGTTGGTTGTAGAAATCTACTTTAAAAAATAAAACAAAAACTTTGAATTGACAGCTCCTTGCAATTTGGACTGATGCGCAGCACAAAAAATATATTTAAATGTTCACTTCACTCATAATCATAAAGTATCACAGTTAATTTATTTTTTTTTTTTCATCTCGACAGTAAGAACATATGTTGATGCTCATATTATAATTCACACACAGCTCCTACACACGACTACACTATGGTCTTTGCACACCTGCTGCTTGCATTTTACACACGAAAGTTTTGTCTTTCTGTCTGCCTTCTCGGACACACATTACACCTTATTCTTTTCTTCACTGGCAATTCCTGTTCTTGATTTTCTGGTTGTGCTGCAATTATAAAATGCCGTATTTTCTCAAGCAATAATTCTGTAGGAGATTTTGCATTTTTAGCTGCAGATTTTACACCTGGTAAGTGAGTCACTATCTTGTGGGAGCAGGTACGTTAATTTTGAGGAGGCTGAGCCATTTTCCATGCCATAACTCGATCCTCTTCTGCACTTTGCTCACTTTCACTATTTGAACTCAGTATTTCAAGTTCATCTTCGGTTTCGCTGCCTTCACCACCTAATGCTTCCTCTTCTTCCACTTCCCTTATTAGGGCTAATAACCTTGCCTGATGTTCCTCATAACACATATTGATATAAAAATAGCACTACGTTTAAGACTAAAAAATACGTAAATATTATAACCACAACTTCTTGAAGGTTCAGCTGAAAACACACTACAGAAACAATATGCAGACGAGACACATAACAGGCAATGGGAGAGGTGGCTTGGGATATTTCCTGCCCTCATTTCAGACGAAGAACACAAATAGCCTATATTCTAGGAATGTATGACCTGTATTTCAATGCTAATGACCTCAAACAAAAGCCAAGGAATGCAGCGAAAGGTAAGGGAAAGGCAGGGTTCAGGTATCCGAAATCATTATATATAACTTGCAAATAAAACTAACTGGGGTCAGAAAATACCCCGCGCCACCTCTCTAGGGTTAAGAAGGGAAGTAGTTGTAGATTTACAGTACATAAAAGAACCTCGAGCCTGATAGGCCTTTGAGCAAAATTTCCAGTCTTTCACGCCCAATATTGAATGGGATACTTAAGGACCATAGCAGTTAAAGAGTGTCCTAAATAAAACTCAATTTCAAGGTAAGTACAAGAGCACCGACGCTGGGAACTATGACTAATATTGAAAATAAATGAACAGTGAACTTGCCATTGCTGAAGTTAATCTTTTCACTTACAAGCATTAGCCAATATTATAACCAAGTCTACATATTGTGTAAAACTTCTTTCTCTGCTTTGAATGCTCATTATGTGGGAGAAAACATGTACAACATGTAGAATTTTAATGTAAAAAACCTGAGAATGGAGAAAAAGTATATAGTCAAGAATGAATAGCAAATCTAATATAAATAAAATGATTGACAAAAATTGCAAGAACACGGAGAAATATTTAGAAAAAGTTAAAAATAAATGGAAATGGACTGTTAAAAGAGAAGAACTATAGTTCATGAGCATTTATATTAAGAATAGTAGTGATTTACAAAAATTGCAAGAACATGGGAAATATTTAGAAAAAGTTAAAAATAGATGGAAATGGACTGTTAAAAGAGAAGAACTATAGTTCATGAGCATTTATATTAAGAATAGTAATGGTAGTAGTCGGGCAACTGTTTGGTAGCACAGACTCGATCAGAGAGAACAGCCCCGAAGTCTGGTATAGAGTGAGGAAGGGGATGATACAAAATGATGGTGTGATGATGGAGCAGTTGGTGGAACGAGTGGCAGGGGAAACCAGATGACCTGGAGAAAAACAAGTATTTTATTTTATTCGCTTTAGTTTTTCATACCACAAGAAAAGAACACCAGTTCCTCAAATTTTCCTATAGTATGATGTCAACATGTCGGCCACATGTGCAGTAACTCTCTTTTATAGTTGAATTGCATTTGGATACACAAATTTTTATGACAGAGCAGATTTAAGATTTTGGGTGCTTATTCAATATAAAGCATTCATTGAACCTTTTTAGTGATTTTTCAAGCATAGCTTTGAATTTTTATTTTGCTGTTCACATCAAAATGCTTATATCCATAATGATTACATAGGGAGCATTGTGCAATTGATTTGGTTATGGATTGATACTAGAAAAGCTGTCTTCACAATTTATTATTTAAAAACTGTATAATCTTAGACAAAACAATTTTTATTCTCTCCTGAAGAATTTGCATTTGGGACACAACACAGTTTGAAAAGTATCTCCTCGGACATGAGTTCCTATGGTCAGCACTAAGACTCCGAACTGGGACCCAGTGTGCCCTGTGGTCAACTGGGGCTTCAGGTGCAACGTAAACAAAGCTAACACAATGTGTACTCAGTGACAGTACTTCTGTGTTAGTAGGAGGGGATGCTGACATTGAATGCTGCCCGCTTAGACATACAAGGTCCCAACTTCAAGGACTTAGTTATCATACTGTTTAGTTATTAGGTCCTTATATTTTCTGCAACTCTTACCAGTACAGCTACGGTTCAGGCTTAATAGTTGCAAATATCATGTTTGATTACTATATGATCTTGAATCCTTGGTAAGGAATACCACTTTTGAGTCCACCAACCACTGCAGAGAAATGCAGTTCATACTCGAAGTTGTCGTTACATAAGTGGGGGTGAAGGACAGTTGTTTCCTTCTCCCCACAACCCTGGTCACTAATAATATTGAAGCACAACAATGCATGCATAACTACTTATTTTATCATTGCCATTTTACATATTTTATAATTTTTAAAGTAAATTTATGAATACAACCATATAGATCTCTGGCCATTGGGGAAAGGCACATAATCAAAAAATGTAATTTTTAATATTAAATTGAAGCCCAAATTGAGAACAGTATAATCTATATCAAATTCATTCTAGTTCAAATAATGTTGCTATGGGAAAATAACTTTTTTTCTTGTTTTTTTTTTAATGGAAATAACACTGAACAGTAAAAGGCACTTCAGTCAATTTAAGTTATGTTTGGAGTTATATGAGATTATAGAGTGTACCTAAGCCTGTAAGTCTTTAATATGTTTTCATTTTATTCAGCTCTACCTGCAAAACATTGTTGCTAATAATGAAAAAGTTTCAATTTTTGTATGATTTTTGCAAGTGTACGGTATTATTGTAATACTGTACACTTCTGAACCCAATGATCTTCACATGGTGCTGAGGAGTGCATTTATTAATTTATTCAAGTCAAAACATATCAAGAGGGAAGAAATTGGCAAAGTTAGCACTTAACTCACCAGATGGGTGTAACCAAAGTGATTATTTTAGTGGTATGTCTAAGCTTATGTTTTTTTACTTTCTCTACTACGTATAGTAAGTAGGGGAAGTATTGCATTCCACCCAAAAAATCGATACCGAGATTTCACCGGAAATACATGTTTTGAGACCTCCTGAATCCAAAAAGAGCATTTTTGGAAACATGTCCGTGTGTGTGTGTGTCTGTGAACAGCATAACTCAAAAACGAACAGTCGGATAAGCACCAAACTTGGTATTTAGGTTCAGTATCTTCCAGAGATGCGACACGAAGGTTTTCAAGAAAATCACCCCACCCCAGACTACCCTTTACATGGAAGATTTTTCGAAAATTTTAATTTTCTCAAAAATGGCTCTAACGATTTTGATGAAAATATCATATGTTTAAGATAATGTCATGACAAATGAAATGTATATCTCGAATTTTCTGGGAATGTCTCCAAAAGTATTCTTCATTGTGAACGTCTTTTGCATAACTGGTAAACCATAAGAGATAGACAAAATTTTACTACACAAAAAATGTAGATCGCGTTAAAATACACAACTTATGTCATATACATTTCTTTTGTTGAGTGAACCGTTTTCGAGATATTGCTTGTAATTTCCTTAAATTTTCCAATACTTATACTTTTTCTCAAATTCGTTATTCATTTTGTTATGTCCTGGACATGCAAAGAGAATGGAATGCGCCGCATAGCAACCAGCGTTAAAATATTTGACTATCGCTTAAAACCTACCATATTCCCCTTGCATCTACAAGAAAATTACCAATAAGATTGACTTCTCGATATCTCGATTAACATGAAGCATATGGAGAATAAACGTTTGTAAAAATAGTTTGTACAAGAGTAGAGAAAGTCATGTGAGTGTAACACATCAGATTTTTAAATTATAGTTTTAATGATATTTAATAAACTAATGATATTTTATTAAGCTGACTAAAATTAAGAATATCCAGTTTCTCTAAACTAGATAGGTCTACCAGCAATAGTAGATAAATATGTAACTTGCTTATTTATTTTAATTAATACTTTATAATAATTTTATCTTAATGTAATAAATTAGATGTTCCTGTAATTTGTTTTGATATTAATTTCCTTCCATTATCAGTCTTTCATAAACCATACCTTTCATTTGTTATTCTTACTATATAAAATTTAATTAAGCAAATTTTTGTCTAATATGTTAAACTGAAACTTGGTTTGTCTTCTAAATAAGTTTGTTTAGTCATCACATTTTTCATATAGACCCTCATTTAGAGTTACAAATTGTTTATTACATAGACAAGTGGGGTTGTAAGAAATTGTCCAAATTACTTTCTCTACCACATACTTGGCAGTGAGATTGCACTAGAAATACATGTTAAAACACACTATTTTAACTAAAATTTTTTGTGGCATAAGCCATTTCTGAGATATCTGTTATTAATGGTTTGAATTGTTCATTACTTGGTCATTTATTTAAAATCCTGTCAACATTTAGTAGTTTCTCACATTTGCATAGAAATGGTATGGCATTTTAAGGCTAGCATAGAACTTTCTTAGACATTTTTAGAAAAGTTTTTCTATGTGAGTGTCAGGGTACTCAAAAGTGAAAATTCTGATAAACACAAAACTTTGTATTTAAGTTCAGGATCTTCAAAAACTGTGACACAAAGATTTTCAAGAAAATCCCCCCCACCCCAAACTACCCTTTACATGGAACATTTTTACTTTCTCTACTACGTATAGTAAGTAGGGGAAGTATTGCATTCCACCCAAAAGTTCGATACCGAGATTTCACCGGAAATGCATGTTTTGAGACCCCCTGAATCCAAAAAAAAAGCATTTTTGGAAACGTGTGTGTGTGTCTGTGAACAGCATAACTCGGAAACGAACAGTCGGATAAACACCAAACTTGGTATTTAGGTTCAGTATCTTCCAAGGATGCGACACGAAGGTTTTCAAGAAAATCCCCCCACCCCAGACTACCCTTTACATGGAACATTTTTCGAAAATTTTAATTTTCTCAAAAATGGCTAACGATTTTGATTAAAATATCATATGTTTAAGATATTTTTATGAGAAATAAAATGTATATCTTGAATTTTCTGGGAATGTCTCCAAAAGTGTTCTTCATTGTGAACGACTTTTGCATAACTGATAAACCATAAGAGATAAGACAAAATTTTACTACACAAAAAATGTAGATCGCATTAAAATACACAATTTATGTCATAGACATTTTTGTTGAGTGAACCATTTTCGAGATATTGCTTGTTATTGCCTTAAATTTTCCAATACTTATACTTTTTCTCAAATTCGTTATTCATTTTTTTTCGTCTTGGTAATACAAAGAGAATGGAATACTCCACATAGCAACCAGCTCTTAAACGCAATAAGATTGACATCTCGATTAACATGAAGCATATGGAGAATAAGCGTTTGTAAACATAGGTTGTACAAGAGTAGAGAAAGTCATGTGAGTGTAACACATCAGATTTTTTTTAATGTCCTCCGTGGACTAGTACCGTGCTAGCCTCTAGTTCCCAAGGTCGCGGGTTCAAACCCGGCGGAGGGCGATGGATTTTTTTCGGGCGTAAAAATCCTTAGCATGGCTTCCTTCGGAAGGGAAGTAAAGCCGGTGGTCCCTTGTCGTAGATTTACGGCACGTAAAAGAACCTCAAGCCTGATAAAGAGGCCTCTGAGCAAAATTACCGGTCTTTCACGCCCAATATGGAATGGGATGCTAAGAACCATAGTAGTTAACGAGCGTCCATAAATAAAACTCAATTTCAATTTATGGAACATTTTTTAATTTTTTTTTTCTTAAAATGGCTCTAATGATTTTTGTTAAAATACCATGTATTTAAGATATTACATGACAAAATGCATATGTTGAACTTTTTTGGGAATAGCTTGTGAAGTCCTCTTTATTTATAATGAATTTTGAAAAATTTTGTTTAACTAACAAACCTTAAGAATAGACAAAAACACACTGTACAAGAAATGCAGAATTATTGAAAACACAATTCATTTTTAAACAAAACATTTTTTATGGTATCAGCCATTTCCCAAATACTGCTGTTATCGGTTTGAATTTTTGAACAGTTATCTTTTTAAAGCACAGTTAGGTATTTAGTTGTTTTTTACAAGGAAGATGTATGGCTTTTCAAGCACAGCATATACTTGCCCACTTTTAAACATCTGACTCGATTCAATTTTCTCTATTCTACTTGTATCTACAAGGAAATGTGTGAAATTAAAATATTTCTGCAAAGGTAAATCTCTATTAACATAAATTAGATAAAAAAAATCAGCTTTCATAAGAATAGTTTATAGAAGCTATATTAACATAAACGATAGTGGGTAGAAAAGTCATGTGAAT
This sequence comes from Deroplatys truncata, assembly GCA_030765065.1. Lineage (NCBI taxonomy): Eukaryota > Metazoa > Arthropoda > Insecta > Mantodea > Mantidae > Deroplatys > Deroplatys truncata. The sequence goes on from CM060984.1 coordinate 151,874,355, forward strand.
GTAACTAGATTTTTTAACTTTGAATCATGCATATGCATTAACACATACTTGCAACCCATTCAAAGGATAAGGAATAATGATAGTTAAAGAAAAACTGTCCCAATCTTCAGAGAGGAAACAATCTTGAGACCACTGGATTCAGAAGATCGAAGCAGTCTCGGGGATTTTAATGACTGTGCCAATAGAATATTTCCAGATATACCTTTCTATATGAAAGTCTGGAAAGTAATCACAGTATTCTGTGTATCACAGTAAGTATTCTGTATACTTTTCACGTAAATATAGTGTACACCGTGGACCCCCCCTCCCTCAAAAGTCGTATCTTGAACGCCAAATTTTTCTATCCTACACAGCTCAGTGCCTTGTTTACACCATATTGTGAGCAGCTGCAGCAACTTGTTGCATGGGTTACTAAACATGCTACCTTCTGTGTAGCGCTGTGACAAAGCGTAGGGTACTTCTGTGGTTAAGATCGCAGGTTTGCTTTTGTATGTAAGAAACACATTTTTTTTACTTTCTCTACTACGTATAGTAAGTAGGGGAAGTATTGCATTCCACCCAAAATTCGATACCGAGATTTCACCGGAAAAATATGTTTTGAGACCCTCTGAATTAAAAAAAAATTGGATGTGTTACACTCACATGACTTTCTCTACTCTTGTACAAGCTCTTATTCTCCATCCATTTCATATTAATCAAGATAAACATTTGCAGAAACGATCTTTTGACATGCAAAGAGAATTACATTTTACACATAGCAACCAGTTCTAAAAAAAATCTGATGTGTTACACTCACATGACTTTCTCTACTCTTGTACAAACTATTTTTACAAACGCTTATTCTGCATCTACTTCATGATAATCGAGTTAAACATTTGCAGACTCTATCTAATTGCTAATTTTCTTGTAGATGTAAGGGGAATATATATTTACAAGGGCAATATAGAAATACAGTAGCCTTTAAGCACATAAATATCTCTTAATAGCTGGTTGCTAGATGCAGCACCATTCCCTTTGCCACAGATTAATACTCTTTGCATATCCAAGACAAAAAAATCTGATGTGTTACACTCACATGATTCTCTACTCTTGTAAAAACTATGTTTTACAAATGCTTATTCTCCATCTGCTTCATGTTAATGGAGATGTCAATCTTATTGCTAATTTTCTTGTAGATGAAAGGGGAATATGGTAGGTTTTAAGTGATAGTCAAATATTTTAAGCGCATTCTCTTTGCATGTCCAGTCCAGGACATAAACAAAAATGAATACCGAATTTGAGAAAAAGTATAAGTATTGGAAAATTTAAGGGAATAACAAGCAATATCTCGAAAACGGTTCACTCAAAAAAAAATCTGATGTGTTACACTCACATGACTTTCTCTACTCTTGTACAATCTAATTTTACAAACGCCTATTCTCCATATGCTTCATGTTAATCGAGATATCGAGATGTCAATCTTATTGGTAATTTTCTTGTAGATGCAAGGGAAATATCGTAGCTTTTAAGCGATAGTCAAATATTTTAACGCTGGTTGCTATGTGGCGCATTCCATTCTCTTTGCATGTCCAGGACATAAAAAAAATGAATAACGAATTTGAGAAAAAGTATAAGTATTGGAAAATTTAAGGAAATAACAAGCAATATCTCGAAAACGGTTCACTCAACAAAAGAAATGTATATGACATAAGTTGTGTATTTTAACGCGATCTACATTTTTTGTGTAGTAAAATTTTGTCTATCTCTTATGGTTTACCAGTTATGCAAAAGTCGTTCATAATGAAGAATACTTTTGGAGACATTCCCAGAAATTTCGAGATATACATTTCATTTCTCATGACATTATCTTAAACATATGATATTTTCATCAAAATCGTTAGAGCCATTTTTGAGAAAATTAAAATTTTCGAAAAATGTTCCATGTAAAGGGTAGTCTGGGGTGGGGGGATTTTCTTGAAAATCTTCGTGTCGCATCTCTGGAAGATACTGAACGTAAATACCAAGTTTGGTGTTTATCCGACTGTTAGTTTTTGAGTTATGCTGTTCACAGACACACACACACACAGACACACACACGGACATGTTTCCAAAAATGCTTTTTTTGGATTCAGGAGGTCTCAAAACATGTATTTCCGGTGAAATCTCGGTATCGAATTTTTGGGTGGAATGCAATACTTCCCCTACTTACTATACGTAGTAGAGAAAGTAAAAAATGAATAACGCATTTGAGAAAAAGTATAAGTATTGGAAAATTTAAGGAAATAACAAGCAATATCTCGAAAACGGTTCACTCAACAAAAGAAATGTATATGACATAAGTTGTGTATTTTAACGCGATCTACATTTTTTGTGTAGTAAAATTTTGTCTATCACTTATGGTTTACCAGTTATGCAAAAGTCGTTCACAATGAAGAATACTTTTGGAGACATTCCCAGAAAATTCGAGATATACATTTCATTTCTCATGACATTATGTTAAACATGTGATATTTTCATCAAAATCGTTAGAGCCATTTTTGAGAAAATTAAAATTTTCGAAAAATCTTCCATGTAAAGGGTAGTCTGGGGTGGAGGGATTTTCTTGAAAACCTTCGTGTCGCATCTCTGGAAGATACTGAACCTAAATACCATGTTTGGTGCTTATCCGACTGTTAGTTTTTGAGTTATGCTGTTCACAGACACACACACACACAGACACACACACGGACATGTTTCCAAAAATGCTTTTTTTGGATTCAGGGAGTCTCAAAACATGTATTTCCGGTGAAATCTCGGTATCGAATTTTTGGGTGGAATGCAATACTTCCCCTACTTACTATACGTAGTAGAGAAAGTAAAAATGTATATGACAAATTGTGTATTTTAACGCGATCTACATTTTTAGTGCAGTAACATTTTGTCTATCTCTTATGGTTTACCAGTTATGCAAAAGCAGTTCAGAATGAAGAACACTTTTGGAGACATTCCCAGAAAATTCGAGATATACGTTTCATTTGTCATGAAAATACCTTAAACATATGATATTTTAATCAAAATCGTTAGAGCAATTTTTGAGAATTTTAAAATTTTCGAAAAATGTTCCATGTAAAGGGTACTCTGGGGGGATTATCTTGAAAACATTCATGTAGCATCTCTGGAAGATACTGAACCTAAATACCAAGTTTAGTGTTTGTCCGACTGTTCGTTTCTGAGTTATGCTGTTCAAAGACACACACAAGGACATGTTTCCAAAATGTTTTTTTGGATTCAGGGAATCTCAAAACATGTATTTCCGGTGAAATCTTGGATTAGAATTTTTGGGTGGAATACAATACTTCCCCTACTTACTATACGTAGTAGAGAAAGTAAACAAATGAAAAACAATTCCCATTTGAGAAAATAAGTATTGAAAAATTTAAGGGAATAACAAGCAATATCTCGAAAATGGTTCACCCAACAACAAAAATGTCTATGACATAAATTGTGTATTTTAACGCGATCTACATTTTCTGTGCAGCAAAATTTTGTCTATCTCTTATGGTTTACCAGTTATGCAAAAGTCGTTCACAATGAAGAATGCTTTTGGAGACATTCCCAGAAAATTCAAGATATACATTTTATTTGTCGTGAAAATATATTAAACATATGATATTTTAAACAAAATCGTTAGAACCATTTTTGAGAAAATTAAAATTTTCGAAAAATCTTCCATGTAAAGGGTACTCTGGGGTGGGGGGATTTTCTTGAAAACCTTCGTGTCGCATCCTTGGAAGATACTGAACCTAAATACCAAGTTTGGTGTTTATCCGACTGTTCGTTTCTGAGTTATGCTGTTCACAGACACACACACACGGACATGTTTCTAAAAATGCTTTTTTTGGATTCAGGGGGCCTCAAAACATATATTTCCGTTGAAATATCGGTATCGAATTTTTGGGTGGAATACAATACTTCCCCTACTTACTATACTTAGTAGAGAAAGTAAAAAATCTGATGTGTTACACTCACATGACTTTCTCTACTCTTGTACAAACTATTTTTACAAACGCTTATTCTCCATCTACTTCATGTTATAGAAATACAGTAGCCTTTAAGCACATACATATCTCTTAATAGCTGGTTGCTAGGTGCAACACCATTCTCTTTGCCACAGATTAATACTCTTTGCATATCCAAGATAAAAAAATGAATAACGAATTCCCATTTGAGAAAATAAGTATTGAAAAATTAAGGGAATAACAAGTAATATCTCGAAAATGGTTCACTTAAAAAAAATGTATATGACATAGATTGTGTATTTTAACGCGATCTACATTTTTTGTGTAGTAAACTTTTGTCTATCTCTTATGGTTTACCAGTTATGCAAAAGTCGTTCACAATAAAGAATACTTTTGGAGACATTCCTATGAAATTCAAGATATACATTTTATTTGTCATAAAAATATCTTAAACATATGATATTTTAATCAAAATCGTTAGAGCCATTTTTGAGAAAATTAAAATTTTCGAAAAATCTTCCATGCAAAGGGTAATCTGGGGTGGGGGGATTTTCTTGAAAACCGTGTCGCATCCTTGGAAGATACTGAACCTAAATACCAGGTTTGGTGTTTATCCGACTATTCGTTTCTGAGTTATGCTGTTCACAGACAGACACACACACGGACATGTTTCCAAAAATGCTTTTTTTTTATTCAGGGGGTCTCAAAACATGTATTTCCGGTGAAATCTCGGTATCGAATTTTTGGGTGAAATACAATACTTCCCCTACTTACTATACGTAGTAGAGAAAGTAATATTTGACTATTGCTTAAGGCGTACTATGTTCCCCTTGTTTTGTATTTGCAAGGGCAATATAGAAATACAGTAGCCTTTAAGCATATAGATATCTCTTAATAGGTGGTTGCTATGCGTAGCTCCATTCTCTTTGCCACAGATTAATACTCTTTGCATATCCAAGACAAAAAAAATCTTATGTGTTACACTCACATGACTTTCTCTACTCTTGTACAAACTATTTTTACAAACGCTCATTCTCCATATACTTCATGTTAATCGAGATGTTAATCTTATTGCTAATTTTCTTGTAGATGCAAGGGGAATTGCTAGGCTTTAAGCGATAGTCAAATATTTTAAGAGGTGGTTGCTATGTGGAGTATTCCACTCTCTTTGCATTACCAGGACAAAAACAAATGAATAACGAATTTGAGAAAAAGTATTAGTATTGGAAAATTTTAGGGAATACCATGCAATATCTCGAAAATTTTACTACACAAAAATGTAGATCGGTTAAAATACACAATTTATGTCATACATTTGTTTTTTGTTTAGTGAACGAATTTCGAGATATTGCTTGTTATTCCCTTAAATTTTCCAATACTTTTTCTCAAATAGGAATTCGTTATTCATTTTGTTTATGTCCTGGACATACAAAGATAGCAACCAGCTCTTAAAAGATTTGACTATCGCTTAAATACTACCATATTCCCCTTGCACCTACAAGAAAATAAGCAATAAGATTAACATCTCGATTAACATGAAGCATATGGAGAATAAGCGTTTGTAAAAATAGTTTGTACAAGTGTAGAGAAAGTCTTGTGAGTGTAACACATAATGTTTTTGTCTTGGATATGCAAAGAGTATAAATCTGTGGCAAAGAGAATGGTGCTGCACATAGCAACCAGCTATTAAGAGTAATGTCTATGCTTAAAGGCTACTGTATTTTTATATTGTCCTTGTAATTATATATTCCCCTTACATCTACAAGAAAATTAGCAATAAGATAGAATCTGCAAATGTTTATCTCGCTTAACATGAAGTAGATGGAGAATAAGCGTTTGTAAAAATAGTTTGTACAGGAGTAGGGAAAGTCATGTGAGTGTAACACATCAGATTTTTTTTCTGTTAATATTGTTTAATCAATGCATAGCGGCTACTTATTTTCGATATGCTGTATTTCATACATGGTAGGTATTCGGTAAAATTAATAATAGAATAGTTATAATGTTTCTTTAAGGGTTTATTCTACCTAAGTACCTAACTCAACTGCAATATACAGCACACGAAACTATGCGTGGGTTCAAATCCAGCGGAAGGCGATGGATTTTTTTCGGGCATAATAATTTTTAGCATGGCCTCCTTCAAAAAGGAAGTAAAGCAAAGCTGGTGGTCCCGATTTATGGCACGTAAAAGAACCCCAAACCTCATAATGAGGCCTCTGAGCAAAATTATCGGTCCTACACGCTCACTATGGAATGGGATGCTAAGGACTACAAGTTAAAGAGTGTCCATAAATAAAAAACTGTTTTAAGCGATGCACAGAAGGGTACGCAAACGTATCAGCCCCGAACAGTTCTTTTTCAGTGATTACCGCGTTTGACAAGGGCAGAACGCGCACACTAAAACAGGCACAAGGAAGTTTCTCCTTGCACTAGTCAAAGTAGGAGGCTTTTGTATAGCTACAGTTCATATTGGAGTCCCTACAACTACAGCGCAGAGGTGGGTGAGATTATCCAGGGAAGGGATTGAACAGTCCTGGTCCAGGAAGAAGACGTATATCCACTTCCAAAATGGATGCAGCTTTAATTGCAGTAGCAGAGAGGAACCTTTCTAAACTATTTCTGAAATAAAGGCAAATTCACAATTCCCTGGATCAGCTCTAACAGCTTTGCGACATGTAAATTACGCAGGACTTCTTGTACGAACAGCAGCAAAAAAAAAAAAAAAAAAAAAAAAAAAACGTCATGTGACAAACGATCACATTGTTTCGCCTCGCGATAACATGATATTCTCGAATGAATTTTCTTCACACGTAAGGGAAATACCGTCTAGGGCTGCAAAATGTAACGATGCAAAATACGTGGCTTCAAAATTTCATCATGGTCGCTTATTTTTATCTTGTTGGGGCTGAATATGAAGGGAAGATCTAGGTGTGCTGGGCAGCTTGAAGTTACACTGAACAGTGCGCAATACACGGTAATACTCGAGAGTATTTTGATTTTCTCTGTAAGGTTGAGATATCCTGATGGAATTGTTGAATTCGTACAGGATAATCATACTGTCCACATTTGTCGAAAGATTTCAAACTCGAGAGGCAGGATATCAGAGTGATAAACTGGTCTCCCGTTCACCAAATCTGAACCCTATTGAAAATGTGTAGGCTATGATGAAAAGGGAACTACTCTCGAATTTCCCTGCAGATGCGCTATGGACAAAAGAGAGTTCTGGACACAAATTCAAGAAGCCTGGGATGTTGTAGCTTCTCATCCACATTACTTCAGGGATTTAATTTCACCTATGCGCCGAATATTGGTGATAGGTTTAGTACTGAGGGTTCATACACCCGATATTAATTTTGTTTATTTTTTATGTGCCTGTTTTAGAAAATAATACCTTATTTGCATTTATTAATTTTTTTAGTTATTTAAAACGAATATTTTAATAAAATTATGTTTTTGTGTACATAGATATGCCTAAAACTTAAAATGCTAAAAGTATATTGTTAGCTTATAAGGTGACCATTGCACTCTCAGGCACAAAGCATTATACACTCCCTGCATGTGCGGTGTGAACACAGCTGTTACGAAGCCCTCCGATCGGTACAGAAACTGGGTATGACTCATATATATTGTGGTGGGGGGGTCCACGGGTGTACATAAATTTTGGTTTCTGCAACCCATTCAGTTTTAGGAATCAAATTACGCGGATAAAAGGCGGACATAACGACAACTAGTGATAAAGTGGATGAACTAACTCAACTAATTTTACAATGCTAAAATATGGCGGCGGACGAAAAGTTTGTCGGTTTTGAAAAAATGACGAAGGCAATTGGAATTGAATGACAGTTTATTTTAAACGGTGTTTCAGTTTGAGAAATGAGTTACGTTCCCAACGTAGTAGCAAAATTAGTGGGAACGCTGGCTTATGTAGTGCAATATGGCTGTATAAGCCACTGTGCTTTGGAATACGTTGCAGATCTTGTAATTGTGAGTTTAAAATTTATTCAAAGTTGTGTTTTACATTTACTTAAAAGCTTATCTTTCAAGTGCAATTACGTGCAAGATATCCACTGATATCGTGTTCGTGGTCATTTCATTTACATTCCTTGAAGTGATTGTCTTTGCTGTTTCTTTTCACCGAAACATATCAAAATCACACATTTGCAAAATAATTGCCCAGCAGCAACCCTAATAATGAAAAGATGCCGGGGCTTGTTTAGGTAGAGGTAAAGAAAAATAAATCTGAATACAGAAGATTGTATTTGTTGGCACACTAACATCTAAAGTTTTGCAGTTTAAAAGAGCCCATTGGGGTATTTTTTGATATAGCTCTGGATAAGGTTGCCACCTGTTCCGATTCTCAGGATCGTCCCTCATTTGTAATAACTGTCACGTGTCCAGACACAAATGTGACTGGACGCCCAAATGCCCCCACTTATCTGTTTTTAGATTACAAGCCGAGTTTATTACAGTAGACCCTCGTTTAACCGAATTCCAAGGGACCGAAAAATAGTCAATTCGGTTAACGAGGTTTTGTAAAATTAGTCCCGTATTATCTGAAATGGTAAAATACGACTGTTCAGTTCACTTTCTCTCTTATGTGTACCAACGAATGAGGGTGTTCACTTCTAAGAAAAAGTAAAAATAACTGCTGTGTGTGGTATAGCTGGCAATTGTTTAATTGAGAAAGTATACTGTCAAATGATTGTCATAATTTTTTTTTTTAAACGGTACTATTTGGAACAATATTGTACTTGTTGAATTAGTGAGTGCAATAACCTTAAGAAACACTTTAAATATACCGTTCTTTTAACAGTTTTAATCGGAACACTTGTTTTAGTTACAACTCTTATCCATTACATATTTTAAGTTCTATAATTTGAAAAAAATCATTAATTGTTGTTGGCAGACCATTGGTTGTAATATTATGGCACTCTCTGAAGATACCACATCCAGGGCAGCTTGAAATGCCATGGAGACATCAGAAGTGGCAGCAAATCTCTCGAGAACAGAAATTGCAGCAGCAACTTCAGTGCAGAGTCACAGTATTGTATCTTCATGTTCCTGCTCAGAAGATGACAGTAAAGATTTTTATCATTCTCCTCTGCATCATCAGCAGATGACTGGTTCTTCAGCAGCACAGAAGTTGTTGTCTACATACGTCCATTCTTCCATAATGAGGTACAAGAGGGCACCAACCGGGTGTAAGCGTATAGAAGAGCATTATTAGAATCTCAAATGTATCCACATAAGTTCAGATGTGGATCATCGGTTTCCTGTTCAGTTTCAGCTGCGTTATCAGTTGCTGTCCAGTCCTTCTTAAAACAGTTATGGTGTCTGTTGTAACTTCATCTCAAGCAGCAGATATGTAGCAAATTGCTTGCAGTACATTCCAATGTGGAACTGTTTCTCTTAGTTCTATTGCACTGATGGCAGCCTTAACCAGTCGTCGTCTGTAATTACGCTTCATTGAGGCAATTATTCCTTGATCCAATGGTTGCAGACAGCTTGTAGTGCTAGCTAGTAAGAAGACAACTTGTTTGTTCAGAAGTTCCAGGTCATTGAACTGATGTGCAGATCAGTGGTCCAAAGTTAGCAAAATGTTCCTCTTTCTCGCAGCCATTTTTTGTTGAATCTTCAAGAAATTTGGCCATTCAAGCTTTATTGTTATTCTTGTACTGACTTGGCAGATTGAATAGGTTGACCTTTTTAAAACAACGTGGATTTTTGTATTTTCCAATCACTAATGGTTTGAGCTTCTCAGAACCATCTGAATTACAACACAAGTCCACCATCAATCTCTCCTTGCTGCATTTTCCTCCACGTCATTTCCGCCCTTGGCACGTAGTGTTTTTTCAGGGATCAAGTTATAGAAAACCATAACTTCACCCATATTAAACACATTTCTTGGGTGATAATGAGAGAGCTTAGATTGAAATTCCGCGCCCACTCATTGGCATCTTCCTTGTTTAGTCTACGTGCCTCCCCACAGACACTGACAACACTGATTTTATGCCTCTTCTGAAAATGCCATAGCCATCCCTCAGAAGACAAACCCAAAAATTCCTTCTTTCTTGGGAATTTCCGGAGCTTTTTTTTTTTTTTTTTTTTTTAAGCATGGTGCCGGACAGTGAAAAAGAAAATTGAGAAAAATTATGTGAAATGCATAACAGAAAATACCGTAGTTCACAGTACAACATACATATTCGGTTTAAACGAAGAATAACGTATGGAATATGTAATGAGGGGACCAAATTTTAATTTGTTGTACAAATTATCTGGAATTCAGTTTAAGCGGTAGATTTTTCCATGTAATTCGGCAGGGATCGAGCAGCTACTACAGATTAACCGAGTTTTCGGTTTATCCAATTTTGAATTAGTAAGGGTCTACTGTAGTAAGTCTTAAGGTTTTACATCAAATAATATTAGTGATATCTATTTTATTTTTCTTTAAAATTCTGCAATTGGCCATATTGATAAGTGCTTAAATTTAGATTTACCAACTGATAAAGTGTCGGTTTTTCTTTTTAACAAATATGCAGCCCCTAACTTACTGAAAATAGTAAAAAGGTTCCAGCCCCTTGATTTGTACAAGGCATCATGTTGATACTAAGCTAAACATAATTATACTGTTAGAAGTGTTTAATATAATATTTGTAGTTCATTTTTTATTTAAAGTATTTAAAGTTTAATTTGGAAAATGGAGTACTGCCCGTGTTGTGTCCTAACTTTTAACTTCTTCAAGGTGGCAACCTTAGCAACCCTGCATAAGTCTAATGTTTAGAACAAAATATAATCCATGGAATTTCCCTTTCTATTTTAACTTCCTGTGAAGGAGCAGAAATTTACTCAAATTTTAGATATTGAACTCTCAAGTGTAAATGAAAATTTCTTGAGACAATGCCAGAAATGTGTGGATAGAGAAGTACAATATTTTCAGAATCTCTTATGATAAGGTCCGTGCTTATTATCATTGTAACTGTAAATGTGAGGTGGTTGTGCAGATATTTTAGGCAGGAGTTTGAGTTGCGGCAGCCGGCCGTATGAGCCACAGTTTGGAAGAAAAGCACTACAGAATGAGAAGCAACAATATGTTTGTTGCCTGACAAATGCTGCATTATTTAGATGCGTTGATTGGCTTTTATAGTCTTTCCACAAGCTGACAATATAGAATTTTTCCATCTGTGTTGAATGTATCTGAGAATTCTTACTGCTGCAACCAAAAACATTCGTACATTTTACTATTGTTATTTTGGTGAGAATAATAATGATATGCGAATCATTCAGCACGTATGTTAGGCAACATTGGGGACTTCTGAACTGAAACAACAAAAACAATAAGAAGTCAAAGAGGAATTCTGTTGAGCTTGCTGTATATGATGCAATACTCTGACACGTGAAACTTCTTTCCTGCATATATGTGTTTATAATAGTGTGCAACTGAAACAGATATCAATGTGCTGTTAACCAACACATAATCTAATGTAACTCATTAAAGGAAAGTGTCATCTAAGTGTTGAGTATCATTTCCTAAAATGCTTATCACAAGTTTAAAAGGTTGATTATTGTATCATATGGATCCTACATTCTGCCATTAATAGTATAAAATCCTTTAACAACCAAATAAAGAAAACAAAGAAACCACAAATTTTCCAGGAATACTTCAAAACTAACTTGCCTTCACCCTCAGCTGCAGTTGGCAGAAGGTTGTACAGTTTCTCTTTCAACAAACCAAGTTATGTTGTTGAAACACAAATAAAAGGGGAAAACAAAGCACAGTAATGGAAAATATAGTTTATTACTAAAAATGTATAAAGTATGTGCTAATAACTAAATTATGAAAAATATTGAATTATATATGTTTATTCTGAAATGATGTATTCTTATGTGAAATAAAATTTTGTATTTGTGATAGTGACATCATGTTCAACATTTATACTTGATTTCGCTCGCGTGATTGCAAGCAGAAAAATCATTTATTTACACAATAATGCATTCCTGATTCACCACCTTTGAATGATTAACAGACAGATTGGTAAGAACAGTCTAATAAATTGAGCTTGAGTCTTGAAAACACTAATACATTTTAAACTTGAAGGTCATGAACGGGAGGGCTAGTGTATTATAAACAGTCTTACAATATTAGTCCAGTCATTACTCTGAAGCAAAAGTAGCTCTTGCAAAGCTAAAAGACTCAGAAAACATCCTGAAGAATGTTGCCTTAGATATTATCTACATACGTATGTACATATCTAGTGCAGTCAAAAGTATAATTAAAAAAAAAAAAAAAACATTAAAGAAAGAGTCATCTAAGTGTTGAGTATAATTTCTTAAAATGCTTATCACAAGTTTAAAAGTTGATTATTGTATCATATGGATTCTACATTCTGTCATTAATAGTATAAAATCCTTTAACAACCAAATAAAGAAAACAAAGAAAGCATAAATTTTCCAGGAATACTTCAAAACTAACTTGCCTTCACCCTCAGCTGCAACTCACTGCTGATTCAGTCACATCCTGTAGGGGCTATTTCCTCAGTTTTATGTATTTGGTAATGAAATCCAGTTTGCTGGGTACATGAAAGTTCATTTGATACTTTACAATGAGTAATTTTCTCTCTAATGGTTAATTCTGTAGTTTTATGGATGACTTGCAATTTTGCTTTCCCTTTGAATTTCTGGTTTTCTCACCAAACATGTGGCTTTTTGATTTGTTTGTATTCAGTATACTGCACATCTTCTTTTAAGGGGTAAAAGGGGTCTTCTTTTACATTGGGTAAAATTTCTATTTTGCACAATTTTAAAACTACATACTTAATTTTTTGTACACATATTTGGGGTGTTATGTGGAACTATTTGGCAGAGTTTCATTTTTGTATGTCAATTAGTTTTCAAATAAATAAAAATTTTCTTTAAAAAAACTGCAAATTTCAAAATGAAATCCACTCCACACTTTTTTGAAAAAAAGTTTGAAATTTTTTTTAGAAAACGAGAAACTAATTTAAAAAAATTTGATGCATGGGTTTTGTAATATCTTAATTGTAAGGGAAATTAAAATTAAAAAAAATATATATAACCTGCATAGCAAACATTTCAAAATTTTTGCAATCACTTTACACATTTTATTTTTTATCCCAAAAAGTGCTAAGTTAATCTTGAATTCCATGTATCAGTTTTTTTGTTATGCTTTATAGAATTACGTAACAATTTCAGCCCTCTAACACCTAATTTGTGGATGTAATTTTGTTTTGAATGAATAAAAGTGTAGCAAAAAGTAAAGTGAGGAAAAATGTTTAAAAGTTTGCATGGAGTTACTTAGATATAATGACTTGCAGACCTTCCTAGAAGTGTACAGCTTAGATGTGTAAAAAAAAAATATTTTTAATCCCCTTAAATCTAATCATGATATGCACAATCTCAGAATAAAAAGGTTTGTTAATAAGCAGGGTATCACCCAGTTATCAGCTATTTATGATATGGTTAGCCAAATCTCTTGGGGCAAATGAATGAACAATATTGATGTACATATGTTACTTTAGCATAAGATGGAACTCAAGACTTGGAAATTCAGACTACAAGAATAAGTAGCTTGGAAACAGTTAATATCACAACAAAGTTATTTTACATAAACTATATTTTAATGAACCCAGTATTTTTACAAGTCTTTTCTATCTTTTATGTTCTTGTGGTTACGTGTATAAAATTATACAAAATTTGTTTAGACTGAAGATTACTAGGAAAGTTATTTATAGAAAATTCAAGGTATACATTTCATTCATCATGTAAGATTTGTCAACCGTAATCTCATTAGAACTTTTGATTTTATCTAGAGAAAATCAAAACTTGGGATTTTCTAACCGATTATCTCATGATTAAGTATATTAAGATTACAATAAAATATTAACTTACAAAATGAATTGATTGAACTGCTTCCATATATTGTTTCTGTTTCTCTTGTCGGTGTTGTGCTGTTTTGGGGAAGGTAACTTTGAATATCTATGCGAAAAACAAAAACAAATTAACTGATGCTAGGGAGGTGATAGAAACATAAAACTGCTAGGGAGATGATAAAAATGTGGGTTAAGCCACCATGATTGGTTGAAATACATTGTTTCATAGCATCTTATTGGTCAAAAGTAATATGGCTTAAAGTAAGAGTGCAGTAATCATCTTAAACATAGGTAATGTTTTAATCAAAATTATAAAAAGTAACAAACTCTTCTGCATGTAAATGGGTGTTTGTATTGTTAGGCATTTAATACAATGATGCTGGAATTAAGTACAGAATGTATTTGTCTGACATATCATTTGAGTTGTGCTTCTCTCCTTCCCTCCCTCCCTGTCTCTGTCTAACATGGGTGCGCATACACACCCACCCACCCATCCACCACATGGCCCAAAAGAAATTCTATTTCTTGTAAATCCTCACCTTCCCTGAATGTCATGTGTGATTGAATGAGTTAATAATACCTGCATGCCTTTTTACATAGAGGCAGAGGCTTTCAGTATGATTATTTTGAAAATGTTGGAAAAAAAATTATGATTGTTGGTTTTTGTCCAAATTCAGTGCACTTTCATGAGATGAAAACACAGCTAAACAGAATGTGATGTCATGCCACTACGTTTGCTGACAATAGTAGAAGTGACATAATATCCGACACAGAGACACACATCTCAAGAACAATTGCAGCAACTTCTCAAGAATTTGCTTTAAAGTGGTTAATTATACAAGATCAATTGAATACATTAACATCATTTCATATATTTGTTATAATGAAACTTCTTTTGTAACAAAGGTAATTTATCATTTTCTGCAAAGCTAATAGTGTAATTGGAATAGGTAGTTTGAAGACACATTTTCAAATGCTGCAGACACTTTTATACCCACAGAAACAGTGAATTCATAAAATAATCTGCCCACCATTGTTATAATTTTAGGCAAGATTTTAAAGCAGCTTGTAGCCAAAAATGCTTAAAGAGGTGGTTGAAAACTAGTGATTGATTTAATGTTTATTATAAGTTTTTGCGTAAAAACAGTTAATTGACTTTATTAACATTGTCTTGTTTTTCATGGAATGGCTTAGAGGTTAGTATTAATAGAATTGATTTTTGTAAAGCTTTGTATTAATGATCACATTTTAATATAGTGCACAGGACCATCAATGGAGCCTACCATCTTCTCAGATGATATCATACTGACCGAACACATAACGCCACGACTACAGAGAATCAAAAGAGGAGACATAATAATTGCTAAATCACCTTCTAATCCTAGAATCCACATATGCAAGAGAGTGACTGGCATGCCGGGTGACAAAATAATGGTTGGGTTTTCTTCTCAAGTAGTGAGTATGGTTAAATATTCTATCCCATTAGTTTTTTACTGGTTTATAGTGATAGAGATCTCCATAGAAACATTCACTCTTAAGCTCAACTTAGCAGAGTTCGTGCTTTTTCTCAGGTGAATCAGCTTTCTAAAGAGATCCATTTGGCTAACATGCTTTCTGGTTTTACAGTTACCACCGTTGTCAGTTTGTGTTTGCTTTTTTGTAGTATATTTGCTATT
Organism: Deroplatys truncata; assembly: GCA_030765065.1. Lineage (NCBI taxonomy): Eukaryota > Metazoa > Arthropoda > Insecta > Mantodea > Mantidae > Deroplatys > Deroplatys truncata. The sequence continues at coordinate 151,889,895 of CM060984.1, forward strand.
TCTGTTTATTACTGTATTATATATTTTATTTTAAAGCAAAGAATTAAACAATAGTAAATATAGCATTTGATAATAAGGTAGGTTATTATCCCTGAAATTATTCTTTTTAGATGAATTGTTGTTGGTGGTGCTGCTGCTGTAAACAAATTAATATAACCAAAACAATGTGTTACATCTAAATTCGACAAAAGTATGAATTTGTCAAAGTTATTATAAATTATTATTATTATTATTATTGTTATTATTATTATTATTATTATTATTATTATTATTATTATTATTATTATTATTATTATTATTATTATTAATGTTACTAATTTTTAGAGTGGATGAACATATGGCATTACATAGTATAACACGTAGTTAAGATAATGAAACACAAACATTATCATTTTTGTTTATACTGACCAAATAGTGCTAAACCTCTGTAGGGGCAGCATGTATGCCTCACATTCAAGGGAGTTGGAGGTTAAAACTTAGTTGGGGTGAGTTATATGGATAAGCTTTATATGGGTTTTTCCATTATCTGTAGAAGAGACTGGCCATTACACTCATATTGAAATATATCTTATAATATCTTCTTATGTTCTATAAGAGGTCCAGTTCCAAAAATGAGCAGTAGTTTTCAACTAAACATACCCTAATAATGAGTTGAGAATATCTTGGAACATATAAAGAACATAGCATGGCACTGGTAGAGAAAGGACTGGACAATCCCGACAAGCGACAGTCTTTCGTCCACACATGCATAATAAGAGTCTAGCACAGGTTCTGATTATGGGCTGTACCTACTGCAGGTATACATGTTATTAACCTAAGTTCTGTTGCCTTGTCGTTTCTTTAAAGAATCAGACAGGAATTGTGTTAATGTTCTGGAATTCATGTTGGGTAGTTTTCAAGAACTTTGCTTTTTTTAGGAGTGTTGGTTTGGAAGAAAAGGCAATTAGCCTGCATAATATGAATTTGCTAGAAACAATTCCTACAGGTGTTGGTGTGACTTTGAAATAATTTTGTGTGATGAAGAAGAAGATAGACAGTTGTGAAGCAGTAAAAAAAAATTAAATTAAATTGAGTTTTATTTATGAAAGCTCTTTAACTGGTATGGTTCTTAGCGTCCCATTCTATATTGGGTATGAAAGACCAGAAATTTTGCTCTGAGGCCTCTTTATCAGGCTTGAGATTCTTTCACGTCCATAAATCCGTGGCACAGGGCCACCACTTTACTTCCCTTCTGAAGGAAGTCATGCTGAGGATTTTTACACTTGAAAAACTCCACTGCCCTTTGCCAGGTTTGAATCTGCGACCTCGGAAACTAGAGGCTAGCATGGTGCCACTAGATCACAGAGGATGACATTATGGTGTGTGGTGATGTTCATCTTCATTCATCTCATGTGAAATTCACCAAGTGCAAGTGGGTAACGGAATCTAGTAACTAACAATAAAGACCGCTTTCCAGTGAAGTATACTAATCTCAGTTATGCATCAGTCTTCAGAAAAAAGTGATTGAGAATGTTAGCAATGAATATAAGAGAAACGCTATCTTTCTGGTTAAACAAAGGTGGGAAGAAAAAATCTTTCATTGTCTAATGTTAGTAGCAGATTTTTGCAGGTTTCAGTGATACCAATCAGGAAAACAAGTGGAAACCATGCTGTAAATGCCATTCAGCAGCAAATATATACATATAATGAAATATTTGCTTGCTTTATAGAAGCAAGAAGAGCAAGAAAATATGTAACCAGTGAAGATTTGAAGCTCTGGGCCTTAAAAATTTCAAAATAACATTTGGAAAAGTGCATATCCTCTCCTTGGGCCTCTTATTTCAAAAAGTTCATAAAATTAAAAGCAGGAACATAACAAAATTTGTTTTAATTTGTAAAGGAAAAAGAAGAAAACCAATAAAGTGACAAAGGTTTTTGGAAACCGCTAGAGAGTAATTTTGCTTTCCCTTTGAATTTCTGGTTTTCTCACCAAACATGTGGCTTTTTGATTTGTTTGTATTCAGTATACTGCACATCTTCTTTTACTGTCAAATTATCCTCTTGTGTTTATAACACCAGTAAGAGTGGTTTCGAGTATGAAAAGAGAGCATAAAGAACTTCATCTTTTGTTGGGGATAAATGTGTACAAACTGTTGCACAATCTATTAATGCACTGATCCATTCATGATCTATTATGCAGTATTAATTGATGGTTCTATTTGTTGTATGGTTGGAGAAAGGAGAATACAGGCAGTTTCAGGCCTAAAGTTTCAGCGTAGATGCTTAAGGTGTAAAATTTAATTGTGAAGGCAGTGAAACCATTTAAGGGAGCTGAGAGCATGGTTTAAGGAGGCCTTTATCCCCTGTTCTGCAAATAATTGTGCTCTGTTTTTGGATTTATGGACAGGTTATAATGACGCCACATGAGCAGTCTAGAAACAAAATGTACTAAATTTCCTTTTTTACAAATTGAGTTAAGAATGGTTTTTTAAAGTTTGATGCAAACACTACCAAGTGGCATGCATATATGATTTTCTTTTTGAACCATATTGTATGCAGTATTTGTGGAGAAAAATGTGACTTGGAGACAAAAGGTACCATATCTATAAAAAAAAATCACAACTAGTGTAGTAACAAAGCATATCATTTGCATCACACAATATATTGATGCAATACAAGTGCGAACTCCTTACATTACACATTGTTTATTTGTTACAAGTCTGATATGCATGTCCTTGGTGATTTATTGTATCAATCCAGTGTTTAGTAAGGTCTCAATCTTACTAGCTATTGCTTTGTTCTTTGCGTTGGTCCTTAAAAAATTAAAATGAATGCTGCATTGACTGGCAGATTCTAGCATGGCTAGGAAAAAGACTACAAAAACAGGAATGGAGGCATTCTGTTTGACAGAAAGCAAAATAAGCCATTATAGATAATTGTAACAGATAGGGACAGATGTATATTATGCATATTTGTTTAATTTTTGTGCTGACAGGTACTCGCCGTGGACTCCCATGTATTGAGAGTGCAGCCATAAGACAGAGGCAAAAACTCTGCTATACTCCATTACACAAAGTTATATTAACACATGCAATGCTGCCTTCTACAGCAACAAAATGAAAGCCCTTCAAAATGCTTTTATGTTAAAGTATACTAGCACCTATGATTGTTGTCATTTGTAATGCTCCCCATATGGCCTTTGACTTGGGGGTTACCTCATTCCACAAAGCAATGACTGGACCCATTTCTGAGGTGGAGGCACCCAGTGGGTAAAATCCGGTACCTCTGATGGTAGGGTGATTCTAAGGATGGTTGGAATGAGCTTTTACCATGGACTCCGAACCACATTGGGCCTTGGGGATACTTCACATGAGTAAGTGAGAGGTGAAGGTGAAGATAGTGTTGCTTAAAATCACCACACCAGAGCTGGGAATCAAACCCCAGAACCTCAATATGAGAGCTGAAAATGAAACAATGTGCTACTCTGGCACCCGCACCAATGATTGTATGCAGTGACAACCATGGCATGGGTCAGGTGTAGTAATTGTTTCCAAGTGCAAGCACAGTTTCAGGTTAATTTATCCGCTTCTCCTATGTAAAGAGAAAGGGAACATAATATCCAGACATTTTGTTCTGTATCTAATGTTTTTACACAGTAAAATAAAATAAATTTCGTTTTCTAGATATGCATTTTCATTGTGTTGGCATCAAAACATGTCAGGTACAAATATAAAGTTAAGTTTGATTTTAAAAACAATAGCATTTGATTCGCTTCATCAATGATATATTCATACAGGGAGAGAGAGAGAGAGAAAAAAAAGGTTGAAAACGTTTAAATTAAAGCTGTAAGATAGTTTTATGTTTTCCCGAAAAATGTGAGTTTGTATGTGGTGCATTCTGTTTCTAGACCCCCTCACATGTCTACAAGATATTCCTCCTGGAAAGAACCATTGAATTTCTTCAAATTCTTCTCAGCACCATGGGGAAATTTCAACCTTTCAATAAGTTTTTCTTCCAATAGTGAAATCCCTTCATCGTTGTCTAACCAAATTTTTGACAGCTAATGGGAACATTCATTTCAGGGTTTTTAGCAGGATAGTATTTTGAAACTGTAATCATTATTCATTACCAAATTTCTTGCTCATGATTCCAGGACATGATTAAATATTCATCATTTGCAACCAAATATACAACAGAGTGATCTCCGGACTTCACTATATCTGTTAACTTCTGTCTACAAACAAATGTGAAAATTATGTGATTATATGTTGTGCACGGTGCCAAAAGAACGTGTGTGATAATCACTGCATTAACACCAGTCTCTTTTGTTTTGCTTTCATCCTTGCATGACACTAACAGGACGGTCAATTGTCTCTTTGCATTCATAAAGGCAGGCTGCAATTATGACTATGACTAATTTGGAAACAGTTTTCCCTTAAGCACCTCAGCCTAAAATACTTTTTGTGTGCTTCCATTTTCATATCTAAGGATCAATATCTACATTTTGGTTGTAGTGTTTCTCTCAGGACTGCAGTAAGGGATTTTCACCTCCTACTCTTCCAATGCTTCAATGTAATATTTACCAGGTTTGACCTCAGGTGTTTGCAGTTGAAAACTGCAGCTCATTTTTGGAACGTGGACTTCTTATAGCACATAGGTGATTCAGGAAAAATGTTGAGGTGTATTTCAATATGAGAGTAGTTATTAGAAGGCAAATTTTGGGTAACTCTAAGCAATATGGACCTCGAGCTGATTTGAACTTTATATCTCCCATTTTTTCATCACAGAGTTAAAGAATTTTAAAATTAAAAAAGAAGACAAACATAAAGAAAAATTTAAACGGGAGTTTTTGTGACAATGTTAATTATGAATGTAATAAATTTTTAACATACAAGAATGTGTGCTTTCAGTCACTAAAAATGTTAAACGTTTATCATTACATATATTGTTTTAAGTCACAAAGTTATCGTAAAATAGTAAACATTTAAGTGAAATTTGAGTTGTAAAGAGATTCCTCCACATAGCACAGGAAATCGTAACTGCATGATTTACTCTACTATAATCTGTTTGGACATTTATATTGCCAGTGTGATAAAAGAGAAAATAAGAGCATTAGGAAAATTAAAGCAGTATTGAATGCGAATATGTTTGTGGTTCTCTCTTTCAAATTCCAAAATCTTCTTTCTTAATATAGTATATGCGAATGAGCAAATTAAGTAGGCATTGATCACTAGTCTGCATTTTCAAACTTTTCGTCAAATGATTTCTTAAAAGTAGGTGTTCTTGAATCAAGTTTTTATGCTGATTCCAGAAATAACTTCTGTTTTTTTCTATCACGTCAGGTCTTTACACAAAATAAGAAGTAATGCTTTGACAATTTTACTAATGAGCATGGAAAAGTATTCAAATACCATTTCACACAAGGTAAGTTTTTATTCAAGAAACATTTTGGAATACTCTCAAGAACTCCCCTAATTTATTTCATGACTACATTTGAACAAAACAAGAAGCCAAAGTGTTTCATTTAATTTTTTTCATACTTTCTCTTCTTTGACTTCCTTAGATAAATTCAAATCACGTACTAGATCATTTAGTTCACTCTGAGAGAACAGTTGTGGAGTCACGTCGTATTTAGGGCGGTAGACATCATCAGAATCATCTTCGGTGATTGCATGAGGTTCACTTTCAACACCATCTTCTTCCAGGTTCTCTAAAACAGCTAGAGGAGCAGGCAGATCTTCACCGTGTGGAACTGGCCTATGGCTGAAGGAATACTTGGATACACAATGTGTTTCTTATTTTTCGAATTGCACCCCTGAACATTAACTAAACAGAAATAACAGTCTTTAAGGTGGTCTTTAGGCTCCCTCAACACCATATGAATTGCAAATGGCATGCATGATTTCTTTCCTTTTATCCACAATCTTAACCTCTGAACACAATAGCGGCAAACTGTCTTTGGAGCCCTGGCCTTGTCTTGGTCACCAAGTTTCATTTTAAAATGAGCATGGTACACTTTTTTCACAAAGTCTGTTGTATCAGTTCTCTGCTGAAGCACTGTATAATTTCCACAAATGTAGCAGAAAACATTTGGATTGTTCACACACTTGCATGTAGACAATGTATTTATAACTTCAATCACGATATAGCACTGGTAATGGAAGCCTCTGATATTAACAACAATGCCTAAATTACAAATAGCAACCAGCATATACAGGTGTAACAACCTAAAGACTTACAAGTCTGTATTGAGTCATTTCCCTCCAAGAAGTGATAAATTTCCCTTCAACAATACTCATCATCTACTGGCTCAACTCTATATTTTTGAAGTGAAATTGTGAAAAAAAACTATACGCAATAGAAAAAAAACTAAAACAGTTCTGAAATCAGATAATAAAGTAAGTCAGAATCGCTTATTAGTTTTCAGTCATCCGATATCATGCAGACTAGTGTTATGAATGTGCTTATGGCATTTAATTATAATATTTATAAAGTTTATCTCCATTGTTTAAAAATTTTCTTAAAATGGTATGTAGATAGTTTTTAGTTTATTGCTATTATTATTATTATTATTATTATTATTATTATTATTATTATTATTATTATTATTATTATTATTATTATTATTATTATTTCATTGCTAAGCCATTTAATTGTGATTTTGTCGCCTTAATGCTAACTTAATTTCCTAAAAGGGTTATCATCCGCCGACCTGAATTTTATTTAATAATAACTGAAATGAGCCATTAGGAATATGCCTTGCTAATTAGGGTAGTTTATTGAAATAATACAATTTAAAGCCTTCAGAATACTGACTGCACAGAGCTCTTATTCTTGTTATTGTTATCCTTACATTTACTGTTTCAGGTGCCACGTGGTCATGTATGGCTGGAAGGTGACAACAGCAGTAATTCTGCAGATTCAAGAACATATGGTCCTGTTCCACAGGGTTTAATACGAGGTCGAGCCCTGTGTAGATTGTGGCCACCAAATGAAATAAAAATGTTGACTTACAGGGACAGAAGTGTGATAGCAAGATAATATTAGTTGTTAGTAGTGCCATTGCTCATTGTGCTTCTAATTAATATGTACTTATTTCAATTTCTGAATCCACACCATTTAAAGTGTTCACCCTCAATCATTCAGAGGCCTAAAAGTAATTTATTGATATATTTTTGTATATGAAGAACTTTGTCAACCGTAAGGTGGGGAAAAGGAAAATTCTTTACTTAAAAACTTATTTTAAATAAAAAATATTGGAGAATGTTAATGTAGTATATGTTGAAGATGCCTTTATTCCCTTTCTTACTTTTGGTGATTAGTGACTAATTGAAGATTATAAGCAAAGAATCATAGTCTCAATTTGTAATCTTAACTGATGAACAGTGACTTGAAAATTTTGCATTTGTGACAAACTCAGATTTAATTAATTTGAGTTAAAAACTTATTTTGAAAGTGAAACGAGGTAGCATATTACCTTCGATTACAATTTTTTTACTATCTCGCCAAATGCAAAGGCCTTAAAAGTGATTACTTACAGACTTTATATTGGGTAGCCAGAGGGAAAATGATGCAGATCAATTAATCCCCAGTGCCATTGGTGAAACAACAACAACAATTTTTATACTACGAATTTGAAATTTACAAGCAATTGCAGTTTATTGGTGAATTATAAGTCAAATGCATTACTTTAGTTATAAAAGATCATATTTGGATGAGAAATGTTCAAAGGATATGACATAGTTGAGTTCAAGGGAATTAATTGTGCAGTTATAACATTAGTTAAGAGTGTTATACAGTTGTTTTCTTCTTGGATAATTTTGTAATGCCTTGCTGCACAATTTACAATGCTAGATCTCTGTTAGGTAAGTACCTCTAAACAGAAAGTCTGCGAATAGTGTTGGCTATTTGTAGATGTTCACTTGTTGCATCTTTATTTGTATTTTCTAACTACTTTGCAGTTTACTTGTCTTCCTTCTGTTAAATATTGCAGGTCTTGAGCATCATTTCATGAAGTCACTTTCAAATCACTCTGCTTCATGCTTTAGCACTCAGCTATCTCCCATTCATAACCAGGAAGAAGCGGCACCTGGTGGCCAAAAGTCAATGGTATGATATGAGTTCTTGTCGCAATATACTACTCTGATTTGACTGTTTCATAGTGCAACATGAAAATGAACATTGTTAATAGTATTATAACCACTTTCTTTCTACTTACCTGTAGTAAGTAGAGGAAGTATTGCATTCCATGTCAAAAATTCAACACAGAGATTTCATCAGAGATACATGTTTTGAGTCCTCCTGAATAAAAAAAAAAATTTAAAAAGGTTCATGTATGCGTCTGTGAACTGCATAATTCCAAAACAAAAAATCAGTTAAATACCAAACTTGGTAGAATTAACATTTTGAGTCATTTATAATACTAAATCATTTACTTCACATTCATTTACAGCAGTTGCAAATCGACTCAAAATGTTAAGTCTATTGTTAGTGATATCATTGTAACCAAGTGCTATTCAAAATCTAACCAAACTTGGTATTAAGTTCAGCATCTCCCAAGAATGCAACCCCAAATACCTTTCCCATGGAAAATTTTTTGAAAATGTGTATGTTCTCAAAAATGGCACTAATGTTTTTTATTAAAACATCATAGGTTTAAGATATTCGCATGACAAGTAAAATGCAGAGACACCACAGAATTTTGCATTAATTTTAAAAAAACATACAAATATTAGATTTTGCGTTTTATCGCTGATCAGTACTAAGATTATCATTGTAACTGCATTTAAATTTCAGGGATTTTAGTGTAGAAAAAATGCTACATTACTTAAGGAGCATATTAGGCATGCAAATTATGACAAAAATGGTTTTATACATCAGTGTATTATAAATATTAAAATTAAACAATTCTACAGTATTAACAAAAAGCATTATTTTATTTGTAGTAAGATCTGCTTGTTTATTTTTGGAATGAAATCGCAGCAGAAGCCACAATATTACTTTTTTTCATTCTACATCTACAGTCACTAACAATTAAATTACATTTTGAGAAAAACCTTTCTACAGATGCACAAGGAACCCAGACACATTTCAATAGCAGATGCAAATTCAGGGTAATTGACATGAGAGCTCACAATGCCTCAATCAGATCAACTTTAACTCTGGAAATGTTTGATAATTTTAAAACTATTTCTTTCAAAGTAAGAAATGCTACATTGCAATCAGAACTTTTTATATCCTTGAAGTAACTTATTTTTTTTTTAACCCTTTCTATGATTGCATTAAAATTGTTAACATTTATATTGTGACCATGTGCATAAGATGACTGTGGCTGCACCATGTGTGAGAGCATATCTGGCTTTTTTTATTTAATTATTTATTTTATTGACGCTTATAACGGCTATGGTTCTTAGCATCCCATTCTATATTGAGCATGAAAGACCAGAAATTTTGCTCAGAAGCCTCTTTATCAGCCTTGAGGTTCTTTTATGTGCTGTAAATCTACGACAAAGCACCACTGGCTTTACTTCCCTTTCGAAGGAACATACCTGGCTGCCTGATTGTTAGCACATATGGCCAGCACTTTTAAGACAAATGATCTGTGCAGCGATGGCCTTTGAAACAAATGGCCCAAGCAATTGAAGTCGTCATTTGTTACATGGTGTCAGGAGTGGGATTGATGGAGGCAATGATTAAAGAATTACTAGCTGAACAAATTTTTTTGCCGCTTAAATACTCAGCTGTATTCAAGTTCTTTGCTGTCTCCTGCTGTGGACTGCATGCAACTATCTCTCTAACTCAACTCAGCAACAACTGCCCACCAGCAGCCCCCCCCTTATATAGCCCTGCAACAAAGCAAAAATGTTCTCTATGTGGCAGCTTCTCAATCCTGCCTCCAAGAAAATTTCCAGAAAGGTGGGGATTGCACATAAAGGCTTTGTTGCTTGGGCCATTTGTTCTAAAGACCATTATTGCACGGATCATTTGTCTTAAACATGCTGGCCATATATGCTAACAATTGTACTGCCAGGTAAAGGGGCTGGCATGCTCTAACATATGGCACGGCCCGCTGTCAACTTTTCGCACATGGTCACAATATGCACAATATTTCATTTAAATCTACAAACAGTGAATAAGAATCATGTAACTCATATTTTTCAATTTTCTGAATCAGTAGTTTACCGACATGCTTAAATAATTAATGTATTTTAGTCTTCAAGAACAAACTGAAATTGTTAATTATTTTGCCTACCGATTCCCCTATATTACCAGAAACTACTCTATTCATATTACACTTCAGGTCATTTACCTTAGATACAACAACGTGACTTAAGGATATTCACTCCCTTCCAATCTAAAACTACATTTGCTATAAGTTCACAGTTTTCCTGAACAAAAGCAGCCTGTGCTTTTACTAAGCTACAAAATTGTGCAAATTCTGTCTTTTTCAACCAACTTGCTACAGGTATACTTTTGAGAGTCAATTGAAAAATATTTGTGCAAGTAGTTCAAAAATTTAAACCAAACCTCCATCTAGTTTGCTCTAGTTCTAGGTACAAATGAGTGTATATTTCATCATGGTTTTCATTTCGATATGAGTGGTATAAGCATTTTATATTCCTGCACAAATGAAAAGAATTTTTGGATAGATACTATTGAATTAAGCTCATTTAAATTATTTTGTAAAAGAATTAAACAAAATACACACTACTAAAAATACTAAAAAAAAGTATATATAATTTATCCATATAAGTTCATAAAATATTAAATTAATATAAATAAAAGATACTAAAATACAATAATATGTACGTAAAAATACTAAATTTGTGAGACCAACAAGTTGCATGTACCAAATGATCCCCCATGATTCCTTTCAACAATTCAAAAAAATATTTCACATTGAAAACGCCTCTCAACGTTTTGAAGCTAGTCTGCAAATAGGTTCTACTATGTGCAGTGTGTCTATGTCTGATAGATTTCTTGATGAAATGAAGTGTCTTGGATTTGAACTAAAACAGCAAATGTGCGAAACCTGCTGAATCTGTTTCATCATAATAATTATGACTAAATCTTTCTTGCCATCCCTTTATTTTTGTAAACATTTCTTCACTGTAGAGTAGAACATATTCCCGTTCGAGTTGATTAGACCATATTGTATGCAAATTATAAAAAAGAAGTAATTAAAATATATATTTTGAAATAGTTTAACAGATAATATGCTTTATGGAAAGCATGTTGAATAAAATAATATTATTTATCTTAGTATTAGTAATATCCGTGCACTAATTATAATTATTGTAATTATACCTTATATAATAAAACAATACTCATCTGGAACATACTTCTGAAGGCAAGTTCTAAATGCTTATTGATCCACGTTTTCAATGAGAATATTTGCACTCAAGAACATTTGTAGTATCAATTACACTATTTTTTGTTGTTTAGCATTCTTCTGACAATCGAATGAACCTTCAGTTGATGCTTGTCTTATAGGAGCTATAGTTTTTTCTTCAAAGCACTGTGGCCTATTCTCCCAATCTGCCGTCCATTACAAAATTTCCACATTAAAATGTTAGTATCGGATACGTACAGACCTTCACTAGCAAATTCTTTAGAACTGAAATGAACTATCTGTCAATAGTTCAACCCATCTCAAATTCTCAACTGCAACTGAATATTGGCAGGAAAAGTCCCTAAAATAGCGACATGCCAACAGCCTTGCCAGCCTTCACTAACAACCCTTTCAGATGGACAATACTTTTTTTTCTCCTCTGTCAAAAGTCAATGAAAGGGTTTTGAGAATAGGAGTGATATTGCCTTTGGAATGGTGTTTTTCCAATTCCAGCTTTCAGCTTGTAAGAGTGAATGTTATGCTCACAAGTTCAGATTGTTTAAACAATGCATTGAATGTTTTTTGTTTGCTTGATTTTACATGTAATATAATGCATTTCAATAAATGTTGCTTCTTTTTTTTTTAACGAAAATGTATTTTGCTTTAAAATGCCTCTGTTGCAAAAATCTGCAATAAAAACATTGCAATATTAGCTATTGTCATATTTGAAACAAAAAAAACAAAAAGAAAGCCTTTCTTTCAATTAACAATTTGTCACTTTTGTCGCTCCTGCAAAATTCTGTGGTCTCTAAAAATGTGTATCTTGAATTTTCTGGGAATACCCTATGAAGTCTTCATTTGAATGGCTAATTTGTAAACCATAGGAGATAGACAAAATCTTACTGCTCAAGAAATGTATATCTTGTTAAGGCACACAATTTATAATAAATATAATTTTTTGTGTCACCATTTTCAAGATATTATTTATTAATTATAATTTTCAAATAATTCTATTTTTTTCATATATTGAGTCGCTATTCAGTTTTTCTCATGGTCACATAAAGAGCATGGAATTTCAAAGCGATCGCTTAGTGACATGCTTTTTAAAAATTGTGCTATTGCTTTAATATATTGTATCCTCCTTATATCTCTAATGGAATGTGTAGATGTATAATGAAAGTTTATCTCTAAGAAGAAGTAGTTAGGAAAATAAGTTTTTCTAATAGAAGAGTGAGTAGAGAAAGTCATGTGAATGCAACAAGTTTTTTTCTTCTTTCTTTCCTTCCTTTCCTTTTTTTACTTTCTCTACTACGTATAGTAAGTAGAAGTATTGCATTCCACCCAAAAATTTGATATCGAGATTTCACTGGAAATACATGTTTTGAGGCGCCCTGAATCCAAAAAAATTATTTTTAGTAAAAGGTCTTGTCTGTGTCTGTGAACAGCATAACTCAAAAATGAAAAGTCTGATAAACACCAAACTTGGTATTTAGGTTCAGTATCTTTCAAAGATGGGACACGAAGATTTTCAAGAAAATCTCCCACCCCAGACTACGCTTTACATGAAACATTTTTTGAAAACTTTGATTTTCTCGAAAATGGCTCTAACAATTCTGATTAAAATATGTTTAAGATATTTTTATGACAAATGAAATGTATATCATGAATTTTCTGGGAGTGTCCCCAAAAGTCCTCTTTATTCTGAATGACTTTTGCATAACTGGAAAACTGTAAAAGATAGACAAAGGTTTACTACACAAAAAGATGAAGATCTGGTTAAAACACAATTTATGTCATATACTTTTTTTTGGGGGGGGGAGTGGACCACTTCCGAGATATTCCTTATTATTTGTTTCAATTTTCCAATACTTATATTTTTTCTCAAATGGAATTCGTTATTCATTTTATTTGTCCTGGACATGCAAAGAAAATGAAATGCTCCACATAGCAACCAGCTCTTAAAAGATTTGGCTATCACTTAAAGCCTACCATATTCCCCTTGCACTCACAAGAAAATTAGCAATAATTAAGTTGCAAATCTTTATCTCGATTAACATGAAGCAGATGGAGAATAAGTGTTTGTAAAAATAGTTTGTACAAGAGTAGAAAAAGTCATGTGAGTGCAACACATCAGATTTTGGTTGCAATGTTTACTAAGGTAATGGTCCGTGTGTGTTGGGCTTCTGTACACAGTACAGGTAGGCTCCATTGTTTTGTCTAGTTAATAGTACGTGTAGAAAGGCAATTTGTTCATACAACTCTAACTCCATTGTAAATTTAATTTTTGTGTTTTGGCTATTCAGGTGATCTAAGAATTTCTGAAGTTCTGTTTTGCAGGCAACCATATAGTGAAAAGTCAATATAACGTAACAAACAAGTCGGTTTATTAGTCGCAGTTACCAGTGCATGTTTTCCAAGCCATTCCATTTAAAAAAAAACAGATTGTTGCACTCACTTGACTTTCTCTACTCTTGTACAAACTATTTTTACAAACGCTTATTCTCCATCTTCATGTTAATTGAGATAAACATTTGCAGAAATGATATTATTAATTTTGTATAGGTGTAAGGAAAATATGGAAGTACAGTAAGCTTTAAGTGACAATCAAATCTTTTAAAAGCTGGTCGCTATGTGTATAGCATTCCATTCTCTTTGTATGTTCAGGACATAAAAAAAAATCTGATGATACATTCAATGACTTTCTCTATCCTCTGTTCAAATGTTTTAAGAACTGGACGCTATATGCTGGCCTTAAAATTTCATACTGTTTGCATGCAATCACGAAAAACAACTGAATGTTAAAGGATTTAAGGAGAATGACCAAGAAATGTACAATTCAAACCTTTAATAATGGATATCTCAGAAACGGCTTATGCCACAAGAAAACTTATATTAAGTAAATTGTGTATTTTAAAGAGATCTACAGTTTTTATGTGGTATATTTTCCTATATTGCTTAACCTCTGCAAGTTATACAAGATTATACAAAATTTCTTATTAAAGAAGAGGTTTTTCTAGCTATTCCCAGAAAACTCAAGATATACATTTTACTAAATACCAAGTTTGGTATTTATTCAACTTTTGGTTTTTGAGCTATGCTGTTTACAGATGCACTAACACACACACATACACACTTGGACATTTTTCTAAAAATGCTTTATTTGGATTCAGGGGACCTCAAAACATGTATTTCTGGTGAAATCTTGATATCAAATTTTTGGTGGGAGTGGAATACCTTCTCTACCTACTAGGTTTGTGGTAGAGAAAGTAAAAAGCCTAATCTTCCATCTACTCCATGATAATCAAGATAAACGCTTACAGAAATAAAGTTTGTAGTTACGATTTCATTCACATTCGTTGAAGGTGCAGGGGGAATGAGGAGGCTGAAGTAATAGTGAAATTTTTAGGTCAGTTTATGCTAACTTTGAAATTTCATAATCTCTGCATGGAATCAACAAAAAGACTAGCGTAAAGCAGTTCAAAAAGTGTATGATAAATTATTCAAAAATGGAAACTAATAAACAGTATGAATGTCTCGGAAATGGTTAATGCAACAAAAACTTATTCGAGATAAACTGTGTGTTTTAACAAGATTTAAGTTTTTCTTTTCTGCAAATGATTATCCATCTCTTGGGTTCGCCAGTTATGTACAATTAAACAAAATTAATTATAAATTAGCAGGATTTCATAAGCAGTTAGCAGAAAGCTCAAAATATACATTTTATTAATAATGTAAGTATCATAAGTGTATGCTAAATTTATCAAAACCTTTAGAACCATGGAAATAAAAAATCACAACAAATTGTAAAGGGTAGTTTAGGGTGAGGTGATTTATTTTTAAATCTTTGTGTTGCATGTTTGGAGTTGCTGAACTTAAATACCAAGTTTGGCATCTATCTGACGTTTCGTTTTTGAGTTATGTTGTTCAAAGACACGCGCCTACACATAAACATGAAGCTGTTAATAAAATACCTTCTTGGGTTCAGATAATTTGTTTGACAAATAAAATGTATATCTTGAATTTTCTGGGAATTGCCTGTGAAGTCCTTTTCATTCAGAAGGAATTTTGTATAACCCTGTACAAATGGTAAACGTTAAGCGATAAACGAAGGCATACCACACACAAAATAAATGTAGATCTGTTTAAAACACAAAATTTATTTCCAATAATTTTTTTCTGGCATCAGCCATTTTCAAGATATGCATTATTAATGGTTTAATTTGTTCAATACTTTGTCATTCTTTTAAGTCCCATGATTTTCAGTTGCTTCTGGTGATTGTATGGAAACAGTATTGAATTTTAAGGCCAGCGTATAATGTCCAGTTCTTAAACATTTGACTATTGCTGTTCCCTTTGTATCAATAACGAAATGTGCAATATAGCTATTTTTGCAAAGGTTTATGTAGATTAAAATATAGTAGATAGAAAAATAAACTTTAATAAGAATGATTTGTATGCCTGTTAATAAACAACAGAGGTAGAGAAAGTTATGTGAATGCAATACATCAGATTTTTAACAACAAAATCCTCTCAAAAGCACGAGTGACTTATCTAGTATCTTTAGCAATATAGTAGAGTTTTAGCAGATACTGGTGTTTGCTAGCACTTGGATAAAAACATGTTGATTGGACATTTGTACAGCCATTTGTATTTTGTATGGTAATTTCTGCTTCATGTTAATCAGAAGAATGTAGAAATAGTTTGATACACAATTAATTGTAGTACAAGAGAGGTGCAGGAGATAGAAGCAATAGACAAAAGTTTATGAATGGGACATTATTTCCTGGCCATGAAATTCTGTACCTTTAAAGACATTGCAAGAAACGTCTGAGAGCACTTCAATCAATGACAAAAGCATTGAAAAATGAAATGAATAACGAGGATAATTAAGGAATGACTGATGCCAAAATAATTACTGGATATAATTTTTGTTTTTAAGAGATTACATTTTTTTTTTCACCTCTTATGGTTTACCAGTTATACAAAATTATACAAAACTCATCCCAAATGAAAAGGACCTCAAAGGCTATTCCCAGAAAATAGGTGGAAAAATTTTACTAATCATGTATATATTTTATACTATATTAATCAGAATCATTAAAGCCATTTTAGAGAAAATAAAAAGATAATGAACATTTTTTTCATTTAAACGCTGGCTTGGGTTGAGGGAATTTAATTAAAAAAAACTCACAGTTGCATCCTTGGAAAATGGTAAACCTAAATGTGAAGCTTTTATGTTTATTCAACATTTTGTTCTTTTAATTATGCTGTTTACAGACACATACACATGGACTTATTCAAACTAGTAACAAAGAATATCTCCGAAATTAACACCTTAAATAATTTTATTTGACATAAATGATCTACATATTTTACTATCTCTACCATGTACATAGTAGATAGAAAAGGTATTGTATTCCACACAAAAATACCAACCAAAGATTTCACCAGAATACATGTTTTGAGGTCCACTGAATCCAAAAAAAGCGTTTTTAGAAAAATGTCTGTGTGTGTATCTGTGAACAGCATAACTCAAAAATGAAGTCTGATAAATACCAAACTTGGTATTTAGGTTCAGTATCTTTCAGAGATGTGATGAAGATTTTTAAGAAAATCCCCACTCCACAAACTACCCATTACATGGAACATTTCTCAAAATTATTAGTTTTCTAAAAAATTACTTTTAACAGTTTTGATTAAAATACCATATATGAAAGATTTTTACATGAGAAATAAAATATGTATCTTGAAATTTCCTGGGAATAGATTGTAAAGCCCTCTTCATTTGGAAGGAATTTTGTATAATCTTGTATAATTGTTATAGGTTAAGCGATAGATTAAAATGCACTACTCCAAAAATATAGATCTCTTTAAAACACACAATTTATTTCAAATAAGTTTTTTAGCATAAGCCATTTCTGAGATGACCGTTATTACAAGTTTGAATTATTTATTTTTTGGTTATTCTGTTCAAGTTCTGTCAACATTCAGTTGTTTTCCTTGTGATTGCATGGAAACAGTATGGAGCTTTAAGGCCAGCATATAGTACCCAGTTCTTAAACATTTGACTATCTCTGTTCCCTTTATATTATAACAAAATGTGAAATGCAGATATTTCTGCAAAGGTTTATTGGGATTAAAGCCTACCATAATAGACAGAAAAATAGGCTTAAGTAAGAGTAGTTTGTATACCCACTAATAAAGGATAGAGGATATAGAAAGCCATGTGAGTGTAGCACAGCAGAGTTTTGTATAGTAAAATTTTGTCTTTCTCTTAAAGTTTACCAATTATTCAAAAGTGGTTCAGAATAAACAGGACCTTAGAGACTATTCCCAGAAAATGCAAGGTATACATTTTGTTATGAAAATGGCTTAAACATATAGCATTTTAAATTAAAAATCAGAGGAGCCATTTTTGAGAAAATCAATTTTTTTTTAAAAATGACATAAGGGGTGATTTGGGGTAGGAATTTTCTTCAAAATCTTTTTTGGCACTCTTTGAAGTTCCTGAGCTTAATTTAGCAGTTTTGTATTTAACCAAATCTTTGTTTCTGAATTATGCACAGACACACACACACTCGCATGGACCTTTTTCTAAAAATGCACGTTTTGGGTTCAGGGGACCACAAAACATATATTTCCAATCATATCTCATGGAATTTTTGCGTGGAATACAATACTTACTGTAAGTACATAATAGAAAAGTAAACATTTTTACTTACTTTCTCTACTATGTATAGTAAGCAGGGAAAGTATTGCATTTCATCCAAAAATTTAATACCGAGATTTCATTGAAAATACATGTTTTAAGGTGTCTGAATCCAAATAAAGCATTTTTGGAACTTGTCCATGTGTATGTCTGAGAACAGCATAACTCAAAAATGAAAAGTCGGATAAGTACCAAAATTGGTGTTTTGAGTTTAGTATCTTCCAAGGTTGCAATACACAGATTTTCAAGAAAACCCCCACCCTAGATTACCCTTTACATGGAACATTTTTTGAAAATGTTGATTTTTCTCAAAAATGGTGCTAATGATTTTAATTAAAATATATATCATGGCAAATGAAATGTATATCTTGAACTTTCTGGTAATGTCCCCAAAAGTCCTCTTCACTCTGAATGACTTTCACATAACTGGTAAACCCTACACAAAAAATGTAGATCTCGTTAAAACACTTAATTTATGTCATTTTTTTTTTTTTTTTTTTTTTTTTTTGTAAGGTCGTGAACCATTCTGAGATATTCCTTGTTATTTGTTTGAATTTTCCAGTACTTATACTTTTTCTCAAATGGGTATTCATTATTATTATTATTATTATTAATATTAATTTTTTTTTTAATGTTCTGGACATGCTAAGAGAACGGAATGCTCCACCAGCTCTTAAAAGATTTGACTATCGCTTAAAGCCTACCATAGTCCCCTTGCACCTACAAGAAAATTAGCAATAAGTTTCTGCAAATGTTTATCTCGATTAACATGAAGTGGATGGAGAATAAGCGTTTGTAAAAATAATTTGTAGAAGAGTAGAGAAAGTCATGTAAGTGCAACACATTTTTTTTTGTATTCAGCAGGCCTCAAAAACATGTATTTCTGGTGACATGTTGATCAATTTTTGGGGTGGACATACAATACTTCCTCTAATTGCTATAGGTAAGTGGCAGAGAAAAATGAAATCTGAGGTAATTCATTCACATGTATTTCTCTACCATTGATAATTTACATATATGAGGGCAGTCCCAGAAGTACCAGACCTGACTTATATATAGCAGTTGTTTCAAATAAATGACTATGGTAGAAAGTACCACCCTTATAAAGTTTTAAGTTTGACGACACTACGTTGATTAGGAATTGTTTGGCAGCCATTAATAGTGAACTCTTAGCAAATTTGTAACACGGATAAAACTTGCCATCATTATGTGATACAATACTTTCATTTGAATAGGCTTAGTCCAACTAATATTAAAGCTGAGCTAGATTCTACTCTGGGGGAGTCTGCTCCTTCATTTACAACAATAAAATATTGGTGGCAGAGTTTAAGCAAGGCTGTATGTGCTGCCAAGACGAACATCACAGTGGCCGACCAAATGAGGTGAACCACGCCAGAAGTTGTGAAGAAAATCCATGTAATGGCTTTGGATGACCGTCGACTGAAAGTGCGCGAGCTAGCAGACATCGTAGGCACTTCAAAAAGTGCTGCACATCGCATACTAACTGAAAATTTAGACATGAGAAGAAAGCTATGCACAAGATGGGTGGCGCATTTACTCACAATGGAACAAAAGCAGCATCATGAGGATGTTTCAGTCAAGTGTTTGGTGATGTTTTGCTGCAATAAAGCCGAGTTTTTGCGTCGATTCATAGCCATGGATGAAACATAGGTCCATCACTTCACACCTGGGACAAAGGAACAGTCAAAACAGTGGATTGAAAGGGGAGAATCGGCTCCAAAGAATGCGAAGACAGTTCCATCTGCAGGCAAGGTCATGGCATCAGTTTTTTGGGATGCGTGGAATAATTTTCATTGATTATCTTCAAAAAGGAAAAGTAATCAATGGCGAGTATTATGCAAACTTATTGCAGTGTTTGAATGCTGAAATCAAGCAAAAACAGCTGCATTTAGCAAAAAAGAAAGTTCTGTTTCAGCAAGACAATGCACCAGTTCACACATCTATTATCGTCACGATCAAAATCAATGAGTTAAAGTTCGAATTGCTTTTTCATGCACTCTATT
Source organism: Deroplatys truncata (assembly GCA_030765065.1). Taxonomy (NCBI): domain Eukaryota; kingdom Metazoa; phylum Arthropoda; class Insecta; order Mantodea; family Mantidae; genus Deroplatys; species Deroplatys truncata. Next base: position 151,909,939 of record CM060984.1, read on the forward strand.
TGCTAGCCTTAGCCCCCTCTGATTATTTTCTGTTTCCATAGTTGAAGAAATGGCTTGGTGGTAAAAGATTTGAGGTGGAGTTTGCTGTTGATGGCTATTTTGCAGAACTCGACGGTTCTCACTATAAACAGGGTATCAAAGCTATTGAACTTCACTGGGAAAAGTCTATCGAGCTGAAAGGAGACTATGTAGAGGAATAAAGATGTTTTTTCCCAAAATTTTTGTTTTCTCTTTGTTAGGTCAGGTACTTCTGGGACAGCTCTCGTATCAGTTATATATTGTAGTACTCAAATAACAGCTATTCTTTTATCCATGTTACATTACTAATGTTACATATTTTCTTAGGAATGATTTCAAATTAAGGAAAATGCTCATAGCTACAATATGTGGAAACAATATTCAAATTAGTATAAAATATGGATAAGCTAGTAACAGTGATGTGAATTTGAAATTATATAGAAAATTTGAGTTGGAGTTGAAACACGTAACTTCACTTACATGTTTTACAACTCAAACGGTTTTGAGAGCTGCGGCAATTCAAAATTCATCACATGATGTTTATGTTTTGTGATTAATAACTTTACCCAAGTATCCAACTCTGCTGTGTGTTTTGCCAGTTTTATGAATGTTATAGTTGGTGTGATGTGATTTGTCGTCCAAAAGTGATGTGCAACCACAGATTTGTCCATCTGTTTGCATTTGATGTGTCTAATATGTTCTTTTAATCTGGTCTGTAAATTTCTTTTTGTTTTACCTATGTATATTTAGTCACATTCAGGGCAATTAATTTGATAGATTCCTGCTTTTTTGTTCTGAGGGATTTGGTCCTTTGATTTGTTGCAGAGTAATTTCTCTAGACAATCTGTTTTCTGAAGATGGTGTGGAATTTGTAGTGGGTCCTTGGATGGAAAGTGAACTTCTTGAAAATCATTTTGCTTTCTTTAATGGGTGAGATTTGTGGTGTCCTTAATGCGTCTCTTTCTTGAAATGTGCTATTTTTTTGTCGATTTGTTTGGTGAAACCATTGTTCATGGCTGTATTAAGTATGTGTTTGTATTCTGGTTCTGTTAGTGGTGTGTAAACAAATCTATGGGGCAAACTGTTTACAACTGCATGTTTGTGTGGTACTGGGTTGAAACTATTTGAAAGTAATTAGAAACCAGAACAAGATCAATTTTTGGATCTACAGGAAACCTACACATTCTGAAAATTACATAAAGAACAATAGTTTCAACCTAGTATCACACAAACTTGCAGTCCTAATTAGTTTGACCCATAGATTTGTTTACACATCACTAACAGAAACAGAATACATAGTTAACAAGCCATGAACAATGGCTTCACCAAACAAATCACAAACCCAAAAAAAGAAAGAAAGAAAAAAGAAATTTCAAGAAGTTCACTTTCCACCCAAGGACTTACTACAAATTCCACAACATCTTCCAAAAACATATTATTTGCCTAGCTACACAATACAGATTAAGTCTAAGGAAATTACTCCTCAACAAATCAAAGAACCAAATTCCTCAAAACAAAAAAGCAGGAATGTATCAAATTAATTGCCCAGACTGTGACCAAATATACATAGGTAAAACAAAAAGAAATTTACAGACCAGATTAAAAGAACATATTAGACACATCAAATGCAAACAGATGGACAAATCAGCAGTTGCACATCACTTTTGGATGACAAATCATAACACCACACCAAGTATAACACTCTTAAAACCAGCAAAACACACAGCAGAGTTGGATACTTGGGAAAAGTTATTAATCACAAAACATAAACACCATGTGATGAATTTTGAGTTGCTGACACCGAACCCACTATGGAGTTTCATCGCTACACCAGATTCCACCACACACAGATGCATACCAGACAACACCAGAAGGAACCAGTCGACCACTTCTGATAATGAGAGCAATTAGCTCTCAAAACCAGTCAAATTGTAAAAAAACATGTAAGTGATGATAAGTGTTTCAACTCCGACTCAAATTTTCTGTATAATATCAGTATTCAAATATTTATGGTAACAAGTTTTGTGATGGAAAGAAAAGAAAGGGGATGGGGTGAAGCAAGAATCGCTACATTTTCAAGCATGTTCATTAGATGACGTCTAACATGGAATAACTTTGAAAATGACTTAACACTATGAAAAGTTTGTCACAAATAGTGAATTTTAATGATCTCTATATTTTTCCTGTGGGTGCCGGGGTTACGCAGTGATTTTGTTTCCAGCTCTCGTACTGTGGGTCTGGGGTTTGATTTCTGGCTCCAGGGTGGTGATTTTAAGTTGGCCCTATCCACACCGTTACCTCTGACTTGCTCATGTGAAGTATCCCTTAGGCCCAGTGTGGTTCAGGATTCACGGTAAAAGCTGTAGGGTTTCTCATTCTACAGCCATCCTCATCACCATTATATCGGAGGTAGTGGATTCTGCTCGCAGGGTTCCTCCACTACAGAAATGGGCAGTCATCACTTGGTGAAATGAGGTATCCCCCAAAGGTCATAGGCTATGGGGAGCATTAGAAATGACATTTTTCTTGTACAAAGTTTTTGTGTATTTTTTAAGATTTACTTGTAACTCAAAATTATACAAAATCCAATTAAATAAAGCTAATTTCACAGGCTATTCACAGAAATTGCAAAAAAACAGACCTTTTTCTAAAACTCTGTTACATTCACATGACTTTCTCTACCAACTATCATTTATGCTTATATTCCTTCTATAAACTAATCTTACAATAGATTTATTTTTCTACCTACTTTGTATTACTTGGGATGTTTGCAGAAATGGTTTAATAGCACATTTTGTCATGGGTATAAGGCAGATACAGAAAACCAAAGCAATACCCACATATTTAAAAGGTATTGCTGGCCTGAAAATGTTGTACTCTTTCCATGACATCTCAAGAAGCAACTGAATGCTGACCACTTAAAAATTGTTGATGTGTTACATTCAGATGACTTTCTCTATCCAATTTTTACAAACTATTCTAACAAAAACTTATTTTTCTATATGCTTCATGTTATTGAAATCAATTTGCAGGAATGGTCTTATTACGTGTTTCACAAAAGGGATAGTAAAAGGCTAATGCAATAGTTAGTCCTAAAACCAGGCCACTATATGACTGATGTCTTTGAAATTCCATTCTCTTTGTATGACCACAAAAAAGAGAGAGAGAGAGCAACTTAGCAGTTAAGAAAAGTATAATTTATTTGTTTTTTTGTTTTATTTGGTCCCACTGAGCAATGCTCACGGACATTGAACACATCATACAATTATGAAATATGCAGCATAACTAATAAACATACCCAGCACCAAGAACTTCTTAAATAATAACTTACCCAGCACCCAGAACTTGTTTAACTAATAAACATACACAACACCAAGAACATTTCTCCCTCTCCACACTATGCATTATTTAAGAATTCAAAATTTGCAAACCATCCTGCATTTGACAATTCCAAACCAACAATAAAGAATATCTCTAAAATTGTTAGTGCCACATTTTACCAGTTACCTATGTAAAATTATACAAAATCCATTCCAAATGAGGACTTCACAAGTTATTTGCAAAAAATGCAAGATATGCATATTGTATGTCATACAAATATCCTTAAACATATGATATTTTATTAAACCATTTTTTAAAATATAAAAACTAATGACAATTTTACCATGTAAAGGTAGTTTATGTTGGGGAAATTTTCTTGAAAATCTTTTTGTCACATGTTTCGAAGATGCTGAACTTAAAAGTTAGATATTTATCCAACATTAGCTTTTGAATTTGCTATTTGGACACATACATGCACATCTTTTTTTCTAAAAAGACTCAAAACAAGTATTTCCTGTGAATATCGATATCAACATTTTGGGTGAAATTCAATACTTTTTCTGCCTACTGTAGGTAAGAGAAAAAGTAAAAATGCAGGTATAACTAAAATAAGGTTTATCTTTCAACCTTACTACACACGTTTTATTAACGTTTTTTTCTACCTTCATGTGGAATAGAAGTCCGACATAGGTCGTTTTGTATTTACATTTTTAGAAGGATCTCCATATGAACCATTGTACCCTTGAATTTGTATCAAACCAGTTGTCAACATTGTCTCTATTACGAGAGAAAGGAAAGAAAAACGCTTATTTTGGTAACAACTGAGGCTGTTCCGGAGTTTGAGGAGATATGGAGATAGCGAGCATATTTTCATGTTTTCAAAGACCATAAAACATCTTCCGAGTGTACGCGATGTTCGTATGTTTTTATATTTCGCGCCAACAATCGCCCCTCCTATATGACGAATACCATTGCCATCTGTTACCATTCAGTGAACATCGTGTAATTTCTTCGCTTTTGGCGACGATGTAGACGCCATCTTACGTTACTGGGAGAATGTGGCGGAGGGGCGGTCTTGTCACAATCGGCCTTGTTGCTATTATTTAAACTGGATGTTTGTCGAAATATTTACGTGATTGGTGAACTAAGACTGTTCTTGTCGCTGATAGGTCAAGCGAAGTATAACCATCCTCTCAGGGGTGTTTTATAAGTCAAGGTAGAATGAGAGCGTGCCCGAAAAATCGAAGTTGTTGAATGGGAAAGGTAGTGCCGGTGGGTGGTTAGGGTATGGCAAGTATTGATGCTGGTATGATATGTGGTGATACGAGTGATAGGTTTCGTTGATGAGGGAGGCACGAATGTGGTCAATGATATTTTTGGAGTAGCAGATTTTGGTATATATATTAAGGTAAGTTCATTTTTAATATTTGAAGCTTAACCTCATAATTGCATTTCATAATAAATATACGCATAGGAGATAAATCACGAGGGTAAACTAATGGGGTAATTTTTTGTTTTGTTTTCTTATAGTGACCATGCTAACAGGAAGGACCAAACATGTTCTTCATTGTGTTCTGCTCTTCACCGTAATAGCAGTGTTCGAGATTTTCACCGGCGGAGTGCGATTAGGAAATAGTAAACCAGAAGAATTTGACCCATGGGAACGCTATGGTTTTGTTGGTACTTGTGTGTTGTATTTGTTACGTCTTTTGACGTTCCTCCCTCTGCCTCAGGTACTTTTCAATTTCGCAGGGTTAACGCTTTATAATGCATTTCCGGATAAAGTGACACTAAAGGGGTCCCCTTTATTGGCTCCATTTCTGTGTATTCGTATAGTGACACGGGGCGACTATCCACAGTTAGTTCGTGCAAATGTGGCCCGCAATATGACTCGATGTACAGAGGCTGGTTTGGAAAACTTCATTATTGAAGTAGTGACAGACAAAGCTGTTGGCTTAGCAGCCCACCGGCGTGTGAGAGAAGTTGTAGTTCCCCCTTCCTATCGCCCCAAAAGTGGGGCCCTCTTCAAAGCCAGAGCCCTTCAGTATTGCTTAGAGGATGGTGTTAACATTCTAGCAGATAATGACTGGATTGTGCATTTAGATGAAGAAACCCTTCTGACAGAGAACTCTGTGCGAGGAATTCTCAACTTTGTTCTTGATGGGAAACATCACTTTGGACAGGGTCTCATCACCTATGCCAATGAAGATGTAGTGAATTGGGTAACTACACTTGCTGACAGCTTTCGAGTGGCAGATGACATGGGCAAACTTAGGCTTCAGTTTTCCATGTTCCATAAACCATTGTTCAGTTGGAAGGGCTCTTATGTTGTTACACAAGTAAGTAAACACAACCTTATAATTTCTCTCAAATTTTGAAACCATTAAGGATGTAAGTTCTATTTTCCACAGTTTTGAAGCTGTAGAGACTCATGTTTTTATATACGTATAATTCTTTGACAGTTTCTCAAACTCCTTAGAGCTTCTGTTTTGGTATAAAAAATGCTTATTTCAAAACAAAATGTGTTGCATATATTTGCAGTAACTTCCTGTAATTTATTTTATAAAACCTGAGGCATGTTTAAAAAAATTAATCAGCTGTGAAGTATATGTTGATTATAAAGGGAGTGGAAAAGTATTGGATATCCAACTTTATACCCCAGTTTTCCAGCAATGCTTTGCAGAACATGCAGCAAAACTGTTAAGAATTCTAGCAGCTGATCTGTACATTCTGTTTGCTTTTGAACGCATAATGTATTGGTGTCTTTTTACCTTAGGTTTATATGAAAATTTTGATATGACACGCACTGCATTTAGCACAGCATTTACAGTACCAAACTACAGGCACAATTCTAGTTATAACAAATTTCACTGTTCAAGCTGGAGTCATTCTGCTGCCTCTGGATTTAGAGATCAGCATTTTAAATGTACATTTTAAAGCATTGCATGCCATGCTCTTTGAGCAGTATTTTTCTCTGCGTATAATAAGTACCCTAGAATATTGTGTTATTTAATAATAAATCCCCATTAGAATCATAGTGCATTTTCTTTAAACTAAATCTTGAATAAATTAATGAATGAGAAAGTTATAAGCAGGTCATCTGCAAGGATAACGGAGGCAGCAATTATTAATAGATTTTGTCAAGTTTATAGATGGTAAAATGTCACGCAGCAAGTCAAAAAATTTGGATTTGTGGTAAGCCAGGGGTAAGTTATTAAGTGGAGAGTGCAAATGTCATTTGCTTAGAAGTGCACTGTATTTTCTTAAACCTTTGCATTCATTTATTTTGAAGTGTGTATATTTTATAAATAGAAGGGGAAAAAAACTGACCAAACTTTCATATTCTACGCTCATTAATAGCATGCCCTTTCTACAACATTTGTACCTAAACACATTACTGCGCTTCTAAAATTGATGAGATAAGATAGTAGCCTGCCAACAGTAATGTTTGACATATAAAGCATGTGTTCTCACTGAAAAGTAGAAAAATAGTAAAAGCAGATGTTATCCGTTATCTCCTAACTTTACATTGAGTAAGGTATAAGTGAATTTTTGTTTTAAAAGCTACCAGCAGAGAAGTCTCAAAGTATAATTGAAACGAATAATGAGAAATTAAAATCAGCTTCAAAACCATAAAGAGGGAAAGCATTGAATATTGAATATATTAAAACTGTTAAGTGTGGGGGGGGGGGGAGGTTGTGATGTTTAAGTATTTCTATGGTTTGATGGATAACACTTGAAGCATTATAAGATAACAGGGAATCAATAACCCTTTCATCGCTGTTTTTAATGGATGAATTGCAATCGGCAGTTAATCTTGCATTATATCCTGTGTGAAAGATGTGTAAAAGTGTCTTTATAAGTAAACTTTCATGTTAAGTCAAATAAATTACTCATACTTATACCATGCTAAACTCTGCCTAAGCATTTGATTTTCAATGGGACATTTAACATAACTCTTGTAGGAATAAAAAAATAAACATCTAGTACTGCATCCACACATTTTTTTTTATTTCAATTGTTTCACTGAATCAATGCTTAATTTCAAGTTGTGGAACCAGTTTTGGGGAACTTGATGTTTCCTAAAATCGCCACACTAATTTTACGAATATGCAACTCAACCCTCAATATAAATTGTTCATAAATACCCTACTGATGAATACTGCCACCAATAAAATTCACAGGTGCACTGCCGAAAATCCAATAAACTGCATGTCAGCGCTGTTCGCAGTTGCACCCCTCGGTGATGAACTTGCGTTTGAAATCACCGCAGTGGTTTTGGTTGTAACAGTTATGATTACGAAAGCCTCTAACCAATAAGTCGGCTTTTGTGGGGTGATTTGTCAGTTTACACAAGCTGGTATTAAAAGTGTCTTACAGTGTGAATAAAATTAGATACATTTAAAATGAATCAAAATCCCTATAGAGTTGGCCGGTTTGCGTAGGGAGTCTACGATGTTGGTATTATTTCCTACAATATCGTCACATTTTAGAATAGACGGGTTTCCCTTTAATATTGCCCAAGTTTAATAAAAATCGAAACTTGATTTGGCGGATAAATTATTACTGTTAAGCTTCAAGCTATTTTTTTTATATTTCTTAAAGGGGGGGGGGAAGAAACCCTTTTGGAATGTATCAAATATTGACGCCACTATTGATAAAACGTGGCGCTTTATATGTAATTTTTGTCCGAAAAAAATACAACCAAATGATGACTAATGTAAATCCGCATCTTTTTTAGGGTGATCGTGTAAAGTTTTACCGGAATTTGCATTTGTTTCTAAAATGGAAGCGCTGAATAAAATATAATTCAAAACGAAAAGCTGTGCCGACCATGCATGCGACAGAAGATTTTAAAGAATGCCTCCACCTCAAACTGTTCCTTTTAATTAAAAATGTTTATTTTTTTATTTTCTCAATGGCTTTAATGATTTTAATTAAAATACTGCACGTAAGATATTTGCATCACCTGTATAATGCGATTTGAATTTGTTATATTGAATTTTATAATTGTTAAATCATAAGAGACGACAAAAATCACTACACAAAAAATGTATGCAGAATGAAATACCCGTTTTCTGCAGTATACAAATATTCCTTAGATCTTTGTTTTCCTTGGCTGAAATGTCATATGGCATCCATATGCGAATCTATTTTTTCTCCTCCCTTGGATTCATTCGTAACAAAAGCTGACAACGAAGTTTTTGCGAATCTTTGTTTTGTTTCCTATATTTTCCATGCAACGAAATACATATTGCTTAATTTAGTATATTTCTATTAACAAATTTATAGTAAGGTAAAAAGGAACTCTGTTTGTGAGCGTTATGACAAAAACTGTGAGCGATACTGTGCAATGAGCTGTACACTTAGACACGAGACACTTAACAGCTTTCTGTAATAAAGATTAACAATATTTATGTATAATGTGCACGCCGTGCGCCATCCTTCAAACATTCATGGGAGTACTAAAATATGACCTTACCGTAAGCTCTAATGGGAAAATAAAGTGAGTTACATTAGATACTTGAATCTAATTTAAATTTGCTCAGAATCGAATCTAAGTGGAGAAAAACCGTCTTGTAGAAGGCATTAGACAAACTTTTTATTGTTTGAAATATAAACCTATTGATTCAGAATAAAAATCGACTCCATTCGTTCCTTTCAATTAATTTTTAAAATTCGACATAATTCAGTTTTGAGATCTACAGATAGCTTTAAGAATCTACATGAACAGGCTTTTATATTCGTTAAACTCTTTCTCATTACAAACATAGTCCATTTGCTGAAACATTTTAGGCTTAAACGAGTTACGTAAATGTAGAATTCCTGTTCATTTCTCCTCTGTACAGAAAATAAGTGATAATATTAATACGTGCGCGCTACCTTGGCAATCCAAGGCAATGCAGGAAAGGAAAAGGTATACATACATATATCAAAACTCATTACAGAAATCGCAGGTAATGTGTTTTCCGATTGCGTTTAAGTGATAAGCGAAACCATAAAACGCAAATTTACCTTCAACAGTTTTTTTATAGTCTTTGTACTCATTATCTACCCTTTAAATCATTAGCCGAAATTAGTTATACTGCAGATCGTGATTACTTCATTTCACAATCAGATTGTTGAGATTTTTCCTTACTTTCTTTTCTTCCCCTTAGGGATTGTTCCTAAATGTTTATTCCTCATGTAAAATATCAATAATGTTACAATACATTTTTCTTCTCCACCTTCGTTCTAAGGTTTAGGTCTTTATAAGTCCATTGTGTGTGTGTGTGTGTGTGTGTGTGTGTGTGTGTGTGTGTGTGTGTGTGTGTGTGTGTGTGTGTGTGTGTGTGTGTGTGTGTGTGTGTGTGTGTGTGTGTGTGTGTGTGTGTGTGTGTGTGTGTGTGTGTGTGTGTGTGTGTGTGTGTGTGTGTGTGTGTGTGTGTGTGTGTGTGTGTGTGTGTGTGTGTGTGTGTGTGTGTGTGTGTGTGTGTGTGTGTGTGTGTGTGTGTGTGTGTGTGTGTGTGTGTGTGTGTGTGTGTGTGTGTGTGTGTGTGTGTGTGTGTGTGTGTGTGTGTGTGTGTGTGTGTGTGTGTGTGTGTGTGTGTGTGTGTGTGTGTGTGTGTGTGTGTGTGTGTGTGTGTGTGTGTGTGTGTGTGTGTGTGTGTGTGTGTGTGTGTGTGTGTGTGTGTGTGTGTGTGTGTGTGTGTGTGTGTGTGTGTGTGTGTGTGTGTGTGTGTGTGTGTGTGTGTGTGTGTGTGTGTGTGTGTGTGTGTGTGTGTGTGTGTGTGTGTGTGTGTGTGTGTGTGTGTGTGTGTGTGTGTTTTTTTTCCCCGATTTCTTATATTTTTTCTCATGGCCTGGATTTCAGGCACTTCTTAGTCATTCCTGCATTTTCCATCCTTTTCAAGCTATCCTTCCATTGTCCCCGCCGGTTCTGATTTTTTCGGCATTCGTTTCTCCTTAATATGACAGGAATCATATTCTGATCATTAACAATTTGTACCTAATTGGGAAACTTCCCTGAATTGTTATTGATTTAGCTTTTGAATATTGATCCCTAACTTATGTGATTTGTTGTAGTTAATACCAATAATCTTTTAAGAATGTATTGTTTGTCGAATTTGAGCAATTCTCTGCTTCCATATTCATAGGTAGACTATTTTAGGTGACATACGTTTGGATTTGTGTCTTAAAATCAAATTCTCTGCGTTTTTGGATCAGCAGTTTTAAAGCAAAGATATAATCGGTTCAATATTCTAGTTACAGCACCTGCAGAGGTTAATTTATGTATGTGAAATGCTTTGTGCGCGTGCAGTCGAAGTTACAGAAAAGAAACAAGAGAACTTCCCGAGTTCAAGGTCGAGAGTCGAACTGCGGATAAGCGATCCTCGAGATGCTCTGTTCTTCGGTTACTGTTGCAAACCTTTCTTCTATCGGTGTGAGTGCAAAATAAGGTTCAGAAAGTATGCGGAATTCTTCTGAAATCTGGGAAAGTGGTTGTATGTCTCTAAAAAATTAAAATGCAACTTACATTTGTAACGTGTTAATTATTCCCCGGAGCGCATGGCGTGCCGATTCAAGCTTCCAGGTGGGGGAAAAAAATTGTGTTACATTTATATGATTTTCCCTACCCACTATTGTTTACTTTTATATAACTGCTACAAATTATTTTTGCAAAAGCTTAATGTTTTTCTAACTACTTCGTGTTAATCAAGATAGACGTTTCCAGAAATAGTTTCATAGCACTTTAGTTGTACATTTATAAGGGATAGCTGTAGCCAGATGTTTAGAAGTGGGTGGCTATGTACCGTCATGACATTGGGAGAAACAAGTGATAGGTAACGGTACTTCAAAAAGTGACAAAAGGATTAAAAACTTCAACCCAATAATAACGGATATCTCGGAAATGGCGGATGTCACAAAAAAGTTACGTTAAGAAATTTGGGTTTTTAGTTTTTTCTACGCAATAGACAAGTCTCTCTCTCTCCCCCCTCCCCCTCCTCCACCAGTTACACAAAATGCATACCGAATAAAGAGGACTTAACAGGCTATTCGCAGAAAATTCATGATATACATTTTATTCATGTAAATACCTTTTAAAAGGGTGTGTTTCAATAAAAGTCGTTAGCCCTTTTGAGAAAATAAAGAATTGAATTTTCTGTATAAAGGGTAGTTTAGGTGGGGTGAATTTTCTTGGAAAATCTTCGAGTCTCATCTGTGGCAGATACTGAACATAAATACCAAGGTTTGTATATCTCCGACTTCTCATTTTTAATTACAGGGTTCACACACACACACACACACACACACACACACACACACACACACACACACACACACACACACTTGCGGATCTTTTTTATTTAAAAGTTTTTATTTAGATATTCATTCAGGAGCCTTAAAGCACGGGTTTCCGGAGAAATGTCGATATTTTTTTTTTTTGTGGAATAGATGGAATTTTACATATTATGTATGTACGTGGTAGAGAAAGTAAAAAAATAAGTTTCAGTACCTTCTAAAGAAGCAACACGAAGATTTTCAAGAAAATCCCCCCACAAACTATCCTTTACATGGAACATTTCTCAAAATTTTTTATTTTCTCAAAAATGGCTTTAACGATTTTGATTAAAGCATGACATATTAAAGATATTTACATCACAAATAAAATGTGAATCTTGAATTTTCTGGGAATAGGCTATGAAGTCCACTTCATTCGGAAGGAATTTTGTATAATCTTGTATAACTGGTAAACGTAAACGATAGATGAAAACGTACTACACAAAAAATTCAGAAACACACAATTTATTTAAATTAATCTTTTTTGTGACATAAGCCGTTTAGAGATTGCATAACACTCAAAATTAGTGTGATTTTGACGTTGTGCGAATTTAAGAGCTCTGTTTATGCGAGACTTTTAGAAGTTTTTGTGTTTCAGAAAGTATTCGTTCTCGACTTTGTATAGGAGTCCCCCCATAGTTTGAGACCCACAACTTACTTTAAATTTGCCAATATTAACCCTATCATAAAACGTGTTCACTAATGTGCACCTAATACTACGACGCAAAAGCTGCAATGAACGATTTTTCAGTTTTCTACCGTGGTCTTCTCACGAAGAATAAATAGTATGGGAAAAGCAAGCAGAAGCTGTCATATTTAGCCAGGAGAAACCTGCACTGCATGCCACGCACTGATGTGAAAAAACTGGGTCATTTCTTAAGTGAATACGGTAAAGATCCCCCCCCTCCCATTTATATGGCGACTTTACCTTTGGAACAATTATTGCTCATGGCTAGAACTCGACATTTGCGTTTGTTTAGAATCGTAGGGTTGTTATATAAAATGTTTCAGGCTTACTGGAGTAAAATATAGATACTAATTTATAGTGCATGTAGTTGCCTATTTTGTAGTGGTGCCTTTTCATAGCTTAAGTGCCTTATTTTGGCTTATTTTTTGTTATTGTCATTATTTACTAATTAATATTTCAATTCATGCATTAATTATTATTTAATCATTTATTGCAATTCACATTCGGCTCGGAGCCAATGAGTCACTGTTGACAACATGCTTGAGGAAGTTTGTAATACAGGCATTCCTTTCCTAACGTCAGCAGTTGCATTGTTTTGTAATAATTTATAGTGACTACTTAGCAGAATAAAGCTTATATAAATGGTTAACTACTCCAGGGAGGCTGGGGATTAACTCCGACTAAAGAAAGATTCCCATCCTTCAGCCGGAATCGAACCCGGGACCACTGGATTTGCAAGCTACCATGCTAACGGCCAGATAGTCACGGTACACATTATTTCGGCGTATAATGCAAGTTTGTCGTTTTTCTCTAATTAATAATTGGTTACTATTCTCGGTTTTGCGTAACACAGTATTGTGAATCAATGACATTTTCGAGAGACTGCAGCAATCCATGTGTCTTCTGGATGCTAATACAACGTATGTGAAGTAACTATAATAATCGGTATTGTTTTAATAACCCAATTAAAAAAAACACCTGTCTAAACCTGAGAAATTTTCATTAGTCTACTCTTTGGATTGCATAAAAATCGGGCATAATTACCAAAGCGTTGTTTTGCAGGCTGTAATGAAATCAAAGTATATTTACACGAAAATATATTGGTATAGTATGTTTTTAAAATCGGACATTGATATTGTTTTTCTTCACTTAAGTGGGTACACTTTTCTGCCCCAATTTTGTTACAGCTTTCTTGGTTTTTCACAGAGTACCGAAAAAGCATTATTTTTAGACGTGCAATAGGTATTTCGAAGGTGGAGCTCGAAATACATTCAAGAGAAAACCACTCCATTTTAGAATTGTTTCTAATTAAAAAACATTTCAAGATCATGTCTGTAAAGGTGCCTCACATTGGGAATATTTTGTGCAAAACGTGTTGTCGGGTCTATATGGAACACGTTCCTTTCAATATTTTACAAAATAACGAGCTCTATAAGTAAAGGACAAAGTTCCGTGTATCGCCAGAGGATATGGCCTTGGTGTACTGGAGCCTACCCTTAAGCCCCCGGATGAAAATGATTTTTCTATTTACTTCGTTTAAATCGAGGTAAACCTTCCGACTTTTGTTTTCGAGTTATGCAGCACGCACGGACCGACTTTTTTTTTTTAGTGCTTCCCCCCCCCCCGCAGAGGAACCCGATTGTTAATTTCTGTTGTATCGAATGCAATATTTTCTCGATCTTGAATACTAAAGTGGTAAGAGAAACTACAAAAGCAAATCTTGACAACTACAAGTAGTTCAAGAATGAACCCTCGAAAAATGTGGATTCTCAGCCTACAAGTGTTTTTAAACAATTCTGGACCAATGTTCTAAATTGCCATTACTTAATTGGAGAAAATGTGCAGCTTAATGTCATTACAGCCAAAACTCAAAAAGCTATTACACTGCCGTTTGTGAAAATTGCAACACCAAGAATGAATTTCTCGAATAACTCCAAATTTGGTGGAAGTGTGGAAAAGAGTGCAAGCGATAATTGATTAGGTTTGCAGAGAGATGGGGTACACCTAGGCCGAGCAGAACCCTCTCGTGTCGGTCCGACAAGACCAGCGTTGCGCCCAATGTAGTCAGGACAGAGCTGTCAAACAAGGTGGAAACAATAAATTGAGTGCCAGTATGCCTCGTCGACGTCAAAGGTAGCCATATCGTCATGTGAGTGAGTTCGAACGGGGCAGAATGATCGGTCTCCGGGAAGCGGGTTTGTCATACCGTGACATTTCGGCTCGTCAGGGCATGCTGCTACGACAGTGATGGGTGTGTGGAAGCAGTGGATAGATGAAGGTCGTAAGCAGCGAAGAGCCGGTGCTGGACCACGGAACATGACAAAAGCATAGGATGACCTTCATCTTGTCCTCATGGCCATAACGGATTGTACAGCTTCATCCACAGTGTTGGCTCGACGCTGGAGCACTGCAACAGGTGTGAACTTGTCTGCATCAACGGTTTGTCGCCGTCTGCTGCAGGTTAAACTGGTTGCATGCATGCCATTACGTCAGCTTGCATTGTCCAGAAATCGCAAGCTCCTCCGAATGCAATGGGCACGTGAACACCGTCACTTGGGTGCTGAGTGGCAAAATGTAGTCTTTTCGGACAAGCCCCGCTTCAAAGTGTCCTATAGTGATGGCCGCAAACGTGTCCGGCGGTACCATGGTGAGCGCAACCTGGAGGGCTGTATTGTTGAGAGGCATAGCGGACAAACACCAGGTGTGATGGTTTGGGGGCCATTGGTTACAACAACCGATCTCGCTTCCTACGAATTGAGGGCACTTTGAACAGCAACCGGTACCTAACGTGTTTGTAGAGCCTGAGGTACTCCCCCTGCTTCAGGCATCTCCACAGGCCACATTTCAACAGGACAATGCCCGGCCACATATTGCAAGGAATGTACAAGCCTTCTTCGAAGAGCGACGGGTACCATTGCTTACCTGGCCTTCACGTTCGCCTGACAAGTCACCCATCGAACATGTCTGGGATATGGTTGGTCGGCACCTAGTGCGTCACGGACCTCCAGTAACCAACGTCACGGATTTGTGGGCTCGAATACAAACTGCGTGGAGGGAAATCCCTCAGGAACTTATTCAGAACCTTTTTGATTCAATGCCACGACGTATAGCAGCTCTAATTGCTCGGCATAGAGGTCTTACCAAATACTGAATATTAGGGCTCAAAGGTCATGTATAGATGTGAAAAGTTTATCATTTGTTACTTGTCATGTACCTAACCTGTGGTATGAAAATCATTGAATGCATGCGTTTCCTTTTTGACGTTGCAATTTTCACAAACGGTAGTGTATTTAATTAGGTTTGTTTTACTTGGAAGTGTGAAACGGTATATATTCTAGAGAACATGACTGTGGTGCTCTCTGTTATGGTAAACTCAACACTTTCGACTTCCTGTATGGAATGGAATTACTTCCGCTTATATCATCAACGTATTCCCCATTTTCATTGAATGCGACTTTATACAACGGTAAAGGATGCATTATACTACTTACACACGTTAACAATTTTGTGAATTATAACATCGTTTAAAAATGACCGTGTCGTGCCGTGTAATACTAAAATCGGAGTCAATTCCGGGAATACAACTAGAAACTTTAAACGGAATTCCTGCACCTCAACTAACATTTCTGTAATTAGTTTTTTTTTATTTATTTTTATTATTATTTTTTTTTATTTCTTAAAAAGTGCTCATGGTTTTGGTTAAAATATTTTCAGTTTGAGATAAATGGTATTACAGAACGCGTTATTAATTTGTTCGAAATCTCGTGCAAGTGGACAAAATTTACAAGAGGAAAACGCGTATTACTTTTGTTAAATAAAGATTGTATGATTTTCTCTAAAATGTATGTTAGTAGCAGTACATTAAATATTCCCCGATTGTACGCGCTTGTCCACATTGTTTTGTTTCTGCAAATCCCACTTCCAGTATAAGTACATATGACATATTTGGAATATTACAGTTGATTTTTCTATCATATAGCGCAGAACAAAACCTGTAGGTATTACTATTTCTTAAAGACATATTTGAGCCGTACGCTTTAGGAAGTAGCTTTAATGTTTCAGTTGTGATTTCACAGAAAATTAAAATTTTAGCATTTAGCGATTCAATTTTTTTCTTTCCCTACTACGAAGTAGGGGAAGTGTGTATTCCACCCAAACATTAAATATCGAGATTTCATCCGAAATATATGTTTTGGGACCCCCTGAATCCAAAAAACCTATTTTAAGAAAATATTGTGTATGTGTGTGTGTGTGTGTTTGTGAACAGCATAACTCAAAAACGTAAAGCCAGATAAATTTCAAACTTGGTATTTAGGTTCAATACCTTCAAAAGATTTTTCAAGAAATTCCCCACCCAGATTACCGTTTAGATGGAAGATGTTTCGATTCTTTTTTATTTTCTAAAGAATGGTTCTCGCTATTTTTATTAAAATAACATATATTAAAGACATTTCCATGCCAAATTAAATGTATATCTTGAATTTTCTGGGAATAGCCTGTGAGGTCCACTACATTTGGAAGAAATTTTGTATAATCTCCTATAACTGATAAACCTTAAGAGATAAACGTAAACGCACTACACAAAAAATGTGCATATATTAAAAAACACAATTTATTCCAAATAAGTTGCTTTAATTGCATAAGGCATTTCTGAGATATCCGTTATTAAAGGTTCGAATTGTTGGTCATTCTGTCCTGTCAACATTCACTTGTTTCTCGCGATTGCGTGGAAACATTATGGAAATTTAAGGCCAGCTTATAGCTTCCAGTTCTTAAACATTTGACTATCGCTGTTCCCTTTTATCTGTAACGAAATAAGACTCCATAGGTTTACTTCAGTACCTACGGGATTGGTGCTCCCGGGGTCCTGAGGCACGGTCCTCCAGGTTTCGGGGGTTGGGTTTGGGTTAACTACCCTGCCCGTTAAATAGCTTTGTTCCTATTCCTTTGAAGGATAGTCGGGGCGTCGCGTTCGGAATCGCCATGAGGTTCGACCTGGCATGGAGATAGACGGGTCAAGTGGCGTCCCTCCGTGCATGACATTCACTGCAGCTATGGACGCTACTACTGATTCGTCTAGTAATTTCCAAAAAGATACGTATGGTTGATCTTTTTGGAAGGAAATGTTGCTACATCAGGAAAGTATGGCACTCCTCGTAATTTAATAATACGCTTAGCTATACCAGACCGAACACCGCTTAGCTCTTTGAACCCCTTCGTGGTTCAGGCCACTTTGGACAAAATACAGTACAGAACTGTACCCAGCAACGCAATGGGTCTTTATTGATGACTAAGGATGATCCACAGTCCCTTCGTTTACCCCAAGTACATCACTGTGGAACACTATTGTTGAATCACATGCTTCCTTGAATATTTGCCGAGGTGTTGTTACTTCCTCCGCCTTAGACGGCCTTTTTGAAGAAGTTGCCGCCCAACTTTCTAGCCAAGAGGTGTGCAGCTAAACTGCTCCTGCAGGGGGAAGGTTAAATTAAAAATTAAATTGCGTTTTATTTATGAATGCTCTTTAATGCTGTGGTTCTTAGAGTCTCATTCTATGTTGGGCGTGAAAGACTGGAGCTGCGCATGAGGTTCTTTTACGTGCCGTAAATCTACGACACGGGATCACCGGCTTTACTTCCCTTCCGAAGGAAGCCATGCTAAGGATTTTTTATGCCCGAAAAGATCAATCGCCCTCCACCGGGTTTGAGCCCGCGATCCCGGGAACTAGAGGCTAGCATGGTAACCATTACACCACGGAGCACTACAGGGCGGCAAGGTGCGGACAGATACCTACCAAAACGATCTTTTTGACGTTTGCCTTGAGGCAGCTCCCTACCACTTCTGAGGCTGATATGAGATACTGCATATTCGTCAATATATTCCTAACCTTCTACGTTGTTTCTCCTGTCAAGGATTCGGACATATAGCACTATCCTGTAAGCGGTAGCCTTTATGTCCTCGATGTGAAACACACCGACACGACGTTTCTCCTTGCACCTCCATCTCCAAATGTGTGAACTGTGATGGTGCCCATCCTGCATACTCTCCCAGTTACTCCGAGTATACGGAAGAATACGCCATTCAAGAACTCAAGCTATAGAAAAAATTGGTCATCGAAAGGCGAAGGAGAAACTCCGCTTGTTATTTCCCACCAAATTACTCGTGGATCCTCCAGTCAGGTTCTTCGGTCTGCAGCTGTTACTACTACTAGTGTTTCTTCAAAGTTAAAATGTACCTGCATTTGTACCTGTACTTCACGAGTTAGCCACAATGGAAGTTGTTCTAACCCCACCCTATTTCCTTTTCAGCCATCTTCCCTTTCCACTCCTTTGGAATCTTCCAGGCTTCCCCGTCAACGTTCTACCCAATCACATCGGCGTCGGGAACTTTTCACATTTCAGCCGTCACTGAAGTGAGCAATCGGTTTGATGTCTTAACCTTGGATAATCTTCAGACCCATCTATGGATACCGATCAGACGGGTGCTGCCCCTGGTTACTTCGAAAGAACTACCTGTTCACCACATTAATTATGGGGGAACCTCCGGAGTGCGTCAGGGTTTCCCTTTCTGTTACAGCTTTGCGGTGTTCCACCTCCGGTACTGCGGCGGAGGGCGTTGGATTTTTTTCGGGCGTAAAAATCCTTAGCATGGCTTCCTTCGGAAGAGCACTAACACCGGTGGTCCCGTATCATAGATTCACGGCACGTAAAAGAACCTCAAGCATGGTAAAGAAGTCTCTGAGCAAATTAACCGGTCTGTCAATATAGAATGGGACCCTAAGGACCACAGCAGTTAAAGAGCGTCCACAAATAAGTAAAAACAAACCTCTATTACTTCGTCAACCGACGTCATGCAATCCTGGAAATTTACGAGTAGGCACATTGGATGTTTCTCATCCACCAGTGCTTTCTGGTGCTCCTTCGACCCCCGATATCTGACAGCGCTGTGGACATCAATTCTCCATCTATTGCGTGGAAAGATGCAGATAATGGCATTTCTCCAACACCTGTTGTGATATCTCCTTTTCCCAAGGAGTTGTCCACAGCTGTTTCTGTGGATCTGTCCCAGGTCACCAACATTTTCGCAGCAAAGTTTTACCTGCGGTGACCAGTGTTAAATTACAGACTCAAAAGAAGTCCAACGCTGCTGTGAAGTCCAAAACTGATGTCAGCACTACGGATAAATATTTCAAGCAGGAGCTTTCTAAACCATCTTTGTCGCCAGACTCCAAGAAGTTCTTGACATCTAAGGCTCACGTGCGGAAAAACAGACATGTGTCAAAATAGTTTGGAACTGTAGAGTCAGACTCTGGCTTTTAAGGGTCTTTACCCTTTTCACACGGGTTGTTATTAGTTTCCCTTTACTCCTTTACTTATGTTTTTTTTTTTTTGCAGTGGAATATGCATAGTTATCGTTCCCGTAAGGAGGAGCTAGGTCTTCTGCTTTCTACTTATCAGCCTTTGCGTTTGTGCCTTCAGGAGACTAAACTCCGCCTTGAAGACCATATCCACTTTCTTCACTACATGGCTTTTCGTAATGATCTCCCTGTACCTGATGGTGGTCATGCCCATTGGGGGGACTTGTAACATGATGCATCGGGACTTGGGCAGACATGCCTATTCTACTATGCTTCTAAGTCGCTGCGCAAGCATCACATACCATAATTTCGCCTAGTCCGTGGTTTATTTTATTATATTCTCACAAAATCGCTAATCACACCACTGTTATAACTTCCAACTGTAGAAGCAGGACTGAAGACACAAGAGCATTGCAACAAAAATGCTGTGTGTAGATTGCTGTGACAGGCCAAGCAAAGTGCAGCGGGTGTGAAAACAAATGTTTGCATATAACTAGCGATAGTATTTCACATGCATGCGGTATTATCATGAGATATCTCCCAAAAGTTAATTTACACTTTTTAGGGTATTTCATAGCCTTTACTCCCCCATCTATCTCTTCAAGGAAAAATGTTCCTCGCTGATTGATTTTCACAATACAAATTATTTCAATTGAAGTTATACTGAGAAAACTAGCGGCTTATTAATAGCGGCTTTCTCAGTATATATATATATATATATATATATATATATATATATATATATAACATGGAAACCAATCGCACATCATCTCGAAACTGTGCTCTTTAACATATCTCTTACAGAATTGAATAAGGATTTTAGTTATTGAGTTATCACGGTGTAAATAAGATCGTGTTAAATTGTTCTACACTATAAAATTGCTGTGTTCACAAGTGACACGTCGTCCTCCGTGGTGTAGTGGTTACCATGCTAGCTCTAGTTCCCGAGGTCGCGGCTTCAAATCTGCCGGAGGCAATGAATTTTTTTCAGGCGTAAAAATTCTTAGCATGGCTTCTTTCGGAAGGGAAGTAAAGCCGATGGTCCCGTGTCGTAGATTTGCGGCTTGTAAAAGAACCTCAAGTCTGATAAGGAGGCCGCTGAGCAAAATTACTGGTCTTTCACGCCCAATACCGAACTGGTCGCTATGGATCACAGCAGGTATAAGAGCGTCCATAAATAAAACTCTATTTGAATCAGTCAAATCAGGGTTTGAACCCGCGACCTCGGGAACTGGAGGCTAGCATGGTACCCCTAGACCAGGGAGGACGATTCTGTAGTGCGTATCTGTATCTACTGTAGTACTATTAGTTAGTATGCGTACCTCCTTTGGGAGTTGAGGTGGACTCGCGGCCCACGCTTTGAGTAGGGCTGCGAGAGTTTCGCATTCATGAACTATACGCGGGAAGAGCCCGGTATTGTTTCAGGACTAGTAGACTTCAATGACATAATCAAGGACGACGGCCAAAAGAAGTTCACTGAGTGCACGGCTTCCGTTTTTTCTGGGTTTGTTATTTACCCACGAATTCCCTCATCTCGCCCTTGAAACCAAAACAACCTGAAGTTTGCGAAGGACTCGTGACAGTGTTGCCAGTACCAGCGAGATTCAGATAAAGATCGCGTAGGTAGGCGTGCATGCGAACCGGGAGCTTAAACTACCTCATAGTACTGGTCCAAGATTTCAAATCACCTAAGAGCGCAATTGAAGTTCTCACAACAGCATTCTAAAATGTCCATTTGCAGCAAAAGTGAAATGAAATAATTAACGAAAATCTAATTTTATGTCTAAATGGGCGTGAAACCTGAGCAAATATAGAGGCGTTTGTTATTGTGAGCGTACACATGTAGATAATTATTTCATATAAATAAGAACAGAGGATATATATATATATATATATATATATATATATATATATATATTAGTGTGAAAAATGTTTGAAGCTGACCTTTATAACATTAACAGTTGTAATGATGAGAAACCTGATTTGCTGCACTCACATGTCTGTCTCT
The DNA here is from genome assembly GCA_030765065.1 of Deroplatys truncata. Taxonomy (NCBI): domain Eukaryota; kingdom Metazoa; phylum Arthropoda; class Insecta; order Mantodea; family Mantidae; genus Deroplatys; species Deroplatys truncata. The sequence continues at coordinate 151,931,653 of CM060984.1, forward strand.
AGCTAATATCGTTTATTTTTAGCATATAGGCTCTACAGAACGTTATATGTCAATCGATATAAGCGTTTACAAAACTGTTTCATTATGTATTTCGTTGTAGGTGCAGAGGGAGTGCAGGAGGCTGAAACGATAGTCAAATGCTTATAAAGTAGGTCGATATATGCTGGCTCTAAAATTCACGCTCATTCCATAACATCGCGAGAAACAACTGAATGGTGACAGCACTTCAAAAAAGACAATATATTGAAAGGTTAAAGCCAATAGGCAATAACAATATCTTAGAAATGGTTGATGTTACCAAACGTTGTCTGTTTTTTACAGCTTCTTCATTTTTACTTTCTATAATACGTATACTAGGTGGGGGAAGTATTCATGTATTCCACTCAAAATTTTGATGTTGAGATTTCACCGGAAATATATGTTTTGAGGCTCCCTGAATCCAAAAAAAAAAGCATATTTTGACAAAGGTTTGTATGTGAACTGCAGAACTCAAAAACGAAAAGTCTTGTTAAGTACCCAACTTGGTCTTTAGGTTTAGTATCTTCCAATAATGCGACAGGAAGCTGTTCAAGAAAGTCCCTCCACTCCAACTACCCTTTACGTGGAACGTTTTTCTAAATTTTTTATTTTCTAAAAAATGGCTCTAACAATTTTGATTAAAATAACATATATTAAGGATATTTACATCTCAAATAAAATGTATGACTTGAATTTTCTAGGAATAGCCTTTGAAGTCCTTTTCATTCGGAAGGAATTTTATATAATCTTATATAACTGGTAAACGTTAAGCAATAGACGAAAACGTACCACACAAAAAATGTGGATCTCTTTAAAAAACACAATTTATTTTAAATAAGTTTTTTTTGTGGCATAAGCCGTTTCTGAGATATCCGTTATTAAAGGTTCGAATTCATTTTTTTTTTTTTTTTGTCATTCTATTAGGGACGTTTCAACATTTAGTTTTTTCTCGCACTTGCATGGGAACGGTACGGAATTTTAAGACTATCATATAGCGTCCAGTTCTTAAACAATTGACTATCGCTATTCCCTTTGTATCTATAACGAAATGTGTAATGTAGCTATTTCTGCAAAGATTTATTGTGGTTAAAACGCACTGGATGTAAAAAAAAATTCTGATGTGAGGCATTCACATGACTTTCTCTACATTATTTCGCGATTGCATGGGCAGTATAGAATTTTAAGGCCAGTATATAGCGTGTTCTTAAACATTTTGTCGCTGTTCCCTTTGTATCTATAACAAAATGTGTAATGTAGCTATTTCTGTAAAGGTTTGTTTGTATTAAAATGTAGTAGATAGAAAAATAAGCTTGAGTAAGAATAGATTGTAGAAAAAGTCATGTGAATGTATCATCAGAATTTTTCTTACGTAAGTATTGGATGGATTTAAATATTTCCATATTTTGCTTTTCAGGTTCCAGGATTTAAAAACTAATTTTGTGATCCTGTGCCAAATGATTCCGATTACTATATTTTTAAAACGGTTTTCAATGTCTATGTCATTTATTTCATCATAGTATACATTTTCATTTTACTTTCTCTACTAGTATAGCAAGTAGGGGAAGTATTGTATTCCATCCAGAAGTTCGATATCGAGATTTCAGCGGAAATACATGTTTTGAGGCGCTCTGAATCCAAATAAAGCATTTTTGGAAACATCCGTGTGTCTGAACAGTATCACTCAAAAACGAAAATTTTTATTTTCTAAAAAATGGCTAACAATTTTGATTAAAATACCATATATGCAGGATATTTACATGAAAAAAAAATTATCTTTTGAACTTACTGGAAATAGCCTAGGAAGTCTTCTTTATTCGGAAGGAATTTTGTATAATCTTGTATAACTGGTGGAAAAGTATGGAACTCTGGCATATAGCATCCAGCTCTTAAACATTTGATTATCGCTATTCTCTTTGTATTCATAACGTAATGTATAATGTAGCTGTTTTTGCAAAGGTTTATTTGGATTAACTTAGCAGATGGAAAAATAAGCTGTAGTAAGAATGGTTTGAATATCCACTAATAAAAATAGAGGGTAGAGAAAGTCATCTGAATGTATCACATCAGAAATTTTTTTGTACTTGTGTTAAAAATAAGATTTTAGAAACTACGGCTGCACATTTCCGCATTTTACAGCTTCCTTTTTCATTATAAATCCACAACTCAAAAACCCTTCATAACATAAAACTTTGACAGCTTTTAATTCTTTGACTTTTCGGAATGTACACGAAAGTTTTCGGATTTGGTGAAAACTCAAATGTTAAAATGAAAATTATTTGAATCCCAGTTTACCTCTATATATGAAAGTAAATTCAGCCAAATGAAACGTGACAATTAATTTTAAATTATAATTTGTGTTAAATATATTTTTAAACACTTAGTCCTAATATCAGTTTTCCCAGATTCTTTGAAATTTCAGTGCGAACATTCCTTTAATAGAAATCGCCGACCAATTTTGAACAATGTAAGCTTAATAGTTCTTAAGTTGTGTTTAATTTTAATCAACATAAAGCCTCTTGCGTATTGGACTTGCCTGACAAGTGGCAGAAATGCTCTCAGATATTTGTAACAAAAGTTATTTGGGTTTTAATATCCAGCGAATGGACTTTCTCGGATATTTTTTCCTGCACTGGGTTGCACATAGAAACCAAGGACAATTTTTAAATCGTTCGCATGTGTCTTTTAAAACTCTCCTTCCTGGCGAACTTGATAGAGGAAGAACAGAAATCCCCCCCCCAAAAAAAAATAACTGAAAAGTATTTCGAGAAGTCATGAAGGACTTTAGTGATGGTGATGTAGGGGACAAGTAGAGATATAAGTTTATTTGCGAATATTATTAGGTTTGTTCACAATACACAGTCTGTAATCAGTTCCTGTCCAAATATTTAAATGTACATGCATTACTGTGGCATCTGCTACCATCATTCAGAATCTGTGCCTGCTGTTTGCTGCGTTCTGATTCTGACGGAATCAGAAGTTTGTTGGAACCGTAAATGAAATGGGTAACTCGGTTTCGTTGGAACGCACTGTCAGTCAGATGTCTTTAAACATCTTGAAGGTGGGTGGTAACTATGAGAGACTAGTTGGAACGGTTCTATATTCTTTTCTGTCTTTCTTTTTATAGTACACATTTATATATAAGTAATACGAGTGCTGGCAGTTTTTCAATAATTTTTTTTGTAGGGAAGTTTAACCGGGTAGGCCATATCGGACGATGAATGAAGCGATACTTAAATGAGCAGGGCGTCCATAGAACGTATTCATCTTTTCAGGGTAAGAGAAAACATCGGAAAGGCTTTATCTGGGCAACTCGCTGAGATTCGAACTCCGGGCCTCTTGAGTGCGAGGCAGACGCCCACACCACAGAGGTGAATGTTACGTTGATCGATTCTATATTAAAAATGAACACTTTCTGTTTTATATATTCAGCTCAATGAGAAAACTTTCGTTTTCTTAAGAATAAAGACTTGTTACCTCACACACGATTACTTATCTCCAGGTCAATCTTGGTCTCTTAAATGTGAGTAATATACCCGTGTCATATGAACTTTAGACCATGTAGCGTGGTGTCGTGTTGCTCAACTTTGGCGACGTATGTTAGTGGGTAGATGTTTTTATTTTGTGGCATTTGGTTCTGTCTCATCAATAGTCGTTGCAAAACTGCTTACGGAGTATCCTGTGTTGCTTAATACCTTCGGTAGTAATGTAAGGCAAATGTGAAGTCCGTCAAGAAGTGAAAACATGCGACATGCACGAAGGCATAGCTATAAAGTAAGTTAACAAAGCAGTAAATAAAATTGTAATAAGCAGAAATGTGATATAAGTCAGAGGTGGCGAAAACGGCACTCGCGAGTCATTTTGACTCGTAGGCGCCGTTCTCCCTCTGCTACTGTCCCTTTGTTTTTCACATGCTGCTGAGCGATGCAGTGTGTGTTGCATATTTGGTGACTCATGGAAGGAAGGTATTTTCCCCACCCTTTATATAAGCAATTTAGCCATTAAGTGAATAATAATCTCGGATTGGAAAGTTTCAAACGGTCATAGGGATTTCCAAGCATTAAAGCCAAGACGAAGGGAAGTGAAAAATTAAAATTGACTGTTATTTATGGACGCTCTTTAACTACTATGATTCTTAGCGTCCCATTCTTTATTGGGTGTGAAAGACCGGTAATTTTGCTCAGAGGCCTCTTTATCAGACTTGAGGTTCTTTTAGGTGCCGTAAATCTACGACACGGGACTACTGGCTTTACTTCCCTTCCGAAGGAAGCCATGCTAAGGATTTTTACGCCCGAAAAAATCCATCGCCCTCCGCCGGGTTTGAACCCGCGGCCTCGGGAACTAGAGGACGACGAAAGGAAGTGAGCGCACATGTAGCCATGCCCAATATGGAGAAGAAAATGAGCTTGTAAAACCGAGAACATATCACATTTAATTTATACCAAATATGAATATGTACTATTTCTAAGATGAACGTTTAACCACGTTGAACTCTGCTTCCATTACTGGAGCATAAACTCGACATAAAGTAAGTACTGGAAAGTTTTTATCATCAAACTATATTCACTCGTAAAAGTGGAGTGTGTACCTTATAGTCATGTTTGCCTCTATGTGTGGGAGAGGGAACAGCATATCTCAAAAACGAAAAGTCGGTTAAATGTCGAACTCCGTATTTAATTTAAGCCTCTTCCAAGGATGCGATACGAAGATTTTGAAGAAAGCTCCCCCACCCCATACTACCCTTTACATGGAAAAGTTTCGGTATTTTTGATTTTCTCAAAAATGAGTAAGGATTGCCATTATGTTTGATATTTGCATGACAAATAAAATTTATGTCTTGAATTTTCTGGGAATAGCCTGTGAAGTCCTCTTCATTTTGAATAACTTTTGTATAACTGGTAAACCTAAGAGGTAGCAAAATCTTACTGCACAGAAGTGTAGATCTTGTTAAAGGACGCAATTTATGTCAAAACTTTTTATGGCGTTAACCATTTTCGATATATTTTTTTCGTACTGGTTTGAATTTTTAAATATTTTGTACTTTTTTTCAACTACAAATCGCCATTTTCCCCCTTCTTTTCCCTTTCGTAATTGTGCAAAAAGAACGGAATTTCAAAACTGTTTTTACAAGATCGCCTTACTTTACTCATTATTCTTATACCTACAACGAAATGTGTAATTATTTAACTCTATTAACAAGAAATAGAAGAATAAGTTTTTGTATGAGGAGTTTGTAGAAGAGTGAGTAGAAAAGTCATGTAAATGTAATACATCCTTTATTTGTGTGTTTCCTGTTATTTATCTAAAAATGTGCGCCCCCACCCGCTGATGTGTCCATCCAATTCTCGCCCCGCTGGCTTTTAAACCTGGTGTCTTATTGTTTGAATGTAAGCGGAAGTAGGGCCATTAAAGTTGGCAACTGAGTGCTAATAGCAATCGTGTCGTGATGTATCTACGTATATGCTGTCACTGGGGCAGTGTGTAACCAAAATATATATATATAGAATCATGCTCATGCAGTTAAAATTGTCACCTAGTTTCGTTTCCGGAGTGTCTTCTGTAAGCCCACGTTACATAGTCAAGTCCTGATTATATCTTGGCATGCAGAATGGTGTAATGGCCGTTACGCGCAAAGGCATAATAATTCATATATAACAAGGGACACGCGTCATGTTCCGAGCTTGCCAACTCCTCAAGGTAAAAAGTGAAAGCACTGTTGTGCATAGAGTAACAAAGATCGCCTTTTGATGTTGCATTTTATCAGTTGGTGATGGACCGCACTATTTTTCGTGGCTTTTGCCAAAGATTTTCCTTCATTCTTACTGCATATTCCTTTCTCTACTGATTATCCGGTTTTGAGAATCCCTGAATCTAAAAAGTGTATTTTTGGAAAAAGATGCGCGCGCGCCTGTATGAGCAGCATAACTCAAAAACCAAAAGTCGGTTGAGTACCACTTGGCCTTGGTTTAGTCCCTTCCAAGGATGCGACACGGAAGATTTTTCAAGAAAATTCCCCCACCCTAAAATACCCTTTACATAACATATTTTCGTTATTTTTTTTTATTAAAATACCATGCGTTTAAGCTATTAGCGTGACATATGAAATTTATATTTGTGAAGTCCTTAATTCTGAATGATTTTTTTTATAACTTATAAACCGTAAGACAGAGAGAAAAATTTACTGCACAAAAATGTAGATTGGTTAAATCACAATTTATGCAAATAGAAATGTTTATGGCATTAACCATTTCCGAAACATTCTTTATTATCGGTTGGAACTGTCAAATACTTTATTCCGTTTTAACCACAAAATGTTTTTTTAGGGTTTGACTCGCTTAAGCCCACGGTATTCCCTTATTCCCCTTGTACCTACAAGGAAATAGATATGTAATAAAACCATTTCTGCAAATATTTATCTGGATTAGCGTGAAGTGGATAGAAGAATAAGCTTTTTTAAGAATAGCTTGTTGAAGAATGGGGTACAGAGTCATGTGAATGTAACACATATACATTTCTCCCTTTTACTGTTTTTTAATGTTATCGGGTTTAGGTACAATAACTTGCATTAAAAACGTTTCTGGAAGTAAGTAGATCGATTTAAAATGTTATCCTTTTAGATAGAAAAATAACCTACTACCGAGAGAATGTGAAGGTCAACTTAATTTGAGCCAAATAGGTCCCCCCCCCCCGTTGCATTACATGCTTTCGAAGTATTGTTAGATTATGTTTACGTCTACCAATTAGAAATGCTCAAGATTTTGATGACGGTGCATGCAATTAAAGTTAATATTAAATTGAAATAATTTCTAGTCAAAACATTTAACTTGAATAACGAAACTTGGATGGAAGAATCATTTTTATTTAAGTAAGGGTAAACATGATGCGAGAGCTGCACATTAGACTTCTCCTGCTTTTGTCATTGGAGGCTTATAAAACTGAAGTTCTAAGCTATAGAATGTGGGAGTTTTGTGCTTTTGTTATTTTTATGCATCACGATTTAGGCTTTAAATTATTTTTAACGTCCTTCCATCTCTTAGGCGATTTCTCCTGATTCCGTGTTTCTTTGTAATGCTATTTAGGGAATTCTGTCACCTTATTCGTATGATTTTTCCAATGTTCCTTTTACATGTCTATTGATTATGTGGTTAATTTCTCCATCTGTAATAGATCTTGTCTGATTTAAGTCTTCCAGTTAACACATAGTTGTCCTCCGTGGTGTAGTGGTTACCATGCTAGCCTCTAGTTCCCGAGGTCGCAGGTTCAAACCCGGCGGAGGGCGATGGAGTTTTTCGGGCGTAAAAATCCTTAGCATGGCTTCCTTCGGAAGGGAAGTAAAGCTGGTGGTCTCGTGTCGTAGATTTACGGCACGTAAAAGAACCTCAAACCTGATAGAGGCCTCTGAGCAAAATTACCGGTCTTTCAGCCCAATATGGAATGGGAGTTATAGAGCGTCCATAAATAAAACTCGATTTAATTTAGTATAGTTGAATTTGCATTCTTTATCAGTTGCATCTATTTCACCCTAATATCTATAAGATTTAAATTGTCATAGTACTGCTATTGCAATACATGTTTATTTTTTAATGCAGGTTATTTTATATCTATTGGCGTATATTTTCAGTAAGACGTTAGCTGAGTTGACGTAAATCATTAATGACTACTAACATCTGATCACTTGTAAATACCATAGATTTGTTTCTCCCCCTGCTACATTGAGAGTTGATACCGGTTCTAACTTTATCGTTCTTATATTTTTATCGTATATATTTTAAGAGTGATTTACAAAGGGTAGACTTGTCTCATAACCCGGTTAATTATTGCTGATTCTCTATTTTGCCCAGTATGCACCTTTTGATAATGCTTACGAAATGCAGTAGTATGTCCTTTGTTCAACAGTATCGATTCACCAAAACTATGGGCAATTCAATAGCGGGAAACCCGGGTTCGATTCCCGATGCCGACGTGGGGAGAAAAGGTCCAGGGTGCACTCAGCCTCGTTAGGTTCCTGAGAGGCCAATTGTGGAGCTCGATCGAAAAGTAGCGGCTGGACGGCAGGCCTTGGCCCGACGACGGGCTGTTGCGCCACGGAGTTTAGTTTATGGACAATTCAAAGCTATGTGTACGCTAAAGAAAACATCTGATGTTACACTCACATGACTTTCTCTATTCTTGTACAAAATGTTTTTACAAACGCTTATTCTCTATATGCTTCATGTTAATCTTGTTGCTAATTTTCTTGTAGATGCAAGGTGAATATGGTAGGCTTTAAGCGATAGTCAAATCTTTTAAGAGCTGGTTGCTATGTGGCGCATTCCATTCTCTTTGTATGTCCAGGACATAAAAAAATGAATAACGAATTCCTATTTGAGAAAAAGTATTGAAAAATTTAAGGGAATAATAAGCAATATCTCGAAAATGATTCACCCAACAAAAAACAATGTATATGACATAAATTGTGTATTTTAACGCGATCTACAGTTTTTGTATAGTAAAATTTTGTCTATCTCTTATGGTTTACCAGTTATGCAAAAGTCGTTCACAATGAAGAATACTTTTGGAGACATTCCCAGAAAATTCAAGATATACATTTTATTTGTCATGAAAATATCTTAAACATATGATATTTTAATCAAAATCTTTAGTCATTTTTGAGAAAATTAAAATTTTCGAAAAATGTTCCATGTGAAGGGTAATCTGGGGTGAGGGGATTTTCTTGAAAACCTTCGTGTCGCATCTCTGGAAGATACTGAACCTAAATACCAAGTTTTGTGTTTATCCGACTGTTCGTTTCTGAGTTACGCTGTTCACACACACACACACACACACACACACACACACACACACACACACACACACCGGACATGTTTTCCGAAATGCTTTTTTTGGATTCAGGGGGTCTCAAAACATATATTTCCGGTGAAATCTCGGTATCGAATTTTTGGGTGGAATACAATACTTACTATACGTAGCAGAGAAAGTAAAAATTGGTGGCTTAAAAGGACATTCTGGAAGCTTGTCGGCCTTGAAAATTAGCTATGCAAAATTTGTTCTAAAATTAGCACATGCAACACGAGTTTTCCAGAGACACTTCGTGCATAGGAAGACTGACAAACCCCGAGCTCCAGTGTCTCTTTATGCAGCCTGAATTAATAACGCCGCTTCCGTTCGCTAGTTTGACATGTTTTAGGAAAATAAGCAGAAACCAGCGGAAAAGAATGCATGGTTGCTCCGACATTTAGTACCCCTGCAGAATATGAAATCATCTCATTTGTTTGCTTCCAGCAGAGTTGGACATTGGGGAATAGACCGAATTTCGATGGTTGAAGAAAACATGATTATTTATTAAAGGTTTTCTAGAAGAAAGAAAAGAAAACCTCACTGTTCTATCTATTTCTTGTTAATTGAAATAAACTTATATATCAGATTTGTAAAAAGCGGATCGCTATGTGATAATATTGGAATTCCATTCTCTTTGCACGACCACGAGAAAAAAAGAAAAGGGACTCACCAATTGAAAAACGTATACGGTTTTGAAAATTCAAACCAATAACGATGAATATCTCGGAAATATTAATGCCACAAAAAATTACGTGCCTTAACGAGATCGACATTTTCTGCGTAAGATTTTGTCTATCTCATAGGTTTATCAATTATATTCAGATTCACTCAGTCAGAATGAAGCGGATTTCACAACCTATTTCCTAGAACATTCAAGATATACGTTTTATTTGTGTTGTAAATATCTGAAACATGCGGTATTGTAATCAAAATCGTATGCCCCCCTTTGTGTGTGTGTGTGTGTGTGTGTGTGTGTGTTTGTGTGTGTGTGTGTGTGTGAGAGAGAATCAAAAGTAACTGAACATTTTTCTTATAAAGGGTAGTTTGCGGTGGGAGAATTTTCTTGAAAATCTTTATAGCTCATCCTTGAAAGACGAACTTAAATACTAAGGTTGGTATTTTCGTTTTTGAGTTATTGTGTTCACAGATAGATAAATCCACACACGGACCTTTTTCTAAAAATGCTATTTTTTAATTCAGGAATATTTAAAACGTGAATTTCATATAAAATCTTGTTATCGAATGTTTGGGCGGAATACAATAGTTAATTTCTCTAGTTACTATAGTAAATAAGCAGTAGGGGAAGTAAAATGGGGCTAGATAAGACGGATATCTCTCATTCAGACAATAGAAAACGTCTTCCAGCGCGGATATCGGACATTGCGGTGGCTGCTTTAGGAGACATACTGCTGTTTTGAGTTCCACATGTTTTGACGGAAAGATCAACCCCTGAAGATTACTTCCCACTCGTCAGATGTGGTCGAAGGATGCATCCTTTACAGATGAAAATAACATTTAAATGTTTGGTACAAAGGCCCTAGACTGGCTGGGTTCATGACGTTTCCACTTGTGACCACTGATATGGGCTATCCTGACGAGAAATATCATTTACTGTAGTTTAGTCCTCTAATAGTTGCCCATATGCTTTTATACGTGATTCAAGTTTGTGATTTTTACACTGGGACATCCAAATTAACAGGACTGGTTGCAATATTAGAGGTAAAAGAAGAAAAAATAGAACAATACCTACGTGCCTTCCGAAATCGCCAACAGAATCACCAGGGACATTAGACTGGACTTTCTATTTATTTTTTACCCACGTTATACATTTTGCTAGTATTTTTTTCACGTTTTGTTTATGTCTAAATCCATTCACCAGTTAGGGATAGAATGAGTTGTTTTCGGCATAAAAATACTTAGCACCTTAGTTAAATATGAAAAACTGGAAGAACACGGACTCTAGATACATGACTTTAAAATGCATATGAATGGACGAACTTGCGTAATTCTCTGTATACTACATAACGAGGAAAGAAAGGGTTGAGATTAAGCTACACTAATTTACGAATCCATTCTTTAATTGCTCTTTAGTTTTCTTTTGAGTTTTAAAATGTTTTAAGGCTTTCACCTTTTTATAATAAATTCGTTGGTTGTTTAATATTTTGATTTGATACGTAACGGTTATGTAACTTGCACGAAATTGCAATTGAAAACTAATAATAAGGATAATTATTTCTTTATTTACTGTCAAGCACTTTAGAATCAAACATTCTGAGAGTGAAATATCTTGGCGATAACTAGAGGAAAGCTTATCACTCAAGGAATATCAGTGTTATTAGTATATGGGTATTTATTAATATCACTTACATCTAGCATAGACCTGTAATACTACAAGCCTACTATGGGTTTGGTGGTAACTTTAACGAATAAGCTCCCAGTCATTATTTGATCTTTTATATCACAAAATGACACATTGAGTTACAAAACAGCAAGCCAAAAATTATTATTGGTCTGCGGAAGTCCTGTTACTTTCTCTACTGCGTATAGTAAGCAGGGGAAGTATTGTATTCCACCCAAAAATTCGATACCGAGATTTCACCGGAAATATATGTTTTGAGACCCCCTGAATCCAAGAAAAGCATTTTTGGAAACATGTCCGTGTGTGTGTGTGTGTGTGTGTGTGTGATCAGCATAACTCAGAAACGAACAGTCGGATAAACACCAAACTTGTTATTTAGGTTCAGTATCTTCCAGAGATGCGACACGAAGGTTTTCAAGAAAATCGCCCCACCCAGATTACCCTTTACATGGAACATTTTTCGAAAATTTTAATTTTCTTAAAAATGGCTCTAACGATTTTGATTAAAATATCATATGTTTAAGATATTTTCATGACAAACGAAATGTATATCTCGAATTTTCTAGGAATGTCTTCAAAAGTATTCTTCATTATGAACGACTTTTGTATAACTGGTAAACCATAAGAGATAGACAAAATTTTACTACACAAAAAATGTTGATCGCGTTAAAATACACAATTTATGTCATATTCATTTTTTTTTGAGTGACCCATTTTCGAGATATTGCTTGTTATTCCCTTAAATTTTCCAATACTTGTACTTTTTCTCAAATTCGTTATTAATTTTTTTGTCCTGGTAATCCAAAGAGAATGGAATACTCCACATAGTAACCAGCTCTTAAAATATTTGACTATCGCTTAAAGCCTACAATTCCCCTTGCATCTACAAGAAAATTAGCAATAAGATTAACATCTCAATATCTCGATTAACATGAAGCATATGGAGAGTAAGCGTTTGTAAAAATAGTTTGTACAAGAGCAGACAAAGTCATGTGAATGTACACATCAGATTTTTTTTTTTGTTGTTGTTGTTAGAACGCTACTTTTGCGTATTACAACTTTGGTAAATCTTTGATATTTGAAGTCTGATACTTCACTTCAATTGGACCCTTAACATGGAGTTTGCAAAGGAACAGACATTTCGAGCCGAAAGACAATTCACATTGAATCACCTGTCTACTGTCTAGCTGCTAATGGTCCCTGGTAGGAATGCAATCAGTAAGCTTATCAGTTATCAGTAAACAATTCCATTTACGTCGCGATTATTATCTGACGCCGGACTCGCTCCTCTATAGTTACGGCGGTAATGCCAACCTCGGAAGTACGCATTTTGTCTAGATTAAAGTGAAGAAGTTGCTAAATGATCGCGAAACAGAATAATGCAATGTGTGTTACACCACTATGCATGCTTGGGTTATTAACAAGCGGAGTGGGTGTCTGTTTCAGACACGCGTTATATTATTCAAATTTTGCAGCGATGTCCCGTTACATTTTTAGGTACTTCCTCTACCATGTACATAGTAGGTAGAGAAGGTATTGCATTCCACCCAGAAATGCGATACAGATATTTCACCAAAAATGTTTTGAAACCCCTGAATACCTACATAAAAAAATTAAAATAAGTCCGCGCGCGCGCGCGTGTGTGTGTGTGTTTGTGAACAACATAACTAAAAACGAAATGTCGGATAAATACCAAAGTTGATATTTAAGTTCAGTAAGATGCGACGCGAAGACTCAAGAAAATATCCTCGCCCCAAACTACCTTTTGCATGGAACATTTTACGAATGTTTTGATTTTCTAAAAAATGGCTGCAAGGGTTTTGATTAAAATACCATATATTAAAGATATTTACATGACAAATAAAATTTATATCTTGAATTTTCTGGGAATACGCCTGTGAAGTCCTGTGCATTTGAAAGGCGTTTTGTGTAGTCTTGTGAAGTTATTGGTAATAATCGTTGAGCGATATAGACAAGAACAGACTGTACAAAAAGGTAAATCTCTTTAAAACACACAATTTTTTCAAACAACTTTTTTGTGGCGTAAGGCATTTCCGAGATAACCCATTATTAATGGTTCGATTCGTTCAATACTCTTGTCATTCTTTGGAGTCTTTCGACATTCAGTTGTTTCTCGCGATTGCATTGAAAGGGTAAGGTCAGATACAGCATCCAGTTATTAAACATTTGACTGTCGCTTTGCCCTTGGTATGTATAACGAAACGTGTAATGTAGGTATTTTTGCAAAGGTTTATCTCGATTAAAATGAGGTAGATAGAAGAAACTTTTTTTATTATAATAATTTTTATAGTCGCTAATAAACGATAGCAGTTAGAGAAAGTCATATGAGTGTAACACAGATCCTTTTATTGTCGTCCTCCGTGGTGTAGTGGTTACCATGCCTCTAGTTCCCGAGGTCGCGGGGTCAAACCCAGCGGAGGGCGATGCATTTTTTCGGGAGTAAAAATCATTAGCATGGCTTCCTTCGGAAGGGAAGTAAAGCCGGTGGTCCCGTGTCGTAGATTTACTTACGTAAAAGAACCTCAAGCGTGATAAAGAGGCCTCTGAGCAAAACTTCGGGTCTTTCACGCGCAGTGTAGAATGGGACGCTAAGGACTACAGCATGTTAAGGAACGTCCATAAATAAAAAGAACTAAAAAAAAAAGAATTATTCACTTTATCGTGGTTTAGATCATGCACATGTATGGGAGCAAGCGAACTACGGAGTGGTCCAAAGAAAGCGAAAGCGCGTCCCCTATTTAGGCTTGTTTACTTCAATCAGTTTGCGCAGTTCCAATTTACACATAGAGCTGTCGCACTGTTTTGCAACCATGATGCCTAATTCACGGCGATTTGTCCATGCGATTAGCGTGATATGGAGCATTATCTAGGATTACAACAGTAGAAGAGGGTAAATTAAGAACTATTCTATTTTCGAATCCACTTTTCAAAGTCCGCGTGGTTAATTTGTTCGTAGTGGTCATCTTTAGTTGCCCCCCTCTATTGAAAACGAGAAGAGAATTTTTCAGAAACCCATTTACTCGCATGAACTTACCCTGCATTGAAGCTCAAACTAAATTCCCCTTTACGTTGCCAGCTTTTGCCGAATGTTCACATTCTTGCACTAATTATAAAACGTTTTAAGCAGCAGAGCCTGGATTTGGAGTTCATATTTTAATTGTTGCATCATAGCATTGCTAACGTGTACATAAACCCTTATCATGATGGACCGGATTATGAAAATTAATATTTATTAATCATTTTATGCAATTTTCTATTTGTAAGGCTTTTTTACTTTCTCTACAACGTATAGTAAGTAGGGGAAGTATTGTATTCCACCCAAAAATTCGATACCGAGATTTCACCGCAAATACATGTTTTGAGACCACCTGAATCAAAAAAAAAAAACATTTTTGAAACATGTCCGTGTGTGTGTGTGTGTGTGTGTGTGTGTGAGATCAGCATAACTCAGAAACGAACAGTCGGATAAACACCAAACTTGGTATTTAGGTTCATATCTTCCAGAGACGCGACACGAAGGTTTTCAAGAAAATCCCCCACCCCAGATTACCCTTTATCTGGAACATTTTTCGAAAATTTTAATTTTCTCAAAAATAGCTCTAACGATTTTGATTAAAATATCATATGTTTAAGATATTTTCATGACAAATGAAATGTATATCTCGAATTTTCTGGGAATGTCTCCAAAAGTATTCTTCATTGTGAACGACTTTTGCATAACTGGTAAACCATAAGAGACAGACAAACGTTTACTACACAAAAAATGTAGATCGCGTTAAAATACACAATTTATGGCATATACATTTTGGGGGGGGGTTGAGTGAACCATTTTCGAGATATTGCTTGTTATTCCCTTAAATTTTCCAATACTTATACATTTTCTCAAATAGGAATTCGTTATTCATTTTTTTTGTCCTGGTAATGCAAAGAGAATGGAATACTCCACATAGCAACCAGCTCTTAAAATATTTGACTATCGCTTAAAGCCTACCAATTGCCTTTGCATCTGCAGAAAATTAGCAATAAGATTAACATCTCAATATCTCAATTAACATGAAGCATATGGAGAATAAGCGTTTGTAAAAATAGTTTGTACAAGAGTAGAGAAAGTCATGTTAGTGTAACACAGATTTTTTTCGATTTTAGGTCATTTTGTCATTTGCTTGTCGTTTGCGTCTTTATTTAGTAATTTTCTTGCATTTATTTTGCGTATATGACGAGTTTTGTATTATTGCCATTTATATAAGATTAACTTTTTAAGCGTCGGAAGTTTAACTATTCAATTGAGAAAGAATAATTCTCGCATTCTTGGGAAACAATTACATTCCCATTTAATGATTAATCTGGAAAGGGTTGCCTGTGGGTGGAGGGATGACTATTCTCAGGGGAGCAGGTACCATTAAGTTACGAATTCATGTACCAAGCTTGGAGTAAGATAGGTCAGGTTTCCACTTGTTTTGCGTTAATGCGTGCGTATTATCCTTAACTCGTGTC
Source organism: Deroplatys truncata (assembly GCA_030765065.1). NCBI lineage: Eukaryota > Metazoa > Arthropoda > Insecta > Mantodea > Mantidae > Deroplatys > Deroplatys truncata. The sequence continues at coordinate 151,947,380 of CM060984.1, forward strand.
AGGCTGTGAAATCCTCTTCATTTGCTATAAATTTTGTATAATCTGAGAACTCCAAATAGATAATGCTAAAGTTTATAAGACCTGCTTCAAAAACAATTTCTTAATTTTCTTTTCATATTCATCAAACAAGATCAGTGAACAAATATGCAATTTTAATTAATTGTATAACCACATTTTATACCTAGTTTTACCGCTTGTAGGTATAGTGGCCATATCGATGTATAAATAAATTTATAACCTTCTGTGTACGGATTTTAAAGAATTCAATAAATCTCAGTTTTAGGTCATCTGTTGTTTTTTAAAAAATTTGACATTTTATAGGTGAGTTTTCAAAAATTTAGGTCATCAAAATCCGGTTCCTGTTGAAGGGTTTTTAGTTGCTTCACTGTTGGAAAGCCAGTTTGAAGAAGTAACTGCCCCACGTATGGTACAAAGTTTCCGGTGACCTTCGCCCCAATGTTTAAGAGTCAACTTTGTATTTGTATGTTTTCTTTAAATATTATATACATTTATGTTTGCCTCGGCTGCGTCAGTATTAATTTATAGAAACATGTTTCTCTTGACAGGGTGTGATGCGGCTAAAGAATGTATGCTTACACAAATTATAATTTTTACTTCACTCCATTTATTAATCCTTCACACGATTAAATAACACTTAGCTTATATAGAGAGCTGTGAGATTCTTTTATTAATTACTTTCACTTTTTTTTAACACGTAAACCGTATAATCTCACCGTTATGAATTTTTTGTCTCACACTGAATAGGTATTTAAATGCTCGGGAACGCGTCTCATGTCTGGTTAGGAACACTGTCTACTAGCAACTGACTTCTACCGCCTGAGTTTGCAAATTTCATCTATTTCAAGTCTCTGATTGCCTAATTTTTACTCCAATAGCATACTTTTATTTAACTTTCAGGTTTTCTGGTTGTGATTGGCTATTTATAAACTTTGTTGAAACTTACATTATTGTTGCTCCAAGAATTACTAGTAGCATTATTAAACTTTCCAATTCATTATTGCCTCAAGGTTACCTCATTATTAGCAACTTTCGGCCTCTATTGTCACAGCTCCTGTATTGTTAAGTTACCTAATACATTCACATAACATTATTAAATATGTACATAATTTTATGTTATTTATACACATATAGCTTTAAGGTGGACTATTATTGAATTTTATAGTATATAATTAGACTGAAATCATTTAAGTGTTAAAAATACTGTCTCACTGTTATCTATAGGTAAAACTCTGAGAAATCAGTTATGACGGAGTAACTGTAGTATATGTAAAGACTATTAATGCTAAGTTTACAACATTAAGCAACAACGGAAATGTGTATAAACTTTTGGATAATATTAATGTGGCATTCCCTGGAGAACTTAGGCTCGTAGACAGGCTATAGTTCCACATGGTTCTGCTATGTGTTTGCTAATGCATTTCACAAAGACTGCCACTACAACACGCCACAATAGCTGCATTAGAGAACCTATATGATTTATGAAACATTCCGATAATATAGTTAGCTGCGGGCTCGTGTTTTTCTTCTGCATACAAAGCACACAACTGTTCGAGTTAGAACAACGAAGTGCTTATAGGGACAGAGAAAAGGTCGATTCCCCACTGCAACTAATTTATTGGAAAAGTTTGTCGAACCTCGCTCCACTGCTACCCGCATTACAGTTGTATGTGATGTTAAACCACTGCAGCACTCGGTTAACAACACGGGCAGTAAGCTATGTATGTACTTCAGAGAGAGAGAGAGAGAGAGCTTCAGCAAATACCGTGTAGCGAGATATCAGAACTAATCACAGCATAAAGAGCCATTCACGATGAAAATTACCGCAAACATGTTGCAAGCTTACATCAAATGAATGCCGCTTTGTTTTATTTTTCAGGATATCCAGATTGCTTTGTGTTTCTTGCTCTCTTCGGTATTTTTAATACATTCCCCGGCGTTAACAAAGTCGTGAATACAGTAGACTCGTGATTATCTGAGGTAATAAGAACCGAGACTACCTCGGATATGAAAAACTCAGATAATTGGCTAATAGGTCATAAATTATGCAAAAACGCTTAAAATTGTTTAATGATGACAACACAGTAACTTACATTTATATATAGTACCAAATGAGACTGCTTTTTGAAAAAGTGTTTCATAGCTTTAACCTATTGTGTCTCCTTGAACATTAGCACCGCACTGATACGAAAATGCGTGTGTTTATTTTTCATTTCCTCGATTAACTCAGAACCTTGGTTAATCGCGAGTGTACAATACATGCTTTATTAGCATGCTTTATTTATTTGTAGTGTTTACTATTAAGTGTAGTATTTATCTGACATTTCGTTTTTGAGTTCACACACGCGCGTGGAGCTTTTTAGGGACCTCAAAACATCTATTTCGTATAAAATCTCGATATTAAGTTATTGGCTGGAATGCTACAATAAGTAATTGCTAGAGAAAATAAGAATTAGTTACCACTTTAACAAAACTCATGAATTAAAACACAGGGTGCAGAAATAAAATTGATGCTGAACAATAAGTAATAAACTAGGTGACGCAGATCTGTGTTCCACTAAATTCTGAGATTTTCGTAGATCAGTGTGGCACTGGGCAACAAGCCTTGAGGAGCGTTGATCGGTATGTCCGAATGGTAAGTTTGTACTCTACAGCTCATAGGACGTCCTTTTGGCAGGGAAGGTACCGATAAGATTTCCACAGGTGAATGGAATAGAAGAAGGCCAAGCTTCGCTTTGAAGCTTTTGAACGTTGGCGCTTATTCCAACTTGCTTTGTTTTCCAACAATCTATGGATAAGGGATGTGCCATTTGGAAACTGTCTCCCCAATCAGACCAATTGGTCGAGTAATGAAACGGCATAACAGGAGGTAGGATTTGTACTCCAAGGGATTGTTGAACAACTGCCTGGTGCCAGAGATAGAATGCGGTCGAGGAGAAGGCGCCAGATGAGTGTAATGTCGATATATTTTATAGAAACATTGGAAGGTAGCCAGGGAATACAGGTGTAAAGGATGTGCACAGGAAGAGGATTGCGAACTGTACGAAGAGAACATTTTTTTGCTTCCTGCTTGTGATGTACAGATAAATTTGTCATGTAGAGAAAAGAATGATGTCGACATGAACTACTTTTGGCCTCATTAACTGGAAGGTCTTCCCATAATAGAAAACTTTGAACATCAGAGCGGCACCAGGATAGAGCCTTTAGGAACCATAGATTCTGATTTTCGTGACAATTGTAAGCCTCCAACGTGATCGACAAAGTCCCAGTCTGGTAACACAACAAAGCAAATATCCGAGAAGACCACTGTGATAAAATGTGAGCCTAAGTCCATCATGACGCGCTTTGCCAAAAGTTGACGCTGCATTCAAAGATACTGCTAGGAATGCCTTCTGTTTTCAAACCATGAGATGATATGTTTACTTTCAATACTTTATGTATTAGTAGTTCTATACGCACACAGTATTTTTACTGCGCATAGAACTCATTCTAGTTTATTACAATTTTTTTAACATCCCCTGTATTGCAGCTCTTTTGTCTGTATTTCTCCTGTTCGTGAAGCAAGCTATCCCTCCATTACGTTCAGATACCATGTGCTTTATATCTTCCTTCCTCTCCATAATGAACAAATATCTTGTTCAAATACATTCTGAAGCTTTTCAATTCCCATACACTTGTCCCTATTCATACCAGTCCCTTCTTTTCGTATTTGCTAACTTTATGTATAGGTATGTTTCCTCTCCCATTTTGTTTCAGTGGTGTGTAGAAAGTTGATAAAACTTTGACTGTTGGATTAGTTCTAGCTTTGGGTCTCTGTATCTTCATAACGTCTCCTTGCCTATCTGTAAAACCCTTTGTATTATTCTCCACTAGCATCCATGTTTATCCCTAACTACCCGTTTTAAAATAATTTTGTGATGCCTTTACCGTCCCCATTTTGTAAAGCTAACTTTTGATATTTCTAACACTCTTTTAACGCATTTCCCTCTTCTAATTTCAGGTTTCCGTTTCAATATTATAATGTTGATTGACGAGTCCTTTCCTATCCGAACCACTTCTCTTGCGGTGACTGACGACAGCTCCATTACTGTGCTTCGAAAGCTTAGTTATTTATCAGTCAACTTTGAAGTCTGCATTTACCGCTTTAATTTGAGCAACTAGTGCGAAATAGATTTTCCTGGTTGGAAGCAAACTGAAATGTTAGAACAGTAATTTTGCGAAAAGACGAACTTGGACTGGCAGTATGAATAATTTATTTCAGAACTTAAAGTAACTGTAACATAACTCTCATTATCGACTAATTAATTCCACTGTCAATAAATGTGCAATACACAAGGTGTTCATTTATGAAGAAAAGTAAAAACAAGTAAAAAGTAACTATTCTTTCATTAATTCAGGCCTTCACTTGTTCTCAAGTTAATGGGAGAACATAATATGAGCAATAAACCTCGCTCATGTTATTCTAAGTGGGATTCGAAGCCGATCACACAGTATGACGGCGGAACTTCACCCCTACATCACCGGTGTGGTGGGTTTTCGTATAGGAAGGCAGCTGTTCCCTCTTCATTTGGTGTCCCCCCTTTTGTATTTTACAAATGTAATTTGACGACTGGAAACAGTTTTGCAGCGTAGGACATAGCTAACGATGGCCAACCTCTCCCGAAAATAGGATTTAAACTCCTGAAACGAAATTACAAAATTAAAAGCAGAATACCGGAATACTCGTGTGCTTCAGTGTTAATAGCTAATAAAGTACGTTATCTCCCACGGTTATCTTACACTTCATTCTTTGACGGGCCTGTCTTATCGCGGATTTGAAAGATACCTGAATATAGAAGGAAGATGAATGCGAGGTCGAGAACTATCGATTATCGTTTAGAAATAATTTGGTAGGTGCCTTCGAGTAAATTACCTTGATATTTAACTACAGCAGCTGTCACAGTGCCAGCAACGCTATTGACGAGGTCAATCACTCGGTGGATGACAGAGATGTTTCGGGAAGTTCCAGTGCGTTGAGCACTGAGAAAGGTATCTTTTGTTGGAAACATTTGGAAACCATGGTGTCAGAATGCTATTTATATGCAGCATTTATTATTTTAGAACATTTCGGAAAACACGTTTTCTTGTACTGTTGCTCAGAGAGAGAGAGAGAGAGAGAGAGAGAGAAAGTAGTGTAAGCGTTTAATTGCAGAAACACAAACAAGATGTTATCGAAAACTACTTGTTTTATAGAATTTTGGGGCCCATACTACTTGCATTCTTGTCTGTGGAGAGCACATAACTTTGGTAAAACCTGACACAAATAATTAATAACAGATAATGAACAACCCATGTTTTCAAGCATTCATGAAGGATATATTTACGCTTTTACTGTTGTGTGTATATTGTGATTCACAAATTTTGATGTTAATTAAGAAAAATCTTGTGTTGCATTCACATGACTTTACCCTCTATCGCTTATTAGTTGGCGTATAAATTATTCTTATTTTCCTATCTTCATTTTAATCGAGATAAAACTTTCTGGAAATAGCTGAATTACACATTTCGTTATAAATATAAATGGAATAGCTATGTCAAATGTTTAAGAACTGGCTTTAAAATTCCATTCTCTTTGCATACAATCGCGAGAACTGAATATCAAAAGGACTTGAAAAAAATGACAAAAGTATTGAAAAATTCGAACCATACCCCGGAAATGACTGATGGCACAAAACTTATTTGAAATAAATTGTGCGTTTTAAAGAGATCTACATTTTTTGTGTAGTACGTTTTCGTCTATCGCTCAACGTTTACCGGTTATACAAGATTACAAAAAATGCCTTCCGAATGAGGACTTCACAGGCTATAAGATACTGATCCCAAATATCAAGTTAGGTATTATCCTGGTTTTCATTTTTGAGTTATGCTTCACAGACACACACACACACGGACCTTTTTCTAAAACGTTTTTTTTATTCAGGGGGCCTCAAAACATGTATTTCCATTGAAATCTCGGTATCGAATTTTTTGGTGGAATGCAATTTCTTCTCTATTGTAAGCGGCAGAGAAAGTAAAAATACGTGTAAACGTTTGAATTGTCAACAATGTGTAATTTCAGCACCCCTCTTTTGATATGAGGGTGGTATTTTGTTAAGTGAAGGTCTAATTCGCCTTTATATTACGTAATAAATCGAAACCAGATGTTTGTAGCCCCTATGGAAATGTCGTCCTCCGTGGTGTAGTGGTTACCATGCTAGCCTCGCAGGTTCAAATGCTAGCCTCGCAGGATGGATTTTTTTCGGGCGTAAAAGTCCTTAGCATGGCTTCCTTCGGAAGGGAAGTAAATCCGGTGATCCCGTGTCGTAGAGTTACGGCACGTGAAAGAACCTCAAGCCTGATAGGGGACTCTAAGCAAAATGACCGGTCTTTTACTCCCAATATAGAATGGGTCGCCAAGGTCACAGCAGTTAGGGAGCGTGTATAAGTAAAACTCAATTTCATTTTCCTGCGTAAATACGTGCGAGCACCCTGGGATGCCGAAATGACTCTGGCTTTTAGTGATGAACGAGTCAGCATGTATTCTAGACTTTTATTTCCCACTTTGAAACCCGCAAATCTCATGGCGAATCTTGCTCGTGGACTTAATGTTAACCATGACGTCAATAACACAAAATTGATACAATTTAACCAGATACCTTTCTTTTATTGGTGAAAGGCAGAATTTCGGTGTATACATTGTGCCAAAATCTGAACGATCTGTTAAAAGGTCAGAATAAATAACCAAAAACTGGAAGAGAGGACCATCTAAATGTATGTAGATTGAACGTTATATGGCATCAACAGTAAATGGTGAACGAGATACGCCATGTAGCGGAATCTCACATTACCATTAAGTTCTTTTATATATAATTATTTTTTGTTTTTATAATTGCTATGTGGTTGTATGTTGCTGACCGAAAATGGAGAAATAGTCGCCTTAGAGCAAATGTTTCCATTTCTAGGTATATTTTCTGATTTGTAATTTTTATTTTCACGTTAAACAGTACAAGTCAAATTAAATGGTCTTATTTATAATCTGTATTTCCAATGCATAAATACTGCAGAAGTAATAGTTATAAATATTTATAAGCGATTCTTATGTGTCTATAGCAACATCCTCTATCCCTTTCTCTACAACTTTTCCTATGTTATTCGGAACCAGCAGAATGCGAGTAAGAGTAAAGGTACTTTCTGCCTCCTAGTAGAACGGTGGAGCGAATCCGGGCTCGTGGTAAGAAAGATCGCTGGACCCGAGGACCGAAAGACCGAAACTTCTAGAAGGGTAGTTATTCATCACTATGGCCTATTATTTTTTTCACAATGTTATAAAACTTGTTTGTTTCCATTTTTTACATACCATACTGTTTTATTCAATAACATTAAATACATAATTATTAGCCATATCCTAAATTGGTACAGCAAATTAGAATAACTGTACTTCGGTTTCCAAAACAATTCCCTCCATAATATGCAGAAGATAGCAGGAGTTGATAGAACGGATCACAGTGGTAGCAGGAGCATCTCTTGGCGGACTTGAACACTAGGTCTGGATTCCATCCAGGCCCACCACATTCTCTTCCATCTATTTGTTGTTCTGCTTTGGCCTCACCGCAGAGCCGTCTAATGTTTCTCGGGAAACAGGTGCCAGTTGTGATAGATTGCGGCCGGTGGGGACCTTATTTAAATAGAAAACTTCCTCCAGTGGTGGTGAATCTGGGAACTTCCCTATGATGCAATCGGAATTTCCTCGTATGGCAATAGCTATTCAGTTGAACGAAAATCGCCGGAAACGTCTGCTAAAAGTTGCCAATTTCACGAGCAAGTTCTTTGCCTTCTGCACATCATCGCCCGAAGGTTTCAACGGCAAATGCAACGTCTTCCTCCGTGGTGTAGTGATTACCATGGTAGCCTCTAGTTTCCAAGGTCACGGGATCAAACCAGGCGGAGGACGATGGATTTTTTCGGGGGTAAAAATCCTTAGCATGGCTTCCTTCGGAAGAGAAGTAGAGCCGGTGATCCCATGTCGTAGATTTACGGCACGTGAAAGAACCTCAAGTCTGATAAAGAGGCCTCTGAGCAAAATTACCGCTATTTCACGCCCAATATAGAATGAGACGCTTAGGACCATAGCAGTTAAAGAGCGTGCATAAATAAATTTTTTAAAAAAAGGCAAATGCAACAAAGATGTAATCTTGGGTTATATTGCGGTATTTATGCCGTTCAGAGTCACAGCTGACTCTGCAGCTCCTCCAGCTAGTTGGGAGATAGAGTGCAGGTGCGAAGGGACCACAGTATCCACACAAGTGGTATTCCATTCAAGGACTTGTCATTCTTCCATGGAATCATGGTTAAACCGCCGGGGCGTTTGCCGTCAGATCTGCAAATTCCAGATGGTTCCAAAACAGCTGGAATGCCAGCTGATCTAAGAATTCTCTTTAGAGTGTAATTTATTGCAAAATGTCTGAAAAATCTTCCGGAGATTTTAAGGCAGCTCAAACCATGATGTCCATACTCACTCACACACACACACACACACACACACACACACACACACACACACACACACACACAGTTATATTGCTGGGATATTTTAGATCCAATTCGTATGGATGCAGCAATCCTAAATGGCAATTGTGCGTGAAGGTACCAATGTTGGTAAAACGGTTGGCCAACAGCTTGCCTCTTTCTCTTGATTAACGTTGTAACGTACTCTATCTGCTGGGATGTGTACTGGTCCAAGCAGAGAATCGTGGATACGTTTGGAGTTGAAGGTCTCAGCATTTCTGTTCCCCCAAGATGAGCAGAGGGAATTGAAATGATAAGGTGCACCAGTCCTTTGGAGCTTCTGACATATGACGTGTCTCTACTTCATCACCGTGTACGATAAAAATAGACTTGATGAAGGTGGCAGCACCGTGGGCCGAAGGCTAGGAAATCTGGTAAACAAACATCATTTAGTGTACGAATTTCAAGACCACCAAACCCAATAGGTAAGCTTGCCAAACGCCAGTTTATATCCTCCAAAGGTGTATTCAATATAGATTCCAAGCAACTTCTGATTAATGCATCCATTTCAGTGAGCAAATTGGCGAAAAGCCACAAAGGGCTAGTGCGCATGAAATAATGTGAATTTAGGTATGGCAAACCAATTTGTTAAGGGAAAGTATGCCATATGAGAAGGAAGATTTCTAACAAACCATTGTTAAAGTTTTCATAACCTTTTAGTTTTTCGAGGTGGTTGTTTCTAATGCTTCAGGTGAATCTATTAAAGTCAGTTTTTCTTTAATGACGATTTGAATTCCAAAGAAGATTTCCTGAAATTTAGCTGCAACAGCGTCATCCGTCTTTTAAAAGAGATTGAGCGAGAGCTCACATTTGTTCGAAGCCAATAGATTTGCAGCTTTCCACAAGTTGCTGGGAGTCAGCAAGAACTTTATTTGGTTCCATCATCCAGATAAAACAAGTTAAGACAACTCTTCATTTTCTCAACTAGAGGCTCAATTGCAAAACTGAAAAGCATCGGATCCAAAGGATCACTTTGTTGCGCTCCTGTTTGTGACAGAATTATTTCTGAATTTAAATATAGGTTAGTGGGTAAATCTATATACCTGCCACAAGAAAGGATAAATTGTGCGTATTTGCTGTCTTACACTTTCTAGCATGATATCTCCTTCAATGCAGTTGAATCTATTTTTAAAATCAATCTTGAGAAGAACTTTATTACTGCCATGGTATTTATTAAAGAAGGTACGTACCGAGTCGATCTACAGCATTTCGGAGCAGTGTATCCAAACTGGTGAGGACGGAAGTATGTAGTAGTTTTCTCTTGTAGGCACCTGCAGGCCAGTTTAGCATCTAACCTTCTATAAACTTTGCTTATTGCAATGGGGCATATACCACTTTTCTCAAGTGCAATCAAGAAAGCTCCATACAGAATTGGACAAATGGCACTTGACCACTTATCACGTGATTGCACAATTTGGTTAGGGCTTGCAGAAGTCGCCTTCCAGCAGATATGGAAAGCAGATACTTGATGTGTAGAGGCCTTAGCCCATCTATCCCGTAGGAAGAGCCATTAGAGAAGCTATTAATTTTTTGGTAGACAAGATCACCTGAAACGGTGAGACTATGGGTGTCAGGTGCAGGCAGTTCCGGGAAATAAAGTGACCTAGATGGAAGGGGATGTTTATCCAATAAATCTTTGAAAGTTGCTATGGGTGTTGGACATGCTACTCTTAAGCTGGATGACAGTATACGAACTGCTTCCCATATGTCACCATCGGAAACTTTTGCTTGGACAAGTCGAGAATTTGAAGAAATATGCAAATAAATATTCTTCTTGACGGAATAAGACAGCTTAAAGTCGATTAAATTATCTTTAATACTGGTAATCAAAGATTTCACTTTCCCTTTTCGAGATTTTTCTGGAACTAAAGGTGCAATGTATGAGAGAAGGGAAAGGTCTTGCCAACAATCCTCTGAATACACTCCTCCACTGTAACGCATCGTTCGATGATATGACTCAGTTTGCCAGCAGCCCCTTTTGGAATTCGTCTTAGCACACCAATGTCCGTCTTACATGCTATTATTTTAGTGTTCAGTGTATCCAGTGAAATAAGTTGAGAAGCTTTCTCGACTCCATCAAACGCCGTATTGGGTTGGGTTGTTGCCCAGTGGATACGGACACCTTTGAAAACTCTAAAACTGTCGACACACACAGGACATGTAACTAAATCAGTTCCGCTAGCAGGGATGTTAGGCGGATTTCCCTTAGTCTCACACGAATGACCTATCCACAGAGAATCTGAAGCAGAAATAATCCCAACTTTATTACTCAGACCTGCAGAAGGTCCGTAAGATCAGTTGACACGTTTCAGTGACAAGTTATCGTTAATGTCAAAAGATAGTTCTCGAAGTAAACAGATAGTTTTCATTTCTTTCCATAAAGCAACTGTTATATAATCATATTTCATCACATTCAAATATCACCTTCACTGGCCCAGAATAAGAAAGCACCACCTTTTATAGAGCGTTAGTCAACTGAATTAGTATGACGTATCACGCTTGTATACATGTTCGGCGATTCGTACGTAAGGAATACGAAAGGGAGGCAAGTTAACGTTTTGTCTTACAACGCCGTCTTAACTCGCAATCCCCATGCCTCACCAGCACTACACTTCCGAGTACCTAGTTTAAAGCTGGGTGTAGGAAGATGCATGCTTGCTGTCACGGAGCATTCAGTTGACTGACACTGGCTACGAATTCCGCCGTGTTGGGGATAAGGGTACACCTGATATTTTTGTAGAACAGAATGGCGATAGAGACACTATCTAAGCTAGTCATAGGCTTCGCTGCTGTAGAATTTTGGTTCTTGTGTCTCAAGCAGAAGTGTGCCATAGTAGAAATCTGAAATTGGGCTCTGTAACATTCGGCTTTGAGCTGCTCTTAAACATTTTTTTTTCGGAAATAGATACAAAGGCTAAAATCGGGAATGAAAAAATATATAATACCGGCGGTGGAGGTTTGATATTTCCATTGTGATATATAATATGGAACATCGCAATTTTTCCATTCTTTAGTCTTGGCCTATTTCGAAGCATTCTTCAAGGGGGGAATTCAGTTGAATCCCCGTTGACGTGAATCCCAAAGTGTATCTTCGAAACAATATGCAAAGTCATTCACTCATAATTCTTGAGACACTGCGTTTGAAACCATTTGCCTGTTCTCGTTCGAGTACGGAGTGAGAACCACTGGAATCCTTCAAAAGGTCCATTTTGGTAGGTCCATGTAGTTTCATAATCTGTATTTGGTGTGTTATTATGCAACGGTCCTATAATAGGAGTTATGAAGACGCGAGTGACGAGTAACTTTCGATGTGAGCGAACGTCGAAAACTTCACGAGCATCGTAATAACCATTATATGAGAGTTGCATACAATACTTTTTCTACGACATTTAGATGTACAATAAATGTTTAATATTTAGATGCATACGAAAGAAAATAATGTGATAAATCAATTTCTCGATACGTATTCTAGATGCGCTTCGATAACAAGGGAATATAGATTGGTCGCTGGTATTGATTTTATAAGATGGAGGCGGAAATGTTTATTAGTAATTTGAAGAGGTGGAATTTAGTTCCACACCTCCTGATATCCTGGAGGAGGCGAGGAATGTAAGCAAGAATTTACTTTCTGAAAAATAAAATAAAATGTATGAAAAGTTGCATGACAAGTTCATGGTTTGGCGAGCAAGAAAAAAATGTAACGTCATTATCAGAAAATGTGCTCATAGTTTACTTTGAAGAAATGTCAAAAACAAGGAAATCGACAACCTTGTGGACAAATTATTCGATATTGAAGGCTATTCTAAATGTAAAACGTGGAACTGATATATCCAAGTGTAAAAAGCTGTATTACCGTTAAAACAGAAATCGGTAGGGTACAGAGGGGGGGGGGAGCAAAAACATTTTTGACAAACGAATTTAAAGCCTTCATTGATGAAGCACCTGACAATACGTATCTACTGATAAAGGTATTTAAATATAACTATTTCAGTGGCTCTGAGTATTTGATACAGATTTCTAACAGCAAATAACACATTTAAGTATAGGAGTCGAAAAAATCTTACAGGAATAAATGTGCCTTTGCACAAGGCTGATAATGCCTTAGAACTTCAAAGCCGTTTTTCCTCACTTTTTTATTTTTATAACATTTTTACATCTTGAAAATCTTCCACACGATGCAATTTTTGTTCCAATTTATTTCAAATGTTGTAGGGATACATCCAAAACTGTAAGTATGAAAATGTTGGGAGTGATTTTTGTTTATCGATTATCATTGGTGAAATATTAATTAGAAAATCTAAATAACACGCTAAAATCAGTGAAAACTATTGTTTATAATTGTTTTTCTCAAAAACATCAACTAAAAAGTCTGTATCCAACATTTTTTCTTAAATATTCGTTAGTCAAAATGGATATTTATATTAGTAAACTTTTAACTTTTTCATCGTGTGGAGCATTTTTGTTTACCACGAACTTGAAAACTGCTGGAGATATTGCAGTGTAAATTGTTACACATTCTATTGATTTGGTGTATTACTTGCGGTATGAATTTCAAAAACATATCTTCATAAATGTAAAATTTAGAAATTTCACCCATATACACCCATAATACATACAACGTGAGATCACACTTTTAAAACCTATTACTCTCTGCAATTCAGTTTCGTCGATAAGGATATTAAAATCGATTTAAACAAACGCGCTTTGAGTTTTAATGCTGTAATGAGTAAACTGTCTTTATAATTAAGGTAAATACCATTTCTAGAGTTTTAATGCTTAATAAAGTACTATTTGTCTGCGTATTATGTAGTACTTTATTTAAATTGCGGCCTGAACAAACGAAATAAAAACTTTCACGATAGTTTCAGAGTAATTTGGCTTGTAGATGTGAGACTTAGGACGTGTGCCAAAACTAATGGCTAACCCTTCATTTTGGGTGCGGCAGTTATCTGTTCATTCACATTACTTTGTCTACCCATTATCGTTTATTTTCATAAACCTTCTGCATACTATTCTTGCAAAAGCTTAATTCTTCTATTTCAATTAAAATTCTTTCCGAATGAAGAGGGCTTCATAGGCTATTTCCAGTAAATTGAAGATGTATTATTTGTCATGTAAATATCCTTATGATATTAATATCCTATTGATATTTTAATCAAAATCGTTAATCATTTTTGAAAAATGCTCTACGTAAAGGTAGTTCGGGGCGGGTTGATTTTCTTGAAACTCTTAGGGCGGCGTGCACCATGTTGAAGTAAATTGCTTCGGAAGTAACGTTTAATAAAGAAGTCCTCACTACGGAAGTAGGTTACTACGGGAGCAATTTACTCCGGAAGTAACGCTAGAGAACTCGATTACAATTTACTCTTTTAGTTACGACTACGGAAGTAAGAGCTCGTTACTCCCGGAGGTATTGTTTCGTTTGCGCTATTTATTTGATGCCATCATGAATAAGGTTATGTGCAATAGGAAAAGGGGAGAAACGTCAGCGAAAGAGATAAATGTTTGTTGGTAGAGATAAAGAAAATTCATTTAAACAATATGAGTGTAAAAAAGTGTTATAAAAATGCTGGAAGAGAAGTGCTGCAAAGTTCTGATTGACGAGTTTAATAATTCGAGGGACGGGAAACATGCTGAAGAGCAGCTTAAAATTCTGCAAACAATGTTTCTAATCTTCATTTTGCATCATAGATCACTTGCGGGTTGGAGAAATACCCTTTTTTTATTTCGGAAAAGTTCACCATATCATGGATGGGCACAAAAGAGTAACATGCGTGCAATCAATTCCACACACAATGTGTGGGAAATGTGTAAAAGTGAAGAAGAATTGCCTTTTATTTTCTGAACACTCGTGTATATTTATATGTGTAGGTACTCTGCTCTTAACCTCAAAAGCGCCCTAACAACGCAATGAAATACACGACCAGCAGACGCGTGATGAACGTTTATTTATAAGATCGCCTGTAATACCGGGATTACGATGAACTTTACTTAACGTGACATGGAAAGGCTGGTATAATTGGCATGCACTTAACGTAATGGGAATGACTCTTGATCGATAGCTTTTTTATTACTTCGAGCTAGTGCCGATTGGATCTAATTACCGTGTGAAATCAAACTTGATGCAACTTGACATTGCCAAACTTTTAAGTTACATCGCATTAAGTCAATTCTAAATATCTCCATTTAATACAGTGTCACATTACGTTAAATTCATCGTAATGCCGATTCAAGCATCTGAAACATTCCGGTACGAAACACTCATAGGACGCATAACAATAATTGTAGTTTGGATTATAGAGCTGAGTAACCGCTGTTTTCTTCATCGAGAGCATCAATGTAACCTAAGTAATCGCTGTTTTCTTCATCGAGGGCATCAATGTAACCTAAGTAATCGCTGTTTTCTTCATCGAGAGCATCAATGTAACCTAAGTAATCGCTGTTTTCTTCATCGAGGGCATCAATGTAACCTAAGTAATCGCTGTTTTCTTCATCGAGAGCATCAATGTAACCTAAGTAATCGCTGTTTTCTTCATCGAGGGCATCAATGTAACCTAAGTAATCGCTGTTTTCTTCATCGAGGGCATCAATGTAACCTAAGTAATCGCTGTTTTCTTCATCGAGGGCATCAATGTAACCTAAGTAATCGTGCATCAATGTAACCTAAGTAATCGCCGTTTTCTTCATCGAGAGCATCAATGTGACCTAAGTAATCGCTGTTTTCCTCATCGAGATCATCAATGTAACCTAAGTAATCGCTGTTTTCTTCATCGAGATCACCAATGTAACCTAAGTAATCGCTGTTTTCTTCATCGAGAGCATCAATGTGCCCTAAGTAATCGCTGTTTTCTTCATCGAGAGCATCAATGTGCCCTAAGTAATCGCTGTTTTCTTCATCGAGAGCATCAATGTAACCTAAGTAATCGCTGTTTTCTTCATCGAGAGCATCAATGTGACCTAAGTAATCGCTGTTTTCTTCATCGAGAGCATCAATGTAATCTAAGTAATCGCTGTTTTCTTCATCGAGAGCATCAATGTAATCTAAGTAATCGCTGTTTTCTTCATCGAGAGCATCAATGTGCCCTAAGTAATCGCTGTTTTCTTCATCGAGAGCATCAATGTAACCTAAGTAATCGCTGTTTTCTTCATCGAGAGCATCAATGTAATCTAAGTAATCGCTGTTTTCTTCATCGAGAGCATCAATGTGACCTAAGTAATCGCTGTTTTCTTCATCGAGAGCATCAATGTAACCTAAGTAATCGCTGTTTTCTTCATCGAGAGCATCAATGTAACCTAAGTAATCGCTGTTTTCTTCATCGAGAGCATCAATGTGACCTAAGTAATCGCTGTTTTCTTCATCGAGAGCATCAATGTTACCTAAGTAATCGCTGTTTTCTTCATTGAGAGCATCAATGTAACCTAAGTAATCGCTGTTTTCTTCATCGAGATCATCAATGTAACCTAAGTAATCGCTGTTTTCTTCATCGAGAGCATCAATGTAACCTAAGTAATCGCTGTTTTCTTCATCGAGAGCATCAATGTGACCTAAGTAATCGCTGTTTTCTTCATCGAGAGCATCAATGTAACCTAAGTAATCGCCGTTTTCTTCATCGAGAGCATCAATGTGACCTAAGTAATCGCTGTTTTCTTCATCGAGATCATCAATGTAACCTAAGTAATCGCTGTTTTCTTCATCGAGATCACCAATGTAACCTAAGTAATCGCTGTTTTCTTCATCGAGAGCATCAATGTGCCCTAAGTAATCGCTGTTTTCTTCATCGAGAGCATCAATGTAACCTAAGTAATCGCTGTTTTCTTCATCGAGATCATCAATGTGACCTAAGTAATCGCCGTTTTCTTCATCGAGAGCATCAATGTGCCCTAAGTAATCGCTGTTTTCTTCATCGAGAGCATCAATGTAACCTAAGTAATCGCTGTTTTCTTCATCGAGATCATCAATGTGACCTAAGTAATCGCCGTTTTCTTCATCGAGAGCATCAATGTGCCCTAAGTAATCGCTGTTTTCTTCATCGAGAGCATCAATGTAACCTAAGTAATCGCTGTTTTCTTCATCGAGATCACCAATGTAACCTAAGTAATCGCTGTTTTCTTCATCGAGGGCATCAATGTGCCCTAAGTAATCGCTGCTTTCTTCATCGAGAGCATCAATGTCATCTAAGTAATCGCTGTTTTCTTCATCGAGAGCATCAATGTCATCTAAGTAATCGCTGTTTTCTTCATCGAGGGCATCAATGTGCCCTAAGTAATCGCCGTTTTCTTCATCGAGAGCATCAATGTCATCTAAGTAATCGCTGTTTTCTTCACCGAGATCACCAATGTAACCTAAGTAATCGCTGTTTTCTTCATCGAGGGCATCAATGTGCCCTAAGTAATCGCTGTTTTCTTCATCGAGAGCATCAATGTCATCTAAGTAATCGCTGTTTTCTTCATCGAGAGCATCAATGTCATCTAAGTAATCGCTGTTTTCTTCATCGAGGGCATCGATGTAACCTAAGTAATCGCTGTTTTCTTCATCGAGATCATCAATGCAACCTAAGTAATCGCCGTTTTCTTCATCGAGATCACCAATGTAAGCTAAGTAATCGCCGTTTTCTTCACCGAGAGCATCAATGTAAGCTAAGTAATCGCTGTTTTCTTCATCGAGAGCATCAGTGTAAGCTAAGTAATCGCTGTTTTCTTCATCGAGAGCATCAATGTAATCTAAGTAATCCATAATCGCGTCAAAATATCTTATCCAAATACGATACGTATTCTAGTTCAATCGACAGGTTAGTTACTCCATCCAGGTCGCTACATTTGTGCTCTATTTAATTCCGTAGTAACATACTATATGATGGTGCTCTCCGACATTTATTTCTGCGGCAATTTAATCTGGGAGTATCTGAAAGCAGTAAAAATTCTTCGGAAGTAATTTATTCTCGTATGGAGGCCGCCGATTGTTGACTTGAATAGTAGTTTACTACGAAAGTAGACCTTACTCCAGGTTGGTGCACGCCGCCCTTAGTGTCGCATCTTCGGAAGATGCTGGACTTAAATACCAAATTTGGTATTTATCCAACATTTCATTTGAGGTATGCTGTTCATCGACACACAGTTTTATTTGCAAATTATTTAGAATGATTCAAGATTTGCATATAATATGTAACGTTAGGTATTGAGTAAACCGAATTATGTTCTAAGGCTTCGTTGAAGTCAACTTAAATTAACTATAGGTTACTTTACACAAGATACGTATTTGATTCATTAATTAGATGTCAGCTTGAATTCAGCTTTAGGTCTTGTGAATTGACAAACGTCTGCAATACGATATCGAGGAAAACAAAGTTAACACCTCCGTTGAACCTCTTTTTCCACTTGCCAGCTGTTGTTGCTTCATGGCCTGGAAAGGACTTGGAGGGAACCAAAGAACGAAGATGTTTTTGATAGAAGAATAACTAAACGAAATTGGCCAGCGTACCGAACTTTGGTGAACACCATATCCAGAAGCATGGATACGTTTTGTAAATATTTCTTTTGTCGATGAAACGTTTAACTGACCGTAGGTTGTCTTCTTTCCTATCATTCATGGTTTTAACTGAATTGTTATATAAAACGCTCAGTACTACCTATATAGGGATTTAGAAAGTCCACGTTGTTGGGAAGAGAATATGGGTGGTTTCAACAAGATGGCTAATACTCCGCAGACAGTGCAGAAATTTGAAGTGCTTGAAGATAGGGTGGTTATACCGATGTACGACCACTTCGACCCCCAGAACTAGCAGTGTGTTATTTTTGGGGTGTTTCTAAAGAATAAATAAAATCATAAATATTGTGATTGAACCTGTTCCAATCAACCGTAAGTATTTTCCCCCAATATAGTACCTGTTTAGTAGAGGCAGGACTGCAATTTCAACATCTGTAAGGCGTACAAACTGCTGAGCTGAAAACATGGCGCTTCCGGCACCGGTACCCTTGTAACGAAATTTAGTTTTTTTTAATAGTGTTCAACCCCCCGTTCCTTACCACTCATGGCAGCACAGGCGGTGGACACTGATGACACATAGAATGGAGATATTTGGGAAAGAAATGTGCCTTAGTTTTAGGCTCAGAGTACTTCCGGGGCATTCACCAGTCAGGATTGAGGAAATTCTGGAAAGAGATTGTGACAATCTCGGCGATCTTGCGAGGATTGAAGCCGCGGAGTTAATGGGTCCGTGTTCACCAACCTCGATCGCCAGTTAAGTTTATTTATTCGACTTTTCGTTTTGGGTTATGCTACACACATACACACACCGCCACCACCCATTTTCTCTTTCTCTCTGCCTTTTTTCTAAAAATAAATCTTTTTTGTTTATTTTTTATTCAGGGCCTCGTATTTCCAGTAAAATCTCAATAACATTATCTTCGCTAACTATTAAAGATGGAGAAAATGGTTATTTTCCATAATTAGTTATGGCCTTTCCAGCCCCTCCCCAAATAAGCTTTAAGTAGTTATCTCAAATTAAGTCAAGTGTATCTGCGAGTACTTAATATTAACGCATAACCATAAGAGGCAGATACCCTTGGTCCAAACTGATTCTGGTTCTTTCGCATCAAGTCGTAATCCTTCGTTCTGTTACGTATATTGTCAAGAGGTAAGACGATGCTCCCCTCCCACCCTTTCCTGTCTCCCCCATCCTACATTCAGCCATGCACGTGCGAATTCGTAATATACTGTTAACAACGGTTTGCTGCATATGTACTTAAAATAGTATCCTCACCTTAACGAAAAGCATTTTTGTAACCGTCTTGTTCCAACATAGCGTCTCAGTCCACTGTTTTTCTCGTGTGTATTCCAGTAACTCAACATAATTAAGTGTGATTGGCCGGAAGATTTCTAATTAGCGTTGCCTTCTATTGGAACTAATCTACGACGTATCTAGTAGGTAGAGAAAGTATTCCACCCAACAATTCGATATCGAATTTCAACGGAAATATATGTTTTTGAGTCCCATTGAATTCACAATAAATAAATAAATAAAAATAATAGGAAAAGGTCCGTGTGTGTTTGTGAACAAACATAACTAAAAAACGAAAAGTTGATAAATATCAAATTTGGTATTTAAGTTCAGTGTCCTCAAGATTTTCAATCCCCTACCCCAAATGCGCTTTACATGGAACTTTTTAAAAATTCCTCATTTTCTCAAATGATCCTAACAATTTTGATTTAAACTGCTACATATTTAAGATATTTACGTGAGAAATACAATATATATCTTGAATTTTCAGGGAATAGGCTGTGAAGTCCTCTTCATTCGGAAAGAATTTTGTATAATTTTGTGTAACGATAAACCGTTTACAAAAAGAAAAGGTAACCTCTTTAATAAACACAATTTATTTCAAATACATTTTATTGTGGCATTAGCCGTTTCCGAGATATTCGCGCTTATCCGTTGATTTTTCAATTTTTTTTAAAGTGCTGTCCATTCGACTGTTACTCGAGATGTTATGGAAAGAGCGATCCACATTTAAACATTTGACTATCGCTTCGGTTTTCTGCATCCGCTTTCTGCCAACAACGAAATGGATAATGAAGCTAGTTCTGCAAACTTTTTTTTCTCCGATAACATAAAGCAGACAGAAAAATAAGGTTTCGTAAGAATAGTTGTAGAAAGTATATATAAAATAAATGATGGTGAGTAGAGAAAATCATGTAAGTATAACCCTTTTTTCCCCTAGCTCTGCTATTATCAACGGCGAGAGTTAGAATAAGCGCTAACATGCACTTAGTAACTCGCACTCGTTGTGCATGACAGCAAAGTGTTTACTCACAGATTCTGTATTTGTGTATTTTAACTCTTCTTGTGGTATTATAACAAAAGCAGAGCTTTATCTAGGTTACAGAGAGGTTGGTATTACTAAACGCTTTTGTTGTCATACTGACACCCTATTCATTGAATGCAGAAAAGTCCTTTTTGTCCTTGCAATTACAATGGGTGACATCGCCACTGCAGTGTAATTGTTTAAGTAAATTAGCAGCTGGCGCTCTGTATAGTTCCCGGTAACATAATACACCGCGTTGTCAAGTCAGTTCCTTTGTTGTGTTTTTGTTTCTTTCCCCACAGGACTTAACTGTAGGTGTTGCATTCAGCAACGAAGTTTGTCGTGTTCATACATTTTGTTGTTGTAATATTTATTTTTGGTCGTTTCGACTGCTTGGTCTTATCACGACCTTTCATAATTATGTAACAGATGCATTATATCAACATTGAAAGAGAAGTTTACATTTGAACCCTATTGTATCGGTTGTTTTCAAACTGCGAGGCGCGATCCCAAAGGGGAGCATAATACTTAACATACGAATTGAAATTACCCTAGGGTCATCCCAACACAATTAAATTTAACACAATATACCTTTTAAAGTATATTTCATTAACTGTGTAAATAACTTTTTTGTCGCGTGTTTAGTACATTATGAACAAAGGAAAGAAAAGAAGAGACCACATTTGTATTAAAAGCAAATGCGTACTGTTTACTTAGAGAAATGAGCAGATCTCAACGTTTCTTATGTCCAAGAAACTTGAAAGACAGAAACGCACTCTGCATGTCGCTGGATAAAAGAAAGTTTCAAGCATTATTGGTCGTTGATGCCGTATGCGTTTAACAAGAATATTATTTATTGCCACAAGCAAGTACAGAGTGAGCCAAAAGACTTCGAACCGCCTGCGCGGTTCCTGTCCGCGTCCTCGGCGCTCGTTGCCGTCTGCCGCTATCATAGAAAGGCGTTGTGCATACATTTTTGGCACCTCTTTAGGAAACTATCCATCACTCGCCGTAGTTCACGTTGAGAAATGCTGGCAATTTCCCGGCGGATATTTTGTTTTAATTCTTCCAGGGTGTGTGGGTTTGTCTTGTACACTTTGTTTTAAGTTACACCGGAGGGGTATTTTATGAACAATATTACCGGTGTTTTTCCATTGGGCGTATGGAAATATGATAAAAAAACCATGATAACGCACTGCTGCTATAAACAAATTCTTGTGTGGTTTTGCTTTGCAGTGTGAAGTGCTGTTTTGAGTTTGATGTGATGTGGTTCAGTTATTACGAGTTATTTATTATTTAGTCACAAAGTATATTATGTCTCAGTATATGTTTTCTACTGTACAGCGTGTATTTATTTATGATTCGTATGTGTTAACTCGGTCAGCTCGCCAAGTGAAAGTACGATTTGCAGAAAGATTTCCAGGTGTAAAAGTTCCAGACCGTACAACAATCCATGAACTTTACAGTAAATTTCAGGCCACAGGAAGGTTTCAGGCTAAGAAATCTAAACGAGGCGTTCGGTTCTTACCGAAGAAACATTAGACGACATCGGTCATCGTGTGGAAAATTCCCAAAAAACTTCCATGATGGATAGTTTCCTAAAGAGATGCCAAAAATGTATGGACAACGACGGTGGCCAGTTTCAGAATTTCCTTTCATAAAGGTGGTAAGTAAAACCTTTAAAAGTAGTTTTAAACATGTTATATGATTTCATTCGCGCCTTTCTATGATAGCAGCAGACGGCAAGGAGAGCCGAGGACGCGGATAGGAAAAACACCGCGCAGGCGGTTCGGAGTCTTTTGGTTCACTCTGTACATAATTTGGTTCCTGTCACCAAACCACATTCGCTTATGAGAGGTATTTGTTGAATTTACTGCAGAAGTGGCTTGTTGCACTTGAACAACCATTTCACACCAAACTTGTACACAGAAGGATTTTTCTTGTGCTGTTTTTTGTGAACAGCAGTGATTCATGCCACCAAGAGTGCCTTTAAAAGCTTCAAAATTCCCTCTATCAGCGATTTATGGAATTTGTTAGAACCCCATTACTTGGACTTGTATCACTTTGGTTGGGAATCCTGCACATACAGGAAGATCGCATCTCCCTAGAGTGGCTGTCCGCGAACACATGGATTTTCTGGCCGCAATATTGGTTTGCGGAAACCCTATTTACGCGACCGCAATCCTGTCGATGATTACCTCTGTGGATATATAGCATCATTTATGTGTGAGACCCGTAGGAATACGGAAATGGAATTACATAGTTGCCGGTGCTATTCAAGGGGTTGGGATTTAGCTCACCACACAGTTACTGGAAGCGCCGTTGGGGTAATTTTAACTCATTTAAAACTTTGATTGCTTACTGCTTCCTTTTCAAAACAAAACAACAAAAAAAGTGTGTGATGTTAAGTGCTTACACGAAATATGTGGGAAAAAATCACCAATTTTAAAGCTGTTTTGCTTCTACCTAGAACTACCGTTTGAGTCATTTAGCAATCCTAGATTTACACTGAGAATATTGTTACGATATCTTGCATCATTATGTATTTGGCGAAGCGTATTGTTACACTGTACACGTGTCTGGAGCTGCGTTCTTGCATTTTGCATGCATTGTATGAAATATGTACAATCGGGGCAAAAAAAAGTGCCGATATTAGGAACCACTGTTTAAGTTTGCAATCAATAATTTAATTAACACGCCTCTGCCTCGCCTTCCATCCCCTCATTCGATTACAGAGGTTAATGCTTGAATGCCGAACCAATAAGAGCCGGACTCGTTCAGGGGCTAGTATGGACAGCCTTTGGGAGGCATATTGTTTCAATCATTCAGGTGATATATACCGATTCTCCACTCCTTTCATCGCCCAGCTGGGCCTGACATTTCTTCATAGAGTAATGCTAGCGTATCGGACGTTAGACGATAGCTCACCTAAGGCAGGCGCGGAACACAAATGATGAGATACTGCCAACATTCAAGAATGGAAAACACTAAACGTAATCAAAAGCATCGGCACTTTTTGTTTTATTTTTTGTTGCTTTTTACTCCCTAAGACAAAAACAAATAAATAAAAATGAGCAGACTATCGAAGCGTATATTTGTCTAAGTCCAAATCTTTTCCGCGGCCGATTCACAATGATATCCCGGGACGCATGATTTTAACTTCGTTCTATTGTCACGTTTCATATTGAGTCTCAGCCACTAAATATGCGCTGGCAGCCGAGCGGTTATAAGCAGGTACGTAGTAATGAAGCCTACCGAGGTTCGTATCCCGAGCATAATGTTATCCCCTCAGAAGAACGCAATGGTTATTACGCATACTATAATAAAATTCCTAATCTCTCAGGCTTATTTGATTTTATGCTTACACATAAAAACTGAAACACTCTCCTTTTCGTTTTCAAATTAATTTAGAAATAAGTAAATATTATAATCCTAAATTAAAAACATGATATGATACATTCACATGAATTTCTCCATCTTTATTATTGGGTGTACAAATTGTTCCTACTAAAGCATATTTTTCTGTCCACTACATTTTAATCCAAATAAACCTTTGCAGAAATATTTATATTACACATTTCGTTATAGATATAAAGAGAACAGCGATAGTCAAATGATTAAGAACTGGATGCAAGCTAAATACTCTCATTTGAAGCCTTACCAAATCTTGTTTCCGCCATTTTTATGTTTGAACGTAAACGGCATTGATTGTTGGTAACTGTCACTGCAACATGATACTCCAACTACTTCAGAGTATTAAAAAAAAGGGGGGGGAAGAGCCCAAAGGAGAAGTTGATAAAGATATTTCGATAAACACTGAGTGGAATCATGGACATGATTGATTCAAAAGCAACATTCCTTTAAACGCGATTGGTCATATCGCATTTGCGGCATGGGTGAAATAGTCGTAGTACGCCTACTCTGTATTCACTCTTAGGTTGATCCGCGTCAAAACAAACCCCAGGTGACCAGTGCACCGTATGATTAGATACAAAGTTAGCTGTTTCAATGATAATTTTTGCAGACACCATATATGCCGACATATACTGAATTGTATTAAAGGATATAAAAGTACATAAATATGGAAAGCTTTTTTCGTTGACCATTTCACTTAAATTGAATTGAATTTTATTTATGGACTCTCTTTAACTACTTTGGTCCTTAGCGTCCCATTCTATATTGGACGTGAAAGACTGGTAATTTTGCTCAGAGGCCTCTATCAGGCTTGAGGTTCTTTTACGCTCCGTAAATCTACGACACGAGACCACCGGCTTTACTTCCCTTCCGAAGGAAGTCATGCTAAGGAGTTTTACGCCCGAAAAAATCCATCGTTCTCCACCGGATTTGAACCCGCGACCTCGGGAACTGAGGCAAGCGTGGTAACCACTACACGGAGTCGATTAGCATTTAACTTCAGTGACCAGCCTGGAATAGAGATATTTTGTACTTGGACCAGTCATAACCCAAAGGCAGTTTTGTTGTACTCATTTTTTTTACCCCGACGTGCCATTCATTTTTCCTTGGTTTCATCGAATGTTTTATCCCGCAATTCGCTTTAATTTCAGCTTTCATCTGTCCAACCATTAGCGGAAATTAAATTGCAGGATAAGACTTTCATACCTGTAACACCATTTTGTAATTACAACTAACTTATAACTCTATTTTATTGAATATATTATTTTATATTTATAATTTTATTTGTGAAATAATCTAAATAAAAACAACTATTTGGAGATTGCTTTTAATAACATAATTTAATATTGCTTTATTAAGGTCTCGTATTATATAATTCAAACTTTGTAACTTTTACTGTCTTGCACATGTCTCACAGCTGTTAACATGCGTACATTGAATGAGAGATAGTAACTTGACAAGGACAAAAGAAAGAGACAAAGAAAGGCATTATTGCGTCACGCACCGCTAAGATGTTTGTGTGTCAGTCAGTACTCAAAGGTTGAAAAAAATACAAATGAAGGTGAAGTACACAGGTGCAGCTAATTTGGGAAGTAGAGATATTCAAAATTGTGTAATTATTTCCATCAGCAAAGAATTATTTAAGATAGGCATCTTTGGAATAAGTTGCGTAATTTCCGGCGTTTGTGTTTAGTGCACTAAGGCTAGCCTTGCCATAGGTTTCATGAATGTCCACACGAAACATGAAATAAGTACGTAAGCTCAAATTACAAGATTTCAGAATCCAGATATGCTACTGCGTTACAATAAAATAAAAGCTAAATACAAATTTTAGCAAATACTTTGAATAAATTACCTTAGAGCTTATGTAATAAAATCGTGCAAGGAAGAAATATCGCCATCGCGGTCAGGCAAATGAATTGTTAAACTATGTTGTATTCCATCAAAAATTTCGGTTGAGTCTTCACTTGAAATGCTCTTTTGAGATTCCCGAAGTCCATAAAGGGGGATGGGAAACGAGAGAACATTAACTCAAAAATAAAGTTGTTAAATACCAATATTTACACCCAGCATATTTCAAAGAAGCAACACGAAGATTTTCACGGAATTATTTTTTTATTTTTCCCAAAAATTCCTCGTAACGAATTCGGTTAAATATATTATAGATCTTGCCATGACATTGTTACTAATTTTTTGTGATTAGCCTGTGAGATTTTCTTCAATTTTACCGAATTGTATACTATTTGGAAGCTATAAAGCATAGACCTAACTTAACTGCACAAAAAATATAAAGCTCATTAAAATATTAAACATGTGTCAATTTTTCAGTAGCTTTAGCCGTTTCCTTGTATTTTCCCAAGCAGAAGTACGTCATCTGACGTAACATTTTTGAAAGTTTGCTATTCTTCTTTCTTTTCCTGAGCATATGCTTATTACTGTGATATAGAGATTTGAATGCTGTCTGTGAATGTTGTGTGTAATTCCAAATCTCTTAATTTCAATGTTTCTAGTTAAATATTTGTCTAAGTAATTACTTCGAAATGATTAGTATTTAAAGGACGCTTGTAAATTTGTCGTGGGTAGGGAAAGTCGTGATTGTTGCATATGTCAGATTTTTTAAAGGTTTTTTGTTTGCAGAACGAAATACAATTGTTGATGGTGAATCCGGAAAGCACTGCAGAATAACTCTAATTGCGAGGGTAACTTGGAAGTTCTCGGAATGGACCACAAAATGACGCCACAGAGTTCAAATTCAACAGACTCCTTTGACATCAGTGCACTTGGTACAGCGATGTTCCATTGCCTGAATCCCGTCGGATTCCTCCAGACCTGCAAAATACCTACGCCTCAGCTGACAGTTTAAGTTCTTCATCGGAAGAAAATTTCTCTCCAAGGAACTTTCTCAGTTCAGGGAACAGTCTGATGGAGCTAAGTCACGGGAATAGGATGTGGCAGCAAATCATACCCCGCTTCGTTGATTTTCGCCATCGCAATGTGTGAGGGTCAGCATTGTCTTTTAAAGATGACTTTCTTCTTTGCCAAATCTGGCCTTTTCGTGCGCAGTTTGCTCTTCAGTTGATCATCACGTTGGTAACCTTTTCATTTCCAACTCTTCTCTCTAAATGTGAATCACATGCTCAGAGCTTCAGCAATATCAAACACCTTCATTTTGCTATTCAGCAGAACCATGTCGTGTACTTGTACACAGATTTTCTCTACTTCCGATTTTCAGATTACAAGTGAAATCGGGAGAGCTCTTTGTGGAGTGGTGGTGTTGTATGGCATTGAGATGAATAAATAAACGTACAAATATAAACAAACTAGTTTAGTTGTTGCATGCTTCAACATACCAGTCATGTTTTGTGGTTTTCTTGTACCTCGTAGCACGCTCTTATTAGTTTCTCTAGTACGTATAGTAAGTAGGGGAAGTATTGTATTCGATACCGAGATTTCACCGGAAATACATGTTTTGAGACCCCCTGAATCCAAAAAAAGCATTTTTGGAAACATGTCCGTGTGTGTGTGTGTCTGTGAACAGCTAACTCAGAAACGAACAGTCGGATAAACACCAAACTTGGTATTTTTTCCAGAGATGCGACACGAAGGTTTTCAAGAAAATCCCCCTACCCCACATTACCCTTTACATGGAACATTTTTCGAAAGTTTTAATTTTCTCAAAAACTGCTCTAACGATTTTGATTAAAATATCATATGTTTAAGATATTTTCATGGCAAATGAAATGTATATCTCGAATTTTCTGGGAATGTCTCCAAAAGTATTCTTCATTGTGAACGACTGGTAAACCATAAGAGATAAGACAAAATTTTACTACACAAAAAATGTATATCGCGTTAATATACCTACACAATTTATGTCATATACATTTTTGTTGTTGAGTGAACCATTTTCGAGATATTGCTTGTTATTCCCTTAAATTTTGCAATACTTATACTTTTTCTCAAATTCGTTATTCATTTTTTACTTTCTCTACTACGTATAGTAAGTAGGGGAAGTATTGCATTCCACCCAAAAATTCGATACCGAGATTTCACCGGAAATATATGTTTTGAGACCCACTGAATCCAAAAAAAGCATTTTTGGAAACATGTCCGTGTGTGTGTGTGTGTGTGTGTGTGTGTGTGTGTGTCTGTGAACAGCATAACTCAAAAACGAACAGTCGGATAAACACCAAACTTGGTATTTAGGTTCAGTATCTTCCAGAGATGCGACACGAAGGTTTTCAAGAAAATCCCCCCACCCCAGACTACCCTTTACATGGAAGATTTTTCGAAAATTTTAATTTTCTCAAAAATGGCTCTAACGATTTTGATGAAAATATCATATGTTTAAGATAATGTCATGAGAAATGAAATGTATATCTCGAATTTTCTGGGAATGTCTCCAAAAGTATTCTTCATTGTGAACGACTTTTGCATAACTGGTAAACCGTAAGAGATAGACAGAATTTTACTACACAAAAAAATGTAGATCGCGTTAAAATACACAACTTATGTCATATACATTTCTTTTGTTGAGTGAACCGTTTTCGAGATATTGCTTGTTATTTCCTTAAATATTTCAATACTTATAATTTTTCTCAAATTCGTTATTCATTTTTTTATGTCCTGGACATGCAAAGAGAATGAAATGCGCCACATAGCAACCAGCGTTAAAATATTTGACTATCGCTTATAACCTACCATATTCCCCTTGCATCTACAAGAAAATTACCAATAAGATTGACATCTCGATATCTCGATTAACATGAAGCATATGGAGAATAGGCGTTTGTAAAAATAGATTGTACAAGAGTAGAGAAAGTCATGTGAGTGTAACACATCAGATCTTTTTTGTCCTGGTAATGCAAAGAGAATGGAATACTCCACATAGCAACCAACTCTTAAAACATTTGACTATCTCTTAAAGCCAATTCCCCTTGCATCTACAAGACAATTAGCAATAAGATTAACATCTCAATATCTCGATTAACATGAAGCATATGGGGAATAAGCGTTTGTAAAAATAGTTTATACAAGAGTACAGAAAGTCATGTGTGTGTAACACATCAAAATTTTTTTCAGAATATAGTCATAAAATCCACATCAATTCATGTTATGCTGTAATAAGATTGCTTTAATGGACGAGTGATAATGAGCGATAAGCTACGAAATTTAATAGGTATCTTGTTTTTCTTGATAATAATTCACTGTGAACTATAAAATTGGGATGATTATCGTTTTTACAGAATTACGTAACTCAACTAAAACACCAACCGAGACTCAAAATCGGGAATTCTTGAATATGAGGAAATAGCGTGTCTGCATCACATTCAAGAGGTCCCGAGTTCGAATCATGGTTAAGGTTAGTTATGCAGATATGGTTTTTTTCCGGGGTTTTCCTTTATCCTGAAAAATGAATGTCGGATAACTCTAAACTCTATGCACCCCGGGCACATTTGAGCATAATTTCACCCATTTATGCACCATCCGATACAACCTAACCATTTAAAGGACGTTGAACTTTAAAAAAGATCGTAGTGGAATATAGCTACATGATAGAAGTGCTGTTCGAGCCTAATGAAGCGACTGATTGTGTTTGTAATATTTCTAAATATTAAATACTTTTGAGTTTTTACTTTGTGCTTAGATTTATTGGATTCTCTCGTGTACTATTTTCATTATATGGATGTAGCCTTGAGTATTTCCTTTGTACACCACAACTTTTGACGCAAAAATCATACTAGAACTATTAAAATAATTGTTAATGTTCTCAATACGTGCAGAAAGCTAGTACGAATATCATATGGGGCCGGCAATGCTTCGTGAACTACCCAGCCAACATGGGGCGAACTCCTTAAGAGGTTTATTTAAGGGCAGACGAACATTATTTCGCCATTTTATGTTCCATTCTCGGCCGTCATTGCACATTTTAGTGCATACTTTAATACATAGTACGGCTTTGTTACGTCGTCGTAAAATAGACCTAGTAAACTGCCATAGTAATTGCGAGCAGATTTTCAAGACGATGTTCTTATTTGCATATATCGTCCTTAGGAGGTGTTTCTGCTTTGTAAGATACGCTTCCAGCTGGCTTCCAGCTACTGTCCATTCCAAACCAGAGTGCCTTTCACTGAAAACAAACTCTTTGTATTATCCGCGCGAAAGTAGTTCGCAATCCCCGCCCATAATGGCTGCTTGTTCCCCTCCCACGTGCTTGTTGAACACTATTTTATCTATAAAAAGCGCCCTGCGTGAGAATCATAGTTCAAAATGCAACCTGAAGTAACAATCGACTTTATAACTATGCGGCAATGAACATTTTACTTACATTAATCACAATCCTCGGGCAAAAGTGCAACACCCAAATCCGAATCCTCCGAAGATAACTCTGCTGCCATATCAGAATCAGAACTACCCTCCAAAATAATGACAAGCTTATCCACAATTCCATAGCACTGTCGCACTTAAAACAAGTTCCCACATTTTATCCTCTTCTATGTTGTATTATGTCTGTTTATATTCCGTGCTCGCTTTCGTTACACTTCTCACTGAAACGCCTGTAAAATTCGATATTAGTTTCGTAATATGCACTAATGCAAGTGTCGGGTATTTTTGTAATAGTGAGTTAAATATATGAAGTATTGTTTGTTTTTAGCCAGTGTATTATGAATGACGGTTCGCTTATCATATATCCTGTGTTACGCAAAGTGTTTATTCGGTATTCAGATAGCACCTCTGGGAATTCATTGCTGCATTTCTTGTGTATGCAAGAGAGTGGCAGTCATACATTCGGTTTGGTATTAACAAGCAAGATGCTCTCGGCGTTAGCGCAATAGCAGGCGAAAATCATATTTTGTAATCTCTTAACAGCTAGTATATATCCATTACCTTTAACGATGAGTTCTTATGATAACCGCAATAAAATGTGCAGTTATATACCTTTCCTGCTGTAATATTTCATAATACAATACATGTATTAAGGAACTATTTACGTTGGCCTAGGAGTATATTCTTGGGTTCGTGACAAGCCGAAGCACGTGCTTCTGTTTACATCAGAGGGTACTCTGGTTTGGAATGGACAGTAGACAGTACCAGGGCAAAATTGAGCAATTGGTCTTTATTATGTAGTATAAAAAAAATCTGTTACACTCACATGACTTTCTCTACTCTTGTACAAACTCTTATTCTCCATCTATTTCATATTAATCGAGATAAACATTTGCAGAAACGATCTTTTGACATGCAAAGAGAATTATATTTTACACATAGCGACCAGTTCTAAAAATATTTGACTTTCGCTTAAGGCCTGGTTTTGTATTTGCAAGGGCAATATAGAAATACAGTAGCCTTTAAGCATAGACATATCTCTTAATAGCTAGTTGCTAGGTGCAGCACCAATCTCTTTGCCACAGATTAATGCTCTTTGCATATCCAAAACAAAAAAATCTGATGTGATACACTCACATGACGTTCTCTACTCTTGTACAAACTATTTTTACAAACGCTTATTCTCCATATGCTTCATGTTGATTGAGATATCGAGATGTTATTCTTATTGCTAATTTTCTTGTAGATGCAAGGGGAATTGCTAGGCTTTAAGCAATAGTCAATATTTCAAGAGGTGGTTGCTATGTGGATTATTCCATTCTCTTTGCATTACCAGGACAAAAAAAAAATGAATAACGAATTTGAGAAAAAGTATAAGTATTGCAAAATTTAAGGGAATAACAAGCAATATCTCGAAAAAGGTTCACTCAAAAAAAAATACATATAAGTTGTGTATTTTAACCCAATCTACATTTTTTTGTGTAGTAAAATTTTGTCTATATCTTATGGTTTACCAGTTATGCAAAAGTCGTTCACAATGAACAATACTTTTGGAGACATTGCCAGAAAATTCGAGATATACCTTTCGTTTGTCATGAAAATATCTTAAACATATGATATTTTAATCAAAATCGTCAGAGACGCTTTTGAGAAAATTAAAATTTTCGAAAAATGTTCCATGTAAAGGGTAATCTGGGGTGGGGGGATTTTCTTGAAAACCTTCGTGTCGCATCTCTGGAAAATACTGAACCTAAATGCCAAGTTTGGTGTTTATCCGACTGTTCGTTTCTGAGTTATGCTGTTCACAGACACACACACACACACACACACACACACGGACATGTTTCCAAAAATGCTTTTTTTGGATTCAGTGGGTCTCAAAACATGTGTTTCCAGTGAAATCTCGGTATCGAATTTTTGGGTGGAATACAATACTTCCCCTACTTACTATACGTAGTAGAGAAAGTAAAAATGAATAACGAATTCCCATTTGAGAAAACAAGTATTGAAAATTTAAGGCAATAACAAGCAATATCTCGAAAACGGTTCACTCAACAACAAAAATGTATACGACATAAATTGTGTATTTTAACGCGATCTACATTTTTTGTGAAGTAAAATTTTGTTTATCTCTTACAAGTTATGCAGTTTACCAGTTATGCAAAAGTCGTTCACAACGAAGAATACTTTTGGAGACATTCCCAGAAAATTCAAGATATGCATTTTATTTGTCATGAAAATATCTTAAACATATTGTATTTTAATCAAGATCGTTAGAGCCGTTTTTGAGAAAATTAAAATTTTTGAAAAATGTTCCATGTAAAGGGTAATCTGCGGTGGGGGATTTTCTTGATAACCTCTGGAAGATACTGAACCTAAATACCAAGTTTGGTGTTTATCCGACTGTTCGTTTCTGAGTTACGCTGTTCACACACACACACACACACACACACACACACACACACACACACACACACACACACACACACGGCCATGTTTCCAAAAATGCTTTTTTTGGATTCAGGGTGTCTCAAAACATATATTTCCGGTGAAATCTCGGTATCGAATTTTTGGGTGGAATACAATACTTCCCCTACTTACTGTACGTAGTAGAGAAAGTAATGAGTAGCTGACATACCTTATAAGGATATTCATAATTTCAATATTTTTTAAAGCAGATACTTATAATTAGGGTGAATTAGAACTTACATTATATAGTTTAGTAGAAGGACAACATACCAGCTTATAAAGACTGCTTTAGATAGTGGCTGTTATCCACGGTTACACAATAGCAATTTTCATAATTTCCTATCCGCATGATAACATCAGTTCCTTTTTAGTAATGCATCAGCTTGACGTTTCAAGGTCGTGGACGATGCGCTACAAATGACGTGAATTCGCTTTTACCTCAAATTAGTGCGGTTTCCATTAGTGTTACCTTGGAGAAAATTCCCATTTGAGGGATGTATTTATTTTTAGGCCTAATGCAATACTTCCTCTATCTTATATAACTAGTAGAGAAAAGTAATACTATTTTGTAAGCTCTCACAACTTATTTTCATGTTCACATGTCATTAATCCTAGTTTTCTGGCCAATGAGATGTCTTTCACGGCACACTCTTCGTCTCTCCTTTATCGTAATATGTGTATCTTCTGGTACCTGACTTTTTTTTACCATAAATGTTGACATTCGCTGGCCACGATCATATATAATTATATATTCTACAAACTATTCTTACAAATGCTTAGGTATTTATCTACTTTATTATAAATCGTTGCAGGTACAAAGATAATGCACGAAGTTGAAGCGATAGGCAAATCTTTATATTAAACATTCCTTCTGTGACTTCGCGAGGAACAACTGAATGGTGCCCGCTTCACAAAACGACAAAGGCATTTAAAAAGGCAAACCAATAACAATGAATATCTCACAAATGGTTTATATAAGTAGTTTGAAATAAAAGTATGTGTTGTAAATAGATCAACATTTTTCATCGGTCGAGGTCTTATCTCTATGGTTTACAGTTATATAAAACTAATTCCGAATGAAAAGAACTACACAGGCTGTTCGCAGAATATACAATATGCACATTAACTACTCCTATAAATATCTTAAACATATGGAATTTTAATCAAAATCGTTCCATTTTGGAGAAAATGATTTGATACACGCGCGCGCACGCAAACACAGATCTTTTCCTAGAATATTGCTTATTCATGGGACCTAAAACATGTATTTCCGTTGAACTTCGGATATCGAATTTTTTAATGGAATGCAATACTTCGTCTACCCACTTAAAATAGGCGCCAGAGAGAGGGAATGACAAATGTAGGTTGGTATGGAATTTCTAGAATATTATTCTTTCCAACTTTACATTCTGCTCATATCGCTCGCTCCTTCAAAGTCGCACAGTGCCACAACTTCAATCTCAGTGTGAAATGGTTCTGATACATTTAAAACTTTATGAAATCTTGCAATCTTTTCTTATTCATCACCGAGCTCACTTAAAAGCATAACTTTTTACTTTCTCAGCCACCTACCTAAGAGGAAGTATTGTATTCCACCCATAAATTCGAAGTTGAGATTTCACCGGAAATACATTTTTTGATGTCTCCTGAACCCAAACAAGCCTCGGATAAATACCAAAAATATTTAAGTTCAGTGCATTACAAAGTTGCGACACGAAGATTTTCCAAACATTTACCGAATCCAAACTATCATTTGTATGGAAAAAGTTTCAAACTTTTTTTTTATTTTCTCATAAATGGCCCTAACACTTTTATTAAAGTACCATATATATATATATATATATATATATATGTGTGTGTGTGTGTAAAATATTTACACATTTTATCTTGAATTTTCTGGGAATAGCCTGTAAGTCTTCATTTGTAAAGCATTTTGTATAACTGATAAATCAAAGAGACAGACAAAACTTACTACATACACAAAAAAAATGTCGATCTTGTCGTTCTCCGTGGTGTAGTGGTTACCATGCTAGCCTCTAGTTCCCGAGATCGCGGGTTCAAACCCAGCAGAGGGCGATGGATTTTTTCGGGCGTAAAAATCCTTAGCAATGCTACCTTCGGAAGGGAAGTAAAGCCGGTGATCCCGTGTCGTAGATTTACGGCACGTAAAAGAACCTCAAGCCTGATTAAGAGAACTCTGAGCAAAATTAATGATCTTTCACGCCCAATATAGAATGGGACGCTAAGGGCCACAGCAGTTAAAGAGCGTCCATAAATAATAAAAACACAGCTCGTGTGGATCTCTTTAAAACCCACAATTTATTTGAAATAACTTTTTTATGGTATCGGCCATTTTTCGAGATATTTGTTGCTATCGTTTTTAAGTGTTGTTTCTCATGATATCGTGGAAACGATATGGAATTTCAAGGCCAAAATATAGCCGCCCACTTTTAAGCATCTATCGATTCGGTTTCCTGCCCCCTTTGTACCTATGTATGGCGTTACATATAATGAAACTATTTCTACAAATATTAACATTCTGTTAACATTGAGTAGGAGAAAAATAAGCTTTGGTAACAACATTGTGTAGAGAAAGTCATGTGAATGTAGCATTTAAGATTTTTAGCTCTGTGAAGCACCGTTGATCGGTTGAACGAGTAGTGATTTAGAGCTAAGAACTGTTGACTTAGTTTTCTTCGGAATGAGGCAGAATGGTTTCGAAGGGTAATTTGGGTTTGTGCTACCATAGAGAAATAAACTTAAAATAATCTTGATCCCAGTACCTGAAGAAATAATCATTCACACAGCAGTAGTATGTTTAAGTCGGACTGAATTGTAGTAGCTGTAATGGTGACGCATACCAGTAAATATATCATGACAAGGGTATGTCTTGCTGACTTACTACAATTCCACATGATCCATTGTGAAACACTACATTGGCGTAACCTGGTTATTCTTAGTTCTGATCAAGTCATCCGTTTTATCAATATAGTTAGAAAAGTTTTCAAGATTACCCTTGTGACAAAAGTGACTATGGACATTCTGTGGTTTGCACCAACATCCGGTTTTCATGCGTCAGTTGCAGCGGGTCAATATAGATATGTACCACGAAAAAGCGTTAGAAACAATCTAAAACGCCATTTTGTCCAGGATCACAGTTTGCAGAATCCTCACTTGGGAACGCCCTTGTTTTAATTCATACTAGTTGTCTAGATGAAAATCAGAATAGGGTCGGTTTTGAAACGCTGAGATATAAAACGTCAGTGTTTCATGTCTAGTACGCAAGGGTTTGAACATAAGAATAGGCCTAGTTTTTGAAACGAGGTATAAAACGCAAGGGTTTGAACATAAGAATAGGCCTAGTTTTTGAAACGTTGAGATATACAACGTCAGTGTTTCATGTTTTATACGCAAGGGCTTGAACAAAAGAATAGGCCTAGTTTTTGAAACGAGGTATAAAACGCAAGGGTTTGAACATAAGAATAGGCCTAGTTTTTGAAACGTTGAGATATACAACGTCAGTGTTTCATGTTTTATACGCAAGGGCTTGAACAAAAGAATAGGCCTAGTTTTTGAAACGAGGTATAAAACGCAAGGGTTTGAACATAAGAATAGGCCTAGTTTTTGAAACGTTGAGATATACAACGTCAGTGTTTCATGTTTTATACGCAAGGGCTTGAACAAAAGAATAGGCCTAGTTTTTGAAACGAGGTATAAAACGCAAGGGTTTGAACATAAGAATAGGCCTAGTTTTTGAAACGTTGAGATATACAACGTCAGTGTTTCATGTTTTATACGCAAGGGCTTGAACAAAAGAATAGGCCTAGTTTTTGAAACGAGGTATAAAACGCAAGGGTTTGAACATAAGAATAGGCCTAGTTTTTGAAACGTTGAGATATAAAACGTTAGTGTTTCATGTTTTATATGCAAAGGTTGGAGCATAAGAATAGGGCTACTTTTTGGAACGCTGAGACATAAACGTTTTTCATGTTTTGTAACTAAGGAATTGAAAATGTAAATAAGTATAGCCTGATAGCAATTGTTGCCGAGTTCTATTGTGGAAGTGCGCAAATTTAAAAATTATATGTACTATAAATTGGGGTAGTTTTTGCAAATTGTAAGGCAACCAACGTTTTTTCTGGGCTCTATAGTTGTACAATAGTTTAACCATCTGGGTTAAACAGTGCAGATTTCTACATAAAGCTTTTAAAATGTGGTAGGGGTAGTTGCAGCTTAAAATTAAATTTGTGTTCAATAGTGTTAATGTATAAACTTTTATTAAGATAGGTTTAAAGAGTGTTGATTGGTACGTAAGAGGTGGAAAATAAGGGTAGCGGGAAATTTTTGAAACTGCAGGGTGCTTTTGGGAGTGGGTGTAGCAGTTTTAAAACACAATTGCACTATTTTGATAAAACTCATATCAAAATGCTCCTTTATTACAGTGTTCTGATGGAATTTTGGTGGTACGAACACGATATAAAGTCCCCCTCCCCTTTTAGTCCTTTGGGTTGGAAGCCATTAAATGCCTACCATGTTCGCAAAAAAGCGCCAAAATATTGGCTGATATTCATATTCAAGAAACAGAATTGAAACTGGGTGACATAAATATCAAAATCCATGTGTAAAACCCCCAATTTTAATCCCCCCCCTTTCTTCCGTAATATCTATGTCCGTCTGGACGAATAGGGTTTTCCATTGGTGAACGATCAGAATCGGTTGTGTAGTTTTTGAGATTAAACCCACACACAAATGTTAACTTCATAATGTTAGCATAGACACTGCGCTTGGGATACGAGAAATCTCGTATACATAAGTATTAGAATTTCAATAGCTAACAATGTACGCGGCTAAAGTCAAGTATGGTTACATAATGTGAGAATCCAAAACCAGAACATTTTTTTACTATTTAATCGGTTTAAAGAAATTAAATTTTAAGGAATAAGCAACCCTAAAGTAGGAGAAATGTGCATTTAATTAATAATCCAGAGTTTTGGAAGGATTGCTTTATTTTATTTTAACTTAATTACTTAAAACAATCTAAATGCACGTATTATCCAAAATGTATTAAATATATTCAATACAACTTAATGCGTTCAGTATCAACATTTAAGGTTTTTTTTTTATACCAATGGTATTTCTCAGAGCCTGGAGCAGAAGAAAGGAACTTGTTATTGTTCACAGTAACTATGTAACTCACTACAACTTATATTTTTCATATTGTATTGCTTTTTCAGCATGTTAACTATTCCTTTCTTCTGTTAACTCAGCACTCATGAGGGTAAAACTCTCTCTACATTGGTGTTATGACCAGGAATGGAGAAATAATATCCCACAATTTTTAGCAATTCTGAATACTGTTCCTATTAGTAGAAATGCAATTATGAATGAAGGCAACGCATTTCTTATGCGACTGCAAATTCTCGTAACTATCATCCTTGGCCTCCCCCCCCCAATTACATTTGTAGAAGTTGAGTTCAAATATAGTAAAAATCGCGGACTTTTGCCTTTTGGGCCTGGACGTTTCCATTTTCTATAAATACGCGGAAGTTTGAGAAATCCGTGGCATACGGCAAATCTAGATATAAGCCTAGTGGGCACTCTGTTACATGAACAGTTTCAACTTATGCTCAAAACCGTTCAGATGGTATAAAGGTTAGCATTCTATGCTCTTTTTCTGGTAACCCCAATATTTAAGTCATTTAAATGTAGTGTAAGATGAGTAATAAAAAGCAAATCGAAAATCCAATCTTTATCTTACAACTCTGGAAATTCCAAATTGTGTTGTCATGAGTATGTAGCTCGAAGAAGCGGTGAAGCAGTTTACCCCTGCTCAGCCATCTTACTTGACGATGATATGGGAGGTCCATATAATTTCTTTTAAAAACTGTTCAAACTGCCTGTGGCGAAGCTCATTTGATCTTAATGTTTAGATTTTCACAACCAGGAACATAACAAGACTTCTTACTTTTGCACAGAGTGCTTCTCGATGGATAATGCAGTGCAAAAACAATAAATTGTCAGAATTTAACCCATTGTTCTGGAAATATTGTTTACTTTTCCAACGAAGCAATGACCAATCATTGACGGTGCACCATCCGTCGCAATGCAGACAAGCTTTTGCCAATCAAGGTCAGATTTGCCAATAACAGCAACCACAACTTTGAATAACCGAAGCAACCGTATTGCGGTTTTTCAGAGAAAGGAGATAAAGAAATTCTTCAATAACATTGTTTATTTCTAACCAACTGAGC
This sequence comes from Deroplatys truncata, assembly GCA_030765065.1. Lineage (NCBI taxonomy): Eukaryota > Metazoa > Arthropoda > Insecta > Mantodea > Mantidae > Deroplatys > Deroplatys truncata. The sequence continues at coordinate 151,986,244 of CM060984.1, forward strand.
CGTATCTTTTAACATAAAGTGTTTCATCAAGAGTAAGGGAATAAAACACAAAAGATGTAATTTTACATTTTAGTTGCTCTACTATATTGTCTGCTAGATTTGTGTTTAATTAGTTTTTATGAGGCAAAATGAATGCCTTGAAGGAATTTATGAATTTGGGATCAAGCTCTTCAGCTGCTGAGCCATGCGATGAGAAATGTAACTAGCACGAACAACAGATGGCCGAAGAACATCAACGGTGGCACATTCAACACTTTTCACTACTTTGCTTTTGAAGTGTTCCAACATCTTTTCTCTATCCACCCCGAAAAGCTTTTCCTCGTTATATTTTTCACTGTGCATTGCAATAAAATGCTTTATATTTTGGTGTGATGTGTTTCTAATTATTGTTTCACACACACACAAGACAACGCACATTATTCTTACAAATGTTTCTTCCCACGCTGTTTAACGCTGGTGCAACACGTAAACTCGTTTTGAGAAGGTATGTCATTGAGCGGTATGTACAGGTAAGCAAGTGGTCTGATCGCAACTGTCGCGCCTAGCAGCGAGAGTGAGGCACAGAGCACGGCGCACCAGTTTCGCAGCTCTGCTCTAGAAACTTGGAAACCTAAATTAGGACGTAGGATGTGTTGATCGTAGCGGGACACAGCTCACTACGACCAGCTTGATTTATTGCAGCTGCACTCCCGGGAGACAGGGATGAAGTGAAGGAGCCATAGGAGGTCTCAGGTCCGCAGGCAGACAGGCCCACAGATTCCGACTCCGACTTGCTGCTGGCAGGCTGTGGTTCTTTGCTGCGTGCCCACCCTCAACAGGGTTTTACTGCAGAATGTCTATTGTTGGTCAGCGTTAGCTGCTGTTGGTGTCACTCCATTCCATGCGGGGAACCCGATGACGCCGAAGACGGCGAGTTCTAGGGTTATAATCCCCAAGAGATCTGACGAGGGCACTCTGGTGGTTAGGTAAACAAGCGTAAAATTTTATAGCCCGGCGCCTAATTTCATCTTCCACATATGGAAGAGATGAGGCTTCATGAAGTAGCGGCTGACAGAGAAGATGGACCGTTGTAGGCTATTCTGCGCCCGTTGTAGCCATAGCAGCCAGCTATCTGCGGCCATGCCCCAACCTCGTAGGCATACAGCATGGGGGGGGGGGTTATCAGGGCTCGGAAAAGGTGCAACTTTAAGCGAACAGGTATTCTGGATCTCAGCATCGGGTACAAGGAGGCGATTGCCCCCTGCGCCCGGGCCGAGTCATCATGGATGTGCTCGCGAAAAGTCAGACCCTTATCCAACTTGACTCCCAGATAGGTTATCGAATTCATCAATTCGATCCTTCGACCACGAAATCGAAATGTGGAGCAGTTCTGCAGGGATGTGGCGCTTTGTTAGCATCAAGGCGTGGCTCTTGTCCGCGTTAACGGACATGCGCCAACGCCGGCACCACTGCTGGATGAGGCGGAGGTGTCTGTGTATTGGGTTGAAGGCTCTGAGCAGGTTTTTGTTGGAGCAGAAGCAGCACGTCATCAGCATACTGGGCGGCCACAGAGACGCGCAGAATTGCCTAATATTTCCAGTTTGAACACCCGCGCACCAATAGGGGCGAAGAATCCCGAGAGAGGGCAACGTACCCTAGCATTCACGGGAAGAAATCTTTCCAATGCGCAAGCATCCACGCCATCTGCCCGACACCGAAAGCGCCGCAGGACCTGAAAACACACCTGAAACGAGAAAGGGTGATATGAAATATGAGGAAATGAGGGAGTGGGGGAGAAATCGTGGTACAGTCAGCGACTCAGGAGTTTAGCTCTGTCCTTGTGGTTGACGTAAGCGAACCTGAGCTAGCGCTGTATTATTCTTCCCTCTCACTCTATTGTTTCACACCCTGTTCCAAAAGTACTTATATCCTTTCTTCCCCGGAACAATAAATATTACCCGAAATAGCATCAGCAGTACATTATATTACTGCATCAAACAATACAATTATGATCATACTTCCAATAAGTAAACTGTAAAACCTGCATACATGTAAACCACTATATTTATGACCATATACATGTGAAACATTATTCGGACTGCACCTGTTGACAATAGTTCTGAACTGCTGGTGTTAAGCTATTTGCATCGCAGGCAAGAAGCTCCCTAGTCCTTGCAGTTCAAGGACAAAGCCAATCTCGTGAGTCACTCACAGTAGAATACACCGCCCCGGCATTCGCCTAGGCGGCAAGGGTAAAACCACAAAAAAATCCCATAGTCAAAGTGAGCGATCACTGAGAATCGAACCCGGGACCTCCCGAAAGCGGGCAAAGACTTTGCTGCCTGAGCCATCCCGCTCGGTGGAAACCTAAATTAAGACAATACTGAGACTTCAAAAGCATTAACCATCTGTGAACAGTTAAAAAACAAATGCATCAATACATAGTCAGTGTCACAGTATACAGAGCATCAGATGTGATACTTCCATTTCGATAATTTTTAGCGACAGACGCTTATGCGTTGAGATTGAAGCTGATAAGTATCAAACGCCTGCATGTCGAAAATAATGTTATAGCTTAAACTAGTCGCGGGCATCCTTTCCCCAACCGGCTTCAAAGCGAACGGAAAGCTTTGAAGCCTGACCATAAACCCATCAGTAAACGATTAGTAGGGTCTTCCCATCCCTTAAACACAACACGTGGTCCTTTCTCCAGCTCCACCAAAGCAAAGCGTTGTTGCCGGTTTTAGCAGCTGTGACTGTTCGCTCGTGCTTTTCTTCCATGTTCAGCTAAGCTTCTATATTACTTCTTCAGAGAAGTTATATAGTGTTTTACTTAGTGCAGTTTTGTAAGTTTAGCAGTGTTTAATAGTTATTAGCGTTTAATAGTTTAATTAAGATGTGGAGACCTTGGGAAACGAACCAAGTTGATGCTCCTCCGGTCGCACCAGCAAGTGACCCTCTGCCGAATATCAGTAATGCCAAGACCACGAAGAAAAGGGCTACAAAAACTGAATAAGCAAAGCCAGATTTTTATGTGTAATGTTCAAGAACATGTAGAAAAGAACCTTTTATGTGGAAAAATGTTTGTTATTGTTTTGAATTTCTCAAAAACAGCTTAACGATTTTTAGTAAAATACCGCAAGTTTAAGATGTTTGCAGGAAAAATAAAATTTGTATCGTGAATTTTATATTCTGGGAATAACTTGTAAAATTTTCCTCGTTCTCAACTTGTATTACTGGTAAATTCTAAGAGAGAGACAAAATCTTACTCTGCGTAAAATGCAATCTCGGTAAAGGACAAATTTTAGGTCAAATTGTGTTAACCATTTCCGAGAAATTTTTTGTTGTTGGTTTGAATTTTGAAATACAAGTTGGAAGTCTCTGTTTGTATTTTCCTCGTGGTCATGCTAAGAGCATGGAATTTCAAAGTCATCATATAGTCATCTGTATTTTAAAAATCTGACTATCGCTTTAGCCTATGTATCCTTATATTTACAACGATATGTGCAATGAAATTTTATCTTATTATTTAAGAAGTAGATAGAATAAGCTTTTGTGAAAGTAGTTTGTAGAAGAGTGAGTAGAGATAATCTTGTGAATATAATACATAAGATTTTTTTTTTATTTTCTTTCTTTTGCCTTCGTATTTTTACTTATCCTGCATTTTATAATAAAGCTATTCATTTAAGTAAACAGAAGATGTCATGCTTATAAATCTTACACCTTAAACAATACACAACTTCTTGTATTAGCTTTATATTAATAAAACATTGTTGTGATACAAGTGATAAAAAACTTTTTACCATAGCTCCGCGCACAGCATAATCAAAAATGATGCTTTGATTTGGGAGTAAGAGTTCCTTTCAAAATAAATTAATATTTATGTATTTTAATTATTTAATGATAGTCCAACAATGTATAGTTTATTCGGAACATGTTTCTAAGTTTCTCTCGGATATGTTAACATGCATTTCTATTCTTGTAGCGCAGTATATTAGTTCAGATCATTCATTAGTTCAGTTATATTTTAAAGCGTTTGCAACTTAAATGTAATTACTATGCGATTCATAGTTATTTACATAGTTATTTTGTGTGTATAGCAAGCAGACAAACTGCATGATTGTATTCTGTACATGTGGAAATCACCTGCAAAGTTTTGCTTTTAAATACTATTTTTAATTTTGGCAACAACGCGCATATGCACATGGATGTCACTAAGATTTTATGGTGCTTGCGGTTAGGGAGGGTAGGGAACAAGTGTTTGGCTACTGCACAAAGGTCGCCGCTTGGGGATCCGAAGGCTGCGATGACCATACATTATTCTCATTTGCTCTCCAAAAATGTTCAAGGGGATCTCGTCCATTTTCAGAAAGTTGGCTCACGAGTTTACTAAGTTAATCTACACTACAGTACATCTCCACTGTTATATACATCAGTTACTGCATCGCTAACATCGGAAATCTGCCGACCTTGCCGCCGCGCCTTTTGGCCGATCGAGACATTGGTATGGGGAAGTAATTTTCAAACCATGAAAGTTGCGCGGCATGAAAGGCCTTGACCGCGTCCTTTGCAACGAAAATAAAACTTGCAGCGCCCGAATGGCTGTATTACGTACGTTGCCGAATTGTTTGGAATATAGCTCGGCAGAAGCTGTTTTCTTGAGTCAACTTATGTAACAGGTGGTGCACGTGGTTTTATAGGATTGTAGAGGAGTTGTTTCCTGATATGTGTAAGCGGATTTGCAACACTAATGGGATTTCTTTAAAAGGCCCACCCTTCCTTTGCCTGGACCTTCGCTCACAAGGCCGGCTTGAGTGAGTTTGTAGTGCTGCAGGGAACTTCGAAATAATACACGAGGCGGTCTACAGATAAAGCGTGCATCTGAGATATCAGATGTTTTATGATAGACCACAGAAGCTAGCGAAGAATATCCGTTATAAGAACATCTGTATTGTAGCGTAGGATCAGATGAATTTTTAATTTTGCTATTATTTAGGCTTGGTTCCGTTAACTGTATTTTTACTTTTTCTACTACGTATAGTAAGTAGGGGAAGTATTGTATTCCACCCCAGATTCCGATACCGAGATTTCACCGGAAATATATGTTTTGAGACCCCCTGAACCCAAAAAAAAACATTTTTGGAAACATGTCCGTGTGTGTGTGTGTGTGTGTGTGTGTGTGTGTGTGTGTGAGTGTGAGTGTGTGAGTGTGTGAGTGTGCGTGTGCGCGCGCGCGCGTGTGTGTGTGAACAGCATAACTCAGAAACGAACAGTCGGATAAACGCCAAACTTGGTATTTAGGTTCAGTATCTTCCAGAGATGCGACACGAAGGTTTTCAAGAAAATCCCCCCACCCCAGATTACCCTTTACATGGAAGATTTTTCGAAAATTTTTATTTTCTCAAAAATGGCTAACGATTTTGATTAAAATATCATATGTTTAAGATATTTTCATGACAAATAAAATGTATATCTTGAATTTTCTGGGAATGTCTCCACAAATATTCTTCATTGTGAACGACTTTTGCATAGCTGGTAAACCATAAGAGATAAACAAAAATTTTACTACACAAAAAATGTAGATCGCGTTAAAATACATAATTTATGTCATATACATTTTTTTTGAGCGAACCATTTTCGAGATATTGCTTGTTATTCCCTTAAATTTTTCAATACTTATTTTCTCAAATGGGAATTCGTTATTCATTTTTTGTCTTGGATATGCAAAGTGTATTAATCTGTGGCAAAGGGAATGGTGCTGCACCTAGCAACCAGCTATTAAGAGATATGTATGTGCTTAAAGGCTACTGCATTTCTATATTGCCCTTGCAAATAGAAAACAAGGGGAACATAGTACGCCTTAAGTGATAGTCAAATATTTTTAGAACTGGTCGCTATGTGTAAAGTGTAATTCTCTTTGCATGTCAAAAGATCGTTTCTGCAAATGTTTATCTCGATTAATATGAAACAGATGGAGAATAAGAGTTTGTAAAAATAGTTTGTACAAGAGTAGAGAAAGTCATGTGAGTGTAACACATCAGAATTTTTCTGTAAAAAAAAGAAGAGTGCTATTATAGGGATGTGATTGGCACAAATTTTATATGAACACTTTGGAGTTTACTAATCTCATTGAATGCAATTAGAGAAAGTCAAAACTCGGGTGTGTTAATTGACTATTAACTATTTAATTGACTATTTCACGATTAGAGGAAGCTAAATGTTATTATTCTTATAGAAATAAATCCAATAAATTATTCACTTGTTAAAATACTAGCTTGTGTTGAAACTGCACTATTGTAACATTACATCATTAAAAATATTACGCTGGATGGCAGTAGTATGCTATGATTAGCTGCTCTGTTGTTATTAGTTGTGTTTAAGTGTCAACTATACAATTTTCTTTGGACAATTACTTACCCTACGAATTTGCAATTTGAAATGTCGGTAAACAAACAAAATATGGAGATGGTGTGATAAAAATTGTCGGAATAGGCATCCAATATTGGTTAAAACACACAATTCCGTACAGTCTTGATGTAGTAAGAGTAAGCTGATCACCTTAAAAATACTGCACGGAAAATGTTATTCTTCCTCATGAAACAAAACACATTACTTTTGCTGCCATAGCTTGTTTTTAATAAACAGCCGTAATAAAATTTATCGAGTGAAAAAATTACACAATACTCAAACTATATAAAATCATTAAATAAATACCCGGGTCCATAGAATATTTCTAAGAATGTGCCCATGTCAGTCTTTCCTGTAAAAGGAAGACAAATTGTTTCTAAATATGCAGGGTTGCAAGGTTGAGTTTTTAAAGTGTATGCACTATCAGAATATCAATTAATTAATTTTATAACCTGCTCAGGTTATTTTACTGCAAAAAAAAATTCACTCTTAGATGTTCATTGTGTTCTGAGTGCTTTCCAAAACTGTATCAGAATTTATCTGCCTGCCTCTGGTGTGGGATAGCGCACCTGCCTCACATTCAAGAGGTTCCGATTTCAAATCCCGGTTAAAGTGGATGAGGTATCTGTTTGGGATTTTCTCTTATCTTCAGAATGCTCTGTGAATTCCAGGCTCATATCAGCATTTTACTCCAACGTTCTATATGACTTACCTGGTTAAAGGATGTTAAACTAAGGGTGGGAATAGGATCTAACAGCCGTCTTTTGATTACCGTGTCATATTATCGTGATACACTGCTAGCAAATAAGAATACAAACCGCGATCCAGCAGCAATTACTCGCGCAAACAAACGCGAAGCCTAAAACAGAGTATTAATTTTAGGCTAGGAAGTTGGTCACATTTACGAAATTACTTAATTACACACCCTAATAAAAATTTAATTGAGTTTTATTTATGAACGCTCTTTAACTACTATGGTTTTAGCGTCCCATTCTATATTGGGCATAAAGACCGGAAATTTTGCTCGAGGCCTCTTAATCAGGCTTGAGATTCCTTTACGTACATGTACATTTAGCGAACAAATTACTTTTCTCACCAGATTCTCCACTTGAAATAAAATACGCTTCTTTCATTCTTTACAAATAGCTACACATTAACCATGGCGGATAGGTATACAATCCTAAAAGAAACATTTCCGTTGGGACATAGGTACTGTGCTTATTGTTAAGATATGTGCAAGCCGCAAAAGAAGCGTACCTAAGCTTTAATGTTTAATTAGCACATATGTGCAAGAATTTTAAAACGTCATTGCTATGAGTGCGTTGATATCGCGGTATGTTGTGATATCTATTTTTGATAAGATATCCCTTCTATCAAAGTATGCATTATTGAGCGATGGGGTCGTCCTCCGTAGACTAGTGGTACCGTACTAGCCTCTAGTTCCCAAGGTCGCGGGTTCAAACCCGACGGAGGGCGATGGATTTTTTTCGGGCGTAAAAATAGCCTTAGCGTGGTTTCCTTCGGAAGGGTGGTCCCGTGACGTAGATTTACGGTACGTAAAAGAACCTCAAGCCTGATAAAGAGGCCTCTGCGCAAAATTACCGATCTTTCACGCCCAATATAGAATGGGACGCTAAAAACCATATAGTTAAAGAGCGTCCATAAATTAAAAAAAAAAAAAACTCAATTGAGCAATGGCATTGAAGGTTGTAGGAATTTCCTCACAAATGCCCTACTTAAGTACCAAATTTGGCATTTATTTTCGTTTTTTAGTCGTGCTGATCACTGGGTAGCATACCTAGATACGCAGCTCGTTTCTTTTTCTTTATTTATTTCTTTTTAAAGTACTTTTTATTTCCTCTGCCGTATACCTAAAAGTATAGGTTGTATTGAATTTGACCCATCAACTGATTATTGAAATTTCCTAAAAAAAATTGAGGCCCTTCGGAAGAGTAAGGGGTGGAGAGAGCAGCATAGTTGAAATGATAATTCGGATGAATACAAGATTTCGTTCAAGTCATAAACATTTTAAGGTTGCAAGGCTCCTCGATGTGGAAAAACATTTTTTATTTTCTCAAAAATGCTCTATGTTGATTATAACATCATAAGTTTAAGACAGTAAGCTAAAGTAATAACTGCTAGGGTCACTGCCCCATGACACCACATAAACCATTTGTGATATTGAATCTTCTGACATGAGTCTGCCGCACTTAGGCACATTTAAATGTCATTGTTCTGGGGCGGTATCTAACCCACAAGCTTCGGCACAGAAAGCAAGCGCTCACTCCTCTGTCACCCATGTCGACATAGGTTTGAATATTGACTTCAAGATTAAGGTGTGTAGCTTGATAATAGCCGGTGAAGTCCTTTGAATCTTATTTAACTGGGAAGCTATAAAAATACACATTCAGAGAAGATGCAGAAAGCGCACACACACACACACACACACACACACACACACACACACACACACACACACACACACACACACACACACACACACACACACACTCTCTCTCTCTCTCTAAACAAAACGTAGGTAGAGTTTATGTCTAACGAGTAATGAATGGCTATACTTATAGCATGGACAATTTTGCGGAATATTCGCCGTTGTATGCTTTGAATTTTACCAGGTAGAACTAGTCAGTTGTTTTTTTTTTCTTTATTTATTTATAGTCGCTTTGACTACTAGGTCATATTGCGACTTATATCCATACATACGAGTACAATAATAATACATTGTATACTTTACATTGATTAAATAATACAATAATTGTAATACATTGTTATAAACATGTTTTACATTATTAAATCTTGTTATACAGTTTGGTGTCTTTCAAGAAAAAAATGTTTTTGAAATGAGTAGGGTTGTTTAAAGCTAAAAATGTATCTTCAGGGATGTTACGTCTTCTTCTCTCCATCTTATAACTTCTGCATTTAGTGATGAGGTGTTCGATGATGATACGGTAGTTGCAGATCTCGCAGTGAGGAGCCATTTTCTTTGGCGAGTAAGAAGGAATGCGTTAGACGTGAATGGCCTATTCGTAAATGTGATATAATCAGTTGATCTTTTCTTTTTAGATTCTGCAATGTGCAGGGTTTTGTGGAACCTTTCCTAACTATGTGGAGTTTGCTTGATGTTTTAATGGTCCAGTCTCGCTTTCATTTGACAGTTGGTCTGCTAAAAAAATAACTTTGAGCAACTCTGTAGGATACTGGCAATTCTTCCACTGGGTATGTAGTGATTCTAGAAATGTAAAGTGTTTTAAAAGGAGCCAACCATTCCTAGCATGGGCTCGCAACCTGCATCAAGAAACTTCATATTAGCTGATTCAAAATCGTTTCTAGGCACATTGCGATTAACATACAGTGGAAAGAAGAACTAACTCCGAGGTATCTTCTTGGCTCGCATTCGGTAGGCCACGTATTCAAAACCTGTCACTCAAGCAGCGGGCGCGTTTGTGCATACTTGTTTTTCCTCAGTCGCAACTAACTACTGGGTTAGATATTCAGTACCACGATCCAAAGTTGCTCACCTAGAACAAAACAAATTGGTGAAAGTGGTACAGGAAGGCGACTGTGCATCTAAGGCCATTTGTTCATTTCGCTGACTAATATATATATACCTAACCCCAGAGAGCATTAACACTGTCACACAACTCTTAAAAGCAGTAGCAACAAATGAGATGGTTCAGTTACAACTGAGACCATATAGCAGAAAGTTACTAAAACATGTACAGGATGGCGATTACGTAACGTAGGCCATCTGTCTGGCGCTCACTGAATCTTGTGTGGCAACAAATCTACAAGTAATTGTTACGATATGACCTAGATGTTGAAGTGACCCTTCCTTCAAGAAACACATTATCAGTGCTATTGTACATTTGAGTTGTTCTTCACTATCGAGGATTTGGTTTGCAGCCTGTTCCTCTTCACTCCAGCAATCTTTTCCTAGGTCCTGTTTCTCGTCTTCCTTCTTGTTGTATTTTATAATTTGTTTGACTATTTTTTCATTTCCCATTATTTTAAGTGTTACATCCATTGTTTATTTTCTTGCATACGTTCATTAATGGAAACTATTTTAATTCTGCTCTTATTTTTTCTTTTCGTATTTTATCCAATATAGTACAATCTTAGTTTTCCTAAACAGTTCATCTCTGCAGGCAGTTTATATTTTGTAGCTCTCTCTCTCTCTCTCTCTTTTTGTATTATTGTCCATGGTTAGAGACAAAACTGATATGGCCATAGACTTTTAATTTTGTCTATTGTCTTGTTTAGTTTTTTAGTATTCTTTGTATTATGCCACACATCATCCGAAGTTTATTGTTTATATCATCTTCCCTTTCGTGGCGTATACCGCAACTTAAAAATTGAAAATGAGTTACTCATTCAGTATATAAGGTTATATGTGAGTTACTAATGGGTGGAGTAACCTCTAGTTCCCGAAGTCGTCGGTTCAAACCCGGTGGAGAGCGATGGATTTTTTCGGGCGTAAAAATACTTAGCATGACTTCCTTCGGAAGGGAAGTAAAGACGGTGGTCCCGTGTCGTAGATTTACGGTACGTAAAATAGTCTCAAACCTGATAGAGGCCTCTGAGCAAACTTACCGGTCTTTCATGCCCAATATAGAATGGGACGCTAAGGACCACAGCAGTTAAATAAAACTTCAAGTCAATTCTAATGGATTGAGAAAGTATGTTGATTGTTACACTATATTTACTTTATCTACCACGTACATAGTAGGTAAAGAAGTTATTGCATTCCATCCAAAAATTCGATACCGATTTTCACCGAAAATACATGTTTTGAGGACCCCCTGAGGCCTCCTGAATAAACAAAACAAAAATTTAGAAAAAGGTGTGTGTGTATGTGAACAGCATAACTCAAAAACGGAAAGTCGGATAAAAACCAAATGTGACACGACGGTTTTCAAGAAAATCCCCCATACCAAACTACCCTTTACACGGAATATTTTTCGAAATCTGTGATTTTCTAAAAAATGGCTCGAAGGATTTTGATTAAAATGCTATGTATTAAATATATTTACATGTCAAATAAAATGTATATCTGTGGAATTTTCTGGGAATAGCGTTTGAAGCCATCTTCATTCGGAAAGAATTTGTATAATCTTGTATAACTGTTAAATGTTAAGCAATAGACGAAAGCATACTACACAAGAAATGTAGATCTCTTTAAGACACGCAGTTTATTCAAATTACTTCTTGTGGCATCAGCCATTTCCGAGATGTCCGTTATTAATGGTTGGAATTGTTCAATACTTAAGCTATTCTTTTCAAGTCCTGTCGATTTCCAGTTGTTTCTTGCGATGTTATGGAAAGAGTTTTCAGGCCAGCGTGTAGCGTCCAGTTCTAAACCATTTGACTATCGCTGTTCCCTTTATATCCATAACGAAATGTATAATCAGGTATTTCCGGAAACGTTTATCTGAATTAAAATGAAGTAGATAAGCAGTTAATATGTTTATCTTCCTATTTCGTAAGAATAATTTGTATTCCCACTAATAAAAATATAGAGGGTAGAAAGTCATGTGAATGTAACATCAAAAGTTTTTGTATAATGATCCTTAAAGTGTACATCTCTGAAGTCGCAGTATTGAATTTTTGGATCGAATGTAATGCTTTGTCAGTCGTGAATGGAAAAGCCAAAAGCATATCGGTATGAGATATACATTAGTAACTCCTTAAGGCATTGGGTGATATAAATAAAAACAAGCAAAAGCTTGTGAGCTGTAGCTCCAAGCAAGTTGAGAAACGTGCATAGGTCGTGGTTTGGTATAAATAAAAATTCCCCTTCTTCGATGAGCTATTGCTATCACCTACTTAAGTACCAAGCTTTTCTTCAGTGACCTTCACCACGACACATCATCTGAGTAAACAAACACGCCCATTCTTTGTCAGGAGGCGATTTAAATCTTTACTGCACCTAAATATACATATGCTCATTTATGTTAATCATACTCTCATTTATGAAATCTAATAGACATGCAAATTTTAAATAACACAATAATTAAAGATTTCGCAAATGAAACAGACATTGAGATTCACCCAACTTTTAACAGATAACGCCCATCCCCTTTCTAAATCCAATCCCTCATTTCCTTATTTGATAGTATTACAAACGTGTCACGAACTGATATATTGAAAGTAGATTATTTGTACTTCTGTTTTTGCACCTTTGCATCTACATAAAATATCACTACGTAATTCCAAGAATTTATAAGATGTTATCATGAGTTAAAGTTAAACTGGATTAAAGAGTTTCATATGAAAGTTAAATTTAAGTTTGGTTTTAATTGAAATTCTTTAGTTATAATCCGGTTTTGGTTTGTGCGAACATTCTGCTCTATGTAAGTGTTTACTTGTATATCGCTTTGATTATATTACCAGTCTTCCGGTAATAAGAGCGGCTCGCTATAACCTCACTCACAATCTGTTTAGCATTATAGTACCCAGATGAAAACACGTCAGGATCTTTTCAGCATTGTTAGAACGTCCACCTCGTGTTTCACTTGCCTCTAGAAGAAAATGTTGCGCAACCTTTTACATTTTCTCTTTTAAATAACTGTTTATATCAGCACACATCCCAGTTCTTGTGTCTTGAAACAATTTTTAATTTCACTATCACTTACGTATAGCAAGTAGAGGAAGTATTGCACTCTACGCAAAAATTCGATACTGAGATTTCATCAGAGATACACTTTTTTAGAGTGCCTGAATTAAAAAGAAACATCTTTAGCAAATGTGTGTGTGAACAGCATAAATAAAAAAGACTAGTTTATCCTCCAAAATGTGATAAGATTTTCAAGAACATTCCTCTACCCCAAAACTATCCCTTTTCTCAAAAATGGCTCCAACAATTTTGATTAAAATCCGCTATTGTTTAAGATATTTGCACGGCAAATATAATTAGGTATATCTCGAATTTTCTGGGAATAGCCAGTGAAGTGCTGTTCATTCTGAATGACTTTTATGTAACGCTAAACTGTAAGAGATAACTACTACAAGAATCTTACTTCGCATCTGTGTCTGAACAGCAAACTCAGAAAGGCAAATCGTTAAATAACAAGTTTGGTATTTAAGTTCAGCACCTTCCAAACATGCGTCAGGAAGATTTTCAAGAAAGTCCCCCCCCCCAACTGGCCTTAACATGGAAACTTTTTCCAAAAGCTTTATTTTGTCAAAAATGACTCTTAACGATTTTGATTAAACACGACCTGTTTAAAATGTTTTCATGTCAAATGCATATATTGTATTACCTGGGAATATCCTCCGAAGTCCTCTTATTTCTCAGTAACTTTTGCACAATTGGTAAACCATAAGATACGCAAACCTATCTACAAAAAGAAAATTGTTCTGGTTAAGCACACAATTTATGTCAAAGCATTTCTTTTTTACTTTCTTTTTTTAACTTAATCATTCCTGAGATATTCCTTGTTATTGGTTTAAACTTTCAAATAACTACTTATAATTCTCTCAAATGAGAAGTCGGTATTCGATATTTTCTCGTGGTCATCATGCAAAGAGCATCGAATTTCAAAGCACTCATATAGCCAGGCGCTCTTTAAAAAGCTGACTGACTTTACCTACTGTATCGTATAACAAAATTGTAAATGTAAACTGAACGTTTATCTGGATTAACAAGAAGAAGCTGGAATAATTAAGCTCTTGTAAGTATAGTTTGTAGAAGAATGATTAGAGAAAGCCATGTGAATGTAGAACATCAGGATTTTGTTTTTCTTTTTTCCGCGATCATCTGAAAAGAACGGAATTTCAAATCCATCAAATAGCGACCCACATTTAAAATATTTGACTATCCCTTTAGTTTACTGCATTCTTCTATTCCTACAATGATAGTTTATCTCGATTAACAAGAAGTAGCTACCAAGGATTGTTTGTAAAAAGAGTGATAGAGAAAGTCGTGTGATTTTTATTTTCCTCTCTGGAACCATGATTATGAACTCCACCAATGTATTAAAATGCAGTTGAGCAAGCTGAGGTATGACGGAGGTACCTCAAGAAATAGCAAGCAAAAGCTTACTAAAGGCGAGCAGGACTTGTTTTTATTTATACCATATCGCGAGCAATTGCTCAGCGATCAAGGTCTGCACGCTTTTGTTCGCGAGGAGGTTGAACAGAAAAGTTTTATTTATACGAAACCGAGCAAATGCATGGAATTAGTGAGAAATGAGCTAATGTTTGCTTTTATTTATACCACCCAATATGATAAGTTGAGTCGGGAAATACGTTGTTGATATCCGGAGATATTAGAACAGGAAGTTGCCATATATGGTTGATTATACTCACCCTGGCGAATTACCAGTGATTCTAATAAGCGTTATTGTTCACATTTATTTCCATCCATGTGCTTCCGCAAGTTGCCATCCCGATTTATTTGCTAAAAGACAGACATTCTTGAAAAAAAAATGTCTACCTTTTGAAACGAATATATCTCTATTTTCAGTACGCTAATGATTGTTACGGCAGTCTAACACAGAGTTGCTGGGTATTGATTAGGTGGAGGAGGATGATAGAGGTTTGGCTTGAATGAGAACAGAGACATGCGGATTAAAAGGGCAAAGGCAAGCTTTTGTATAAAGTCGTCGACCTTTGTATTGAGAGGAACAAATGGGCAAATTTTTGGCCTCGTGGTAAAGGGAATAAGTCAGTCATATGACTTAATTTTGCAGCATGCCAATTAAATTATAGTGGTTATTGCAAAAGTTATTTTTAAAAATCTGATCAGTTATGCTCACGTGTATTTCTTTACCCACTATCATTTATTTTATACTACTTCTACAAATTATTCTTTCAAAAGCTTATTCTTCTATCTGCTTCATATCATTCGAGGTAAAAATTTGCAGAAAGACTTTATTACATATTTCGTAGGTGAAAGGGGAATACAGTAGGCTGGAGCGATGGCGAAATCTTTTAAAAACGGGTTGCTATGTGATAGTTGAGATTCCGCACTCTTTGCATCACTAAGAGAAAAAAAGAACAGCGCCTGAGCAGTTGAAAAAGATATAAGTATTTGACAATTCAAACCAATTGTAAAGAATATCTTGAAAATGGTTATGTCACTGGAATTGGCATAAGTTGTGTGTTTTAACGAGAACTGCATTTTTTTTTAAATTGAGTTTTTATTTATGGATGCTCTTTTAACTACTATGGTCTCTAGTGTCTCATTCTTTATTGGGCGTGAAAGACCGGTAATTTTGCTCAAGAGGCCTCTTTATCAGACTTGAGGTTCTTTTACGTGCCGTAAATCTACGACACGGGACCACTGGCTTTACTTCCTTTCCGAAGGAAGCCATGCTAAGAATTTTTACGCGCGAGAAAATCCATCACCCCCTGCGGATTTGAACCTGCGACCTCGGGAACTAGAGGCTAGCAAGGTAACCGCTTTTTATTTTTTGAGTAAGTTTTTGCCCTTACGGATTACCCGTTACACAATATTCATTCAGAATGAGTGTGAATAGCCATTTATTCTGAATGAATTTTTTATTGCTGATAATCCATAAGAGATAAATAAAAGCTTACGACGAAACAAATATTCTCGTTGAAACGCATAACTTGTCAATTTTTTTATTTTTTATGGTGTTAACCGTTTCCGAGGTATTCGTTGCTATTAGTTTGAATTTTCCAATGCTTTTAGAGTTTTTGAGGTGCACCATTTTGATTTCTTCCTCAAAGAATGGAATTTCAAAGCTAGCGTATAAGCGATCGCTTTTTAAAGAATTCTCTTCAACTTCCTGTATCCCCTTGTATCTACAACGAAATGTTTAATGAAACCATTTTTGCACATGTTAACTCGACTAACATGTGGTAAACGGAAAAATAAACTTCTGTAAGAAGAGAGAATAAACCATGTGAATGTCGCACAGGATTTTTTTAAAGCACTAACTTAACATTTCGCCACCAAAATCAAGGAAAGGCATCTATTATTATAGTTACTATTGAATGCACCAGCACAACAATGTGCTATACAGAATTAGAGGCAAGTACAGTAAATAATAACAAGGAAAGTAACTTATGACTAGCCTCATAAGATCCGTGTGGCATTAAATAAAATTACAGGTCATGTCGCACTAAGGATCTCTTATTCTGAAACACTGTCGAAAAATATCAACGAATCCTACAAAAGAAGACTTCTGACCCGAGGAACTGCAGCAATTCTATATAAGGAGAAATGCACTGCGCCGGGCACAAAGCTGAGCCAATGAATGAGGTTATGAATTAATAAATTTAGAGGTTGTATTGAATTTAAGTTCATGATGCAACTGAGTGTTGTGTACATAGTAGTGGGCATTCAGTATGAGTGATAAACCATTTTGGAACATCTGTAGCCAATGAATCTTGAACGCTGTACCCGCAGGAATGATTTGCGGTTGTGAACTCGTAATCTGGAATAAGTCTAAATTTCATATGGAATTGATATAGAGTACCAGGTGAAACGACGATCGAAAAGGATGTCCAGGTATTTAATACTGTTGCCGGAAAGCTTCCAGGGTATGGGAATGGATTGCAAAGTAATAATGGGTGGAACAATGGGACGACGTAAAGTGAAAACCATATTTCCACTTCTTTCTTTGGTGATTTAAAGAATCATCCAATTTTGAACACGACACGCCAGAGTATTGAGGGACGTCTCCGAATTGCAGTATCGAGGTCATGTGTAAGAAAGGCGCCTATGTCGAAAGGCATACGGTCCATATTTGCCTGGAAAACCATAACAGAACACGAAGTGTGACCTTTTGTTTTCTTTGCACACGGCACTTCCCAACTCCTCCTGCAGTTTATGTGGC
The DNA here is from genome assembly GCA_030765065.1 of Deroplatys truncata. Classification (NCBI taxonomy): domain Eukaryota; kingdom Metazoa; phylum Arthropoda; class Insecta; order Mantodea; family Mantidae; genus Deroplatys; species Deroplatys truncata. Next base: position 152,003,454 of record CM060984.1, read on the forward strand.
ACGCAACGCGGTAGTCTGGCTTTACATAATGCTTCTTCCGAGCCTAATCACAAAATGTATGCAATTTTATACTTAGGATAAATATTTGTCTAAATGCCTTTTAAAGTTGCAACATCTAATTGCCGACTAGTGAAAGTATAAGTCACATGAATTTTATCTTCAATGTCATTTCGAAACAACTTATGCTACTGATGCAGCCAATTTATCTGTCACATCCTAAGTACGCAAGAACTTCCAAAATTTGAAAAACGACCCACAGTTCCTCCATGTGTTGTTGACTGTAGAACGTCAAAGTAAAAAAATCTGATGTGTTACACTCACATGACTTTCTCTACTCTTGTACAAACTATTGTTACAAACGATTATTCTCCATATGCTTCATGTTAATCGAGATATCGAGATGTTAATCTTATTGGTAATTTTCTTGTAGATGCAAGGGGAATATGGTAGGTTTTAAGCGATAGTCAAATCTTTTAAGCGTTGGTTGCTATGTGGAGTATTGCACTCTCATTGCATGTCCAGGACAAAATGAATAACGAATTCGAGAAAAAGTATTGGAAACTTTAAGGGAATAACAGGCAATACCTCGAAAATGTTTCACTCAACAACAAAAATGTATATAACATAAACTGTGTATTTTAACGCGAACTGCATTTTTTGTGTACTAACATTTTGTCTATCTCTTATGGTTTACCAGTTATGCAAAAGTCGTTCACAATGAAGAATACTTTTGGAGGCATTCCCAGAAAATTCGAGATATACATTTCATTTGTCATGAAAATATCTTAAACACATGATATTTTAATCAAAATCGTTAGCCATTTTTGAGAAAATTAAAATTTTCGAAAAATGTTCCATGTAAAGGGTAGTCTGGGGTGGGGGAATTTTCTTGAAAACCTTCGTGTCGCATTTCTGGAAGATACTAAACCTAAATATCAAGTTTGGTGTTTATCCGACTGCTCGTTTTTTAGTTATGCTGTTCAGTCACACACACACACACACACGCACACGGACATGTTTCCAATTTTCAGGGGGTTTCAAAACATATATTTCCGGTGAAATCTCGGTATCGAATTTTTGGGTGGAATACAATACTTCCCCTACTTACTATACGTAGTAGAGAAAGTAAAAATGGGCTACCTCTAAAGATGGGTGGTTTAGAAATCGTTGCAATGCGGTGGAATCAGGAAGGCTGAAAGGCCAGATCAGGATATCGAAAATGTGATTAAGTAGATGGTTGGGAGTGGAGGTATAAGGGAAACTAATGCTTTCCATTCACGACATGACAAGCTATGGATTGCCAGTTTCCACGGGATATCCCTGCAATCTGTGTGGGGTGGAATCTCAGGGCCGAATAAAGCAATATCCGCTTTATTCGGCGAGTTTTATATACTTCATAGCGTCTCTGGCATCATTTTGTTTCTCGTCATAAGCAACATTTGAAATATAAGTAACGTGCGCCGCAGCAATGTGGGGGGGGGGGGTCCCGGGTTCGATCCCCGTTTACCGTCCACTCTGGTGGGGTTTTCGTGCTTTCCCCGGGATCGGCAGGCGAATACTGAGGTGGTTTCTTCTCTACCACGATTTCCTTTCCATCACTTACCTTTCGTTTCTTACCATGCTAGCCTCTAGTTCCCGAGGTCGCGGGTTCGAGCCCGGCGGAGGGCAATGGATTTTTTCGGGCGTAAAAATCCTTAGCATGGCTTCTTTAGGAATGGAAGTAAAGTCGATGATCCCGTGTCGTAGATCTGCGGCACGTAGAAGAACCTCAAGCCTGATAGAGGCCTCTGAGCAAAATTACCGGTCTTTCACGCCCATATAGAATGGGACGGTAAGGACCGCAGCAGTTAAAGAGCGTCTATAAATAAAAAAAGCTGATGTGTTACACTCACATGACTTTCTCCACTCTTGTACAGACTATTTTTACAAACGCTTATTCTCCATATGCTTTATGTTAATCGAGATATCGAGGTGTTAATCTTATTGCTAATTTTGTTTGTAGATACAAGGTGAATTGTTAGGCTTTAAGGGATAGTCAAATGTTTTAAGACTTGGTTGCTATATGGAGTATTCCATTCTCTTTGTATTACCAGGACAAAAAAAAATGAATAACGAATTCCCGTTTGAGAAAATGTATATGTATTGGAAAATTAAAGGGAATAACAAGCAATATCTCGAAAATAATTCACTCAAAAAAAATGTATATGACAAATTGTGTATTTTAACGCGATCTACATTTTTTTGTGTAGTAAAATTTTGTCTATCTCTTATGGTTTACCAGTTATGCAAAAGTTGTTCACAATGAAGAATACTTTTGGAGCCATTCCCAGAAAATTCAAGATATACGTTTTATTTGTCATTAAAGCATCTTAAATATGATATTTAAATCAAAATCGTTATAGCCATTTTTGAAAAAATTAAAACTTTCGAAAAATGTTCTATGTAAAGGGTAATCTGGGTTGGGGGATTTTCTTGAAAACCTTCGTGTCGCATCTCTGGAAGTTACTGAACCTAAGTACCAAGTTTGGTGTTTATCCGACGGTTCGTTTCTGAGTTATGTCACAGACAGACAGACACACACACACACACACACACACACACACACACACACACACACACACACGGACATGTTTCCAAAAATGCTTTTTTTCGATTCAGGAGGTCTCAAAGCATGTATTTCCGGTGAAATCACGGTATCGAATTTTTGAGTGGAATGCTTACTATACGTAGTAGAGATAGTAAAAAACTCAATTTTTTAGTTTCCTTATCTTTCAGGTGGCTTCTAGTTTCGTGGCATGTAGCTCTGCCGGACAGATGGCGCGGATACATGCTCGATGGAAAGAATAATCTCCGTGGATACCAGACCATAGGGCTGTTTGATTGGTGGGTCGTTCATCGCCCTCTCTCGGCGGCTCCAGCAGTGAGACGGGTCTGCGAGCTTGGAAATGTTAGGGACTTCCACGCGTCTCTGTGACCTGTCTACATACTGCCTGTAGCTTCCTGTGATTCCTTCATTTCATCCCTTCCTCCTGGGGCGTGGCAATCGCAATAGATCTGTGCAGTCGCAGCGCGCGAGGTGTCCCACTCAGTTGACTCACCTATACATAGAGGACGGCACCTATTTTATAAACCGACCCCCCTGCTTGGCCAATCAGATAAGTAACCTATACCGACCCTACCAAGCAGGGACGGAAGTGGATACGCCTATATGTAACGTGCACGCAAATGCACGCTCATATTCAGCGAGCATCTCTACCTATAGTGAATTACACCGATTGCGAAGTTGGCCGCACTGAACGCCCAAATTACCTAAAAACAACCGACAACTCACGAGTACCGTGACTAAAATGCTTCAAAAAGCTATACAAGCATACATGCTTGGCTTACCTGCGTTACAATAAGTGCTGGCTGAAAATGATTTTTATTTTTTCAGCTAGCAGAGTGCGTTGTTGAACTAGTTTTTGCCCAGAAAAAGAACCCATTACAATATACCCTACTTTATTCAAGCCCTATTAGAAGTTATAAGTTCTGGGAACTTCCAATGAAATTTTTCGACACTTTCTTGCACAGGAATATTCCACACACGTAGCAACAGAAAAACAATTTCTGATGTATTACGCTCGCATGACTTTCTCTACCCTCTTATCTTTATCAGTGCGTATGCAAACTATTCTTACGAATGCTTATTTTTCTATCTACTTCACTATATTCGAGATAAATATTTGCAAAAATTGCTACACTGCATGTCTCGTATAGATACAATAGTCAAGTTTTAAGGCTTATACTGAACAGAAATACCCAGATACAACATGAACTTAGACTCAGTACCATCTCGGCACACATTCGCTCTCGGCTCACTTTTTTCAGCATATTCACTCAGTACTTGGCGCAGTATATTTCTCCTTGGGACGAAGATCTGATGTGGTTCCCCGGATCAAAAGTCGTCTCCCCCAGGACTTACTGCTTTCTTCCAGACGTGATTGAATTAGAAGACTGTCAGTGAACCATATACAATATTATTATCTGTAACTTTGGTGCCAGAGGGGTCTCATGTGGCTGACCTCAGATTAGTTTATATTGTTATGTATTTTATCCTGGTTCTAAATAGCTTTTCTAATGCTGAACGAAGCTATCCCTTAAACAACAAAAAAAATGTTTAAGAAGAGGACGCTATATTCTATCCTTAAAATTTCATGCTGTTTCCATGCAGTCGCGAGAAACAAGTAAGAATCGATCGGACTTGAAAAGGATGACAAGTATGAATAATTCGAACCATTAATAACGGATATCGGAAATGACTTACGCCACACAAAAAGAAAAGTTATTCGAAGTAAATTCTGTATTTTAAAGTTTTTGTTTAGTACGTTTTCGTTTATCGCTTAACGTTTGCAGTTGAATAAGATTATACAAAATTCCTTTCGAATAAACAGGGCTTCATAGGCTATTCCCAGAAAATTCTAGATATACATTTTATTTGTCATGTAAATATATTTAATATGTGGTATTTTAATCAAAATCATTATTGTTTAGAAAATCAATAATTTCGAAAAATGTCCATGTAAGGGGTAGTTTGGGGTAAGGATTTTCTTGAACCTAAATACGAAGTTTGATATTTTTCCGGCTTTTCGTTTTTGAGTTATGCTGTTCACACACACGGGCCTTTTTTTTTTAATTTTACTCAGGGTGCTTCAAAGCATGTGTTTCCTTTCGGTATCGAAGTTTTGTGTGGAATGCATCTTCTCTACCTACTATGCACCTGGTAGAAAAGTATTATGGTGTTATAATGTAAACTCAGACCTAAGGAATAACTTATCACAGTACTCGAAACATTTTTATTCTTAATGAGCAGTCATCTTTGTCATATGTAACTGCCAGAACTCGAATGATTTTAGCTTGAGAAATGTAGATGCGGCAACTGTCACCTGGCCCAAGACCGCTGTGCAGTCGGTCTGGTCTGTTTCTAGGCTCAATGGATAGTAAGTCTGTAACCAAATTTTTGTTGTGTAATATTGGTGTTGATACTGGCTATTCCTAAGCCGAGAATTTCTACATTTTTTTTATTTTTATTTTTTTTTTATTTATTTATTTTTTTTGTGTATGCATATATGGTGTGTTTTACCTTCCGTTTTCCCTAATCAAGAACGTTGAACCAACAGTTATGAAATGCATTTGTAGTCCATGTTAAGTCTCACTTTAGAATGGGCTATATTGAATTTCAGTTGCTTTTTGAAAAAGAAGAGGTAATGGGCAGGAAGTCAAAAGTAGGAATGGCCTTGCGTAGTATATATTCTGTGAAACATTTTTAATAACTAAAGCTTATAAGCGTAATTTTTCCGACAATTTTATTCGGTACTTGTTTTATTACTATATAATAACTATTTAAGAAACTTAGATTTTTTTATTAAATACTATTAATGCACATCCGTTTAGGCATATCTGGAACTTGAATTTGTTCCTGGTTACAATGGAAAACGTTTGGTCTCGGTCGTACAACAAGCATACGTTATATACATGGACTAGTTACAGCTGTTTTAATTTTTATTATACGCTCCACGCAGTTTTACAGCGTTTTCCGAACATTACGTGATGTGCGCGTTACAGAGAGAGAGAGAGAGAGAGAGAGAGAGAGAGAGAGAGAGAGAGAGAGAGGAGATTAAATTAGGATTGAATTTTTAGCTAAATTAATTGAAATCTTGCATCTTATAAAAAGCCCAATTTTATTTTCATGTTACGGGTGAAATGTTTTGAATTCTAGGTAATATGAGGCGTGTATATTACTATAAATACTCCTACCTCTATTTTGAAGCAAGTAACGCTCTCTGCAAGTAACAGATGACTAAAGACAACAAAATCTAGCGGAATCTGAACGTTCTTTATATACTGTTGTTGAACATTTCATATAAAATCTGCTCACTTTTACACTCTTAACGCTTCTAAATACAGCTCACTTACAGCAGCACCGTTTTCCTATCGGAATGAGTACAGATTCTGTATATAAAGAGTACTACAGGTTTTAAAAGCTCGTTGAAATGCACTACTGTGACTGATTATTAGGAGACACATTTTAACAATCGTATTTCAGCGAACTCTCTTCACCCCCGAAGCGCATGGCTCTGGATCCCCACGAAATTAATTTAAAACTCTATTTATCACTTTCCTATCTCTCTTAAACTTGACATTTCTTCTAATTTTACATTCTGTACCTACAGCAAGTTGAAATTGTGCGAATTTGATATGATTCTTTTACATTAGCCGTGTGTAAGCACTAAGTTTAGAAAGTTGTCAGACTGAGGCAGTATTTTTAACACTTGAATGGTTTCAGTCAAATTATATATGTAAATTCAATAACAGCCCGCCTTAAAAAAATGTGTGTATGTAACAATATCTAAAAAGTGTATATTACAGTCATTGTATATGTTTATATTAATGTATCCATGTGTAATAATGTTATGTGAATGTATTACGTAATTTAATAATGTAGGGGCTGTGAGAATAATACGTTAAAAGTTGCTAACAATGAAGTAACCTTGAGACAATGAGTAAGAAAGTTTACAGTACTACTTGTGATTCTTGGAGCAACAATAATGTAATTTTAGTGACAGTTTATAAAATAGCCAATCAACAACCAGAAAAAGCTTTAGTTAAATGAAGGTATTCTATTGGAGTAGGATTAGCCAATCAGAGACTTGAAATAAAGAGATTTACAAGTTTAGATGGTTGAAATCAATTAAGTTGCCTCCAAACAGTGCTCATAACCAGACGTGTTGCTGCAGACAGTGCTCATAACTGGATGCGTTGCTTGTGCGTCCACGAGAGATTTAATACGTATTCGTGTGAGACGAAAATTAAGTTTACGTGTTAAAAAGTGTAATCAATTAATAAAAAGAATCTCACAGCTCTCTATGTCAGTGAAGTGCTATTTAATTTGTGTCAAGGATTAATAAAAAGGAGTGATTTAAAACTTAAAATCTGTGTAAGCCTACATTCTTGACGCATCACGCCCTGCCAAGATATTCATGTCTCTAAAATAATACTGACGCAGCCGAGGCAAACATATATGTTAAATATTTAAAGAAACAGTTTAATTACAAAGTTAATATGTTTTTAAACTTGGGGCAAAGGCCACCTGAAAGTACATTTGGGGCGAAGGCTACCGGAAACTGTTTACTATACGTGCGGTTTCAACTACTACAAGTTCGGTTCCCCAAAAGTTGAAATATAATGCAACTCCTACTTCAAATCGGCTTTTCATACGTAGCAGCAAACAACTAACAAACTCTCTACTTCAAATTGGCGTCCATACGTGGTGCAAACTCCTAAAACAACGTAACAATACACCTACTTCAACACCAAGGAGTTAAAGCGACGTAAGATAAAATTAAAAAAAATAGGGAAATACAGTACTACAATGTTTTAAGAGCGGACGCTATAGGATTACTTTGAAATTCCCTTCTCTTTGTTGAGACAATATCAATTTTTCTCTTGAAAATTCATACCATAACAAAGATTATCTCGAAAATGGTTAACGCCACAAAACATTTGATATAAATTGTCTGCTTTAACGAGATCAACATTTTTGTGTAGTAAGTTTTTGTCTGTCTCTTAGGGTTTACGAATTATACACAAGTCGTTCAGAATGACTTCACATGCTGTTAAGATGTACATTTTATTTGTCGTGACAATATCTTAAACATATGGTATTTTACTGAAACTCGTTAGATCCATTTTGAGGAAAAAAAAATCCAAAAACGTTCCATGAGTAATTTATGCTAGGGGAATTTTCTTGAAAATCTTTGTGTCGCACCTTATGAAGATACGAACTTGAATACAAAGTTTGGTGCTTATCCGACATTTTTACTTTCTCTACTACGTATAGTAAGTAGGGGAAGTATTGCATTCCACCCAAAAATTCGATACCGAGATTTCACCGCAAATACATGTTTTGAGACCCCCTGCATCCAAAAAAAGCATTTTTGGAAACATGTCCGTGTGTGAACAGCGTAACTCAGAAACGAACAGTCGGATAAACACCAAACTTGGTATTTAGGTTCAGTATCTTCCAGAGATGGGACACGAAGGTTTTCAAGAAATCCCCCACCCCAGATTACCCTTTACATGGAAGATTTTTCGAAAATTTTAATTTTCTCAAAAATGGCTGTAACGATTTTGATTAAAATATCATATGTTTAAGATATTTTCATGACAAATAAAATGTATATCTTGAATTTTCTGGGAATGTCTCCAAAAGTATTCTTCTTTGTGAACGACTTTTGCATAACTGGTAAACCATAAGGGATAGACAAAATTTTACTACACAAAAAATGTAGTACGCGTTAAAATACACAATTTATGTCATATGTATTTTTTTGTTTGTTGAGTGAACCATTTTCTAGATATTGCTTGTTATTCCCTTAAATTTTTCAATACTTATTTTCTCAAATGGGAATTCGTTATTCATTTTTTTGTATTGGATATGCAAAGAGTATTAATCTGTGGCAAAGGGAATGGTGCTGCACCTAGCAACCAGCTATTAAGAGATATGTATGTGCTTAAAGGCTACTGTATTTCTATATTGCCCTTGTAAATATATATTTCCCTTACATCAACAAGAAAATTAGCAATAAGTTAGAGTCTGCAAATGTTTATCTCGATTAACATGAAATAGATGGAGAATAAGCGTTTGTAAAAATAGTTTGTACAAGAGTAGAGAAAGTAATGTGAGTGTAACACATCAGAATTTTTTAGTTAAGTTGTTTACAAGTACACAGATCTTATCTTAAAAATGCTTTTGTGGGGTCTAGGGCCCTCAAAGCATGTATTTCCGGTAAACTCTCGACATTTTTGGGTGGAATACAATACGTCCTCTTCGTACTGAACGTGGTAGAAAAAGTAAAAATGAATAGAATGGACTAGAATTCTCTGTATTAATGTTGGAGCTTTGTAGATTTGAATATACCAAATATGCAATGTGAAAATATGCTATCATGGCTTTTGTTGGATTCTCCTTTAATCCGAAAAAGCGGCGATGTGACAGCTACATACACCCGGTGAACATGGAAACGAAACTTCCTGCATGTACGTTAACTACGGCACATATATCAAATAGTGCGTGGCGCTCAGATTTCAGCGGAGTACGCCTCCTCTTGGTTTCCAATTTCATTGGTATTGAGATCGTATCTCTACATTCCAAGTGTTGGAGAGGGCGGTATGAAAACAGACATATATTAAATTTAGTCCTTTCCAGCAGTTCCGCTGTGTAGGTGAATGTGCAACCCAAGTTCATTAAAAACTAAAATAAATAAATAATTTTGCTTTTCAGTAAGAATGGCGGTGCCATGTTACATCGCTATGTCGTGCTGCATAGGCAGGTAATTGTTACACATAGGATCTTTGGTTTCATGGTTCTAAGTAAACAGGCAACGGGAGATTTAAGTTGAGGACTGACTTACTGTTACTGGCTTGATCAAGTGACCAATCACATTCATTGCATCACCTCGATGTGCAATTGGTTTTACTCTCCATACAACATTTCTATGGCAGGTAGAGGAAGTATTGCGTTCCACCCACAAATTTGATATCGATATTTCATCCGAAATTCATTTCTTAAGAAGAATCTAAAGAAAGGAAGGAAGGGGTTTCTGTGTGGGAGTTCAAACCAGCGTGAGCCAGTTTGGATCCTAGCTTTAATTTTATTGAATGTCTAGGTACGAGAGGATTGTGTTTAATTGAATCCTATTATGTGTGTGAACAATTTTATGACTGCTCACTGCTGGAATGCAACAATTCTTGTAATTGTTATACATTATTAAAGCTTACAACGAAATGAATAGTAGGCACCAAATGATAATACTATAACAAACATAATCTAAAACATAGGCACATTCATAGTTATGTATAATTATATTATAATACACTTTTACTAAACGGGACACAACACACACCTTTTAACACTCAGTTGTTCATGTCCCCATACCTCTATAATTAATGAATTTGATTCAGCAGATGTTTGATTTCCTTTAGAAGTCAGAATTCGAACAACTGTATTTGAAATTAACTTTCACCACCAGTATTACTTTCAGTCTCTGCTTTGATTTGAGTTTTCTCAGATGTCCATACCTTATTCATCAAAGAAAAGATACGCTCGACATAAACAAATTCCACAATCTCAGAAAATTTTCATAAGATATATGTTTGGATGTGAAGTACTGCAACATTTATACCCAACGCATATCAATGAATTTTTTTTTCTGTGTTCCATACCTCTATTTGCTGAGGTGTGACAAACTGGTGGATATTAACACACTCTTGGAACAAGTTATTATTAATTTTACAGTTTGTTACACATTTGTAACAGACTCGTAACATTTTTGTACCTCATCCCACGTAGGTACATAGTTCAAAAGAACCAATTTGTAGTCTGAAAAGGCATTAAATGATCGGTCCACTGCTCAATGTATTGTGCACTGCTATCATAAAATTCACACGCGGTTTCAGTGAAGTTAATAACGTTTATATCTCCTTCAGATTAAAGTTTGCTTAAAGCACTTCTTATAACGTGAGGCATGAATCTGTTTTTCTTTTTTCTGTCATATTCATTCTTAAAACATGAAGTGATTCTCCAACCTCTACAGCTATAACATGCTGTCTTATCTTTAATGCTGCTGCATGAAAAGTTGATGCCTGATTATACAAAAACATAAGAAGGACTTCAGAACATGCGTTTTCAAAAAATGTCTTTAATATCGTTGGGCATCTTTCTTTACTCAAAAAATATGATTTTAGTGTCCATAGAGCTACAAAACTTTCAATGGTTGGCATCAAGACCAACCACCTAGTATTGCAGTATCCAAGCAATTGTTTGTACTGCACATCTAAACAAGGTACAGAATTCTTTTAAGCTTTCGACACGGACAGAATAGAAGTAATAGTAAATCTGTGAATGACACACTGTACATCGACTGGTAAACAATCTGCAGCTGTCTTTGTAACATTATGCACTATGTGCGCTGCACATTCTACACATTGATGCCATGACCAAGCCAGCCCTTTAATTTGTGGAAAATATTGTTTGTCCCTCTTTAAGACCGTCCACCAACCTTTATATTCAAATTATTTTCTGCAGTGGTATCATGTAGATAGTTTCCAACATCTGCAGTCTCAACAGACTGCTCTTTAAATTGGAGAATTTTCACACATATGCCTTCAAGAGGCAAGCAGTATCGGGCAGTAATGGGGAAGATTTTTTGTTTCCATGATTAGATGCATCAGAAAGAATAGTAATACAACGTACTTTGTTCTCGCTGTAATTCATTACGACTATGTGAAGTGAGCACGTTAACAATGGCTTCGCATTTTGTATGGCCACAAGTGTACTTAGATTCGAAGCATTGAAATGTTTAGACCTACAATCTCTTGAACATAAGCTCTTGTGCCTTCCGTTGCAGACAGTTTAAGTTCGTGCTTACTTGGAACAACTTGCCGAAAGAATTCCGTTCAACTTCTCGAAGATGTGCCACTACTATAGTATCTGCCAACTTGCCTTTGGTCGTTTTCAAAATATGATACTTTCTGTCGTACTTCCCTCCATGGGCAACAGAAAACTCGCCTCCACATTTCGAGCAACGGACATCGTTGTCTGTTCTACCTCTCTATATTGTAATAACCTGCTTTAAAAGTAACTAAAGAGAATGTATGAGTTTGCTTAAATTTGATATAATTAAAAACAGAGTTATATCACTTGTTTGACATTAATTACCTCTCCTGAAGTTCCGAATTGAAAATGCAGTGCCGTTTTGGGCGTGCTGAATTGGTTACAGTCTATACAAAGTGAATAAAGAATCTATTAGCTGTGCTGTACAGCCTGCAATACTCACACATGAAAGCATTAGGGTTACCGGTAAGCAAGTCCAGCTCAGTAATACCAACTTCAGCGCAAGTGTTATTGAAGATCTTGAACTTGATCGCATCATCAAGTAGGCTGCGTGAACGCATTTCATAATACGGCGCGTCATGGTATGTTGGATTAGGGATACAATATTGAAATAAAGCATAGATACTTTTACAATGCTAGAAATATAAAAATTATGTTGAAACCTCTCATGGCCGAGAATTTGATTTCTAAAAACCGGAACATTTAGGCGTTCTAGCAAAACCCAATGGGGACAAGGGTACTGGGCTCCAAAAATCGCTGGCCAAATCGGGACGTCTGGTCACTTTAGATAAATACCAAAATGTTTTTATTTTCTCAAAAATGGCTCTAATGATTTTGATTAAAGTAATAGGTATATGTATAAGTTGAAGATATTTATATAAAATGTATTATCTTAAATCTCCTGTGAATATCCCGTGAAATACGATTTGATTCAATTTGGTATAACTAGAAAACCCTAAAAATACAAGAGAAAATGTAGAGCTCGTCAAAATACACAAAGTGTGCTAAATTGTTTTTCGTAGCATTAGCCATGTTCGAAATATTCCATGTTCCAAATTTAGACGTTCTCAAGCATCATCTACCTAACGGACATGCTTGAGGTTTGCGATTCCTGTTTCTCCTCTTCTTTTGCTTCCATTACAAGACCTTGTTAACTATGTATTAACATTTTAATGCTGTTTCCGCATGTAACATCTGCGGTTTTAACTAAGCACATTTTATCTAATTTGTAATCATTCCTAGCTAAATACATATCGTGGGTAACGTAATGTGAATAGAAGGATAACTTTTTCATATAACTAGTGTAATATTATAACGCATATATCTATATGTAAATTTATCTTGGTACAGAAAGTCGTGTGAATGCTTCAGATCTTTTTCTTTGGTGTCATCAGCTGTTTTATCTCGTAAATCCTTTTAATTTCGGCCTTGATCTTTTCGAGTGTTAGCATAAACTAAAATATTGGTGTGAACTCCCGGACAGGTCAAATACCGCACAAAAATTTCGGTTTGGTCTAAACACAGGTGAATATCGCACAAATATTTTCGGCACGTTATTCACACGGGTAAAATCCGCACAATATATTATCAGCAATTCATATGCCACAGGTAAGTTCCGCATCAGGTGGTTGGTACTCTGCGCTCTGTGGTAGTTTCTTGTGCTTGTTCCTCGCATGTTCTGTAATAGTCGACTTGTCACTACCTCATCATCCATGCTAGTTATTGTAAGAAGAATACTTTAAAAAGCTGCGAAACATTTTGGGATGCTGAAGTGTATACAGTTTTCGAGAGCAATATTGTTTTGCGTAGTGATACATAACATTGCCATCAACTTGAGTAGATTGCAAAAAGAGAAACGCCCGTAAAAAATAATTTATGCAGTGAATTATGTGCTAAGAAAGAATCTGGAATTGTAGTGTTTTCTTGCGAGTAAAATGTAAATGTTATATATATATATATATATATATATATATGTTTATATGCGGTGAACATTTATATATTGCACAGGATGTTGATTACAGCTATTCACTATTCATGCTATTCACAAAGAGCATTACTTACTACTATTTTGTTTACTGCTCAATAAGAAAGAAGCAAGATATTTTAAACTTTTTCGGTATTGTTAGAAACAAATACGAGTATGTAGATGTTAATTTTGAACCTGAAATCGTGATAGTGGACTTCGAATTTGCAATCTATTGTAAATCAGTCTTAAATCTGGACAAAGTGGGAAGGAAAATCGTCCCTTTCACTTTTCTATTCAACATGTGTGAAACTTATCTATGGGTATCGCCATTTAATTTTTTTTTTTTTTTTTGCGGAATTTAACTGTAGTTTTATCGTAGTGCCCAAATTTTATGCGGAGTTCGTCCACGCCCGTAACTCCATGTTTTATAATTATAGTTTATGAGCTCATTTTATGGATATATTATTTTTATAATTTAATTTGTGAATTACCTAAAATAAATACAACTAGGCGAGAATTTATTGATAATTTCTAAGCTCCGGTTATAATACTAAAGATAATTTTGCTGAATACTAGCAAATGTGTCGATAAACAGTTGCGCTTTCTGGCACGAAACGTTTTTGATAGAGGTAATCATTAATTTACATTATACAAGTATCGGATTGTAGGAAAAAGTAATGAATTGGCCGTATAAGTAAATGGAACATTTTTAAAATAAATTGAAAACAAAAGTAAAGTTGAAAACTATCACTGTTGGTAACAGTTCCGGTTGATATGCCACATTTTCAAGAAATCTTGATCGGTATGTACCTCTGAATTCACTTGGGTTCCAGTTGTAACTCACCACCCTCCCCCAGGAAGGAAAACTTGTTCCTACGTCATTAGTTGCTATGTCAGAAATAACTGGTTTAGAGAATAATAACCTAATTAGGAAGCAATGGACATTTTTATTTCTTGTTTTCGAGCGAGAGGCAAGCTTTCTGCTGTTCCAATACATGAAGAATTGCAGCCAGGCTGTCACACATCAAACGCAATGATTCGCTTAATAGCAGTTTTTGTTTTTAGTAGTTATGATATTAAAAATATGATAGTTTTTACGTTAAAAGTTTACATATGATAGCAAACCCATGGGATATTCTGACTTTGAAGTACATGTATCACCGTATTCAAACGTGCTCTTCATTTCTTTGCATTATCATCCTCTTCAACTGTTAAATAATAGATAACACAACAGCAGCAGCTGTGACATTAGTTATTATGTTTTGTCATAACTAAATTGGCTGCAATACTCATCTTGGATCTAAATGGTCTCGGGGCATTTTTAAGTAAAATGTGTATTCGACAATTCTAGTGTTAACGGGAGATTAAATTACCTATCTCGCCATGTTAAATTTGTCATATTCATTGCTAATTCTCATTAGAGTAGGTTTAAACAATGTTTTATTACGTTCAATGATGCTTTGAGTGTCTTCTCGCGTATAAAAAATAAACGTTAGGCATTCTTAAATTCGTATATGTTAAACCTTACATTATTGATATGCCTTTCTCAGTCATCGACAATCCAGAAATTAATTTTAAAAATAGCAAAGCTGAAGCATGAAAATTTCGTGTAAAGATTGGCAATTTGTTTTAAAAAAGATCGATTTTTCAGAAATGTTTCTGTATACAATAATTTGTAGATAGTAATATCAAACTTAAATAACTGCTATACAGGAGTGGAAAAATTACGTATACAAAATTTCAGAACGAAAAGTCTATTCAAAATTAAGTATTTTTAAAAAATCGTAACTGAAGTCGCAGAAGGTTAGTTATGGCGCTACATGCGTCAACTTGAAAATTAAATTTTGTTTATGGAATTGCAGGACTTGTTACTGAATGCGTGTACAGTAACATGTCTTTCAAATATTCAAACACAACGCCGTTGAACATTGTGACAAGTAACAGGCGCAGTAAAAATTGGAACATTCTTTGGAAAATCCCAGAATTATATTTAATAGTCCTTTGCAGCAATCATAGGTTGTGTTTATCATGTTTCATTGTCGTAAGCTTATTTTTTCATGGCACCCAGAGGAAGAAATCACAAGGTATCAGGTCAGGTGAACGCAGAGGCCATGCTACAGGACCACCTTGCCCAATCCTTCTCGCGACAAATGCTTTTTATGTGGAAATATTACTATTAAAACGTATTGCGATACTAGCGCAATAAATGCATCATTGGAGAGCGAAGATATCAGCTAGTATTTCCTACTTCTGAGATTCTCCAATGTACTTCACACATGTGTACAGTACTGTTTTTTCGATGATAGCTTGTAATAGGGATAGTACTTGAAAATGAAATGAATTACTACCACCGGTTAAACATGGTTCCAGGAGCAAGGTTAGCAACATTAACATTGGGGAACTGACGATCAATTACCCACGCTGGTTGTTAACCGTAAAAAAAGGATTTACTTGAAGCTCACTTAGCTGCTGTATAAATTAAATCGCAAGTAAATATTAACAAACAGAAGGAAGTAAAGACCCAGATTAGATTTCTTCAAGGAATTACTCTCCTGTTTGTAAGACACATCCCCAAGGACCAAGCCAATGCCTTGGGTCAGTAATTCAGATCAGATTTAAATGGCCATAGCACTGAAAGCACGAAATTCAACTTTACACCATGGCAGCATAAATGGGAAATGGACCAGTCGAAATAGTTTCAACAAACTTTCAATGATAACATAACAGGATATAGCGCCAGTAACTGTGGACTTCCATTTCCCTTCTATTATTAGACTACCTAAACCAGATTTCACATGGCGCCGTAATTAAGTTTCTGCGATCCTATCGTTAAAATCAGGGGCGGCTTACGGGGTAGTGCCGCTCTGCCGTGGCACTGCTTGTGTTAAAAGGAAAGAAAGAGGTATAGCAATTGCGCATAAAGCATTGTTTCCGAGTATGTATTTACTCAATTTGACCAGGCGCGTTAAGCGGCACGCGCCCATGGAGCCAATTCCAGATTGACACCGTTTACGCTCATAAGCACCGTGTATAAGGCTAGGGCGTACGTTTCTACACGGTTCGTATGGGAGTTGGGAGAGATGAGGCAAGAATGCTCTGGCTCGAGGTTATGTTCCACCCGAAAAAGCGCAGTAAAGCACAGAACCTACGACAATGGTGGATGGGGAATACCTACATGTTCCGCGCTCAACCTTCCTTGAATGCAGTTACCATCTTGCAAGTTAATGCTAAAGGCTGGTTCACAACCAACGAGAACAAGAAAGTTGAAATACATGTATTCAAATGGGAATGTTCACAACCAACGGGAAAGAAGAGTTGCCCAACTTATAACTTTCTCGTTCTCGTTCCCGTTCCTGGGCACGCATATTAGATCCCTATTGTGCATATTAGACTCTTCACTCTAGAGGTTGTTTTAGGCGACCGTGACATGAAACAGTCACTAGTGCTCTCTATAGTCGCAAGCTGGAAACATGAAAGTGGAAGGAATTAGTAGTAAATGTGCTTCCTAACCTCATCCCGAATCCGCAAATCTAATCAGCGTTGCTTCCTCTGGTGAAGGGGTCATTTGTAGTTTGTTTATATGCAACTCAAAACTGGCTATTATCTAAAAAAAACAATGCCAAAAGCTACAAAGAACACTAAAACCGGTGGAAATGAAAAAATAACAATAAACAATTTTAATGTATGTCATTAAATAAAGGAATCAAAGCTTGGCATAACTAGAGGTATCGGAAATGTAATGGATACACATTTAGATAACGTTTACTCTATCAAATTTTGACGTTGGCTTGGCTAAATTGGAAGTAGGTGAAAAAAATGTCATTGGTCAGTTAAAAACAAATGAAATGCCAATGCGCAAAATCGACTTTCACTTTGTGATCGATATGCATTCCCGTTCTCGTTATCGGGCTGTTGTGAACCAATATCTTGCATGGTAAATTGCTTCCCGTTAGCGTTTCGTTCTGGTTACCGTTCTCGGGCGGTTGTGAACCAGCCTTAAAGCGTTTGGAAGCACAGATTAGTTAGTGTTTAATTAAATCGAATGTAGAAATAATACACCAAAATATCCGTATAAATAAAACTATATGTTTTTTAATATAATTATGCCGTTAGGTTTTGAAACTAAGATGTATTATTTCAATATTTGTATATCTCATAGCAGCGGGTTATTGGTTATGATTGAATACATGGTATCTTATCCATCACAGAATAAAAATTGACTATTGACCATGTGTTGGGCACCTTTTTCATAATAATTGTCAAGTATTTCTATGTTCGTGTAGTAAGAGTTCAATCCAAAGACTGACCATGAGGTCAGGCAACTAAACCAGTGTAGAGCGTTTTCTTTAAGTGAATATTCAGTTGTGTGTGAAAGTTACGAACATGAACAAAGCAAATAAATTATTAAGAACTCCATTTAGAACGGGACTCTCAGTGAAAAAAGTCATTTGAAAATATTGCGTAGACCACTCCCGATTCCGAATCTGCAACAGCAAACAAAAATCGATGTTGTAAGTTCAATCCAAAAATTTACTCAAATAAGAAATGTTTATTGCTGTGAGGAAAAGTGCTATTACTTTCTCTACTACGTATAGTAAGTAGCGGAAGTATTGTATTCCACCCAAAAATTCGATACCGAGATTTCACCGGAAATACATGTTTTGAGACCCACTGAATCCAAAAAAAGCATTTTTGGAAACATGTCCGTGTGTGTGTCTGTGAACAGCATAACTCAGAAACGAACAGTCGGATAAACACCAAACTTGGTATTTAGGTTCAATATCTTCCAGAGATGTGACACGAAGGTTTTCAAGAAAATCCCTCCACCCCAGACTACCCTTTACATGGAATATTTTTCGAAAATTTTAATTTTCTCAAAAATGGCTCTAACGATTTTCATTAAAATATCTCAAGATATTTTCATGACAAATGAAATGTGTATCTCGAATTTTCTGGGAATGTCTTCAAAAGTATTCTTCATTGTGAAGACTTTTGCATAACTGGTAAACCATAAGAGATAGACAAAATTTTACTACACACAAAATGTAGATCGCGTTAAAGTACACAATTTATGTCATATACATTTTTGTTGTTGAGTGAACCATTTTCGAGATATTGCTTGTTATTCCCTTAAATTTTTCAATACTTATTTTCTCAAATGGGAATTCGTTATTCATTAAAAAAATGAATATGCAAAGAGTATTAATCTGTGGCAAAGAGAATGGTGCTGCACCTAGCAACCAGCTATTAAGAGATATGTCTATGCTTAAAGGCTACTGTATTTCTATATTGCCGTTGTAAATATATATTCCCCTTACATCTACAAGAAACTTAGCAATCAGATAGAGTCTGCAAATGTTTATCTCGATTAACATGAAGTTGATGGAAAATAAGCGTTTGTAAAAATAGTTTGTACAAGAGTAGAGAAAGTCATGTGAGTGTAACACATCGGATTTTTTTTGTTTGTTTTCCTTGCTGTTATTTTGGGGAGATGACCGTTGTATAATACCAGAATGGCTTATATTGGGCATATATGGTCTAAAATGAAAGCACATTCAATTCTTGTCAATTGCCTAGAACGCTCGATGCTACTGCACGAAATTAGTAAACATAACTATGTTATTTGAGGGATTTTTTTTCACTTTTTTTCCCCTATTCTTTTCTTTCTTTGGCACCGCCAATAGAATACCTGAGCGGCCGCCATGCGTTAAAATGCTTCATTTTGAGTATATTTTCTACTCTTAAACTTCGTGTGGTACGTAGTGTTTCCGCATTCCTATATACAACAGAATTAGAGCGGTGTTAATAATAATAATAATAATAATAATAATAATAATAATAATAATAACCTCTGTAAGACTTTGATGAGCATGTTATCGCAATGTTTCAGCTCGAACGAAATCGCCTCGTTCTTTAGTTATCATGACGATCGACTCAAAATTTACTTTGTTCGTTATTTTCAAAGATAACATGATAATGCAAAATAACACGAGGTGAAGTATCGTAACAAATGAACGCAGGATACGTAATATATACCTAGCATTAAGCCGGACTAGTTACAGAGATTACACATTCAGTTCTTCGTTGTTCCATATCTTTGTTGCAAGGCATTCGTTTATTTATGTATTTATTTTTTCTGAATTCGTATGTTTAATGTTTCCAAATTGTTTAGAATTATTTCCATTGTTGGGCTTCTTCTGGTCATAAATTAATATGAAATGCTTAGCATATTTGGAGAATTGTAGAAGAGAAAGAAAAACAAAAAATCCGTTCAGAGATTGTGCAGATAGCACCTTTACAAAGACATGTGGACCAGTTTTGTAATGGTGTTTTATATTCGAGTGCGCTTTTCATGAAATAGGATGGCTGTTTCTCCCTTCCCTTCCTTTTTTTTTTAAATGGCAATTCCAGTGTAGCGAATGGAGTCTCAGGCAAAATTGTTTTCAATACATTATTGGTTACGTTCTAACAATAGGTTTCCTGTGATGTTGAGGAAAATAAAATATTAGTCAATATGACATTCAGAAGTTCACGAGTAGGTTTCCTAAAAAAGGAAACAGTACACTGATAAATGTTGGTGAATTCCATTTGGAGAGGGCTTCCAAAATATGCCAGCGGGGGGGGGGGGGGGGAGCTGTTAATTTTATTTAGAAATATCTGAATTCTAGAATGCAAATTCCTTCGTTTTTTGGTATACAGAGAAATATATGTCGAAACGAACGAACAGAGCAGTTAGTCCCATCAGCTTTCGTTACACATATACCTCTGAAAATATGCATGTATTATTATTTTGATTATAAAATTGTACACAAATTAATTTGGGATTTGACGTGTCAAACATTTACTTACTAATCAGTTAAACGTGGGGGGGGGAATCAAATGGAACAGCAGAAAATAATTATTCATTGTACATCATCAAGTCAAGATACTTGTTTCTCCCTTCATTTTTTTTTTATTATTTTAGCGTCCTTAAACCGGTTCAGTAATATCGAACGATGAATGAAATGGGTGAAATGCTCAAATGAGGCTGGGGTCCGTAGAACTTAGTTACCCTACTTTTTTTTCAGGATAGGGGAAAACCCCTGTAAAAACTTACTCGGGTAAAACATCTTAACCGAGACTCGAACTCGGGAATGTTAGGCAGGCAAGCAAGCAAGCAAGCAAGCAAGCTACCTACCCCCCCCCCCCCACCACGGAGGCGGGCTTCTCTCTCCAATAATAAGTTGAACAATCTTGTTAAAGTACGGTGAATCTGAGGTGCGATAGCTCCTGTACGGCTATAGTTTACCAGCCCACAGCCGGCTTCATGGCTTAACTTACGGTAGTGAGTGATCGTTCAACCGATTGGAAAATATGATCAGCAACGTTCTTCCCCCTCCGAAATGTTGGTTTAACTCCTCAGGGTGTTGAGTGGTGATATCGCTATACATGACCAGAGGGGGGAGGGGAGAGAGAGAGACCCCCTCATGGGTGAGCAAGAAGCAGAACCAGAAATATGACATGGCGCAAAATACACCAAATACTTGAAGCGGCATTTTCAGCAGTTGAACCAACTAGGTTGAAGGCAGACCACCACAAGATCTGCTTCTCAGTGATCCCAGTTCTGCCTGATTTGTGTGCTCACTGACTTGTTTTATACTGAGTACTATTTCTTTTCTTATATTATTTTCTGTACTTTCTATTTACTCATTTTTTTATCTTTTAGTTCTAGGAGCCATATAGGCCAACTTTTCTGTTATGTCCTGGATTAAATTTCTATTCTGCTCACTGATATCTGCAAAGTATTAGTGCTGAACTACGTATTTGTCTTAAAAAATCAGTAATTAAGGGTATTGCTACATTTTGAACTTACAGTTGCATTGAAAGTACACAAATGTGGTATGTAGCAGTCGTTAAAACTTTATCATAGGTAGTCTACAAGTTATCCATACTAAACTTTACTTTTATTTTTTACCCATCATGTGTTACATTTACATAACTTTCTCTAGTCACCATCGTTTTTATACCTCGTAAAAGCTATTCTTACAAAATGTATTTATCAGTTTCATATTAATTGAGATAAAGATTTGCAGAAATAGCTTCATTACACATTCCGTTGTAGGTACAAGGGGAAAGAGACTAAGGCGATAGTCAAATCTTTGTATGCTGGCTTTGAAATTTACACTCTCACCATGGCATCGCGAGAAACAAAATGTCTTAAAACATATGGCAATTAAATCAAAATCTTTAGAGCTAAAATAAAAAACAAGGAAAAATGCTCCATATAAAGTGTAGCTTGATTTGGGGAGTTTTCTTAAATCTTCGTGTCGCATCCTTGAAAGTTGCCGAATTTAAATAGGTACGAGGTTTCACTCCATATTTCGTTTTTAGATGCTCTAAACCTACACGGACTGTTCTCTAAAAAAATTTCTTTATTTGTTGGCCTTCAAAATATTATTTCCGATCAAATCTCGCTGCTGAATTTTTGTGTGGAATGCAATTTCTTCCACCTATTAAGAACGTGGTAGAGAAAGTAAAACTACGGTGCTGTTACAGAAACGATAAGATATCGACATTTGGATTCGTTTTAAAAGTTCAATGGCCTACTAGGGTTCGTGTTGATGGCATAGCTTGATAAATTACTCAAAAGCTAATCGAGGAATGCACATGCACTGCATCAGCGTACCCACTCGCCCACCTACATATACCATCCAAAGATCCACTTAACGAGGATTATACACAACAGTTCTTAAAGCCTGCTTGTAAGCCTTTGAAATGGTTCTCTGAAAGCGAGCGCAGATGCATATGTACTGGGAAATAAATGATCAATAACGATATTTTCTTCAGGATGATGACTGAAACTTAATAGAGGATTCACAAGATCCAAACATATATTTTAAGAAATCTGATGTGGCACACACACACACACACACACACACACACACACACACACACACACACACACATTAATATTATGCTGTTCAAATAAAAACGATTCTTCTACCTTCGCCTTGTTACGATATATAGCAAAACCACGCTTAACCGAAGTAGTGGAGAAATAATTGAATTAAATGAGAAAAAACACGAGGTGCTAAGTTCGCTTGGCAACGTTGGTGTGGCATTTGGCAATGTTCTTTTGCTCAACCCTACATTCCAAGAAATATTGTACCTTAAAACGAGTGTTAACTTTGCACATGCATTCAGTGCGGGCAGTGTTATTTTACTGTTAGTGTTGGTCAGTGTGGTTGTATTTAAGATGTTGGCGAACAAAAACAGGAAGCCGTTAGCGACAGCGGACGAGGGATTTAAAGCATTCGAGTTAAGACATTATAAATTCGGTTTAAAATCTTAACGGGGAATACTGAATTACGTCATCAATAATGAAAAACGTTTTATTTTTAGGTTCCCTTGCTTTTTGTGGACCAAAGCAGTGAATCACACCAATAGATACAATGCTTATCAAACTGCAAGTGTTGCTAAGAGAAAGTTCGGAAGACAAATTTGCCGATTTTGTGAAATTGTCTTTGCAAATACTGTAATGCTTATTTTAATACTGTATACAGTAGCAGTTTTTTTATTAAACATTATTACAAGCATTTGGAATGCAATTATTTTCTTTCTTTCGCAGTTTAAAATTGTTACCGTGGATTATCCGAAAAAAACGCGTTATCCGAAACGGCTAAGCCCCCTTTAGTTCGGTTAAGCGGGGTTCAATTAAGCAACAAGGGTTAGCATGCGGTTCAAATCTTGATTCGTGTAACAAGCTCTTAGATGGGGGGGGGGGTAATCGAACATGGGGCCCCTCGCACAGCAGGCAGGTGTTCTACCGACTGAGCTTCGGACCAACCCAAGACGCGTTTTAATGATGTAAGGCGGAAGATTTTCAAGGAAACGTTTAATGTGCATTTGAAAGGTGTGTTACCTTATTTTATCTAACGATTCTGTTTAAAATACAGGGTTATTCAAAAAGAAGGAACAGATTTTAAATATTCATTATTAATGAACGACAATAGATAGCGGCACATACAACACGTCATTGAATAGAGGAAAGTTCAAAGTTTTAAGCCCCATTAATTCCATTCAGCGCCTACAGCGGCGCTGTGTTTGTTAACGAAAAATGGCGACGCCAGAGGAAAAGTCGTTTTGTGTGCAAATATTGAATCCATTATTTCTTGCAGCATGCATTTCGTTGCAAGCTCAACGAGCCGCCTCGTCATAAAAAATTTACAATTGTTACAAGAAATTCGTAGAAGATGGTTCTGCATGCAAACGGAAAAGCACTGGTCGTCCTCGCATAGCAAATGGTGCTCATTTTGAGCACAAAATAAAATTTTGAACTGTTATCTATTCAATGATGTATCGCATGTGTCGCCATCTATTGTCGTTCATTAGAAATAAATATTTAAAGTCTGTTTCTTCTTTTGAATAACCCTGTATAAATAAGATTTCGACATGACATTTGTAAATATACTTTAAAGTCCTTTCATTCTTATTAACTTTTATATAACAGAAAACGCAGGGAAAGCTTGCTTAAGTAAACATGTAAATCTCCTTGAAATTTACCATTTGTGTTAATTAACTTAAGTGACATTAGCCATTTTGGAACTATTAGCTGCTTAATCTTCCTTTTAAGAAGTACGCTTTGAAAAGCTTACTGGTGTTCTTTAGTTTCTCATGAACTTAAGCGATTTTGTGCTATCTTGACTACCATATACAAGTATCGTCTGCTTATTAAAGAGTTAGTGTGTTCTTAGCCTATTGAAGTATATTACCTGAGGGGAAACCACGTCTGGCATATATTTTCTGGTTAACGCGAAATGCGTAAGTAGAAATACTACTAAGTAGTAGCTGTTAAGAGAGAAAGTCATGTGACTGTTAAACATTCTATTTTTACTTTCTCTACTACTTACCTATTGTAAATAGAGGAAGTATTGCATTCCACCCAAAACTCTTTCCGAGATTTCACCGGAAGTACACGTTTTAAGGGTTCTGAACAAAAAAGCATTTTTAGAGAAGTGTGTGTGTGTGTGTGTGTGTGTGTGCGCGCGCGTGTGTGTGTGTGTAAAAATGTTTTGATATCTTTGATTTTATCAAAAATGACCGATGTAAGATCTCTTCATTCACCTTCAAAGAGCTACACTGAATTTTATGCGAATAGCCCGTGAAGTTCTCTTTATTCTGAATTATTTTTGGTAATTAGTGGTAAACTGTAGGAGATAGATAAAGTATTGCTACACATACACTCGCACGCACTCAGTAGATGTTATAGCACAAATTTATGTTGAAATAAATGTTTTTGTAGCGTTAAGCATTTCCGAGATATTCTTTGTTATTTCTTTGAATTTTCAAATACTTATACTTTTTTAACTGGTAAGTCGCCATTCTTTCTTTCTTTTCTCGTGGCTATGGAAAGAGCAGGGATTTAAAACCATCACATAGCATCCCGCTTATAAAAATCTGACTCTGGCTTTAGCCTATCCTCCTTATACTTACAACGAAATGCATAAAGGTGTAGGTAATTAAAAAAACTTAATTTCGATTAACAAGGGATACATAGAACAGTAGGCTTTTATAAGATTAGTTTGCAGAAGAGTGTGTAGAGAAAATCATGTGATGTAACATCAGATTTATTTATGTAGAATTTCTAATTTGTGTTCACCCTAACATATTAAAGACCTCCTCTTAGTAATTTAGTATCGCCATTCTAACTTAGGAATTTCTTTAGCAGTGGAAGATGAATAATATGACTTCAAATCCAGAGGTACCGGGTTCAATTCCCGGCAGGAGGGTGGGAATTTTTCTTTATTCAGGATTATTCTCCATCCTCCCTAGAGTCTGGAAGTATGAATGGCAGTGTGTGTGAATGAATTTAATGTAATAACCGAAAGTGGTACCAACCCAAAGATTAACACTACTGTAAGAGAGTGAACATCGCTGCTGATGAGCAATTGTTCCAAAGGTAAAAAGTAGCCGATATGACCTTAGATGTTAAAGGGGGCATATAAAAGGAACATTTAAAAAACTGATAATATGACTCAGTGGTGAGTCATATCAGCTGTTGTGTAATCAGAACATATCAGTAGTAATGTATGGGAATTTTTTTGACGTAGTACTGATAAAGTTACACATTAATAATGGATGCCAATCGAAAGATAAGCGTAGGATTTGGTAGAAAACAAGAGTGAGTGTTCTGTGCTATCTGAATATCACTAAGCAATCTATAGATATGAAACCACCAGGTCCAAATTCTCAGAAAAGATACGTATTGGGAGTATTCAGTATTCGAGTGCCTCTGAATAACCATACACTCAAGATATTTGCTTTAAGAAGTTGCCAAGTAGCATTTAGCATACATAACTACTAAGGATAATGAATTATCTAATGTACTCGGTACGTAAATTCTCATTATTTTTTTTAAATTGTTGTCCCAGTCTATGTTCTAACTTCTCAAGAAAATAAATTTCAAAAAATGAAAATCGAGCCGCATATGAAACTCCATCATGAAAATGTAATAAAGATATAAATATATGTATATTATTTCTGGAATATAGTTTGTTGTAATTAAAGCTTAAATCTTGGTCATATTAAATTCCCTGGAAAAACATAATTTAGTGTGTTTAATGTTCTAAATATCAGTCATATATGAATTGTTAAAGTGCCAAGACAAAAGACTCTTAAGATCTCTTCATTCTCCTTCAAAGAGCTACACTGAACATTTTAATGAAATTTAACACAATTGCATTATTAAGAGTACTTTGAAGTAGAAAAAAAAACGCGAGAAAAAGGAATTACCAGAAAATCAAAGGTTCAACACACCTCGCATATCCATTTAAATGTGGGTATTAAAATAATCCAAGGTGCAAAACCACAGTCGGATCCTTAGGATTTGTTTTTCTGGGGATTTTGTTCGAAAATTCAGTATCGATTATTCTTAAGCGAATAGATGACTAAGTTCTGCCATGTAAACTATTTGTACAAAATTATGCAGTACTGAGCTCCTGATAAACATTGATTTAACAGCCAAAGATGCAGCTATTCCAGTGTTCCTCGAAGATAAGTTCCCTAATGTATGATACTTATAAACTTCAAAATATTTTAAAATAAAACATATGGTCTGGAGAAATGTTAGAACAACATATATCCAGATATCAGTGTATAAAGCATGAAGGGCACTTGGTTAGGTAAAGAGTTGTTGCTAATCGTGTGTTAGAACAAATTAAACATTTTAACTATTTATAATCCGGTATTATATATCAGTACAATAAAGACTTAAATAATAATTTGAACTAGTTTCAGCATATGCGGAACTGTGCCAAGAACACAAAGAAGAAAAGAAAACATTTTATAAAAGAATGGCTCTTCACATTATTGTAAGGGTGCAAATTAGATGTCTAACGGCAGGATAACTTTTTATAACGGATACAATTAAAACGTAGTTATAAGAAGAGATAAATTTCCTGTTACAGACGGAAGGAATACATAAATTCAAATGGAGAAAGCAGATTCAAGTGAATTAAAGTGATATTCCACTACACCCCTTAAAAACAGCATTTTCACTGTACAAATATTTTGAAGATAATGTTATCTTCGTTGCATTGAGTTGCCGACACCTAAAATGTTGCTCTTCATCAAATTTCAAAACTTTACTACAAATAATATTTTTACTTTTAAAAGTAGTTTACATTCTACATTCATACAGTCAGAACACAACGCATTTTGAAATCACTTTGAAAAATTCTAGCAGCCTAGTTAGCCTTGTTAATGGAGGGGAAATTCTGATTTTAATATACACGATGTTCCCGTTCTCTTCTTGAGGTTACGTGTATCTCGTAGCTGTGCATGGCGCGCCGGTAATGATGGTTGCACATTCCAGCGGTGGTATAAGTTTTAATTAGTTAAGGGTTGTGACTCTCTGCATACATGTACACGTGAAGTACGTGTATTACAGATATAAAACTCTCCAGCCGGGAGCGGGATTCGAACTCGGAACTTCGTTACAAAACCGCCGTCCTAACCACTCATATACAAAGCACAGCTGCAGTTATATAGGCCAAAGGAACTACCGAACAGGTAATTTTCAAATGTCTGATTCATGGCGAACATTATTATTATTATTTAAAACATTACGTAGTTTTACATGAGTATCCATATTTTAAACATTATGTTATATAAGTATACAGTAGATATACTAGGCTTGTAGGCGGTGACTTAGCAATACTCCAACGCTTTTAAATAAAACACAAACAAAAGCAAGTCTTATGTCGTGTAATGACCAGAAACCGGAACTTCGGCAGAATGACTTTTTAAATGTGTTAAAGACATTAATAAATGAGTATGACAAACTAATATTCTTGAAACGGATGTCTGAAGGTTAGAAGCTCGATTATTCTTAACCTTCTTATGTATGTTTTTTTTTTTCTAACTCCTCATGTCAGCTCTGATGCTAAAACGAAACGAATGAACATCACAGCCGCGCTGAGCATACAGATACAATATAGGTAAAAGAATCTAATTCATAATCTATAATCTGTCTAAACTATTTATGACTGTCCAAAAAATAGTTCAAAGCAATTTTATTCTTCTCGCAGGGTATTAATTATTGGTCAATTGCAATACATCTTTCAGCTTAGATAAAGGGTAAACCAAGCTGAAATGACCAAGAATCTTTAAAGCACCAGAATGTGCAAGGAAGGCCCTATAGCTTAGTCATCACGTAAAAATGACGTGACAGATCTGGAAGGAAACACTGTGGTAAACCCTTGCAAAATATTTGGCTGGAGGAAGGAGTGTTGAATGTTGCCAAAAGTTTACTTCTGTCAGTATACTTATATTCTTCACTGTCACTTCGTTCAGAATATGTGATGGGATCATGCAACAATAAACTGGTGGCAGTTTGTCAACTCTATGGAGAAGCCTGGCAGTTGACCAGCTCTAAAAACTAACGCTTATATTTTAGGAACATGCTATCAGGGTGAAATTATGCTCATGAAAGAAGCAGGACGTCATTGTTCTTAGAACTTAAGTTTTATGTCGTGGTTCATAACAAATCAGAAAATTCTTATGTTTTCTAGTAGCATTATTCATGTATCCATTACCAGTGACATTTCACCTAAAAATTCGATATAAAAATGTTATAGAAAAGTCTATGAGGCACCCACAATAAAAACAAAGGAACATTTAAAAACAACTGCTGTGTTACATTCATATGACTTTGTCTACCCACTATTCTACAAACTGTTCCTACGATAGCTTATTGTCTGTTTACTTTGAGATAAACGTTTGCAGATGTAGTTGCATCACACATTTCGTTTTATATGCAACGAGAAATCAATTGTGTGTTTTAAAGGTAGCTACATTTTTTGTGTAGTACTTGTCTATCTCTTAAGGTTGAAGCAGTAATTTTTATCGCTCAACTGATATCAATCTAAGTATACAATATGAAAATAATAGCCCGCCTATAAGCAATCGGTGTGTATTACAGCCATTGTATTATGTTTATTTATTGTATATGTGTGTAAAATATTATGTGAGTGTATTTCTTAGTTTAGAAATATAGGAGCTGTGAGGGTAGAAGCAAGCTGGTTTTTGTAGCAAACAGTGGCATAACGTGGAACACAGAGGGTGTCCAACAATAAGTTGTAACCTGGCAGAACAATAATTTAGAAAGCTAAGAAGGCTACCAACAGTTGGTGGAAAAATACTGATGTAACGTCCAAAAAGTTTGTAAATAGTTACGTGGTTGCAAAAAGCCAATCAAAGTCAAACTAAAATGTTCTGCTAAAGTAGGCTTAGCCAATCAGTAAATTGAGAGATTGAATTTAAAATTTTAAGCTGTGGACGCTAAGAGCTAGAGTACCCAAGCCAATTCAGCTCAGTGTGTGCAGATGTGAAATATTAGTGCAGTGTGGAGAAGATAAATTTTGACCTTTAAAAATGTAGTTAGGAACAGACAATTACTACAACCGTAAACTACATTTCGTTTAATATTCGCAGAGATATAAATTTGTGTGATTCCTAATTTTTTATCGCGAATAAAGAACTTAAGAAATTCTCTGTAAACTGCAGCTCGTTAGCACACACAGAACGTAATATCTTACGTAAATACTTCAGTAAATTGTTATTTTATATATTTATATTTTTATATTAAATATATAACTGCCTTGAAGTAATAAAGAAGTGAGAATTAAAAACTATAATTTGTGTAAAGTGTGTGAAACTATTCTGCATGCGTATCACCCTTGATAAGAGATACTTGCTCTACCAGATATCACTGATGCAGCCGAGACATAAATTAAATAAAAGTCATAATTAATTAAAATTCAAAATTTATTATATATAAATTTTATTACACACACACGAACAATACCGCAAGGTTTACGTCATGCAGAAGTATAAAAAAATTGATTCCGAATGAAGAGGACTTCATAGGCTGTTCTCAGAAAATTAAGATATGCACGTTATTTGTTATGTAAATGACTTGAGTATTTAACCAAAATCGTTAGAGCCATTTTCGAGAAAGTTTTAAAAAAAAGTAGCTTAGGGTGGGAATTTTTCTTGAAAATCTTTCAAGAAAAGATCTTTAGAAGATGCTAAACGTAAAAACCAAGCTTGATATTTACCTGACATTTCGTTTGGAGTTATGTTGCACACGCGTGCATACTAACCTTTTTTCTTCTTCCCCTACTTGGCTCAGTCACTGCAATAACTTCTTTTACGTTAGTATGCTTCTCCTTTTCCTTTGTTGTATCCGTTCCTTTTCATGCACTATATTAATGCAGCAGAAAAAATAACATGGTTTGCATGTTTTCACCAGGACAATTGCGATTTCGTATGAAATCTTGATGCTAGGTTTCAGAAATAAAACGTTATTTCCACAAAATGCATAAAATTAAAAAAAATGTGTTTCTCGTTTGGGATGACTAAGATTTTCAAGAAAATCTCCTGCCGCAAACTAGCTTTTATATGAAAATGCTATTTCAGCGATCTCAAAAATGACAAAATCAAAAATTTTGATTAAAATAATGTACATTTTGAGGTTTTTTTTCGAATAATCAGTTGCGTTGTATTCATTATGAATGAATTTTGTATAATTTTGTGTAACTGGCAAACCATATGAGATAGAATCGCACTAAAAAATAATAATAGGGTTAATTTAAATATAAACTTCATATCAAAACTTTTTTACAGCATTAACAGTTTTCGATATATTTGTTTTTAATCTTAAAGCTTTTCAAGGCTGAACAGTCATGTAGCATAAAACCTCTTATGCAGTTCATTTTTTCCTGCACGGGTTCATTAGTCACAAAAAAACTGATTTACGATATGCGAACATGTTTTCTGCATTGTGCATACAACCGAGTTGATATTGCTTAGTTTGAGATTATTTCCAGTCAGAATATATCGTGAGTAATGTTAGATGATGTTTATCTGAATACTGTAGTATATAAGGAACTGTGAAGTGACAAATGAAGATATTTTACCAGTTCCTTCAACATGTTCCAGTTATATTATTGGGAGTTTTGCTTGATAAACAGCTGCTTGTGTTCATAACTTTAAAACACACACACACACACACACACACACACACACACACACACACACACACACACACACACACACACACATTCACTCTCTCATTCCCACATTTATGATTTATAGGCAGGAAATGATCTCAATTTTCTGGAAAGCTCTAGCCGGAAAGCAAATTCTTGACCTCTGGGTAGTTTATTGCTTTTCCGACAGGTCATTTTTACATGCTGAATGATGACGGATCAAAATATAAAGATGAAATCTGAGCTACTTATGCCAGAAGATATGTTGCTGTTTAAAGCACACCAATCTCAACCCCCCTCCCCATTTTCTGTGTTTAACACGTTCCATCATTCTAAATTTACCCACATTTCTGTGCACTGCACTGTCAGCCTATCCAGACATCTGACGTCAGAAAGCTTTTCGCTAATTCTTGCTATTGGCGGCGAGCTTGCTTGTCTGTCTACATTCTACAATCGTCGACATATACCAGGCAAAACTCCTGCCATTATCGTATAATACTTAAGTAATGGAATGGACAGGCATTCATCACTCGGAGATGTAACTCAACTGGCAAATAGGAAACCAATCATCGGAGTGAAAATATCGCTAAATGTAAGATGTTTTTTGCATTAACGTTTCGTTCTCTTTCTCTTCTACAAAGTATTCTTGCAAAATTTACTCTTCTGTTTATCCACGTCTTATTAATCGAGATAAACTTTCATTACACATTTATACATTTCGTTGTAGGTATAAGAAGAATACAGTAGGCTAAAGGGAAAGTTATGTTTATAAAAAGCTGATCGCTGTGTAATGGCTTTGAAATTCCATATTCCTTGAATGACGACGAGAAAAAACAAACAGCGCCTTACCACTTGAAAAAAGTAATAACGCCACAAAAAATTATGTGACATAAAGTGTGCTTTAACGAGATCCATATTTTTTTGTGTATAAGATTTTTCTATCTCTTACTGCTTACAAATTATTGAGAAGTCGTTCAGAATGAAGAGGACTTGGGGCTATTCCCAGAAGATTCAAGATAAACATTTTGTCAGGAAAATATGTAAACATATGGTATTTTAACCAAAATAGTTTTAGCCGTTTTTGAGAATATAAAAAAGAACGAAACATTTTCCATGTAAAGGGTAGTTTGGGGTGGGAGATTTTCCTGAAAATCTTCGTGTCGCATCCTTGGAAGATGCTGGACTTAAATACCAAG
Source organism: Deroplatys truncata (assembly GCA_030765065.1). Taxonomy (NCBI): domain Eukaryota; kingdom Metazoa; phylum Arthropoda; class Insecta; order Mantodea; family Mantidae; genus Deroplatys; species Deroplatys truncata. Next base: position 152,035,578 of record CM060984.1, read on the forward strand.
TTTCGTATTTAACCAACTTTTCATTTTTAAGTTACACTGTTTTACCACCCAAAGACCTTTTCTAAATATGCTTATTATTATTATTATTATTATTATTATTATTATTATTATTATTATTATTATTATTATTATTATTATTATTATTATTATTATTATTATTATTATTATTGTTATGAGCTTCATAGCTTGAGTATTCGGTATCATTTTTGGGACTCCTTATTATAAGTCAGTAGTAAAGAAAGTAAAAATGTATGAAAACCGCGAAATTGAATTTAGTGCCTTCCCTAGTAAGTTTAAAACTGCAGCATTAAATGTTTGTCTAAGATGTCATTGCTTCACTAAGTGCAGTCGAAATATTCCCGGAATCAAAGATCTGAAGTTCCTGCAGATTGTAAACAGGGAAGTACGAGCATTCTCCTCTCCCCCCCCCCTCATGGAAACATCCGACCGAAGAATTTTTTCACAGTAGTTGAAAGGAATGCTATACCGGTTCTAGAGTGGTGTTAGAAGTAAAGGGGGGGGATAAAGCTGGCCTTAGTAACTCTTTAAGTCAATCAGTAATACTGCGCTGAACTGTGGAAAAGAATAGTAAGAATCAAAGTTCTTCCCCAAACCGTGAGTTTGCAATAGATACATGCAATTTGCTATCCCTTACCAAATTACACCGTGTACGTTTTGAATCGGTAATACTATAACATTGTTAACGAGAATTGAAGAAACCAGTACATGAGACATTTGTGTTAACCTCATCCTGCTTATAACACAAATGCGCGCCATTTCCCCCCTTAAAATAAGGTATAAAAAGACAAGGCCGCACGTGGGCCACCAACGAGGAAAAATGTTGCTTCCGCGAAACGCGTTTTTGTGCCAAAGTAAGTATGGAATGCAAATACAGTGCCGGTAAATAGAAATTAATCAGCCGTTTTTTTCCCCTTATGTTACTTGTTTCAGATATGCAGACATTTTGTGCCTTGAGCGCTAAATTATACACTGTTCGCAAACAGGTAAAGTTTTCTAAAATCTAAATGGTAGAAAGTATGTATTACTTTGAGTGGTGCGTATCAGAAAGTGTCCTGAAAACAAACTGCAAAACATTTAAAACGTCGCGTGTTTGAGATCTTGCCATATCAAAGTATGTATATATATATATATATATATCGAATGTTTAGGGAACCATAAAATATATAGGGTGTTACAGAATGCAGCCGATGCTTTAAGGATTACAGAGGAATGGTATAGGACCTTGATATTGGACACCTTATGGTATGTGACAAGCTTTGAAGTTACGTAATGATTTTTCATTTCAATATTGGTACTGATAAATGCATTTCAATTTTCGAGATTCCGTTATTCGCTTACCAAATGTGTATTGCATACTTTTTTCACGATGTATGTTTATACGAGTTGAATTCTATTAATTGAGGCATTAACTGATAAATATACACAGAGCAGTCTGCCGCTATCATAGAAAGGCGCGGATGAAACCATACTACATTTTTAAAACTACTTTTAAAGCCTTTGCTTACCAACTTTATGAAAGGAGATGCTGAAACTGGCCACCGTCGTTGTCCATACATTTTTGACACCTCTTTAGAAAACTATCCATCACTCGCCGTAGTTCACATTGAGAAACGCTGGAAATTTCCTGGCGGATACTTTGTTTTAATTCTTCCAGGGTGTGTGGGCTTGTCTTGTATACTTGATGTTTTAAGCTACCCGAGAGATAGAAATCGCAGGGGGTTAGGCTGGGGACCGAGGGGCCACAAATATTTATAATACTTTTGTCCTCAAACACACTTTCAATAATTGATCTCATCGAAATGTTGGCCGTGTGAGCTGTTGCAGAGTCTTGTTGAAAAAAAGGGCAAAATCACGCTCCCTGTCTGTTAATTCTCTAAAAAAAGGGGGGGGGCAAAATTGTATTCACGTATGTACGGGCATCAACTGTTGAGTCGAAAAAACTTGGCCCTATAACTCTTTCTCCGCTAATGGTGCACCGTATACCAATTTTTTCGTCATGAAGGGGTACTTCATGAACAACACACTCATCCATGAAGTTGGAACCAAACCTCGTCCGTGAAAAATATTAAATATGGGTCTATTTCGCCATTGTGTACACTATTGAGACTCCACTCTCAAAATGTGTGCCTAATTGCAGGATCACCTGGTTGAAGAGCATGTGCCACAGTTATTTTATACGGTTTTATCTTCAGCAATTTGGTAGCTCTTCGCGCAGAGCCATAAGAAATGCATGCCTGTTGTGAAAGGCGCCAAAATGATTTTTGGGGGGAATTCTCCAAACGATGACCGTTGTCGTTTAATGTTTCTTCGGTAAGAACCGTACGTTGTCTTTTACATTTCTTACCCTGAACACTTTCTGTGGCCTGAAATTTATTGTAAAGTTCACGGGTTGTTGTACGGCCTGGAACTTTTACACCTGGAAAGCTTTCTGCAAATCGTACTTTCACTTGGCGAGCTGACTGAGTTAACACATACGAATCATAAATAAATACACGCTATGCAGTAGAAAACATATACTGAGCCGTAATATACTTTATGACTAAGTACAGGACAAATAATAACTAACTCGCAATAACTGAACTACAACACATCACCATCAACTCAATACTGCACTTCACACTGCAGAGCAAAACCATGTCAGCAGCGTGACCTTATTTATAGCAGCAGTGCGTTATCATGTGGAAAAACCCAGTGGAAAAACACCGCGCAGCCGGTTCATAGTTATTGCATTGCGTTTTCTGCATGTTTGTATGTTACGTATACGTCTCCGGAGCCCGAAATTTTCTCATTCAGGGGCGATGCTAGAAATAAGGTATTATTGTTAACACTTGATGTAGTATTTCGTAGCAAAATAAATAAAAATATTTAAATACAGCATGAATTTTCAATGTATTTTAACACTACGTATGTTATGTTCGCCATACCTTTCCTGACAAGCTTGCCCAGAGGAAACGTTAACCGTTATTTGTCTGTAATATGGACGTAACAGTACTTCTTTTTATTAGATAAACATTTATAAAATGCATTGCTATCTTCCACTGCAACAGGGAGGAAAACTAACGCCGTTGCACGATTGTGCGTTGTATTTATAGTCAAGTTATTCTTTGTCTTCCGGTACGGCGGTACGTGAACTCCCGATATGTCTGCAGCAGAGTGAAATACTGGTACTCAATCGCTGAAATGCTTGAAAGAATTATGTAGGATACGAGCAATACTGTACTTCTCTTGCGCTTAAGGTGAAGGCCGTATAAATTTAACGGGAATGAACTGAAATTTGATGGATAGTCTCGGGAAAATGAACATTTGAATTGCGTATCGGAAGAGCACTCCAAGTCTTAGAATTTTAAAATCTCGCTTTACTTCGGTTTTGTAGAAGCTTATCTTTATATGCATTTACCACCAAAAAATAGTTTTCATTTTAAAATTGGATTTTCTGGCAACTATTTTTACTTTCTTTACCATACCTACTAGGCAGAAGCATTGCATTCTGTCGAGATTTCACTGGAAATACGCGTTTCGAGGCACCTCGAATAACAAAATTATAATTTTGGTGGAAACGTGTGCGTGTGTGTGTGTGTGAGAGAGAGAGAGCATAACTCAAAAACGAAGTGTCGGACATATATCAAACTTTGTCTTTCAGTTCAGTTTTAACCAAAGATGCAATACGACGATTTTCAAGAAAATCTCCCCTATTCCAAACTACCATTTACTGGAAATTTTTGTATATTGTTTTTTATTTTCTCAAAAGTGGTTCTAACATTTTTGATTAATACAATTTATTTAAAACATTACAGAATGTATATCTTGAATTATGTAAATAACCTTTGATGTCCCCTTCATTCGAAATGAATTTTGTGTAATTTTATGACAGATTGATGATAAACCACAAGAGTGAAAAACTTAGTGCACAGGAAGTGGGTCTCTTTGAAACGTAACATTATTTTAAATAAATTTTTTGTTGCATTTGCCATATATGAGATACCTACCATTTATTGAATTTTCAGTCCTTTTTAAGTAGTGTTCATTTGTTTCAGTTGTCCGGAAGGAGCATGTAATTTCAAACTTAGCATATAGTGACCTACTTTTTAACATTTTGAGCATCTTCGGTCTTCTGGATCACCTGTAGTTACAACGAATGTGTAATGAAACTATTTTTAGCAAACATGTATCTCGATAGCCATGAAGTAGAACAATGATGGCAAAAACGCCTTGCTTCCGCGAGTCACCAAATATGCAACACGCACTGCGTCACTCAGCAGCATGTGAAAAACAAAGGACGTTGCAGAGAGGGAACGACGCCTACGAGTCAAAATGACTCGCGAGTCCCGTTTTCGCCACCTCTGAAATAGAAAATAAGGTTTTGTAAGAATAGTTGTAGAAGCTATATAAAAATGATAATGGATAGGAAAATTAATGTGAAAGTAATATGTCAGATTTTTTTGAAGTGTTGTGTACCATCCTGCTGTTCTCGGGATGTGGAAAGAGGATGGAGTTTCAATGTTTCCTTTTAAACATTCTGATTATTCACTCGGTTCCCTTTATTCCTTTTGTACTTTCAACGAAATGTACAATGAAAACTATTTCTACAAGCATTTATCTCGTAACATAAAGTAGGCAGATGGAAAAGTAAGTGTTGTAAGAACAGTTGGTAGAAGCTATATTAACGCAGTGGGTAGAGAAGGTCATGTAAATATAACACATCTGAGTTTTCTTAGTGCTATTGATTCAAAATGTTTCACACATGGAGTTTTCAAATGCAGTGCAAATTTGTTATGCTCATTACCAGAGCAACCCAAAAGCATAAAAAGCATAACAGGGCTTCGGACAGGTGGTATTTTGGAGGTCCAAGAGTCTGGGAAAAATAAGTCTTAAAAGCACAATAAAGCATAATTGTAAAAAATAAAGCAATAAAGCACAATATATGTAACATAAAGCATAATTATTGGCAATTATCTGTCTTTCTAAAATCTAACAATAGATACAATGAAAAAATTAACAATATTTCCAGCAACAATGAATAGTTAGGAATTTCAACAATGAAAATTTTGTGCGTGAAGTTTAATGGTTTTATCGTCAGTATACAATCTGAATCAAAGCAGTTCACATCTATTGAACCCCAGCATGCCAAAAATTGCTGTAAATTCAATTCAAAGGGTTCGTGAGTTTCCCACAGATTACTTTGTGGTTGAAAAGGGGAAATATTTATGTGCTTTATGTTCAGAGTTGTTTAATTTTGAAAAGAAGTCTATTGTAAGCATATAGAAAGTTTTAAACATAGATTTCGGAAAGAGTGGTGGACCTGGTTCAACTTCAGGCGGTTCTGGCACCATACCAGTACTATACCTCAAGTATGGCAGCGTATGGAAAGTTCAAAGGATAATATGAAAGAAATTGTCAAAGTATTAACATCTGCCGTATTCCATTCCATGTCTTCCGCAATGAACAGTTTCGTCAGTAGATAGCAACAGCTACAAGTATGAAACCGGCTCCCAGTGAAACCACTCTGGGAAGATACCTTATCAAGTGTGCTGAAGAAGACCTCCAGAAAACCAAGTCAAAATGTGAGGGAAAATCTGTATATCTAGTGGTTGATGAAACTACAGATATAAAGAATCCTAAGGTGGTGAATGTTCTTGTTGCTCCATTGGGTGTTTCGGGCGAGAAACCCTCGTCTTGTGAAAACCAAAATTGTACAACATTGCAATTCTGTTATAGTAAATTAATACTTGATACACTGTCTTATTGGTGCTCACAGGTGTTCATTGTTTTAATATCGCACAGTCCACTGCTGACTGACGATTGGCTAGAATTGCACTTCAGCTTTTGTATTCTATCTGTTAGACTCATGTGTTGCATCTTTGTGCTGAAGAGGTTAGATTTTCACTCAAAATTGCTGATGAATTCACTGCAGCTGTTAAGACTATTTAAGTGAATACTCCAGCCAGAAGGTAGAGATTACTGAACGGAAGCATTTGACCTACCTCCAGTTCCAGCAATTACTCGTCGAGAAACATGACTGAAGTCAGGAAAATATCACAACATGAATTTCAATGCAGTTAAACGTTGAGTCGATCTGGAAGATGGTGAAGGCAATGCTGTAACAAATTTAAAGCGACTGGTTGAAAATGAATCCCTTCAACTTGCCCTCAGAGCTATATCTGATATCTCTGATGGTATTTGTAAACAAATACAGTTTTGGAATCAGATAATACTGATGCAACAAAGACCTGACTTATTCTATCATCAGTTCTTCACATGCTTCAAAGTTCTGATGTAGCTTGTAAAAAAACTTGAGACATATATGAATGAACGCCGTCCTGGAAAAGGCTTCTGGAAGGAAGATCAGAATTCAGATCCAATATTAGCCGTTCCTGAGCAGGTTTATTCCATCTTCACTTCAGATGAACTGAAACGCTTCTCTAACACTGATGTTCCAGTGGAAGAAATATAAACAATTACAGCATTGGTACAGCTTTATCCTTCTGGCAGAAACATTCCTCTAAGATGCCTACAGTAAGTAAGTTAGCAATGAAGGGAGTAATGGTTCCTCCATCATCTGCTTCAGTTGAGAGAAGCCTTTCTAAGCTCAATTGGATTTTAAATTCTAAACGGTTGTGTCTGACTGAAGAAAATCTTGAATCTCACCTAAAACTTGCAATTAATCAACTTCAAGTGTGTTACAGAGACTGAGAGTGACATAGGTGACTAGATTTTCATTCTTTAGCATTGTTCTCTTATTTAGTATTTTCTTGTATAAGTTTGTATTATTTTACTGTCACAAAAAACAATTTATTTAAAATACTAAAGCTTATTTGTATGAAAGAAATACATTATAAAAGTAAAGCATACTCATTACGTAAAGTGAAGCATTTAAACTTGTTGCGTAAATGATGTCCAGTGTCCTGCTACACGACGTTGAGCTACTTATTCGTAAAGCTATACAAACTTAAAAATCTGATGTGTTACACTCACATGACTTTCTCTAGTCTTGTACAAACTATTTTTACAAACGCTTATTCTCCATATGCTTCATGTTAATCGTGATATCGAGATGTCAATCTTATTGCTAATTTTCTTGTAGATGCAAGGGAAATATGGTAGGTTTTAAGCGAAAGTCAAATATTTTAAGCGCTGGTTGCTATGTGGCGCATTCCATTCTCTTTGCATGTCCAGGACAAAAAAAATGAATAACGAATTTGAGAAAAAGTATAAGTATTGGAAAATTTAAGGGAATAACAAGCAATAACTCGAAAACGGTTCACTCAACAAAACAAATGATTATGACATAAATTGTGTATTTTAACGCGATCTACATTTTTTGTGTAGTAAAATTTTGTCTATCTCTTATGGTTTACCAGTTATGCAAAAGTCGTTCACAATGAATACTTTTGGAGACATTCCCAGAAAATTCGAGATATATATTTCATTTCTCATGAGAATATCTTAAACATATGATATTTTCATCAAAATCGTTAGAGCCATTTTTGAGAAATTTAAAAATTTCGAAAAATCTTCCATGTAAAGGATAGTCTGGGGTGGGGGGATTTTCTTAAAAACCATCGTGTCGCATCTCTGGAAGATACTGAACCTAAATACCAAGTTTGGTGCTTATCCGACTGTTCGTTTTTGAGTTATGCTGTTCACAGACACACAGACACACACACACACACACACACACACACACACACACACAGACACACACACGGACATGTTTCCAAAAATCCTTTTTTTGGATTCAGGAGGTCTCAAAACGTGTATTTCCGGTGAAATCTCGGTATCGAATTTTTGGGTGGAATGCAATACTTCCCCTACTTACTATACGTAGTAGAGAAAGTAAATATAGACATTTGCAATGAGATATTAAAAATCTGATGTGTTACACTCACATGACTTTCTCTACTCTTGTACAAACTATTTTTACAAACGTTTATTCTCCAAACACTTCATGTTAATCGAGATATCGAGATGTCAATCTTATTGCTAATTTTCTTGTAGATGCAAGGGGAATATGGTAGGTTTTAAGCGATAGTCAAATCTTTTAAGCGTTGGTTGCTATGTGGCGCATTCCAATCTCTTTGCATGTCCAGGACAAAAAAAAAATCTGATGTGTTACACTCACATGACTTTCTCTACTCTTGTACAATCTGATTTTACAAACGCTTATTCTCCATATGCTTCATGTTAATCGAGATTTCCAGATGTCAATCTTATTGGTAATTTTCTTGTAGATGCAAGGGAAATATGGTAGCTTTTAAGCGATAGTCAAATATTTTAACGCTGGTTGCTATGTGGCGCATTCCATTCTCTTTGCATGTCCAGGACATAAAAAAATTGAATAACGAATTTGAGAAAAAGTATAAGTATTGGAAAATTTAAGGAAATAACAAGCAATATCTCGAAAACGGTTCACTCTACAAAAGAAATGTATATGACATAAGTTGTGTATTTTAACGCGATCTACATTTTTTGTGTAGTAACATTTTGTCTATCTCTTATGGTTTACCAGTTATGCAAAAGTCGTTCACAGTGAAGAATACTTTTGGAGACATTCCCAGAAAATTCGAGATATACATTTCATTTCTCATGACATTATCTTAAACATAGGATATTGTCATCAAAATCGTTAGAGCCATTTTTGAGAAAATTAAAATTTTCGAAAAATCTTCCATGTAAAGGGTAGTCTGGGGTGGGGGGATTTTCTTGGAAATCTTCGTGTCGCATCTCTGGAAGATACTGAACCTAAATACCAAGTTTGGTGTTTATCCGACTGTTCGTTTTTGAGTTATGCTGTTCACAGACACACACACAGACACACACACACACACAGACACACACACAGACACACACACGGACATGTTTCCAAAAATGCTTTTTTTGGATTCAGGAGGTCTCAAAACATGTATTTCCGGCGAAATCTCGGTATCGAATTTTTGGGTGCAATGCAATACTTCCCCTACTTACTATACGTAGTAGAGAAAGTAAAAATCTGATGTGTTACACTCACATAACTTTCTCTACTCTTGTACAAACTAGTAGGTATATATAGAGAGAGCGAGGCCACTTTTTTGCGTTTATATGGGAAAGGATAGGGAAAACGAGGCTATATGCGACGGTTCAAGGAGGAAAATGCGTTTATATGGACGAGATGGGGAATACGAGGACTGACGCTAGGCTAGTCAGATGCTAAAGGAGGGAGGGATATGCTTTATACGAAAGAGATAGGGAATACAAGGAAAGATGCTAGGCTAGACAGAGGCTGAGTAAAGTATGGTTTATATGAGCGGTATAGGATAACGATGAGAGGTGTTAGACTAGACAGGGCTTGAAACGTAGTGCATGGTTTATATGAGAGATATAGGAAAACGAGGAAAGGTGTTAGGCTAGACAGAAGTCGAGGAGTAGAGTATGGTTTATATCAGAAGTATAGGAAAACGAGGAGAGGTATTAGGTTAGGAGAATTGAGTATGTGTTTATAAGGAGAGACGAGAAAACGGTGAGAGATCCTGTGCTAGGATAGACAGGTGTTAAAGTTAGGTTAGATAGGAAACCAAGGAGTGATACTCAGCTAGAGGGGGGGCAGGAGGGAATACTCTTTATGAGAGGTAGGGGGTCAAGGGAGTGGTGTTAGGCTAGACAGAGGTTGAGAGTATGCGTTTATATGTATGGGAAGTATAGGAAAACGCGGAGAGGTGTTAGGCTAGACAGAGGTCGAGGAGTAGAGTATGGTTTACATGAGAGGTACAGGGAAACGAGGAGAGGAGTTAGGCTAGGCAGAAGTCGAGGAGTAGAGCATGCTTTATATGAGAGGTATAGGAACAGGAGGAGAGGTGTTAGGCTAGACAGATACTAAAGGAGTAGCAATATGGACTTATATACAGGAGAGATAGGGAATAGGAGGTGCTAGACTTGAAAGCGACTTTAGACGTGAACTTAGTGGAAAACTGTTTGATGTCAATGTTCTAGACATGCCCATCACGTAACCTATTCAGGGAAAAGGTGAGTTGTTCAGCGGAAAAAGGTGACTGCTCAGGGAAAAAGGTGACCCACAAAGGGAAAAAGTCGAGCAGTAAAGGGAAAAACGTGACCAGCAAAGGGAAAAAGGTGAGCAACAAAGGGAAAGAGGTGACCACCAAAGGGAAAACGGTGAGCCATAAGGGGAAAAAGGTGACCTGCAACGGGAAAAGCTAACCCACTCACACTAACAGGTAAGTAATTCAGCTAGTATTGCAAGAGGTTGACTGCATCATAGCAGTGTATGATTTCACAGGTAATTCAGCTAGTATCGTATGTATTTAGGCTAATTCATCTAGTATCACAGGATAGATTCCAGAGGCTAACTGTATCATGGCTCTGCATAATTTCACAGATAATTCAGCTAGTATCGTAGGTATTTAGGCTAATTCAGCTAGTATCACAAGAGGATAGATTCTAGGGTAGGGTATAGCTTAGTGTCGTATTTCACAGGTAATTCAGCTAGTATCGTAGGTATTTAGGCTAATTCAGCTAGTATCACAGGAGGCTAGATTCCAGGGTTGGGTATAGCATAGTTTCATATTTCACAGGTAATTCAGAGGGTATCGTAGGTATTTAGGATAATTCAAGTAACATAGGTGTTTAGAGTAATTAAGCAAGTATCACAGGAGGCTAGATTCCAGGGTTGGGTATAGCATAGTTTCGTATTTCAGAGGGTATCGTAGGTATTTAGGATAATTCAAGTAACATAGGTGTTTAGAGTAATTAAGCAAGCATTACAGGAGGGTAGGTTCCAGGGGTTGGTTATAACCTAGCTTCGTATTTCACAGATAGTTCAGGTAATATCGTAAGTATTTGAGGTAATCGACAGAGCTTCACAGATATTATTGATAATTTCGATCAGAGATTTGTATCACAGCTATTTAAGGTAAATGCAGCTGATTCAGGTTGTATCAATGGTATTTGAGTCATTTTAATAGGTAATTCTGATAGTATCACAGGTGCTCGTACTAATTTAGAGCAGGAATTCGTATCAGAGCTAGTTAAAGTAATTTCACATGATTCGGGTAGTATCACAGGTATTTAAATCATTTTCATAGCCAATTCAGCTAGTATCGTGAGCATTTAAGCTAATTCAGCTAGTATCACAGGAGGCTAGATTCCAGAGGCTAACTGCATCATAGCTATGCATGATTTCACAGCTAATTCAGCTAGTATCGTAGGTATTTAAATCATTTTCATAGCCAATTCAGCTAGTATCGTGAGCATTTAAGCTAATTCAGCTAGTATCACAGGAGGCTAGATTCCAGAGGCTAACTACATCATAGCTATGCATGATTTCACAGCTAATTCAGCTAGTATCGTAGGTATTTAGGCTAATTCAGGTAGTATCACAGGAGGCTAGATTCCAGGGTTGGGTATAGCATAGTTTCATATTTCAAGGTAATTCAGAGGGTATCGTAGGTATTTAGGATAATTCAAGTAACTTAGTGCTTAGAGTAATTAAGCAAGCATTACAGGAGGGTAGGTTCCAGGGGTTGGTTATAGCCTAGTTTCGTATTTTACAGATAGTTCAGGTAATATCATAAGTATTTGGATAATCAGCATAGTTTCACAGATGCTCGTAATAATTTCTATCAGAGATTTGTATCACGGCTATTTAAGGTAAATGCAGCTGATTCAGGTTGTATCAATGGTATTTGAGTCATTTTAATAGGTAATTCTGATAGTATCACAGGTGCTCGTACTAATTTAGAGCAGGAATTCGTATCTGAGCTATTTAATGTAATTTCACACGATTCGGGTAGTATCACAGGTATTTAAGTCATTTTAACAGGCAATTCAACTAGTATCACAGGTACTCATGGTAATATAGAGAGTAATTCGATTATAAAACTTTTCTCATCCAGCGTTACAACAATTTATATACTTTTTTCTAAATCTTACAAATTTTTATATGTTAAACAGTTATTGTACGATGCAGAGAGGGATAAACTGTATATGGTTTACAAACTGAAAAGCTTTGCGTCAACATACCTTTATTTTAGTTCGTTATAGATGTCTCTCCCCTTTTATCTAGGCTTGAGACTAGCACTAGGATTGCTCCTAATGGCAGGGTTACCACCTTCCCTTCCATCTTCTTTCTTCACCAGGCGTCAGCTATCTGCATATACAGCACACAGATAACCTTCTTTTTTAAGATTGTAGAATCACGAGAAATTCTTTATCTTTAACTTACATTCTTTTAAGCACTGTTTGTAATGGCGTAATGTCCATACGCATATGTCGTTATCCCATCCTCAGCAATAATTCTTTTATCATCAAACGGAGTCAATGCAATTTTATTCACTTGCACTGTAGCAAGAGCATGCTTTCGTGATAGGATCAGATTCATAGGTGTTCTGATGATTTCACAGGTTTTAAGACAGTCTGTATAGCTGTCAAACGAAATGTACTGCTTAATAGCGCTACGTTTTATACCTTTAATCTTTTTTATCATTGACCCTTGAATATCTAAGGCATACATCTTAGGACGTAGTCCAACAAAGCGTAGGATGATTTTGCTATTAGCCTCATCTTTAAATTTTCCCAATACCTTCTTGTTCTGAGTAGAGTAACATATATGGTTGACAGGGTAATCAGCTGTATCGAGATGCTCAAGAAAACGTAGCTTATCCTGGTACACATCTTCAGTTGTTACACGATGAATGAACGAATCAGTGTCCATATACATAAGCTTCAGGTTTTCAGCTCCATAATAAGGCAACAAAACGTCGTAATGATAGTTATACATTAATGTCTTAGAGATGTCCAACACACTCATACCAATGTATATAGGCTTGTTGAATACAATCTGACGAGAGGCCATATGTACAGCAGCTAGATTATCAGCATATATCGTCCTGTCGATAAACGTAGGCTTGGCGATCAGCTTCTCTAGAGTTTTTTCATTGGTCACCAGTCGTATATCCATACGGTTACGCAGGTTCTCCATAGTTTTTCCAAACATAGCGTTGTTAAAGAGCTTGTAGAGATCCTTCTCGAAATCATTTGCAGCTTGTTGTCGTAGCCTGTTGTTAAATTCCACATAAGGTTTCAACCACTGAGACTGTCGGAATTGTAGCACACGATGGATTTTTGTTAGTCGTAGTCCATGACTAAGAGCTTGCTTCAAAGCCATGTAATGCACTACATACTTCTTTCGAGGTCCAAGATGAGGTATCAGTTTCTTTGTAGATGATTCCAATGGTTTCATACACTCAGGCAGGAAAGGTAGATCGTTGTGTAGATCGTGAAGTTCAGCAGGATACTCGATGTCGACTTCTAATATGTGCCCATGAGGATCATCTTCTTGTAGTGTTTCTAAGTTGATTTCTTCAGGTGACACCCACTGAAATCCACCAAAAGGAAGGGCGTGACACATTGCCCACCCATATTGGTTATTAGCGTCCTCGTATGTGATAAATTGGGTTGGTCTCGACGGATCAAACTTATCCATATAAGTGTTATTAGCCTCAGCATACCGATGGGAAACTTGGCATAAACCTCCTCTTATACCTGATTCCACCATGAGTAGTTGATCATAATCTTGTAACAGCTCCAGCTTAATTCCAGTATACAGCAACATGGCGTCCCATGTAAGACCTGGAGAGGTAAAATAATGGGCAGGATCAACTTTGTGTGTTTTAAGGGTTTGCTCTCTGAACGTCTCAAAGACATCAGCTAGGAGAAGTACATCCGAAGTTAAGTAGAGATCGCTGTACTCTCCCAGGTTTCTCACATTAAACAGCTCCCATACATTTCTAGCATGATCGTAGTCAGCATCAGTAATTTCTTCTTCATTTAATCTATTGTAGAAGTAGTCCTTAGGAGGCAAGCAGGTCTCGTTCAGGACATCCCATGACGTAACAAAATCATAGGGAAATACACCCTTACGGGTCATCAACTTCAATTTGTCTTCTCCAAAGTACTTTAGCGTCTCAGGATACGCGGTTAGATTTTTTACTAACTTATCCAAGCTTGTACTGAGGAATCGGAAGCTATCCACAAATCGAAGCTTTATATCTCCTACATACTTGGTGAATGAGATATAGCTTTCTTCAGAGTTAGGAATTACCTCCACACGTTCACTTGTACAACCCAGCTCCTTAACAATGAAATGAGAGTCATATCCGCTAAGGTTATGCATGAAGACTGGTATATATTTAGGTGTTTTACAGGCTAAATTACATTCATTATGAAGACTTCCACGATATTCACCGCTGATGTGATCATGGTCGCGTACTTTGTAGTTTTCTCCTGTAAAGCCTTTTCCACACAAGTAGCATGCCGTAGAAGACTCAAAATCCTTTTGCTGTTGTTCCGTAAGTTTCAGAGGCTTAGCAGATTTGTATATATTAGCAATCATTTCTGCAAGAGATGTAAGGTACAGCATAAACTTCTGAGCAGCATCAGCACCACGATACACATAGGGCTGCTTAGGAAGACCAGTTTCGAGATGTTCAACACCAGATGTAGGCTTCACGTAAACACAGAAGCTCATTGGTGTGTGCTCTTGATAAGGGGTTGTATAGGAAGTTTCAGGATTGGGTATACACGTATGGCATGGAGTGAGAATACTCTCAAAATCTGCATAGATGACATAAGGTACTTTCAGCATCCTCTCAACATTTTTAAACTGTACAATTGCTTTCTCCTTGGTAGGCATAACTACCCTCGCAACACCATGTTGAATACAGACGGCTGCATGTTCTTGCAGTTTTTCCTGTCCACTTCGTCCGCTCTGGTCATCAAAATGTGTAAAGCAGCGCTTACAAGTATAAACCCGTCCATTATGGTTAGTTTTCTGACGTCGAACGAGCTTCTCAAAATTCTTTATATACACGTAGTGATGTTTTCCGCTGCTGTCATTCAATAGTAGCAGGTCGCGATGTTCAGGTAGTTCAATGTCAGCAACCTTTATTGGATACACTTCATGCTTCTCATCCAGCCCGAAAACGTTAATGGATATCTTGTTAAGCTTCTCAAATTTAGGTATTTGAGAAAGTGGAGTAGGGTAAGAAACACAGCTGAAGTCATACTTATCTTGAAGTTGTTTGTATTTGCTGACGCGTTGAGGCTTGATGCTCACGAATTTGGCCAGTATAGAGTACATGAAACATTTCTCGTCGATAAAGTTCTGGATGTTTATACACGCTTCTTTAGCTCCGACAGATGGTGGTAATGGTATGTAGCTACTTCCTCGCAACGGATTGTACTTGTTGATACGAAGTCGAAGTCCTTCCACAGCAAGCAAAGCCCAGCTGCTACCCTTAAGCTGAGACTCCTCCATTTCAGTCACCAATTTCTTGAATTTCACTTCCATCGCTGACTCCAGATCAGTTTCTAGAAACACAGCTTGATTCCGTGTTTTAAATGTTTTGTCACAGGTTTCTCCAATACTGTTAACAAATCGACACTCAGCCAGCAGATTAATTTTAACACTCTTATGAATACTAAGCTCTTTATGCACAGCCTGGATTATACGTTGTTTTGCCTCTTGCAGATACATATTTAGGTCCTTAGCTGATTCGCATCGTATAAAATACGATTTCAATCGTCCTTCGAATGAAGTTTCGTATTCTTTCATATCACAGTCCTCCATTGTTGACAGCAACTGATGTTTAGTTGGCTCCAATCCTCTTTTCTTCTGAGGGCTGCTTATTTCACATATATCTTCGTGTCGCTGTCCCTTATAACCATCTTTGAAGGTTACATTACAATGTTTACATTTGAAGAGCTTCTTGCAGCTCATCTCGTGTCTTCTCTTGTCATAACCTCGGAGGAACTTCTTCCCACATTTTCCGCATGCATATCCAGTAGCGCTTGGAATAATATCCTTATACGCTGAGTTATTCATTTTTATTCTTGATGTAATAACGTATTAATCACTGATCAATGAAATGTAGACCTCTTCACCATGACACCACTTTAGAAAGCTGATTATTCTTGGAGAGAACACGATGTTAACACCTCAAGACTAATTAGCACAATGAAGTCCAATGCCCTAGATCACCATATTTATAGAGGGAGCACGAACCTTTTTAGATCAATCATAAACTCGCTCCATAACCACCTGTATATGATCGCTCAACGTGTACTAACCCCCCAGCCATATAACCTCAAGTCTAGAGACAGGATGTTTATGACGTCACACCCAGAGACAGGATGTCTGGCAGCATCAAACACGTTTAAACTCGTCTCATAACTACCTGCTTATGCTGTCACACCAGCAAGAGAAGTATTCCCACACGCTCATTCAGACATATATTTCAAATTCAAGCCCACCACCACCATCACCACCTATTGTACCAAGGTTAATTCAAGCTGTATTATCACAATACTTAAAAGTAAAAGCTTAAAAGGAAACCTAGAAGATTTTCCCCCTTATTTACTTAATTATTTCATGTTTTTATTCCCTTTTCAATTCTTCCTTTCCATCTTCTCACAGAAAGACCATTACATTTCACTACAATCATGAGAAAAGCAATTTTTCCAGAGTTACACAGATTCTAAGCTTCTAAATCGAACCCGGTAATACTTTTAATAAATGTATTTTAGCTCCCCAATATCAGCATCTACCATTTAATCTTTACTCGAACCTGATATGATCCATAAGCTTGAAGATATATGAAATCACCCTTCAGGATTCGATCTAAGTACTTTAAAGTAATTTTTGTCACGATAACGATATTTAAGGACTAGATACTCTGTTTACGTTTACCTCGACATGTCTATCTAAATTAAATTACGAGTTATTAAATGTTTGCAAGTAAATTTCATTGAATCGGTATTCGAACCCAGAACACCAGGAACAAACTAATTTATAATATTAGTCTGACATGTTAAACAAAGTTGTATGCAGTTACATCATCGATCTAGGTGATATATTCTAGTGTACAGAGGAAAATTAAGGAAATCATTAAAAGATGGGGAATCGAATCAAGCACAACTGATTGACAATTATATACAGCATTAATCACCCATCATAGAAGCTATCAATCATGCTTTGCTGCACTCCTCTACCTTACTTAGTTCCCGAGATAATGAAAATTTAAAAATTAAGGATCGAACCCAGGACGTCAGGTATCTAATTACACATTTACAAGATACTACCTAATAACATAAACGCAATAAAGTTTATTTGGCGTCTTTATCTTAATTGGTTTAGGAGTTATTAAATTTATAATTAAATTCCATCGAATCAGTATTCGAACCCAGAACACCAAGAACAAAATAATTTACAATATGAGTTTGGTATGCTTAAAGGTGCTGTATGTAGTTACAGCATCAATGTAACTGATATTTTCTAGAGTATAGAGTAAAATTAAGGAAGTCATTAAAAAATCGGGATTCGAACTAGGGACAACTGATTGGAAATTATATACAGTATTAATTACCCATTATAACAGCTATCAATCATGCTTTGGTCCATTCCTCTAGCTTTCTTAGTTTCCGAGATAATGGAGTTTTTAAAATTAAGGATCGAACCCAGGACACCAGGTACCAAAATATACATCCACAAGAAACTATCTAATGACATTAATGTAATAAAGTTTATTTGACGTCTTTATCTTAATTAGTCTCTGAGTTATTAGAAGATGAATTTGCATTCACTCCTAGGATTCGAACCCAGGCATCCCGGTCAACTTGGAACAAGGTGCTAATGACGCGGCGCATTCCAAAGAATTGATTAGTTTTTATCCCAAAGTTGTATCCCTTTTCATTCAGGAGATATAAGCGATTAAACAGTAGGTATAACATAGCGACTCCAGCACACAGAGAGATGCCGACATCTGATAAAGTTCTTTTGATCTATGCCGGCATGCCCCGCCCATGTTATGTCTACTGTTTAATCGCTTATATCTCCTGAATGAAAAGGGATACAACTTTGGGATAAAAACTAATCAATTCTTTGGAATGCGCCGCGTCATTAGCACCTTGTTCCAAGTTGACCGGGATGCCTGGGTTCGAATCCTAGGAGTGAATGCAAATTCATCTTCTAATAACTCAGAGACTAATTAAGATAAAGACGTCAAATAAACTTTATTACATTAATGTCATTAGATAGTTTCTTGTGGATGTATATTTTGGTACCTGGTGTCCTGGGTTCGATCCTTAATTTTAAAAACTCCATTATCTCGGAAACTAAGAAAGCTAGAGGAATGGACCAAAGCATGATTGATAGCTGTTATAATGGGTAATTAATACTGTATATAATTTCCAATCAGTTGTCCCTAGTTCGAATCCCGATTTTTTAATGACTTCCTTAATTTTACTCTATACTCTAGAAAATATCAGTTACATTGATGCTGTAACTACATACAGCACCTTTAAGCATACCAAACTCATATTGTAAATTATTTTGTTCTTGGTGTTCTGGGTTCGAATACTGATTCGATGGAATTTAATTATAAATTTAATAACTCCTAAACCAATTAAGATAAAGACGCCAAATAAACTTTATTGCGTTTATGTTATTAGGTAGTATCTTGTAAATGTGTAATTAGATACCTGACGTCCTGGGTTCGATCCTTAATTTTTAAATTTTCATTATCTCGGGAACTAAGTAAGGTAGAGGAGTGCAGCAAAGCATGATTGATAGCTTCTATGATGGGTGATTAATGCTGTATATAATTGTCAATCAGTTGTGCTTGATTCGATTCCCCATCTTTTAATGACTTCCTTAATTTTCCTCTGTACACTAGAATATATCACCTAGATCGATGATGTAACTGCATACAACTTTGTTTAACATGTCAGACTAATATTATAAATTAGTTTGTTCCTGGTGTTCTGGGTTCGAATACCGATTCAATGAAATTTACTTGCAAACATTTAATAACTCGTAATTTAATTTAGATAGACATGTCGAGGTAAACGTAAACAGAGTATCTAGTCCTTAAATATCGTTATCGTGACAAAAATTACTTTAAAGTACTTAGATCGAATCCTGAAGGGTGATTTCATATATCTTCAAGCTTATGGATCATATCAGGTTCGAGTAAAGATTAAATGGTAGATGCTGATATTGGGGAGCTAAAATACATTTATTAAAAGTATTACCGGGTTCGATTTAGAAGCTTAGAATCTGTGTAACTCTGGAAAAATTGCTTTTCTCATGATTGTAGTGAAATGTAATGGTCTTTCTGTGAGAAGATGGAAAGGAAGAATTGAAAAGGGAATAAAAACATGAAATAATTAAGTAAATAAGGGGGAAAATCTTCTAGGTTTCCTTTTAAGCTTTTACTTTTAAGTATTGTGATAATACAGCTTGAATTAACCTTGGTACAATAGGTGGTGATGGTGGTGGTGGGCTTGAATTTGAAATATATGTCTGAATGAGCGTGTGGGAATACTTCTCTTGCTGGTGTGACAGCATAAGCAGGTAGTTATGAGACGAGTTTAAACGTGTTTGATGCTGCCAGACATCCTGTCTCTGGGTGTGACGTCATAAACATCCTGTCTCTAGACTTGAGGTTATATGGCTGGGGGGTTAGTACACGTTGAGCGATCATATACAGGTGGTTATGGAGCGAGTTTATGATTGATCTAAAAAGGTTCGTGCTCCCTCTATAAATATGGTGATCTAGGGCATTGGACTTCATTGTGCTAATTAGTCTTGAGGTGTTAACATCGTGTTCTCTCCAAGAATAATCAGCTTTCTAAAGTGGTGTCAAGGTGAAGAGGTCTACATTTCATTGATCAGTGATTAATACGTTATTACATCAAGAATAAAAATGAATAACTCAGCGTATAAGGATATTATTCCAAGCGCTACTGGATATGCATGCGGAAAATGTGGGAAGAAGTTCCTCCGAGGTTATGACAAGAGAAGACACGAGATGAGCTGCAAGAAGCTCTTCAAATGTAAACATTGTAATGTAACCTTCAAAGATGGTTATAAGGGACAGCGACACGAAGATATATGTGAAATAAGCAGCCCTCAGAAGAAAAGAGGATTGGAGCCAACTAAACATCAGTTGCTGTCAACAATGGAGGACTGTGATATGAAAGAATACGAAACTTCATTCGAAGGACGATTGAAATCGTATTTTATACGATGCGAATCAGCTAAGGACCTAAATATGTATCTGCAAGAGGCAAAACAACGTATAATCCAGGCTGTGCATAAAGAGCTTAGTATTCATAAGAGTGTTAAAATTAATCTGCTGGCTGAGTGTCGATTTGTTAACAGTATTGGAGAAACCTGTGACAAAACATTTAAAACACGGAATCAAGCTGTGTTTCTAGAAACTGATCTGGAGTCAGCGATGGAAGTGAAATTCAAGAAATTGGTGACTGAAATGGAGGAGTCTCAGCTTAAGGGTAGCAGCTGGGCTTTGCTTGCTGTGGAAGGACTTCGACTTCGTATCAACAAGTACAATCCGTTGCGAGGAAGTAGCTACATACCATTACCACCATCTGTCGGAGCTAAAGAAGCGTGTATAAACATCCAGAACTTTATCGACGAGAAATGTTTCATGTACTCTATACTGGCCAAATTCGTGAGCATCAAGCCTCAACGCGTCAGCAAATACAAACAACTTCAAGATAAGTATGACTTCAGCTGTGTTTCTTACCCTACTCCACTTTCTCAAATACCTAAATTTGAGAAGCTTAACAAGATATCCATTAACGTTTTCGGGCTGGATGAGAAGCATGAAGTGTATCCAATAAAGGTTGCTGACATTGAACTACCTGAACATCGCGACCTGCTACTATTGAATGACAGCAGCGGAAAACATCACTACGTGTATATAAAGAATTTTGAGAAGCTCGTTCGACGTCAGAAAACTAACCATAATGGACGGGTTTATACTTGTAAGCGCTGCTTTACACATTTTGATGACCAGAGCGGACGAAGTGGACAGGAAAAACTGCAAGAACATGCAGCCGTCTGTATTCAACATGGTGTTGCGAGGGTAGTTATGCCTACCAAGGAGAAAGCAATTGTACAGTTTAAAAATGTTGAGAGGATGCTGAAAGTACCTTATGTCATCTATGCAGATTTTGAGAGTATTCTCACTCCATGCCATACGTGTATACCCAATCCTGAAACTTCCTATACAACCCCTTATCAAGAGCACACACCAATGAGCTTCTGTGTTTACGTGAAGCCTACATCTGGTGTTGAACATCTCGAAACTGGTCTTCCTAAGCAGCCCTATGTGTATCGTGGTGCTGATGCTGCTCAGAAGTTTATGCTGTACCTTACATCTCTTGCAGAAATGATTGCTAATATATACAAATCTGCTAAGCCTCTGAAACTTACGGAACAACAGCAAAAGGATTTTGAGTCTTCTACGGCATGCTACTTGTGTGGAAAAGGCTTTACAGGAGAAAACTACAAAGTACGCGACCATGATCACATCAGCGGTGAATATCGTGGAAGTCTTCATAATGAATGTAATTTAGCCTGTAAAACACCTAAATATATACCAGTCTTCATGCATAACC
This sequence comes from Deroplatys truncata, assembly GCA_030765065.1. NCBI lineage: Eukaryota > Metazoa > Arthropoda > Insecta > Mantodea > Mantidae > Deroplatys > Deroplatys truncata. Next base: position 152,057,070 of record CM060984.1, read on the forward strand.
TTAGCGGATATGACTCTCATTTCATTGTTAAGGAGCTGGGTTGTACAAGTGAACGTGTGGAGGTAATTCCTAACTCTGAAGAAAGCTATATCTCATTCACCAAGTATGTAGGAGATATAAAGCTTCGATTTGTGGATAGCTTCCGATTCCTCAGTACAAGCTTGGATAAGTTAGTAAAAAATCTAACCGCGTATCCTGAGACGCTAAAGTACTTTGGAGAAGACAAATTGAAGTTGATGACCCGTAAGGGTGTATTTCCCTATGATTTTGTTACGTCATGGGATGTCCTGAACGAGACCTGCTTGCCTCCTAAGGACTACTTCTACAATAGATTAAATGAAGAAGAAATTACTGATGCTGACTACGATCATGCTAGAAATGTATGGGAGCTGTTTAATGTGAGAAACCTGGGAGAGTACAGCGATCTCTACTTAACTTCGGATGTACTTCTCCTAGCTGATGTCTTTGAGACGTTCAGAGAGCAAACCCTTAAAACACACAAAGTTGATCCTGCCCATTATTTTACCTCTCCAGGTCTTACATGGGACGCCATGTTGCTGTATACTGGAATTAAGCTGGAGCTGTTACAAGATTATGATCAACTACTCATGGTGGAATCAGGTATAAGAGGAGGTTTATGCCAAGTTTCCCATCGGTATGCTGAGGCTAATAACACTTATATGGATAAGTTTGATCCGTCGAGACCAACCCAATTTATCACATACGAGGACGCTAATAACCAATATGGGTGGGCAATGTGTCACGCCCTTCCTTTTGGTGGATTTCAGTGGGTGTCACCTGAAGAAATCAACTTAGAAACACTACAAGAAGATGATCCTCATGGGCACATATTAGAAGTCGACATCGAGTATCCTGCTGAACTTCACGATCTACACAACGATCTACCTTTCCTGCCTGAGTGTATGAAACCATTGGAATCATCTACAAAGAAACTGATACCTCATCTTGGACCTCGAAAGAAGTATGTAGTGCATTACATGGCTTTGAAGCAAGCTCTTAGTCATGGACTACGACTAACAAAAATCCATCGTGTGCTACAATTCCGACAGTCTCAGTGGTTGAAACCTTATGTGGAATTTAACAACAGGCTACGACAACAAGCTGCAAATGATTTCGAGAAGGATCTCTACAAGCTCTTTAACAACGCTATGTTTGGAAAAACTATGGAGAACCTGCGTAACCGTATGGATATACGACTGGTGACCAATGAAAAAACTCTAGAGAAGCTGATCGCCAAGCCTACGTTTATCGACAGGACGATATATGCTGATAATCTAGCTGCTGTACATATGGCCTCTCGTCAGATTGTATTCAACAAGCCTATATACATTGGTATGAGTGTGTTGGACATCTCTAAGACATTAATGTATAACTATCATTACGACGTTTTGTTGCCTTATTATGGAGCTGAAAACCTGAAGCTTATGTATATGGACACTGATTCGTTCATTCATCGTGTAACAACTGAAGATGTGTACCAGGATAAGCTACGTTTTCTTGAGCATCTCGATACAGCTGATTACCCTGTCAACCATATATGTTACTCTACTCAGAACAAGAAGGTATTGGGAAAATTTAAAGATGAGGCTAATAGCAAAATCATCCTACGCTTTGTTGGACTACGTCCTAAGATGTATGCCTTAGATATTCAAGGGTCAATGATAAAAAAGATTAAAGGTATAAAACGTAGCGCTATTAAGCAGTACATTTCGTTTGACAGCTATACAGACTGTCTTAAAACCTGTGAAATCATCAGAACACCTATGAATCTGATCCTATCACGAAAGCATGCTCTTGCTACAGTGCAAGTGAATAAAATTGCATTGACTCCGTTTGATGATAAAAGAATTATTGCTGAGGATGGGATAACGACATATGCGTATGGACATTACGCCATTACAAACAGTGCTTAAAAGAATGTAAGTTAAAGATAAAGAATTTCTCGTGATTCTACAATCTTAAAAAAGAAGGTTATCTGTGTGCTGTATATGCAGATAGCTGACGCCTGGTGAAGAAAGAAGATGGAAGGGAAGGTGGTAACCCTGCCATTAGGAGCAATCCTAGTGCTAGTCTCAAGCCTAGATAAAAGGGGAGAGACATCTATAACGAACTAAAATAAAGGTATGTTGACGCAAAGCTTTTCAGTTTGTAAACCATATACAGTTTATCCCTCTCTGCATCGTACAATAACTGTTTAACATATAAAAATTTGTAAGATTTAGAAAAAAGTATATAAATTGTTGTAACGCTGGATGAGAAAAGTTTTATAATCGAATTACTCTCTATATTACCATGAGTACCTGTGATACTAGTTGAATTGCCTGTTAAAATGACTTAAATACCTGTGATACTACCCGAATCGTGTGAAATTACATTAAATAGCTCAGATACGAATTCCTGCTCTAAATTAGTACGAGCACCTGTGATACTATCAGAATTACCTATTAAAATGACTCAAATACCATTGATACAACCTGAATCAGCTGCATTTACCTTAAATAGCCGTGATACAAATCTCTGATAGAAATTATTACGAGCATCTGTGAAACTATGCTGATTATCCAAATACTTATGATATTACCTGAACTATCTGTAAAATACGAAACTAGGCTATAACCAACCCCTGGAACCTACCCTCCTGTAATGCTTGCTTAATTACTCTAAGCACTAAGTTACTTGAATTATCCTAAATACCTACGATACCCTCTGAATTACCTTGAAATATGAAACTATGCTATACCCAACCCTGGAATCTAGCCTCCTGTGATACTACCTGAATTAGCCTAAATACCTACGATACTAGCTGAATTAGCTGTGAAATCATGCATAGCTATGATGTAGTTAGCCTCTGGAATCTAGCCTCCTGTGATACTAGCTGAATTAGCTTAAATGCTCACGATACTAGCTGAATTGGCTATGAAAATGATTTAAATACCTACGATACTAGCTGAATTAGCTGTGAAATCATGCATAGCTATGATGCAGTTAGCCTCTGGAATCTAGCCTCCTGTGATACTAGCTGAATTAGCTTAAATGCTCACGATACTAGCTGAATTGGCTATGAAAATGATTTAAATACCTGTGATACTACCCGAATCATGTGAAATTACTTTAACTAGCTCTGATACGAATTCCTGCTCTAAATTAGTACGAGCACCTGTGATACTATCAGAATTACCTATTAAAATGACTCAAATACCATTGATACAACCTGAATCAGCTGCATTTACCTTAAATAGCTGTGATACAAATCTCTGATCGAAATTATCAATAATATCTGTGAAGCTCTGTCGATTACCTCAAATACTTACGATATTACCTGAACTATCTGTGAAATACGAAGCTAGGTTATAACCAACCCCTGGAACCTACCCTCCTGTAATGCTTGCTTAATTACTCTAAACACCTATGTTACTTGAATTATCCTAAATACCTACGATACCCTCTGAAATACGAAACTATGCTATACCCAACCCTGGAATCTAGCCTCCTGTGATACTTGCTTAATTACTCTAAACACCTATGTTACTTGAATTATCCTAAATACCTACGATACCCTCTGAATTACCTGTGAAATATGAAACTATGCTATACCCAACCCTGGAATCTAGCCTCCTGTGATACTAGCTGAATTAGCCTAAATACCTACGATACTAGCTGAATTACCTGTGAAATACGACACTAAGCTATACCCTACCCTAGAATCTATCCTCTTGTGATACTAGCTGAATTAGCCTAAATACCTACGATACTAGCTGAATTATCTGTGAAATTATGCAGAGCCATGATACAGTTAGCCTCTGGAATCTATCCTGTGATACTAGATGAATTAGCCTAAATACATACGATACTAGCTGAATTACCTGTGAAATCATACACTGCTATGATGCAGTCAACCTCTTGCAATACTAGCTGAATTACTTACCTGTTAGTGTGAGTGGGTTAGCTTTTCCCGTTGCAGGTCACCTTTTTCCCCTTATGGCTCACCGTTTTCCCTTTGGTGGTCACCTCTTTCCCTTTGTTGCTCACCTTTTTCCCTTTGCTGGTCACGTTTTTCCCTTTACTGCTCGACTTTTTCCCTTTGTGGGTCACCTTTTTCCCTGAGCAGTCACCTTTTTCCGCTGAACAACTCACCTTTTCCCTGAATAGGTTACGTGATGGGCATGTCTAGAACATTGACATCAAACAGTTTTCCACTAAGTTCACGTCTAAAGTCGCTTTCAAGTCTAGCACCTCCTATTCCCTATCTCTCCTGTATATAAGTCCATATTGCTACTCCTTTAGTATCTGTCTAGCCTAACACCTCTCCTCCTGTTCCTATACCTCTCATATAAAGCATGCTCTACTCCTCGACTTCTGCCTAGCCTAACTCCTCTCCTCGTTTCCCTGTACCTCTCATATAAACCATACTCTACTCCTCGACCTCTGTCTAGCCTAACACCTCTCCGCGTTTTCCTATACTTCCCATACATATAAACGCATACTCTCAACCTCTGTCTAGCCTAACACCACTCCCTTGACCCCCTACCTCTCATAAAGAGTATTCCCTCCTGCCCCCCCTCTAGCTGAGTATCACTCCTTGGTTTCCTATCTAACCTAACTTTAACACCTGTCTATCCTAGCACAGGATCTCTCACCGTTTTCTCGTCTCTCCTTATAAACACATACTCAATTCTCCTAACCTAATACCTCTCCTCGTTTTCCTATACTTCTGATATAAACCATACTCTACTCCTCGACTTCTGTCTAGCCTAACACCTTTCCTCGTTTTCCTATATCTCTCATATAAACCATGCACTACGTTTCAAGCCCTGTCTAGTCTAACACCTCTCATCGTTATCCTATACCGCTCATATAAACCATACTTTACTCAGCCTCTGTCTAGCCTAGCATCTTTCCTTGTATTCCCTATCTCTTTCGTATAAAGCATATCCCTCCCTCCTTTAGCATCTGACTAGCCTAGCGTCAGTCCTCGTATTCCCTATCTCGTCCATATAAACGCATTTTCCTCCTTGAACCGTCGCATATAGCCTGGTTTTCCCTATCCTTTCCCATATAAACGCAAAAAAGTGGCCTCGCTCTCTCTATATATACCTACTCAAACTATTTTTACAAACGCTTATTCTCCATATGCTTCATGTTAATGGAGATATCGAGATGTCAATCTTATTGATAATTTTCTTGTAGATGCAAGGGGAATATGGTAGGTTTTAAGCGATAGTCAAATATTTTAACGCTGGTTGCTATGTGGCGCATTCCATTCTCTTTGCATGTCCAGGACATAAAAAAAATGAATAACGAATGTGAGAAAAAGTATAAGTATTGTAAAATTTAAGGAAATAACAAGCAATATCTCGAAAACGGTTCACTCAACAAAAGAAATGTATATGACATAAGTTGTGTATTTTAACGCGATCTACATTTTTTGTGTAGTAAAATTTTGTCTATCTCTTATGGTTTACCAGTTATGCAAAAGGCGTTCACAATGAAGAATACTTTTGGAGACATTCCCAGAAAATTCGAGATATACATTTCATTTCTCATGACATTATCTTAAACATATGATATTTTCATCAAAATCGTTAGAGCCATTTTTGAGAAAATTAAAATTTTCGAAAAATCTTCCATGTAAAGGGTAGTCTGGGGTGGGGGGATTTTCTTGAAAACCTTCGTGTCGCATCTCTGGAAGATACTGAACCTAAATACCAAGTTTGGTGCTTATCCGACTGTTCGTTTTTGAGTTATGCTGTTCACAGACACACACACAGACACACACACAGACACACACACAGACACACACACGGACATGTTTCCAAAAATGCTTTTTTTGGATTCAGGAGGTCTCAAAACATGTATTTCCGGTGAAATCTCGGTATCGAATTTTTGGGTGGAATGCAATACTTCCCCTACTTACTATACGTAGTAGAGAAAGTAAAAAAGAATACAGTAGCCTTTAAAAATTGACATATCTCATAATAGCTGGTTGCTATGTAGAGCACAATTCTCTTTGCCACAGACTAATACTCTTTGCATATCCAAGACAAAAAAAAAATCTGATGTGTTACACTCACATGACTTTCTCTACTCTTGTACAATCTAATTTTACAAACGCCTATTCTCCATATGCTTCATGTTAATCGAGATATCGAGATGTCAATCTTATTGGTAATTTTCTTGTAGATGCAAGGGGAATATGGTAGCTTTTAAGCGATAGTCAAATATTTTAACGCTGGTTGCTATGTGAGGCATTCCATTCTCTTTGCATGTCCAGGACATAAAAAAAATGAATAACGAATTTGAGAAAAAGTATAAGTATTGAAAAATTTAAGAAAATCACAAGCAATATCTCTAAAACGGTTCACTCAACAAAAAAAATGTATATGACATAAGTTGTGTATTTTAACGTGATCTACATTTTTTGTGAAGTAAAATTCTGTCTATCTCTTACGGTTTACCAGTTATGCAAAAGTCGTTCACAATAAAGAATACTTTTGGAGACATTCCCAGAAAATTCGAGATATACATTTCATTTCTCATGACATTATCTTAAACATATGATATTTTCATAAAAATCGTTAGAGCAATTTTTGAGAAAATTAAAATTTTCGAAAAATGTTCCATGTAAAGGGTAGTCTGGGGTGGGGGGATTTTCTTGAAAACCTTCGTGTCGCATCTCTGGAAGATACTGAACCTAAATACCAAGTTTGGTGTTTATCCGACTGTTCGTTTTTGAGTTATGCTGTTCACAGACACACAGACACACACACAGACACACACACAGACACACACACACACACACAGACACACACACGGAGATGTTTCCAAAAATTCTTTTTTTGGATTCAGTGGGTCTCAAAACATGTATTTCCAGTGAAATCTCGGTATCGAATTTTTGGGTGGAATGCAATACTTCCCCTACTTACTATACGTAGTAGAGAAAGTAAAAATCTGATGTGTTACACTCACATGACTTTCTCTACTCTTGTTCAAACTATTTTTACAAACGTTTATTCTCCATATGCTTCATGTTACTCGAGATATCGAGATGTCAATCTTATTCCTAATTTTCTTGTAGATGCAAGGGGAACATGGTAGGTTATAAGCGATAGTCAAATCTTTTAAGCGCTGGTTGCTATGTGGCGCATTCTATTCTGTTTGCATATCCAGGACATAAAAATTGAATAACGAATTTGAGAAAAAGTATAAGTATTGGAAAATTTAAGGAAATAACAAGCAATATCTCGAAAATGGTTCACTCAACTAAAAAAATGTATATGACATAAATTGTGTATTTTAACGCGATCTACATTTTTTGTGTAGTAACATTTTGTCTTATCTCTTATGGTTTACCAGTTATGCAAAGGTCGTTCACAATAAAGAATACTTTTGGAGACATTCCCAGGAAATTCAAGATATACATTTTATTTGTCATAAAAATATCTTGAACATATGATATTTTAATCAAAATCGTTAGAGCCATTTTTGAGAAAATTAAAATTTTCGAAAAATCTTCCATGTAAAGGGTACTCTGGGGTGAGGGGATTTTCTTGAAAACCTTCGTGTCGCATCCTTGGAAGATACTGAACCTAAATACCAAGTTTGGTATTTATCCGACTGTTCGTTTCTGAGTTATGCTGTTCACAGACACACACACAGACACACAGACAGACAGACACACAGACACACACACGGACATGTTTCCAAAAATGCTTTTTTTTGGATTCAGGGGGTCTCAAAACATGTATTTCCGGTGAAATCTCGGTATCGAAATTTTGGGTGGAATACAATACTTCCCCTACTTACTATACGTAGTAGAGAAAGTAATGAATAACGAATTTGAGAAAAAGTATAAGTATTGGAAAATTTAAGGGAATAACAAGCAATATCTCGAAAATGGTTCACTCTACAAAAAAAAAATGTATACGATATAAATTGTGTATTTTAAGGCGATCTACATTTTTTGTGCAGTAACATTTTGTCTATCTCTTATGGTTTACCAGTTATGCAAAAGTCGTTCACAATGAAGAATACTTTTGGAGACATTCCCAGAAAATTCAAGATATACATTTCATTTGTCATGAAAATATCTTAAACATATGATATTTTAATCAAAATCGTTAGAGCCATTTTTGAGAAAATTAAAATTTTCGAAAAATGTTCCATGTAAAGGGTAGTCTGGGGACGGGGTATTTTCTTGAAAACCTTCGAGTCGCATCTCTGGAAGATACTGAACCTAAATACCAAGTTTGGTGTTTATCCGACTGTTCGTTTCTGAGTTATGCTGTTCACAGACACACACACACACATACACACACACGGAGGGTCTCAAAACATGTATTTCCGGTGAAATCTCGGTATCGAATTTTTGGGTGGAATACAATACTTCCCCTACTTACTATACGTAGTAGAGAAAGTAAAAATATTTTGCTCTTGTACTACAACTAGCACAAAATATAGGACGATTTTATGTTCTGTAATCGGAAAAATGACAATGGCGTTGAAAGCAAAATCGATTTTTTAAATTTGTTTGCGTCCATTACGTAAACCAAAACGAAATTTAAATTTGTTTTGTTTTTATAAGGTAGACTCATGTTTAAGTGTTCAACTAAATGAACTTAAAACCTTTGAAAAGGCATTTTCAATCCAATCATAGTTTGTAGGCTGATTGCGAGGGCAGTCCGAAGGAGTGTAATCAAGTGTACCTATCCTTGTTAGGGCTTAACCACTTGTTGACGGGACGGGGTGATACAGGGTTGGCATTGTCACCGTTGCGTTTTCTTAAGCGCCACGCTACCATGGCAACAAGCCGGCACTGCACTAAAATCCCCAGCTGATTCGCATTTTTCCCCTGTAAACAGCAAGGAGATCTGAAGTTGTATTGAGATGACATACCCCAATGGCGACTTACAATGCTGTAAGCATACTTTAAGTCATTTACCGTACTTTAGGTACTTAAACGGAAAAATGCGAATCAGCTGGGGAATTTAATGTAGTGCCGGCATGTTGCCATGGTAGCTCAGTGGTTAGAGCAGCCGGACGGAAACCGGGAGATCCGTGGTTCAAATCCCAGCGAATGCATTGAACTTTTTAGTCATCTGATTCTACCTTTCCAACCTTGCCCAACACACGGCTTGTGTGGAAGAAAAATTAATTTCTTGCATTTGTTCTGTTTGCAATGGCAATTATTATCAGGACCAGAAGTGGGTGCAGTGTTGTGGCTCATGTTTCCTGTGGTTTCATAAGGAATGCATTACGTTGGAAAGTGATATCTTCTACTGTAATGAGTGTAGCAAATGAAACTTTTGCAAGTTCTATTTCTCAAAATTTTCCATGTTCCTTTTCTTTTTTCATGTTTATTTTTCTTGTGTTAGACTTGAATTTCTCATAAAGTTAACTCAGCAATTTATCTGATTTGCATTGTTCCATTAGGTAAAAAGTTTTTTCGATATACCTAGTGAATTGAAAAAAGGATCCATTCTTTTCTTTGTGTAATAAGTTTTGGTTCATGATTGCAGCTGTTTTTTATTTATCATAGGTGTATGATTGCTAAAATATCTCTTAACAATAAACTGTAAATGTAACGACAGCAGTTGTTTGTAATTGTCAGTTAAAACACCCTGTCCATATTCCCAGCAATTGTGCCAAGTGATAGACGAAAACGTACTGCGCAAAAAATATAGATTTCTCAAAAACACACTGTTTAAAATAAGTTTTTTTTTTTAACAGAAGCCATTTCTGAGATATCCGTTATAAAAGTTCTAGTTGTTCATTTCTTAGTCGTTCTCTTAAAGTCCTTTCAGCTTTCAGTTGTTTCTCGCGATTTCATGGAAACAGTATGGAATTTTAAGGCCAGCATACAGTGTCCTGTTCCAAACATGTGACTGTCACTGTTCGCTTTGTATCTATAACGAAATGTGTAATGTAGTTATTTCTGCAAAGGTTTATTTGGATTAAAATGTATTAGATAGAAAGTTAAGCTTGAGTAAGAATAATTTGTATAAACATAGAGGGTAGAGAAAGTCGTGTGAATGTATCACATCAGATTTTTTTAATTCGATTTATCGTTATCAATTTGGGGGGGGGGCTAAGCCATAGAGGAAGTACTTTTCACATTATGTTGGAAATACATTCCGGTTGCTTTAGTGATGAACAGAAATAGGGCACTTATTTGACAGTTTTCCAATTGGGGGAATTTGGATTTCAAGAAAATTAACTTGGTTAAACGACTGTTATAGCCATAGCGCATGCTAATTAATATGAAAGCGGATTAATTCTCTCTTTTCTCTTCGTTACGACCTTATATATGTTTAATTCTTTCACGATAACATATTTTATACTACGCTTTGAAAAAGAGTAGTAGTGTTCCTCTTATTAAGCTCTGAGAGTCTTTTCTGGCACTGAGTACGCTTCTATCAGGGTCACACAATGTGTCTCATATGCTTTATGATAGCAAACCAAATTTTCTAGGTGTATCTACACGGTTTTATATTACAGTGATAAAAAGCCGCATTTTTAAGTGTACAAACATTCAAGGTTGTTTTCTTTCTTGCTCGGGTTCTTTTTTTCAGCTGAAAAAAAAAATATCATGGCATAGCCCATATTTAGAGATTTTTATTATTATTGTTATTATTATTTAATTATTAAGTTAACCTTAAATGCGTGTACTTCCATCAAAATTAGACTGTTTTCACTAGTTTCAAGTAAAAAAATGTATGCAAGTTTTACTAAATTCCTCCTAGATACTCTTAATTTTCCATGAATCTAACTGACACTATTTTAAAATGTTGGTATGTATAAACGGTAACCAAAAATTAGAACATATAAACTTCGAATATTCATGTGTGCATGTTTATTAAAGACTAGTCTTCAAAAACATGTTGTGTCAGTTACTAACAAATATTAAGCCTGAAGCACTGTTTTCCTCAGCTGTAGCTGTCTGCGATAGAATCTCGCATCTTAACATACAGCAAAGAATGGGAAGTAATTGAGCAAAACTATTTCTGATTTGGCCAATGTTATTTTTAATCGTGACTTTTTAAGGTATGTAATTTTATTTATGTAAATTTATTTCTTGAAATAATAATATTATAATCGTTACATTCTAGAAACCATTACAGGTTAAAAAACCTAATATACCAGGTGGTTATAATTAAATTGTCGGTGTTCAGCGTGACACAGCACGTAGTAGCTTGAAACTTCGTAGATATGCTAATTAAGCGACGCGTTCGCGTTCGTCAAGACCAGCAAATATTGAAATGGCTCCAGTAACTTAAAGTTGAATCTCTCACACTATTTGATTTTTTTTGAAGACCATTGTAGCTCTGGCGAGGGGAGAATACTGAAAACACAACGAAGACATTAAGAAAACAGTACTGTAGAAAAGGAAAATAATTCCGATCATTCATTGAATATGGTGTTCTGTAATGTAAAAATGTGTGCCCTAATACTATTTAGTAAAAGGTGTTGAAACAAACATGTTTCCCAAAATAGGAAATTTACACAAACTTGTAAAAGTAAGTATTGAATACAATAAATAGATAGTAAGACGATGGTCTATACCAGAGGTGGCGAAAACGGGACTGGCGAGTCATTTTGACTCGCAGGCGCCGTTCCCTCTCTGCCACATTCCATTTGCTTTTCACGTGCTGCTGAGTGATACAGTGCGTGTTGCATATTTGGTGACTCACGGAAGGAAGTCTACACCATGCGGCCCTGCGCTCACGTTAGCAGGATCCTTAACAACTCAACCAACGCCGCATTAATGATGATTATTGGAGCAATGGATACGACGCACCTGGGGGGAACCGGAAGAAACATGTTCAGTACTAGGACATCTTAAAATTTCTATTTGGAGAAACGTGTGTTCAAACATCCCTTCATTCAACAAAATTGGTACATCTCTTTATATCCAAAAATTATTTTGTTACAGAAAATTGTTTTGTTTTAATTCTTCTAGGGGTGTGGGTTTGTCTTGTACACTTTATGTTTTAAGTTACCCCGAGGGGTATTTTATGAACAATATTACCGGCTGCGCGTTGTTTTTCCACTGGGCGTGTGGAAATATGATAACATGATAACGCACTGCTGCTATAAACAAAGTCACGTTGAAGTGCAGTATTGACTTGACGGTGATGTGATGTGGTTCAGTTATTACGAGTTATTTATTACTTTATCCTGTACTTAGTCACAAAGTATATTATGGTTTTCTACTGCGCAGCGTGTATTTATTTATGATTCGTATGTGATAACTCGGTCAGCTCGCCAAGTGATTTGCAGAAAGCTTTCCAGGTGTAAAAGTTCCAGGCCGTACAACAATCCATGAACTTTACAGTAAATTTCAGGTCACAGGAAGTGTTCAGGCTAAGAAATCTAAAAGACGGCGTTCGGTTCTTACAGAAGAAACATTAGACGACATCGGTCATCGTTTGGAAAATTCCCCCCAAAAATTTCATGATGGATAGTTTCCTAAAGAGGTGCCAAAAATGTATGGACAACGACGGTGGCCAGTTTCAGCATCTCCTTTCGTAAAGTTGGTAAGTGCAGCCTTTAAAAGTACTTTTAAAAATGATGTATGGTTTCATCCGCGCCTTTCTCTGATAGCGGCAGACGGCAACGAGCGCCGAGGACGCGGACAGGAAAAACACCGCGCAGGCGGTTCGGAGTTTTTTGGCTCACTCTGTATGTTCCAAAACGTCACCTCGGGTAATTGCCTTTCGCAGTGTATCACAAGAGCTCAATAACATAATTAAATCGGATTAACTGTAAGATTTCGAGTGGACTCTTCCTTCTATTGGAACTTGGAAGCAGAAATGTTAGTTCCGGAGCCGTTATAAAAATACTTGAATGAACGCGGTATTATTAAATTGTTTAATTGTTATTTTTTAACTGTATAATTGGATCTAGGTTCCTTTTTGGGTCAGTGCCAGCCATTCTGCGTTATTTCTAGTAAAGAGGTTAAGGAATGTGTTAAAGGTAGAATCATCTGAGAAATTCAATGCCATAACTGGTATTTGAACACAGATCTCCACTTTCGGTGCAGTTGCTCTGACTGTGGAGCTACCATGGCAACATGCCGCTAGGACATTAAATTAGCCAACTGATCGAGTTTTCCCCTGTAGACCAACAAGCCTCTCAGAACTTGAGATAAACCTCAATAGTGACTAAAAATTAGTTAAGTGTTTATTACCGGGCACATAGATAGTTTAAACCAACTATAGTCAAGTTAGTAAATATTATTATTATTATTATTATTATTATTTATTATTATTATTATTTATTATTATTATTATTTATTATTATTATTATTTATTATTATTATTATTTAAATAATACTCCAGTCAGTTGGCGAATTTGGCTGCAAGCTTCAAAACAATAAAGGATGACAATAGAGAAGGTTCCAAATACAGGCGGTGCCGTATCTTTTAACATAATATTGCGTTTTTTTTCCAACACAATATGGCTGAAAATGTCATATTTTAAAGAAGGTTTTTAGTTCATAAAATGCAGGTAATTAACATAATAAAACGCTTTCCAATTTTTGTGACTGGATGGATTGCAGTGGCGACCCTGGCTTGTTGCCAAGGGGATGTGATTAAAAAAAATGAAAAAAGTATTATAGATTTGTCCTTATCTTTTTTTCGGTGAAAGAAATGTTACTAAAGTATCTTAACAATTGCACAGTGGTCAGAATTTACTTCTGAATTCGGTGCTGAAACACGCGGTGTCCTGTATCCGTGCTTGAACTAAACTTTGTCATATTTACTCTTTACAAACAAGAAACTTTGTACCTTTGACAATCGCATTAAACACTAGTTCTGTATTATCTTTTACGGCACATTAAAAGCTCACTTATACACACGTACTTCAGTATTTCGTTAAATAATTATTAACTTACTAAACACACAATGTCTAACAGTATTCAAGCAAAAGAAATGGGTGGTTGTGGCTCAAACTTGCTGACACTGTCATGTTTAGTATAGTTTGGAAAATAGCAACTAGTAGGTAATGGGCGTTCCAAATTCCGAATTTCAATTATGCATACTTACGGCTATCAAAACTAATTCTAACTAAATAAAAGTAAAACAATGAAATACAAACAAAAAATAATTATTACAAGGGATACCAACACATTAGTCGTATCAATGGTAAAGTCGTCACTGACTGCTTGTCTCCCCAACGGCGCAGGTTCCTGCTATTGTGTTCATAAATCTTTTGGTAAAATGTGAGTTGAATTAATTTAAACGTTAACTTATGAAACAATACAAAATATAAACACGTGTATTTTCTTGTGGATGATTCAAATCCAGACTCTATGGAACTTTGCGTTTCTACCAACCGAAAGAAGATGAGCACAACAAATGTACCGCAGCTAAACCAATGACGATAGAGTGGTCCATTTGTCTAAAAATAGCACTGCTTTTTGTGTTGATCCGCTTTGCAGCAAATCTTTTAAAGAGTCAAGCCTTTTAGTTCCGTCCTGTTATTAACGATGTGCTGGCCTTTTGACCCTCAGGATGATTCTTCATTCTCGTCGGCCACGGTGATCTCACTGCCTGCGTAATAGCATTTCAGTGTTGGCGGGAGATCTTGCCGCCCATTCACCAACAGGTTAAAAAAAATATAGTGTAGGAGTAGCACTACTCTCAGTCACTGGTTGTGATTCATAAAATTTTCAGTTGGCTGATGAGTTGACTTGGGTACCCTCGGAAGTTCGCGAAGAAAAAATGATGCCTTCACGTCATGAATGACACTATTAGAATATCTTACCTTTATTTTAATCGGCTAAAGTTTCACCATTCCAGACTGCAAATGTTCAAAAAAGATCCTTAAATATTATTTTATACAGAATATGTATATTATCTGCGGGTAACATACAGCTTCAGGTTTCTTCTTTTTTTTTGGCGTAAATCGTTCTGTGACCAAGGATGTTCACGGCATGTTCGGAACTTATCCATAATAAGAATTTTAGGAATTATTTCAGTTATGCTTCCTCTACCACGTATCTGGTAGGTAGAAGTATTGCATTCCACCTAAAACTTAGATGTCGAGATTTCACCGGAAATACATATTTTGAGGACCCCAGAATAAAAATAATTGTTAGAGGAACGTCGGATGAATACCAAAATGGAAATTTTAGTTTGGTATCTTCCAAAGATGCCATACAAAAATTGAAAATTTATATGGAAAATATTTTCTTATTTTTGATTTTCGTAAAAATGGTTAACGGTTTTGATTAAAACAACATACATTTAAGATATTTACATGATAAAGCGTATATCATGAATTTTCTAAGAATAGCCTGTGAAGGCTACTTCATTTGGAAGGAATTTTGTATAATTGATAAAGATATGTACAGAAGCTTACTGCTCAAAAAATTAGATTGCTTTATAGCACACAATTTATTTTAAATAAATTTTCTGACATCAGCCATTTCAGATATATTCATTGTTGGTTTGAACTTTCCAATACTTTTGTCATTGTTTTAGGTGTTGGCACCATTCTGTTGTTTCTCGTGATGCCCTGGAAAGAATATGAAATTTATGACGAGCCTATAGCGACCCACTTTTAAACATTCGACTATCGCTTCAGTTTTCTGTATCCATTTGTATCTACAGCGAAACGTGTAATTAAACTATTGCTGTAAACTTTTACCTTTAACATGAAGTAGGTATTTTTATAAACTTTTGTAAGAATTGTACGTAGAAGCTACACTACGTGATCAAAAGTATCCGGACACCTGGGTAAAAATCAAAGTTTGTGGCGCCCTCCATCGGTAATGCTGGAAGTCAATATGGTGTTGGCCCACCCTTAGCCTTGATGGCAGCGTTCACTCTCGCAGGCATACTTTCAATCAGGTGCTGGAAGGTTTCTTGGGGAATGGCAATTCATTCTTCACGGATTGCGGAACTGAGGAGAGGTATCGATGTAGGTCGGCGAGGCCTGGCAGTTCCACAACTGTCGGCGTTCCAAAACATCCCAAAGGTGTTCTATAGGACTCTGTGAAGGCCAGTTCATTACAGGGATGTTATTGTCGTGTAACCACTCTGCCACAGCTCGTGCAGTATGAATAGGTGCTCGATCAGATGCAATAGTCATCCCCGAATTGCTCTCCAACAGTGGGAAGCAAGAAGGTGCTTAAAATATCAATGTAGGTCTGATCGTGCCACGCAAAACAAGGGGTGCAAGCCCCCTCCAGGAAAAACACGGCCACACCATAACACCACCACCTCCGAATTTCATTGTTGGCACTACACACGCTGGCAGATGACGTTCACCGGGCATTCGCCATACCCACACCCTGCCATCGGATCGCCACATTGTGTACCGTGATTCGTCACTCCACACAACGTTTTTCCACTGTTCAATCGTGTAATGTTGACGCTCTTTACACCAAGCGAGACGTCGTTTGGCATTTTCCTGCGTGTTGTGTGGCTTATGAGCAGCCGCTCGACCATGGAATCCAAGGTTTCTCACCTCACGCCTAACTGTCATAGTACTTGGAGTGGATCCTGATGCAGTTTGGAATTCCTGTGTGATGGTCTGGATAGATGTCTACCTATTACTCTTTACGACCCTCTTCAAATGTCGGCGGTCTCTGGCAGTCAACAGACGAGGTCGGCCTGTACGCGTTTGTGCTGTACATGTCCTTTCACGTTTCCACTTCACTATCACATCAGAAACAGTGGACCTAGGGATGCTTAGGAGTGTGAAAATCTCGCGTACAGACTCCTGACGCAAGTGACACCCAATCACCTGCCCACGTTCGAAGTCCGTGAGTTCCACGGAGCGTCCCATTCTGCTGTTTCATGATGTCTAATGACTACTGAGGGCGCGGATAATGAGTACCAGGCAGTAAGTGGCAGCACAATGCACCTAAGATGAAATACGTATATGTGTGGGGGTGTCCGGATACTTTTGATCACGTAGTGTATATTAAAGTAGAAGCTTGTGGGTGGAGAAAGTCATGCGAATGTAGCGCATCCGAGTTTTATAATGTAAGCACGATGTAGACCAATAGCGTAAGTAAGATAACTTTGGTTATCAATCACTTGCGACTTGAATAAAGGATTACCGTATCCGAGAGGGTGATAGATAATACACTCTCCTCTTAGTTGAAGCGTATTTTTGAGCAGTGAATATCGCCTGTTATTTGTTTAGGATTGCGGGAGATACAGAATAAAATTGCGGCCTTGTCATGCATTTAATTAGTTTTTCTTCCCGAGGGTTTCTGGCAAACATTTATCTCTGCTTTTTAAGATCAGGAATTGTTTGGCAGTACCACTCAGCACAATGCAATGCGATGTGTTATGTTTCAACGTTGTGTTATAAAAGATTTTTAATACTTATACGGAAAAGATTATTCTGTTAATTGCGGAGGTTCTTTTCCCTCTTCTTTCGCTGTCTGCTCTCATTTCCCCCTTCCATCTGCCTCTATACAGCGACCATTTCGGGTATTGTTTTGAAAATGAGGCGTAACATCTTGAATATCTTACCGAAATGTCGTAAATAAAAATGGTACAATCCTCTTATAAACTTCCGTCGTGTAAATTAAAAAAAAAAGGAAGAACAAAAAATAAGTAAAAGAAGAACTGAAAAATTAAACTCGGAACCCTTGTGGAAAGTAATTAATGTGCCATAAAGGCTGTACTCTATATACCAAGTTAAATAACAGTCAGCTCTCTCTCTCTCTCACTCACACTCACACACACACACACACACACACACACACACACACACACGCACACGCACACAATGTTATTTTCAGCTTCATTATACCCCATTACACACACGTTAGCGTCAGTTATTCATCCAAAATCGGAAATTATCGGAACAGTTTTGGTTATATTTTATAAGTTTATGTGTCGATTACTGTTCATTTAGTTTTATTTTCGCTGAACGAATTTAGCCATTAAAATCCGTATATATGGACATGATAACAAATTGCACTATTTCCGAGGTGACGCTTACATTTTCTGAAAATCTAATTTTTGATCTGAGTGAATGGGATTTTCAGTTCTTAAAGATCAACGGCACTGAATGCATAAAGGGGGTAAAGTATGTATAAAATATAGCACTTCTGCGTAGAAAGTTTGTAAATTCTTATTTTACACGTTTATAACCCAAAGCTTCGTGTACGTACAGTTTGCTACCGTAGTCATCTCTTTTAAGAAGCTGTGTTAAATACGCCTTAGCTGAGCTTGTTCTGCCTGAAAAACCGTGGGAAAGAGAGAAAAAATCTGCCTGCAGAGTGCGCATTTTATGCTTGTCATTCTTTTGTCACGAATAAAATGCTTTGTGCTTTACATTGTCCACAATGTTTCTCTGTGTGGTTGTTGAATCTTTGTCCACAGCATAACGCAGGAAAATCCAGCTATGCGTGCGAAGAGGCTGCCGTAACCGCCGTCGCACGGGTGGAGTTTTACATTTGGAGTAATGCTTCTACTGCTGTCATTATCCCCACCTTACTGTTTACACGTGGTATCTATGCACAATTTTATTGTGAAGCTTTTTCTCATCGGATTTGTATGCACTAAAATATCTAAAATATGCATGCATTTATGCTGTCAAAACCTTTAAAATATGCTCTACAATTTCAAAAACATGCCTTTAGCATGCTCTAAAATTTTTAACTTTAATCTTATACTTTTTGGTGCCTATTTGAATGAATGATTTGTCTACTTTGAACTTGCATGCAATTTATACCTACAATGTTTACAATACAATGGAGTTGCTTATTATTTCTCTACCCCTTATATTTAAATTCTGTTGTATCTGTTACAAGCAGACCAGAAATTTATTATTCTAAACTCATCCATCTCAACGACATTAATTTATTCGCTTCAAGTTATTCCAATGGATAAAATTCCACAAAAAAATTTAACTGATGCTGAACAAATCTTAAAATGCACTTTAAAAAAAATCTGATGTGTTACACTCACGACGTTCTCTACTCTTATACAAACTATTTTTACAAACGCTTATTCTCCATATGCTTCATGTTAATCGAGATATCAGATGTCAATCTTATTGCTAATTTTCTTGTAGATGCAAGGGAAATTGGTAGGCTTTAAGCGATAGTCAAATATTTTAAGAGCTGGTTGCTATGTGGAGTATTCCATTCTCTTTTGCATTACCAGGACAAAAAAAATTGAATAACGAATTTCCATTTGAGAAAAAGTATAAGTATTGGAAAATTTAAGGGAATAACAAGCAATATTTCGAAAATGGTTCACTCGACAACAAAAATGTATATGACATAAATTGGGTATTTTAACGCGATCTACATTTTTTTGTGTAGTAAAATTTTGTCTATCTCTTATGGTTTACCATTTATGCAAAAGTCGTTCATAATGAAGAATACTTTTGGAGACATTCACAGAAAATTCGAGATATACATTTCATTTGTCATGAACATATCTTAAACATATGATATTTTAATCAAAAATTTTTGAGAAAATTAAAATTTTCGAAAAATGTTCCATGTAAAGGGTAATCTGGGATGGGGGGATTTTCTTGAAAGCCTTCGTGTCACATCTCTGAAAGATACTGAACCTAAATACCAAGTTTGGTGTTTATCCGACTGTTCGTTTCTAAGCTATGCTGTTTACAGACACACATACGAACATGTTTCCAAAAATGCTTTTTTGGGGGGGATTCAGGGGGTCTCAAAACATATATTTCCGGTGAAATCTCGGTATCGAATTTTTGGGTGGAATACATTACTTGTCCTACTTACTATACGTAGTAGAGAAAGTAAAAACATTCTACAGTTACCAATGAATGTTCCAGACCATAAGGTATACTCTGAAAGAAAATATAAAGGCCTTGGTCTATTCTGTGCCTCTTGGGAAGTTCGACTCCAACATATCAACATCTGCAAAGTTCTAAAATGCTTCAACGACCCACTTGTTAACACTGTAAAAGATTTTGATCAAGAAACTCAAAACTATTTACGACTCCTCAACATCATTCAAAACGACATCAGAGATCCTGTAAGACTTCTCCCAGATGCAAGGAAGGTAAGACGACATCTGAGAGAAAAAGAATTCCAACTTGGGAGCGAATTACCGCACAAAGGAAGAGGAGTTAGAGTGTTCAGTGATTATACACCTGCTAATAAATGGATCCGAGATCATCGCGGACTTTCTTGCTCTGAATGGAGAGATGCCATCAAAATGACTGCTGGAGTTATTGCTGTACGCTCCTTACCAGAGAGTTCCCAGAACAATACCCTCTGTCGCCGTTGTGGCAGAGAGCACGAAACCCTTGCACACGTTCTGGATGCTTGCCCAAACGCAGAAGTGCTGCGAAACAGCAGACATCACAAAATAAGAAGCGTGACTGCAGCAGGTATGAAGGAAAAAGGTTTTCAGGTCCACGAGGAGGTACATGGATTATCCAACAGTGGTAGCAGCAGGCGCATCGACATCTGACAGAAGTGGGTTAATCATTGATCCTACTGTGCGCTTTGAATCCCACCGTCAACAGCCCGAAGAAGTAGACGCAGGAAAAAGGTTATTTATGAACCCACTATCTCCTATTACAAGGACAAATACAATTTAAATAAAATCTCTGTCACAGGATTGATGATAGGAGGAGGGACAATATCCAAAAATCTACACAAGTTTTGGGTAGATTAAGGCCTAGATAAACGCCTACTTTATCAAATAGCAATCTATTAGAGGATCAATTTCCATCCTCAGAAATCATTTGTATTCAATATAATATTGATACACCACTTTACAAATCATTGAAATTATTAAATTATTACATATTTATTTTTGCATATTAGGATTGTTTTATACTACTTTTCTGTTCCGATTTAAATTCATTTATATTTCTATTTTAAGTTAATTGTCATTATTTTGATATGTTAACTATAAATCGTCATTATTGCTGTCAATTTAAATTTGTTAATTGTATAGGTATACTTTGTCTATATGGCAACCCTTAATTGAGGGAACTGTTAATAAAAAAAATAATAATGGGGAAGTATAATTTTCCACCGTTTACTTTTTTGCTTTGTTACGCTTTTCCGTATCTTCCCCAATTTGCTTCACGTCTCTTTTAACCACTTTAACCTAATGTTTACTAAATATTTTCCTGCTTTCTCCATATATTCATTTGATCTTGTATTAAAACTCTTAACTTTTAGCTCTATTGGTAAATCTTTCCATTTCTCTAGTATTAAATTCTCTCTTCCTTTATCCGTGTTGTCCTCGCATCCAGAATATAAATGCCAATTGTCATGTAATCCATTACATCTCTCCCCCCTTCTTCTCCCTGCTAGACCACTTAAATTCATTACACCTGTCCTCACCCATGCATACCCCATTGTGGCCTCATTGTGGCATACTTCGATGTATCTTTCTTCTTTTTCCCATTCGTTTTAAAATATTTATAATCTATCAATGACCTTTTTTCCCTCGAAACTAATTATAATTTCTTCCTTTTCAATTACCTCCACTCTTGTTCCAATTTCTTTCCAGAAATCCTTACTTTTGTTGTTGCATTCTGCCCATGTTTCCCCCATTTCTATTTCTTCCAATGTCTGTATCTTATGCGTCCAAGTTTCTTTTTCCCTCCATTTTCTCCTGTAGAACCAAGCATTGCTTTAGTATATGATTTTCCTCCAGTAGCTTTATTTTGAACCAGTATTTGATTGCCCTTTCTACCATTTTGCCTTTAGCTCCCACCCTCCCTAGTTCTGCTTGTGCTACTCCATTCGGCGAGCTTCTTGGTAATCCCAGGCTTATTTTGTAAAAATTCCTACTTATAGCATCTACATTTTCCCACCCTTTTTCCAACCCCCATATCTCTGCTGCGTATAACATCCTTGCTTCCACCACTGTGCTATATATCCTTTCTAGCCACGTAATTTGCATTTCTGGTATTTTGTTCACACATGCTCTGATTACCTGTATTGCTTGTTTTCCCTTTGCTAGTACCTTTTTCTTCTTTCTCCTCAATCCCCTGCACCATTGAGCCTTACTCGTATATAGTCAATTGTCATGACTACTTCCAGCTCCGTTCCTTCCCAATACTACTTTTCCGTCGTTCTTACTTTATATCCTTTCTTAAAAATTATGATTTTCGATTTCTTTGGCGCCTACTTCAATCGTTGTAACCTGATTTACGGTATACATTGACAAAATGCATAATATACTGAATTTTTATTTTCTCTTCTACTGTTAGTAGCGGAAGTATTACATTCCACTCAAAAATTTTAAACCGAAATTTCCCCGGAAATACGCGTTTTTAGACTACTGAATCCTAATAAAGCATTAGAAAAAGGTCCGTGTGTCTGTGAACAGCATAACTAAAAACGAAAAGTTGGTTAAATACCAATCTTAGTATTTAAATTAACAATCTTCCAAGGATGCGACACGAAGCTTATCAAGAAAATCCCCCACAACAAACCACCCTTTACATGGTTAATTTTTATTTTCTCAAAAATTGCTTTAATGATTTTGATTAAAATATGTTTAAGACATTTGCATGACAAAATGTATATCTTAAACTTTCTGTAAATATCCTGAAAGTCCTCTTTATTCTGAATGGTTTCTGTATAACTGTTAAAACGTAAGAGATAGACAAAATCTTACTACACAAAGATCTTGTTGACGAACACAATTTGTCATTCTTTTTTAAGTTAACCATTTCCGACGCGTTCCTTATTAATGGCTTGGATTTTCAAATCCTTTTTTTTAACTGATAAGTAGCTATTCGTTTGTTTTTCTTTCTTTTTTGTGAGTAGAGAAAGTCATGTGTGGCACACTCCAGAAATGTTTTAAACATCCTGTCAAATCCTTTTGATTGCTGTCACGACTAGAAAAATAAGTTTATTTGTAGGCGAACGAGAACCCCGAGTTTTGATTGCCTAACACGTTCTTATTACTTACGACAATACACTGATGAATGAAATACAATTATATTTAGGAAAGGAAATGTTTCAACCCTTAGCTTAGGGTCCTCCCGGCATTTGCCAGTTACGAATGACTTAAGAGGAATGACGGGGAGGGGCGAACCTGGTGGGATTTGAAACGCAGACATCCCGTTCACGAGGCCATTCCTTGACGACTTCGGCCACAACTGTGTCTGCTTTATCCGCCTCCGTCGCATTTATCTCCTCCCTCAACGTACATGTCGTATAATGTTTTGAAAATCCGTTATGACTTATTTTTCTGAAGTGCTAATAAAAATTTAAACCTAAGACAGGTTTAACGTACACAAACTTGTGTCCCTTAAGCCCTGTCCACACTGATTAACATTTAACAAAACTTGTCAAGTGCAACATGTTAACAGTTTGCATGTTGGCCAAATTTCGAGCACAGAATTGACTTAACATGTTAACCGAAAGAGTTGTGCTTGACACTTTTAACATGTTGGATGTTTTCCACTTCTAATGGAAAACTTGTTAAGTCAATTCGCTCTCTGTGTATGTGATTGGGTGAACTTCGGAAGTTTTCAGACTGTAAACATGGCAGCTATTGTGATTCCTTCATGCTATTGTGTTCGGTAGTTTCATGTTGACTCGTTCTGTGCTTATAACTTTAATTTGGCTTGCTTCATGTGAAGTTATGGAATGGACAAAAGAAAAGACACTTTCATTACTAAAATCTTTGCTAAGGCTATCATTATGGAACATTGTAATATATGTAATAAAAAGGATGGACAAATATACAAAACTATGTGCAATTTATTGTTGTTCCAGAGGCAATATCAGAAAAGAAAAAAAAATATAATAACCTCACTTTGCTAGAGAATTGCAAAAAGGCTCAAGTCTGGCAGCTGGAATGGCTGCTCTCAAATGTGTGTCCTTTTTGTGAATTAAGGTTAGAAACCTTGCTCAAAACAAAGTTGAAGTCACTTTGACTTGTTCTCAAGAAATTGAAGTCAAACCTGCTCCGAATTTTAAACTCATTCAAAATATTTTCACTCCTTTTTTGGGGGGGGGGGTTATCGGGAATAGGAAGGATTAGGCGTGAAGTAGATAGGAGAAGTAAGGTAAGGTATTGGGGTTCCGCTTACGCACCCCCGTTAGTACGTGGAAAGATAGGTGGCTGCCAGCTTATTGCGCTGGCAGCGGAGTAAGGAGTGTCCGGGAGACGACCATGACCAAGGCCCTGGCCGGCCCCCGGGTAGGTACGTGGAAAGGAGTAGGAAAGGTTTTGTAGCGTAGTTATTCGTTTTTGTTTTTTTTTTATTGTATCATCTGTTAATTTTGGCGCGGTCCTCGATACGAGCCCGCTGGTGGTCTGAAGTGGCTCGGAAAGAAGCGTGCCGCTTCCAGCGACATTAGGTAGCCGTTGGTGCGCTCCTGCTCATTCTTCATGGCCGAGAGGGCGGAAGTCCACTCGTCCATCGTGGTGAGCAGGCTTGTCGTCGTTTGCCTAACCTCCTCTAGGCATTCTGTCTGTGCCGATTAACAAGATAGAGCCTCATCACCTTCCACTTTTCTTTTTATTACATACCAGATACAAATAGCAATTGTCAAATCCTAATCACTGGAGTCCATTTTGCTTTTAGTTAAGAGATTTTGTTGTCCAAACAAGTCAACTGGTGTGGATAGAATGTTAAACGTTCACAGTACAACATGTTGAAGGCATTTAACATATTGAATGTGACATTTTGTTAATTGTTGAATATTAACTGTTGATATGTTGAACAGTGTGGACTCACCTTTACGTTTGCAACGGTATCAGTATATTGTTTCTCGTTGTAAAAGATTTACGTACAAAATATGTCGCCAAAATATTCGTATAACATTAAATACTTTATCGAAGTGTTGTAAACAGCTTGTTAGGAACCTTATGTTTAGAAACTATGTTTAATTTTCTGTTTTCAAACGAAACAACTCAATAAGCTTGTATCATTATAATTCTCCTTTTGGGGAAAGTAATTACAGTGCCATATAACCTATTTTATAAGTGGGTCCTAAGGAATGTTACATATCAAGTTTCCTAATAATCTGTCATTTTTGCATGAAAATTCAACATCATATAAACACACATTTTTAAATGTGATTTTTGTCTTCAAGGTAGTCCATTATAGTGCCAAAAGGTTGTTCTTATGGTTTTATTATGTATACATAATGGAAACTTCACATTAACATAGAAAGAGAGAGAGAGAGAGGGGGTGGGAGAACAAGGGGAGAAGCAGTTTTGTTTTATGATGTGGTTTCTGTTAATGTTTTCAAAATTCACGGTAGTTTATCTGAGACGCTAGAACATCAATGTACGTGTTTTCAATGCACTTTTGTGTTTAAAGTCAGTATGTAAGTTCAGGAGTTTTAACATTATCGTAGCATTTTTACTTTCTCTGCTACGTATAGTAAGTAGAAGTATTGTATTCCACCCAAAATTCGATACCGAGATTTCACCGGAAATATATGTTTTGAGACCCCCTGAATCCAAAAAAAGCATTTTTGGAAACATGTTCGTGTGTGTGTGTGTGTGTGTGTGTGTGTGTGTGTGTGTGTGTGAACAGCATAACTCAGAAACGAACAGTCGGATATACACCAAACTTGGTATTTAGGTTCAGTATCTTCCAGAGATGCGACACGAAGGTTTTCAAGAAAATCCCCTCACCCCAGACTACCCTTTACATGGAACATTTTTCGAAAATTTTTAATTTTCTCAAAAATGGCTCTAACGATTTTGATAAAAATATCATATGTTTAAGCTATTGTCATGACAAATGAAATGTATATCTCGAATTTTCTGGGAATGTCTCCAAAAGTATTCTTCATTGTGAACGACTTTTGCATAACTGGTAAACCATAAGAGATAGACAAAATTTTACTACACAAGAAATGTAGATCGCATTACAATACACAATTTATGTCATATACATTTTTTTGTTGAGTGAACCGTTTTTGAGATATTGCTTGTTATTCCCTTAAATTTTCCAATACTTTCTCAAATTTGTTATTTATTTTGTTTATGTCCTGGACATGCAAAGAGAATGGAATGCGCCACATAGCAACCAGCGCTTAAAATATTTGACTATCGCTTAAAAGCTACCATATTCCCCTTGCATCTACAAGAAAATTAGCAATAAGATTAACATCTCGATATCTCGATTAATATGAAGTATATGGAGAATAAGCGCTTGTAAAAATAGTTTGTACAAGAGCAGAGAAAGTCGTTGAGTGTAACACATCAGGTTTTTTAAACAACGTTGTCTTGTATTTATAAAGCAAAATACTTCTGAGGAAGGCCGAATCATAGGTGCATAGTGCAAGGACAGGTCCTTCTCTATCAGCTGCTATGATCATCCACTTCCCTGAAATTCCACGTGAGCGCGGCACGGAAGTGATGACGTTACCAGTCCCATGATTCACTAAAGCACTGAAAGCTTTCAGTGACGTAGCAGCTTAAATCGCCTCGCGCACTCTCGAGATTATTCCGTCATCGGCCACGTACTGACAGGTGTAACTATCTAATCTTTGCCACCAGGGAAGTACTGTCTGTGACTCAGGAGTTTAGCTTTGTCCTTGAGGTTGACGTAAGCAAACCTGAGAGAGGGTTGTGTTATTCTTTCCTATCGCTTTATTGTTTACACCCTGTTCCAAAGGTACTTATCCTTTCTTTCCGCGACAACAAATATTAGGCGAAGTAACATCAATATTACATTATTACCGCATCAAACAAAACAATTATGATCATAATTTCAATAAGTGAACTTGTAAAGCGTGTATACATGTAAAACAGTATATTTACGACACTATACATGTGGAATATTATTTTACTAACCTCATTAATCCAAAGGGTATGCAAGATCGATGCAGATGATTCGGAGTCCGAGTCATCGGATGATATCCCTTCTTGCTCATCAGAAGAACTGTCGTTTGCATTTGAAATAATAATCTGATCGATCACATCAGAAACCACACGATCCATGGACAGTAACCATCTTCTAATTTTCTAACATGCCGGTGATATCCTACCCAGTGTTCTGCAGGTACCGCAGAGATTCCTTCATTGGTTAAACTCAATATACGAAATAACGAAAATTCCCCAGTAACGTTGCGCTCCCTTATGAAGTGCTTTACTGTCGCCCATGCAACCTCAATGGGATTAAGATCGCAATTGTAAGGTGGCAGATACAGAGTGGAGTGTCCATGTGCATTAAGAATGCGGTCAATCTTAAATACCTTTTCTCTTGGTCAATGAGTGTTTCCTGCACTACCATCAGTAAGCACCCCTGTGATCCCATCAGCTTGCCAACATTACTTGAATGTTAAATTATTGTCCATCCACATTTCATCCAAATAAACGATATCCCTGCCTTGACTTCGGTATTCCCCTAGCTCAGCCAAGTATTTGCATCTCCATTCAACAATTCTTGGCTTTTCGATTAAGATTGTTCGCTTTCCTCGGCACTTGCGCTATCTAAATCCTAATTTCCGAATAACTCTCCTTAACTCTCCCCCCAAGGAAATTGTATCTTACTTCTAACTACAGGAGTAACTTTCTGCATGTCGGAACTATCTTTTCATTGACGTAGAAGTCCATTATTGTCCGCTTAATGAGCACATGTCGAAATCGCCTATATTTATATTTCGTTCTGGATTTGGAGGTCTTGTCTTGCCTACAGTGCGTAAAGGGCTTCCTTCTGTTCTCTTCGCAATTTCTTGTCTTATATTCTTAATTGTTCCCACAGACACACCGCACTAATTGCCTGTTCTCTCATCCCTCGCGAAATCCGTAGAATTAGTTGTTTCTGCTCTGCTTCCTTTTTGCATTGCTCGTTTACATGGTTTATTATTTCGCGAGCCTCGCTATGAATGGTTTTTCCCTTTTTCCGAAAGTTAGCCATTTCACTAATGGATTATATTAATTTGACACTCGCGATACAACGCGTTTTAACACTGTAACATCCTCTGACACTGCCTGCAGTAAGACTGCACTTGTTGAGAATATTTTTGAACTGTTGGTGTTGCACTATCTACACCTTACGCAAGAAGCTCCCAGGCCACTGCACGCTTGCAGTTCAAGGACAAAGTCAATCTCCTGAGTCACTGACAGTAGGGCAGTGTGGCATTTTATCTTCAGAAAACAGACCCATTTTCCTCAGAGTTGACTTGAAAAATATACAAGTGTATATAAATCAGAACAACGTTAGGCAGAAGAATGTGTAACAGAACAGTTTTTAAAACTGTGAGCGGTAAACAGTTGCTACAAGAAGAAATAAACCATTCTATTCTGTTTATAGTTTAAGTAATTGTTGAGAACCTCTACACAGTATTTCCTCTCATGATTAAAACGTTCTAAGAATTGCACTTTTGTAAACGAAGAATTAAATATGGCAGAAATGAGTCGGCAGAACCTTTGCCCACAGGTACTGTTATTAGTACTATTATTAAGGCAAAAGACAGAAAATCTACGATAAACTAATGTTATGTTGAGGTAAATGATGCAAGAGATTTCAAAATTTAGCACTTCAGATTTACAATTGGAGCCCACAATTAAAAGTATTTGGAAATTTACAATCCGACTTTAAGGTACCACTATTTAAGAAAATTGGACTACCTTAGATGTTCGCCGGGATATGAATCAGATGGTTCAAGTCCCGGCTGTGAGTACTGAATCCATACTTTCATACCGCTTACCTAGGGAGGCATTCTATTGCCCTATAAAATTCCATAGTGTGATTTCTCCGAAAATACGCATAAACATCTTGTATATGTTCTGAACAGACCGTGAAGTCCTCTTCATTCTGACTAAATTTTTATAACAGTTGCACTCCCTAACACCTATAACAGGTGAAGAAAAACAGTAGAGCGGTATAAAATATGTAATAAATAACCAGTTTTGTACCGAGCGAGATGGCTGCGCAGTAAAGCACGAGGCTCGCATTCGGGAGGTCTCGGGTTCGATTCCCGTCGACCGCCCACTATGGGCTTTTCATGGTTTTCCCTGGTCGGTAGACGAATGCTGGGGTGGTTTCTCATTTACCACGATTTCCTTTCCATCATTTCCCTTTCATTCGGTTTCTTTCTCATCTTTCAGGCGTCCTTCTAAATTTCGTTGTGTATGGCGGCGCCTGACAGATGGCGCGGATGCTTGCTCAAAGGAAAGAGTGTCCCCGTGGAAACTAGAGGGCTGCTTGATCTACGGGTCGTTTATCGCCCCTCTAGGCAGCTCCAGGAGTGGGACGGGTCTTGAGCCTGGAAATGTAGGAACTTCCGCGTGTCCCTGTGACCTGAAGTCTCCTGTGGTTTACCTTCACCCCTTCCACCAGGGAGTGGTAGCCACAATAGATCTATGTAGGTCGCAGTGCGCGACGTGTCTCTCCCCGTTGCATAACCTATATCCATTTTTTTGAGGGGTGGAGGTTTAAAACATTGGGTTTCCGTTATTCTGTATTATAAGATACTCGTTTGAATAACAGTGTAAGTGTAACGTGACCATTCTTTTGTTTTTGTTTTCTTTGCTCGTTCAAGGAGTAATAGCAAGGCAAACATATATAACACAGTTGTTTATCATATCAATTTCCTATTTGAAATATGTACGGAAAGGTCGCTATTAGTATTTACCACGATTTACAGGAAGCGGATAAAAAAAGGTGTGAAAGTATAGAAATGCCATGAAAATAAATGGCAGTAATTAGACAAAGTCGTGTGATTGCGCGCATTTTTTTTTTGTTCTGTTTTTCTTCTTTCCTTTCTTTATGATATGCCAAAGGAAATACGTTTGTGTAACAAGACAATTTTAAAATGTCCACCATAAAGAGTGCAAGAACATGTCTACTTACGCCAGTGCCATTAGCTATAGTTCCTTACTATCGGAGTAGGTAACCTCGTTTATGTAACCTGTAGCAACGTCGCAATAATTGTCCATACACTCGAACATACTCCCCAGCATAAACTTGCAACAACGAACAACACATTGGCTCTGCATTTTTTTCACGTTCTTCATTGCTTCCCTAATGCAGGGGGAAGTATTGTATCTCGCCTAAAAACTCAATACCAATTTCATGGATAATACATATTTTAGGTTCCCCTGAAGAATGCTTGGAGCAGGGGGGGGGGGTTCGAAACGAAAAGTCGGATACATCAAAGATGCAAAGGGGCAGCGCTTTGCATGAAAAGTGGTGCGTTTTTTAAATTTATTATTATTATTATTATTATTATTATTATTATTATTATTATTATTATTTTCTCGCAAATAACTGTAGCTATTTTTATTAAAATGTTAATACGTTGGAGATCGAGATGTAAAATAAACTGTGCATCTTTCGCCGTTCCCACTGAATTTTATATAACTGCGAATCCAAAAGAAATTATCTAAAAGTCGCCACAATTGTTCTCAATTTATGATACACAATTTTCTTCCTAGCATTGGCCGTTTCCGAAATATCGTCCAGATAGAGGTATGGTACGCTGTAACGTGTTAGAAAGATGCTAATTTTTCTTCGTCTTTTTCTTCCCATAAGCACACTTTAAAAAAGAATCTTATAAAAATTTCCCTACCCACTCTTCTGCAAATTATTCTTACAAAAGTTTATTCTGCTATGTGCATCTTGTGTGAACATAAACGTTTGCAGAAATGGTTTCGTTACACTTTTTGCTGTAGATACCAAGGGAATACAGGAGACTGAAGAGATAAGAGTCTTTAAGAGCATGTCGCGATGTGATAGCTTTGAAATTCCACTCTTCGCATGACCACCGGAAGAGCACTAATTTGAAAAAAGTGTAAAGCAATTGAAAATTCAAACCAATAACAACGAATTTCTCCACAAAAATTTGCCATAAGTGGTGTACTTTGACAGATCTACATTTTTTTAAAATGCAGATGTTTAAACGTGTGGTCTTTTAATCAAAATCGTCAAAGCCAGTTTTGAGAAAATAAAATATAACGAAAAAGCTCGCATGTAAAGCGTATTCTGAGTTAGAGGAGGATTTTCTTGAATATCTTCATGTCGCGTCCTTCGATGATGCTGAACTTAAATGCTGAATGAGGTATTTATACGACATTTCGCCTTAGAGTTATGCTGTTCACACACACACACACACAGACCCTTTTTCTAAAAATGCCTTTTTTTAGATTCAGGACGCCTCAAAATATGTATTTCCGTTGAAATCCCCATGTCAAATTTTGTGGTGGAATGCATTACTTCCTCTACTTAATCAAGATAAGTATAGTAGAGAAATTAACAACCGGATTGGAAATAAAAACTGAGGGTTTCTTGCACGTTTTGCATTGTTTAATTTTAAACCATCTCCTGAAGAAACATTTATCCTGCTTTGACGTAGCATAAGGTTAAAAAATTACTTCGATAATATTGTATTGAAACGATTATAGTCATTTTTAAAAGGAGATGCTGAAACTGGCCACCGTCGTTGTCCATACATTTTTGGCCACTTCTTTAGGAAACTATCCATCACTCGCCGTAGTTCACGTTGAGAAATGCTGGCAATTTCCTGGCGGATATTTTGTTTTAATTCATCCAAGGTGTGTGGGTTTGTCTTGTACACTTTGTTTTAAGTGACCCCAGAGATACAAAACGCAGGGGGTTAGGTCAGGGATCGAGGGGGCCACAAATCTCTACTAACAATTCTGTCCTTAAACACACTTTCATAAAGTTGTTAAGTAAAGCCTTTAAAAGTAGTTTTAAAAATGTTGTATGGTTTCATCCGCGCCTGTCTATGATAGCGGCAGACGGCAACGAGCGCCGAGGACGCGGACAGGAAAAACACCGCAACCGGTTCGTAGTCTTTTGCCTCTTCCTGTATGTGATGTGTAGTGTTGTATAAACCATTTGGTGAATTTGTTTTGTGATGTATAAGAATACAAGAACCTTAAGAAACCAGCGCGTTTTGTTATGAAAATGTGTGTACATCTTAGACCATTGAATTCTTCTGCGGTTTAGGTTGCTCTTACATCAGTTCTACATGTTCCTGCACAGCAGTTGTTACATATATTACAGAGGTAACTGTTCTACATACATAATCATAAAAGCTCATTAATCTTAGGCTATTGCCAAATAACCTTACCTAACGCTATGTTATGTTGCCAATTTACCTATACATCACAAGAAAATATTTATTTATTAAGCATTATATTTGGAGTTAATTCTATGTTATGTTGCCAATTTACCTATACATCACAAGAAAATAATATTTATTTTTTAAACAATATGTTTGGAGTTATAAACTTAATATTTCATTTCATTTTTATCACTTTTGCAGAATTTCGCTCAACATGGCTCCTAAGAAGACAAAAGGCTAATAAAAAAAAAGGATGTGAAAAAGTATACAGAAATTATCAAACTTCATATCTTTTGAGTGCAGCTAGGAAACTGAAATTCAAAAGTATGACAATATACAAAGCAGGAATATTGTATAGTGTTCCTTACAACACTTGGGTCGGTCATTTGCGTTACCAGTTGATATCGAGCAACACGTCATGACAAATTTAATCATTTATCATGACAAATGCAAAAACCAACAAACAAATGAAACTGCTTGCATGTGTGATGGATGTTGTGAAGGTTCGGTTCTGAAGACGTGGACTATGTACTGTAAGGACCAGTTTATATGGTATTGCAAATTATTACCTTACCACTACTGTAAAATTAACTTGCTTATTGCGAACTTACATACCTGCGCAGGCTGTCATTATGTTTATCATTGTTAAAAATACAGTGTTCAGAAAAATGTAATTCTTTATTAAAATGTTTGTCAGATATATGATTACGGAAAAAAAATTCTTCCAAAAGTGTATCTTAGCTAAATATAATAAAGCACTACGTTTTGTGAAAATATTGCGAAATTGCCTTACCTTACCTTAAATTTTGATATGTACGCGCTAGCGCACACACCTACACACACGCATATACATACATACAGCTGGATGTTTTATTAAAATGCCTTTTCGGGTTAAGGGTACCTCAAAACGTTCATTTCCGGTGAAACCTCGCTCCCAATAGGTATTTGGGTGGAATATCAATGAATATTTGTCATAAGTAACCAAACGGCAGAGTAAAAGTGATTGGTAATACCTGATAAATGGGCATTCTGTTCTCCATAATAACTTGCGAGTTCCATTAATGTGAAACTGTAGCAATGGATAACATAAGCTAGAGCAATGCCATTATTTGAGCTTACATAAAAAAGTTTCTGTCTGTAAGCTAATTACCATCACAGCGTCCGAAAAATGATTGGAAATACAAATAGTGGTTTCCTTGATTAAGTCGAATCCGATTTAAGCTTATTATGGGTCAAATTGAAGTGATGTGATATCGAAGTAGGTGACAGAATTTCATGAAACAATCCAGTGAATTCGGTTGTTTGGCACATAATCTTGTTTAGGGCACGCCATGACAAGATGTAGTAAAGCTTTATGTGGAGAGTACACACCATAAACATAGCAGGCATAGGAATTTCTAAGCATTAAGTCAGAACGAAAGGAAATAAGGTTGAACTGTCGCTGGACTACAGGTAGGGAGGTCGCAGATAAAGCTGCCCCCATCCGTCGCACAGTATTTTGGCATCTGTAGACAGCACTCGGACTGGTTTTGACCATTCTGTCAGTGACGCTTGGCCTCTTGTTTTGCAGCCTTTTTTTTTCTTCCGAGTGTATATAATTTAGAGCCAACTGCTTAAGAATTCTATACATGGTGATTTCCATTCAACACCACTTTATTTTCATTCCTTATTGCGAGTCGTTTAAATAAAGGATTTAGTTCATGTGACGGACCTAATGAACCTGTCATTTACAGTGACTTCATTCACAAAATTGCCCAAAAAACACTTCAAGTGGTCTAGCAGGGTATTAACATTATGAAAAGTTTACCCATCAGAACCGAGCGGGGTGGCTCAGGCGGTTACGTCTACGGCCCGCATTCGGGAGGTCCCGGGGTCGATCCCCGGCGACCGCCCACTCTGGCCGATGGTTTCGTGGTTTCCCCGGGTCGCCAGGCGAATGCTGGGGTGGTTCATCTACCATGACTCTCATTCCTCTCATTTCTGTACACATCTTCTTGCCATCTGTTTCAGCGTTGCAGGACCAGGTGACGGTGTTCGGCGGGTTGCGGCTGGGCGGTGGCTTGCGCTCTGTAAAGGTTTCTTCCCTGTTGTCGCTGCGGTACCGCTCAGGTCTTTCCTCAGCGTGGGGCTCCCTCCCGGGGACCCTGGAGTTTGGTGGGCAGGTACCGTGTGGCGTCGGTTGCGTTCTATCTGGAAACGTTAGGGAGCCCGTCCATGCTTATCCCCATATCCGGATCTGGTCGTCCTTCGGGTCTCTCCCCTCAGTCCTCCCTCCCAGTCAGAATATTGGAAGCACAATGAGCCGACTAGCTTGCATGCGGTGTTCTGCCCCTCCGTGATATATACCTTTACCTTTCACGTCAGAATTCTCGCATATTAGTGGGAAGCGTAAAATATACACGTACTACAAGATAAAATTGCAACTCGTTAAAATTAATATTTGGTGTAATTAGTTCTTTCATAGCACTAACAGTTTCCGTAATATTCTTTGTATAAACTTTCCCAGGTTGATTTTACTTTGGTGCGCCTCTGAAACACGTAGCTTGTCCTTGAATTAGATTATATCGACAGAAATAAGGCCTGTGGGTTTTTGAAACTGAATGTACGTTTTGAGAAATGGTTGTCCAAATTCGTAACTTTTGGGATGATTCGTGTAAACGGTAAAACATTTTGTAGGTAAGACCACAAATTATTTTTAGCACTTTTATATAAAATGTCAGCCAGTTTTTAATTTAGTCATAGATGTTCTTTAAACACTTTTATATTTGAAGCCGTTGTATGCAGCGATTTGTAGTTGTTTCGCGCATTCACACAGACGCTAATAGGTCTGCAGTGGCAAACGGACCAGAAGTACTTGCCTGCAAAACGCATATTATATGTTAAAAATAAAACCGACTAGAAACTCTGAGAATTTAGATGCAGTTGCATTAGTGGCTAAGTACTTGGGATAAGTTAATCACTTGGACATGAGAGTTCTGGTCAGCACAATTTATCAACTGTCTGCTTCCCTAACTACGTTGTTCATAAGGAGCACACGACACCAGGGGTGGTATGAAATATGAGATCCATGGAAAGTTAGGTGTCCCGCTGGGATTTCGCCGCAGAATGACTGCGAGTGTGTTTTAGTAGGTCAAGGAAAACAAAACGATGTCGTCCCATGCATCAAGATGCAGGAAGCTACAACTTGCATGCTTTCTGTAAAGGGCAGAAGTGGAAGTGGAAGAGGGGGGGGGGTAAAAAATGGAACATTGTAGTAGTGTCAACGTTACAAATGAAAACTCTTGCCAATGTTTTGTCACGCCAACTTACGTATGAAAAATACGCAATACTTTTACTTCGTAACATTGTAATCGATTTGAATCCACGTACCGTGCTCAACACAAACGAGGATTTGGTTCGAAATGAATCTCAGATTCGATTCGCTAGAATCCGCATAGCATTTTGGGACCTAAACGGGACAGTGCTTAAAAAATTGAAACTGCAACATTGACAAATAACTGCAATTTTTTTTCCTTTCTTTTTTACTTTCTCTACTACGTATAGTAAGTAGAGAAATATTGCATTCCACCCAAAAATTCGATACCGAGATTTCACCGGAAATACGTGTTTTGAGGTGCTCTGAATCCAAATAAAGCATTTTTGGAAACATGTCCGCGTTTGTCTATCCGCCCGTATATCTGTCTGTTAGTCTGTGAGCACCATAACTCAAAAACGATAAGTCAGATAAATTCCAAACTTGGTATTTGAGTTTAGTATCTTCTAAGGATACGGCACGAAGATTTTCAAGAAAATCCCCCAACCCAGACTACCCTTTACATGGAACATTTTTCTAAAATTTTGATTTTCTCAAAAATGATCTAACGATTTTGATTAAAATACCATGGCAAGTGAAATGTATACATATCTCGAATTTTGTGGGAATGTCCGCAAAGACCTCTTCATTCTGAATGACTTTCACATAACTGCTAAACCCTAAGAGAGAGACAAAATTTTACTACACAAAAAATGTAGACATCGTTGAAACAGAGTTTGTCATGTCTCTCTCTCTCTCTCTCTCTCTCTCTCTCTCTCTCTCTTTAAATGACTTGGACGTTGCAAAGAGAATGGAATGCTCACATAGCAACCAGCTGTTAAAAGATTTGACCATCGCTTAAAGCCTACCATATTCCCTTTGCACCTACAAGAAAATTAGCAATAAGATATTTTCTGCAAATGTTTATCTCGATTAGCATGAAGTAGGTGGAGAATAAGCGTTTGTAAAAATAGTTTGTAGAAGAGTAGAGAAAGTAATGTGAGTGCAATACATCATATGTATTTTCTCTCTTTTTCTATTTTATTAAATGATTTAAGGTTGCATTAACTTCTTGGTTATGTCACTGCATTTACTGCGAGTTTGTTGGTCAGTGTATGCCAAACAGATGACCGTAAGCCGGGATTACGATGAACTTGACGTAACATGACTTTACGCGACGTAACGTGAAAGTCTTAACACGTTGTGTTAGATGAGCCTTTTTAGGGTTGACTCAACGTTGTTTAACTTAACGCGACATAACTTAAGATTTTGGCAACTTCAAACTTTTCCTTTCCATTATATTAAGTTGATTGTCACGTAACTAATTTGGACCAATCTGCGTGAAACTGTGGCTTGGAGTAATAAAGCCAACTGCCAATCTAAATCGTTCCCGTTGCGTTAAGTGCATCGTAATTAGGTCTTTGGTTTAGCATAATTTAACTTCACGTTACTCCCTTCATATTAGGTTCAGTTCATAGTAATCCCGGCTTTAGTTGCGTTTTCGCCTTCCTTTAGCATCTAATTTGTTGTTATTGGGTTTTGGCGTAATGTGGGCTTCTGAGATCTTGAATGGCTGGCTCTTTAATGGACATGTCATTTTGATGCTGGGCAGATGGTCTTAGTTGCGTAGTCGCCCTTCTATACTATTTGATTAGGCAATTTTGATAGGTGACCTTAGTTACGTAGTCGCCTTCGTTCACCATCTTTTTTATTTGTATTTCTTCTTTTGTTCTGTTATGCTTGCCTGGAACTGAGGAAACGACGAGATAGTCCCAGTCAGATTGGCTTATTCAAGAGATTTGAAACCGTCACTTCCTGAATGCGTTCCACAGATGCCCGATTCCAGCTCTTCATGATTAACGCTCAGTGAATTCCTGAATTGGCGCTATAATGTGACAAAAATAATAAAGCGAGTTTACTTTAATTGTTTAAGATGTTCGTACCAAATCTGGTAAAAGATGGGTCCAGATCTATCTCAGTTCATAATGAACTTAACATGTAAACCGAATCGTACTGAATAGGGAAATGGATTCAAATCGATTTCAAAATACCACTTAAAGGCAGTAAGTAATTGCTGCAACACACATTAAGCAATCCTGTTCCTATAATTTGTGTGCATTTGAAATGGACCCCACTGCTATGCAATCTGTGATAAAACCACTGTACCAACTGTTTAGTATATCAAAATCAGCGAAACATTTTCAAGGAAATTGAGATACGTATGTACACTTCTTCATATGTAGACAAATGTGCCTAACCGACAGCAGGAGGATGAAGATGGTGGCTATTATTATGGAAAGGTAGAATCAGACAACTGAAAAATTCAACGCCATAGCCGAGATTTGAACCACGGATCTTCCGGTTACTCTAACCAACAGAGCTACCATGACTGATGCCAGTACATTAAATTCCCCAACTGCCGCGCATTTTCCCCGGTAAATCACAAGGGGATATCAAATTATTTTGAGATGTCATACCCCAGTGATGACTTAAAATTGTTATAAGTACTTTAAGTCCCAGGCTTCATAGTTTTATTACTAGGTCAATCAATGTAATTGTTCTTTCACACAAGCCGTGTATAGAACAAGATTGGATAGCTAGAATCAAACGACTGAAAAATTCAATATCATAGCTGGGATTTGAAGCATGGATTTTCCAGTTTTCGTCAGGTTGCTCTAACCAACTGAACTACCCTGACAACATGCCGGTACGACATTAAATTCCTTAACTCACTCGCAGTGCGAGTTGGTTAGGGCAACCGGACGTAAACCGGAAGATCCGTGGCATTGAATTTTTCAGTCGTCTGATTCTACCTTTCCAACCTTGTCCTAAACATGGCTCGTGTTTTAGAAGAATTGATTACCGTTAATTGTTGTTTATTAACTACGTTATGGAATTTTTAATCTCTGTGATGGTAGAGAAAGTGAACACAAAATATACTACCCTCCCTTTTTTTTCTATCTCATCCGCTTACCTTGGATGGGAAATTGTATTACACCACCCAAATCTTCGTATCGAGATTACATCAAAAGTACCACTTTTGCATCCCCATCCCCCCAAATGATAGAGATATTGTCCAAAATAGCTCATAAATTCCAGCTTGGTTTATGCCAAGATTTTCACGAAGTTGACCGTATTCCTTTGCTTTGGCTTTTTCGTGTTTATTTATTTTTTCCAATTACGGCTGTAACGATTTCGATTAAATAAGAATCAAGTTTGAGATATGACATAATGTGTTGCTTAAATTTGCTGTGCCTATCATTGAAATTCTCTCCACTCCCACTTAAAATGTAATCGAGCAACCATAAGAGAAAGATTAAAATATACTAAAGAAAAATGCGGAATTCGCTGAAATAGCATTTTGTGTAAAACAACTTGTTTTGCAGCACTTATAGTTTCCGAGATATTTCTTATTGTAAGCTTACATTTTTCCATGCTGAAGCACATCCTCTGATGAACGTTTTAAGAATTTGTGCTCTTTTCCTTCGTAGGGACCCGTTTTAAATAAATAAATAAATAAATAAAGCATTTGATTTAGAGAAAGTTGGATGTTATTTTCGCATAATAGGTACATATAAGTTGATATGCTTAATTTCAAATGTTGAATAACTTAATGTGCATAGAAGAATCACATTTTATATGTAAGAAAAATTTGCCAATTTGTGATGGGTAGAAAAGTTCGTGCGCTACACACCATATGTTTTAAACTTGTTCAAAACTATACTCAATTTGGGATAGCTCAAACACTCGACCCCGCTTCCGTAGTGTCAATTTGAGTTCATTTTGTGAGACCAAATTGATCAGACGCAGAATATTACGT
Organism: Deroplatys truncata; assembly: GCA_030765065.1. Classification (NCBI taxonomy): domain Eukaryota; kingdom Metazoa; phylum Arthropoda; class Insecta; order Mantodea; family Mantidae; genus Deroplatys; species Deroplatys truncata. The sequence continues at coordinate 152,096,199 of CM060984.1, forward strand.
GTAAAAATGACTAAAGGAATGAACTGTATGATTGCTTCATACAGTAGCAGTTACCATGCTTCATGCAAGAACACATTTTAGCCATTCTATAAATCGTAGTTGATATTGGCTATACAGAGTTAGAGCCAGAGAGTTGGCGCCTATAATGTGTTGACCACAACTACATCAGAAGGTTGAACTTCTGTTGATTGATGGTAATGGAAATCTTTATGTAACCTTTACTCATGTATTAAACAAGACCCACTTAAATGTTACTCTTCAAGGACTGCAGCTGAACTGATAAACAATTTAAAGTGGCCTTGAAAATACAAAAAAGGGAAAGAAAAACGTATCACCTGCTAGCGAGATTTAAACCACCAGGAAGACCGCGTGTTAGGTTGTTTTTGATGACTCAGCTTTAAAGACAAAATGACGAAATAGAGTGCATGAATATCGGCATAAAGAGGAAATAGTTTCTAAGAGACAGTTTAAGAGTTTTCATTCATAGTGAATTGTGAGCTTGTGTTCAAGATTAGGTCGTACATTTTTGTGAATCAGATGACGTTCTCTCTCATAATCTCCAATATTGCAGACCAAAATAAAGATGCATGAAGGGTGACATGATACGCAAAATAACACTGTAATTGTGTATAATAAGAAAATAAATAACTTTCTTGTTGATTTCTTCCCATAAACAAAATGAAGCGAAAATAAATATTGACTTTCAGTAACGTCCCGTGATTTCTTTTATAGACAATGTAGGTGTTAATATGGCTGCACAGACTATTAACTGTCAGTGTTTTATTTAAGTTTACTAATATTAGCATAGCTTAAAATAAAAATGGAAAAATTGATACTTTTTTTTAATATAAATGCAAGACATGCGTTTCACCTCAGTGCTACCGAGATCCCGCCAATTGCTGTTCATTTTACGCGTATCTCAGCTAGGATTCGAATCTAGATAACCTCTGGCATTCAAATCGTGGCCATGGATGTTCAATTTTTTAGCCAACTGAGCTACGAAATCGAAATCAGGGCACCGTCCAGTTTCATACCTTTTCAGCCGGAAATAAATCTAGAGTGAACGTGTTAATACTGCCCTTCAGAAGAGCAGAGAAATAACTGATGATACGTTTTGGGACGAATATTTCACTCTACTGAGCCTCCTGGGCAGAAGAGTAATTCCATAATGCGTCTCTTATGCCTACATGAATAAAAAAGAACTGAATCCTAGATCCAGTTCACTAGAATCTTCATAGAACATTAGGACGTAAACACGAATCAAATCGCATTGTAACGGCATTTTCATTGTCAAACAAAATTTCTGTGGCATCTTCCATAATGCATCTCATATATCTACATGAATCAAAAAGAGCTGAATCCTAGATCCAGTTCACTAGAATCTTCATAGAACAGCGGGAAATAAACACGAATCAAATCACATTGAAACCGCATTTTCATTGACAAAGAAAATTTCTGTGGCACCTACTCATATAGTAGGTAGAGAAGTATTGCATTCCACTCAAAAATTCAGATCTGAGATTTCACGGAAACATGTTTTGAGGGTACATACCCTGAACCAAAGAAATCATTCTTCCTAAAGGTACGTATGCCTGCTTACAAAGAGACATTTTCGTTGTTTGCTTTTCTCAAAAATGACTCAACGATTTTGATTAAAATATCTTTAATCTTTAAAATGTTTATATGACAAATAAAATGGATATATTAAAGTTTCTGCAAATGACCTGTGAAGTTCTCTTCATTCAGAATGAAAATTTCGTAAACCGAGACAGAGAAAGAGAGAGAGAGAGAGAGAGAGAGACAAAAAGTTAGACACCAAATTAGTGCTCTTTAAAAAGCACAATTTATTTCAAAGGTGGTATCAGCCATTACGAGATAATTTATTGGTCTGGATTTTTCAATATGTTATTTTTTTAAATGGTCGCCATTCATTTGTTTCGCGATGTCATGGAAAGAGCAGGGATTCTAAGGCCAACATACGGCGACTCTCTTTTTAAAGATTTTACTATCGCTTCAGTCTCCTGTCTCTCATGTGCCTTCAACAAAATGTGTTCTGAAAGCATTTCTGCAAACGTTTATCGCGATTAACATGTAAAAGAAAATTAAGATTTTCTTGCAAAAAATTGTAGAAATTATGCCTATAAAAATAAACCAGTGAGATTAGAAAAATTCGTATAGGGTATGCAACAGATGGGGACACTACCCCCCCCCCAGGAGGAAGGGAGAAACCACTGTAGGCTATGGGCCGCAGGCTGACAGGCCATAGGAGACGTCCGGAAGTTCCTAACAGTTCCTGATTTAAAGAACTGTTCAACCAAACAGCGCTCTAATGTTCCATGGGGAATACTTTTTACTCTGAAAAAGCATCCGTGCCATTTGCTCGGCACCGCCCTAGGCTATGAAATCTACAAGCACACCTGAAACATGAGAAGGAAACGGAATGAAAGGGAAATGATGGAAAGGAAATCTTGGTAGAAGAGAAACAACCCCAGCATTCGCTCACGAAGGGAAAGCCACGGAAACCCAAAGTCAGAGTGGACGGGAATCTAACAGAGTCCTCCCGAATGCGAGCCTCACACGTCACCGTGGAAGAATCTCGCTCGCTGAAAGTTATGTAATGTAACACACAAGTGGGTTTCTAATGCAATTGTGGCGTTCCATTAAACGGTTTCTTCATTCTTTTATCAGAATTCTTGAGCGTTCTAATTTCGTTTACTTGTCATTTTACATTTTTATTTGATAGCGATTATGCATCATTTTGGCTCCTGTAGTCTACAACTTAATGCTTAAGTTAGACATTACATCTGCATCTGCTGATAGCAAAACTCGAAAAGGGACTCTTGCAATTGCAACGGGACATCCATGGTAACTGCAGCAGTACTCTGTTCTCTGTGCACTAAATCACATTTGTCATTTATTTCGGTTAAGCTGGCGCTCTGGCATTCCACTGTAAAATTCGACATCAAGATTTTCTCCGCAAACACAAGTTTCGAGTTACCTTGAGTAAATAAAAGCTTTTTTCCAAGAAAGATAATTATCAAATTTCATTTTTAGTCGGGCACCTTCCAAGAATCTGAAAGGGGATATCTCTCTCTCCCTCACACACACACACATACACACACATATATATATATATATATATATATATATATATATATATAAAACAATAATTGTGCATAATAATATAATTCAGCTAGAAAGATGTTAGAATATTTAGCAACCAAGAATTGTACAAAAGCAGGTTGTAACTTAGATAAGTAAGGGACGGGCGAGCTAGCTAATTATAGGTAAAAAGTAATTCGAGGAAGAAGTAACCTTTCATCAAGCTAACTGCTTCCGGACGCGTCACTGGGGCGCGTGTGCGAAAAAATTTGGAACAGAATATTTTCACACATAATAAGTAATGCGGTCTGAGGACCAATTAGAAATGTCATTATATTTTGAGGCGCGAAGGTGAGCGTCACTAAGTTTGGGTATAAAAAGGGGAAGAAAGTCCCAGTTTTTCACTCTCTTATAGAATCTCGTCGACACTCGGTTATACCCTTTGGACGACGGATGCACGTAGCACGTAGGGTGGGGAAGCTTGTGCAGTTAGATTAGGCTCCTAATTTACTGTGGTGGGAATTGTTACTGTGGGGAAAATCTAGCCGCCCATAAGTATTTATTAAATAATAAACCACATCTGTAAGGGAAATGCAGTGTATTTTAATTTGCCTTACCTACGAAAACCCTGAGACCAGTGAAATTAGATAGATAATTCATTAGGAATGGAGAAATCATCAGCCGCTGAGAAGCAATAGCCGGAGACCAGGACGCTGCAGCAGAGGGCATCAACCAGAGGAACAACGTTTTCCAGCTACAAATCCAAGGCGAGATGTACATGGAATTCCTCCCACCCAGGTTTTAATTTTATCTAAAAACTGTTCCAAAAACATTGCTTATCCTACGTTGCACGGTTAGGTTTTTAAACTCGAATGACGAATTAATTTCATGTACCTCCGCCAGTTCTTAATGAAATTATTGTACATTGATCTGGTTATGCCTAATCCTCCCCTTTATCCCTTATAATTGTGATTTCGTACAGCCCGGCGTATTCTTAATAACGGATGAAAAATCCCGTTATTCACGCGAAAGGATGTAAAACACTGACTTCTTAAGCTTCCCCACCTCCAGAGAGTCGTTCAAGTATTGGAGATGCTGCATAGGCTACCCTTTGGCGGAGAAAGAATTATCGGTCAGTGTGGCCATTTTTAGATAATCACTGTAGGTGATATTTTATACCTTTGTACCTTCCTTTGGTCCTATATGCAGGATGGAACATTTAAGTTGAGACTGTAGAGTATCTCCAGAACTAAGCGTTGTAGAAAGAAATGTCTTGAATAAAAGTTGCTTGATATTATGGGGGAAAGTAAATGCCATTAGTTTGTGTTTTATTTGGAGGACGTTATGATAGTCATTTTAGGGTCAATTTAATTTTTTAAAATGGGAACCTACAATTAGGGGCAAATTAAATTGACCCTAAAATGACCATCACAACCTCCTCCAAATAAAACACGGCTAATGACATTTACTTTCCCCTATAATATCAAGCAACTTTTATTCAAGACATTTCTTCTACAACGCTTAGTTTTGGAGATACTGTACAGTCGCAACTTACATAGTCCACCCTGTATTTAGCAATGTAAAAACATCGTCGACTCCCAGGTTATCAAGTTAACCTCTTTGAAAAAGACACAGTCTGCGAAAAAAAAAAGGCCTCTAGTTGTTAAATAAATTTTGTTAGAGTTTTGTTGTTAATAGAATTTCGGATGGCTGATTTCTAATACTAACAATTTTCTCTCTTTGTACAATCGTTTAGCTTGCCCTAACATAAGTACAAAGGGAAATAAAGCAAAGCTTCCTGACATGCGGGTTGTTATTAAAATATTTTGGTTTTGATATCGCATGCGTATCTAGAGTTATGAGAATTCGATTCTTTTTTGCTGCTGCTGCTTCTGTTTCCTTATTTGCTAAATCTTGACCATCTGTATGTATAATGTTTGGAGTAAAATATCGGCGGGATTTGTATTATTTTAAATGTTTTTCCTGTGGCGTAACTGTTTTCTACTCCATGGCAATCTCAACGAAAATCAAGCCTTCTTCGAAAGTGTATTCTTTTATAACTCCAGTGTCTTCATATTCTCGTATATAGGCGTTGTAAATCCTTTTTAGACTTCTAGAAATATTTTATTGATAAAAATTAGGTGTTTTATAGTCCCATTTCCATGAGAAAGAAGAGACCTTTTCAATGGTGAAATAATTATGAAAATGGGTTGAGTGGTTTTGGAGATTACTCTGCATATCCACACACCCACCTAATTTTCTCACTTTATAATATTAATGGGATGAGGTATTAGCGTAAAAAAAAACCGAAAAAAAACCCTTGCATTCTGAATACTCAGTGCCCGAAGTCCCCTTCATTCTTATTGATTATGTTATACTGAAAGTCATAAGAGATAGATGAAAAATTACTACGGGAGCACGTAGAGGTCATTAAAATGCAGAGATTATATTATAAAATTATATTGTTTTCGTGGCATCAACCGTTTCCGAAATATTCGTTGTATGCTGAAATTTTACCGTATTGAAGTTTACTTTAGTTGTCATCTACAAAAGTTTGAAAATCAGTAATTCTCCTTGTTCATGTCTACTACCAAAAACCATCTTATGAACAGGAACCGCTGAATGTCGTTTCCTCATTTTTCTTGTAACAAAGTCCGTATCGTCGAATTTGAAGTATTTCGAGGCAAACGTTCTTATGGTTGCTGTAAAGTATATTGAGGAATCATTTTTTATATGTGAATAGTGTAATTTCGAGAATGTCTCGGAGAAGGTAATGCCTAGAGAACGTGTATACGTGTGTGTGTGCGCGTGCGTGTATCACACATAGGAGCATTTTTTGTTAACTTAAATTATAGAGTACCTGAAAGTTTGCCTAAAATCGATATTGACCTGGTGGGAAGAAATTGAGGTCGGTGAATAATTAATCAACGTTTATGTAAAATTAATACCTAGATTTTCACTTCGTAAGTTTATTCTTCCGTCAGTTTAAATGATACGATAACATTTCCAGGTATCGCGAAAAAATTGTATGCTCGGCTAAGTGTGTGTAACTTAATTTTGAAAATACAGCATACACCTAAAAAAGAACATTTGCTGGGATTTTGTTTAAAAAAAAGTGTAAAACTCATAAAATGAAAAAAGTTAAAAATCGTCATGACAAACTGTACGATTGCTGATCAACAAAGACTGAGACTGATTTTTTTTTCACAGATGTTTATTACTCCAATTCAATGTTTACATGATCTTTTTCAAAGTAGTCCCATCCTAGTTCAATGCACTTTTTATAGCGTCTCTGCCAGTCCTTGAACACGTGCTGCAGACCATTCTTTGTCAGGTCCTTGAGTATCGCCTCACTTTTCTTGAGCACTGCTTCAGAGTTCTCAAATCGAATACCCCTAAGCTTTGCCTTTAGTGATGGGAATAAAATAAAGTCACAGGGTGCAAGATCGGGGCTATAGGGTGGATGTGGTACACAGGTAATGTTGAATCGAGCCAGAAACTGCATGACTTGATTTGCGACGTGAGGCTGTGCATTGTCATGATGAAGTCGCCACCCAGTCCGAGAAAGCTCTGGTCGTTTCTTTGCAATGTGCTTTCTCAGTGTAGCCAATACTGACGTGTAGTATGCTGCTGTAACAGTAGTGTGAGGGGGAAATGCATGCTGGTAAATCATTCCATTACAGTCAAAAAATGTGATCACCATCACTTTCTCTGCAGATGGAACAACTTTTGCCTTTTTTGGTGTTGGAGTACCTGGCGATTTCCACACTATGCTGTCTTGTTTTCTTTCAGGATCATAATGATGCAGCCATGACTCATCACCGGTGATAATCGATTTAAAAAATGCATCCCCTCCATCAGTAAAGAGACGCAGCTGGTATGCGAAATACACGTAGGGTCTACAAAATAGAGCATTACTACCAACCTACCAATACGAGAGTGCTGCGGCCTACCAACATTATACATAAATACTCGCTCTTTTCAAATATTTATGTTACAGATACGATGTGTAAATAGCTAATTATAGGTAAAAAGGAATTCGAGGAAGAAGTAACCTTTCATCAAGCTAACTGCTTCCGGACGCGTCACTGGGGCGCGTGTGCGAAAAAATTTGGAACAGAATATTTTCACACATAATAAGTAATGCGGTCTGAGGACCAATTAGAAATGTCATTATATTTTGAGGCGCGAAGGTGAGCGTCACTAAGTTTGGGTATAAAAAGGGGAAGAAAGTCCCAGTTTTTCACTCTCTTATAGAATCTCGTCGACACTCGGTTATACCCTTTGGACGACGGATGCACGTAGCACGTAGGGTGGGGAAGCTTGTGCAGTTAGATTAGGCTCCTAATTTACTGTGGTGGGAATTGTTACTGTGGGGAAAATCTAGCCGCCCATAAGTATTTATTAAATAAGAAACCACATCTGTAAGGGAAATGCAGTGTATTTTAATTTGCCTTACCTACGAAAACCCTGAGACCAGTGAAATTAGATAGATAATTCATTAGGAATGGAGAAATCATCAGCCGCTGAGAAGCAATAGCCGGAGACCAGGACGCTGCAGCAGAGGGCATCAACCAGAGGAACAACGTTTTCCAGCTACAAATCCAAGGCGAGATGTACATGGAATTCCTCCCACCCAGGTTTTAATTTTATCTAAAAACTGTTCCAAAAACATTGCTTATCCTACGTTGCACGGTTAGGTTTTTAAACTCGAATGACGAATTAATTTCATGTACCTCCGCCAGTTCTTAATGAAATTATTGTACATTGATCTGGTTATGCCTAATCCTCCCCTTTATCCCTTATAATTGTGATTTCGTACAGCCCGGCGTATTCTTAATAACGGATGAAAAATCCCGTTATTCACGCGAAAGGATGTAAAACACTGACTTCTTAAGCTTCCCCACCTCCAGAGAGTCGTTCAAGTATTGGAGATGCTGCATAGGCTACCCTTTGGCGGAGAAAGAATTATCGGTCAGTGTGGCCATTTTTAGATAATCACTGTAGGTGATATTTTATACCTTTGTACCTTCCTTTGGTCCTATATGCAGGATGGAACATTTAAGTTGAGACTGTAGAGTATCTCCAGAACTAAGCGTTGTAGAAAGAAATGTCTTGAATAAAAGTTGCTTGATATTATGGGGGAAAGTAAATGCCATTAGTTTGTGTTTTATTTGGAGGACGTTATGATAGTCATTTTAGGGTCAATTTAATTTTTTAAAATGGGAACCTACAATTAGGGGCAAATTAAATTGACCCTAAAATGACCATCACAACCTCCTCCAAATAAAACACGGCTAATGACATTTACTTTCCCCTATAATATCAAGCAACTTTTATTCAAGACATTTCTTCTACAACGCTTAGTTTTGGAGATACTGTACAGTCGCAACTTACATAGTCCACCCTGTATTTAGCAATGTAAAAACATCGTCGACTCCCAGGTTATCAAGTTAACCTCTTTGAAAAAGACACAGTCTGCGAAAAAAAAAAAAGGCCTCTAGTTGTTAAATAAATTTTGTTAGAGTTTTGTTATTAATAGAATTTCGGATGGCTGATTTCTAATACTAACAATTTTCTCTCTTTGTACAATCGTTTAGCTTGCCCTAACATAAGTACAAAGGGAAATAAAGCAAAGCTTCCTGACATGCGGGTTGTTATTAAAATATTTTGGTTTTGATATCGCATGCGTATCTAGAGTTATGAGAATTCGATTCTTTTTTGCTGCTGCTGCTTCTGTTTTCTTATTTGCTAAATCTTGACCATATGTATGTATAATGTTTGGAGTAAAATATCGGCGGGATTTGTATTATTTTAAATGTTTTTCCTGTGACGTAACTGTTTTCTACTCCATGGCAATCTCAACGAAAATCAAGCCTTCTTCGAAAGTGTATTCTATTATAACTCCAGCGTCTTCATATTCTCGTATATAGGCTTTGTAAATCCTTTTTAGACTTCTAGAAATATTTTATGAATAAAAATTAGGTGTTTTATAGTCCCATTTCCATGAGAAAGAAGAGACCTTTCCAATGGTGAAATAATTATGAAAATGGGTTGAATGGTTTTGGAGATTACTCTGCATACCCACCCACCCACCTAATTTTCTCACTTTATAATATTAATGGGATGAGACATTTGCGTAAAAAAACTTGCATTCTGAATACTCGGCGCCCGAAGTCCTCTTCATTCTTATTGAATGTGTTATACGGAAAGCCATAAGAGATCGATGAAAAATTACTACGAGAGCACGTAGGGGTCATTAAAATGTAGAGATTATATCATAAAATAATATTGTTTTCGTGGCATCAACCGTTTCCGAAATATTCGTTGTATGCTGAAATTTTACCGTATTGAAGTTTACTTTAGTTGTCATCTACGAACGTTTGAAAATCAATAATTCTCCTTGTTCATGTCTGCTACCAAAAACCAACTTATGAACAGGAACCGCTGAATGTCGTTCCCTCATCTTTCTTGTAAAAAAGTCGTATCGTCGAATTTGAAGTATTTCGAGGCAAACGTTCTTGTGGTTGCTGTAAAGTAGTTTGACGAATCACTTTTTGTATGTGAATAGTATCATTTCGAGAATGTCTCGGAGGATGTGTATACGTGTGTGTGTGCGCGTGCGTGCGTGCGTGTGTCACACATAGGAGCATTTTTTGTCGACTTAAATTATAGAGTACCTGAAAGTTTGCCTAAAATCGATATTGACCTGGAGGGAAGAAATTGAAGTCGGTGAATGATTAATCAACGTTTATGTAAAATTAATATCTAGATTTTCACTTAGTAAGTTTATTCTTCCGTCAGTTTAAATGATACGATAACATTTCAGGTATCGCGAAAAAAAGGTATCCTCGGCTAAGTGGGTGTAACTTAATTTTTAAAATACAGCATACACTTAAAAAGTGAAAATTTGCTCGGATTTATTAAAAACAAATGTGTAAAACTCATAAAATGAAAAAAGTTAAAGACCGTCAGATGACAAACTGTATTATCATTTGTGCGAATTAAAATGATTTATTTGGTGATGGAATTAAGGTAATATTCAAATACTTTGTGCTCTGGCTACACTGCTTATATCACATTAAGGTTTTCATGAACTGCTTCCGAGCATGTTCTATGTTAAGGTTTTTCCAGCATTTTTATTTGTATGATTTATACAATATATAACATTACCTTTATTCAATTATACCAACTAAATTAAACCAGCATTTTAATATACAAATTAAATAACAATTAAAAGTCTTTTCAAAATAAGAATTAAATTTTTGAAGTTAACTTTGTGCTATCTACATGTACAGATGTAACACGTTTGAAAATCTGGGATTCCTTCATGTGATGTAAATACCTGAGTGCTGTTGCCACATCTTTGTGTAACGTATGGCCCCTACTAGTTAAAGAGCGTTCACAAATAAAAACTTAATTTTGTTTTCCGAGTTCACATTATCGAATTTCTGTAATATGTGCTCTCATCGCCCAGTCTGCATTTTCCAAGTCAACAGGAAACACTATTCCTCGTGCTCTGTACCCCCTCGTCTTTCATTCACGGAAGTATTATTACCAGAGCACGGATTCTGATGTCAACTTTTAATTGTTGCATCATAGACAGAACTAACGTGTGCATAAATCCTTATAATGGGTCTCAGATTATGAAAATGCCTAATATTCATTAGGCATTTTTGGTCATTTTATGACGTATTCTATTTATTTTTCGATTTTAATTATTTTTCATTTTCTTGCCCTTTGCGTCTTTATGTAGTCATTTTCTTGCATTTATATTCAGTATGTGAAGAATTTTATTGTGTTGACATTTTACGTAAATATGGCTTTTAAAAGATAATAAATTTCACTATTCAACTGAGAAATAAAAGTAATTTTGTACATGCTTTATTCGCATTCTTGGAAAAAGATCACACTCCTATTTAATAATTAATCTGGAAGGGGATGCTTATGGGTGGAGTGGCTATTGTTAGGGAAGCAGGTATATAATTTTCAGTTGGAATTCATGTCCCAAAATAGGAATTAGGCAGGTCGCGTTAATGAGTGCTTACATCAGTTGCTATTTATTGTCTGTATCCTTGTGTCGTGTCTTAAGCCATGAATTCGTCTTCAATCTGTAATGAATTTTGTATAATCTGAACTCGAAAGAGTTAATGCTACAGTTTTGTAAAACCTGCTTCTAAAACAATTCAACACTCAAAAAAGAACATGGAGCAAATATATATTTTTAATTAATTACTAAGTTATATGATTATTCTTATACATACTTTTTCTGTTTGTACCCAGCAGTTTTACCCAGGTATAAATTAAATTATAATTTTCTGTGTAGTAGTTTTAATAAATTAAATAAATCTCAAATTTTAGGCTATTGTTTGTTATTATGCCATTTTTAAAAGTTTGTCATTTTATAGGCTAAAATCCGGGCCCTAATTATCACTCTTGCTTGTGTGCTGCTCAGAGTTGCTAGTGCATTCTATTTGAATCCCGCTAGATTGCCTTAAAAATGCAATTTCCAAATAGAAGCTCCAGATTTTGGCAAGCAGATAATTCTTAAGGCTGGACTTCGAAATTTAAATCAGAGAGTTACAGTGGCATTCACTCAAAACGGAAGTGCTGTATTGAATGCAGCATGCTCAATGCATCTCTAGATGTGTGGAAAATGTAGCTGCAGATAGCTAGCTCATACTCGGATTACACTTGAAAATTCCGCGAAAAGAATACTGGATATACATAGTTCGCAACAGTGTTCGGCACGCATGTTTGTACTGATAGACCACGAGAAGAAGGCAAGCGAGAGGAATGTGTAATATCAACACTTTCCTGCGTCCGTATCATATTTACGCTCGCCGTGTGGATGCGATAATCATGTTAGGAGGTTATAAACTACTACACAGTGTTGTCAAGTACTCGCCCATGGCTAGAAGTCCAGCAGCGGTCGTGCAAGATCCAAGTCTGAGAAGAAGATCTGGCAGCATGGGTGGTTCATTTGCACACGAAACACATTTCGTAGTAAACGTAGTAAACAATCGACAGTAAGTGAGCAGATACAGTTACAGAACCTCGCTCGCCCCTCAGGCCCCGCTCGAATTCTTCTCGTTGTCCAACAGTACCGACTTTTTACTTTCTCTACTACGTATAGTAAGCAGGGGAAGTATTGTATTCCATCCAAAAATTCCATACCGAGATTTCACCGGAAATATGTTTTGAGGCCCCCTGAATCCAAAATAGGCATTTTTGGAAACATGTCCGTGTGTGTGTCTTGTGTATCTGTGAACAGCATAACTCAGAAATGAACAGTCGGATAAACACCAAACTTGGTATTTAGGTTCAGTATCTTTCAGAGATGCGACACGAAGGTTTTCAAGAAAATCCCCCACCCCAGATTACCCTTTACATGGAATATTTTTCGAAAATTTTAATTTTCTCAAAAACGGCTCTAACGATTTTGATTAAAATATCATATGTTTAAGGTATTTTCATGACAAATGAAATGTTTATCTCGAATTTTCTGGGAATGTCCCCAAAAGTATTCTTCATTGTGAACGACTTTTGCATAACTGGTAAACCATAAGAGATAGACATTTTACTACATAAAACGTAGATCGCGTTAAAATACACAATTTATGTCATACATTTTTTTTCAGTGAACCATTTTCAAGATATTGCTTGTTATTCCCTTAAATTTTCCAATACTTATGTTCTCAAATGGGAATTCGTTATTCATTTTTTGTCTTGGATATGCAAAGAGTATTAATCTGTGGCAAAGAGAGTGGTGCTGCACATAGCAACCAGCTATTCCGGTATACCAGTTATGCAAAAGTCGTTCAGAATGAAGAGCACTTTTGGGGACATCCTCAGAAAATTCAAGATATGCATTTTATTTGCCATAAAACTGTCTTAAACATGGATACTTTAATCAAAATCGTTAGAGCTGTTTGAGAAAATAAAACTTTTCGAAAACTGCCTCATGTAAGGGGTGGTTTGGGGTGGGGGGTTTTCTTGAAAACTTTTATGTCGCATCCCTGGAACGTATTGAACCTAAATATCAAGTTTGGTGTTTATCCGACTTTTCGTTTTTGAATTATGCTGTTCACACACACACACACACACACACACACACACACACACACACACACACACAAGGCATACACTCGGACATGTTTCCAAAAATGCTTTATTTTTTTATGTCCTGGACCTGCAAAGAGAATGTAATGCTCCACATAGCAACCAGCTCTTAAAAGATTTGACTATCGCTTAAAGCCTACCATATTCCCCTTACACCTACAAGAAAGTTAGCAATAAGATACAGTCTGCAAATGTTTATCTCGATTAACATGAAGTAGATGGAGAATAAGCGTTTGTAAGAATAGTATGTACAATAGTAGAGAAAGTCATGTGAGTGTAACACATCAGATTTTTTATTTAATCCGTATGATCTAAGTTTGAAATAAACCACCACCTTTATGTACTACAGCTACCTGATGAAAAGAAAATAGATTATAATGTGATTAACTCTTAGTTTAAAAGCTGCAAAAATCCCCTCTTTCGCCGCAAGACTTATCTAAAAGCTCTAGATATGGTGGGAAAACCGCTAAATTGTCAGTCCTGATGCTGTTCCAAAGTATTTGTTATTAAACTACTACCACATTGTGCGGTTCTGTAATATTAATGTTCATCCATTCATGTGCAATTTTCTGAGAGTGGCGCAACAATGTTTTCAGCAGTATTATAAAAATCATTATTAAAATTCTTAAAACACACCGAGCTTTTTGGCTGTGGTCTAAACGATAAAACATCGCCTGATGTTTCGCCCGACATTCCGGCGGGCATCTTCAGAGGACACACTGAGCGGATTCTGGCACCAACTAAAAAGCGCGGTGTGTTTTAAGAATTTTAATAATAATTTTTATAATTTTGACGCAGGGCATGAAAGCTTAAGTATATTTTCAGCAGTAGTTTAGTGTTTAACTCCATCAAAAAACATCGATCGGGGACCGAAAAACTCCATCGCCCTCCGCCGGATTTGAACCCGTGACCTCGGGAACTAGAGGTTAGCATGGTAACCACTAGTAAATTTATATGGGACTGATTAGCAATGTTAATATTATGTTGTTGCAAAAATGCTTCCCAAGATGTCCGTAGAATTTGAAGCCCTTTATATTTATAATGGTGTAGAGCATGCTGTTGGGAGTATCGCTTGGTAGCTGTAGTATTGCTTAACAGCACTTCGAATCATGTTATCTGCTTTAAGAAGAAACTGCTTAGGTATATTTTATAATCTAGCGTTTGGAGCGGATAAATAAGTGTGGGTCCTATGAATTGACATCACTATTAATTTCTGTTGAGGCTGTAGTAGAGGTGTAGTAGTAGTGAAGGTTTTCGTGTAATTTTGATAAAATTCCAATGGAATTGAAAACTAGAGCTTGATTGAAAGTTTCACGAGGTATTTTATTTTATCTTGGGGAGAAATACTTGAAATGCATCCAAATGTTGTTATAAGATGCTTTGCCTTTATGAATAGCGACAGTTAGATTCCTTACTATTGATTAACCAAGCGGAGTGGCTCAGGCGGGGGTCTGTGGCCCGCATTCAGGAGGACGTGGGTTCGATTCCCTTCCAGACCCATGTTTTTTGGTTTCCTCGGGTCGCCAGGCGAATGCTGGGAAGGATCATTACATCGCCCGAATTTCCTGTCCCTCCATTTCATCTCCATTCTCATTTCACTTCACCTTCATCTGCTTGGTTTCTTTCAGGGTTGCAAGTGCCGGCGGGAGGTCTCGGCATGTACATGTCAGGGGAGAAGGATGATCTATGGAAATCTTCGACCCCCGAACTGCGAGCGATTCCGGGTCCCGAGCCCCCCAGGGGATGTATAAGCCCACAGGGGCGGGGAACGGCTGCACCAACACACCCGGGAGTTCAGATCTGTAAATGATAGGGACCGAGCCCTCTGCCTGTTGCGCCTCCTGTTCCGGCCACCCTCTGTCTTCTCTCACCTCATCCTTCCCTCCCGGGTCGCCCCGTCAGGGGCATAGGCAACAAAAGATCTGTGTAAGTCGAGTGCTAAGTCCCCCTCCGCTTTTAGTCCTGTCCTATCCTATCCCACTATTGATTTGCGAACCAATTTGTTGGAAAGGAGTAATAATCATAGTAAATATTTACAACTGAGACGTATTTTCCGATGATTACAATATCATCTGCAAAACCTAGTATTGTAATTGGTTCTGTATGGGGAGGTAGCTTTTTACCATAACATTCTAGAATGCTGCTCTCTGCAAGTCATTAAAGATGTGGTTAATGCTTAAATTAAATAAGGATGGGGATATTGGGTCTCCTTGCATAACTCCCCGGCGTATGTTTATCATTTTAGTCTGTTTTCCATTAATTTGTATTCTCGTGGTATTGTTTGTAAGCATGTTTGTTAGTAATCTTTGTAAATTTGGTGGAATTGTGAATGTTCAATAGTAGAAATTAAATGTCATGGCCTATGCTGTCAAATGCATGAGAGATATCTAGAAATACTAGGCATGCAGATTATTTCTTTGTGACAGTTGTACGGAGAATTTCTTCATAAATAGAGATGTGCCTGGGGTCATCATGAGCAAACCTCTATGGCAACTGTTTAATTCGATTGTGTTCCTAATTATGTTATCTAATGTTTTCGATTTTTTTTCTCTCTCTTTTATTTTACGTCGCTATAACTTCCTGGTCATATCGCGACGGATCTGTTGGTGGATAACTCTTAGAGCGATATGTGATGGACAGTTAGCCTTCTAGGTCTCATCCCTGTAACCAACCGCTCCGTCACGTGTCACAGAGACCCTAGCGCATAACTACAGATGGCATTAGGGTGCCGTCCAGTCCAACCACCGCTCCCATATGAAGGCGGACAGTTAGCCTTTTAGGTCTCATCCCTGTAACTACCTGCTTCATGCCGTGTAGATGGCATTAGGGTGCTGTCCAGTCCAACCGCCGCCTTCACACAGAAAGGCGGACAGTTAGCCTTCTAGGTCTCATCCCTAGAAATGCCATCTTGCTTCGTCACGTGCCCACAGAGACCCCCAGCGCATGGCAGCCGGATCTTCTGCTTCGTGCCGTGCAGATGGCGTTAGGGTGCCGTCCAGTCTAACTGCTTATATTGTCTGTAGATAGACGGCATAGCACTTATTTTTCATTTTACTATTGTTTTAGACTTAAGGTGGAACTTTGGGTCGTGGTATTAAATTTACCTTGGCGACTGAGGAAAACCACGAAAAAACCTCCGACAGATTGGTCGGTCTAGGGGATTTGAACCCGACTTTTTTGACTTTACCGCCTGAGCCATCCCGCTCGGTTATTCGAAATTTTTCGACATAGGATAGACGATATAATAATAGGGGGTTAATTGTTCTTCCACACAAGCCTGTGTTGGACAAGATAAAATCAGAGGACTGAAAAATTCGATGTCATATCCGGGATTTGAACCACGGATCTCCCGGTCTCCGTCCGGTTACTCTAACCACTGAGCTACAGTGGTAACATGCCGGTACGACATTAAATTCCCCAGCTGATTCGCATGTAACTGATATGTACTTGGTCGCCATTTGTGTAGATCTCGGAATCGCCACCTTTATGTATTGGAACTGTTCTTGCACTTTCAAAACAGAGGGTACGTTACATGTTTCAATCATTTTGTTCATGATGAGTGTTGTAATTGATGTTGCGGTAGGGATTTTAACTGCTTTCATTAACACTTTGTCGGAACCTGGACTTTTATCGATTGCTATTTTCTTCATAGTGGCCATTTCTTGTTATTTTATCTACCATAGGAGAGTATGTTAGAGTAAGATTCGTATTGCTCTCTTAGGTTAGGATTGACTGTTTCAAAAATATTGCTCTTCAAAATGTTGAATATCGGTGTTGGATTGGTGTTATGTTACTTTCATTTAAAATATTTCTGACAGCATTACGTCGTTGATAGTGAAATAAGTATTGTGTTTTTTGATAGTTAAATTATTCTCTACGTCGCAGTCTAGAGTTTTTGAAGGTTGTTGAGGGTTTGATGAATCCTTGTATTGTTTGTTGATATTGTCAGTAGGATATATAGGAGAGAGCTGGCGCAGTTTTTTGCGTTTATATGGGAAAGGATAGGGAAAACGAGGCTAGATGCGACGGTTCAAGGAGGAAAATGCGTTTATATGGGGGAGATAGGGAATACGAGGACTGACGCTAGGCTAGACAGTGGTAGGAGGGAGAGTGCGCTTTATATGAGAGAGGTAGAGGAATATGAGGAGAAGTGCTAGGCTAGACAGAGGCTGAGTAATGTATGGTTTATATGAGCGGTATAGGAAAACGCGGAGATGTGTTAGGCTAGACAGGGCTTGAAACGTAGTGCATGGTTTATATGAGAGATATAGGAAAACGAGGAAAGGTGTTAGGCTAGACAGAAGTCGAGGAGTAGAGTATGGTTTATATGAGAAGTATAGGAAAACGAGGAGAGGTATTAGGTTAGGAGAATTGAGTTTGTGTTTATAAGGAGAGACGAGAAAACGGAGAGAGATCCTATGCTAGGATAGACAGGTGTTAAAGTTAGGTTAGATAGGAAACCAAGGAGTGATACTCAGCTAGAGGGGGGTAGGAGGGAATGAGCTTTTGAGAGGTAGGGGATACGGGGAGTGGTGTTAGACTAGACAGAGGTTTAGAGTATGCGTTTATATGTATGAGAAGTATAGGAACAGGAAGAGGGGTGCTAGGCTAGTCAGAGGTTGAGGAGTAGAGTATAGTTTATATGAGAGGTATAGGAAAACGAGGAGAGGAGTTAGACTAGACAGAGGTCGAGGAGCAGAGTATGGTTTATGCGAGAGTCATAGGTAAACGAGAGAGGCGTTAGGCTAGACAGAGCTAGAGGAGTAGAGTATGGTTTATATGAGAGGTATAGGAACAGGAGGAGAGGTGTTAGGCTAGACAGGTAGTGTAGCAGTAGGAATATGGACTTATATACAGGAGAGCTAGGGAATATGAGGTGCTAGACTTGAAAGCGACTTTAGACGTGAACTTAGTGGAAAACTGTTTCATGTCAATGTTCTAGACATACCCATCACGTAACCTATTCAGGGAAAAGGTGACTCGTTCAGGGGAAAAAGGTGACTGCTCAGGGAAAAAGGAGGTCCACAAAGGGAAAAAGTTGACTAGCAAAGGGAAAAACGTGACCAGCAAAGGGAAAAAGGCGACCAGCAAAGGGAAAAAGGTGAGCCATAAAGGTAAAAAGGTGACCTGCAACGGGAAAAGCTAACCCACTAACACTAACAGGTAAGTAATTCAGCTAGTATTGCAAGAGGTTGACTGCATCATAGCAGTGTATGATTTCACATGTAATTCAGCTAGTATCGTATGTATTTAGGCTAATTCATCTAGTAACACAGAATAGATTCCAGAGGCTAACTGCATCATGGCTCTGCATAATTTCACAGATAATTCAGCTAGTATCGTAGGTATTTAGGCTAATTCAGCTAGTATCACAAGAGGATAGATTCTAGGGTTGGGTATAGCTTAGTGTCGTATTTCACAGGTAATTCAGCTAGTATCGTAGGTATTTAGGCTAATTCAGCTAGTATCACAGGAGGCTAGATTCCAGGGTTGGGTATAGCATAGTTTCATATTTCACAGGTAATTCAGAGGGTATCGTAGGTATTTAGGATAATTCAAGTAACATAGGTGTTTAGAGTAATTAAGCAAGTATCACAGGAGGCTAGATTCCAGGGTTGGGTATAGCATAGTTTCGTATTTCAGAGGGTATCGTAGGTATTTAGGATAATTCAAGTAACATAGGTGTTTAGAGTAATTAAGCAAGTATCACAGGAGGCTAGATTCCAGGGTTGGGTATAGCATAGTTTCGTATTTCAGAGGGTATCGTAGGTATTTAGGATAATTCAAGTAACATAGATGTTTAGAGTAATTAAGCAAGCATTACAGGAGGGTAGGTTCCAGGGGTTGGTTATAACCTAGCTTCGTATTTCACAGATAGTTCAGGTAATATCGTAAGTATTTGAGGTAATCGACAGAGCTTCACAGATATTATTGATAATTTCGATCAGAGATTTGTATCACAGCTATTTAAGGTAAATGCAGATGATTCAGGTTGTATCAATGGTATTTGAGTCATCTTAACAGCTAATTCAGATAGTATCACGGGTGATCGTGCTAATTTAGAGCAGGACTTCGTATCAGAGCTAGTTAAAGTAATTTCACATGATTCGGGTAGTATCACAGGTATTTAAATCATTTTCATAGCCAATTCAGCTAGTATCGTGAGCATTTAAGCTAATTCAGCTAGTATCACAGGAGGCTAGATTCCAGAGGCTAACTGCATCATAGCTATGCATGATTTCACAGCTAATTCAGCTAGTATCGTAGGTATTTAAATCATTTTCATTGCCAATTCAGCTAGTATCGTGAGCATTTAAGCTAATTCAGCTAGTATCACAGGAGGCTAGATTCCAGAGGCTAACTGCATCATAGCTATGCATGATTTCACAGCTAATTCAGCTAGTATCGTAGGTATTTAGGCTAATTCAGGTAGTATCACAGGAGGCTAGATTCCAGGGTTGGGTATAGCATAGTTTCATATTTCAAGGTAATTCAGAGGGTATCGTAGGTATTTAGGATAATTCAAGTAACATAGGTGCTTAGAGTAATTAAGCAAGCATTACAGGAGGGTAGGTTCCAGGGGTTGGTTATAGCCTAGTTTCGTATTTTACAGATAGTTCAGGTAATATCATAAGTATTTGGATAATCAGCATAGTTTCACAGATGCTCGTAATAATTTCTATCAGAGATTTGTATCACGGCTATTTAAGGTAAATGCAGCTGATTCAGGTTGTATCAATGGTATTTGAGTCATTTTAACAGATAATTCTGATAGTATCACAGGTGCTCGTACTAATTTAGAGTAGGAATTCGTATCTGAGCTAGTTAATGTAATTTCACTTGATTCGAGTAGTATCACAGGTATTTAAGTCATTTTAACAGGCAATTCAACTGGTATCACAGGTACTCATGGTAATATAGAGAGTAATTCGATTATAAAACTTTTCTCATCCAGCGTTACAACAATTTATATACTTTTTTCTAAATCTTACAAATTTTTATATGTTAAACAGTTATTGTACGATGCAGAGAGGGATAAACTGTATATGGTTTACAAACTGAAAAGCTTTGCGTCAACATACCTTTATTTCAGTTCGTTATAGATGTCTCTCCCCTTTTATCTAGGCTTGAGACTAGCACTAGGATTGCTCCTAATGGCAGGGTTACCACCTTCCCTTCCATCTTCTTCTTTCTTCATCAGGCGTCAGCTATCTGCATATACAGCACACAGATAACCTTCTTTTTAAGATTGTAGACTCACGAGAAAATCTTTATCTTTAACTTACATTCTTTTAAGCACTGTTTGTAATGGCGTAATGTCCATACGCATATGTCGTTATCCCATCCTCAGCAATAATTCTTTTATCATCAAACGGAGTCAATGCAATTTTATTCACTTGCACTGTAGCAAGAGCATGCTTTCGTGATAGGATCAGACTCATAGGTGTTCTGATGATTTCACAGGTTTTAAGACAGTCTGTATAGCTGTCAAACGAAATGTACTGCTTAATAGCGCTACGTTTTATACCTTTAATCTTTTTTATCATTGACCCTTGAATATCTAAGGCATACATCTTAGGACGTAGTCCAACAAAGCGTAGGATGATTTTGCTATTAGCCTCATCTTTAAATTTTCCCAATACCTTCTTGTTCTGAGAAGAGTAACATATATGGTTGGCAGGGTAATCAGATGTATCGAGATGCTCAAGAAAACGTAGCTTGTCCTGGTACACATCTTCAGTTGTTACACGATGAATGAACGAATCAGTGTCCATATACATAAGCTTCAGGTTTTCAGCTCCATAATAAGGCAACAAAACGTCGTAATGATAGTTATACATTAATGTCTTGGAGATGTCCAACACACTCATACCAATGTATATAGGCTTGTTGAATACAATCTGACGAGAGGCCATATGTACAGCAGCTAGATTATCAGCATATATCGTCCTGTCGATAAACGTAGGCTTGGCGATCAGCTTCTCTAGAGTTTTTTCATTGGTCACCAGTCGTATATCCATACGGTTACGCAGGTTCTCCATAGTTTTTCCAAACATAGCGTTGTTAAAGAGCTTGTAGAGATCCTTCTCGAAATCATTTGCAGCTTGTTGTCGTAGCCTGTTGTTAAATTCCACATAAGGCTTCAACCACTGAGACTGTCGGAATTGTAGCACACGATGGATTTTTGTTAGTCGTAGTCCATGACTAAGAGCTTGCTTCAAAGCCATGTAATGCACTACATACTTCTTTCGAGGTCCAAGATGAGGTATCAGTTTCTTTGTAGATGATTCCAATGGTTTCATACACTCTGGCAGGAAAGGTAGATCGTTGTGTAGATCGTGAAGTTCAGCAGGATACTCGATGTCGACTTCTAATATGTACCCATGAGGATCATCTTCTTGTAGTGTTTCTAAGTTGATTTCTTCAGGCAACACCCACTGAAATCCACCAAAAGGAAGGGCGTGACACATTGCCCACCCATATTGGTTATTAGCGTCCTCGTATGTGATAAATTGGGTTGGTCTCGACGGATCAAACTTATCCATATAAGTGTTATTAGCCTCAGCATACCGATGGGAAACTTGGCATAAACCTCCTCTTATACCTGATTCCACCATGAGTAGTTGATCATAATCTTGTAACAGCTCCAGTTTAATTTCAGTATACAGTAACATGGCGTCCCATGTAAGACCTGGAGAGGTAAAATAATGGGCAGGATCAACTTTGTGTGTTTTAAGGGTTTGCTCTCTGAACGTCTCAAAGACATCAGCTAGGAGAAGTACATCCGAAGTTAAGTAGAGATCGCTGTACTCTCCCAGGTTTCTCACAT
Source organism: Deroplatys truncata (assembly GCA_030765065.1). Lineage (NCBI taxonomy): Eukaryota > Metazoa > Arthropoda > Insecta > Mantodea > Mantidae > Deroplatys > Deroplatys truncata. The sequence goes on from CM060984.1 coordinate 152,118,253, forward strand.
TAAACAGCTCCCATACATTTCTAGCATGATCGTAGTCAGTATCAGTAATTTCTTCTTCGTTTAATCTATTGTAGAAGCAGTCCTTAGGAGGCAAGCAGGTCTCGTTCAGGACATCCCATGACGTAACAAAATCATAGGGAAATACACCCTTACGGGTCATCAACTTCAATTTGTCTTCTCCAAAGTACTTTAGAGTTTCAGGATACGAGGTTAGATTTTTTACCAACTTATCCAAGCTTGTACTGAGGAATCGGAAGCTATCCACAAATCGAAGCTTTATATCTCCTACATACTTGGTGAATGAGATATAGCTTTCTTCAGAGTTAGGAATTACCTCCACACGTTCACTTGTACAACCCAGCTCCTTAACAATGAAATGAGAGTCATATCCGCTAAGGTTATGCATGAAGACTGGTATATATTTAGGTGTTTTACAGGCTAAATTACATTCATTATGAAGACTTCCACGATATTCACCGCTGATGTGATCATGGTCGCGTACTTTGTAGTTTTCTCCTGTAAAGCCTTTTCCACACAAGTAGCATGCCGTAGAAGACTCAAAATCCTTTTGCTGTTGTTCCGTAAGTTTCAGAGGCTTAGTAGATTTGTATATGCCATCAATCATTTTTGCAAGATATGTCAGGTACAGCATAAACTTCTGAGCAGCATCTGCACCACGATACACATAGGGCTGCTTAGGAAGACCAGTTTCGAGATGTTCAACACTGGATGTAGGCTTCACGTAAACACAGAAGCTCATTGGTGTGTGCTCTTGATAAGGGGTTGTATAGGAAGTTTCAGGATTGGGTATACACGTATGGCATGGAGTGAGAATACTCTCAAAATCAGCATAGACGACATAAGGTACTTTCAGCATCCTCTCAACATTTTTAAACTGAACAATTGATTTCTCCTTGGTAGGCATAACTACCCTCGCAACACCATGTTGAATACAGACGGCTACATGTTCTTGCAGTTTTTCCTGTCCACTTAGTCCATATCGATCATCAAAATGTGTAAAGCAGCGCTTACAAGTATAAACCCGTCCATTATGGCTAGTTTTCTGGCGTCGAACGAGTTTCTCAAAATTCTTTATATATACGTAGTGATGTTTTCCACTACTATCATTCAATAGTAGCAGGTCGCGATGTTCAGGTAGTTCAATATCAGCAACCTTTATCGGATACACTTCGTGCTTCTCATCCAGCCCAAACACGTTAATAGACATATTGTTAAACTTCTCAAATTTAGGTATTTGAGAAAGTGGAGTAGGGTAGGAAACACAGCTGAAGTCGTACTTATCTTGAAGTTGTTTGTATTTGTTCACACGCTGTGCATCCTTCCCTATGAATTTGGCCAGTATAGAGTACATGAAACATTTCTCGTCGCTAAAGTTCTGGATGTTTATACATGCTTTCCTTGCTTCAACAGCTGACGGTAGTGGTATGTAGCTACTTCCTCGTAACGGGTTGTACTTGTTGATACGAAGTCGAACTCCTTCCACAGCAAGCAAAGCCCAGCTGCTACCCTTAAGCTGAGACTCCTCCATTTCAGTCACCAATTTCTTGAATTTCACTTCCATCGTTGAGTCCAGATCAGTTTCCAGGAAAACAGCTTGATTCCGTGTTTTAAATGTTTTGTCACAGGTTTCTCCAATACTGTTAACAAATCGACACTCAGCCAGCAGATTAATTTTAACACTCTTATGAATGCTAAGCTCTTTATGCACAGCATGGATTATACGTTGTTTTGCCTCTTGCAGATACATATTTAGGTCCTTAGCTGATTCGCATCGTATAAAATACGATTTCAATCGTCCTTCGAATGAAGTTTCGTATTCTTTCATATCGCAGTCCTCCACTGTTGACAGCAACTGATGTTTAGTTGGCTCCAATCTTCTTTTCTTCTGAGGGCTGCTTATTTCACATATATCTTCGTGTCGCTGTCCCTTATAACAATCTTTGAAGGTTACATTACAATGTTTACATTTGAAGAGCTTCTTGCAGCTCATCTCGTGTCTTCTCTTGTCATAACCTCGGAGGAACTTCTTCCCACATTTTCCGCATGCATATCCAGTAGCGCTTGGAATAATATCCTTATACGCTGAGTTATTCATCTTTATTCTTGATGTAATAACGTATTAATCACTGATCAATGAAATGTAGACCTCTTCACCTTGACACCACTTTAGAAAGCTGATTATTCTTGGAGAGAACACGATGTTAACACCTCAAGACTAATTAGCACAATGAAGTCCAATGCCCTAGATCACCATATTTATAGAGGGAGCACGAACCTTTTAGATCAATCATAAACTCGCTCCATAACCACCTGTATATGATCGCTCAACGTGTACTAACCCCCCAGCCATATAACCTCAAGTCTAGAGACAGGATGTTTATGACGTCACACCCAGAGACAGGATGTCTGGCCGCATCAAACACGTTTAAACTCGTCTCATAACTACCTGCTTATGCTGTCACACCAGCAAGAGAAGTATTCCCACACGCTCATTCAGACATATATTTCGAATTCAAGCCCACCACCACCATCACCACCTATTGTACCAAGGTTAATTCAAGCTGTATTATCACAATACTTAAAAGTAAAAGCTTAAAAGGAAACCTAGAAGATTTCCCCCCCTTATTTACTTAATTATTTCATGTTTTTATTCCCTTTTCAATTCTTCCTTTCCATCTTCTCACAGAAAGACCATTACATTTCACTACAATCATGAGAAAAGCAATTTTTCCAGAGTTACACAGATTCTAAGCTTCTAAATCGAACCCGGTAATACTTTTAATAAATGTATTTTAGCTCCCCAATATCAGCATCTACCATTTAATCTTTACTCGAACCTGATATGATCCATAAGCTTGAAGATATATGAAATCACCCTTAGGGATTCGATCTGAGTACTTTAAAGTAATATTTGTCACGATAACGACATTTAAGGACTAGATACTCTGTTTGCGTTTACCTTGACATGTTTATCTAAATTAAATTACGAGTTATTAAATTTTTGCAAGTAAATTTCATTGAATCGGTATTCGAACCCAGAACACCAGGAACAGGATAATTTATAATATTAGTCTGACATGTTAAACAAAGTTGTATGCAGTTACATCATCGATCTAAGTGATATATTCTAGTGTACAGAGGAAAATTAAGAAAGTCATTAAAAGATGGGGAATCGAACCAAGCACAACTGATTGACAATTATATACAGCATTAATCACCCATCATAGAAGCTATCAATCATGCTTTGCTACACTCCTCTACCTCACTTAGTTCCCGAGATAATGAAAATTTAAAAATTAAGGATCGAACCCAGGACGTCAGGTATCTAATTACACATTTACAAGATACTACCTAATATCATAAACGCAATAAAGTTTATTTGGCGTCTTTATCTTAATTGGTTTAGGAGTTATTAAATTTATAAGTAAATTCCATCGAATCAGTATTCGAACCCAGAACACCAAGAACAAAATAATTTATAATATGAGTTTGGTATGCTTAAAGGTGCTGTATGTAGTTACAGCATCAATGTAACTGATATTTTCTAGAGTATAGAGTAAAATTAAGGAAGTCATTAAAAAATAGGGATTCGAACTAGAGACAACTGATTAAACATTATATACAGTATTAATTACACATTATAACAGCTATCAAACATGCTTTGGTCCATTCATCTAGCTTTCTTAGTTTCCGAGATAATGAAGTTTTTAAAATTAAGGATCGAACCCAGGACACCAGGTACCAAAATATACATCCACAAGAAACTAGCTAATGACATTAATGTAATAAAGTTTATTTGGCGTCTTTATCTTAATTAGTCTGAGTTATTAGAAGATGAATTTGCATTCACTCCTAGGATTCGAACCCAGGCATCCCGGTCAACTTGGAACAAGGTCCTAATGACGCGGCGCATTCCAAAGAATTGATTAGTTTTTATCCCATTGTTCTATCTCTTTTCATTCAGGAGATATAAGCGATTAAACAGTAGAAATATAATGGCGACTCCAGCGCAAAGAGATGCCGACATCTGATAAAGTTCTTTGATCTATGCCGGCAAGCTCCGCCCATTCTATTTCTACTGTTTAATCGCTTATATCTCCTGAATGAAAAGAGATAGAACAATGGGATAAAAACTAATCAATTCTTTGGAATGCGCCGCGTCATTAGGACCTTGTTCCAAGTTGACCGGGATGCCTGGGTTCGAATCCTAGGAGTGAATGCAAATTCATCTTCTAATAACTCAGAGACTAATTAAGATAAAGACGCCAAATAAACTTTATTACATTAATGTCATTAGCTAGTTTCTTGTGGATGTATATTTTGGTACCTGGTGTCCTGGGTTCGATCCTTAATTTTAAAAACTTCATTATCTCGGAAACTAAGAAAGCTAGATGAATGGACCAAAGCATGTTTGATAGCTGTTATAATGTGTAATTAATACTGTATATAATGTTTAATCAGTTGTCTCTAGTTCGAATCCCTATTTTTTAATGACTTCCTTAATTTTACTCTATACTCTAGAAAATATCAATTACATTGATGCTGTAACTACATACAGCACCTTTAAGCATACCAAACTCATATTATAAATTATTTTGTTCTTGGTGTTCTGGGTTCGAATACTGATTCGATGGAATTTACTTATAAATTTAATAACTCCTAAACCAATTAAGATAAAGACGCCAAATAAACTTTATTGCGTTTATGATATTAGGTAGTATCTTGTAAATGTGTAATTAGATACCTGACGTCCTGGGTTCGATCCTTAATTTTTAAATTTTCATTATCTCGGGAACTAAGTGAGGTAGAGGAGTGTAGCAAAGCATGATTGATAGCTTCTATGATGGGTGATTAATGCTGTATATAATTGTCAATCAGTTGTGCTTGGTTCGATTCCCCATCTTTTAATGACTTTCTTAATTTTCCTCTGTACACTAGAATATATCACTTAGATCGATGATGTAACTGCATACAACTTTGTTTAACATGTCAGACTAATATTATAAATTATCCTGTTCCTGGTGTTCTGGGTTCGAATACCGATTCAATGAAATTTACTTGCAAAAATTTAATAACTCGTAATTTAATTTAGATAAACATGTCAAGGTAAACGCAAACAGAGTATCTAGTCCTTAAATGTCGTTATCGTGACAAATATTACTTTAAAGTACTCAGATCGAATCCCTAAGGGTGATTTCATATATCTTCAAGCTTATGGATCATATCAGGTTCGAGTAAAGATTAAATGGTAGATGCTGATATTGGGGAGCTAAAATACATTTATTAAAAGTATTACCGGGTTCGATTTAGAAGCTTAGAATCTGTGTAACTCTGGAAAAATTGCTTTTCTCATGATTGTAGTGAAATGTAATGGTCTTTCTGTGAGAAGATGGAAAGGAAGAATTGAAAAGGGAATAAAAACATGAAATAATTAAGTAAATAAGGGGGGGGAAATCTACTAGGTTTCCTTTTAAGCTTTTACTTTTAAGTATTGTGATAATACAGCTTGAATTAACCTTGGTACAATAGGTGGTGATGGTGGTGGTGGGCTTGAATTTGAAATATATGTCTGAATGAGCGTGTGGGAATACTTCTCTTGCTGGTGTGACAGCATAAGCAGGTAGTTATGAGACGAGTTTAAACGTGTTTGATGCTGCCAGACATCCTGTCTCTGGGTGTGACGTCATAAACATCCTGTCTCTAGACTTGAGGTTATATGGCTGGGGGGTTAGTACACGTTGAGCGATCATATACAGGTGGTTATGGAGCGAGTTTATGATTGATCTAAAAGGTTCGTGCTCCCTCTATAAATATGGTGATCTAGGGCATTGGACTTCATTGTGCTAATTAGTCTTGAGGTGTTAACATCGTGTTCTCTCCAAGAATAATCAGCTTTCTAAAGTGGTGTCAAGGTGAAGAGGTCTACATTTCATTGATCAGTGATTAATACGTTATTACATCAAGAATAAAGATGAATAACTCAGCGTATAAGGATATTATTCCAAGCGCTACTGGATATGCATGCGGAAAATGTGGGAAGAAGTTCCTCCGAGGTTATGACAAGAGAAGACACGAGATGAGCTGCAAGAAGCTCTTCAAATGTAAACATTGTAATGTAACCTTCAAAGATTGTTATAAGGGACAGCGACACGAAGATATATGTGAAATAAGCAGCCCTCAGAAGAAAAGAAGATTGGAGCCAACTAAACATCAGTTGCTGTCAACAGTGGAGGACTGCGATATGAAAGAATACGAAACTTCATTCGAAGGACGATTGAAATCGTATTTTATACGATGCGAATCAGCTAAGGACCTAAATATGTATCTGCAAGAGGCAAAACAACGTATAATCCATGCTGTGCATAAAGAGCTTAGCATTCATAAGAGTGTTAAAATTAATCTGCTGGCTGAGTGTCGATTTGTTAACAGTATTGGAGAAACCTGTGACAAAACATTTAAAACACGGAATCAAGCTGTTTTCCTGGAAACTGATCTGGACTCAACGATGGAAGTGAAATTCAAGAAATTGGTGACTGAAATGGAGGAGTCTCAGCTTAAGGGTAGCAGCTGGGCTTTGCTTGCTGTGGAAGGAGTTCGACTTCGTATCAACAAGTACAACCCGTTACGAGGAAGTAGCTACATACCACTACCGTCAGCTGTTGAAGCAAGGAAAACATGTATAAACATCCAGAACTTTAGCGACGAGAAATGTTTCATGTACTCTATACTGGCCAAATTCATAGGGAAGGATGCACAGCGTGTGAACAAATACAAACAACTTCAAGATAAGTACGACTTCAGCTGTGTTTCCTACCCTACTCCACTTTCTCAAATACCTAAATTTGAGAAGTTTAACAATATGTCTATTAACGTGTTTGGGCTGGATGAGAAGCACGAAGTGTATCCGATAAAGGTTGCTGATATTGAACTACCTGAACATCGCGACCTGCTACTATTGAATGATAGTAGTGGAAAACATCACTACGTATATATAAAGAATTTTGAGAAACTCGTTCGACGCCAGAAAACTAGCCATAATGGACGGGTTTATACTTGTAAGCGCTGCTTTACACATTTTGATGATCGATATGGACTAAGTGGACAGGAAAAACTGCAAGAACATGTAGCCGTCTGTATTCAACATGGTGTTGCGAGGGTAGTTATGCCTACCAAGGAGAAATCAATTGTTCAGTTTAAAAATGTTGAGAGGATGCTGAAAGTACCTTATGTCGTCTATGCTGATTTTGAGAGTATTCTCACTCCATGCCATACGTGTATACCCAATCCTGAAACTTCCTATACAACCCCTTATCAAGAGCACACACCAATGAGCTTCTGTGTTTACGTGAAGCCTACATCCAGTGTTGAACATCTCGAAACTGGTCTTCCTAAGCAGCCCTATGTGTATCGTGGTGCAGATGCTGCTCAGAAGTTTATGCTGTACCTGACATATCTTGCAAAAATGATTGATGGCATATACAAATCTACTAAATCTCTGAAACTTACGGAACAACAGCAAAAGGATTTTGAGTCTTCTACGGCATGCTACTTGTGTGGAAAAGGCTTTACAGGAGAAAACTACAAAGTACGCGACCATGATCACATCAGCGGTGAATATCGTGGAAGTCTTCATAATGAATGTAATTTAGCCTGTAAAACACCTAAATATATACCAGTCTTCATGCATAACCTTAGCGGATATGACTCTCATTTCATTGTTAAGGAGCTGGGTTGTACAAGTGAACGTGTGGAGGTAATTCCTAACTCTGAAGAAAGCTATATCTCATTCACCAAGTATGTAGGAGATATAAAGCTTCGATTTGTGGATAGCTTCCGATTCCTCAGTACAAGCTTGGATAAGTTGGTAAAAAATCTAACCTCGTATCCTGAAACTCTAAAGTACTTTGGAGAAGACAAATTGAAGTTGATGACCCGTAAGGGTGTATTTCCCTATGATTTTGTTACGTCATGGGATGTCCTGAACGAGACCTGCTTGCCTCCTAAGGACTGCTTCTACAATAGATTAAACGAAGAAGAAATTACTGATACTGACTACGATCATGCTAGAAATGTATGGGAGCTGTTTAATGTGAGAAACCTGGGAGAGTACAGCGATCTCTACTTAACTTCGGATGTACTTCTCCTAGCTGATGTCTTTGAGACGTTCAGAGAGCAAACCCTTAAAACACACAAAGTTGATCCTGCCCATTATTTTACCTCTCCAGGTCTTACATGGGACGCCATGTTACTGTATACTGAAATTAAACTGGAGCTGTTACAAGATTATGATCAACTACTCATGGTGGAATCAGGTATAAGAGGAGGTTTATGCCAAGTTTCCCATCGGTATGCTGAGGCTAATAACACTTATATGGATAAGTTTGATCCGTCGAGACCAACCCAATTTATCACATACGAGGACGCTAATAACCAATATGGGTGGGCAATGTGTCACGCCCTTCCTTTTGGTGGATTTCAGTGGGTGTTGCCTGAAGAAATCAACTTAGAAACACTACAAGAAGATGATCCTCATGGGTACATATTAGAAGTCGACATCGAGTATCCTGCTGAACTTCACGATCTACACAACGATCTACCTTTCCTGCCAGAGTGTATGAAACCATTGGAATCATCTACAAAGAAACTGATACCTCATCTTGGACCTCGAAAGAAGTATGTAGTGCATTACATGGCTTTGAAGCAAGCTCTTAGTCATGGACTACGACTAACAAAAATCCATCGTGTGCTACAATTCCGACAGTCTCAGTGGTTGAAGCCTTATGTGGAATTTAACAACAGGCTACGACAACAAGCTGCAAATGATTTCGAGAAGGATCTCTACAAGCTCTTTAACAACGCTATGTTTGGAAAAACTATGGAGAACCTGCGTAACCGTATGGATATACGACTGGTGACCAATGAAAAAACTCTAGAGAAGCTGATCGCCAAGCCTACGTTTATCGACAGGACGATATATGCTGATAATCTAGCTGCTGTACATATGGCCTCTCGTCAGATTGTATTCAACAAGCCTATATACATTGGTATGAGTGTGTTGGACATCTCCAAGACATTAATGTATAACTATCATTACGACGTTTTGTTGCCTTATTATGGAGCTGAAAACCTGAAGCTTATGTATATGGACACTGATTCGTTCATTCATCGTGTAACAACTGAAGATGTGTACCAGGACAAGCTACGTTTTCTTGAGCATCTCGATACATCTGATTACCCTGCCAACCATATATGTTACTCTTCTCAGAACAAGAAGGTATTGGGAAAATTTAAAGATGAGGCTAATAGCAAAATCATCCTACGCTTTGTTGGACTACGTCCTAAGATGTATGCCTTAGATATTCAAGGGTCAATGATAAAAAAGATTAAAGGTATAAAACGTAGCGCTATTAAGCAGTACATTTCGTTTGACAGCTATACAGACTGTCTTAAAACCTGTGAAATCATCAGAACACCTATGAGTCTGATCCTATCACGAAAGCATGCTCTTGCTACAGTGCAAGTGAATAAAATTGCATTGACTCCGTTTGATGATAAAAGAATTATTGCTGAGGATGGGATAACGACATATGCGTATGGACATTACGCCATTACAAACAGTGCTTAAAAGAATGTAAGTTAAAGATAAAGATTTTCTCGTGAGTCTACAATCTTAAAAAGAAGGTTATCTGTGTGCTGTATATGCAGATAGCTGACGCCTGATGAAGAAAGAAGAAGATGGAAGGGAAGGTGGTAACCCTGCCATTAGGAGCAATCCTAGTGCTAGTCTCAAGCCTAGATAAAAGGGGAGAGACATCTATAACGAACTGAAATAAAGGTATGTTGACGCAAAGCTTTTCAGTTTGTAAACCATATACAGTTTATCCCTCTCTGCATCGTACAATAACTGTTTAACATATAAAAATTTGTAAGATTTAGAAAAAAGTATATAAATTGTTGTAACGCTGGATGAGAAAAGTTTTATAATCGAATTACTCTCTATATTACCATGAGTACCTGTGATACCAGTTGAATTGCCTGTTAAAATGACTTAAATACCTGTGATACTACTCGAATCAAGTGAAATTACATTAACTAGCTCAGATACGAATTCCTACTCTAAATTAGTACGAGCACCTGTGATACTATCAGAATTATCTGTTAAAATGACTCAAATACCATTGATACAACCTGAATCAGCTGCATTTACCTTAAATAGCCGTGATACAAATCTCTGATAGAAATTATTACGAGCATCTGTGAAACTATGCTGATTATCCAAATACTTATGATATTACCTGAACTATCTGTAAAATACGAAACTAGGCTATAACCAACCCCTGGAACCTACCCTCCTGTAATGCTTGCTTAATTACTCTAAGCACCTATGTTACTTGAATTATCCTAAATACCTACGATACCCTCTGAATTACCTTGAAATATGAAACTATGCTATACCCAACCCTGGAATCTAGCCTCCTGTGATACTACCTGAATTAGCCTAAATACCTACGATACTAGCTGAATTAGCTGTGAAATCATGCATAGCTATGATGCAGTTAGCCTCTGGAATCTAGCCTCCTGTGATACTAGCTGAATTAGCTTAAATGCTCACGATACTAGCTGAATTGGCAATGAAAATGATTTAAATACCTACGATACTAGCTGAATTAGCTGTGAAATCATGCATAGCTATGATGCAGTTAGCCTCTGGAATCTAGCCTCCTGTGATACTAGCTGAATTAGCTTAAATGCTCACGATACTAGCTGAATTGGCTATGAAAATGATTTAAATACCTGTGATACTACCCGAATCATGTGAAATTACTTTAACTAGCTCTGATACGAAGTCCTGCTCTAAATTAGCACGATCACCCGTGATACTATCTGAATTAGCTGTTAAGATGACTCAAATACCATTGATACAACCTGAATCATCTGCATTTACCTTAAATAGCTGTGATACAAATCTCTGATCGAAATTATCAATAATATCTGTGAAGCTCTGTCGATTACCTCAAATACTTACGATATTACCTGAACTATCTGTGAAATACGAAGCTAGGTTATAACCAACCCCTGGAACCTACCCTCCTGTAATGCTTGCTTAATTACTCTAAACATCTATGTTACTTGAATTATCCTAAATACCTACGATACCCTCTGAAATACGAAACTATGCTATACCCAACCCTGGAATCTAGCCTCCTGTGATACTTGCTTAATTACTCTAAACACCTATGTTACTTGAATTATCCTAAATACCTACGATACCCTCTGAAATACGAAACTATGCTATACCCAACCCTGGAATCTAGCCTCCTGTGATACTTGCTTAATTACTCTAAACACCTATGTTACTTGAATTATCCTAAATACCTACGATACCCTCTGAATTACCTGTGAAATATGAAACTATGCTATACCCAACCCTGGAATCTAGCCTCCTGTGATACTAGCTGAATTAGCCTAAATACCTACGATACTAGCTGAATTACCTGTGAAATACGACACTAAGCTATACCCAACCCTAGAATCTATCCTCTTGTGATACTAGCTGAATTAGCCTAAATACCTACGATACTAGCTGAATTATCTGTGAAATTATGCAGAGCCATGATGCAGTTAGCCTCTGGAATCTATTCTGTGTTACTAGATGAATTAGCCTAAATACATACGATACTAGCTGAATTACATGTGAAATCATACACTGCTATGATGCAGTCAACCTCTTGCAATACTAGCTGAATTACTTACCTGTTAGTGTTAGTGGGTTAGCTTTTCCCGTTGCAGGTCACCTTTTTACCTTTATGGCTCACCTTTTTCCCTTTGCTGGTCGCCTTTTTCCCTTTGCTGGTCACGTTTTTCCCTTTGCTAGTCAACTTTTTCCCTTTGTGGACCTCCTTTTTCCCTGAGCAGTCACCTTTTTCCCCTGAACGAGTCACCTTTTCCCTGAATAGGTTACGTGATGGGTATGTCTAGAACATTGACATGAAACAGTTTTCCACTAAGTTCACGTCTAAAGTCGCTTTCAAGTCTAGCACCTCATATTCCCTAGCTCTCCTGTATATAAGTCCATATTCCTACTGCTACACTACCTGTCTAGCCTAACACCTCTCCTCCTGTTCCTATACCTCTCATATAAACCATACTCTACTCCTCTAGCTCTGTCTAGCCTAACGCCTCTCTCGTTTACCTATGACTCTCGCATAAACCATACTCTGCTCCTCGACCTCTGTCTAGTCTAACTCCTCTCCTCGTTTTCCTATACCTCTCATATAAACTATACTCTACTCCTCAACCTCTGACTAGCCTAGCACCCCTCTTCCTGTTCCTATACTTCTCATACATATAAACGCATACTCTAAACCTCTGTCTAGTCTAACACCACTCCCCGTATCCCCTACCTCTCAAAAGCTCATTCCCTCCTACCCCCCTCTAGCTGAGTATCACTCCTTGGTTTCCTATCTAACCTAACTTTAACACCTGTCTATCCTAGCATAGGATCTCTCTCCGTTTTCTCGTCTCTCCTTATAAACACAAACTCAATTCTCCTAACCTAATACCTCTCCTCGTTTTCCTATACTTCTCATATAAACCATACTCTACTCCTCGACTTCTGTCTAGCCTAACACCTTTCCTCGTTTTCCTATATCTCTCATATAAACCATGCACTACGTTTCAAGCCCTGTCTAGCCTAACACATCTCCGCGTTTTCCTATACCGCTCATATAAACCATACATTACTCAGCCTCTGTCTAGCCTAGCACTTCTCCTCATATTCCTCTACCTCTCTCATATAAAGCGCACTCTCCCTCCTACCACTGTCTAGCCTAGCGTCAGTCCTCGTATTCCCTATCTCCCCCATATAAACGCATTTTCCTCCTTGAACCGTCGCATCTAGCCTCGTTTTCCCTATCCTTTCCCATATAAACGCAAAAAACTGCGCCAGCTCTCTCCTATATATCCTACTATTGTCGAACCTAACTTTTTCTTTCGGGCCTCTATATACCTGATATTTTGATCTTTAGGTCCCGGTAGCAAAGTAGGAGCTTTAGCTAGGAAAGTGACGAATTCCGATGCTTTCAAGTCAAATGCATGTAGGAATGAGGAAGTCTGTAAATGCTTTTTTATATGTCGAGACTTCTGGTTCAAATATGTTATCGATTTCCGAACCTTTGTCATAATGCAATTATCAGTCGATACATCGGTTGAAGGAGGGTTGCTGTCATTTACGAGTATTCTGCGATGGTCGTCAGGATGAGCTTTGCTTATGTGGATGCAAAGACCTGAATATAATTTACCACAATAGGTGCAGGCTAGTTTCGTTTTATCTTCTGTCAGATTATTATTATTATTATTATTATTACTACTACTACTACTACTACTACCACCACCACCACCACCACCACCACCACCACCACCACCACCACCACCACCACCACCACCACCACCACCACCACCACCACCACCACCACCACCACCACCACCACCACCACCACCACCACCACCACCACCACCACCACCACCACCACCACCACCACCACCACCACCACCACCACCACCACCACCACCACCACCACCACCACCACCACCACCACCACCACCACCACCACCACCACCACCACCACCACCACCACCACCACCACCACCACCACCACCACCACCACCACCACCACCACCACCACCACCACCACCACCACCACCACCACCACCACCACCACCACCACCACCACCACCACCACCACCACCACCACCACCACCACCACCACCACCACCACCACCACCACCACCACCACCACCACCACCACCACCACCACCACCACCACCACCACCACCACCACCACCACCACCACCACCACCACCACCACCACCACCACCACCACCACCACCACCACCACCACCACCACCACCACCACCACCACCACCACCACCACCACCACCACCACCACCACCACCACCACCACCACCACCACCACCACCACTACCACTACCACTACCACTACCACTACCACTACCACTACCACTACCACTACCACTACCACTACCACTACCACTACCACTACCACTACCACTACCACTACCACTACCACTACCACTACCACTACCACTACCACTACCACTACCACTACCACTACCACTACCACTACCACTACCACTACCACTACCACTAAATTCACTGTTATTTAACGCTGAACTAACCTCATTTGTGTCTGAAACTGTAGACTCTTTAGAAGACTTGTGGCTTCTTACGAAATGGATGTTAATAATTCTTCTTCTGGTAAACTGTTTACCACAGTGAAGACATTCCACGAATCCGGACAATTGGCAGGATGATGTTGAGGGTTGTAGTTCCATAAAAGCATTATAAATTAAGCCATTGATATGTAAACAAACAATTTTTTATTTCAGTTTGAGGTTACTTAAAATCATTGTTACTAAGAAATAAACGAATCCAAAAGGATATAATATTTAATTTTCATTTAGCATAAGTCTACATCAGTTTAATGTTTGCTAATATTTACACTTTTGTAGAACACTTAGAATATTCTATAGTCTATATAATAATACTAGGTATTTTGTAATCTGATTTAACTTATGCTGCTATATTCGCTTTATCTGCGTTTAGAGATTTTTGGTAGATTTCTCATCTGCCTATAAGATTTCATTAAATTAGCAGTAAATATAAATTACAAAGGGGGACCTACGCATTTTATTACGCCACTACACGTGTTGTCCAATTGAAACTTTGTCAAGATAAACATTTATGGTGACAAAAGTAGGGTGGGTATAGTCAATTAAGTCATGGGCGTAATTTTGGACCCCGGGGGTGGACAAAGAAAATGAAAGTCACAAAATGATGTTAGTTTGTATGTACTTTAATTACATCAATATGTGTACCTGCTAAGACTACTAATATATTTCAAAGTTAAACATAATGTAACATAATGTAACAACTTTCAAGGAAATAAACATTAATATTATTATTGGTGGTGGTGGTGGAACAACACTAACTTTTATAGTTGGATTATTAAGCTGATTTATTTATTTATTTTTCTCAATTAAATACGTATGTTCATACGGAACTTCATTTGTATTTTTTTTCTCTGCTTGTTAGTCATGGCATGGTAAATATACATTAGAAATGGTTTCATTTACTTAATTCGACAGTTTGTCTGCTGAGACAGCAGGAAAAGAAGTAAACACTGACGTTTGGTGTGCAACCCTACTTAGCTCCACTACGTAGTTTACATTCCAGAACATGTTAAAGCAAGGTACTACATAACCCCCCCCCAAAAAAAAAATCCATGTTTACCTCACTTCCAGCTTACTGTAAGGGGAATACACACACATTAGCTCTGAAACCCCAACACCATTGTAGTGTATTTGTAATAAAAGTTAACAATGCCTATATATTTAAGTTGGAGGTATCCAGTATGAGATTGTTAATTGTACCACAAATAAGGGATACCTGTAAATTGACACTGGTTAGAGAAGGTCAGAATAAGTAGCTTTTTGTGTAAATACATGTTTACTTCCCCTGTCTTTGTTTTATAGTGGAACCTTTATGCAAACATTCGGCTAGATGTACTTTGAACCGCAGTACTCATCGGTTGTTATTTTTCGAAATATGAAAGCTGTGGCAGACCACTAGTGTGTAGCCAAGCAACCAATTTAATGGCGTTTACTTGCAGAGACATTATTGCAGAATCGATATACGCAGTGCGCATGACGTGCAGCATGAAAGGAGCGCTGAACCCACTGCATTTCTCCATACAAAGCATTGTATTCCACAAACAGTTGTTGACATCCACATGTACCAAAGATTCTTCGTGTTGTGGTTAGGACAGGTTTCATATTGCAGTATTATGTTGCTTGGGGTACTATGAGTCATGCATGAACATGAAAATGTATGGCTCTCACAGTTGGCCACCAACTTTTTATTGATTATTTTTGTGTGTGGACTTTGAGTAGCGTGACGAGAGCAGCACGGTCGTTAGATTCCCTCTTGACGCAGCGTTCACAACATTGTCAACATGACTGTCTTCATCCGTTACTGTTTTCTCTGCAGACATTCCTATGATGCGTTTGATCGTGCCATAAAGTTGTCTAATAGCAATGAGATTATATTCAAACGAGTTTGTTTCGTTTTCCACCCCATTCAAATATCCTAAGGTACATGTGAAAAATCTAAAATTCACAATTTTCATTTGATGGAACTCAAAAGTGTTATCGTATTATGGTAAAGTAATCTAATTGCAATTTCAATCGAGTATCTGCATTTGTTTCAAAGATATTTGTTGTTATGGATTTATTTTGTGTTCATTAAAATACTCCACATGTCAAACGGTATGTTGCATCCTACTCAGAATTTTATTTTGCCTTTAACAGGCAGTTATAAAGACCTCCCACATTGGAGTTCTTTAAAACTCAAATGAAGCTTTGCTAGAAAAAAAGATAACCCTCTTGCATTTACGTATTTTTTTCGATTTTATAAATATCGAAGTATGAAAACTCTTGATAAAACAATTATTAAAGCTCAGAGAAGACTATGTTAGACTTTTAAGTAATGGTTCACCAAGTTTTGCTGAAAATTAGTAGTTAACCGGCCAAACATTTTGACACCTGGAGCATTTTAAGTACCTAATGAAAACTGTTGATAAAGTTTCGGAAAAACATTTGAATTGGTGCATTGCAGTACCCTGTTCCGGAGTATTTTTAAAGGCCTCACAGAGCGTCAAACAGTGTCACGATATTAGTAAATCCAATTGCTCGCCTCTGTGACGTGGTATGACGTGTGTGCCTCGCATTCAATAGGTCCCGAGTTCGAATTTAGGTTAGGGTGAGTTACCCGGCTATGGTTTTTTTCCGGGGGTTTCCCTTATCCTGAGATGACGAATGTCGGGTAACTTTAAGCTCTATGGACCCCGGGCTCATCTGAGCATCAATTCATTCATGCATCGTCCGATGTGACCTACTAGTTAAATGACGTTAAATTTTAGCAAAGTAAATCAAACGCGCCAAATGAAATTATGGACTGTAAACATAATAAAACGCAAAAAATTCAAAGTTTGTTTTGTTACAGATTTTTACCCAATTTCACAGGTGCATTGCCTTAATCCGCAAATGCCTTCAGTAACAACACGTCTTTAATTTCTTCTAATTTATTCTGGCATTGGAAACGATGACCAAAATTTTCTGTATTTAAAGTGATGATCGTGGTGTTTATTCTCCTGGTATGCTTACATTACAGTTACCATAGGTTCAGCACTTATTCCAGCAATCAATACAGCCTACTGACATTCTTTTTGTACAGTCCTTTCAGTTTGTTGAATCATTAAAAATTAATGGACAAGGCTCAAGCCTGAAGTGCAAATAAACATTTCAGATTATTTAAAAACAATTAATTTCCGCCTTGATGGTAATCATCAAACAACTTCCTTGTTAACGGTGACAAATTATGAATAAAGTGTACATTTTGAATTCTTTACCCGTAGCCGTCCTCATTCATGTACTTTCGTAATTGGGAGAACATAACATAAACAGGATCAGCTAAAATGTAGACGACGTTAAAGGATGCAATTTATTGTGCGTCAATTATGTAATACGTCTGAAAAATTTGCTCTTTTCATTTTTCTCATGAGCTCATTACTGATAAAAATCGTTTACGCCAAAAACATTCGAGTTACTTCCGCATTCTCCACGTAACTCTGTATGTGTAAGTTGAAAGTAACATAAATAAGATTAGACTTTCTTTTTATGTAAATATTATGAGTATAAGAGACACTTAAGAATGGGTAATGGGTAGAGAAAGTCACGCAAATTTTGCACGTTAAATGTGTTTAAAATTTTGCATGTATTGTAATGATATTTTCTGAAGTGCAGAAGGAATTATAAATGCAATTGCTAAACGTTCGGCAGTCTTCAGAAACCTCAGTAACTTTTCGAAGAAACCAACTTGTGGACTCTCAGATGCAGCGTTAAATGAAACATGTTAGCTTAGCACGGAAGATTTATATTCTGCCGCAGTAGAAAAAAATGCAAATGTAGTTTGCATCTCTAATGAACCACGTTTCATTGTTGATATTGTTTATATTATTTATTCTTCTGAAGAAGTTAATCATGCCTAACAAAGCGTCACTGGTATGCGTATATATATATATATATATATATATATATATATATATATATATATATATATATATATATATATATATATATGTGTGTGTGTGTGCGCGCGCGCTCTCGCGTTGTAGGTTGATACCACAATTGCATCCGTTTGCTGAGATATATACAAGTTAGGTATATTGCAAATGTATCTTGAGGTGTGTGGCAAGGATCTTCGAATTACGCTCTGTGCATTAGATAACTTAGTACACTCGCTTCCATTTATGCCGTCACCGAAGATTCGAGAGGCATTTTACCAACCTTCTCCCCGGGCGCGTACATAGCAAGAGGGATGTGTCTAGATGTTTTTAATAAAAATAATCGGAATTCTAGGTTTTAATTATTCAATTGCATACGCATCTATATTATTTAACACTCGTTTGCCCAAAATTAAAGTATTGTGATGTAGGGTTTTAATACAAATTGGTCAGAGCACTTAATTATCCAAGAATGTACAGCTGCGTGCAATAGCTATTTCCGATAGACCCGTGCGACAGCAGCATAATACTGCAACGTACAAATCTCTACGTTTCTTGTGTCAGCAAGTAAGGTCTGTTCAGTCATCGGAACGCTACTTGGACCTGACCACACATACGTACATTCATTTGAACTGGCCATCATCAGTGAGCTACAAAGGTATATTAATTACTTTCTTTTACAACAAATGTCTCAATTCAGAGGTTTCGGAGTTCAGTTCCCGACTGGGGCTGCGGGAATATTTCTTTAAGATAATCGGGGAATGTGAATCTAGCCAAAGGTGACAAGTCTCGTACTGAGCTTCTCAACTCATGTAGTTCTTAAGATATCCGTGAAATTTTTCAAGTAGATGCAGTAGGCGTAAGTAAAGGTACATGGCAATTTTTATTAAAATTGGGCTAAGAGAATCTGAGAAAAAAAAGAATAATACACTTTATAAATTACAGATTACCTCTAACAAAAGTGTATGCAATTATGTACCTTTTTCTCATAAACTAATGGAAGGACATGAAGGAATTTTTTTTCACACATTTTCGATACTTAATTTGGATTGTTTTCGAATATTATAAGAGTGCTGAATTCTGATTTTTGGTAATTATGGATTATTTTACTAACGTTTTAATTGATAGTATATTCAGCGTAAATTAAGTATTGAAACAAGTTTAATAATTCTAGTGATCAGCATTCTATGTGTGTGAAAATTTTTATCCTGATTGACCAACCCAGTCCTGAGAGAAAGGTACATTTGTCTAGAAAAATAAGTTTGCGGAAAAATGCCAAACAGTTACAATGATTTTCTGACTGATCTCAATGTATTCCAGGCTGGCGCTTTGCAGAGTATTTTTATCAATAAAATACACATCAAATTATTCAAGAGCAGTTGCAGAATTTTATTAGTCCAAAAATCAAAAATATAATTTTTGAGCATTTTACACTTCCCCGTTACCTTAAAGTAATTTCTTACTCTTCGCATGGTCTTGAATTATGAATGTCAGAGTGAAAGTGTGTGTCAGAGCAAAAATTGAATGAAACCAGCTTTAAAATACTGCAGTCAACAGTTACAAGCACGATCAGTCAAATCCCTTGATATGATCATAGAAGTTACAGGGCGTCATTAAATCAAGACTAGAAGTGTCTTTTATCAAAGTATTCGCCTAACACCTCTCTACATTCTTTGGAAGTTTATCGAATGACTTCTGTAACTTGTTCGTGTGTATTAGTTTCTCCACTACGCATATACAGTGAGTAGGGGAAGTGTTATATTCCACCCAAACAGTCTAGGCAAGATTTCAACGGAGGTACATGTTTTGATGCCCTGCGAACACAAAAAAGCATTTTTAGAAAAGGGTCGTATGTGTTTCTGTGAACAGGATAATTAAAACAACGAAGCATCCGATAAATTTAAAAAAGGTATTTAAATTTTGGATCTTCGAAAGACCCAACAGGAAAATTTTCAACAAAATGCCCCTACCCTAAACTAGCCTTTTGACGCAGCCACGCTACGTCCTCCAACAATGAAGCAATACCTTTGCCTCACGATTGCTGCGTTTCTCTTCCTAGTTGTTTTTTTTTTATACTTTGCCACGGCTGCTCGAGCATGAGATCTTAATCACTGGGTATGCGTGAGTGTATGTACAGAGAAACACGAACGCTTTCTTGAAACACTTTTATTTTCACCATTTAAAATAAAACTTAAGGTTTGCCGATCACTTTTAAATGCATACGATGCTACTGTGTATTTACCAAGACCGAAGATTATTAACTACAGCTGAACGTTCTACCCTCTTGCATGTTTGCCGCCAATGTTCACAACTCGACGAGAATGTCGTCCCGCCCTCACCGATCGCTCAGGACAGAATGAATTTCACCACCGCGCTACAAAGAGGAAAATCTAACTTCCCCTCTCTCCCCTCAAAACTCTCCTCAAACTTAGCGTCATGAAGCCTCTAATGACCTTCACATCCCGGCCAGTGCAACTGCACCTATTAATTCCAAGAGAAACTGGCTTCAGCGACTTGCCCTTTATACCTGGGGCTGGTCCTTAATTAGCTAAACTGTGCCTGTCTTGTCTTTCTGTAGCTTTTACAGTCAACAATTTTCACAATGCTTCTCCTTTTTATACATACACTGAAATTAAATATTTTATTATTTATTTTATATCACTATCCTTCTCAGATTATTATGATAATTATTGACTTCATAATTTCGGCTTCACTTTATATGGAAAAAATTTCTATATTTTTATTTCCTCAAAAATGGCTGTAAAATATACATTTAAAACCTTTGCATAACAAATAACATGTAGGTATATCTTGAATTTTCAAGAAATAGCCTATGAAGTCCTCTTAATTCGGAAAGAATTGTGTATAATTTTGTATAATTGTTAACTATAAGTAGACTAAAATGTACTGCACGAAAAATGTAGACCTTTTTAAAACAATTTACTTCAAATAAATTTTCAAGATAGCCGTTTTTATTGGTTTTGCATTTTTCAATAGTTTTGTCATTTTCTTAAGGTGCCGCCGCTATTCGGTTGTTTCTCGCAATTTCATGGAAAGAATATGGAATTTCAGGGCCATCATTACTGGTGATTAGCTTTAAAATATCTAACTATCGATTCGGTTCCGTGTATTGTAAAACAATTTTGTAACATCACTGAGCTCTGTAAACAAATCCAAAGCAAACTGTTATACAGAAATGTAATATATCTTGAAGTTGTCGCGATATGACATACACGTTAGAGCGACGATAAATAAACAAATTTAAAAAGTTGACCTCTGCTGACGGTCACGCCCCACGGTATGTGAACCGCTGCTGGCCTAGACTGCTAGAGGAACAAAAGAAAGGAAAGGTCATATCTGGGTGGCCGCAGACCATTGGAGATGTTTATGAGTATTGTGTATGGGACATTATGTCTTCTTGAAACTTACGTATTCCGCGAATTCCATGATGAATGCGCAATTATAAAAGTTTATTGCTCGCCGAACCGGTTGTTTCAGATTTCCTTACTAAGAACTGCACTGTCAAAAACATCCCATCTCCCCCTACACCCATTAAAATGGCGTGCAGGAAAGAAGGAAAATGTTGCACACTTTTAAACACTTTGACTTCTTGAACTAATTTTTGCATTGGGCTGATTTATCCGAAATTACCCATACTATTTCTCAAAAACTTGATATAATATGTTATTTAATTATATAGTAAGAAATTTCGCATGATAATATGCATAATTTATTTACCCGATGGGTTTTGTAAATAATTAGTTTAGAATAGAAGATTAGAGGAAATGTTTCGGTTACAGTTTTATTGTAGCTGCAGATTCATTTATAGTCCGATACAGCCTATGACGCTAAAAATGCGAGCTGCCTTAAAACTTTGCCTAAAAGGTAATCAATCATAGTTAAATATGAACCACCTTTTAAAATTAATAATCTGTTGGTATATCATGTATCTCTCATGTTGATGCCGGTACTTGCGAATTAAATTTTAATTTTTTAAGGAAACTTTTTTCTACATTTATGTTTGGATACACCAAGTCTTTATCGTGATGTTTAATTGCATTTCAGATCCCTGTTGAAAATCTACATAAAGAGCTCTAAATTTGTGATTGGTTAAAATTACATGGTGTGAAATCTAAAAATCGCTGGCAAAACTTGTACAGTCTTGAAAAAAAAATGATTAAGCGCTTCGTATTGCAGTGCGGTTTACACAAGTTGACAATTCTAGCATGCTAAAATTACATGGTGTGAAATCTAAACATCGCTGGCAAAACTTGTACAGTCTTGAAAAAAAAATATTTGAGCGCTTCGTATTGCAGTGCGGTTTACACAAGTTGACAATTCTAGCATGCAACTAGACTTTATTAACGGTCTTTGTGGCATACGATATCGTCTAACATACTAAAGGCGCGTCTTGAATCACGTCTCGCATTTGTATTTGTCCCTATTAAAGAAAGAGGGGCGGTGCGGCAATATAGTGCTATCCTCCCCATTCTTCGTTAGCCAATACGTCAACAGAATGCAAAAGTATTATTGTCTGACGCATTGCTCATCTGTATTTATACAAATAGGAGGAGAAACCAAACCCCAAACAACCAATGGCCAGAATCATAGCCTATAAATTATCCTGAATACGATAAATAAATCGTTACCATAAATACCATGACTGCTGTTATAGCTACTCGTATTAACTATGTGTGACAACAGACCATTTGAAGCCCATGTGATCAAAAGTATCCGGACACCGCCACAAACATATGTTTTTCATCTTAGGTGCATTGTGCTGCCACCTACTGCCTGGTACTCATTATCCGCGACCTCAGTAGCCATTAGACATCGTGAAACAGCAGAATGGGACGCTCCGTGAAACTCAGACTTCGAACGTGGTCAGGTGATTGGGTGTCACTTGTGTCAGAAGTCTGTACGCGGGATTTCCACACTTCTAAACATCCCTAGGTCCACTGTTTCTGATGTGATAGTGAAGTGGAAACGTAAAGGGACATGTACAGCACAAAAGCGTACAGGCCGACCTCGTCCGTTGACTGACAGAGACCGCAGACATTTGAAGAGGGTCGTAAAGAGTAATAGGCAGACATCTATCCAAACCATCACACAGGAATTCCAAACTGCATCAGGATCCACTCAAAGTACTATGACAGTTAGGCGTGAGGTGAGAAACCTTGGAGTCCATGGTCGAGTGGCTGCCCATAAGCCACACATCACGCAGGAAAATGCCAAACGACGCCTCGCTTGGTGTAAGGAGCGTCAACATTACACGATTGAACAGTGGCAATACGTTGTGTGGAGTGACGAATCACGGTACACAATGTGGCGATCCGATTGCAGGGTGTATGGTGAATGCCCGGTGAACGTCATCTGCCAGCGTGTGTAGTGCCAACAGTGAAATTCGGAGGTGGTGGTGTTATGGTGTGGTCGTGTTTTTCCTGGAGGGGGCTTGCACACCTTGTTGTTTTGCGTGACACGATCACAGCGCAGACCTACATTGATATATTAAGCACCTTCTTGCTTCCCACTGTTGATGAGCAATTCGGAGATGGCGATTGTACCTTTCAACACGATCGAGCACCTGTTCATACTGCACGGGCTGTGGTGGAGTGGTTACACGACAATATCATCCCTGTAATGGACTGGCCTGCACAGAGTCCTGACTTGAATCCTATAGAACACCTTTGGGATGTTTTGGAATGCCGACTTCGTGCCAGGCCTCACCGACCTACATCGATACCTCTCCTCAGTTCCGCACTCCGTGAAGAATGGGCTGCCATTCCCCAAGAAACCTTCCAGCACCTGATTGAAAGTATGCCTGCGAGAGTGAACGGTGTCATCAAGGCTAAGGGTGTGCCAACACCATATTGACCTCCAGCATTGCCGATGGAGGGCGCCACTAACTTGTACGTCATTTTCAGCCAGGTGTCTGGATACTTTTGATCACGCAGTGTAACTCGGAGATAACGCGCGCTTTGGGCACTAGCAAACGTAGCTTCAAATCTCGGAGATGACGTATACTTTGTGTTCCCTTTTGTTTTCTTTCTTCTATTTTCGATATCCACTCACATTCTTAATTAAACCACTATAGATTTTCCATAATAGCTGTTATAAATTGGGCTTTAGATATATACAAAGATATCTGTATCATAGCCAACGCCTCCAACTACTGGTGATAAGCTTGATTCTTTTATGATTATTTAATTTCCTTTCTTTTTGCATTGGTACACACGTTGCTTAGTTCTATTCATTACCGAGAGAGGTCGTCATTCCTACAACGGCGCATTCATTCGTACCTTACAATGGCAACGGCCGTTAATAAACGTGCTGCTGTCCTCACCCTGTTTCACAGGGCTATGCGGACACAAGAGCAGGTATCGTTTGTGGTGTTCCACAGTCCACTGCAAAGAAGTGAAAATGGCCATATTGCTGCAAGGAAGAGTACACGTTGCTCACGTGTATCTACAGAGAATGAAGGCATGTTTCTCTTGAAATAGGTCGAAAGAGATCCGTTTCTAACGGCCGCTGAATACAAGGCTGTGTCTTTATTCCCGGGTAGTGCATGGACGGTTACCAACCGTTGTAAAGATGCCAGAATTCGGCGTAGACGTGCGGCAATTAAGCAAGAGCTAACCGATGCCCATAAAATTGACCGGTTAGCACTTGCTGTACAGTATGAGAACTTCGATTGGAGCGAAATAATTTTCTCGAAGTTACTGCAAGTGCCAACTCCGTTGTTCGTTTACAGGCCCAATGGAACGCGCTATGACAGATGCCATCGGGCTTCTCGTGCAAGCAGTGGTCGAACGAACGTTACTGCTTGGACGTGGATATATTTTGGGAAGGGGCAGGTATCTGGAACGTGTTCATGAAAAGCCGAATGGGGAAACGTATTCTGAACTTCTAGAACATGTGCTGCTCCCATCTGCATGAGAGCGTTATCCAGAAGATATTACACCCCGACAGAATAACCATTCAGTTCACAGGTCGATCAAGGTTCAAAAGTGGTTATCATAGCACATGGATATCTTATATCGTAGCTTCCGAAGTCAGTCAGATTTGAACCCAATAGAACATGCTTGAGCGAAAGTAAAGCAGAGGCTTTCTCAGGTTTCAGATTGACTAATGCTGCACAACTGTAGTTTGCCAGGACAGACACTTGGGAATCACTAGCAGAAGAGGTCAATTATTTTAAAACGGTTGTGTATTCCATGCCCGGAAGATTGAGGGCAGTGATAGAAAATAACGGGGACCATACAAGGTATAAAGAGGTTTTATTTCTCTCTCTTTTATTACATTTTGTTACATTTAAAAGCAACCGGAGATCAGGTCGCTATTCTTTTCTTTGTTTTCTAGTTTGCGAGAACAGCAGATGAATATTTCACACATCGTAGAATGAATAGAATGCAATCTGCATCGACATAAACGCTGCTAATATGGGGGTAGGGAAAGCCTATGCGGGTCGCTGGATTCGAGCCTACTTCCGAATAACACATCGAGCTTCAAACGCAGAAAGTTGGCACTGAATTATTTCTACCACGTAGTAAACCCATACTCTGTTTATACAGAACTGTATCGGAGAATTGGGTTTAGTTTGAGTGTTTACTGTGCATGATAGCGAAGAATGGTTCTTTTACCTAATTTTTCCCTGGTTGTTATTTTGTATTATAACGTAGTAAACAGTGGCTTACCTCACTGTGTACAAGTCTGATTTGCTGATTTGTAGCATAGTGCACGTGTAAACCAAGCTGTTAACTTCGTGTACTTCCGTGAGGCCAAAGCGACACTGAAAGCTTACAGCCTCAATCTTTTTCTCCATGACTGTATAATTTTGCGTGGTTATAATTACATAACATGGTACCTAAAGTTCACTGGAAAATAACCTTAAGGATAATTTCAGACAATTTATGGAGAAAAGATAAATTTGAATACAGTTTTAATACTCGCGATTTTCTCACAGAGGCGCACTTTTATATTAGCAATAGGAATCGACCTATAATGACGAATAAAATTATAAGTTGAAAAGCTACACACGTAATAATTTTGAAACAAGCTTCCTAAAACGTCATAATAGTTAGAATAGCTGTTACCCATTAAGGAAACTGCAAATTTAAAAACAAAAATCAGCATAGATTTTTCTTGAGCTTGAAGACGATAAAGAACATGATATAAACCACCTCACAAACATGTTCAAGCTCATCTCCGTGGCTTGGGAGTAGGGTGTTTGCCTCGCTTTCAAGAGATTTCGAATTCGGGTTAGAAAGTGTTACTTGATAAGGTTTCTCCCGGGATTTTCCCCTATCCTCAGAAGACGAATAAAAGTTACGCCTGAGTAAAGAGATGCTATGCATCCAGTGAATAAAAAAATATATGCATATGTATATTCGTATACAGTTTTAAAAATTCTAGTAACCAAATTAATGAAGATAAAATTCTCATTTTTAATAGACAGAAACAAAGTACTACACTTACTTGTATCGGCAACTTCAGTATCAAGCTTTTAGTTTTATAATTGTTTGAAAAATGCAATTTTTTCAACTTTTCGTACGTAGTGTTCGCAGAATTATTTTTCATACATTAAATATACCCAAGCTTTTTGTGTGATATCTGATTTTGCTGTGAAAAAAAACATTTTCTTTGTTGGAAGAATAAAATGTCAAAGAAAAATGTTTTAAACGTTTTTTTTCCTGAACTTCCTCATTAAAGCCTCATATTTTAGACTTAACGAATTTATATCTCCGCCGGTTTAAATTATACATCGATGAAAATATCAGATAGTAGTACACAATAAATAAATAAATAAATAAATGCACTATTAACTGCATGTAAAATAATTTTGTAAACACCACAGATGAAAAGGTTGAAAAATAGATGGAATTTTCAAAACATTATAAAATGAAAGATTTTGAAAAACCAACAACACGTAAAATGTATACAGTTTGTTCTTTCTGTGTATTAAGGAGGAGAATTTTATATCCATTAATTTGGCTGCTAGAATTTTTAAAGTAAAGAATACTTTTGTCCGCCTGTATTTTGAAATGAATGTTTCATTTCAAAATAAGTTCCCAGTAATGATACCTGTGTTGGTGAGAAAAGATATTGAATATAATGGGAGATGTCTCAACTCCAGGAATCCGGAATACCTTTAACAAGGAAGAACTTCACTAAATGCAGAACTTCCAAGAAAGCTTAAGTACATGTTACTGTCGTTGACTCAGGAGAATGGTTTTTTCCTTGAGATACAAGCGACCAGTGGATCAAGAGAGTTTCTTGCTTACGATGCAAATTGCGTAACACCGCAGTTCAGGAGTATTGTCTACAAGTGCAGTTTCACATGTATATGATCATAATTGTTTTGTTTAATATAATGTAATATTTATTGTCCCGGGAAAGAAAGGATAGGTAGCTTTGGAACAGGGTGTAAAACAATAGAGTGAGACGGAAGAACAAATCAGCGCTAGTTCAGCTTCGTTTACGTCAACCACAAAGTCATATCTAAACTCCTGAGTCAAACACAGTTGTAGTGGTAGAGCAGAGAAAGTTAGGTTTTATGGTTACTAGTTTTTAAATTATTTCTGAGTTTTCCTTGTTTTACCTGTTCCCTTCAATCTGATCCCCTCCTCCCTGCATTAATTGCGTATGCAGGCAAGTATTCGCATTACTAGGCTATTCAAAATGACAAAATATTTGCGATTAATATCAATAACGGCAATAAATAAACGGATTTTTAAAGGTTCTTTTTAAATCGCCTGATTTATAAAATCCGAGAGAAATGTACTGGCTACAATGAACTACAATTAATTGTGTTGATGAACGAAATGCATTTTATGTAAACGAAGTCGAGATAGCTCACGTTAGGAGAAATGAATATCGAAAAGTATTAATAAGTGAAGCGTTTTAAAAAGGGTTCCTTTTTGTCGACTATAGTCATTAGCAGCAAAAGATGTGATACTACAAAACAGTTTATAAAACTAATATTTCACATGCCGGAGTTGAGCGATAGAGAGAGAGAGAGAGAGAGAGAGAGAGAGAGAGAGAGAGAGAGAGAGAGAGAGAGAAATTGACTTTTATTTATGGATGCTCTTTAACTGCTATGGTTCTTAGCGTCCCATTCTATATTGGGCGTGAAAGATCAGTAATTTTGCTCAGAGGCCCCTTTATCAGGCTTGAAGTTCTTTTACGTGCTGTAAATCTACGACACAGGACCACCGGCTTTACGGAAGTACCTACTTCCCTTTCCCAAGGATTTTTACGCTCGAAGACATTCAGATTCAGATTTGTTTATTAATGACTGTGGCCTGGTGCCGGTAAAAGGGGCCCGGCTTACAGGCAAAAATTTACATGGAATTACATCTGTCTTATTTTCTATGAGATTAGGTAACAGAGGAAATAAAAGCCCATACGGCAACCATCCTTAGGTTGCCGAGAACAGTTTTCTTGTGTATGGTATCATTTTTCAATTTGAAAACTTTTTTTTTTCACACACACATATATATATATATATATATATATATATACATTACACATATTATACACACGCTCGCACTCACACACACACGCACACTCGCGCATTCTAGAAGACATCCATCGTTCTCCGCCGGTTTTGAACCCGCGACTTCGGGGGAGGGGGAGAGGCGTAACAAAAGTCGATAAATATCAAGCTTAAAATTTTTCGTTAATTTGATTTTCTCAAAAACCACTGATTCGGATGCTGAAGGCATTTACATGACCAGTAAAATGTATAAGTATAGATATTAAATTTTCTGGTAATATCCTTCATTCCGAATGAATTTTGTATATCTGGTAAACCATAAGAAATAGACACCATTTCCTAGATCTCCGCTTTTATTGGTTTGCATTTCGTCATTTTAGAAGTTCTGTCATCATTCAATTGTTTTTCGCGATGTTACGGAATTTCAAAGCCATCATACAGCGACACGCTTTTTAAAGATTTAACTACAATTTCAACTTCCCTTTTGTCGCAGTTCTCATTGGCTAGTGTTATTTGTTGGGCGCCTCGTGTTTTATTGTTTTAAATTTGGGGTTCTTTGTCCTCCGGCTAGCTATTATAACTCAGTCGAGCACGTGTCTCTAAGCAAGGTGTGTAAATGGAAAGGAGTTGTTGCTAAAAGATAACACTAATAAAAAAAATTGAATCTGGACTTTTATTGCCGTCACGTTTAATTAATAATTGACATATTTAATCTTTATACACGCCAGACTGAAACTGTGATATTTCCGAATGTAACTACAGTCGTTTTAGTTGCCGCGCACCAATTACTTCGCGTACTTTACATTTTTGTAACTAACTTTGCGACGTGCACCTTGTGAGAGATTCTTTAGAACTGTGCAACACTTCCTTATGGCTCGAGAATATATACTCCTTCACCTCGAATTGCCTAAACATTATAATATAGCTCCTATTGGTTACCAAATTGCGCCCACTTTAGCGTCTGTTTTAGTCAGCCAATCACTACTACTAACATATATGCTCTATGGAAGATATTCCCTCCATTTCTAAAAAAAAAAAAGGCACGCTACCCTAACGTCATTTGTTTATCTCTTCTTAGTGATAAACAACTCACCCCCTGGGGTGTTACCCACTTCTATTGCCAGTTTCAGTTAGGCCGTGTAAACTTATTTCCTAACAATACTTATGGCTAACAAACATCTAAAATCCTGTACATACAATAATATTAATTTACACTACAACCACTCTGGCATTCACAGCATGTTATGATATAAAATATTGCCTCACTTTGTACCTACAGTGAAACGTGCCAAGAAACCATTTCTGCAAACGTTTGTCTCGATTAACATTAAGTAGATAGAAAACTAATACGTTTTGCAAGAAAAGTTTGTGGAAGCTAAACCATAATGACTAAAGAAATTCATGTGAACGTAACAATAATATTTTTAAGGTATTTTTTTATTTCTTCACACAATTCAGCAAAAGCTAGAATATAACTACTTAATATAAGTTAATTACTTATGGGGAAATTCTTTTCAAGCAAGTCATTAAGGTTTTATGAAATATCAGTTTAAAGGGTAAAAGGAAAGAGTTGCGGAATTGGGGGCATTATGCCCCTGGTTGTGTATGCTGAGCTCTGAAATACTCAAGTAATTGGGATAATTCGTTCGGCGTTGTACTGGTCATTTATTCCAGATACTTAATGCACAAAAACTCATATTGCGGAAACTGGTTTTAGATTTGTCTTAAAACCAGTTGTATAGGACCTACTTATATCAATTAATTCTGTTTGGTGTCAGTTTTTAATCCTCCGCTATTACAAAATGACTACCGCCAGAAGGATGTTGCACACTTACCACCCACAACACGACCTCAGCAGTGGGTAGCAGAACATGTGATGATGGCCCCCGCACAATCAGTGGTCTACAAGCATTTTACTAATAGCTGCCATTTTTATCACGCCGTGGGATGTTGAATTCTTACACAAATTACAGACGCCTGAGAGTTAAGAAGATAAAAAAAATACGGTGCTTTAGTCATTTTCCGCCCATGGTGGTCTGAATCTGTTAACACCTCTTTTAATAGCTTCATTTTTGTGCTGGTTTATTTCTAAAGACTTTCTCTTTTTTGAGTAAAATGTCTGATATGTGACGGTTTACTCATTTTAGGAAAGTATTTATATCTTAAAGCATCAAAAAGGGTATATTTTCATTTTTTTGCTGCTTTTACTTTGGTATACACACTACACCAAAAAAGCATTTGTAGAAAAAAATGGTAGAAAGAGAGGAAACCAGGCTTTGCATGCAAAAATGTACGAACTAATTTTGATTAAAATAACACATGTTTTAATTAATTTCCATCATTAATAAGACGTATATCTTGAATTTTCTGATTTTCTCCGAGTAGCCTAGGGATCTTCCTTCCATTTTGAATGGATTTTGTTATAAGTGGTAAACCACGCGCCGCACGGCAAATGTAAATTTTCTACATTTCTGTAATATACCGTTTGTCAAGGTTTTTTTTTCTACAGCATTAGCCATTTTCGAAATATTCGTTGTTATATCTTATTTTTTCCCAGGTTGAACTGTTAGGCCGTACCTTTAAAATCATCTTATGAGATTCTTCATTAGCTTTAAAAAATCTGACATGATGCGAACAGATGTGATTGTACCTAAGTCCATATTGTTTAATTTGATATATTATTTAAAAACTTATTGTAATGTAACGTGAATATATGAATCGCATTTCATATCAATACTGTAGTATATAAACGATATAAGAAACTGCACTGTAGAGAAATGCGATAATGAATTATTATTATTATTATTATTGTTATTATTATTATTATTATTATTATTATTATTATTATTATTATTATTATTATTATTATTATTATTATTATTATATGCTATAGCGTGCTGGTGAAAAAAAAGGTTCCTTTAAAACGGACTATGTTACGCGCTCAAGGATGTATATTTTGTAACTGCATCAAACCTTCCTCTTATTGAAATCAAGAGTCGTAAATCAAACTTGGATTTACCCTCGATAGAAAATAATTAAGTTTTAAACTTGTATTAAGGACCCGTAAGTTAATCTCTCCCCCTCTCTCCCTTACTATCTCCCTGTCTTATATATTTCATTCATTAGGGCTGAATCATATAAACGATTCTGATTTTCATCTCCACTTGTTCAATTCATGTAGCTGTTATGACTTTCTTTTGTGAACTGTTTTCCACTGTTCCTTTCCATCAAACCGTCTCCTTTAACTGCTATCTTTATCATGCTGTATTTACTAACCGTTTGTTTCCTTTGTGAAGCTTAGAAATAGGTGCGTAAGATTTGCAGTACAACAGAACACTCTTAGTGTAAGCTACTTTGGAACTCTAAATGACTATTTTTCTCACAGTTTGTAAATCTCATTGCTTGGCGGTATTTATAAAAGGTTCAACCAAAACAAATAATGTTACATATACTCTGTTTTAGAAAGATTGGTTTCCTGCCCTTTTTCACACTTTACTCAAACTTTATAAAGTAAATGTTACACTGCCTACGCCTGGCGTCGTGACTTAATTGGTAGAGCACCTGCCTGCTGTTCCAAGGATCCTGGGTTCAAGTAGTATTTCTTGGATAGGGAAGACTCGTCGAAATATCCAGAATGTGGTGTGTGTAATGAATATTTCTGCAAACGTTTATCTCGATTAATATAAGTTGAAAGACTGCCATTACTGGATTGTTCACGGAGATGTCCATCTTGATCGTCGCACAACATGCCTTACTCATTTCAACACATAATTAGACCAAGCACATTCCCTCTAAGTTTATTACTTATAAACCGAAAATCATCTGAATTGACTATTGAGTATTCTGCGGCCGCTCACGTGTGCAATGGTTTTTCCGGCCCGACAATGGATCCGCATATAAACACTGCAGACGTATCACTCCGCGCTTGACATCTTGTGAACGTATGGAGGCTCACCTCTCGGGAGCCCAATAAACTGCCATCATTACCGACCAAGTTTATATTAACGTGCTATTTTTTACCGTACTAACACCGAGTGTTTAAGAAATATACGCTCTATATTTGATAGAGAAACTAAAGTACTAATGCAAGAATGGATGAAGAAATATTATAAACTGTATTTTATTATTGTCACTGCACCTTATCTTTGGTGGTGGGCTCATTGGTTATGCCGTCTTTCACAAATCGACCACTTTTCCTAAAGTATTGCACGTCGATTCCTTTTCTTTTTCTGAGCTCACGCATCCTCCACTTCCTCGCATTGTAAACAGTTTTCACACACACATCAGTTGCTTCCGGTGTTAATTTGATGGCATCCTTAACAGTTACCCTCAAACAAAAACCTAATACATAAAAAACTATTGTTTTCCAACACTTTTAAGTCTTTGCTTGACCATTGCTTCGCTCCAGTAAACATCACGGGAATGCCGATGGCTGCATGGCTAATTATTTGTTATGTGTAAATGAAACGATTAAAACATTATATTTATTTGGCGTCTTCATATTTGAAGTACAAAAAGGGTCATGATACATCTAGTGCAGTAACGAACTAATTTTATTCGCTTGAAAGGTACCTACGCTGCGGCGAAGCCACGTGCGTTTGTTTACACCAGTACCATTTCTTGGGCTGGATTAAATGTAGTGACGTGGTTACACTTCTGCCAAGATTCGGCATCCACGGTTTGTGTTCAGAACTAGGTAATGCGTACATCTGCGAACGTCCCCTAGCAGCACACGTGGAACACTCAACTTCATCGAACTGGAAATAGCATTGTGGTACAAATCAACCTCGACCCGTAGATTCTTTGCTCTTCTTGCGCGAGTACCTGGAAGCCGCATAGATGCTGCACTTAGAATTAAGCCCCTCTTATTCCTAAACATTATTTACTTATTTTCTACATCAAGTGATTAGTTTTTGTTTTGATTGTATTCTTACGTGTAGGTATTCTTTATATTATCTGCAATTTGTATAGCGCTTACAAGGGATATTCCACTCTTTCAAAGCTTGAGATTTCGTTCAGGTTTTAAGGCAGTAGGCTTGCGTTATCTGCTTATCAGAAATTGAAACTGTTTTTGGTCCAAAGTGATATTTAGGGCCCTTTTCGAGAGGGGCTTCGATCGATTGTCTTTTGCTCTTTTGAAACACACACCCAGGCGATCTCTGTGATGACTATGGCTTCATCTTTTCGTACCTTCCTTCCATGCGCCAAAGGCCTACCACTCAATCTTAAAAGCTCGAAATGGCCCTTAATATCACTTAGGTCCAAAACCGCTTAAAAACTATCGATAAATTCACGAACAGTTTATTTTGACTATTTCACGAATAAAAGTATAAAAAATAGCAATATGACTTCGTAGTTATGAGCATTATTATTATTATTATTATTATTATTATTATTATTATTATTATTATTATTAGCATTATTTATTTACTCACTTTTATGATCAAAAGGAATATTCTATCAAAGCGAGGCTTAGCACAGATTTTCAGGAGGAAAAGGCAAGGTAGTAAGAGGAAGGTTTTGGAATAATATTACCTTGAGCGGTTCCTGTATCGAAGCCTTAGAAACTCCCTGCATGTTCGTTATTGCACGTAAAGGCCAGAACCCTCCAACACAAAGCAATATAGTCCTTTATTTTTAGGTTAGTGCTACAGTTTTACCTGTTGCATGTTGAGTATATTCCATGCACCGTAATTCATGAATGACAATTGCCATATTGTTAGTACTCAGTTTACTGAAGAATTCTAAAATGCAGTTTTAAGTATTTTCTAATTATATTACAGTGTATAATACAATATATAATGTAATAATCGTTTCAGGGGCTATCAACCCAGTGATAAGCCTTGTAGACTTCCAAGTACTCGGCCTTAACAATCATTATGAGCGAAAGCTTGGAGGTCTCAAAAATGCTATTCGGCTGATCGCCCACGAAACTTTTCATTCAACGCCAAGAAAACTTCCGTCCTTCAAAATACGCGGTGTTCACTAAGAATGTGTAGAAGGAATTGGATATTGCATTGTAGTTTTCTCTACAGGAAATGTTGGTCTGCAGACATGTCTCCATATGACGCTGCGTTGTGTGACTGCAGTTCCTCCAGTATGTGAGAGATTTTTTTTTCATCTGTCCCTTCAGTGAAACCCCCCCCCCCCATAGATAAAGGTCCGCGGGAGTGAGTTTTGGAGACCTAAGAGGCCAGATTCCACGGGAGATTATGCGAGCACCATCGCCGCCCAAAAACTGATGAGGCACGGACCGTGTATGCAAATTACTTGTCCTGTAACCAGCCCACCTGCTCATTGAGTTGGGCCACGGAAGGTTGCCGAATTTCAATGCGGTAACATTCTGCGTTGATGAGAGAGAGAGAGAGAGAGTGTTCAATAACGTGTCGACTTAAGGCACACCATGCCCCGATCTTCTGACCATGTAGAGCAGAGTTTCCCAACCTGCGCTCCACGGAACCCTAAGGGCACCATGTGCACTTCTCAGGGGTCTGTGGCCGCTCCAGGAAAATAAATACCTAAATGAAATCGAAGATTAAAAAACAAAACGTATAGTCTCTCTACTTTGCATTTCTCCTCTTCCTCCCGGATAACGACCAAGGGACTCCGTCATCGTCATTTCCTTCCAGTCGTGAGGGTTGTGTGTTCCAGACGCGTTGCTCGCTCGCAATATCACGCGAAAACAAAACTGCCATATCATTCCTAAGGTGTGTCTACATCGCACTGCAGTTTCTTTTTTAGACACCCGGTATGTGGTATCTTTCAAAAGCTATGTTGGGCAAACAGTGGGGTCTGGTTTTTACAAACCCCTGGGAATACATCTGGCGTTCACTTATTCAAAACACATTGTTCTTCCTGCACCGTGCACAGCGTTTTGCAAATAATGTTTTGGAATATTGGCACGTCCTTTCAATATGGCATTGGGGATGTTGGATGTTCCAGGAAAACTCGTTCTTTAAGACAACCCCAGAACCAAAAGTCGGCCGGATGGAAATTTGGAGATCACGGAGTCCATCATTGGAAAATGTCTGATGATGACACTATAAGCAAAGATCTGTTCGTCAAACTTCCCAATTAGATTCTCATAATTAAACATGGGCTTGCTTCTAAATTAAGTTATAAATTTTCTCAGGCCTTGAGAAAGACTCTTATTGCTTTCATAATAGAAACACCAGCAGCGTTCGAACGTTTAGTAATAAAGACATGATTTTCAATTTATAAATCATATACCTTTTAACAACATGAGTAACTATGGAGTGCAAAAATTAAAATAAAACCCAAACCTCGTTGTTTTTATTACTATTATTAACCTATTTCAAATATTTTAATACGTATCATGCTTTAAAGCATAAAGTAACTGTTGAAAGACACGATTGTGTAAAACAACTGTTGTGTGAATATAGTTTTTAACACTGAAGCCCATTAAGTGGAAAATATCGTTATGATTTAGACCATCGCGCGTGGTTTTCAAGAGGTGCAGTGATTCCCATCTCCTACTACATCTAGCATTCCCACGCAGATGATCCTGTTACGATGGGGTCTTTTATTATAGCATAAAATGATTGTACTGTAGGCTTGCTGCTGAAAGTGGGGTTGCTAGTGAGGAAATATGTGGAGAGCCTGAGTCCAAAGAGCGTAATAGTAAGAAATTCTGATTAACCCCACTGTTCACTGATATGGAAATTCTTTGTTAAAGGTCTAGTGTAGACTTAATTGAAGCACATGTGTGTTAAATCATTTGAGACTAATACAATATTTTATTTTAAAATTCAAGGACAGTTAAAATGAATGTGAATTTGTAGTACTTATGAATTATCTTCATCGAGTCAGTGTATCAAACCTAAAATATTTTAATACATTAAACATGTCAGAACCATTTTTGAGAAAACATAAAAATTGTATCTATGAAAGGATATTTGGGGTGGGAGTCTGAAAATCTTCACTTTGCATCCTTAATGTAGGTATGGTCGACCTGAATATCAAGTTAGCAGTCATTTGTTCGAAGTTCCATTTTTGTTATGCTGTTAACACAGTTTTATTTTAGTTTTATTTCATCAGGGAATCTCAAAATACTTAATTCCGGTGAAACATTGATATCGAATGTTTGGGTTGAATATAGCAAACAACTCCACCTTAGGTAAGAGGTAGAGGAAGTAAAAGTGATGGTAACACAACTACTAATATAAGACACCTCTACTGCTATATTGTTTACTTATTATAAGGCATAGGGATTCTCAAGCAGTTGGCTTCAAGTTAGCTACACTTAAACTATCATCAGTGCATAGATCGTACACAACAGCGACCATGAGTCACTTACGGCAGATAAAACGCGGTCTCGTGATTGGTCTGCACACGCCAAGAGACTGTACGAGGGATGGGGGTGGTTTAGCTACGACATAACAGCGTAAATTCCGATAACAGTTCAAGCTTCTTTTCATCCCGGCTTTAATGCTTGGAAAGTCCTATGGCTGCATATTATGATGCATTCTTGTATACCGAGGCCCCCGGGGGCGATCACTAGATTTTCTCATACGTTAAAATGTTACTTATCTATTAGGAGTTAGAACCCAGTGAGTTTAAATGTTATAACTTTCCTTTAACAATAACGTGTTCGGGTACCAATTTGGAAAGTTGAATCAGAGTTTTAAAGAAAAATTAAAAATACCTGCAACATTGCAAGTCACGTTTAAAGGTATCTTGAATATTTGAGATCGCCTTGAATGTTTACCGGAATACTTGAATTTACATGAGAAAGTCAATGTGCAATCAGCCATTTGGCCCTCGTAACTCAGCGAAAGAGCTGCAATCCACGGTTCAAGTTCCGGCCATGACATTGAATTTTTCAAACTAGGCCGTTATGTGTTACGTACCATTTCTTGAGCCTGTCGATGAAGAATATTTTAAGTTTTGTATCTTTCTTTAATTTTTTTTAACTTACTCCACCACGTGCCTATTAGGCGGAGGAAGTATTGCATGTTAACCAAAAATTCTATATAGAAAGTTCACTGGAAATACGTATTTTAAGGCCTCTGAATAAATAAAAAAAAAGCAACTTTAGAAAAATGTATGAGAGAGAACGGAGCGTATAACCCAAAAAGGACATGTTGTAGAAATACCAAACTTGGTGTTTTGAGTTCAATATCTTCCAAAATAACTTCAAACATTTTGAAGATTTTGAAGAAAATCCCCCCACCGCAAATTGCATGCATGGATTGCTTGTTTGTTTGTTATTTTTGGTTCTCTCGAAAATGACTAACGATTGTGATTAAAGCATCATAATTATTTAAGGGACACGGGGGGCTGAATTTTTTTAACTTTTTTTAATTTTGAAGTTATTCACTTGAAAATTGTGGCGTTTAATATGAGCAAATAAACGACTGCTTACTGTAGCTCAAATAGTTTCTCATATAATACAATTAAATATTTTTAATTAGCGAAAAAATGCAAATTTTCTAAAATTGCCTTGCGCATCCAAATTTGCCAGAGAAGTATGATAATGATATTTTCTAATACTTTAGTGAAAATAATGTAGGGATTTGATTGAAGTTGGTATTATTAGTTGTACAGAAATAAGTTTTTGTTTCTATGGAGTTGCTGGTGTTAGTTTTCTTTGTTTTTCAGTAAAAATTAATTTTTTGAGCCAATGAAGAAAGCAATCGTAAAGTGCATGCTCGAATATTTAGGTAGTACATTTTATATTATGCAATTTGAATACAAATCAGAGCAAAACTGAAATCGAAGGAAATAAATTTCATGAGCAAAAAGGTAAAACTGAGAAACAACACATACAGAAATGGTCTAGTGGGGTTAAAACGGAGCGCACGGTTGATTTAAACATGCCACTGGGCTTTTAAAAATGGTGGATGGTGAAAAATGTTTAGTCTAAATGATTCACAGATGTTTATAGAATATTAAGATGTTACAATTCAATCATAGAAAATGTCATTTTCACCTAAAACCTCAATCCCAATATCCCTTAAAATATTTACATGGTATATGAAGCGTATATCATGAATTTTCTGGGAATAAATAGCCTGCGAAGTCGTCTTCGTTCATAATTAATTTTGTATGCTTTTGTAAAATTGGTAAACCATAAGAGAGAGACAAATACTACACAAAAAATGTGGATCCTTTTTAAAAGACGTTTATTTATTTCACATAACTGTTTTGTCCCATAGCCATTTCCGAAACATCTGATGTTATCAGTTTGAATTTTCGGATACTTCGGTTTTTTTTTTCTTTTTTTTAAGTGGTAAGCTCGTCTCTTTAGTGCAGTGGTACTGTGGTTGCTTATCAAGCGGGAGACCGGTTTCGATTCCCGGTACCGGCGTGGTGATTTTCTCCCGCTGGGAGACCTGGACCGGGGTACACTCAGCCTCGATAGGACCCTGAGAGGTCAATTGAGGAGCTACTTGATTGAAAAGTAGCGGCTCCAGGTTAAGGGGGCCGCATATACCGACCGGGAGGACCCGGGGCGCTGATCACGTCCCACCCTCCAGTACTGCCCCCACTCATGACGCCTGTTGTAGGCAGAGGTGGGGGACGCAGCGACCGGGCGGCAGACCTTGGCCCGACAATGGACTGTTGCGGCACGGAGTTTAATTAAGTTTAAGCTGCCATTCGCACGTTTCTCATGATCGTGTAAAGAGTATGGAATTTCTAAGCCAGCTTATAGCGATCCGTTTTAAACGTTTATCAGCCTCCTTGTACGTAAAAGGGCGCCAAAGAAAATCTAACTGCACCTCACATCTACGTCACATTATTTATCGTTGTACGTGGCCTTGCGAAGCCATGGCCATTTCATTGGTTGCTTTAGGCTACGGTGCAAGGATGCGCCAGTCCTGCTAAATAGTTGCACCAATAACCACAACAAAGGTTACAAAATGGCGTAGAAACGAAATATATGTTTACGCTCTTGATTGTATTGGCTAAAAGAGAAAGCGGTAGAGTGAGTGCATTCAGTTTGTCATACAGACCTTTTATCGTGATAGATAGCCCATGCCTTATCGCCTAGTTCAGGACACGCCTTTGAAAGGGTTAAAAGCTAAGTTGAAAACTTGATGAGCGCCCAGGTTAGCGAAATGTAGAATGTACAGTGTGAGAATATTTTCAAATTAAAACTTGAATGGTATTCATTAAATACATAGCAATACTTTACAACAAAAAATAAACAGAACTGTAATCTTACAGTGGTATCAATGCTTGTTGCTGCATAGAAGCAAACATAACTGAATAATAAATAAATAAAGCAAGCAAGCAGCATGTTTTACCTCTAATTCGAACTATAATAATTGGTCATTACACCTTTACTAACACATTGCTGATTATAGGAATACAACAGGATTATAGACAAAAATATTTTATTGCCGTAATATGCATGTCATATTCGGTAAACCATATACATATTTATCTCTAGTTTCTAAACTTGATCAGTCATTCATAACAAAAGAGTAATTTGCATTTAGTAGACGAATATAATCATCGGTGGATTTCTACGATGAGTGCCCACTTTCTGACGAGAATGTAGACCTCTTCCCCACTTTTCCTGGAACATGTTTATCCAGTAATTTACTATAACAACACTTTTGTGCACTGCCGTTGCAATTGCTGTAACAGTTCGATCAGCCTCCCACATACCCACGATACGTCCACTAGTAATTTCACTAGTATACGGCATGACTGGTTCTGAGACAATAAACATGCTTTAGTTTCAATAACA
Organism: Deroplatys truncata; assembly: GCA_030765065.1. Lineage (NCBI taxonomy): Eukaryota > Metazoa > Arthropoda > Insecta > Mantodea > Mantidae > Deroplatys > Deroplatys truncata. The sequence goes on from CM060984.1 coordinate 152,158,631, forward strand.
CCAGAAAAGGCAAAGGTATCAACCTCCCCTCTTTTCCCCCTTATTGCTGTGTTATCAAGCCACCACTTTCTGCAATAGGTAAGGTGAAGGACACGCTTCAAAAGATCCCAGAAAACGATACAAAATCCGCCGAAGATTTTCTTTGGTGCTGTTTGTACAAGAAAGTGTGTAATTAAACCATTCGGGTGTTTCAAAAAGAATATTTTCACAAGATTATACCTTCTTCATGAATGCAGGTAGAACCTTACGGCCAGTAAGTACACATAGAAATACAGGTTTTTATTGGCGCTAATTGAAAGTTGCTGGTGTACATGGTTCCTGGTAGGTATCGTCTTGGTGCAGCTAGCCTACTTAGTACCCAGTAGGCATAGAGTTGAGATGACACACAGCAGCAAAATCCATTTTGCATTCTCATTTCAACAAATGCAAATCAGTTATAATTGTGCAGCTGAGTTTCATCGAGAGTACAACACTCCAGAGCGTTAGATGATTGCACCAGCAGTTTCAACATACTGATTATGCAAGAAAAAATCCACGGGGTACCCCATGTGGCCCAACAAGGCATCAGCAGCAATGGCAGATTGGCCATAAACATCCTATGGATCTTGCATTGCGCCATTGCCCTCCAAGTTCGCTTGGTGTCCGAGTATGTGATTTGTTTGTAGTGTGCTTCCCCTTCCAACAACGGTGGGCAATCTACAATGCTGCATAGAAATACCAGTGGCTACAGTAAAACCAGACATACTCACACAAGCATGATATGAGTTGACTATCATCTAGATGTTTGTTGTGTGTCCCGTATTGAATATTTGTGAAATGCTTTTACATGATGTAAATGAAAACTGTGTATTCCTAACTTATTATAAAATGTATCCCAAAGTTTTATGTGCATGCATGTAAAAGATATAGCCTTGTGAAATCGGATGATTCTTTTTTAAACATCTAGTTGTATGAAGCACATAGAAAAGTAAGCTTTTGTAAGAATACTTTGTAGAAGAGCGGATAGAGAAAGTCATGTGTCACATCAGGTTCTTTCAATGAAGGGCAATGCAAGACCAGAAACGTACGCAAAGTGGCTGAGTACGCAGAAGTCGAATACCAAGCGTTATAGCGAGCTACACCTGTAGCAGAAGTCACAAGCAGCATGCTGATTGCAGCAGTTGTTACATAATAAGCCAACATTTACACCCGGGAAGACACGGTGACCTTGCTGAAAGTACAAGCGACCTCAACATTCCAAAAGTAACGTCAACAACACACACTCTGTGGTTTTTAAAGCGTGCATTAGTCACAGTTTGTGAAAATCCGGATGTTGTAGGGAAAATGATTCTTTCATACATAAGGTAATTATTGTGCTTCCAGCGTAACACTAGGCAGAGTAAAGAATTAGGTTGCGCTGAGTTTGCTACACATTTCTGCTTGTCAGTTGTAGCGCTTTGTCTTGTCCAATGGATGACATACGTCACTTGCCATGCTAGTTCGGTGACTCCAGAAAGTATTCGTCTCCATTCTAAAAATTCTAGCAGCCAATTTAACGGAGAGAAAATTCTCATTTTTAGTACACACTAAGAAGAAACAACATTACAGGTTAATATGTCCAGGCGTTTTTAAGAATTTTTAATGTTATTAGTTTTATACTACCTCGAAAATTGCAAGGATGTTTTATCTTCCTCTGTTACGTACACCTATAGTAAGCAGACGAATTTTTACAAAAAGGTTTGTGTGTTTACCTGCCTGCGAAAAGCATAACTAAAAAAGGTCGGTTAAATACCAAACTTGCTATTTAAATTCAGTATCCTCCAAATTTGCGACACGAGATTTTCAAGAAAATCTCCCCGCCCCAAACTACCCTTTACATGAAAAGATTGCCGTTAGTTTTTATTTTATGAAAGATGGCTCTTAACATTTTGATTGAAATACCACATGTTTAAGATATTTTCATGACATGAAATTTATATATTGAATTTTCTCGGAATAGCCTTGAAGTGCTCTTCATTTCGACTGCCTTTTGCTTAATTTGGAAACCGTAAGAGACAAAATATTACTGTACAAAATGTAGATAACGTTAAAGAATACAGTTTTTTTATTTAATCATTTCCGAGAAATTCCTTGTTATTGATTTATTTTCAGATATTAATTTCCTCAACTGGGAGGTCCTATAGTTTTTCTTTTCTTTCTTTCTCTCTCGTGGTCATGCAAAAACAAGGAATTTCAGAATCATTACGTAGCGATACGTTCTAAAACTGACCATCGCTTTGCCAACTGTATCATATAACAAAATGCGAGGTGAAAGTTTATCTGGATTAACAAGAAGTAGATAGAATAATGAGCTTTTGCAAAGATAGCTGGTAGAGGAGTGAGTAGAGAAAGTCATGTGAATGGCAACACAGAAGATTTTTCCCCTCGCTTTTAGTTCCATCACAAGCGCTTGTTAACCAGGAATAAATATTTTGAATGCATATTACAACTAGAGCTCGGCGCAATAGGCACTTAAAAATAATTTAAAAAAACTTCAAGTAAGCAGGCAAATTGGTAACAAGTTCAAAATAGGTATTAATGTAAGCACTGTCAGTAATGATAAGCATTGAAGTGGTACAATCATTTATTTATTCACCACTTAAAAACATGTTTACATGGCAGAACAGTGTGGAAATATCAAATAGTCATATCCTGTATACCATAATTATATTAAATTTATTAAATTGCATTACTAATAGTGTACTGTAAACTATAAACATCTCTTTAGATACAAAAAGCAAGTATTGTCTTTTTTTTGTCAGTACTGTGTTTTTGCCCACGTGGGAGATAGAAAACAATAAAGCCATCATATTAATGAACAAAGCGATGAACTTAATACTAAAATAATCGATTTCCTAATCATAAACCAATATTTTGTTTCAATTGACCATTTACGTACACTATTGGGCTAAGCAGCCACTGTTTTATTATCACACGAAACAACTCGACTGCTGACGTTAGGAAAGGAATTTCGGTGTTACAAACTTTATCAGACATGTTGTCAAGAATGGCTCTAGGCTCAGCACGTGAAATATTATTTGCAATACAAAGGTTAACATCACATTAACAAATGACATGAATAGATAGCCGCCAATAACAAAAAGAGAAATCACGTTAGGTAGCTTTGCCTTTGGAACAACTGCCCATTGTCATTGATGTTCACTTGTTAACTATTGTGTTAATCCTTGGGTTTGTACTTTGAATTTTCTTTCTAAAAATTAAAAATTCACACACATTTACACTCTCACTTATACTTCAAGGCTCTTAAGGAATAATCCTGGCTAAAAAAAAAGTTCCCACTCTCCAGCCGGGAATCGAACCTGGAACCTCTGGATAAAGCGATATAAGTTTTTATTACGCCCAAAAAGGAGTCTTAATATGCCCTTAAGTTAGGAAAAGGCACATCCTATGAAAATAAGCAATAATGGGCACTACGAAATTAGCATATTACCCAGTAAGCATGAAACATTTTTGCGTATACAAAGACTACGATTCTAAACAAAGAAATAAAATGGGCAAATGCCGTAGTAACATCATTGGTTTGTGGTTGAGCCTTTTTGCCTAATTAGAAATCATCGCAAGGTAGAATATATCGTAAGGTAACGTGGATAGAAAAATCACTTGGAGCTCAGTGGGTAGAGCACCTGAGTGCTGTGCGCGGGGTCCCTGGTTCGATTCCCGGCTCGGGGTGGGAATTTTTCTCTTGCCAAGATTATTTATTCCCTTCCAGAGTCTGGAAGTATGAATTAGAGCGTGAATGTGTGTGGCCTAATGAATAAAACGCAAGTTTACTAGAAACCCAACGACAAGGTTAACACCATTGCCTATAGATAAATATGTTCCAAAGGAAATGCCGCCGATAAAGCCATGTTACTAAGAAATAAAGAGAATTACTTGTTATATTCGTACATGTAATATACAATGAATACATGTGAATTTGTCATTGGTAGAAAATGTGGGAATGTATCGCGTAAGATTTTTTAAAAGTGGAGACGAACTTTTTGTGGAGTCATTGTATTTATTCAGTGATTAGGGTGACAGGCGTAGCTGTATTTTAATTATCTGATTTCTCTTATTTGGGTCTGTAATAACTTGTGCCTTGTTCATATCGTGGGGCATGCACAATCCAGGGGCTCATACACTCACTGTCGCTCGTGCGACAAACATTCATTCGTGCCGTAATCATCAAGATTAACACTTGTTGCATAAATTACTGTTATAGATTTTTTACTGTATACAGCAAGCACTCCAATTATCCGCGATAATAAGGGATTTATATGATCCGGATGAGCAGCAATCGGGATCATTAGGTTAGCAATGAAAATCAGTCCAGCAACTCGTTACTATAATTTGAAAGTACGTAGGTTGCCAATGTGTTATAAGAACAAAAGTTACAAGTATGTGAACACAAAGTTATTAACTACTTTTGCAATGAATCTTTGGAGTTAATTATACTGCACTATTTTGGAGTTATATTGCATTACAGCAGAGTATTTGTATGTATACATTGAAAAAAAATTCTGATGTGTGTACACTCACATGTCTTTCTCTACTCTTGTACAAACTATTTTTACAAACGCTTATTCTCCATATGCTTCATGCTAATCGAGATGTTAATCTTATTGCTAATTTTCTTGTAGGTGCAAGGGGAATTGGTAGGCTTTAAGCGACAGTCAAATATTTTAAGAGCCGGTTGTTATGTGGAGCATTCCATTCTCTTTGTATGTCCAGGACATAAAAAAAATGAATAACGAATTCCCATTTGAGAAAAAGTATAAGTATTGGAAAATTTAAGGGAATAACAAGGAATATCTCGAAAATTGTTTACTCAATAAAAAAAATCATATGACATAAATTGTGTACTTTAACGCGATCTACATTTTTTGTGTAGTAAAATTTTGTCTATCTCTTATGGTTTACCAGTTATGCAAAAGTCGTTCACACTGAAGAATACTTTTGGAGACATTCCCAGAAATTTCGAGATATACATTTCATTTGTCATGAAAATATCTTAATATGATATTTTAATCAAAATCGTTAGAGCCATTTTTGAGAAAATAAAAATTCTCGAAAAATGTTCCATGTAAAGGGTAATCGGGTGGGAAGATACTGAACCTAAATACTAAGTTTGGTGTTTATCCGACTGTTCGTTTCTGAGTTATACTGTTCACACACAGTCACACACACGGACATGTTTCCAAAAATGCTTTTTTTGGATTCAGGGGGCCTCACAACATATATTTCCGGTGAAATCTCGTATCGAATTTTTGGGTGGAATACAATACTTCCCCTACTTACTATACGTAGTAGAGAAAGTAAAAAAGCCAAAGAAAAGCGTTTGGAATTTGAATAATTTGCGTTTCGTTGTGTATAAGGTTTTGAGTGGCTTCAAGTTAAAAGCAATAGAGCTGTATATTTTCGTAACTCATTAAGGTAATATATCTGTGAAATTTGAAAAATCCAGAGCGTATAAGATATCTTGCTGATATTTGTGCCAGGTATTACAGAGTAACAGCTATGTTTTTGCCATGTTTCACAATTTTAGCTTGCGTGGTTATTTAAATATTTGTTATTGAGTAAATTCATTGTTTTAATCAAAATGCTCCACACGATACATTTATCAAAATATTCACATCAAAAGTTCAGGTTTTACAGTTAATAAGTTCTATCATATTCGATTTTTGTATTAACCCCTGATTATCATAGAAAACATTTTACTTTCATTTTCTCGAACATTCTTGTTTTTACTTTCTCTACTACGTATAGTAAGTAGGGGACGTATTGCATTCCACCCAAAAATTCGATACCGGGATTTCACCGGAAATACATGTTTTGAGACCTGCTGAATCCAAAAAAAGTATTTTGGGGAACACGTCCATGTGTGTGTGCGCGCGCGCGTGTGTGTGTGTGTGTGTGTGTGTGTGTGTGTGTGTGTGCGTGCGCGCGTGTGTGTGTGAGAGAGAGAACAGCATAACTCAGAAACGAACAGTCGGATAAACACCAAACTTGGTGTTTAGGTTCAGCATCTTCCAGAGATGCGACACGAAGGTTTTCAAGAAAATACCCCACCCCAGATTACCCTTTACATGGAATATTTTTCGAGAATTTTTATTTTCTCAAAAATGGCTCTAACGATTTTGATTAAAATATCATATTAAGATATTTTCATGACAAATGAAATGTATATCTCGAATTTTCTGGGAATGTCTCCAAAAGTATTCTTCATTGTGAACGACTTTTGTATAACTGGTAAACCATAAGAGATAGACAAAATTTTACTACACAAAAAACGTAGATCGCGTTAAAATACATAATTTATGTCATATCCATATTTTTTGTTTAGTGAACCATTTTCAAGATATTGCTTGTTATTCCCTTAAATTTTCGAATACTTATACTTTTTCTGAAATGGGGATTCGTTATTCATTTTTACTTTCTCTACTACGTATAGTAAGTAGGGGAAGTATTGTATTCCACCCAAAATTTCGATACCGAGATTTCACCGGAAATACATGTTTTGAGACCCCCTGAATCCAAAAAAAAAGCATTTTTGGAAACATGTCTGTGTGTCTGTCTGTGTGTGTGTCTGTGAACAGCATAACTCAGAAACGAACAGTTGGATAAACACCAAACTTGGTATTTGGGTTCAGTATCTTCCAAGGATGCGACACGAAGGTTTTCAAGAAAATTCCCCCACCCCAGAGTACCCTTTACATGGAAGATTTTTCGAAAATTTTAATCTTCTCAAAAATGGCTCTAACGATTTTGATTAATATATCATATGTTTAAGATATTTTTATGACAAATAAAATGTATATCTTGAATTTTCTGGGAATGTCTCCAAAAGTATTCTTTATTGTGAACGACTTTTGCATAACTGGTAAACCATAAGAGATAGACAAAATTTTACTACACAAAAAATGTAGATCGCGTTAAAATACACAATTTATGTCATACATTTTTTTTGTTGAGTGAACCATTTTTGAGATATTGCTTGTTATTCCCTTAAATTTTTCAATACTTATTTTCTCAAATGGGAATTTGTTATTCACTTTTTTGTCTTGGATATGCAAAGAGTTATAATCTGTGGCAAAGGGAATGGTGCTGCACCTAGCAACCAGCTATTAAGAGATATGTATGTGCTTAAAGGCTACTGTTTTTCTATATTGCCCTTGTAAATATATTTTCCCCTACATCTACAAGAAAATTAGCAATAAGATAGAGTTTGCAAATGTTTATCTCGATTAACATGAACTAGATGGAGAATAAGCGTTTGTAAAAATACTTTGTACAAGATTAGACAAAGTCATGTGAGTGTAACACATCAGATTTTTACTTTCTCTACTACGTATAGTAAGTAGGGGAAGTATTGCATTCCACCCAAAAATTCGATACCGAGATTTCACCGGAAATATATGTTTTGAGATCTCCTGAATCCAAAAAAAGCATTTTTGGAAACATGTCCGTGTGTGTGTGTGTGTGTGTGTGTGTGTGTGTGTGTGTGTGTGTGTGAATAGCATAACTCAAAAACGAACAGTCGGATAAGCACCAAACTTGGTATTTAGGTTCAGTATCTTCCAGAGATGCGACACGAAGGTTTTCAAGAAAATCCCCCCCACTCCAGACTACCCTTTACATGGAAAATTTTTCGAAAATTTTAATTTTCTCAAAAATGGCTCTAACGATTTTGATGAAAATATCATATGTTTAAGATAATGTCATGAGAAATGAAATGTATATCTCGAATTTTCTGGGAATGTCTCCAAAAGTATTCTTCATTGTGAACGCCTTTTGCATAACTGGTAAACCATAAGAGATAGACAAAATTTTACTACACAAAAAATGTAGATCGCCTTAAAATACACAACTTATGTCATATACATTTCTTTTGTTGAGTGAACCGTTTTCGAGATATTGCTTGTTATTTCCTTAAATTTTCCAATACTTATACTTTTTCTCAAATAAGTTATTCATTTTTTATGTCCTGACATGCAAAGAGAATGGAATGCGCCACATAGCAAGCAGCGTTAAAATATTTGACTATCGCTTAAAAGCTACCATATTCCCCTTGCATCTACAAGAAAATTACCAATAAGATTGACATCTCGATATCTCGATTAACATGAAGCATATGGAGAATAGGCGTTTGTAAAATTAGATTGTACAAGAGTAGAGAAAGTCATGTGAGTGTAACACATCAGATTTTTTTGACTATCGCTTAAAGCCTACCAATTATTATTATTATTCCCCTTGCATCTACAAGAAAATTAGCAATAAGATTAACATCTGGATATCTCGATTAACATGCATATGGAGATTAAGCGTTAGTAAAAATAGTTTGTACAAGAGTGGAGAAAGTCATGTGAGTGTAACACAGATTTTTTGTAATTGAAGTATTATTTTAAAAAACATATTCATTTTTAGTGACTTTCAAGATCCAGTATAACTTTTTTAAACAAATAAGAAAAAAAATTGAATCGGGGCATTAACAGTATGGAAAAATGGTGAAAAAAGTTTTGCCAAAAAACAAGGTAACTTGGGCGCGACTATTAATAAGCATGCGCCTCTCCATTTGAAACTTCACTGTATTGTTTAAATACGCCATGTTAAAAAACAAAAACAAAAAACACCACGTCGTGTCATTTTATTATGAATTTTTTTTCTTTTTAATTTTCACAATTTTTGGCCAAATTTATGGATGTATCACTCTTTCACCCAGCAAAGGTTTTCAAAACTGGATAAAACCATTATATGCTTACGGAATGACAAAGAACTTTGTGTGTGTGTGTGTGTGTGTGTGTGTGTGTGTGTGTGTGTGTGTGTGTGTGTGCTGTTACCAACCCTTATTTTCCACTTTTCAGCCACAGTTGTGGATTACACGCTTTGTAGATCATTAATAATTTATAACAAGAAATTAATGCATTCTTGCTCTTGTGATCACTGACAAAGAGCGGCCTAGCGAGAAGAATTAATCCTCCACTTCGAATTTAAAATATTATTATTATTATTATTATTATTATTATTATTATTATTATTATTATTATTATTATTATTATTATTATTATTATTATTCGTAATCAGTTCTTTATGCGGACTCGTAACAATCGCCAATAAAATGAGTTTTTTGAATTTTAAAGTCTATAGTGGTTTCATTCTGGCCAGTCAAGGTCTCGCATGGTAAACCCTACTCTAGCTCAATATATTATCTTTTCTACAGTTTCCCCCTCCAGCCCCTCCCTTTTTCTAAACTTCTGACTAGAGTTACTTTACTGTCTCAACAATACTTCTGTACTGCAAAGGCCCAGGGGAACTAAGGGCTGGAGGGACGGTTGCAAAGCGGAGGATTTTGGCTTTAGTGGTCGGCGAAAATGAAAACACTATATTGCTATTGAATGGCAACCAACGGTTATTATACCAGTGTCGCGCCAGTCGCGGCGACTAGATACAAGATGCATCAGATAAACATAAATACTACAAATGCGCGATCGACAAAGCTTGGGCTCATGGTATAGCATTTTCTAATACTGGTAACATTATAGCAGGCTAAGATGCATTAATATTAATATCCAGTTGGAGTATGACAGATTAGCCACTGTCGGAATTACAGAGCGATGTTGCCGATGTGTACAACGTATGACCATTTTGCTTGTGTATACCAGAAATTTGCAGCGCAATCCAAAACTAACAAGATGATAACGGTCACAAATGACAGAGGGAATAACAGAAGGGAAAAAAATGAAACTCAATTGCAATCTGAAACCAAAAGCTTAAACGCGGAGAATGGATGCAACCAAGGTTAATTTAGCATCGGTAACTCCGGCAACATAGCCTTGATTACCACAGCAAAGGACCTGCCGTGCTCACTTTTTTTCTTTCCGACCGCAGCACTACAGTAGCATTTAAGCAAAAGACGACTTGTGACTGAACTCATAACAGGGAAGTGGGAGAAGCGTTGCCTGATTGGATTAGAAAGCTAGTCAAGTTGTGTGAAAGCACATACTACGATGTATAATATGCAACATGCTACCCGTCATAGTTTAGCTTGCGGCAAAGGTCCTTCCCGCGTTCTAGGGGTACCATGCTAGCCTCCAGTTCCTGAAGTCGCGGGTTCAAACCCGGCGGAGGGCGATGGATTCTTTTCGGGCGTAAAAATCTTTAGCATGGCTTCCTTTGAAAGGGAAGTAATGCCGGTGGTCCCGTGTCGTGGATTTACAGCACGCAAAAGAACTTCAAGCCTGATAAGCCTCTGAGCAACATTTCCGAATTTTCACGCCCAATATAGAATGGGGCGCAAAGAACGTCCATAAATAAAACTCAACTTAATTTTTATTTTTTTAATTTGTTTTTTTAATTTTTATTTATTTATTTTTATTTGTTTATTTATTTATTTTTTTGTGGCGAAGGGAAAGGAGGATGGTAGAACCTTACTGGCTAGAGCTAAACGGAAGGAAAGTTGCTATAGAAACTGCACGGAAACATTCGCTAGAACCTTTCAGCAACTGTCACAAGTTTCAGCTTGTTTAAAATAAACTATGTCCCACCCCAACTCTCAAAATCAGAATTCTGCAGTAAATGTGACGCGATTGAATGAAAAGACTTAAAATGCCGTTTTAGTAATTGCTTAAACTTGATCACTTATCCTGATTATGTCTCCAAAAAGTTGTCTATGACCCTGCCTGACAGGTCACAGTCATGACACAAAGTGAGTTTGTATTTTGTTTACATTAGAACGAAAGGGAGGTCCATAGGCTCCTTTTTTTTTAATTGTTTCATTTGTATAGCCCTCTTTAACTTCTATGGTCATATTGGAAGCTCTGACTTTAGAAACAACTAATGGTGTTACTAATTCGTTGATTTTATTTTATTAATTTTCATTATGAAAGGCGCGCGCGCGCGCGCGCGCGCACACACACACACACACACACACACACACACACACACACACACACACACACACACACATGCTTACACATTCATTCATTCTTCCAGATTCTGCAGAGGGTAGAATGATTCTAATTAAAGAAAACAAATTCCCCCTCTCCTGCAGGGAATCGAATCCGGGACCTCTGGATGGAGAAGAAAGAATGCTGATCACAGAGGCAATTCATAGATTCTTATTAGTATAGGCAATTTTTAATATGAGAGAGCTGAATTAATTAGAATAGATTTTTATTCACTGAAAATGTACAATATGTATATATGGCTTCTTCAGAATTTGCATATAGATACTTTATAGAAAATATATATAATAATTATATACTTGGTTACTACAATCTAAATGTATACATAAAAAATAATATGTTGCACTATAATGTCCATATTATAACTGAAGTAATGAGTGTACTACATATTAGCTTCTAGAAAATCATTTATATTATAACATGGCACTTTAATAACCATTTTTGCACTTTCAACTTGAAAATTTTACCTGAAAATACTTTCAAAGATCTAATTATCTTACTGTATACAATTACTCATTTATGGAATACACTGCTAAGTGTTCTAGTGAGTTGATGACACTGCAAATGCTAGAATCGGTAGTTATGCAGTACTTATCTCTCACATAAGTTATGGTATTGCAGTATGGGGGAATATTACGTAAATAGAAATGGAAAAAGTTTTCAATTACAGGAAAATTTCATCTAAATAATAGGCAAAATAAATAATAAACAAACGTGTAGAAGCTTGTTTAGGAATCTAAACATTTTAACTGCTCCATGCATATATGAAAGTACAAAACCTGTGGTACATAAAAGAATTAAAAAAATTGTAATATACTCACTTATAGTTTGAGGAATAATGCCAATTACTTCAAAACAATCCTAAGGGGAACATTGAATAATCGTGCAACTGAAATTGTAAGAAGGGAATTATTCAACAAACTACCAAATGAAATAAAGAACACAAACCAAACTAAAGCAGTGATGAAAACCATAAAAATCTGATGTGTTACACTCACATGACTTTCTCTACTCTTGTACAAACTATTTTTACAAACGTTTATTATCCATATGTTTCATGTTAATCGAGATATCGAGATGTTAATCTTATTGCTAATTTTCTTGTAGATGCAAGGGCAATTCCTAGGCTTTAAGTGATAGTCAAATATGTTAAGAGCTGTTTGCTATGTGGTTCTCTTTGCATTACCAGGACAAAAAAAAAAATGAACGAATTCCCATTTGAGAAAGAGTATTGGAAAATTTAAGGGAATAACAAGCAATATCTCGGAAATGGTTCACTCATCAAAAAAAATGTATATGACATAAATTGTGTATTTTAACACGATCTACATTTTTGTGTAGAAAATTTTATCTATCTCTTATAGTTTACGAATTATGAAAAAGTCATTCACAATGAAGAATACTTTTGGAGACATTCCCAGAAAATTCAAGATATAAATTTTATTTGTCTTGAAATTTATCTTAAATATATGAGATTTTAATCAAAATTGTTAGAGCCATTTTTGAGAAAATTAAATCTGGGGTGGGGGGGGATTTTCTTGAAAATCTTCGTGTCGCATCTCTGGAAGAAACTAAATACTGAACCTAAATACCAAGTTTGGTGTTTATCCGAATGTTCGTTTCTGAGTTTTATGCTGTTCACAGACTGACAGACACACACACGGACATGTTTCCAAAAAATGCTTTTTTTGGATTCAGGGGCCTTAAAACATATATTTCCAGTGAAATCTTGGTATCGAATTTTTGGGTGGAATACAATACTCCCCCTACTTACTATACGTAGTAGAGAAAGTAAAAATATACTTAACTGAAAATGTATTTTATAGTATAGAGGAATTTAAATATGGAAAAGTTATGTAAAACTTTTGTGTATCATGTAAATAAGTTGTATTGACATGTCCTTTAAATGTATTTAAAACAATGAAAATAAAATGAAATGAAAAAAGTTTGAGTGTTGTAAGCATGAACATTTTTATTCCTTTTAAAGTAATGCATATTGTTATGTAAAAGGAAATGGTAATCTCATTAAAGGTTGGTTTATTTTGAGCATGGTTTGGTATTTGCTTGGTACTATCTCAAGTATTAGATATACTAAAAGTAAGAAAGAGATAGAAATAACACTCAGGGACCATGACTAAGAAGTGTATTAATGATTAATTTATGATAAGGAATTTTAGTTTTTACCAGAAAACTTTGGACTCCCCCTCCAAACTTGAAGGTACTATAGCAGTATTTAGGTTAAGGTTATGGTAAGCTGTATCAGAATACATATCCATGCATAATGGACACCCATTCATTGTTAATAACAAACATTTTCATTCTTTTCTTTTTAGTTACATTTTTACCCTGTCTTTAACTGCAGTGGTTTTATTGGCATCTTTTCCTTTGGAATATATTGCCTATAGGCAATGGTGTTGACTTGTATTTGCTTATCATTGGGTTTTCTGGTAATCTTTGGGTTTTATTGATTAGATCATGCACCCATTCACACTTCCAGACTCTGGGGAGGATAATGAATAATCTTGATTTTAGAAAAATTCCCACCCCCAGCCGGGAATCGAACCCGGGACACCTCACAGGCAGGTGCTCTGCCGACTGAAGCAAGCCCCTTTTTTCTTATTCCCTCCATTGTATTAATTTTACCTCCCCCCTTCTTAGGTAAATTATTTTTAGGGTTGCTCTGACCTACTTTAGTAAAAAAATGTCATGCATGCCTAGGGCTTAAAACATGCTCAGAACTTCTCGAATTTCCTTAAATTATAAATTATTAAACTGTGTTAACAAGTATCTATATATAACTTTTTAACTCAAGCTGTGTTTTAGATGCTGCCATTTATGGAAATGTACTACCTACTCATTATTGAGAAAGTAAAGATAATGCTTTAATGCAGGAATATGAACTTCTCAGCATATGTTGAAATTCTGCAGTACCTCTATATCTTAGAGCTATTAATACTAGAAGTTCTATTTTGTTTGTTTACATGTACACTTTAAGATTTTTTCTTAGCCTGATTTACTAACCATTACTTTTGTTTTCAGGTGGGAGCAGAAAGGCAAGTTTCGTTTGACAATGGATTGGATGGATCTGTAGCTGAAGATTGCTTTTTCGCAATGCGGGCTTACAAGGAAGGCTACTCATTCAACTTTGTTGAAGGGGAAATGTGGGAGAAGTCACCATTTTCTTTGTGGGATTTTGTTCAGCAACGAAAACGCTGGTTGCAGGGCATTCTACTGGTTGTTCATTCCAAAGCCATTCCCTTGCGTCATAAGCTTTTGCTTGGAATATCCTGTTACTCGTGGGTCACTATGCCACTGTCCACATCTAATGTGGTGCTAGCTGCCCTATGCCCCATACCCTGCCCACCCCTTATGGATTTTGTTTGTGCTTTCATAGGTGCAGTCAATATTTATATGTACGTGTTTGGTGTTGTGAAGTCCTTTTCACTGTATCGATTTGGAATGCTCCGATTTTTTCTGTGCATTTTTGGAGCTCTCTCTACAATTCCATTCAATATATTGATTGAAAATGTAGCTGTTATATGGGGTCTGTTTGGTCACAAACACAGATTCTATGTAGTTAACAAGGAAATCAAACCACCTATTACAGTGTAATGCAATAGCATTACAGTGAAGGATTGCTAAACGTTTTAGCACTTGCTCTCATCTTATAGAGGTTTAGCTAAATGTTGCAGCCTGGAAAGGTTACACTGAGAGCTGCTGCAGCAAAGAAAGGAATTTTGGGTGTTTTCAATAGACATTCCACTAGCAAGATGAACAGAAAAACAGAAGTTTAATATAAGGAAAAAAATCTGCTTTGATAAGTTTCTCTTCAACAAATGAGACCAGGTAAAGTCAAGAGAGCTTGATTATAGATGCAGCTTCCTCGGAGTATTCCAAAATTGTTGATTCTTGGTAATTTTAAAAACAAAGTTAATTGTGTTGTGTTTGAAAATATTGTTTTTTCACTGACTGAAAAACTGTATCTTGTACAAAAAGTATTCCTCCATCTTGCAGTTTTATAACTACTAAATAATTTTAGATAAGTTATTTGTTATCAATTTCTCCAACTTACATTAACTTACTTTTTCATTTCAGTACTGGAAATATTTATTTCATTACCTGCAATATTTCTGCAGTTGACCCATTCAGATGTCATGCAATTGAAAATTCGTATATATTGTTCTGAAATATAAATATTGTATTTGCACATATGTATATATATGTAGCCACTGTTGGTATAAACTTTTCAACCATTGAAAATAAGCTGTCATAATCTATGGCAAAAGAGATTGCAAAACACTTGTAAAAGTCATGAGGCTTGATGATAATGAATTGTATTGGATAACAATCGAGCATCAGCTCTTGTTTTCAGCTCCTCTATGATATAGATGAAACTCTAAATGGCTCCATGATAAAATCCACACTACGAATTAAGTTTCTTCTCGCTTGTATATTTTGTTACCAGAAACAGTTGCACATTAGTTAAATGGACTGGTGGTAGAATTCTGTGAGAGAGTTCACAGAAAACTGTTCCATGATAAAATTGCAATAATAGAAGCCATATGTAAAAGTAACTTAAATTATGCAGAATCAATAAGAGATAATCAAAAGATGTGTCGATAATAGTTTATATTTTACTGCAAATACCTCTAATAAGTTTCCCCCCCTTTTTTTTCCCTTTTGTTTTTCTTTTCTTTCTTGGAGTAACATATCTTAGACTAGTATCATTGCCGTGGAGGATTTACATGTCTTTGAATGCCCTGAGAAACATCTGTTACAATACACTTTAACTATCGCTGTCGCCAGTTCCACTGTGGCACATCTTTTCCAGGACTTTCTGTAACAGCAGGGTTTGTCTGAGTGGGATAGGCATTACTAAGCTCTTTACTATCTGAAGCCTCTGGTTCTATAAATTCTGCTCCTCCTGATTTCTGTCTTTTACACCTGTTCATCTGCAAAGTCATACTCTTTCTCTTTAGAGATCTTCTCAAGGGATACAAACTATCCTTTGGCTCACTGTCAGCACAGTCCTTGGAAGGATTCTTCTTTTTCATTGCAGGAATCTCCAGTAGTTCATCCTGACTTACATTGCAAACATAAGGCCACTTAACAGGCTTCCTTGAACTACTGTCTTTTCGTAAAGTTTGTCGGAATTCGTGAAACTGTTTAACAGCCTGTTTCTCCTTCCTCTGCTGTTGCAGAGCAGAACGTAAGAGTAATATTATGGCATAATATTTCAAAATCCTTTTCCCAATGTTTCAGTCACATGGCATTTAGCAAGTGGTAATATACAGTAGCAGTATAAAGAATTAGCTTCTAAAGTAGAGGTCCTCTTAGTTTGCAATACATAAATATATCACTTCTTCAGAAACATATGAAAACAAAAAGTTAGTTACCTTCCTGAGTTGTTGATGCAGATAGATACATTTACATAGTTCATAGGTGCAGATTGTTACTTTTGTTTTTCTTTCTTTTATTTCTTGTTATAAAGTTTTTGTTTTAAAATTTTAGCGGCATACCAAACATAATCGTTGCCTCATATTGAGGCTGGTATCTCTTGTTCCCTTTCATTACAATTTGATACTGCATAAATTTTCAACACGTGTGTTATTTCTACTACAAAACAAACTGCTCAGTAAACATCTTGCCACAACAACAATACATACCAAAGAATTGGCATTCTCTCTTAAAATTCCTACAGGAAAATATTTTAGTGCGAGCTGGAAACTTTTATGTTTATCGTCGTGCAAGGATTTCAGAAGTGAAAGCATTTGTCATGTGAAGCCTACAAAGCAGAATGAGGAGAATCCAAGACTTCAGAATTCTATTTGTGTTCCTTTACATCTGTGGGTAATCGTATCAAAACATCCAATTTGATATTTACCTGGTAACTGAGGGAAACTACAAATGACTCTTTAAGTCATATTGGCTGGTGCATGATATTTGAACTTGAGACCTTCTTATGCAAGTTGCAGATATTATCGCCTGAGCCATCTCGCTGGGAATTTGCAAGTAATTAAAGGAATAAAAAAATAGAAGTTATGATACTCAGTGTTTTTTAATTTGTGAATAAAATATCCAATACAAAAACATAAAAATAAAAAAAAAAAATGAAAAAATTGGGATGCAAAGGATAATTGGTTGAGATGCATTTGTGAATCTTTACTACTTGCTAAGAGTTTTGGATCTGCATTATTCACAAACTAGCAAACCTGTACAATCAACATTTAATGAAAAGATGGTTCTCGTCACATCATTTCTAGGCAAAAGTTCTTAAGTAAATTTTAATTGCAGTTATTTTTTTCTCTTTAAATTTCGATTTTTGTGGAAAGTATGCACTCCAACTGGAAGGCACAAAAAGTGACACAGCCTTATATAGATGTATTGCTTTGATAAGGTTGCCAAGCTAGGATAGTCCCAAATTTTAGTTGAGAAAAGATTATTTGGTCAGTTAAATAAAAACCTGAGAGTTTTTATATTGTATGTTGTATAGATATTGTGAAATTATTTAAATTGAACTACATCTGAGTGATATTTCCTATATTGCAAGATAGATAAATTATCTTTCGGTTCCGTTTTAATTATTTCTGGTTGTTGGATCGTTCACTCCTTTATGTGTTTGAGTGAAAGTGAATATGAAAAGTTAAGGTATGTTTCTTCCGCAGCAATCCCACAAGAAGTTTTAATTTTACTTTAGATTTGCAAGTGATGAACCAAACTTAAAGGACATTTAATTTGTCAGTTTAAGAAAAAAATGTAAATTAATATAAAGATAGCTATTTTTATAAAATAAATTATTGAAATTTAAATCTAACCTATTAAGAGCTATGGCTAGCTCTTGCACAGATATTCATAAAACAAATTATTGTTAGTGGTAGCAAGGCAAGGTAAATTAAATTTCAATATTTCCTTTTGCTTTATTGGTGAAAAGTAATGTGATGTCATAAAAGTGGAAATTGTTCCCAAGTGTTATAAACTAATTTGCATTTTAAAAAGCAAAGTACCTTGTGCAGCCAGATTCTGAAAAGCACAGGGCAACAAACCTAAAATTGATGACATTTATAATAAACAAAATTTAAGCGCAAACTTCTTTCTAATCTGTAAGATTTTTGTTAACCCGAGATACTGTAGTAATTTACTTGTTATAGACTGCATATCTTTAATAGGAACTATCTAGTGCTAGGAAGGATTGGTTTTTGCTCATAATTCTTCTAATCTGTTCCTATTCATTTTCATCCCAGTTTAATGGAAAAAATTACGCCAACCCTATGCTTTGAGGGCTTCTATGTTGGTTGACAAATGACTGTCATTCTAGAAATCAGAACCTTAAAGCAAAATTTAACTTTTTTCCTAAATTTTGGTTCTAGGCTAAGACATTCTCCTACTAGAGAATGCAACTATATTTCACTGAATCAATTGACAATGCTGTCATAAGCTGAAAATTGCAAAATGTATGATTTAATGTGCATAAATTCTTGTGTGTAATATTTTTGTGTACATTGGTATTCAGAATTATCTAAGGGAAAGAAAATATATTCAGGAATTCTGAAATGTACTAGATAAGATTTATAATGCTAAATGCAGCAAAAATTAAAAACAATGACACAAATGTGCATATATCAAACAACACTATATCAAGCTAACATACAGCTAGCTCTTTTTTTTTAATTCTTTCTTTTCCCATTCCCCCCCCCTTTTCAATCTGTGTGATCTTGTATATACATATGTACTTCTATGCTTGAAAAATACAGAGTGGAAGAGGTATGAATACCAAATATGTAGGTTGAAGGTGTAAATTGATCAGAAAATTGCAGTCCTTTAAATAATTATAAAGAGTAAATGAGTGTTCATGTTTGTCAAGTGCTCGGAAAGTAAAATAATTTCTCTCTAATTTGTCTCTGATACTAGGTGTTTATTTAAAGTTGCAAATCTAAAATGAGTGATAAATCTATAAATTTAGTATATGGTATGCTGAATTATTACGTTAGCCTCTTCACAGTGGCTTGTTTAGTCTCTCTTTCACCAAAATAATATAGAGTTGCTAGTAAAATAGATCGTAAATAATATGTTAACACGTTTCAAGAAGTGAAGGAACAAATTTCCAGAAAGGCTGGACTGTTATTTGCCTTAACATACATAAATAGGAATGATATTTTCAGAACCTTTGGTCTTTTTAAGACCTTCCTGATTCAATTGTGGAATTTTAGCAGTGTTTACTGGCTAATATAATGTAAGTTTTAATTGATGTTAACTTTTTTTTTATCATAAATAAGTGCACATATTGTTTGGTCAGAGTCTTGAAACAGTGGAAGGGGGAGAGTGCAAGGTCGGTGTGGCAGCTATCACAAACAGCTGCCACAGGAAGCCGACTTGGGTGCAAGCAGCTCGTTTTCTACCTCCCCCTATCCACTGTCTCAAAAATTACTGAACAAAGTATACTATTAGTTTTTAATTTGTTTAGGCTATAAAATCTTAGTTATTTAACCACTTTCTTTATAGTGGAATTTTTTTCTGATTTTGAGGTATTTATATCAGTCATAAACTGAATTCATTTCAAGCTAATGGTAGATCATTCAACACATCTGCTTTGATTGGAAATACTTGTAAGCACATTTTAATAACTTGATCCTGGAATGAAGCACTGGAGATTAGGCTCCCTTGTACAGACAGCAAATTGCTTCCATAGTACTATTGTTTACATCCATTACAAGCAAATTTCCCTTAACATTACCAACGAAGATGAATGAACTTCTGCATGCAGTGGTAAAGACAGACATCATCAGTACACTCAACCAGTTTAAATACAGTATTGATCTACAGTGCACATGTTTCACCATGCTAAGGTGCTTCATATTCTTTCTGCAGATCTCTTTGCCTTTGAACTTATGCTAACACTATAAACAGAGTATTGGCAGAAAAAAACGAAAGGAAATAGACAAGTAAGATATTTTCCTCTACATGCATCTCTGAAATTTTTGGTACTCTACCCTTCCATCTGTATGATTAGGGCCCAAAGATGATTTACCTGAAAACATACCTCTGTATTATTTGCCTTGCATTATCTAGCAAGCATTTGATCAAACTATTAGACTTATTTGGGCAGCAAAATAAGTGTAATCTAATGGAATGATGTTTGATATTGTCGCTCTTGTAATCCACTATGTTTGAAAAATAACAGCTTTTCAGGAGGAGTGGAAAGGTTACTCAAACAGTTGTTGTAGGTTTACAATACTTTAATTTATGAGCACTAAAACAATAATTTCATGACTATTACTTCAGTAGATGTGTTCTAAAATTCTGATTCCACAGTATTAAAATCTAATTTGTTAAAAAGGGATTTTACATAGCAGATTTTACAAGAGTGACAACATACAGGCTTGCAAGTGATTGTATCATGTAAAAGTACATTCTTAGGCTTCTCATTGCTGATGAAATCCTAGGAAATTAGTTATAAATATATGTTTTTAAGAATTACATCTCAGCATATTTACAATATGCTACATAAGAACAGATTGCAGAGTATATGCATTGAACATGAAAGATCTCATTTTGAGCTCTTTTTGTTAATTCAAGAGAAAAAAAAAAGCATAACCATATTGCTTCATTAAACAACATGCAGATTAAGAAGGCAATCCTATTTATATTATGTTATTAGACTAAGCGATTATGACTGGGTTTCAGTGTAAGAGGCAGCATATTGGCATTGCCCATTGGCAAAGTGAATTAGGCATCTATTTGTTGCTGTCATTTATTTTCAGTAGTAGAAACTTCTAGGCTCTATGTATGTGTCTTCTTAACTTGTATGAATCATGGTGTCATGGCCAAAAGGGGTACCCACAGTTTTTACTTTTTGCTGACAATGATGTATATAGGTGTTAAAAAGTCCCAACACTTTTCCTTGTTACTGTCCACACTGGCTATATAAGTACCAACCACATATTCTATTGAAACAGTTCCATAAAAACTCTCATGGTGTATGTACAACAATCTTAAAAGGTTGTTTTCCTTATAAACAAAAGAAAAACCACAAAACATCTTTATTTTTTATTTAATAACACTTTTCTGCTGTACTGTTGATTAAGCTTTAATATGAGTGGTTTGAATAATTTACAATGCTGTGCTTTATTTTATAAATTATCTTCTTTTGTCATTTAATTCTTTGATTATCAAATGCCTTATGATTATGAAAATAATATAAATTCTCCTAAGTTTTTTGAGGCTCACCATGTAGTAGCACGAATATACAAAAGTTTGTGTATTTTATGAATGATAAAAACCTTCAAAATGTTTCATATCATAAAATATGAAATTTTCAGAAAATGTAATGTTTATTTCAAAAATAACACAGTATTCTCTTTAATATAACGAACAAGTTGTGTTTGTAGACTTGTCATAATGCGTATAGTGATTTATTTTTGGGAACATGTCGGTAGTTGTTAGATACCATTGTTGCTTGTAGTTATTATCACATTATGATACTGTTTTAGTGATTATTGATGAAATAAAAAGATTAATATAAAAAGTGGCATATTTGAATATTATAATTCAGCATTGTTAGGAATACCGTAATTCTTGTTTACAAACTAATACATACAAAAACAAAAAGAAATGGGTACAGAAATCACATAGAGAAAATGTAATACTTCATTCAACTACAATTTCCCATGAAAGTAACACTCTGCCAGATGTAAATTGCATCTGTCATTGGTTTATTTTCCATTTCAATAACTGAACTTTTCTGGGGGGTGGGGAAAAAGAATCTGCACCTGGGATAGGTACTCTGGTATATTAAGTTATGGATGAATTTGGAAATTTCGCTGATAAAAAGATATAAAATCAACATG
This sequence comes from Deroplatys truncata, assembly GCA_030765065.1. Taxonomy (NCBI): domain Eukaryota; kingdom Metazoa; phylum Arthropoda; class Insecta; order Mantodea; family Mantidae; genus Deroplatys; species Deroplatys truncata. The sequence goes on from CM060984.1 coordinate 152,180,454, forward strand.
GAACATTGAACTTTCAAATTTACTCTCATTTCAACTCGTGAACTACAAAGTAACCAGAAAAGCAACGATGAAATAGGTTACTAAACTGCACCGTTAAGATCTAGTAGAGATTTCAGTGTCATATACTTTAGCAATTCAGGAAAGTCACTCTTAGATGACAGAAGGAAAGTTACTTCATGATTGGAATTTGATAAATGCGATGTGTAAATGTCTAATTTAATCAGCCAGTAGAATCTTTCCATTACTGAACTCTGAGACCGTATTAGTTTTCCAGTATGTAGCAATGCTAAACATTGCTCTATGCTGAAGTATCGGTCAACTCCAGTTGCTAGACTTTGGTTGTTCACCAGAAAATACTGTTTCCATTGTTATATAATAACTGCAAATGCAGAAAGCATCTATTGATATTTGAGAAATATATAGGTTACCTTCTTTTGGCATGACACCATTATTATACACTCCCTCATAAGTTAAAAATATCTAGTCAAGTAAAAGCACGCCATTTTCAATGCAGTGACAGTGCTTATGCATTCATTTCTGTGGAAGTTAAGTATTTTATTTTTAAGATGTTCATGTAAATAGTTTTAGAATTTTGTTAACCCAGAGTTGAAGCCAATTAGGAGAACAACAAATATATTGAACACTGAAACAAGATCTTTGGATCAGAGCAGTGTGTTCTTTCATTGACTCAGTAACAGACTTATTATTATTACAAAGGAATGAATTCATTCACAGTGAAATGTTGCGTTGCTAGTCATTTAGTCATAAAGATATTGCAGAGCGTGTGCTAAGTTATATGTATGACTAAAATTGCAGCATAGAAGCACTCCTGTAGAGAGGTTAGCATTTAAAATAATATGGTAGCAACTTGAGACATGAGTATATGGAAGTGTGGTGCAGTTCCATTTCATATTCTGGAGGGGAAAAAATGCCCCATACTAGTTTGGTATCACTACATAAAATACGGTAAATGGTAATTGCATTGTCACTATAATAATTCCTAACTGCAGTGATTGTTAAGTGATAACTGCTACTGCCAATGCTATTGCATTTTAATCATTACATGGGATCAAAGCATATTCTTTTTGCTACATTTCTGATAAGAGCATGATACATTTTGATAAAAAGCAATTGCTTTTTTGATCAAACTAATTAGATTTTAAGGTTGCATATCTGTTCCCCCTTCACTGCTTCCAAACTGCAGTTTTGAGCCTTTGGATGTTCAGATTTTTAGCTGTATAGAAATAGAGCGAAGAGCATTGCAGGATGTGGCAGGATTAAAGATTTTTTTTCCCTCTGAGAACTAATTATGCATAATAATCACTGTATTAAAGGAATACATTTATATAAAACAGTACAATGTGTTTGGAACACTTAAAAATTTTAATTGCAAGTAGACGTATCTGGACGTATCCGGAGCACTCATTTCTGTATAGCTGGTGTAGAATTTCACATTGTGTTGTAGTTCATAGTAAAACCTCACTTGATCATGTGTATGTTAATTATACTGGGAATTTTAAACCAATGATAATGTTTAAATTTAAACAGACAACAAAATAATATATGATCTCCTAAGTATGTGCTTTTTGCTGTAGAAAGTTGTAATTGCATAATAAACCTTTGTTCTTTTAAACTCATATGCCATGCATAGGATGAGAGAAGCTTAAAAGTTTGTAAAGCTCCTTGAACTTGATCAAATGTTTTTTTGTCAGTTTTAACGTTCACAAGAAATCCTGTCAAAAGATTCGACCTTTCATATGCTTGTCCAAAATAGAGGAAAGAACAACTCCTTTTGTAGCTCTTTAAACACAACAAAGGAAGCTTCAATGGCTATCCAAGGATTTGGATGATCAACCAAGTTCATACAAAACGTTTCACAGATGGATAAGAATCATCTTGCATTATTGCTGTACTTAATCGAACACAAGTAAATACCATAATGAGAGAGAGTGCACCACTTTACATGGCTTTGAGGCTTCTTGCCAAAGAGAAAACCTTCACTAGATAATGTGTTACAAAATCGGTATATCAAAATTGTCTCATAAAATCCACAGAATGTATGATGTATAAGGAAGCATTCATTTTGCATACAAATCAACTTGCAGACATCTCTTGGTAGCAATATGTGTTATTTTTCTGTTTGAACTTTTCACCTTTCAGCGATGCCACAACCTTCATAATCGGACACAAGTATTCACTGCCCAAAGCCATGAAGTAATTGTCAAGTCTGTAACCGTTTAGGTGTCCTTTATCAAGACTTTCAAAGACTTCAAAAACTATTGGAAAGAATTTGACAAGCAAGACTGTGAAGTCATGACAGTTCTTAAAAAATCTTGTAAAGTCTGGAATTTCATGAAAATTTGTTCATGTACAAGGAGCTTAAGAATTCAATTGTGGTGGAGTTTGCAGGTAATACCTGTTCTAACTTTTTGAATGAAGGTGTTTAGAAAGAAAGATCTTTATGGCATAAAAATGTGAAAAGAAAAAATGCAAATCTTAGGTCGCATCGCATGATAGATGTAAGAGCAAGCAAGGTAACCCACAAGAATCTAGCTACAAGAAAGTACTTTTTATGTTTGCAGTAGCATATTATTTAATACTGAATGAAACAATGCCTTACTGCAGTCTTTCTCCTTAACAGTAGTGTTACTTGAAGGTGGGTTGCCATGTGCCTCGGAAAATTCCTTGCAAAGGCTGAGTATACATTGGAAGAGACAAAATAGATTGAGGTGAGTCATTTTTGTCGGAGACCAACTCAGTTTCTTGTGGGTCAGCCCTACATAGGTTAACACATTATTTTGCCTCAGTATGTCAGAGATTGGAACAGTTAAGGTGCCTGGAATTATGTCTTTTCTCAAAACTAGATAACGTTCTGCCTTGTGCATTTGCATTCTCTTTTTCTATTCAACACACTTACATTAGCATAATTAGTACTGTCTCTCTGAAGTTGTTACATTCTTCCTATAGTACATCTTAACACTCATTTGGACAAAATGAAGGAGTTTATCTTTTTGTAGTTCATCCAAAAATATAGCAAGGTTTAATGGGATGTGTCCGAACTACAAACTGACTTTTCACCCAACACAGCAGTGTATTTAGTCTCGGATGTTTTTGTATCAATGTTTTGCCTCTGATAGTTTTGTCTCTTTCGGTGTGCCTTCAGCCAAAGATGGAAGTTCTAAAGAATAATTTTATCTCTTTCATATCTTCACTAATATGGAAGTATACTTAGAAAAACTGCCATTATTATAATGCTACATTTTCTATAGATGCTATTTTTGTTGATGTTAAAAGAGTACTTGTCTGTGTATAAGTGAAGAGTCTATGCTGTCAGGTGAAACCAAATAAGATGAACACCACCCAGTATTTATACACATTTAAAATGTATGCACGTGTTCACATAATTTTCTGAATGGATGATGGCTGGTGTGCATTCAATAATTTCAGATATTTCTTGAAAGAAATGAATTGAACAAGAAACAATGTATTAGTAGTGTTAATATGGTTTGTGGTGGAATGACCAAAGGGTGATGTGAAGTGAATTAATGGTCATTGTTGACTGACAAGGAGAAAAAGAATGGAATACCTGTACACATTATGAGAAATAAAAAAAAAGTTATTCCTTATTATGTTTCTATATTTCAAGCCTCTCTCCTATCCCAAAAAGGACACCATTAAGCAGAGTCACTTTTTCATTGTTTGGTGAACCACAAAAATGCAAAAGATGTTTGAGAGACTGTCTGGTTTCTCAGATGCAATTTTGCAGCCATGACAATCAAGGATGTAAACAAAGGTAGGTCAGACCCCCTTTGGCAAGGCCATTGGTGACAATCTTGGCTCACCCAAGGGCTTAGTATGCAGTGGTGTTTCATTGTCTATCACAATATAGCAATGAAGTGGACAATGAATTATATTTATTTCTCAATACTTAACATTACACAGTTAAATTACATACATTTTAGACTATGACAGTAATTATTGATAATATTAGACTATGTACGTTATAACTTCACTTCTTGGTTGCTTGCCTAAGGTCTCACCACACGCAACTCCTGGTTTTCGGTGTATTGATGACCCATTGTCTACTTGCTTACATTATTCATCTATTTCCTTTTGCCCCATCTTCTTTGTAGTCATTCTTAACCATTTCTCTTTCACCTTACCCAAATAGTGACCCATAGCTTTTATATTTTTATCCCCTTTTACAGTCAGAATCTTCCTTATTAATAATTACCCAGCCAAGTTTTTCCATTTCAATTGCTAAAATTGTTCTCTCCATATTTTTGTTTGATTACGTATAATAAACAGTGGAAATGCATGTTCACTTGCCCACACATTGGACATTTCACTATATCCTCGTCAAGCCTTATGTCTTTAAGGTTTCTAACTCCTGTTAACAATGAAGTGACAACATAAGCACACTACCTTGAATCCAGGTTGGAAGCTACCCATTGCTGGAAAAATCCCCCATTCTGACTGAGATACAAGCCTCAGTCCCTTTGCATGCTAATAGGCTACAGCTACAATAAACTGTAAAATTCAACTTGTTTACAAAATAACAACAGGAAAGTACTTCAGGCACTTGAGATGGAATGTACTGAAATGTGGTTCTTGAACTAATTTCGAGTTGCAGATTCTCATGATGATAGCCACTCATTATGTAATTGCTTCCTTTGGCTGTTGCACTGTTTGGAAGATAATTGTTTTATAGGTCTGTCTTGTGCCAAAAGGGTGTGTTTGCTGGAGCATCAAATATAGTCTCCAGTGTGGTTGTATAAAACTGTGCCTACAATCTTGATTGCCAATTTAGCATTTTCATGCCAATTCTAGAGCTTTTGGCTGCTAGCTTTGTAGCTAAAAATATATTATCCTGCCTAGCAGAATTCCAGTGTCTTTTAAACTAATAAGTTTGTTGTAAATTCAGGTAATTTTTGTTTCATCTCAGTGGCTGCAGTACATGTGATGGCGATAGCGATGATATTCATATTTTGAAACTTAGATCATCAATATATATATTTGTGTAGAGGAATGGAAATTCTGCTTTACAAAATCAAAAGGCAAATAAGATTGCATTGTGTATATGTTGTAAGTAAACACCACTACAATCCTCTGTAGTGGGTAGCTGGAAGGGTCGTATTTTTGAAGTCAAGTAATGTCTACTCATACTATAAATCTGGAGATTTTGCTTGGAAAATTTAGAGTTTTTGCTGTAGCACATGTCACTGAAATTAAGAGAATATCAACTGCTGCCCCAGTGTCCATATGTAATAGTAAAATAATGCTACAAATTTAACACATTTGAATTGTTTTTCTGAACAACATTTAGTTTCATTGTTTAGGTTAGTAAATAAAATTAGAGCTAATTCTGCATATGTGGTCCTATTATTTATATAATTTTACTTGTAGATACAAACCAGTTCTTAGAACACGTTAAAAAAAATTCTCTTAACATTTCATGATACTTCATATTGACATGAAGGATGAATGTGACTTGTTAAATTAAGTGAATAATAAATAGAAGAAATTGGCTGCTCTATTAGTGTAAGAAGTAGCCTATTGATGAAAATAAATTATTTTCATTTCGGTGAGGCTGAAACCTACAGTATGACCAAAAAAACAAAAAAACAAAATATTTTGAGCTAATGATGTAATGATGCTTTCTATCTGTTGTACTTGGCTGATAACTGTCTCAGTACCAGTTCAACAGGGCAGGCAGCTTTTAACACTCTGAACTATAATTTATGTGCAAAACATTACCTTTGAAGGGTGCTGCAGGCAAAGCACATAGTATTCTCAATGAGCAACAATCAAAACATGAACCTGTAGCCAAAAATCAATTTAGAAGCCAGTTTTCATTATACCTGAAGTTGATTTGAGCACATCACTGGAGTAGTTGTGAATCCACAAATTTATTAAACCAGAGAGTATCTCACTAATGGTATGGCTTGCTGAAATTTAAGTAACACATTTTAAGGATTGGAAAGGTAGAATCAGATGACTGAAAAATTCAATGCCATAGCCGGGATTTGAACCACGGATCTCCCGGTCTCCGTCCGGTTGCTCTAACCACTGAGCTACCATGGCAACATGCAGACACGACATTAAATTCTCCAACTGATTCGCATTTTTCCCGATAAACCGCAAGGAGATCTCAAATTGTATTGAGATGTCATACCCCAATGGCGACTTACATTCTTTGTAAGTACTTTAAGTCCTGGGCTTTATAGTTACAACCACTATTAGGTCAGTGTCATGTCAGCATGTTGCCATGGTAGCTCAGTGGTTAGAGCAACCGGACGGAGACCGGGAGATCTGTGGTTCAAATCCCAGCATTGAATTTTTCAATCATCTGATTCCACCTTTCCAACCTTGTCCAACACACGGCTTGTGTGAAAGAACAATTAATTCCACATTTTAAGGAATTTAAAACGTGAAATATTATACATGTTCTCTTCTCACAATGCTTTTATGATGTGCTTAGTGTTTCTTGGTTGATGTCCTAGGGAAGAAAATTCCATAGTTGCCATCCCACCGAAGATCCCCCAAATATGTCCACAATGTTTTCACCAAAGTGGTCCAGATTCTATTAAGATTGGCTCATCTGGTAAAACATTTCTGTTGCATGATTTACCCCAGTTAATCAGGCACACGACTTGCAGTTTCCTGAAACTTTGAGAATAACCTGTGTGTTTACACTCATGGATACCCTATCTGTGATAACACATATATTTAAACATGAAACAATATTTACTTCAAGAGACTTGACCATCTGAAATCCTTATAAGTCACAAACCACTTCAAAATCTGTTTTATTTTTAAGGAAAAGTTGTCTCCTCATTGATGAATTCTTGGCGGATTTACAGATCATCATGGGTCAAATACTGTTACAAAGTTCATAGCAGCATTGTAGAAGTCTTATTTATTGACTTTAAAATTGTAACTTTTTCTGGTATTTATATGCACGCCTGTTTACTCTTTATTCAGGAAAGAATTGATAATTATATTACAAATTCAGTTGTACATATTACAGTCATATGATCAATTGAGATCTAAATATTGAAGTACATTTAAAGCATTTAACAATTGGAAAACATTTTTGGAATTAAATTATTTAATCTTTTACCTGATAGTGCCCATAGTGCATCATTAACACTGTTTAAAAAATGTATTTTTTAATTAATAGGTATATTATAATATAGAGAAATCTGTTAAGAACGATTTGAAAACTATAGTTTTAGATTTTGTATGTATCTTGTATAACAGCCTATTATAATTGTTTTACCTAATGCCTAATAAATATAATAGTAATAATAGTGATAATAATAGAAGAATATATATTTAAAACAGTTCTTTTAATTTGTCAGATCCAGTCAATGGATTTTTTTTTTTCTTTCTTTCTTTCTTTCTTCCCCGTTCAACCTCAGTTCATTATGTCAAGTTCTTATACAGCAATTCTGCATTATGTTTTGAAGTTTTGTGCAAAATATTTTCATTTTCTTTATTTTTAGTTAAAATATTAATGGGAATAAATTGCTTTCATTAGATATTAGAACTCCAGGATATGTTCTATTTGTGTTATACCAGCCAATCATTGAGAGTATTACATTTGAATTGATTTAGAGGCAGAGAATCTGAAAATTAAACTTACAGCATATGACTACCATTGAAGAAATGAAGATAAATGCTACACTATGAATGCAGCAAAACAGATTATGGGCAATAAAGTGAATTTCATACTCATCCACTGTAGAAGAAATTTTAAGTGCAAATATTCCTCTTAAAGAATAGGACTGCTTATCAGTGCAAAACTGGATGAACCAATACATTTCGGGTAATCCACACCCATTCTGAACCCACTACTGAGCTAGTATGTCCACTTCTCAATCTGGAGCGTAGAATTTTTAAATTTGATTGGAATGTGTTCCCTAGATTTTTTTAATAGAATGAAATATTTATTTGTACCAAAACACCATAAAAAAATCTGATGTGTTACACTCACATGACTTTCTCTACTCTTGTACAAACTATTTTTACAAATGCTTATTCTCCATATGCTTCATGTTAATCGAGATGTTAATCTTATTGCTAATTTTCTTGTAGGTGCAAAGGGAATATGGTAGGCTTTAAGCGATAGTCAAATCTTTTAAGAGCTGGTTGCTATGTGGCGCATTCCATTCTCTTTGTATGTCCAGGACATAAAAAAAAAATCTGATGTATTACACTCGCATGACTTTTTCTACTCTTGTACAAACTATTTTTACAAACTCTTATTCTCCATCTATTTCATATTAATCGAGATAAACATTTGCAGAAACAATCTTTTGACATGCAAAGAGAATTACATTTTACAGATGGTGACCAGTTCTAAAAATATTTGACTAGCGTTTAAGGTGTACTATGTTCCCCTTGTTTTGTAATTGCAAGGGCAATATAGAAATACAGTAGCCTTTAGCATCGACATATGTCTTAATAGCTGGTTGCTAGGTGTAGCACCATTCTCTTTGCCACAGATTAATACTCTTTGCATATCCAAGACAAAAAAAATGAATAACGAATTCCCATTTGAGAAAATAAGTATTGAAAATTTTAAGGGAATAGCAAGCAATATCTCGAAAATAGTTCACTCAACAAAAAAAATGTATATGACATAAATTGTGTATTTTAATGCGATCTACATTTTTTGTGTAGTAAAATTTTGTCTATCTCTTATGGTTTACCAGTTATGCAAAAGTCGTTCACAATGAAGAATACTTTTGGAGACATTCCCAGAAAATTCAAGATATACATTTTATTTATCATGAAAATATCTTAAACATATGATATTTTAATCAAAATCGTTAGAGCCATTTTTGAGAAAATTAAAATTTTCGAAAAATGTTCCATGTAAAGGGGTAATCTGGGGTGGGGGGGATTTTCTTGAAAACCTTCGTGTCGCATCTCTGGAAGATACTGAACCTAAATACCAAGTTTGGTGTTTATCCAACTGTTCGTTTCTGAGTTATGCTGTTCACAGACACACACACACATGGACATGTTTCCAAAAATGCTTGTTTTGGATTCAGGGGGTCTCAAAACATACATTTCTGGTGAAATCTCGGTATCGAATTTTTGGGTGGAATACAATACTTCCCCTACTTACTATACGTAGTAGAGAAAGTAAAAATTAAATACATTTATATCAGTTTTAAACTACTTACAATCTTATACAAATTAAACCTGATTTTCTTTCATTTTAAGGGCTACTTTGCACCCTGGTCCTTTGGCTTTCAAATAGCCCTTATTCTTTTCCTTCCATTTCCACTTCTCTGATTCCTACTTTCTCATTATTCTCCTTTCTCTTGCACTTCCTGTTCCTTTCCCCATGCTTAACCATTTTTCCTTCATTACCTTGAAAATTCCCACATATCCTTAATTCTTTTTCCTCCTTTAACTAGTAATATTTTTATAGCTACCATTTCATGGCTCATTTTCTCCTATTCTGAATCCCAAACATCCTGTCTTCACTTCTCTAACTCTCTACATTCTACCAAGCAATGTATCTTATTTTTCCTTTTATCCACATATGACACATGTGTTTCCACTTCACTCCCTCTTAACCCTCTAAGGAACATTGCCCCTATTCTCACACATGCTAAACTTCCCTTTCCTGCCTGCTACATTAGTCAACATAACCTTCTCTCCCCCAATCTCTCTTAATTGTTCTATATACAAATGTAAGGACTTCTTTTATTTTCAAGGCTTCCCCAGATTTCTTGTTTCTCTGTATCTTCTATCCTATTTCTCACCACTTTTCAAAATCTATTATAATTTTTTCCTTCTTGTTGCCAAATATCCCCATTCGTAGCTTCTCCACTCTCTGTCCACCAGCTATTCTTATTTGAAATTACCTTGTGTTGATTCACACAAATTTTTAATATAGCTTGATCTTCTCTTTGAAGGCACCTGTACCAATATTTCAAGATTCTTTCCATAGTGATTCCTTTCCTCCATGTTCTTCCCAATTCTCCCAACACTACTTCCCTTGTTGCTGACTTGATTAATCCCAAAATTTCCTTGCAAAATAATCTGTTTGATCTACTTTTTTGCCCAATTCTGAAGCCCCCCCCCCCCATATTTCTACTGCATACAACATCTTTTATTCTACCAATGCTTCATACATCCTTTCCAACCATTTCCAATTTGTAATTACTTCATCACTTCCTCCATGTCCTTTCCATCCAGCATTATTATTTAATCTTACTCCTAAATAATAAAACTCCTTTATCATCTCTTTGCTGTCCTTTCAATTACCATCTCTCTTTTCTTAGTTTTATTTCCTTTTTTGAAAACTATAACCTTTGATTTATTTACGTTTACTCAAATTCCCCATTCTATGCAGAATTTGGAGTTTCCTAGATAAGGGTTTCCGTTATTCTAATGCCTTTTCTATAGTGTGTTCCTCTTCATTTCAAGTTTTAAAATAAATACACATACCTAGGTACTACTTGCTACATATGTATACTTCTAGTGTTGTTTACTTGCAGCCAACTCAACTATCCCTGTTGTGTAGAGTACAGGTTACTTGAATGCAAATATGATAACCACTATTGCTAAACGTACTCTAATCAATGAATAAGTCAACTATAGTTCTATGCCAAGGGCGTTGACTGCAATTTCCTCCATTCTTCCCCTTTTCTGCTTTCCTCTTTCACAAGCCATGTATCCTCAATATATGTTATCCGATATGTATTACCTGATGGGACCTTTTTTCTATTTCCCTTGCCTTCTAGTGCATTTTTTAACAAATAGATTTTTCTCAGCCATTGTTACAGCCAAATTTTTATTTATTTATGTATTTATTTTTGCTCTTCCTGATCACTTTCAGTGATCTTTCTTTACTTCATTACATATTTTGTGTACTATACATATTCACATTCAAATGTTTCTGATCCCTCCCCCTCCCCACCTCATTGTCTCCTTAGTTGTTTCTTCAATGGCCTGCAGAAGATATTCATTTTTCTATTGAATCTTTCCTTTCCATTGCTTCCTCTGGTAGACTTCTTGGCATTGGCTCATGTTACTACTTATGATACATTCTACATCTTCGGAGCTCTTTACGTGCTCCACTGTTTCTCATTGAGTGTATTTTAAAATTTAACTGCTGCTCCCTATCAGTAAGGGATTTTCTTATTATATTTATAAATAGAGTTGGAATTTTATACAAATTGCAATTAGGATAATAAGTTTTTGTATCACAATTTGTATGCAAAGATGCCATTGGAATAACAGGCTCCATGATGTAGCAATAATTGTATTAAAAAAATAACATTTTGTTTTCAGTGAGTGTTATTTAAGGTGGAAAAAATAAAAACTCACAATTTTCTTTTGATTACCTTAAAATGTTAACCACTAAAGGAGAATATCAGAAATAGAAAATTTTAATGACTTATTTCACCCCCATCTTCGAGATAAGAGTATTATTATTTTTTTAATTATTTATTTATTTATTTTGCTAATCATTATTGATCACATTTGATATCGATATCCTAACAAAATGATCCTTGATCCAGTTAATTGTATCTGTACTAAAAATTTATTTTGGACTTACAAAACCAGTATAAAGAGATTATTGTGCAGACAAGGATAAATTTGTGGTACTAGAAGAGTTCTAGTTCGCTTCTACATTGTTACTTATAACTAGAAAAGTTGTTTATGTGTTATGTGAATTGTTCAGTTTTACTAACTACAGTAATGTAACACATTTAAGTGTAAATACCTAAACTATGTGAATGTTTTAATACAGAGATACCAGGTTTACTATATGTGGATGATCTTATGGTCGGGGCTATAACGGTAATTGGGTTACAGAAAGCAGTCACCGGAATACAAGAATACTGCAAGGAATGGGGAATAAAAGTAAATATAAATAAATCAAAAGTTATGGTATTTAAAAGAGGAAATAAACTAAAAAGAGAGAGAAATGGCAGATGGGGGGTTTAAAATTAGAAGTTGTCAAGGAGATGGATTATTTGGGGGTGAGGTTGAGCAGTAATGGTGAATGGGGGGCGCATAGCAGGAAGGTTGTGGCTAAAGGAAAGGCAGCAATGACAGGAGTAAGGATGTGCAAATATAAATTGGAAATGCCAACTAAGTGGGTAGAAAGAATTTATGAAACATAGGTGGAGACAAGAATGTTATATGCAGTAGAAATTTGGGGAGGATCTGAATTAAGCAGGAAAATAGACCAGAGCTACGGAATGTTCTGTAAAGAGCTATTGGGGCTAACAAGATCAGCACCAGGGGAAGTAGCATTAGTGGAATTAGGAAGAACAAGAAGAAAGGGAGTGATACTGGAAAGGATATTAAAATTTTGGTTTAGGTGCCTGAGAAAAGATAAAGAGGAAATTTAAAAGATATGCATGGAACAACAAAAGAGTATGAAAAATAAAAATAGCTGGTGGACAGGGGTAGAAAAAATTATGGAGAAGATAGGAATGGGAGATATTTGGAGAACAGGAGAAAGAAATAGCGATGGTTTTTGGATAGCAGTAAGAAACAGAGTGGAGGATGTAGAAAGACAAGAGATTTGGGGAAGCTTAGAAAATAAAAAGTCACTAGGGTTCTATAGATTAGTAAAAAGGAAATGGGGAAGAGAAGGGTATGTAGATTATTGTAATAGAGCAGGAAAAGAAGCGTTTGCATGGATGAGAACAGGAGCAATGTATTTGAGAGGGTTAAGAGGAAAAAAAAATGGGATTTGTGAATTATGCGACGATAGCGAAAGCACAGAGCATTATATGTCAGAATGCAAAGAATTAGCAGAATGGAGACAAGAAGTATGGGAAGAAAAATGGGAAAAAATGGATAGGAAAATAGTAGCAATTAAAATGCTAACGAGAAAAGAAGAAAAGCAAATTATGAATATAGGGGAGTTCTTAAAGAAAGTAAAAGAGAAATGGAATAGAAAAGTAAGAGAGATAAGAAAGGTAGAAAGGCAAATGGAGGAAGGAGAAGATGGGCAAATATGGATAAAAGGTAGTAAGGAATGTTTAGAGGAGCCAGAAGGCCAGGGTGCCAGGCAAAAAGAGTAGCATAGAAAAAAAAAAAATGTGAATGTTTTTAAAAGTGCACAACAGTTTTTAAATCTGTAATATGTGAAACTCTCATGAAAATTTCAAGCATGTAAATTATAAACTGTGGTATGCAATAGAGTTGAAATGCTGAAGAAAGAAAAAAAGCTGAGAAAAATAGAAATTTTAACCGTCCTCCAAACATCCATTCAAATGGCCACTTGAACGGATGTTTGGAACTTTAAAAATGTACAATATCAAGAAAAAAGTAGTGTAGTATTAAAGTAGAAGGTATAAGCATAATAACAAAACATCTTAAATTTTCATCATTTCTCTTCAAATATCAGAAAAGTGGATGTATCAGTTTACCATGTTATGTCTTGTGTCATTTGCCCTTTACTGGGGGTAAAAGAAGAGAGTTCATTGGAGGATGATAAAACAGTAATAACTGAAACACACAGGCATACCTTCATTCTGTGGTCACTTTAGAGATTCACCATGTGAGTGGAATACCAACTGGATCACTGGTCAGGGTATACTGATTAAATAGAGGATTTGGCAGGTCAGCATGAACAACAAACAACTTTTTAAATATTTAAAGGCAAACAGGAGTGCATAGGACTACACTTCCCAGCTAGACTATGGGGATACTCACTCAGAAGTTACATTTTCACTTCACTTCATATAGGGAGGTGCTTTGTAATCATCTAGTACTAGCCACTTGTAGTAACACATTTGAGGCAGTATTTTTAACATTTAAATGATTTCAGTCTAATTATATAATATATAATTTCAATAATAGCCTGCCTTAAAGCAATATGTCTATGTAACAATATATAAAAAGTGTATATTACAGTCGTATTATTGTTTATATTATTATATACATGTGTAATAATGTTATGTGAATGTATTATGTAATTTAATAATGTAGGAGCTGTGAGGAGAATAGGTTAAAAGTTGCTAACAATGAGGTAACCTTCAGGCAATAATGAATTAGAAATTTTAATAATGCTACTAATAATTCTTGGAGCAACAATAATGTAATTTTTTGAGACAGTTTATAAATAGTCAAATCAACAACCAGAAAAAAGCTTAAGTTAAATGAAAGTATTCTATTGGAGTAGGATTAGCCAATCAGAAATTGAAATAGATGAAATTTGCAAATTCAGGTGGTAGAAATCAGTTCAGTTGCTTGTAGACAGCGTTCCTAACCAGACACGTGACGCATCCTCGAGAACTTTAATATGTATTCAGTGTGAGACAAAAATTAGTTTACGTGTTAAAAAGTGCAAGTAATTAATAATCTCACAGCTCTCTATATCAGTGAAGTGTTATTTTAATTCATGTCAAGGATTAATAAAAAGGAGTGAAGTAAAATTATAATTTGTGTAAGCCTACATTCTTCAGCCGCACCACACTTTGTTCAGAGATATATGTTTCTACAAATTAATACTGGCGCAGCTGAGGCAAACCTAATTATATAATATTAAAAGAAACATTAAAACATAAAGCGGAAATTAAATTTGCGCCGAAGGCTATACCGGAAACTTTTTACCATACTTGCGGTTGCAGCTACTTCAAGTTCGTCTCCCCAACAGTCGAAATACAATACAACTCCTCCTTCAATATAACCTACTTCAAATTTTATCATGTGTGTGGTTAGAAAAATGAGAGGAGTAAGCTGTTTAATCGGTGTTGCCAACCAATATATTTCTAAAAGAATTAAATAAATTGCCTTTCATCCTTCAATATTTCCATTATTTTAATGTATTTTTATTTACCTGTTTATTAACAGGTTCAATGTGTAATACTAAACCTGAAAGTGTAAAAGAGTTATAGGGAACAAAAATGAGACTGCAGTGCTTTGTTATTACTGTTTTGGATATCTGGGGGAGAAGGCTAGAGATCCCTCTGTAAATACCCCTACCTCTTAGCGACATGTCACTGGTTTCCTCTCATAAAACAAATCATGTGGGACTTTGTGATAATGGGGGCAGGCTTGACACAGTAACATCTAGGTGCCAAAATTTACATGGGCATCTCTTAGTATAAAGAAAATTAGATGCACAAATGCAGGGTGGAGCAAATAAGAATAAAAGAGCTTATAGGAATCTGAGAAACAAATTGTATTATCTTTCATAGTTTTGGTATTATTAATGTTAAAATTGTAAGTTGCAACACCATGGAGCATTAAACTACATGCCTGAGATAGGTAGTCACAACTGGGTGTACATGCTTAAAGGACAGCATTCCATCCAGTACTTGCATCTGTTGGACATTTTTCTTTTCTTAATATCGTTTGTGCTTACATGAGACACCACTAGCTTTGCTTTGTACTTTTCACTACCATCTTTTATGATATTGCATATTTTATTGCATATATACTTCCGAAAACTTTCACTTTTGTAAGTTCTCTATTTAGATTTAGATTTCTTAACATTGAATTGCCACACATCACAATACTTTCCATGTCTACGTTTTGGCCCTGTCTTGTTGAGCTGCTGTCTTGTGCTCACATTTCCTTGCTTTTGGATTTATCCACTTGTAAAATTAAGTGGTGAAGCATTTAAAACAAACGTTAGGTTTAGCTATGGGTAACCCCATGCTTCTGTTACTTGCAGATCTAGATATGAGCATCTTGGAAATACACATTACAAAAGAATTCCCATACATATTTAGGTTTTTTCCGGAAGAAAGAAGAGGAATGAAGGAGAGTAAGTTAATTTCTAGTCCGGAAAAAAGAAGCTTTTGGAAATTATGGAATAATCTGAGCTATATCAGCTATTGGTTTTTTAGTTGATTTAGATACATGGATGATATTTTCACCATTGTTCCTAAAAGAAATTAGCTCAAGATGCTTCAAAACTGTTGAATTTGCAAGATAAATCAATGAAGTTCACTATGGAAATAGAACAAAGTGGGTGGTTACTTCTCTTGGATTTAAAAATCCTGAGAAATTAGGATATTTTAGAATATGGCATATACAGGAAACCAACATAAAGAAAATTACATTAAAAACGATAATTTCAACCCAAAAACACAACATGGTGTTTTTCATAGTCTTAATTCACAGATTGTTTAACACCTCATTAACAAATGATACAGTGGGGCTTAAAAACAAATGTGCGGAAATAAAACATTATGGTATTTTAGAAAGGAAACAAGTTAACGAAATAATTAAAAATGGTATTGGGAAGGGACATAAATTGAAGTAGTCAATAAATTTGATTATTTGGATATTAGGCTTGGCAATAACGGGGATAACAAAGGAATGTGCTAGCTAAGGGAAGGTTAGGTTTAAAAGTTATTAGTGCCTGCAGGCACAAACTACCTGTAATACATATAAAGTGAATGGAGAGAATGTATTCTACAGTAGTAGAGGCCAAAATGTTGTATGGGACTGAAATATGGGGTATTGATAAAGATTGATTAAACATTGATTCTATTCACAGGAATTTCTGCAAACAAATTCTGGGGCTACCAAAAGGCTCACCAAATGGAGTTGAACAAGCTTAACTAGATAGAGTTGGGAGTAAAAGAAAAATAATGAAAGGAACTTGGAGAATAACATCTTGAGATGCCTACATTTTCAAGACAAAACAATGAGTAATACCTGGGTTAATAGAATCAGAGATACCATGGAAAAAATGGGAGTAAGTATGATGTGTTGTGACAGGTTAAAGAGAGGGGTTTTGGAAAGAATTGAGGACATAGAAATTCAGGAGATATTTAGTAGTTTCAGCAACGAAAAGTCATTGGATATACAGGGAGATAAATAATGGAGTAGAAAGAATTATGTGGATAAAGGCAACCAGAGGACAAGGGAGGGAGCTGCATGGGCATGAACAGGAGTAGTAGAATTGAAAGGAATAAGAGGTGGAGGGGTCTGAAAATAGAAGAATGTCCAATGTGGGGAATGCAAGATGATTATTGGCATGCAATTCCGGAATGTGAAGAAGCCAAAATAATGAGAGGAAAACTTAGGATCGAGAAGTGGGCTAATCTACCAATAGAGATAAAGGGGAAAAAGTTGATGAATTTGAAATCAAGGCAGGAAATCTTAACAGTTTGAGGAGTATCTAGGCAAGATTAATAGAAAATGGAAGAGGAAAATAAGCAAACATGAGGTATTAGAAATTGCAAAAACATCATTTAAACAGGATAGAGTTCGAGTATACCTTTAAAGATAGGTGGGCCTGATAGCAGAGCAACCATAAGGTTGAAACTAGACGGACTACTTGTTTATACAGCAACTCTCAAGAAAGAGTCACTAGTATTTAATATTGTGAGATTTTCTTTGTATGATCAAGAGATGTAAAGTAATATTGTATGTATTACTAAGTGGATAATAAATTCAATCAACTCAGCAGATGATGAATATAACAAAGAACTGGAGTACATTAACATATTGCAAATCTGAATGGTTTTAAAATCAAACCTTTGACTAACAGTTACAGAAGATTCAGAAATGTTCAACAAATTCTATAAGATATTTTTAAAGATTACAGTACTAAATTGGCTCCCCAAAACAGAAACAATATGAGAAATCTACTCAATCATCCTTTAAAAAATACTACTAATAATAATAAATTATCAGAAATATATTGCGTTAATTGTGAAGATTGTGAAAAAAACTTAATTGGAAAAACAAAAAGGAATTGGGAAATAAGATTGAAGGAAAACTTGAGAAATATAAAACTCAAACAAACAGAAAAATAAGCCATAGATTAGATTTAACATGTTTGGTTACATAATCATAACATTAGTACATAAATAAAACTTTTAAAACTGGCCAAGAGCCATTTGGAATTAATAGTGTGGGAAAATATATACATTATTAAGAGTTTGAATAGCGTCATAAATATTGAAATACCAGCATCAGATGACACAACTTACCATTGGAAAAATAGCAGGCCAAACAACAGGGGAAGGGGGAAGCAAATGCCGAACGAGAGCCAGTCAATGAGGATGTCTCCTTGAAATACATTCTGCCACAGGTTGATGAGTAAGTGGAGAAAAAATTGTTTTTTAAAGGTTGACCATGTTTTTAACAAATTTGATTATCCATTTGTATTTAGTGTTGCTTCCCTCATTGCTTCCCTCTATTCTGTTGGATTCTACTTGTTTCACTTCTTCATTGTGGTTTAGCAGTTATGCAAAATTAATTGAAAAGAAGAGGACTTCACATATTTACAGAAACTTCAAGATATGTGTTGTATTTTTCATGCCAGTATTTCAAAATACTCCTGACAATGGAATCAATTATCTATGATAAAAAAAGTATTCCTTTTTATGGTCAAACCTTAAAAGTGAGATTTTAAAATCATGAAGGCCAATGTACTCGAGAATTTCACAAATAAAAGATGATCCAGGAAAAGAATACTGGAACTGAAAACTCTCATTTTATTTTGAATTTATGATTATGCTATAATAATACATAGTATACATATGAGTATACTAATGGTTTACAATCTCCATTAGTCTAATGGTATACTGGATTTTTACCCCTCCTCTTCCTCCTTCCCCTGTTAAAATGTAGGAAAATCCTATAATTATTATTACAAGGTTATTATTACCATTAACGGAATAGTAACATAAATATGCTGATTATATAACATGTCATATCGGAGAAAATGTGAGGATAAAATATTTGTCACAATGAGATTATATTGTTTGAAAACGGGCACTTTTTGTTTTATTCTGAGGGAAAAGTTTTGAGAGTTGAGAAATGTTGTATTACATCATTCGGCAGTTCTGCTAATAGATGGCGCGCAATGCATATCGTCAACGAATGTTCTATATAGAGAGAGCTTTTAATCTGTAACCGATGTAAACAAAAATAGCATGTTAAACATAACCTCAATTGTGGGAAAAAAGTTGTATATCGATGCATTTAATTTAAGGGAGGAGGGAATGTTTATTCAGTCGGATATGTATTTAGCGTGAAGAGTTTGTGATGATGTCTTCTGGGCGTTTAATGGTATCATCAACAGCGGTGTTATTTCGATCAGTGCAAAAACTTGCAAGAAATGTGCGTCGATGTCACGTTTTAGCTTTATATGATAGCTCATCGCATTTGTCAAATGCGACAATTATAAATTCTGGGGGTTGTTTTGGTAAAGTAAGTGAAACTAGAGGACATAACCGTCATTTTTGTGAGGATGCTGTAAAAGACGAAATTGCAGAGGAAAGGACAGAGGACTTGCTGGATCTATATAACGAACCAGAATTAAAGGGAACTTTCTCTGTGCGTGATATATTGTATCCGAATTCCCAAGAACCCCTGATAGTTCGGCTAAAAGAATGTTCTTCTGTGCAAGATGTATTTATCTTCATCAAGAACCAAGAAATGGATCACCAACTTGTCAGTCAGGCGGTGTTGATACTATGGGATCTTCAAAGGACATACTTTAAAGTTAATGCAATGACAGTAGACGACGATATGGCTTCGCTTTTAGAACCTTACAGTATCCTCGGAAGCTATATGGATAAAATTGCTGCACACCCTGATTTTAGATATTTATTGCAACTTGTTGATCATCACATGGAAAACATGCCAGCAGAAGCTTTAAGTACCACACTGTTATATTTATACAAGATGGGTGTGAATCTTAATGATCCCGTTATGCAGTTGTTGATACAACGTATTGAAGTAGTAATAGAAAACAGTAGTGACAGTTTCCCCCTTACCGCACTTTCCCGTTTCACTGTTGTGCTCAATAATGATAGGGGACTATGGTTCCTAGTGACATTGCAAAAGCTCTTCCCATTGATATTAAATGGGATAGGTATGTGCACCATGACTTTGTTACATGTGTTTAATTGTTTTTGGTATGCCATAAAATTACTTCCAGATAGGGTGACCATACGTTTTATTTTACCAAGGCAGTCTTGCTGTATAGGCACATGTGGTGGTTCCTTAATTTTATTTTTTCATGAAAAAATTACAAAATTCACATCCTGGAAAATGAATTCAGTTGCTGGAATGATTTATGCATTTCAAAACAGAAAAAGAGAGCTTTGTGTTTATATAGTATCATTATGACTTGCAAATCTTTATCACTTTTGAAAAATTTCTGGTCACTATTGCTTATTTTTGTGAATTTCAGAAGCCTCATGTACCTGATTTTGCTGCATTAAGTAATAGCTGCAATTGGTTCATTGTATGACTGGTGCACCAAATGGTGACAGCCTTTTCTGTATGGTTACAAACAAGCTATCCATGTTCCTTGGATGTTAATGTTTTAATCATTACTGCAATATTTTATAAACACTGATGCTTAGCTACAGTATTTATCCAGTAGATTGGAATATCACATGTTTTAACCTTTTGCTCTACACAGTTTTTGTGCATTCTTTAATTGGGATGATCATTTAATGCTGCTTGTAATAACTAAGAGATGATTAATGAATGCTTGATGAAAATACACAAATACATAAATGATTCTGCACCCAAGTTGTCAGATTGGATGACTCTTGTCTTTTGGGTTGCTCAGAAATGGACTTCAAGACCAATTTTTAAAGAATTGCAACTGTTGTCATTTTAATAATTTTGTTCTGAACTTTCTTTGGGCAATGTATATTTGGTAATGCTTTACTAACCATTGACCCAACTGACACATACTCATTGTTAATAGGTTATACTGCCGATATTCAACATTTTAAAGCGCACACACACATCCTTCTCCTTTTTTTTTTCACAAGAAAACAAATGATGATAACCAAAGCTGTCTCATTGTTTCCATGCCTTTTTAACAAGTCAAAGACTGTTGGCAGTAGAAAAATCTCACAGGATCTAAACCCTCCTACTTTCTCCCTGTTCATAATCACAAGACCACAAAGATATACAGAGTGTAAAGAACAGTTTTTATAACAGTAATGGAAAGTGTCTCAATTGATTGTTTGGCTTTCATCGGTTTGATACTAATCTGTGTCGTGCCAAGGGGTAGATTTGAAAACATGTTTTTAATGTAATTTAAAGGTAATGAATGCTATAATAAGTTTTATTTAAACAGCTGCATGCTAAAAGGAGTATAACAGGAGTAAGTCATATATTTTAAACAGATGATGCAATACTAGATAAGGAAATGAAACCTTTACAAAGTACAGCTGTATTCATTGTTATTGGCCTCTATTCTTGAATGCAGATCATGTAGGCAAGTTGAGGTAAATAACTGCATGCGATACAAGGAGGGAAGGGGAGAGATGGTGGGTGATATAACCTACAGTGTTATTTGAGTTTACTAAAGATAAGTTCATTTAAATGCAAGTCCATTTTTCAGACTGAAAAATTTTTCAAAGGGCCAAAACTATGTAATAATTTATACGCTGTTACCTAATTTGCATCAAAGCACATTATGTTGGCATTTGCATTACTCTGTTAGAATCAATTGTGTTATGCTATCTGTTAGGTAAATTATGAAATTATGCAGATAAATTCAGACAATGTATTATGTATCAAATATATAAACTGACTAGTTTTGCCGTGGCTTTATTTGTTTTAAATTCTTAAAATACATTATACATTAGCTTACTAGAACAGTAATCTATAAAGGAGATATCATTTATAAACATTTTAATATGCAAAGAAAATATGCTAAATTTACAGACTTTATGAATATGAAGAAAATATAGTGATGGAGCAGTAAGCATTGTAAAATGCATGTCGATTTCTATTACATTTCAATTAGAAAATTGGTGAAATGCAGGGGTCCTCTTCCCGCTTTCCGCGCATTCACTGCTTGTCGAGCTGTCTGCTAGTGACGTCACGTGGAAGGTAGCTGGGCATTGCTATTCCCATGTGGAAGCTCAGGGTTTACGATATAATTCAAATCCTGACATGATATGGTCACCTCAAGCAAATTTATTTGAAACAAAACTCTCATTCCGTAACACATAAAATAGAAAAATAATACAGAGGAAGAAACAAAACTATGCCATATACTCTATCTAACAGCTTGTCTTGTTAAACAACACATTTTTTTTTTGCTTTAAATTTTTCAACATTTAAGTTATAATTGCAATGCATTTCTTGCAAAAGATAGCAAGTATTATTACCTTTTAAACACGTAATACACAAATAGAGGGAGGGAGAGAGAGACAAGGGGGAAGAAAAACTATATTATATTAAAATAAAATAGAACCTTCAGGCTATGCATTATTTCTGCGATTTTACTTTCCCTCCTATTTACTTATAGTAAGTAGAGGAAGTATTGTATTCCACCCAAAATTTCGATACCGAGATTTCACTGGAAACACATGTTTTGAGACTCTTGAATCTAAAAACCACGTTTTTAGAAAAAGGTTGTGCATGCGTGTGAACAGCATAACTCAAAACGAAAAGTCGGTTAAGTACCAAACTTGGAATTTAACTCCAGCATCTTCCAAGGATGCGACACGATTTTTTAAGAAGATTCCGTATCACGAACTACCCTTTAAATGGGAAATTATCCATTACTTTTCTGTTCTCAAAAATGACTAGTACCATTTTGATTAAAGTGTATATGTTTAAAACATTTGCATGACAAATAAAATGTATATTTCGAATTTCCTGTAATTAACCTGTGAAAACTTCATTTGAATGGCTTGTATAATTTGGTAAAGGTTAAAAGATTAAAAAATTACTTTAAAAAGAAATAGATCTCGTTAAAGCACACACTTTATGCCAAATAAATAATGTTACAGCGTTAATCATGTACAAGATGTTCTGTGTTATTTGTCTGAATGCTCAACTACTTAAACTTTTTTAAGTGGTAAGTCGCTATTCAACTTTTTTCCCTCGTGGTCATGCAAAGAGCAGGGATTTCAAAGCCATCACATAACGACAGGCTTTATAATCTGACTATTGGTTTAGCTTTCTAAATCCTTCTTACGCATGCAACTAAATGTGTAATTACAGTTCATCTCTCTTTAACAAGTTAGATAGAAGAATAAACTTCTTTATGAATATTTTGTAGAAGAGTGTGCAAAGAAAGTCATGTGAACGTAGAAAATCCGAGTTTTATAATTACAGTATATATTGTGCATATTTTTACACTTTAAACAGCTATAAATAATTTTTGTTACACATGTTACGCATTTTCAGAGATGACCACAGAGATAAAAGTAAGCTATAGAAACTCCTTATTTGAGGTTGTAAAATAATGTAATTTTATCGCAGATTACACTTTCTAGTTGAATACCATCACAATGTTATATCATTGCAGTGATATTCCTCAGCATGGACCGAGTGTGTTTTTCCCTTAAAATGGCAAAGAAAAGGTTTTTCTTATTTCGGATTTTAAAAGAGCACTTGCATAGGCATGCAAAACTGTCATCAGCCTTTTGTCCACGTTATACCTGAATTTCCACATGATTTGGTATTTAAGGCGGTATATTACCCTAAGGCAAAGCGAAAGTTATTAGATTTCTCCTTCTGTTATCTTTCTGTTGAACTTCTTGAAAGTTTTGGAGACGTTGTGTCCGAGTCCTTGTGCATTTGAAACAGCGTGAACAGGTATCATAAAGCGTGCCAAATTACGCTATTAGGTGCATTTGATTGCACGTGTTCACGCACTAATTTCTAAAACAGCATATTCCCTATTTTCTGGGGATAAACCATTCTTAAATAACGCCTATATAATTATTTCGTGGAATCGCAGAACAACTCTTTGAATAATATTTTTCTGTAATGCGTTGTACTGACCAATCATGAGCAACAATTTTGTACCCCACAGCTGCAAACGCTGTTTGGTAAGCATTGTTGCTCACTAAATAAGAATGCTCTTTCCGATTACTTAGAAGTTAGTTCTAGTTGTGGATGGATTTGGAAATAGAAGTGTGGTGTGCATTCGTGATCAAAATGAATGTTAAAAAAAGGCTAACTGTGCTGTTGCGTAATGTTCTAATATAGAAGCAAAAACCGCTGGAATTATGTATTATATATTTCCTAAAATGATAAACTAAGGCGCCTGTGGGTGTCTCGCTGTAAACGGAATGATAAATTAACACTGATAATGCTCGAGTCTGCTCAGTATATTTTCGGCCTGAGGACTATGAATGGGACTTAAAAAAATGAATTACTTGGCTTACCTCTACGGAAAAGTTTACGTGGTGTGCAGTGTCGTGTCTGTCTCCCGATGATATGATTCCATGGCTTTCATATTTCAAATGTGTTAAGAGTGATGAAAACACTTAGCGACATAATTTGCTCTAAATTCCCTGATTTCGACAAAATAATTGATTATATATATGTCAGGACCTGCACATTTATTAGGATACGGCATTTGAATACAAAATTAAAAGCTGCAACTGTGGAAAAAGAAATACAAGGAAAGTCAGCAGTGGGTGGCATCTATTTCTTCTACAACAGCAGCATGGCCAGCCACTTCTAAATTTAAATCTACTTTTAAGATTAAACAAATAATAATTTGTTACTTTTTATTTTAGTAATAGTTTGGATGGTGGTGTTGATAAAATTGGTTTGTAATTAGTAGAATGAGTTGAGAAAAGTTTACTATGCATTTTCAGTTAAAGTATCTTTCATAACATATGCCATTGCATTATGGTACACTTCCTTAATTACTGCTTAACCATTTACACAATGGGTATAACAATCCGTGCCTTAAATTGTACGTGTTAAAACGGGTTTAAACCGTTCTCTTTCAATTACTATCCAAAGAGCGTGCGTGCTCTACCGTCCAGATGACGTCACAGGCGCGCAACCAATGAGAGCGAAATGGCCGGAGTGGCCTACCTTCCCTATACTCAAGTTACCTTGGGTGAAATGGACTACAGAGGCATTCAGTTATGGCAACTAGGTAAAATAAATCTGGCAACTCAGTAAAGCATCCCAACAATTTAAGTTGCATGATAGTGTTCATCTTTACAGGCTAAGGAAACACTCCAGTGAAAGACTTACTGAGGCAGCTGATTCTAATCAGGGACTTATAGATTCACCAGGAACTGTAATGGCATGTGTTAAAGATGGTCATAATTAGCCCTCCAAACATATTTTTAAATAGGACAGAAATGATACCCTTGGAATGTTGTTCCATTTTGACCCAAAATATGGTCACCCTACTCTTGGAGAATACTTTAGATATTGATTATTATTATTTGAGGATAAGTCCAGCTACATAACATCAGGACCTGCCAACAAGTCATGGCAGCAGGTTTCTGTGATAGTTGCAAAATCCAAGGCCTTGCCCCCATTAGTCACAAGACCTACATAATTTGTACTGTAGTGGGAAAGTAGTGACACATGTACATGGGAATAGCATAAAATCATATACTGTGGTTAAAGTGACATACCCATTTATCTGACATTTTAGTGTTCATGCTCTTCTGGGACCTCCAATATATTTATCCTCTCTGACTCCCTTTTGGGCAGTCCTATGTAAAGGACATTGATTTTACTAGAATTAGTCATTCAAGTATATATATAATTAAAAACATAAAGGGGAGTAAAATTCCACTAAATTTTTATTTTAAAGTTGTAAGATCTCCCAGTTATCTATGATCAATGGGGTGATGAGGATACCATTGGGCTATACAAAACAAGATGGACAGCTAAAGCAGCAGAGAGGTGGTGGTGGTAGTAGTAGTAGTAGTAGTAGTAGTAGTATAATAAAATCTAACATGTTTTTTAAAATAGGTTGTTAATTTCATTAATTATAAATAATAATAATAATAATAATAATAATAATAATAATAATAAAAAACATACATTTGCCTCATAGTTGGCTAAACAATGGTCTAGAATAATGTGCACCCAGGAACAAAATACTTGCAAATTTTAAGTCTCCATTGAAATTGCAACCTCTAAAGTGAGATGGCTTGGTGGTCTACCTGGGAAAAAAACCAGTCAGCTGGGGAATTTATTGTCCTACCGTATGTTGTCATAGCTCAGCGGTTAGAGCAACCAATGGAAAGCAGGAGAATGTGTTCAAATCCCGGCTATGACATTGAATTTTTCACCTGGATCTACATCAAAAGCAGAGAGCTATTTAATCTTACATATCTGTTTTCAGTCTACTTGCATCAATAGCCTTCAGAATTATCCCATTTGAGTTTAAGGATTGCCTGCAAATGTTTTTGTAGCTGTTGAATGCCATTCAATTCTGCCAGTATGTTAGCTGTCAGATGCATCTGGTCACAGCAGTATTCAAGTCGTTTAGCATTGTAAAACACTGATCCTGAAGTGGATTTTTCAGTTTGAAGAAAAGGCTATAGAAAGTCTGGACTTAAAGGCTGTATGAAGGAGTGTTTCTTGTGATCAGTCAATACAAGCATCACCATCCCACCAATAAGTGGAGAAGTAGCAACCTTATTGCTTTAAAGATGCTCTGTTGAATAGTGGTTTATATAATCATCTGTTTGCCTTCTTTCAAAACACTGGCAAGAAGTGAAGATCATAATTTAAGTGTTGGTCCAAGGCAAACTTCTATTCTACAATACGATATTTATAAAATATTTAGATCAAGAAATGGTGCTATGGTATATTGTAAAGTATTCCACAAACTTTTCAAAGCCATTCAAGCATTTCTCTTGACATACACCTTTATAAATCATTACTTGGCATGATATGATCAGAGTGGCTTGCACTAATAATGAAATAGGTAACAACCACACATCTACATGGATATGGGATCCAAGTCTGCTGTACATTATTACTGTGATCACCTTAATACATAAAGAAACATTCCTTCCTTATGGCAATCAAATCCAAGACATCTGGCTTTAGAACTCAGCACATTGGCTGCTGGGACATGATTAAAATGCATCCATATGTGAAATAATTTGGCATAAAACATTTTTGCAAATAAATAAGTCATAAAATAGTTTTATTTGGTGTGAAATGTATTTTTATTCTTTTTCATTTCAGAGTCCTGCAGCAATGTACATGATCTCAGGCTTATTACAATTAGTTTCTCAAATGTGTTTAATTTGGCATCTGAAAGTTTGCAGAATTTATATAGAGCAAAAGTCCAACAATTGCTACAAGATGGGGCTTTGACAAATGAGTATGCAAAAGTTATTGTTAAAGTTGTGAATTTTCTGAATCACCCAACTTGGTCAAATGAAAATAGTTGCCTCATTCGTAACCTGTTACTCCTTTTGAAAGGAAATGTCCATAAATTGAGTCCGAGAGAACTGGTTAGTGTGCATAAGGTAAGCATTTTGTTAATTTTATTATGCTTATGGGGGTTAAAATAACAGTGTGTACAATGATATGGTGTATACTGTTTTCCATTTATAGCATAGGAACTTTGTAAAATCAGACCAAGCATTGATTAACGTAGTGAGGTTTAAAATCTGTTTGAGAGATCTTCTGTCAGAAGAGAAAGGTTTATGAAGTAGAGTCCTCTTGGTATTTGCACTAAATAATGTTTTTTTTTTTAATTTTCTGTAAGCAGTCTTTTAATTTTAATATATAACTTGGAAATTACATAATGCTGACAGAGTTTATTGAAGCTAATTCAGATGTACAATGATTTTTTATCACAGTATTAGCTGTTTACAAAATCTGTAAGGTTATATATTTTATTCTCAGGCTCAATTTTACTGTAAGTGCACACAGGGGCATCATTTAGTCAGGGCAGAGGGTGTGTCAATTGTTACAAGAAATAATTAGGCTGCTGGTTATTATTACTCTACCAAAAGAAAAATTACAATCACTGTAATTTAAATACAGAATGTGTTTGTTAAAATTCACATGAAATCTTGTGAAACTGCTTCAGGCAAACTTGGCTCCTGAAACAGAAACTAAAATAATGCTCCCGAGTGCACCAGCTATGTAACATGTTTAAAATGTTGTTTTTCTTCTTTTTGCAGAAGTCATTAGTTCATTGCTATCTGAAAATGACTTGTGATAGGGTTATTTCTGCACTTTACATGCAACACAGTACATATTGCCTAATTTGAAACTCATTCTAGGCAGACATTTATCATAATTAATTTTAAAGTAGTTAGATTTTTTGCATGGTATGAAGTAAATAAGGTTAAAAAAAACACCAGCTTATGGTAGGAGCTGTTTAATATAATTTTCTTTAAAGTGTGGAGGAAAGTTTTACAATGGACGCAGTTTGCCTCTACTTACACTATAAGAGCTGTGACAGCATTGATAAGGGTAGAGAAAATTGTAGTAGTGCTTCACATCAAATATTGTTTATGCTTAAAGCTCTTACTATTTTTTCAAAGAAAGAATATCAGTATTAGAAAATCCCAAACAACGGAGCTTACATTTATTACACCACACTTACTTTCTCTGCCACATACGTATCAAGTAGACAGAAAAAAAGTTATGTTGAGATTTAACCAGACATGCATGTTTGAGGCCCTCTGAATTAAAGGAACATGTTTTTACTTTCTCTACTATGTATAGTAAGTAGGGGAAGTATTGTATTCCACCCAAAAATTCGATACCTAGATTTCACTGGAATTATATGTTTTGAGGCCCCCTGAATCCAAAAAAAAGCATTTTTGGAAATATGCTTGTGTGTGTGTGTGTCTGTCTGTCTGTCTGTCTGTCTGTCTGTCTGTCTGTCTGTCTGTCTGTGAACAGTATAACTCAAAAACGAACAGTCGGATAAACACCAAACTTGGTATTTAGTTTCAGTATCTTCCAGAGATGTGACACGAAGGTTTTCAAGAAAATACCCCCACCCCAGATTACCCTTTACATGGAACATTTTTCGAAAATTTTAATTTTCTCAGAAATGGCTCTAACGATTTTGTTTAAAATATCATATATTTAAGATACTTTCATGACAAATAAAATGTATATCTTGAATTTTCTGGGAATGTCTCCAAAAGTATTCTTCATTGTGAACAGCTTTTGCATAACTGGTAAACCATAAGAGATAGACAAAATTTTACTATACAAAAAATGTAGATCGCGTTAAAATACACAATTTATGTCATATACATTTTTTTTATTGAGTGAACCATTTTCGAGATATTGCTTGTTATTCCCTTAAATTTTCCAATACTTATACTTTTTCTCAAATTCGTTATTCATTTTTTTTATGTCCTAGACATGCAAAGAGAATGGAATGCTCCACATAGCAACCAGTTTTTAAAATATTTGACTCGCTTAAAGCCTACCATATTCCCCTTACACCTACAAGAAAATTAGTAATAAGATTAACATCTCGATTAACATGAAGCATATGGAGAATAAGCGTTTGTAAAAATAGTTTGTACAAGAGTAGAGAAAGTCATGTGAGTGTAACATCAGATTTTTTTCCCCCTCCCTTTCTTTCCTTTCTTTGTTGAAAAAGATACTTTTGCACGTGTGTATAACTCAAAAACGAAACTTGGTATTTAAGTTCAACATCTTCCAAAGGTGTGACACAAAGATAGTTTTAAGAAACTCCTCCAACACTAAACTACCCTTAAGATAGAAAAATTTTTGAAAATGTTGATTTCCTCAAAAATGGTCTAGTAATTTTGATTAAAGTACCATATATTTAAGATATTTATCTGACAAATAAAATGTATATCTTGAATTTTTGGGAATAGCCTGTGAAGTTCTCTTCATTTGGAAGGAATTTTGTGTAATTTTGTATAACGGATAAAACAAAACAGTCAAACAAAACATACTACAAAAAAAATGTAGATATCTTTAAAATATAAAATTTATTTCAATTAACTTTTTTTGTCGTATCAGCCAACTCTGAGAAATCTGTAATTATTGGTTTGAATGTTTCAATAATTTTGTCATTTTTATAAAGCATTGTCGCTATTTAATTAGTCTAGCATTGTCTTGGATAGAGTATGGAATTTCAAGGCCTGTTAACTGTTTTTTAAACATTTGATTATCACTATTCCCTTTGATCGACAACAAAATGTATAATAAAACTATTTATGCCAATGTTTATCTTAATTAACTTGAAGTAGATAGACTAATAAGCTTTTGCAAGAATATTTTGTAGAAACTACCCAAAAACAAAGAATAAGGTAGAGAAAGTCGTGCACATAAGATTTTGTACCATTTTTAACTGCTTTTCATGTGACACATCATGTTTGCAGAACTTCTTGTTTTGCTGCTTTGTTTTTCAAAGCGCTTATCAGAACATATTTTTAACAAAGAATTTGTTGTTTTATCTGATATAAGGACATTTCAAATTTAATCTTTTGATTCAACAATTCAAGGTTGAAATGAAAATTGCAATTCACAGTTTAAAATAAGGAAATATAATAATAATAATAATAATAATAATAATAATAATAATAATAATAATAATAATAATAATAATAATAATAATATATTGCCTATAGATTTCTTTGTACAAATTTTGAGCATTGTCTAATACAAATGGCTTATATAAGAATTTGTCAATAAGGTACTTTTTTAATTCTCTCTGAAATTAATCACGTTATTTAAGTTTTATAGGTAATTTATTAAAAAATCTGATGTGTTACACTCACATGACTTTCTCTACTCTTGTACAAACTATTTTTACAAACGCTTATTCTCCATATGCTTCATGTTAATGGAGATATCGAGATGTCAATCTTATTGATAATTTTCTTGTTGGGAATATGGTAGGTTTTAAGCGATAGTCAAATATTTTAACGCTGGTTGCTATGTGGCGCATTCCATTCTCTTTGCATGTCCAGGACATAAAACAAATGAATAACGAATTTGAGAAAAAGTATAAGTATTGGAAAATTTAAGGGAATAACAAGCAATATCTCGAAAACGGTTCACTCAACAAAAGAAATGTATATGACATAAATTGTGTATTTTAACGCGATCTACATTTTTTGTGTAGTAAAATTTTGTCTATGTCTTATGGTTTACCAGTTATGCAAAAGTCGTTCACAATGAAGAATACTTTTGGAGACATTCCCAGAAAATTCAAGATATACATTTCATTTCTCATGACATTATCTTAAACATATGATATTTTAATAAAAATCGTTAGAGCCATTTTTGAGAAAATTAAAATTTTCGAAAAATCTTCCATGTAAAGGGTAGTCTGAGTTGGGGGGATTTTCTTGAAAACCTTCGTGTCGCATCTCTGGAAGATACTGAATCTAAATACTAAGTTTGGTGTTTATCCGACTGTTCGTTTTTGAGTTATGCTGTTCACAGACACACACACACACACAGACACACACGGACATGTTTCCAAAAATGCTTTTTTTGGATTCAGGGGGTCTCAAAACATGTATTTCCGGCGAAATCTCGGTATCGAATTTTTGGGTGGAATGCAATACTTCCCCTACTTACTATACGTAGTAGAGAAAGTAAAAAACATAACTCCTTTAATAAATAGATCCTTTACCATTGTCTTTTTGTTTGCATATGTTCTATGAGGATTTCAATTACCTCTAGTATTGTAATATTGTAAGCGTAATAGTTCTTATTACAGTTGGTTGAATGTGTATTGTTACATAGTAATAATATTGCTTTATTAACAGTTAACAAACAGTGTGTTTTGAAAAATGAGTTACATTAATTTCTTTTCTTAATTTTATACACAGTCCTGATACAATTATTTTGCAGTGTTAAGACTATTTAAAATACAAACAGTTGTACAAGTTGATTTTTTTTTCATGAAAAGGCAGAAATGCAGAGGAGAAGAAGGTAGTCTATGGTAGTGAGAGAACGGCTGGCAGTATTTCCCTTGCATAGAACAAACACTCACTCGGAATGCATGTGTCACTTTATCTCACATTGTGTACCACCTGCTGCTCTGTTGCTACTGAGCCAACACCTCTCCCAACAGATAAATGAACTTGTCCAGCTACTGTGCATATAGATAAGCATGTCATGATGAAACAATTGGCCTATACTGTCCCAAATCTCAATGGCATATTGCATATGAGGATATACTAAACTATAAATCATTTTCAGGACATAGTTATATAGATATTTAAACATATTTATAAGAATATACAAGCCTAACTCTTTTTACATATTATGATGTACTTGAAAATCAAGACAATTTGTTATCTACAGTACTTTTCTTTCACATTGTGGCCACTGCATGACAGCTCACAGGCCAGCCATTACAGCTGCTACTGCTGCTGAATCAGTTATACTATCTGCCCAACCGCCTCACATTCTTGTAGTTACAGTTACAATTACAGTGATAATAAGCACACCTTATCATAATTGATATTGGAAATGTTGTCCTTCTTTACCCACACATTTAATGGCACTTTCTCCGAAAATGTTTGTTATCAAATTTGGATTTCTCCTCTTACACCTAAACTTTCCAATTTAGAAAGTCAAATATTATAAAATACACTGTCAAAGGCCTTCATCAAGTCAAGAAAAAATCCCACAACTTTTTATGTTGTGTTCAAATGTGTCAGTGTTTTATGCATATGTTCAGCCATAGTCATATTAGTGGTGAAAGCCATTTTGAGTGTCTGTTAACATATTTATTGAAAAATCTGATTAATCTTATATTCATAACTCTTTATATATTTCAGCAAATGTAATAGATGTAAGGGTAATTGGTCTACAATTTGTAATAATTTGTCTTCTCCCCTTTTTTATGATTGGTCTGACTATGCTATAGTGGTTTCACTCTGACCAGTCCAGTCAAGATCATGCATGGTAATCCTCACTCTTGCTTTGTATCTCTTTCTACAGTTTCCCCTCCAGTCCCTCCCTCCCTCAAAACTACAGGCCCTAGTTACAACAATACTTTACTGTTTCAACAATACTACTGCTACTGCAAAAGGGGAACTGAGTGGAGTAGGGGGATGGTTGTAAAGCGGGGAAAATGGCCTTGAGTGGACTGGCAAAAATGAAAACACTATATTATTTTAAGCTCTCTGGAATAGTATCTTCGTCTGTGGAAATGTGTATAAGATAGACAAGTATATCAATTCATTCTTGCAGCATATCTCCATATCATATTCTTCATTATGGGATAGAACGGCATAAAACAGCAGTAAAACAATGAGTATATGAGCCCTGACAATGGGGTCAATTTGGTCACTTTTGTGTTGTAATTCCCTTATTTGCTAAGTAAACAAATGAATGCATAGCATTGCATGCCTTCAGGTATTTGTGAACTAATAAAATATTTTTGTCTTCTAAGTTGCAGCATAATAGATAAGAGCAATGGACAGAGTAAAAAAGTGAATAACAAAAATAAAGCCTTTTTGCTGAGTTTGGAGAGACAGTCTGCCTTGACTATAACAAAGTGCTGACAATTCATTAACTAATGCACAACAAAACTATGTGTCAATGAATCAAATTACATGGTATAGAATATACTAAAAAACTATTGGAATTGATTACCAAATGCTTTGTATTTCTCATTTAATAATGCATAAAGTGAGGTAGAAAAGAAGAAAGATATCCAAAGATTCTACTGAAAAATCCATACATCTGTAGGTGTTAACAACATTCTGTACATTTAGGGACAAAACTACAATGCCATTTAAACAACCTGAGACTCCTGACAGCTGACTCGAAGCGGGGAAGTGGGAGAGCTGCATTGCCATCTGTATTAGAGCATCTATTAGCTGTTTAACAGCATGAGAATAGCAAGCACCTTGCAGGGATTTACCATTTAATAAGTCTGATGTGGTTAGAGTTAGGATCATAAGCTAAATTCAGTACATAAAGAAGCTTAACACTGATATCTTTATTTTGTTTTTAACATTTTGCATTTAAAATAGCTTTATGTTTATAATAGATTTGATGGCTCTGTCAAATCTAATGTATGCAACAAGCATCTAGATATGCAGTGTGCAAAATATGTAGAAAATAACCAACTTTCATAATCTGTAATAGGGATCGATTTAGCCCAAATTACTTCCTAGTTACAGTGAATTACCAGTACTACAATAATTAAATTGCTTATGTTCATGTGATGACAGGCAACTCCAAGATGTGAGTCAGTTTCTTTGTTAGCAGAAGAAGAGGAAGAAGACGAACTGCTTATTTACATCATTTTATCTATGCACCCATCTAAAATTCCTTTTTCCCATTGTTCTTCGGCAGGTCTCTTGCTATGGATACAACATCTGCCCAATAGTCTGATGTCACTTGCTGTATTGCTTCCATTGTTAGCTGTTCCATTTTGGTGATGGTGAACCTTTTATTGTTTTTAGCCACATAATCCTCTATGTACTGTAATGTATATTGCAGGTCTTCCTCGTTTGCTTAGTTGGTTGAGACATTTTAAGACAATATTACAATTGCTGCAGTACCTGGTTTTTACACAACACTACTTTTAACTTATTGTATGTTAAGGACTATTAGTAATTGTTATACACTGCTATCCTCTCCAAACACATGACCACTCAACTACTAACAGTAAACAATGAAAATAAAGATAATACAAATGAATGCTAGTAGTAGTAGTAAACCATGTGCAACAATGTAGTATAACCTGTCAACACATTACCCCTCAAGATCAGAGAAATGAGGGTGGTGACAACTTACTAGCTAGAGCAACAGCAGAGGGAGTCTCAGGTTGCCATGGAAACATATCCCTCCAAGAAATGTCAGAATTCTCATGTTTAAGTTCTACCATATACAGTGGGCAACCGAGATTAGAATAGCCCAATATTGCAGTATTGATAATTGACAACTTACTGCTAATTTTAGTGAGTTTGAAAGTTAAGATACTATTACTCAAATTCAATGTACTTTCCTTTAATGTGATTGATCTGATAATCATGAAATTCCCCACTGCTAAGATGTTACTTGCACCATGGTAAAATTACATACGTATAAAATAAATGCTGTATAACACTTCAACTTTTGCATATGCTAATTTTAGTACAGAATAGAAGATATATCATTATTTATATGAGTGTCATCACAAACATTACTATGATATAAATAGTACTTTTAATTAAAAATTACAGTTCGATACATTTCACCCAATTTCCAGGCAAATCTTAGTATTTATTTAAAGGTGAGTCGGAATTGTTACACTAACATCACTTAAGTTTACTCACTTAACATGTTTCGGGAAACAGTTGTTCCCATCCTCAGAAGGTTAATTCGACTGGCCCGTGTTGTTGGTGTTTCCGTTTTTTGGACTGGATCCTGTGGTGGCATCTTGTGGTGGAGAAATGTACTTCCAGAGAGGATTTGGTGGCGGCAAATCAAAATTCATTAGATTTGTGTTGTGTTTTAGAATGGTGATCTTCTCCCATGCATCTAATTCGGCTGCAAATTTGGCTGGTTTGACTAATGTAATATTGGGTTTGATGTTGTGATTAGTGATCCAAAAATGGTGTGAAACTGCAGATTTGTCCATTTGTTTGTATTTAATACATCTCATGTGCTCCTTTAGCCTAGTTTCTAAGTTTCTTTTTGTCTTACCTATGTATACTTTATTGCAATCTGAACAATTGATTTTATAGATTCCAGCTTTTTTGTCTTGTGGAATGGGGTCTTTTAACTTGTTACAAAGTAATTTCTCTATGTTAAATTTGTTCTGTGGAGCTAGGCTGATGTTAAGTTTCATGAAAATCTTCTTAAATTTGTGAAATGTTCCTGGGTGGTATGTGAATTTCTTGAACTTTAGCTCTTTATCTTGCTGGCTGAGATTTGTTGTGTTTTTGATGTGCATCTGTCGTTTGAATTTTGCAATTTTTTTTGTCAATAGTTGCTTTGTTGTACCCATTATGTATTGCTGTGTCTACTATATGCTGGTATTCTAACTGGTATTCTTTTTTATTTAAGGGGGTATATACCAGTCTATGTGTTAGGCTGTTTAGTACTGCATGTTTGTGTGTGGTTGGATTGAAACTCTTATTTTTTATGTAATTAGTAGAGTGTGTTAGCTTCCTGTATATGCCAAAGGTTAGGTTCTTTTGTTCTCTGATGATTTTTAGGTCTAAAAATGGTAGCATACCTTCTTTTTTTATTTCTATGGTGAATTTTATTGATTGGTTCTGTAGGTTTAGTAAGGCTAAGGAGTCTTGTATGAACCTATTAGGGACAACAGCGAAGATGTCGTCAACATATCTGTGCCAAACTTTAAACATGTAAAATTCATGCAAAATTCAAACAACAGATGCACATCAGAAACACAACAAATCTCAGCCAGCAAGATAAAGAGCTAAAGTTCAAGAAATTCACATACCACCCAGGAACATTTCACAAATTTAAGAAGATTTTCATGAAACATAACATCAGCCTAGCTCCACAGAACAAATTTAACATAGAGAAATTACTTTGTAACAAGTTAAAAGACCCCATTCCACAAGACAAAAAAGCTGAAATCTATAAAATCAATTGTTCAGATTGCAATAAAGTATACATAGGTAAGACAAAATGAAACTTAGAAACTAGGCTAAAGGAGCACATGAGATGTATTAAATACAAACAAATGGACAAATCTGCAGTTTCACACCATTTTTGGATCACTAATCACAACATCAAACCCAATATTACATTAGTCAAACCAGCCAAATTTGCAGCCGAATTAGATGCATGGGAGAAGATCACCATTCTAAAACACAACACAAATCTAATGAATTTTGATTTGCCGCCACCAAATCCTCTCTGGAAGTACATTTCTCCACCACAAGATGCCACCACAGGATCCAGTCCAAAAAACGGAAACACCAACAACACGGGCCAGTCGAATTAACCTTCTGAGGATGGGAACAACTGTTTCCCGAAACATGTTAAGTGAGTAAACTTAAGTGATGTTAGTGTAACAATTCCGACTCACCTTTAAATAAATTCAATACACATCACTGTTTCTAGCTTCTTTTCATTACAATATATACGTAAATCTTAGTATATTTTGCTTTTTGTCAGTAATACAATGCTGTCATACTTGAATGAGCTTAAAATAAAAATTATAGAGTTTTTCAATACTGTAAAAGAATAAATGAAAATAATAAATACAAAAGTAAGAGTAGAGATATGTGACATTATTGAAGTGTTATTCAGAAGTTGGAGACAGTGAAGTAAACAATAATTTAATTGAATCTTGAGTCGGTGGATACACTAAAACTTCACTTACTCAGAATTAATCGAACATTTTTCGAAAGCATCGCTTGCTTTCATCTTCAGATTTTTTCCAACTGAGCATGCTGGGAATTCGAATCCGTAGATGTAGGTGGCATGGAAGCATTAGAAAAAATACAACCCTTTGTACACAGGAACCAAAACAACAATTCATGAAATGCACATACCATCCTCAGCTTAATCATAAATTTAGTAAAATCTTCAAAAAGTACAATATATCATTGACATCACAGAATAAATACAGAATTCAGAACCTATTAGCTTCCGCTGTCAAAGCTAAAATTCCATAAGAACAAACGTCTGGCATCTACCTGATTAACTGTGAAGACTGTGATTTGGTGTATGTTGGCAAAACAAAATGAAATATTTAAACCAGAAGGAAAGAACACTTCAGATATATATATCCAATAAACAGATGGACAAAACTGTCATAGCAAGCCATTTTTGGACCACAAACCATGACATCATCCCCAAAGTCAGACTCCTGAAATGCACCACTAATCCAACAGAACTAAAAGTTTGGGAAAACATACACATAAGCAAATGCATGAAAATGGTAATGAACTTTGAAATCCCGCCATTCAACAATCTAAGCAGCTTCATCATAGACACACCAGATGATACCACTTCCAAGCCATCTACTTCTACGGACCCGAATTCCCAGCATGCTCAGTTGGAAAAAGGCTGAAGATGAAAGCTAGCGGTGCTTTCGAAAAATGTTCGATTAATTTCAAGTAAGAGAAGTTTTAGTGTATCCATCGACTCAAGATTAAATTAAATTAATGTGACATTATGCTGGAATTGATCCCCTCAGGGCATGAAAGCTTCCAAAATGAAGTCTTCAGTGTATCGAATTCAGTTTGAGGGTTGAGCTATCTTCATCTAAATGTGTTGAAATAGGTGCATTTATTAATCATAATGATGTTATGATTGCAGATATTTCTAAATCATTTAGAACCAGCTGATCTACTTGATGAAATGCAGACAAGTGCCAGAGAATTTCTTTCAAAAATGGGAGGTATTGAAGAACATACTACTTCTCCCATTGTTCTGTATGTGACAACTGAAATTCTGTCATGTTTGGTGGCATTCTCTTCTACATCAAAGAAGTTAGCACTAGAAGAATTAGCAAGACAGCATCTCAAGAAGCCTGTCGAACCAGCATCATTATCATCTCTGTTTAAAATTCTTCGTCATCTAAAAACTTCTGATGTACATTTGTGTGATATTCTCTGGTCAAGAACACTACAATTTTTGAAGAACTCACCCTCAGAGAGAACTTGTAATAAACTATTTAGAATTTGCCTAAGGTAAGATACAAGTATTGTTATTCACAATATATAATACATTCTTAAGTGCAGTGTTTGGTTGTACAAACAGTTCTGGTGCAAACAGAAGTACAAGCAATCACTTTCTTTGAAATGAATTCCACATACTCTGGCATTTTTGTTTGATAAAAAGGTTTTGTGTTTCAAGAGCAGCAACCCATTTGTTGTACAAATGTTGACTCTTATCTCTATTAGGGAATGTGTAATAATAACTAACACTTCTTGAGTACAAGCAGTCAGACTCAACATGGGTGGGAGAAGCCGTCCTGATCGAAGCAACAGGAACCTCATGGATTGCTTTTAAACTTTCCCTTAGATAATAAATTTAACATCTTAGTTTGAAATGTGTTGATCTTTTGGCAGTACAAACTAATCTCTTTTAGTTCCTGTAGTCAAAATCCTTTAAAGTTTTGGGATGGGTTTGCTACGGCCGGATAATTCTA
Organism: Deroplatys truncata; assembly: GCA_030765065.1. Lineage (NCBI taxonomy): Eukaryota > Metazoa > Arthropoda > Insecta > Mantodea > Mantidae > Deroplatys > Deroplatys truncata. Next base: position 152,219,230 of record CM060984.1, read on the forward strand.
AAATATGGTAGGCCTCACTCCCAATGCCGCACAGTTTGTGTTGAAATTTATAAAGTATTCCTGGAGCTTTAGGTTCTACCATTGGGTTTTCTTAGGAGTGCGACAATGTACAACAGAAATTATCACAAGCAGCTTTAACTTCCACCGCTATGGCACATTCACAAATTTGATCAACTACTAATAGAAAACTAACACTTCTGACATAACAATGTTGTATTCTAAATGTATTCTCGTTCTAAACACATGATGCAATAATTAACTATAAACAATGTTTCTGATGTTAATTGTTGTGTTCCGCATGAAAGCAGAAACAACCAGAAACCACCCCTATATCAGATTCAGCCACTTTTATGGTAATTCCCAGAAAATTTAAGATTATACATTTTATTTGTCATATAAATATCCTAAATAAAATTTTCCATTTAAAGGGAACTTTGAGGCAGAGGTATTATTTTTAAATCTTCATGTTGCATCTTTGAAAGATGCTGAGCTTAAATACCAAGTTTGGTGTTTATCTGGTATTTAGTTTTTGTTATCTGTTCACAAACACACACCCGTAGACTTTTTTCTGAACATGCTTTTTTTCAGATTCAGGGGCCTCAAAACATGTATTTCCAGTGAAATCTCAACATCAAATTTTTAGATGAAAAACAATAATTCCTCTTACCCACTATAGGTAGGTGGCAGAAAAAGTAAAAATAGCATTTTGCAATTTTGTTAGTTTGCAAGAAGCAATGACTGTTGACAGTTGTAACAATTATTGAGAAAGGCTTGATGAAAAGAAAGAGGGGAGATAGAGCGAGGATAGAGACATGTAAAATAAATAAATAAATAATCCATTCTTTTCTATCAGAAACAACCCTTGGCTACCAGAATATTTTATACAGTTTATGCCTTATACAATTGTTTATGAACAGTAGCAAGTTTTTAAAAATATTTTATGGGCAACTATACCCACATGTGTATTTAAACATCACCCTCTGTGGTCTAGGGGTACATGCTAGTCTGGTTTCTGAGGTCACAGGTTCAAACTCGGCGGAGGGCGGTGAATTTTTTCGTGCATAAAAATCCTTAGCATGCCTTCCTTCATAGTAAAGCCTATATACCCTTGTCGTAGATTTGTGGCACGTAAAAGAACATCAAACCTGAGGCCTGTGATCAAAATTTCTGGTCTTTCACGCCCATAGAATGGAACGCTGAGAACCATAGTAATTAAAGAGTGTCCTTAAATAAAAACTCAATTTTTGTGTATTTAAACATTAATGTGGTCAAATAAAAAGGAATCTGGTTCCAACCAAAGCATATTGTTTAAACAGCTTTTAATGCAGAAATTGTTCATTCATAATAACAGTATGCAATTTAAGGATAAAAATGTAATCAGATTTGAAAAGTTCTATACTATGACTAAAACTGTAATTACAGACTTTTTACTTGAGCTATACATCCTTACACCTGCAAACCTGTTCTGAATTTGTTTATCTCATTCATATTACCCTGCCAGACCCATAGAACAATCTCGTCACTCTTACATTAATCTTAAAAATGAATGCTATCGCAAGCACTTAATTACTGGTCTACGGCTAAATTATTAGGGTTAATTTACAAGTAGAATTTTTTTTTTTTTCAACACTACTTGTGTGTTGTCTAAAGGTGTAAAGTTGAATAAGGTTTGAAAAGTCAGTGCCATGCCTGGGACTTGAACCATGGCTCTTTCTTTGACTTGCCAGACCAATGCTCTATCACTGAGCTATCCATGGTTATGCCCATATAAGTGCACTGAATTTCTCTTATCTGATTCATATTATTCTGACATACCTTATGGTAGTGCGAAAGACTAGTCGCTATACATGAATAATCCTAATACTTTGATTTGAATTCTCTACGTAAGTATTTGAAATAGCAAGCTACATTTAAGCAATTCACACTAATAGCAAGTTACATTTAAGCAATTTACACTATGTTAAAATTAAGTATAAGAGAAAGTGTAAAAGCAGCATTTATAAAACTAAGATTACTGACTTTTCCTAGTCTAGACCTCAGAACAGTACTACACGTAGATATAGATGTCAATAAAATAAACTTTAAAAATCATAACTACAACACTAGAAATAGGAATGACTATATTGTAATAAGTCATCGACAGGACTTTTGAAAGAAATCCAAATTTTAAAGGAATTATATTATACAATAGAATTCCTGAAAAAATAAAGTCAATAAATATAAATACATTTAAAAAAACACTATGTAAATATTTAGCTGATAAAGCTTTCTATTAGATTGATGAATTTATAACAAACTGATATATTTTGTTTTTATAACATACAGAAACTTAAATAACTGACAATGTCTAACATATATATATATATATTTTATCACTACAGATAATAAATGAATCGAATTGTATTGTGTAATACTCAGAGTGGGTGAGATTGTGTTAAAGGTTTGACAGAGTAAAATGAATCTAACAAGAGAAATTCAGTGCATGTTCATGCATAGCCAGAGGCAACTCAGTAATAGAGGTTTAACCTGGTAAACCGAAGGCCTATAGTTTGATTCCTGGCTATGGCCGTTTCCACCAACCTTTATTTATTACATTAAGCATTGTTTTTCTTTCAATAGGTACATGCATTTCAACAATAATTTGGGAGGCACATACCGTCATCATGAGTTTGAAAAGCAAATGATTGAATGGCTTTGGAATGAAGTGGAACATGGAGTTGCAGGACTAATTCCAGCTCAGTTTGCCCAGATAACCTCCTTCATTCTTGCTTATGGAAATATTGGACAAAGGAGATGTATAGTTTCCAACGAAATTGTTGAGCATTTGTTGAAAAAGTTGCAAGATATGACTTTGCAGTTTGAGATTTTAGACTGTATTTTCATTTCAAGAGGACTTCAAATTGGTGCAGCTTTAGGAGAAAATAAGAAATACATGACACACAAGTATTTGGAGATCTTCCGAAAAGTGGACAGGATAATGAATGATTGTACATTGCAGCTCATAAAATATAAAAATCTAAATTTGAATGATGTCAACAATTTAATGAAGGCATACATCAAAAGAAAAGGATATACAGGCACAGAAATTTTTGAACTCCTTGTTCATAGGTATGTACCAGACTTAACATAATAGCAGCATAACTGTAAGGTGTATTCTGTTCATAAACCAGGCATTTGATACTGACCAATTCAACCTAAGGGTGGCTTCAGTTTCCACCAAACATTGCATCTGTCACTTTAGAATTGTCAAATTGAAATTATTACATCTGATGCTAAAAGTCTATATCCTTTTATCACATGATTTGATTTGCAATTACTCAGAGTTGCTAAATAACTAAAATGAAGGAAAGGCTGTTCCCATGATAAACTTATATAATAAGTAAATTTAATTTAATTTTAATACTAAGCAAATGTATGTTGCTCACAGAATTCTGTTTATAAAATAATCTAAATAAATGCCTGTTGTGGTTTCATCTCTGTTGATCATATTAGGATGCACAGTATAGCAAAATTTTCAGCCAGATCAAAATCATATGTGATGTACTTCTGTCAAACTTTTAAATATACTTATGCCAGATGTTTCATTCTATTTGGCATTATAAGCATGACAGTTGAAACCAGCTAATCTTCACATTGCAGTTGTGACCAATAATGATTAATGTTTTAACTATGGGTTATAGCAGAATTTTGATACATAAATATTTATGATATGCTGTCAAAGTGGAAAAAGCAGTTTTGCAGGAAATAAAATTGGGATTTAAATAAATGCTAACACACTTTGCATACCCACCCATTAGATTTATAATCATTGTAGGCACTGGTCATAGGAAAAGATCTGTAGTGAATATTTTTATAATGGTACAGGGGCTTACACAGAGAGTGCATTTGCGGGGGGGGGGGGGGGGGGGGAGTTGCTGAAACTGGAATAATTGAAACACACAAAGTCAGTCATGCTTTCATTCCGTGGTCACTTTAATGGATTTATCCATGCTAAGGGGATACCAACTAAAATGATTTGATAACCAACAAACAACTTTTAAAATATTTATGGGACCAATAAGCAAACAGGAGTACATATAGACTACACTATCCGGCCAGGACTAATACCCAGTGAGATGTGTTATCCATTATACTATAGGGAGATCCACTCACTTCACTGCAACTATAGTAGGTCCTCTGTACTTATCTAGTACTAACTCCCTGTGACTAAACATGTGCAGATAGTAAAATAAGCAGAGTGAGCCATTTAATCAATGTTGCCAACCAACATAGGGAATGATAATTTTCTGAAAGAATGGATTAAATTTCTGTCATCCCTCAATACTTAACATTGTTTTAACATATGAAGCGGAAATTGGTTTAAAACTATATTTGACTTACCTGTGTACCTTAAGGTATGGAATCTATATGTTATAGTATTGTATGCATTTATGTGCTATATTATCTACACATCTTTGATGTTATCATGATTGTTATATTTATTACTAAGGGATTATGAATGTTTCTGTGTTAACATATATATGTATTCAGAAGTTAAATTCACTTATTAAAATAACGGTCATGGCCAACTTTAACTAAACTTATAAGTGAGGAAAATTTGTATAAATTACTCTATATGACCATGGAATAAACAAACTTGTTTTTTATACAAAGAAATAAGAAAACAAAGGTATCACCAAGGAACAGTAAATAACATTCTTCTCATAGTAGAAAGAATTATCACAACAGCATTCAAACTGAACAGTACAGTATCTCACAAGTGCTCAAATTGTACAAATCAGCATCAAGACAACATAATTCTAATAGTAGTCGAAATGCATCAACCAGTTTGTTTTAGTACAACATATTTCTGAACATATATCTAATGTAATAAATCGGTGTGAAATATAAGCAAGAATATAAATTAAAAATGTAAAAGAAAATTATTGAAAAATAAAGGAGAATTCCAATTGGGAAAGAAAAACTTACATTGAAATTATTTATCAAGGAATCTTATCTGTTATGACGCCCTGGGGTAAATATAAAGTTTTCATTACTCAATTCACTAAATTTTAAAGAACCCAACATTTTATAAATTTCCTCAATACATATATTAACATGTATTATTTATTAACAGGCTTAACCTATAAGTATAAAAGAAGTACACAAACAAATATGACACTGCAGTACTCCAATATTACAGTTACTGTGTATACCCCCGAATGGTACAGAGAATAAGAAAAGGAGTGCCATAGCAAATTCCAACTTTTTAAAATCTATCTACTTATTATAGATAAAGAAACATGCATTCTAACATCTACTGCTGGAAATGAAACTGCTTTGAGAGCTGTTAGTAAGACGCATTAGGATTACATAAACATATAATACTGGAGCTGTTGTCTTGGAATTGTGGGATTGTTTTTAATTTTGCATGTTAAAGGTATGAGCAGTGTATTGATCAAATGGATTCAAGAAATGTGCGCGAAGCTTCATTCAATCTACTAGCAACAGGGTGTTTGATACCAAATATTACTGATCACATTACCCTGTATGTTGCTGAGAATGGTGATCATATGTTGGGAGAAACCATAGAAAGACTCCTGTACTTATGTTATAGCCTGGGCTATACACCAGTACAATCACCAGAATTTTTTGAGAAAGCAGCATCAGGTATTCTTAGGTTTGTATCTTTGATGTTTTGTATAAGTTTACTGTATAAGTGAGGTTTATGCTTACTACTCAGGATATTTAGGAGTTGTGTTGGTTTGGTATTTATATTCAAGTTTCCCTACTTTCGATACTAAACAGGGGTAATTTCTGTGTTGGCCCAAGTAAACAACGCTAAAGATATATGTCCTGAGTAGTACATTGGTTGTTCCCAGCACTGTCTTTTATGTTCTGGGATGTGCTATTCACATCATTGTAAAGGAAACACATCTGAGCACTTTATGTTTATATTATACGAGGGTTGGGGCAAAAGTCATGGCAACTATTTATTTTCTTGAAGATACCAGTCCGGTTGGAAAATGTGACATATACAGACGAAAGGACAAGGTGTTAGCTACATGTGTGGACAACGAATAGCACTGAAATATTGTAACACACTAATTTATTACGGTAGTAACAGAGCAATATGGCCTTCACAGTGCAAAAGAATAACAACACAGTACACATACAGTTGACATGACAAACCTGGGCTAAAGACCCTCAAAGTAGTCCCCCGCTACTGTCACCACAGGCTGCCAACGATGTGGGAGGCACTGAATATCATCTGCCTCAGCATTTGCCGCACCGTGTGTGAATCAGGTCACCTGTTCACGCACAGCATTAGCAATGTCCTCTCGTGTTGCAAACCGCCTACCACGTAGTGGTTCCTTAATCTTTCGAATGAGATCAAAGTCACAGGGCGAAATGTACGGTGGGTGCTCCAATTCTTCCCATCCCCGTCACAGTAGCTGCCCTACACACTCTGCTTTATGTGGTTTTGTATTGTTATTATTGCACTGTCCACAAGATCCGGACATTTCTCCCGAACGCCACGTCGTACCTGTCGCACCAGGAAGTCCCTGTAGTACTGTGTGGTCACTGTTCTGTCATGTGGAACAAAGTGGCAAACAATGACACTCCTGATTTCATACGCGACGATGACCATCAATTTGACTGGGTAAGGATTCTGACGGAACTTCTGCCTCCTTGGTGATCCAGCATGTTGCCACTCCGCGGACTGACGTTTCAGTTCTGGTTCGTATGCCCTGCCCCAAAATTCATCGATGGCAATTATTCGTGACAAGAATTGATTGCCAACCTATTGCCAGTGTGCAAGCTGGTCGGAGCATATTGTATAGTGCACCCACCTTTGAACTTCTGTCAGTGCATGCGGTACCCAGCATGATGCAATTTTGCGTAGTTGCAGCACATTATGCAATATCCTGTGGACGGTGTGTTTCTCGATGCCACTTGCCATCTCTAACTCCAGTAGCGTCCATCGTCTGTTTTCATCCAGGAGCTGCTCGATGACGGCACGTGCCACATTGGTCCGCACACAGACAGGTACTCCCGAACGTTGCTCATCACTGGTTGATACACGTCCTTGCTGAAACTTTCCTACCCACCATGCTACTGTACGGTATGGTAGGGCATTATTCCCAAGGGCTTCCACTAATTCACTGTGACATTCCATCGCATTTCTCCCTCGGAGAACAGCTATTTTTATGTAAGCGCGCTGCTCAACACGGGTTACTTCCATCTTGCACGACACTCACCAACTGGCTGATTTCATAGCCCTCGCTGTCCTATTACCAGCTATCACAGAGCCATCTGTTGTTCTGCATACACACTATGCCTGCAGAACTTCCACGCGAGCATATACGTGATCCGTTCACATATCTACAAGTAAAAAAAATAATTGCCATAACTTTTGCCCCAACCCTCGTAATAATAATAATTTACTGAAGTACTAAGACATTACATATACTAAACTGCCCACTGAAACTGTCTCTAGCCACTGTTCATTTGGGCAACCCATCTTATGTTACACTCTGCATTATAAATTATTTATATACTCCTAAATTATTGTTCCTTTCTTCTTTTAACAGTCAATTTTCTATTTATTTTTTACTTTTCCTACATATTGCCCTATTTTCTTACAGTTTTTACCTAAAATTTTATTTATGTTAATTTTCTTATTCATTAATTAAATTTGAAAATTTAGAAGCTAGTAACAGTGATGTGTCATAATTTAAAATAAAGAGAGTTGAAGGTTGTTACACTACATCACTAAAATGTTCTTACTTGAATGCATTTCAGGAGATGGTTTGCTCCCATTGTCAGCATGTTTTCAACTGAGTTTGCCGGTTATTGTCTGGGGAATGTGTGTGGCTAGTGGTGTTCTCTGGTGCTGGGCTGATGAACCTCCAAAGGCTGCTGGGTGGCAGCAGTTCGAAATTCATTAGGTGATTCCTGGGTTTGACGATATGTATTTTTTCTCAGATGTCCAATTCATTGCTGCTGTTGATCGGCTTTAAAAGTTTTATGTTCGGAGTGATATCATGGTTTGAAGACCAGAAATGATGTGCTACTGCTGATATATCTGGCTGCTTTTGGTAAATGCATCTCATATGCTCTTTAAGTCTTATTTCAAGATTTCTTTTGGTTATTTCTATGTATACCAGGTTACAGTCATTACAAACAATTTGATATATACCAGCTGATTTATCGTTGGGGATAAGATCTTTTGTTCTGTTGCATAGTAGTTTCTGTATATTGTGGTTATCTGTGGAGACAGGATGATGTTGTATTTCTTGAAAATCCTTTGAAATTTATGATGTGTCCAAGGGTGATAAGTGAATTTCCTATATGCTTGTGGTTTTTGTTGTCTGAGTAAAGTAGTCGTTTGTTGGATGTATTTCTGTCTTTCAAACTTTTTTATCTTCTTATCTATTGTTTTTTTCAGGTATCCATTCATAGTGGCTATGTGGATAATGTGTTGGTATTCTTTCTGGTATTCCTCTTTCTCCATTGGTATATGTACTAACCTGTTTGTAATACTATTTAAAATTGCATGTTTGTGTCTTGTAGGATTGTAGCTATTGTTTTTTTTTTCTTTCTTTCTTTCTTTCTTATTCATTCTTAACCATATACTTTCTTTTCTCCAAACCTTAGTTTCCCTGCATTCAAATAGTATGTATTGTACATCTTCTTTTCCTCCACATAATGGACATTAACCTTGCAGATAACCACTTCGTTGACCTTTTAATCTCCATACTCCTGCTTTTAGACATGCTGTCCTCCCCTCTTTATTGATGTTGTCTATACCCTTTCTCTTTCTCTCATTGTAACGTGTGAAGGCGAGCCTTGTCTTGATGGCAGGTTCTTTGCATATTTTGGCCTTCAATTGGTTCTGAAGGTTAATATAATATAACCCAGTGATAGATATCCCAGGGGGATGATAATCAATTAGCAGCACACGATTGGCATCCCAAAAAACCAATGCTATGATCTTCCCAGCAGATTTCACACACTTTGTGTGAAATAATTTCACAGACTGTTGTTTTGTTCAGGTGTGCACCCATATTTCATAATTTGTTACAAATCGACACATAAAGTTGGCAGGGAGCTCTCTGAAAATGAGTCAAACTTTGCTCAGAAATTTGCAATTTGATTTACTTTTAATATAGAGTCAGCAGTCAGCTCCTGCATCATGTGAGTTGCCTTTGAGAGGTGATATTTCAAGTATTCAAGATTACCTTGAATGTTTACCATGATACCTGCATCAGATAAGCAGGTTTAATGCACATATGGGTATCTGTCCATGGTTGCTCAAGCTGTAGGATCATTGGCACGGAGAGCTGAATCTGTGGTTCGACTATTCCAACTGTGGCTCTTTTTTCAAGCCTAGTTCAACTTTTCAATTGAATGATGTTTTACTGACTGTTCTTTCATACTAGTTGTGTGTAGGTTAAAGCCAGGGAGTTAATCATATGACAAAGCTTAATGCAGGTATGGACCATGATGGCTCAGTGAACATCATCTCAGTGATAGGAAAGCCAAAAATCCATGATTTGAGTCCTGGCCATGGCATTGAATTATTCAGCTTGTCAAATTAATGGTAATTACAGAAAAGTGTATGGCATCATCTAGATGCTGTGTCTGGATTGAAATGTGATTGACAAGGGTAAAGAAACAAAATGTTTGTTATAAAAAAGCTTCATGTTATATACTTCTGATTTCCTTTTTCAATAATATTACTTTCAAAAACAGTACAATTTATAAAATTGTCATAAGCCAATTTCCTGATTTTATGACTTGGAAACCTCCTGTAGTGCCTGCAATTTACAGATGTCTGAAATCACCATTTGCACTTGCTCGTGTGACAGACACAGAGATATATGAATCAGTGATAAAGGCTCTCTTCACAGCAGTATCCACTGTCATGGCAATTATCTGTTCACATGGCTGAAAGGACTTCTGTGGCATTTCATAACAACATGGTGGATCCTTTGTAATTTGCAAGACAGTGAAATGACTCCATAAAAGGTTAGATGTGGTCGCATGTATACAAACTTCACCAGTTAAGTATTTACCTTAGAAATAATTTTAAGGAATGTTTTTCTCATCATCAGCTGACTGCGATTTGATAGCTTGCCTCTGATGATCATGGCTCACTATGGTGTTTCTAAGAATTTTTTTTATTAGATTTTGATTCATTAAGATCTCAGAACTAATTAACCTTGGTTGATTTTTCCACATCACCAAGCTTGTTAACTACCAAATTTGTATATGTATGACCACATCTAACATGGTGGATATTATGTTTACAGTTTATTCCTCAAATTGACCTTATTTTAACCTCAAAACTTATTGCATTACATAAACCACTAACTTCTAATAACTTGGTTTTTAGGTGATGAAGAAATTATTGACTACATAACTGTTTCCCACACCAGCTATGTTTTAATATTATTATTTGGATTTATATACTTAGGTGTAAAGAAAGGATGACAGGCCTAATTTTATTGCAAGCTGGAATAGCACTGTGTTTCTTCGGTCAGCTTCCTCAGGAGTTAATCAATTACATCTTCACTGTGGAGTTTCTGGAGCGGTTGGATGAGGAAGTGCGACACTGCTATGCAAAGGTAGTTGGAATATGGTTTTAAAGATACTAGATGTTTGGGAATAAAACTTGGATTCAGAAATAACTACAGGTGTTTGACATTTTGGTTTAATATCACATTATAGGGACACATACAGTAGCAAAGCTCAGAAATGATTTTAGCAGATTTAGAGGTATATAATGATACCAGATGTTAACAAATGACTGACTTGTAACACAAATTAGCTAGTAGTTGTATTGCGAATGTTTAATACATAGGTCATTTGTAAATTAGTGACAGCAATGATTATTGCTACTGTTGGTACATAATGTAAGCTGATAAACCCTGTTTGATATGTGTTACCATCCTTGGATCAGAAAACAGCAGCCTCATTTATAAGATACTAGTTGGATTATCTGGCATTGCACAGGCATCTTTTTATAGCTTTAATGACAATTTAATTAATTTTTGTTAGCCCTCTCCCATATTCATTATGAAATCAATATATCATTATATATATATAATCATCTAGAATACTGTCATCCTCCATGGTCTAGGGATACCATGCTAGCCTCTAGTTACTAAAGTTGCGGGTTCAAACCCAGTGGAGAGCGATGGATTTTTTTTCGGATGTAAAAATCTGTAGCATGGCTTTCTTCGGAAGTGAATTAAAACCAGTGGTCTTGTGTCATAGATTTATGACACATAAAAGAACCTCAAGCCTGTAAAGAGACCTCTGAGCAAAATTTCTGGTCTTACATGCCCAGTATTGAATGGGATGCTAAGAACCATAGTAGTTAAAGAGCATTCATAAATAAAACTCAATTTAATTTTTACTTTCCTACCACATACATAGTAGATAGAGAAGGTATTGCATTCCATCCAGAAATCTGATACTGAAATTTTAGCAGCAATACATGTTTTGAGGCCCCCTGAATCCATAAAAAGCATTTTTAGAAAAAGGTCCATGTGTGTATGTCTGTGAACAGCATAATTGAAAAAACAAAAAGTTGTATAAGTACCAAACTTGGCATTTAAGTTTAGTACCTTCCAAGGATGCAACACAAGGATTTTCAAGAAAGTCACCCCACCCCAACTACCATTTAAATGGAATATTTTTAGAAAATTTTGATTTTCTAAAAAATGGCTCTAATGATTGTGATTAAAATATCATATATTAAAGATATTTACATGAGAGATAAATTGTATATCTTGAATTTTCTGGGAATAGCCTGTGAAGTCCTCTTCATTTGGAAGGAGTTTTGTATAATCTTGTGTAACTGGTAAACATTAAGCGATAGATGAAAACATACTACACAAAAATGTAGATCTCTTTAAAACACAGTTTATTTCAAATAATTTTTTTTTAATTTTATTTTGTGGCATAAGCCATTTCTGATATTAATGGTTCAAATTGTTCATTACTTGGCCATTCTCTTAAAGTCCTGACAACTTTCAGTTGTTTCTCACAATTGCATGGAAGCAGTATGGAATTTTCAGGCCACACATGCGCACACACTGCATGCATTAGCATATAAACAGTTGGTTCATTTAAATTCTGGTGGCTAGAACTAAGAATGGTCAGAAATGTTGCACAGCATTACAGGAATCTTATGATAGTGAGATATTACCGCATGGTGTTTTTCCAATGGAGCTTTTATGTCACACATTTGCATATTGTCATTTCCAGATTGTGGTCTACCAATTGTGTTTTTGATGAACATCTTCCTCCCCATGTAAATGCATTTGCCCACCTAACCATGTTACAGTAGCTATGTAAGGTCTCTGTACAACAAGCTTGTAATACTATAAGATACTCTTGAGTATTTTTGCCTCTAGCAACTGAGGCAGTATTTTAATGCCTACTGTCCATTCCAAACCAGAGTTCCCTCTGATGTAAACAGAAGCACGTGCTTTGGCATGTCACGAATCCAAGAATATACTCTTATGCCAACATAAATAGTTCCTTAATACATGTATTGTATTATGAAATATTAGAGCAGGGAAGGTATAGAACTGCACATTTTATTGCGGTTATCATAAGAACTCATCGTTAAAGGTAAAGGATATATACTAGCTGTTAAGAGATTACAAAATATGATTTTCGCCTGTTATTGCGCTGACGCCGAGATCATCTTGCTTGTTAATACCAACCAAATGCACGACTGCCACTCTCTTACATACACAAGAAATGCAGCAACGAATTCCCAGAGGTGCTATCTGAGTACCGAATAAACACTTTGCGTAACACAGGATATATGATAAGCGAACAGTCATTCATAATACACTAACACACACATGCTCAGCTCAGGTCAAATCTTGCGATTTAGTCAGTTGGTATTTGAGCTCACATGGCAGAGGAAGGTGCGTGTAGTGCGAATAAACTGTTCAAACACAGAAGTGGGAAACAGTTAAAAAGTGGCTAAAAACAAACAATAGTTCATATAATCAACTCACTATTACAAAAATACCCGACACTTGCATTATTGCATATTATGAAACTAATATCGGACTTTACAGGCATTTCAGTGAGAAGTGTAACGAAAGCGAGCAGGGAATATAAACAGACATAATACAACATAGAAGAGGATAAAATGTGGGAACTTGTTTTAAGTGCGACAGTGCTGAATTGTGGATAAGCTTGTCATTATTTTGGAGAGTAGTTCTGATTCTGACATGGCAGCTGAGTCATCTTCAGAGGATTCGGAGTTGGGTGTTGCACTTTAGCCTGAGGATTGTGATTAACGTAAGTAAAATGTTCATTGCCGCATACTTATAAAATCGATTGTTACCTCAGGTTGCATTTTGAACTATGATTCTCACGCAGGGTGCCTTTTTATAGATTATGTTCAACAAGCACGTGAGAGGGGAACAAGCAGCCATTATGGGCAGGGATTGCAAACTACTTTCGCGCGGATAATACAAAGAGTTTGTTTTCAGTGAAAGGCACTCTGGTTTGGAATGGACAGTAAATGATATTAATTGTGTTTTATTATAATTAAATTCAATTACAGCCCACCTTGAAAACAATATGTATATAATTATTATTTAAATTGTATGTAAAGTCATTGTAAATACTTATTTTTATTGTAAACATATTTATTAATGTAATGTAAATGTTTATATACTCTAATAGTGCAAAAAACTGTGAGAATAATATGTTTTAGGTTGTTAATAATGAGGTAATAATGTAATTTCTGTGACAATAATGTGTCTGGAAATTTTAAAAGTACTGGTCATGAAAAGATCGGTAATAACGTAATTTTGCTTACAGTTTGGAATTAGCCAATCAACAGTAAAGAAAAACTTTTAATTTGAATACTTAAATTCTATTGGATTAGAATTAGCCAATGAGAGATTGGTATTACCGAAGCTATAAGGTTTTACCATTGAATTTAGTCAGTTGCGGGTAAGATGTTGTAGAGTACGGATGGTAAAAATTGTTTTCTCCGCTAGTATGTATAAAGTGCTCACAGTTTTCTCTTATAAAGTGTTGTGTTTATAAATAAAGAGAAATAAAAATAAGTGAAATTAAAAAGTAAGTTCTGTGACGTCTTTTTAATTTTTGTCTTATCACAACCTGAAAAGAACTTATGTTTCTATAGTGTGACTGAAGCAGTCGAGGCAAATTTTTTAATAATATTACGTAACAAGCATCATGTTCACTATGAAGTTTGTCATCCCAAGCATCAACAACATCAAAGTGTATCTTCATTACGTAAGTTAAATACTTCTTCAAAGTGATGCATATACGTGGGGATAATCACATATCATACCCAGCATCCAGCTAAATAACTTTTTTTAAAGTTGGCAACAAACATACTTCTTCAAATTACAACTGTGGGGCAAACTCCTCCAAACAACTACGTAACCATAAACTACCGCTAATTGTATCCCAAACGTGGAGCTGACCATCATAACTACCGCAAATTGACGCCTCAATGTGGAGCCATCAACATTACTATCACACAACATGATGGAGCATATTTGCTTGTATTTGCTAAGCATGTTTTAATACACTATAGATAATAATCTAGAAGTGAATTTGCTGCATATACTTTATAATTCATAAATATGCCTCAGCAAATGATGTTCTTGTATTTTAATCAGGTTACATTATTTACCGATAGTAGTCATTGTCTAATATTTTAATGATACCTGTACTTACATTAAAACATAAATGTAGTACGTATATATTGTAATGAAAAGAAGCTAGAAACAGTGATGTGTATTGAATTTATTTAAAGGTGAGTCGGAATTGTTACACTAACATCACTTAAGTTTACTCACTTAACATGTTTCGGGAAACAGTTGTTCCCATCCTCAGAAACAATGAGAAACAATTGTTCTGAGGATGGGAACAACTGTTTCCCGAAACATGTTAAGTGAGTAAACTTAAGTGATGTTAGTGTAACAATTCCGACTCACCTTTAAATAAATAAATGTAGTAATTATTATCTACAAGAAAGGTAAATGAATGGATATTGTTGAAATGCTTAAAAAATGCTGATTGTAAATTATCTGCCTTTGCAGGACAGTTATCCTATGAGAGTTAGACATATGATGATGATGCTGAACCGTGCAGTATGCCTGGATTATCCTGAGGCTGATATTCCATGGTTTCATCAGAAATATTGTGAACAAATCACAGCACTTGGTAACTCATCTTTTTAATTCTTATCAAAATCATGACATTTGTTAATACTGTTATCTTAGGATAACAGCATTACAGTTCTGCATGTTTTTTCTGTCTTGAATATGCAATGAATGAGGGACATGCAAAAAAAAAAGTTGATAATCACCAACATGGCAATTAACACTATGTGCCACATAAAGCTTCTTTATTAAATTTCAGAAATTTAATAGTTAATTTATGTGGTTTACACAAAAGACTATTTATGCATGTGAAGCTCAAAAAGGGTCTACAGAGATGCATACAATCATTTAGTATGGCTTAAAATATGCATCAAACAAGTTAATCAATATAAAGTTAAGCCTTTTTTTCATTTTTGTCACTTGTTTTAAATGTGCTTCAGACCTTAAGCATTTTGTAACAGTCTAGTTGAGCACTCGGACAACAATTGCCTCTGGTTTTGTTACCTTTAGTTAGGTCATCATGTAAACAAGCATGATTCATTTTTTGAGTTGTTTTTGTTATTAATGCCTCCAGTGTCAAGCAGGACATGTTGTTTAAATGATGACCAAACTCGAAGAAAGAAGGTGGAGACAATGGCTACCCATATAATGATATGTAAGCATACTGTTCTAATTTTTAAAAAAATGGCAGGTTTGTTAGTGTGAAGAGGCGCTAGAATAAAAGAAGAAGGTTATGGGTGTGCCCTTTTCTAAGCATTAAAAACAAAGTAAATAACATCTTGTGTGAGCTGAAAGTTAAAGGTTCAAGAATTCCAGCTTCAAGAATTTTCTAAGATTTGATATTGCTGACTGTAATTTCATCAGCAGCTATTATAAAACAGGAGACAAATTTCAGAGCAGCAATATCAGCTGAACTGAGATTAGGCTTAACCTCTTTTTTGTTTTGTTTTGTTTTTGTCTATGTCCTAATGTTTCCATTAAAAAATAGGGCAAGCTCATGTAAACACTCCGTTTTCATAATTTTTTTGGGATATATCCCAGATGACAGGTCTTGCATGAATGTCATTAATTAGGTAACTCTATTGTCTTTTGCTTCCTCCACTCCATTTTTCTCGTTAAGCAATGAATAATATGCATGTGCCTGTTATATCTGTCTGAGTTTAGTTGCGTCTGCACGAAGTTAGTCAAATATGTGTCACACTAAACACGTTTTCCACTGCTGGTGGAAAACAATTTTGTTTAGCCAAGACATGCTGAATCAACAAATTGCGCAAGACTTGATGATCAGTGGAGACACTTATTTACTGCCGACATGTTGATTCAACATGTTTTGTTGATTGTTGAGGCAGTGGAGACCCACCATAAAATTTAAAAATAGATGAAAATGTTATTAACAAAGCTTGGTCAGAACGGTATCCAGTATAATTAGTATAAGGATGAACTTTATTCCAATGACACTCTGTATTATCAAAGACGAAGAAACTAAACACGAATTTGGTGTGAAGTTGAAAGAGTGTGTAGAGTCATTTTTAACTCCAATTTATACCCTGCATTATTTTCAAGAGGTTAAGTATATAGAACTAAATTCGTGGCTCAGCAGCCCATTGTCAGGCCAAGGCCTGTTGCCTGGCTGCTGTGTCCTCCACCTGTGCCCACAACAGGCATCATGAGTGGGGTGCAGTACTGAAGGGTGGAATGTGGTCAGTGCACCAGGGTCCCTCCCAGCCGGTAGCTGCTCCTTTTCAATCAAGTAGCTCCTGAATTGGCCCCTCAGAGACCCCCTGAGCTGAGTGCACCCTGGGCCAGGTCTCCCAGCAAGAGAAAAACACCACACCGGTACTGGGAATCAAACCCGGATCTCCAGCTTGATAAGCAGCTGCACTACCACTGTGCTAAGGAGACAACCACCTTAAAGTAACAGGAGAGCCAAGAAACTATGAACTGGCTGCACAGTGTTTTTCCACTGGGCGTATGGAAACATGATAATGTATTGCTGCTATAAACAAGGTCACGCTGTTGACGTGGTTTTGCTCTGCAGTATGAAGTGCAGTATTGAGTTGTCGGTGATGTGACATAGTTAATTTATTATGGGTTATATATTATTTTGTCATGTACTTAGTCACAAAGTATATTATGGCTCAGTAAATGTTTTCTACTGCACAACGTGTATTTATTTATGATTCGTATGTGTTAACTCAGTCAGCTCGCCAAGTGAACGTACGATTTGCAGAAAGATTTCCAGGAGTAAAAGACGGCGTATGGTTCTTACTGAAGAAATATTAGACGACATCGGTCATCGTCTGCAGAATTCCCCTCAAAAATCATTTAGGTGTCTTTCACAACAGACAGGCACTTCTTATAGCTCTGCACGAAGAGCTACTAAACTGCTGAAGTTAAAATCATATAAAATAACCGTGGCACATGCTCTTCAACCAGGTGATCCTATAATTAGGCCCACATTTTGTGAATGGATCTCAATAGTGTACATAATGGTGAAATACATCCATATTTAATATTTTTCACGGACGAGGCTTGGTTTCACCTTCATGGATATGTATGTATACAAAATAATTATCATTGGAGCTCTGACAAACCTAATATTGTTCATGAAGTACCCCTTTATGACAAAAGCATTGGTTTATGGTGTGCCATGAGTGGAGAAAGAGTTATAGGGCCAATTTTTTTCGAGTCAACAGTTGGCGCCCGTACATACCCCCCCTTTTTTTTAGAGAATTAACAGACAGGGAGTGTAATTTTGCCTTTTTTCAACAAGACTCTGCAACAGCTCATATAGCCAATATTTCGATGAGAACAATTGAAAGTGTGTTTGAGGACAGAATTATTAGTAGAGATTTGTGGCTCCCTAGGTCCCCCAACATAACCCCCTACGATTACTATCTCCGGGGTAACTTAAAACATAAAGTGTACAAGACAAACCCACACACCCTGGAAGAATTAAAACAAAATATCTGCCAGGAAATTGCCAGCATTTCTCAACGTGAACTACGGCGAGTGATGGATAGTTTCCTAAAGAGGTGCCAAAAATGTATGGCAACGACGGTGGCCAGCTTCATCTCCGTTCATAAAGTTGGTAAACAAAGTATTTATAAGTAGGTTTGAAAATGCTGTATAGTTGACAGAGATTTCTTAAACAAGAGTAAACATAAAAGTTATATTTCTATCTTGAATGTGTTGCATAATTTTTCATTTTGCAGATTTGTTGTCATTCCTGGTGTTTGGTTTACTATTATAAAAATCACAAACTTTATTTCACTAAGAATATATACACTTTCTGTGTAATAGAAAGAACTAGACCATAGTGCATCATCAAATGTTATCCGACTTGATCTAGATAATATTAGATGAGATGAAGTGTGCATAACAGTGCCTTCATAATTATATAAACACTTGCTCAACGTATTAGATTTTACCTTCAAGATTTATGGTATGTTGCATAAAAAGAGACATATTTAGAAAGTGTTGATGATAAAGGTGCTGTTTTCAAGGTTGCCTGTACCACTGCTGTGTACGAGGTATGATCAAAAAGTAACGGGCATTTTTGTTTTTCTTAAAGAATTTTTATTTAATCATCAACATCAACTTTGTCCCTTTCAAAGTAATCCCTTTCAGCTATAATACACTTGTGCCAGCACTTTTTCCAATTTTGGAAGCACTTCTGGAATTCACTTTTCGTTATGATGTTCAGCTCCTTCAGTGATTCTGTTTTTATCTCAATAATGGTGGCAAAATGTCATCCTTTCACGGTTCTCTTCAGTATCAGGAATAGAAAGAAGTCGAAGGGTCCATGTCCGGCGAATATGGTGGCTGAGGTAGCATAACAGTTTTATTTTTTTGCCAAAAAGTCACGAACAAGCATTGAGGTGTGAGCGGGTGTGTTATCGTGATGTAATTTCCATGAGCGGTTTTGCCATAATTCTAGTTGTTTTCTTCGGATTGCTTCATGCAAATGGCGCATAACTTCCAGGTAGTATTCCTTATTGACCATATGACCATAAGGCAGGAACTCCTGATGCACTATCCCATTGCAGTCAAAGAAGACACATATCATCAAACTTGTCGAATTCTTTTCAGTCTTGGCTCTTCAAGCAGTTTCCACTGGGACGATTGAGCCTTAGTTTCGATGTCATACCCATATACCCATGTTTCATCACCTGTTATAACCTCCTTTAGAAGTTCTGGATCGTTTCGACTTCATTCAGCAATTCCTGAGCGATGTCTACGCTAGTCGCTTTTGGTCAAAATTCAACCATTTCGGAACAAACTTTGCTGCTACATGTTTCATGCTCAAAATATCTAAAAAAATTGCTTGGCATCAGCCAAAAGATATGCCGACATCACCAGCAACCTCTCTGATGGTGATTTGGCAATTTTCCAGAACATTTTCTTTACTTCTTCCACATTGTTGTCAGTAATTGATGTTTTAGGGCATCCAGGGCGGTCATCGTCTTCAACGTCTTTTCAACCCTCTTTGAAACGTTTTTACCATTCGTAAACTCTTGTCTTACTCATAGTAGATTCAGCAAAAGTCACAGTCAACATTTCGAATGTGGTGCTGCACTTTATTCCATTTTTCCAGCAAAATGTAGTGCAAATTCTTTGATCCGTCTTTTTCAAAAGTAGAAATTTGCCAAGCGCTCGAAAACACATATAACTTTTTTCATTATCAACAATAAACTAAATATTAAAAACAGCTGCAAACATACATCAGGAACATGTGTGCAAACAAGATAAAACAAAACTTTTTAACATTGGATGTGTAAAGCTCGCGAAATTAAAAAAATTCTCATTATTTTTTAATCACACCTTGTATATTCATGATATTCTTCGTGAAACACACTTATAATGTACCAGTAGTGATGGTAAGGTATAGTCACACTTCAGCAAAGTGCTGAACTTACAATAATTGAGCAGATGCTCCTAAATTGGCACTCGTCAAACATTATGAAATTTGTATAGGTGAAATGAATTATATAAGTAAAAGTAATAATATTTACATCAGCATGAAGTTACCACTAAGAATGCTACAACATTTGCAAGTGTGAGAAAAACAGACTATAGGTTAAAAACATCACATGTGTCCAGCATAAATTCCCAATAATTATATACACAAAATATATTGAGAACACAGTTCATCTTTTATGTACTCCTTAAGTGAATAACATGAGTTATTGACAATATATGTTTCATAAACTTTTTAAAGAGATTTTGGTTTTGTGTTTCCCTTAGGGGTTTATGGCAATGTGTTATGTATATATTTTATCCCCATGTATTGTGGAATTTTTTTCAAGCAGTGCCAACCTACGTGTGGGGTATTTTGTCTCTTCTATGTCCTGTATTGTAATCATTGGAAAACATTGCTGGGTCTTTCAAGCTCACTTAAGGCTTGATATGAACTATGGAATTTTTCATTGGTGCAGCTTTTGAAAGTATGGGGAAATGCAGCTGAACCTGATGGAAAATGTGATTAAAGAAAATAAATTCATTGTCTTCAGAGATTCTGAGATGGCCTCGAATATTATTACCTGTTAAGTATTTCTATCATCAATGCAATTACTCCATATTATTATTTCTAGGTCAGTGATGAAATGGTGCATAATATGTTTGGAAAAATGTAGTGCTCAAGAATCTGCTGATTTCAGAAATAGAAACATTTAGCATTACCTGGATTGCTGTATAAAAACTTAATATCTGTGCCAGCCAAGTTTGGCTCTTCCCTAATTAGGCAGCTTCTAATAAAGATGGAAATGCAGAAAATGCTCTTTGTAACAAAGTCACATGCATGTAGCTATGCTGTAAATCTAGGACATGATCAAATAGTCTTTCTTTCTAAAACATTGCAAGAACTGAAGGAAATATGATCAAAGGTAGGTGTGCAATGTATTTCCTTGTGTTCAAACTGTAGACCTTTTAAGACATTTAATAACATCCTTTTAAATTTTTAATGCGATTCAAGTTTTGTATGTATTCAGGTAGCTTGTTATTTAGATGCAGGCCAGCATATGTAAAGCTATTTTCATAATGTTAAGTCCTGTGTGAATTTACAAATAAGACTATGCTTGTCTGTAATATTATATGTATGAAATTTTTAATATGCTTTGAATGGACATTAAGTGAGCTTTCTAGTTGTAGTAGACAGATCACTAAATTTTAATTATTTTCTTCTGTATTCTGAACACTTTCACACTGTCTTTGGAATTTCCTCAGAAAATAATACCACTTAGGAAGAAGTTATAACTCCCCATGAAAAGAAGCACGATACTCTTTTGGAAGAAAACAAACAATGGTTGCTCTCAGAATGTTTAATATCCCATTAGCTTTCAGGGTGTATGAAAGTGGTGAATGGACTTAATGAACTGAAGCTGGAATTCTTTGTTGTGTGATGTCTACTATTCAGCTTTCCAAGGAAAGGAAATCTGCTGATGGGAACCTTACCATAGCAACATTTTCTGCATGGGAGTTAAACCTGAGAATTCTGAACAACAAACACGTGTTCTACAAGGGGCATTCGGAAATGGTTTACAATTGAGTTGTTTTAAAAATACTGCTCAATCTATGGGCACATTCTCTTGTGGGATGATGAACTGGTAGTAGTACATCACAAAGGTGCTAGAGGTAATTGTGAACAACAGTGTATAGTGAAAGGAAGCACTTGTTTGTTGTTAAGTGAAGAAAGCCAAGCCATGAACAAGATGGAAGGCGAATATAATGGACAAAGATGGACTGCATGATTTTTGTGGAAGGAAAGCGTCAAAACAGTTGTTATTCACAAATGTTTAATTGTGGTATATAGTCAAGAAGCTCCTGCACGAAAGACTGTTTACACCTGGATCCCTGGGTTTGCCAATGGAAGGGAATCTGCACACAAGAAACATTGAGGTTGTGTCTGAATTGATTATAGCTGATAAGTGCATAATCTTTGATGAACGGGAATGACAGACAGGCCTCACATGCACAACCCTGCACACTGTTATTCATGACGATTTGGATATGAAAAGGTATGTGCACATTGGGTTCCACAGGCCCAGAAGGAGAACAGAGTTGAAGTCTGTCATTGACTATTGGAAATGAAGAATGAAGATCCAGATTTTTTGGAGAAACTGGTGACTGGTGATGAATCGCGGTGTCACTACCATACACCCAAGAAGAAACACCAATCCATTCGATAGAAACATCCGAGAAAGTTTGTACTACTCCCTCTGCAGGTAAGCAGATGACCTCCGTCTTTTGGGACACTTGTGGCAAACTGTTAATGAACTGTGTTCCACAAAGAACAACTGTCAACAGCAGGGTGTACTGGAACACTTTAGGTGAATTAGATGCAGGATTCAGCAACAGCAGCAGAGAAAATGGTCAAAAGGAGTGCTCCTCCAGCACAACAATGAGTGGCCTCATACTACTGTGTTTTTCAAATGGGATGATGTTTGTCCTTGAGCGCGGCCAGAGCGGCAACCAATCGGAGTTCCGCTGTGTTGTCATATTGCATTCGCCGTAAGCTAAGCATGACGTGCGCTAGGCAAATCTGTTTCTAATAAATATAATTTGCGCTAAGACAAAAATTCAAATTTTGCAAAAAGCAACCCACTAGAAGGTAGGGAGTAATTTTCGTAACACAACCGTAAAAACCACATATTTTTAGCTCAAATAGTTTTCATAATACAAACGAATAAACATACCTATATGTTATATCATAACCACGTAAGCACTGTAATGGTCACATTATTTGTATGTATGGATTATTGTATACATTATGTATGTATATTTGTAATTATATAGCACTACTGACTTGATGGTGATAAAGAATTATGTTGAAAAACCAAGGCGTTTGTTAAATCTGAGAGAGAGCAAACAGCCCACCCAGCTTACTTGTGTTACTTGTAGAATGCTGAATCTGCAGAACGTGAGCCGTCACATGTTTATTATTGTGTGTCGTAGTTTATTTACCCTACACAGTTAATATCAGTATGCAGTTGTTCAGAGAGCAAGCAGCAAGAGTAAAATAGTGCAGTGGCTTATTGTGGTGAATTTAGTGGCGAGTCAAAGAGGCAGGTATTGCGAAGTCAAGCTCGAAATATTATATTTAGGGTCTACTCGTTTTTTAAAAAATACAACAATGAGGAACACAGAAATCAACTTGATTTCAAAAATCCTCAACACTACTAAAGCATGTGGTGTCGGTAAAGCAAGTGTGTCTAGCATTTGCGGAGAGGCAAGATTAAAAGCACAGGTAATTCATAACCTATAATTATATAACACTTAAAAAATATGTACGTAACATGCGAGTATATTCCCAATTATGAATTTAAACACCAGGAAAATTATAAAAGTTTAGAAAATTCAGTTTGGGTTGCTGTACTTCGACCATTCTAGCGCCAGGCCGATGTGTGAGTGAGAGGGAAATATGAAAAGAGTGGGGGTAACGAGGTGGCAACGCTGTGCACGCAAATGCACCTCATTCGCTGGAGCTCAGAACTCTTCCCATTTGAAACTAATAGTAGCAACACCGCAAGTGTAAAGTTGACATCACTGGGGTTCATTGTTGTGCCACCTCCACCATATTCACCAGATCTCACTCCATCAGATTATGCTTTATTCGTTGGTCAGCAACGAGGAATTGCAGGCAGTTGGCCATGAGTGGGTGTGTAGTACTCCCAAACAATGGTGCTGTGAAGTTGCCAGGAAGGTGACAATGATGTATTGACATCGGTGGGGAGTAGTATATTGAGAGATCCCATGTGCATTTAATCATTTCATTAATAAATAAGTTACAAAAAGACTACTATTGTAAATCATTTCTGAATGCCCCTCATATCATTTTTGCCATGGATTTGAACTCCAAACGCACTGGCGTGTACTGTATGCTGAAGAACACTGAAAAATGCCACAAGCATAGCAGTTTTATCACACATCATTGCATGTCAAGGCTTTTTAAATGGCCCTCAATGGCATAGCCAGAAAAATATTAAGAGGGTGGAGTTATGTATAGGGATCCATCTTTTAAACAGTTTTTATCAATTCAAACGATAAATATGAATTAATCTTGTGCAGCAATTGGAATTAAAATTAGGATAGGATGTTTTGTGACATGAGAATTAATGACCACTGCAAAGTATTTTATATTACAGCTGCAGACCATTTTATTTCACTCCAAAATAGGGTTCCTAGTTATGTTCTACATTGGGAGATATTGCACTCATTTGGAAACCAGTCAAATTTATCACTGGAATGAAAACATGGCCCTGTATCTTAAAATGGTTGTACCCTCCCATTTAAAGTACAGTTTCTCTTGCTATCACCTTTGGCAATATTGTTTAATACATGTGGCATAAATATAGAGATACCAGTGATACAATTAGGAAGTATCTCATTCCCACCAACTTAGAAAGATACTATTATTTTAACCAAGCTATTTTTGCTATTAATGTTTCCCGTTTTTTATCAAGAGAGGTTCTAATCCCCAAAAACCTTCCCTAGCTATGCCTCTAGTGGCCCTTATCAGTTAAGTAATTTATTTGTACTTTCTCTACAATGTACAGCTTGTGTAAAACATTGTGACACTCCATATGCACAAGAGAGGAGAAGTGGTGAGAATGGTAGGGGAGCTAATGACTAGAGGTGATTATGAACTCGGAGGTATTCACATACACAGCGCATTGTAAACAAATGTATAAGCTTACAGTATCACACAGTAGGTGTGGAACACTGACCCCCACCTCCCCTATTATGCAAGTAGGCTGTTCAATGCTATCGCGCTTCTATGCTTCAGGAGTGGAGGACTGTCACAACGTTTTACACAAGCTGTATAGTAAGTAAAGGAAGTATTGTATTCCACCCAAAAATTTTATGTCAAGATTTCAACGGAAAGATATGTTTTGAGGCTACCTGAATCCAAAAGAGCAGTTTTGGGAAAAGGTCCATATGTATGTCTGTGAACAGCATAACTCAAAAACAGTCGATTAAACACCAAACTTGGTATTTAAGTTCAGCAGGCCTTGACCCCAGGCAATGGGCTGTTGTGCCATGGAGCTTAGTTTAGTTTATCTTCCAAGGATATAACACAAATATCTTCAAGAAAATTCCCCCACCCAAAACTACCTGTTTGCATGGAACATTTTTTGAAAATTTTGATTTTCTCAAAAATGATTAAAATACCATATATTAAAAATATTTATATGACCAATAAAATGTATATCTTGAATTTTCTGGAAATAGCCTGTGAAGTAAGTCCCTCATTCGGAAAGAATTTTATATAATCCTATGTAACTGTAAATGGCAAGTGATACTACACAAAAAATGCAGATCTCTTTAAAATAAACAATTTATTAAAAAAAAATTTCTTAGTGGTATTCAGCCATTTCCATATATCTTTTATTAATGGTTCAAATTGTTCAATACTTTTGTCATTTTTTTAAAAGCCGTGTCAACATTCATTTGTTTCTCGCAATTGCATGGAAGGAGTATGGAATTTTAAGGCAGCATCTAGTGTCCAGTTCTTAAACATTTGACTATGCTATTCTTTTTATATCTGTGACGAAATGTGTAATGTAGCTATTTCTGCAAATGTTTATCTCAATTAAAATGAAGTAGATAGAAAAATAAACATTTTAAAAAAGATTTATATATGTAATAATAAACGATAGAGGTTAGAGAAAGTCATGTGATTGTAACACATCGGATATTTTGTGATGTATTTTACTTTATTTTGCAGAACCAGTTAAGTCAACTCCATTTCACAATGACGTCTTAAGGATGCTTACTTCTCTTCTGGGATCAAAAGACTTTGTGTACAGACACACTTATTCTCCATATTCTTACCAAATAGGTGAGTGCAATTTGTATCTGTATAGACTCTAAAAGAAATGAAAATTTATAATTAATCCAGCCTTAAAACCAAATTTGATGTAAACAAAACATTTGTATCCCTTGTGTTCAGCACTTGCTGAAGGATGCAGCACTTTGCGACTGCTCATCATCACATGAATATCAAAGAGGGGTGAATGACATCACACAGTATTAAATGGAAAGTACAACCTTCTTTAGTTCATATTATTTACTATTCCATATTAATCAAAATTTCTAACTACGTTTGATTAGCATATTTTTTTTTGAAAAACCACAGATAATTGAGTACATTTAATATACATGTAATCAAGACCATATTTAGGATGTGTGACACCCCTTTGTTCTAATTTATTTTACGCCCCCCTTCCTAAACTTACCATTGTTATTCATTTATTGACTACCGGCAATAAAGCTGCAGAATCATTAACTTCAATTTTTAACTTTAATACATAACAAAAGCACATGTGCAAATTAAATATGTATTAAAAATTATAAAATAACTACTAGAATTCAATAGCCCTTTTACTGAAAAATCACTATAGAAATATTTAACTTGGACACAATATATGGTAAAAATACAAAAAAAAAAAAAAAAAAAAAAAAAAAAAAAACCACTACATTTAATACCCTACACAAAAATTACTTCATTTAAATGTGAAATTTAGTCAGTCCAAAATACATGATACAATGCCATTTACTTGACCTTTACCAAAACTTAGTGAACTTGGAGAAATGACTTCTTCTCACTTTTGTATTGCAAATTCATTTATGACTTCCTCAAAATCCAGACTGACTGTCATGTCTGATTCTATGGCTAGTACTCCAAGATTGACCAGTCGTTAATGATTTTCATTTCTCCTAAATATCACCGAACTAGAAGCTGTTCAAATTTATGATGCTGCAGAGAAACTTAGAACCATTTATAATTCTGACATAGAGAACAAGTTTGGTGAAGAACATATAATGTATCATGAACCAAAATGCTGCATGCGTATTTGCTTCCCTTTTCTGTTTACATTCTGGTTTTTTATTCTCGGTTATTGTGAACCAGCCTTAAGAAAATCTACATTTTTCATCTTAAGTTTCTGTTCATCATCATTGGCTCTCCAATTATATAAAATTCAATGAAAATGAAGTGGGTTTCATTAGCTGTTAATGAAAAGATTTAAGATAGACATTTTATTAGTCATGCCAGCATCTTATAATATTACAAAGAGAGAAAATTTGTGTGTTTGTTTGTAGGGTAATCTCAAAAAACCACTCAACTGATTTTGATAATTCTTCTGTGTTCTTTTTTACAGACATGGTCTGTAAAACACTTCCTAATTTCATTTCATAAATTTCTAAAAGATTAAAAAGCATTTATAAAGCCCTTCTGCTTGAATATGAACACATGGGAGTTATAAAAGAACATGCTTGCAAAGAAAGCTTTGACTTTTAGTTCAGAATGCCATGGAGTAGAAAATAGTTATTATAACGCCACAGAAAATGCATGTAAAATAAAAGAAATGCAGCATATATTTTATTCTGAGCAATATATATGTAGATGGTCATGATTTAGCAACTACAGCATGGCAAAACAAAAGAGAATTGAATCTTATTATAAAGATACGGTACGCATACCATACAAATGCCAACATATTTAAATAACCCTCAAGTAAGAACTTTTTGCTCTGTTTCTTTTGTATTTTATAATAAAAATTATTAGTATGGTATGTTAAATAATTGTATAAAGAGAGAAAATTAGATCCAGCTAACATTAAAAATCCGTGCTTAACTTGGCAGCCTGGGAGTGGAAAATTTTCATATTCACCAGCTTCACCTCTATTTCATTGTAGGTATATTTTAGTGATTTAGATATGTATTATGTGAAAACTATGTAGCTTTTATGTTAGTAAATATTTATTGGACCAAAGAGAAGGTACAGGGGTTTAAAATGTCATCTTCTGTGATTATCTAAAAAAGTTATTCAACCATTCTGAGCAATAATTGTTCCACCATCAAAGGGTACATAGAGGCTATGCAGCATTTCTAGAACTTGGAAGACAGTCGATGGGAGGTTAAGGAAGTCCGACATTCTGCCGATGCTTCACATCCTTTGCATGACTATATTACAAATAGCTTGGAGGTGTACAAAATTACAATTATAAGGGTTAAAGGGGGTGATTCAGCATAAAACTATTCTAATTCATTGCACATTAATTTCATAAAGAAAGAGGTGAGGAAAATGAAATGAATTAAATTGCCATATGAGTTTTAAAAGCTACTAATGTTGGGCAGCCAGCTAGTGTTCTAATAAAATATTAGTTTTCAAGAAAATAAAAGGTAACAATCTTTTATGTGCAAGGAGTTGTCTGGTATTTAGAAATTTCCTAGAGTTTTTCACCTTGAATCCGTAAAATATGTCCAACATAGGTATGAAAATTGTATTTATCTGGGCTTTTAATTTTTGAGCTATGCTTTTCACTAATAGATTTTCCACACAAAAAAAATTTTAATGAGGGACCTCGAAATGTATGTTTCTAGTGAAAATCTCAAGAGCATCAAATTTTTTGATAAAATGTAATGTTTCCTATACTTTAAGTAAGTGGTAGAGAAAATAAATATGTTAATTATATTTACCATCTTACCAATAAAAAGGTGTAATTGCAAGATAATAGAAACTTCAAAATTTCAACTATGTCAAATGGTACATGTGTCATTGTTATTTTAGATGCCTCATGCATTAAAATAAGTAACCTCTGCATTTCTATTGTTTCAGATTTTCAAATTTTTCTTAATGATAAGAAGCAACCAGTTAGCATGAAGCAGCAAACAAATGCTAATGTTAGCAGGTAAGGGCTACATGAAAAGAAAGGCAATATGAATAAATAGATGTTTAGGATAATAGGAAGTTTCTTGGATATTATTAAAGGAACTGTTTTAAACCTGTTGATGAGAAGACTTTGAAGTGATGCTTATAAGTGAGAAATAATGCAATATGAGAGAATGATTAAGATGGTAAACAAATAAGGGGTTAAAAAAATTATTAAATTTAATATTCTTCCTCCAAAAGCTAAATTATCCCAATTGTGTGCACTGGCATTCCTCCTTAGGTGTTGCTGATGCTGACTTAAGAAACTAGCATTCAACAGCCATTGACTGTGCAATAATTTTTTTACTATGGCTTCCTTCTTTTCAATCCAATCTTGACCAAATTTTAAGGTGTGGATGAATGGTCCTTAAACTCTTACATTTAACATTTCAGCTCCATACATGCACCAATCATTTAGAAATCACACATTTTTTGGGGGTGTAAAGAACCCTTAATTTGTTTTTTTTGATTTCAACCAAATATGAAGTGTGTCAACAAATCATCTATAAACTTTATATACAATTTTATCCTTAACTTTTTTGGTCAGTTTAAATCCAATTTGAATGTATTTATAATAATAATGAGTTATATTTTACTTTATTAAGTTTATGCATATTTGTATGTGTATACCAATTTTACTCAAACTCTTTTATACATAAAATTTTAACTATACACATGCCCTGCCTCATATGATGCTGATAGGTACTCTATGTTAGTGAATAGATATAGATATAGAATGGATATAAAGTAGATTTTGGGAGTTAAGTTACTTATAGTTACTAAAGCGTACTGTAGTTCCAGGAATTCAATTAGGCACTGCTAGCAAAGGTGTAAAGTTTCTAAAATTTGCACTGAAAATCCTTATGTCTCCACAATTTCAGCAGTATACATGAAAATAATGTGTGATAATAAAGTAACGGGAATTTTTGTTTTTCTTAAAGAATTTTTATTTAATCATCAACATCAACTTTGTCCCCTTCAAAGTAATCCCCCTCAGATATAATGCACTTGTGCCAGCACTTTTTCCAATCTTGGAAGTACTTCTGGAACTCACTTTTCGTTATGGTGTTCAGCTCCTTCACGATTCTGTTTTTACAGCCTTGGAAATAGAAAGAAGTCGCACGGGGCCATGTACAGTGAATACGGTGGCTGAGACAGCATAAAGTTTTTTTTTTCTTTCTTCGCAAAAGTCATGAACAAACATTGAGGTGTGAGCGGATGCATTATCATGATGCAATTTCCACAAGTGGTTTTGCCTCAAATGTGTTCGTTTTCTTCAGATTGCTTCACGCAAATAGTGCATAACTTCCAGGTGGTATTCCTTATTGACTGTACGACCATAAGGCAGGAACTCCTGATGCACTATCCCATTTTAATCAAAGAAAACAGTGAGAAGAACCTTCATATTTGATCAAACTTGCCGAATATTTTTTGGTCTTGGCTCTTCAGGCAGTTTCCATTGGGACAATTGGGCCTTAGTTTCAACATCATACCCATATATCCATGTTTCACCACTTGTTATAACCTTCTCTTGAAGTTCTGGATCGTTTTCAACTTCATTCAGCAATTCCTGAGCGAGCGATGTCTATGTGATGTCATTTTTTGTTAAAATTCAACAATTTCAGAAGAAACTTCGCTGCTACACGTTTCATACCCACAACATCCGAAAAAATTGCTTGGCGTAAGCCAAAAGATATGCCGACATCATCATCAACCTCTCTGATGGTGATCTGGCGATTTTCCAGAACCATTTTCTTTACTTCTTCCACATTGTCATCAGTAATTGATGTGCTAAGGCGTCCAGAGCGGTCGTTGTCTTCGGTCATCTCAATCCTCTTTGAAACGTTTATACTACTCGTAAACTCTTGTCTTACTCACAGTAGATTCGCCAAAAGCCACAGCCAACATTTCAAATGCAGTGCTGCACTTTATTCCGTTTTTCAAGCAAAATTTAATGCAAATTCTTTGATCCATCTTTTTCGAAAGTAAAAATTTGCTGAGCACTCAAAAAAGTATAACTTTTTCAACTCAGCAATAAACTAAATATTCAAAACAGCTGAAAATGCAAACATACATCAGAAACATGTGTACCAACAAGATAAAACAAAAGTTTTGAACATCGGATGTATAAAGCTTGCAAAATTAAAAAAATCCCATAATTTTTTATCACACCTCAAATATAAACTGGCATGAAAGCCCATGATCAAGAGTATTTCCTAGCGTTGCCAGTGATGTAGAAGTTTTCAACTATATATGAAAATTGTAGTAGTTATGAGATACATGCTAGAAGGTTTGCTGTAATGTGCAGTATAATATTTGTTATTATTACATTTGGTTTTAGTTGGTTTTAGGAATCATTTCATATTACTTACTTTTTAAAATTAAGTGATATGCATTGTTTTCTAAAACTAATTTGTTTTCATCATTCTGTGAAATCACTGTTAACATCTTCCGAACCATAAGTAATTCATTACCCCTGCTTAAGTTCCACATTTGTAAGATGAATAGTAGCTTGGTTTCATATCTAAAGAAAATGCAAAACATGATATTTATTAACACTGCATAAAATCTCCAATAGATCTATGGTGGCCCAAGCTGTATTTAGAAGTTGATATTCCTGATTTTTGCCTTTAATTTAGTATCACCTCAGTGGTTTAAAAATGTGACATATTTGCTTCTGCTCTGGATGATGAACTAAATTTGTTAATCTAATTCTTAAAAATAGCATTTGGGCTCACTTTGG
Organism: Deroplatys truncata; assembly: GCA_030765065.1. Taxonomy (NCBI): domain Eukaryota; kingdom Metazoa; phylum Arthropoda; class Insecta; order Mantodea; family Mantidae; genus Deroplatys; species Deroplatys truncata. The sequence goes on from CM060984.1 coordinate 152,250,854, forward strand.
TGCACAGTGACCCTTCTAATAATAATAATAATAATAATAATAATAATAATAATAATAATAATAATAATAATAATAATAATAATAATAATAATAATAATAATAATAATAATACCTTGACACTACAGCCAGTTTGACGTCTGAGTCTACCAACCCAACTGCTGACCTCGTGCCCATTTATGCATGATTATCCAATCGATATGGGAAGGTGATGTGGCCAGCATCATGCATCCTTCAGCTGGAATATTGAATTTCATGGCTGGGATAGCTGTCTATTGCAGCTCCTCAATTTCTTCATGATGCTGAGTGGGCACCGTTCCTTTACCCAGGACTTAAGATACATACCCTCATGGATGAGATTGAACCCAGGTGCCTCTAGTTCCCGAGGTCGCAGGTTCAAACCCAGCGGAGGGCGATGAATTTTGGGTGTAAAAATCCTTAGCATGACTTCCTTGGAATAGAAATAAGGCTGGTGGTCCCGTGTTGTAGATTTACAGCATGTAAAAGAACCTCAAGCCTGATACAGAGGCATCTGGCAAAATTACCAGTCTTTCACGCCCAATATAGAATGGGATGCTAAGGACAGCAGCAGTTAAAGAGCGTCCATAAATAAAACTCAATTTCAATTTCATTTGAACCCAGGTGCATTCCAAGAACCAGAGCTCCATGCATCATTGGGCAGGAGACACAGTGACCCTTAACTGACAAAATACAAATTATACAAAAAATAGCTCCACAAAATCATAAAACTAATCCAGAAGTCAGGAACACTGGTTTGTTATAATGAGGTAATTCAGACGAAAATGAGTCATCATGGCCATACATTTGCATGTTAGTAATGCAGTCTAGAATTATTATATCTTGTTCTACTATTATGTTATCAGTATTATTTCTTAAACAATGTCTAGACTGAGCCAAAAGTATGAAATATTGCTTTTGCCTTCATAAATTGAATGTCTCTTAACAACTTTTAGTGCTGTATTTGTTGGACATGCTTCCCAATAGTTTGGGAGGATTTGTCCCAAGCATAGAGCTTAGAGTGCTAAGAAATAGCTGCAATCGTTTTGCCTACTGAAACTTGGCTCTGATCACTAATTCAGTTGACAACTATTACAATTCATACAAATTTAATAAATAGATACTATAATCAAAATTAAATTGTCCATTTCAACTTATTTTTATGTAAGTATTTATCCACATTATTCCTTTCTTCCCTGTTAAAACTGATCTGTGTTTTTCGAACCATTTGTGTTAGTAAGTTCTCCCCTCCAGTTTTTAGTTACAATTATGTGCTCTAGGTCTTCCTCCCGTCTATATAATGGATGGTCCCCCGGTATAGAAACATTTCTCTGAATCATATCTTCCACACTCCATTTTTGCCCATATTATGCTCTCTCTTTCCCTGCTTACTTTAACAATATATTTTCCTCTATTCCAAGAACATTCAACATAACATAAGATACCAATGATCTCTTTTACGAGGGTCATTGACCTTTTAAAGAAAATAACAATTTTTTCCAAAAAATCAATTTTGTTTCTCAACATCGTCTCCTTTCAATTCAATACATGTTGTCCAATGTTTCTCCAATTTTTTAACCCTTCCAAAAATTACGATTTTTCAAATTCTGCAAAGTTGAGGTTATTTCTGCCATGATGTGTTCACTGGATGTGAATTTTTTCCTAGCAAGCCAATTTTTCAGGTTTGTGAACAGAAAGAAGTTGCTCGGATGCAAATCTGGAGAATATGGTGGGTGAAGTAGCAGTTCATAGCCCAATTCCACAAATTTTGCGATGGAAATGGCTGACTTGCGTGCGGGTGCATTTTCCTGGTGAAAGAGAACCTTTTTCTTCACCAAATAGGGTTGTTTCTTTAACAATTCCTTGTGAAGCTGATCTAGCATTGCAGCATAATATGAACCTGTGATCGTTTTACCCTTTTCCAGATAGTGGATGTCTTATCACCCCTTGTGAATCCCAAAAGACAGCTGCCATGATTTTTCCTGCCGACAGAATGGTTTTCGCTTTCTTTGGAACAGGTTCACTGAAGGAAATCCACTGCTTTGATTGTTGTTTGGTTTCAGGTTGATAGTAATGGATCCAAGTTTCATCAACCATGATATAACACCGCAAAAACTCATTTGGGTTGCGCTGGAGCATGTTCAAACATCCCTGTGAAATGGTCACACAATTCCGCTTGTTCTCAACAGCACTCATCTTGCTGACAGCTTTCTTGTACCCAAAAATTTGTGCAGAATGTTATACACCCATTCACTCAAGATGTTTACGGTCTTGGCTATCTTGCAGATTTTCACTCGGCGGTCTTCCAACACAATATTGTGAACTTTGTTCACCATTTCTTCTGTTGTGACCTCAACTGGCCGTCATGTGCACACAGCATCTCATGTGCTCGACTGGCCACATTGAAATTCTGTGAACCATGTCATGTGATGGAGCAGAGTCCCCATAATACTTGTTCAGTTTTTCTTCCGTTTTCCTCACCGTCCTACCACGCCAAAAGCAGTGCTTTATCAGAACATGAAATTCACTTTTCTCCATTTTCTACGAAGCAACACACATCTGCTTATTTTAGACGCTCTCAACAGTGTTCTAAGAAACAAATGACAATGAGTTTCTGCGATTATACCCAGAATAGATGTAAGACTTGGGTGCAAGCAAGAAACCTGTGATGAGAGCACTTATCTCTCGTCAAAGTCATGGACTTATCAATCCACCCTCGTGTGTTAAACCATTAAACAAGTAGAGCTTATGTTCAAAAACATACCTTTCCCTTTCCCAAATAGGAATTTGTACTCATTTGTGTACCCCTGAAATGTTCTCTAAATTGTGCATATTATAAACAGATATTTCTATTTTCTTTTTTATTTATTTATACAACTGTGGTTAACTGCTCTGATTATATCAATGCTTTGACTTCAGGAACCATCTGATGTTCTTTATTCACTTATGTTGGTTTTTTTTTTTAGATACGTTCTTATCATTTCATTCTCTCTACTCACTCATGCATTCACACTTGCAGAGCTTGTGAAGGGAAGGAAAGAATTCTAACTGAAGAAAATTCCCCATCTGACAAAACCAGAGAACTCTGGATTCAAATGACTGGAGTGCAGAAGTAGTCTTACTTTTATTTTTAACTTTCTCTGGCTTTGTTCAGAGAATTTAAATTAATTTAAGTGGGTAGTCGGATCAATTGAAATACTTTACAAAGTGCATCTGACAATTTCCATGACTGTCTTGGGCACTATTTGATGCTAATAGTCCTCACTTCAATATTTTTATAAAGGTAAAAGCAGCCTGAAAAGCATAACATATTAAAGCTTTTTTAACAGTAAACTCATCTCCCAGGGTACCTTATTAGCAGCATTGTTCAAAACATGAAAATAAACGAGTTAACACGCAACAAAAATGTTTCTTTTGATACATTCTGTATTCTGAGGATATACATTTTTAAAATGATATGCAGGATATTAAGTAATATACACCCAACAAATACAACATTTAATATTATTAAGAAAAGTTCAAATTATAAAGTCATAAGTAATTTTTGTGTAGTTTCTGTTCACCTTGTATACTTTTGTGTTAGAATGCATTTTACACTCTTTGTTTTAATGGACAGGTTTGCTGTGTTGTTATGGACAGAAGACATGTACACAAAAAGAATTGCACAACTTTGTGGCGAGCAACAGATGAAAAAGCGACACTTAGAAATGCTAGGTTACAAAGTGATTGGCATCAGCTCTTTGTTCTGGAATTCAATGTATATGACTGAACCAAATGCTAAGGCTAAGTACTTGGAGAGGCACTTATTTTCTAAGGAAGATGAGAATACACAATTTAGTTTTAAGTCATGATGATAGTATTTTTTAGTAGTAATTGTAACTTTTCAATGTGAATGAGGAACTATTTGTAGTGTTTTGCGGTATTGGGAGAGAGTATGCGTTTACATCAATCCTTAAAGGGATTAGAAATGATTGTACTATTGACAACAGACAGGGTGGAGAACTTTGCTGCCATGCATATTATGTTAGTGTTCTTAACACGTGACTTCTGCAGCAGACAGTCATAAAATGTGCAAAAAATTAGATATTAAAATTTTAATTAATGTACATGAAAAGCATTGATTTATGTATTTTTCTACCTCCCTGGAGCTGCTGAGCAAACTTTATATGAAGCTTGTGGTTTTTATAAGTAAAGGCATATTAATCTGTTAATAAAAGCATCTGTTGAATCAAGTGAGTTGATTAGAAACAAATATTACACCCCTTACTCATAATTACTTGGAACACATTGTGGAGGATGTTCTGGGTAATTATGTGTAAGTAGCGCAATATGTGTCAACAGTTGTAGGTGCTGTATAAGGCCAAACGAGCACATGAACACCCTAACTTTTGACACCTTGCAATTGGTTATTTTTTCTTTGAATGCTGTTAAACATAACGTACAATATGTGATCAAAAGTATCCGGACACCTGGCTAAAAATGATGTACAAGTTCGTGGTGCCCTCCATCGGTAATGCTGGAAGTCAATATGGTGTTGGCACACCCTTAGCCTTGATGACAGTGTTCACTCTCGCAGCATACTTTCAATCAGGTGCTGGAAGGTTTCTTGTGGAATGGCAGCCCATTCTTCACGGAGTGTGGAATTGAGGAGAGGTATTGATGTAGGTCGGTGAGGCCTGGCACGAAGTCGGCGTTCCAAAACATCCCAAAAGTGTTCAATAGACTCAAGTCAGGACTCTGTGCAGGCCTCCATTACAGAGATGTTTTTGTCATGTAACCACTCCACCACAGCCCGTGCAGTATGAACAGGTGCTCGATCATGTTGAAAGATGCAATCGCCATCCCCGAATTGCTCTTCAACAGTGGGAAGCAAGGAGGTGCTTAAAATATCAGTGTAGGTCTGCGCTGTGATCGTGCCATGCAAAACAACAAGGGGTGCAAGCCCCCTCCAGGAAAAACATGACCACACCATAACACCACCACCTCCAAATTTCACTGTTGGCACTACACACGCTGGCAGATGATGTTCACCGGACATTCGCCATACCCACACCCTGCATCGGATCGCCACATTGTGTACTGTGATTCGTCACTCCACACAGCGTTTTGCCACTGTTCAATCGTGTAATGTTGACGCTCCTTACACCAAGCGAGGCGTCGTTTGACATTTTCCTGCGTGGTGTGTGGATTATGAGCAGCCGCTTGACCATGGAATCCAAGGTTTCTCACCTCATGTCTAACTGTCATAGTACTTGGAGTGGATCCTATGCAGTTTGGAATTCCTGTGTGATGATCTGGATATATGTGTGCCTATTACTCTTTACGATCCTCTTCAAATGTTGGCGGTCTCTGTCAGTGGTCTCTGTTAGTCAACAGACGAGGTCGGCCTGTACGCTTTTGTGCTGTATATGTCCCTTCATGTTTCCACTTCACTATCACATCAGAAACAGTGGACCTAGGGATGTTTAGGAGTGTGGAAATCTCGTGTACAGACTTCTGACACAAGTGACACCCAATCACCTGACCACGTTCAAAGTCCGTGAGTTCCACGGAGCGTCCCATTCTGCTGTTTCACGATGTCTAATGACTACTGAGGTCGCGGATAATGAGTACCAGACAGTGGGTGGCAGCACAATGCACCTAAGATGAAAAACGTATGTTTGTGGGGGTGTCCGGATACTTTTGATCACATAGTGTATAGAAAGGTAGAATCAGATGACTGAAAAATTCAATTCCCGGCTATGGCATTGAATTTTTCAGTCATCTGATTCTAGCTTTTCAACCCTGTCCAATACATGGCTCATGTGAAAAAACAATTAATTCCATTAATGGACCTAATAGTGGTTGAAACTATAAAGCCCGGGACTTATGTACTTACAAAGAGTGTAAGTCGCCATTGGGGTAAGACATCTCAAATACAATTTGAGATCTGCTTGTGGTTTACTGGGAAAAATGTGAATTAGTTGGAGAATTTAATGTCGTGTCGGCATGTTGCCATGGTAGGTTAGTGGTTAGAGCAACCGGACGGAGACCGGGAAATCCGTGGTTCAAATCCTGGTTATGGCATTGAATTTTTCAGTCATCTGATTCTACCTTTCCAACCCTGTCAAACACACGGCTTGTGTGAAAGAACAATTAATTCTACATAGTGTATATGCTATCATTTAAAATCTACAACATTAACTGCTACTCTAACCCTGATGAAACATGCCAACAGGGTTGCTAGCACATCTTGACTTGTGCATGTTTTAAGGAGCTTTTGGGCATATGCTACTGGTATGACATAATTACTTCATGGGTCAAATACATACAGGTCTTGCACACTTCAAGGTGTGCTCAAGTGCAGAAACTTCTCCGGCTTTCTTCATATCATCCATACTCTCAACTACAATTTTACATTCGCACACTTCAGCAGAAGTTTCTTTCATGTAAAAGTGCGAGGGCTTGGGAAATTGGGAACTCCTGTTTGCTTTTCAGTTTGATATCATTCCCCTAGAAAGTAGCATACTAAACAGTTATGCCAATTCATACTGAACAGCAAAACTTAAATCAGACATGGGCATATGTCATAGCTATACAGACAGAAAAACCTATTTTCTGTATATATTTTGTGAGTTTCTGGATGAATTATAATATATTATGTTATGCATTTTATCACACAGCATTCCTTTTGTATTCCTATTAAGAAAGTGCGTCTGTTTAGTGGGCTTTCTTTTAGTCAAGTTATTCATTATTTGATTGTTTTTTAATCAAAATACAGGAATTAAATTTTTATTTTTATGTTGGTAAACATTGCTATACTGCAATTTGATTTTAAGCACTTCTACAAAGGGCAGTGCAAAGCTTGCTTTTTTTGTTTGTACTGTGGTTTGTGTCTGGATACAGTGTCCATATATATACTCCGTTGAAGCTATGTTAAGTGCCAACAAAAAATTAAGTTACCAGGATAAATTAGCCACAAAGGAAGGGGCCTCCAGACCAGATCTGTTAATTGAAAAGGTGACAAAATATAATAAGCGCAACTGCAAGCGAACATTTAACAAGGAAATTTATAGTAAGCATAGCGGTTGTGTGGGTGCAACTTAAGAAATGCATTGTATTGTTTTCCATTTTTGATTTGTAGCCCAGAAGTTAATTCGTGGATTAATTTGGGTGTTACAGATCTCACACATTTGTCTGAAAAAATAAGATTGTGCAAAAACTCCTGCTTACACAAGAATGTGAATATTGAACTCTCAGTGCTTGGTAAAGTGAATATTACCACTCAGCTTGACAGCATGTACAGAGAGTTTGTGAGGAAACAGATGAGATAGTGGATAGAAATAGATGTATTCTCTCCAGGCTAAGAGACTGCATAAAATTTTGCTGGGCCTTTGCATTGGCTTTGCATGGTCATAATGAAAGTGAAGATTCAGAAAACCCGAGAGAATTTCGTTGCCTTGTAAATTTTGTTAGTGCTATTAATGGCTCAATGTAGGAACACCTAGAAACTGCAACTGCATTTAAAGGTAGGTGCATCCAAAATGTTTAAAAATGAACTTCCTGTATTGTATGCTCAGTGTATCCAGAGAAATAATAATACAAGACATTCTAAGTGCGTGTTACTTTGCTGTAATGGTGGTCAAAACAAAAGATGTATCTACCTCCTAACTATTGGTGATTGTGTATAGATACAAACTGAATCTAAAACTTTGTGAACACACAAAATGCATACTCATGAACCCCTATTGTCTGTTACTAATTGACTTGCTACAGTACTCCTATAAAAAACATCATTGTTATTTACTTTCTGGTTAAGAATTATAACATTAAATAGTTTACTATATCCACATGTTCTTGTAACTTAAGGTAGAAAAAGCAGTGCTAAGTATGAAATCATTTACTGTTTAAGGCTGTGTGATTATAACAAGTTCCAAAAGGTAAGCCATCAAATTATATCAATATAGATCTTCAAATCAAATCAAACCCATGGTGCGCAGTCCAGAATTGGACCAAGGCCTACTGCTGCATCCCCCAACTCTGTCCACTACAGATGTCATTGGTGAGGGACAGTCTTCTGTCTTTCTAAAATACAAGGGCTGTCCCAAAAGTACCCAACCTAACAAAGAAAACACAAAAAGTTTTGGAAAAAACATCTTTATTTCTGTACACAGTCTCCTTTCAGCTTGATACACTTCTCTCAGCGGTGTTCAATAGCTTCGATACCCTGTTTATACTGAGAACCATCAAGTTCTGCAAAATAGCTATCAACTGCAGGCTCCAGCTCTTCACTGTTGGCAATTCTTTTAGCACCAAGCTATTTCTTCAACTTTGAAAATAGGAAATAATCAGAGGGGGCTAAATCTGGCAAATAGGGTGCATGAGGAAACAATTAAAACTTTAAGTCATTGATTTTGGCCACAGCGATAATGGATGTATGAACTAGTGCATTGTCTTGATGAAACAGAACTTTCTTTTTCACTAAATGCGGCCTTTTTTTTGCCTGGTTTCATCATTCAAGCGCTGCAGTAAGTTTGCATAATACTCGCCATTGAGTGCTTTTCCTTTTTGAAGATAATCAATGAAAATTATTCCACACACATTCCAAAAAAGTGACGCCATGACCTAGCCTGCAAATGGAACTGTCTCACCTTCTTTGGAGCCAATTCTCCCCTTTCAATCCACTGTTTTGACTGTTCCTTGTCTCAGGTGTGAAGTGATGGACCCATGTTTCATCCATGGTTATGAATCAACAAAAAAAAACTCAGCTTTATTGCAGCAAAACATCACCAAACACTCGACTGAAATATCTTCACAATGCTGCTTTTGTTCCATTGTGAGTAAACATGGCACTCATCTTGCGCACAGCTTTCTCATGTCTCAATTTTCAGTCGGTATGTGATGTACAGCACTTTTTGAAATGCCTACGATGTCTGCTAGCTTGCGCACTCAGTCGACAGTCATCCAATACCATTTTGTGGATTTTCCTCACAATTTCTGGTGTGGTCATCTCATTTGGTTGACCACTGTGATGTTCGTCTTGGCAGCTCCTATGGCCTCGCTTAAACTCTGCCACCCAATATTTTAATGTTGTAAACGAAGGAGTAGAGTCCTCCAGAGTAGAATCTATCTCAGCTTTAATATTAGGTGGATTAAGACCTTTCAAATGAAAGTATTGTATCACATAACGATGGCCAGTTTTATCCATGTTTACAAATTTGCTGAGAGCGTTCGCTATTGATGGCTGCCAAACAATTACTAAACGACGTAACATCAAACTTCAGGCTTAAGCTTTACAAGGTCGGTACTTTCTACCACAGTCATTTGTTTGAAACAGCAACCACTATCTATACATTAGGTTGGGTACTTCTGGGACTGCCCTTGTATGTCCAGAATTCATGCCATATTTGATGGAAAGTAACTCCACCATTGAAAATCTCAATTCCAATCCCATTGGCAACTTTAAGATGTTACATGGTTAGGAGTGAATAAGAGTGGTTTACAGGGTGTAAACAAATTTGCACAAATTAGCTCTACTAATCAGATTCTGAGAGCAAATCTGGAATTGAAGTATGAAAGAAAGAGAAAATTTCCTGTTAATGAAACTTCTCACTTATTGCCAAATGAAAGTGATAATTTATTAATACAGCAGAAGGAAAAAGCCTAACTTCCTTTTGTAGTTTTAAAGGAGAGAAGGAGAGTTAGAAGGTAGAAGAAGTCTTGTATTTTACCCAAACACTTGGTGTGAGAGAGAGGCAGGAAAAGGGAGAGAGAGAAAACAAACTTTCCCCACCTCAAACTACCCTATAAATGGAAAATTTTTGTTGTTTCATTTTCTCCAAAATGATTCTAAAGATTTTTTAAATATAATCTGTTTGAAGTATTAATATGACAAATTAATCATGCAAGTTTCTGTGAATAGGTTGTGAAGTCTTCTTTATAATGATGCATTTTGTACAATTGCTTATAACTGGGAATTAAAGGAAACGGAGCTTACTACAGAAAAAATGAAGAGCTCATTCAAATACACAATTTGTGTCAGATAAAAATTTTTGTTCTGTTATCCATTTTCAAATAATCTGTGTTGCATATTGAAATTTTCATGTTATCATCTGACGGACAGATAAAAGTTTGTGATTCTTCTTTTTCCTTTCCTCTGCAAAAGCTTGCTACTAAGGCCAAACATTTGAAAGGTATTTACAAATGTTGTATGCAAGTAACACTTATTGCTTAGTTTGAAATCATTCTAAGCTAAACATATTTGTGCATAATGTAATGTGGATAAAAGTATAACTTTTTTTTATTAATACTGTAATGTAATGGCTATATGAATTTTTTATGGGTAGACAAAGCCGTACAAATGTTCACATCAGCTTTTGTATGTGTGAAGCAAGTTGCATGTGGCCTCATAGAAATATTACCTGCTGAATTAGCAGCAGGCTAAATCCAAGGATCCATAAATATCGAAATGATGTTGCAGCAGTGCATTTTATGGACTGTGCCGTTGCATTATGAAAAATTATGTGATACCGGTTACACATCCAATGAGCATCAAATTTGGCAAACGCTGTTATGTGCATTAGACTTTTATCTTGTGTGATCATGCTATAACATAAATTGAAAATCTTGAACATGTCATAGCATTCTATTATTACAATTAGTTCTGCACACACAAGCATTGCCCAGGTACAAACATCCCACCATAGTTGAAATATATACCTTATTATTGCTTTGTATTGTGCCATAAGATGGATATAGAATTCCTTACAAGTGAAATACAAAAGTGGCCTATTGTGGAATATATTTTCAGATCATAAGAATAAAAATAAAAAAACAGCAGCTTGGAAAGAAGCAGTATTTGCTTTATTTGAAAATGCATTAGCCAAAGTGAGCAGAAGAAACAAATTGGATAAGCATTAAAATATATAATTGCTATACAATGCGGTAGTGCTTTTCATCACTGTATTACATCATATTACCATGGAATTTGTCCATTGTTTACAAAATAATTATTTGAGGTATATCTATATTTATTTGCAGTTCTATTAATATTTACGTTACTGCGAAATTCTGCATATTCAAATCATTCAGCAGTTAGTGTGTCCTCAAATTTCTACCCATCATGTTCCCTTACAAAATTATGCAAGACGCAACAGCATTTCACAATGTCAATAGCAAAGCTTACATTTACATTGATGGGCTTATGGAAAATGTGCCATTTTGTGGATAAAATTCCGCACTCACTCTACGTAATATCTGTAATTAAAAATGCTTTTATTTAGTACAACAGCTTTCCTGAATAGGATGTAAGTGGATTTGTTGACAGTTCAAAAGTTTCATCTCCTACAAATTCTAAAGGCATACCTGGGAAAATCTGAGGTTTACAAAAATTAAGGGTTTTATTTTCAAGTTCCTGCAAAGCGAACAGCTCTAAAAATAAGATTACATATTCACATTTACAAACCGATAGGTGGCATCAGCTATTGCTAATAACACTACAGAAAATAATGCTTATAATTCATGTACATTGTTCCACTTCCACCAGGTTTCACTATGTGTACGTGTTTCCCATCAACTGCGCCACACAATGAGGAAAATGAACCTTGTTGTAGAAGTATTCTTCTTTGGATCTTCATTTTTGTTTGTTAGGCATAGGAATGCATTTTTCCTTCATTGTTACATATACAATTCATATTTTACTTGAGGTAGAGCGCCTAATTCTGTAAGTATAGCTTAAAACGGTGTGTGTAGAGGCAGAAAATAGTTGGAGATATGCAAGAGTGGTTCAGGACCAAAGAAAGCAAGGAGATATATTTATGAAGATCAGTTGTCTCTTTTGAAAAAGTCTGTAAAAGTAAGATGAACTTGGCAGCATTGTAGTGGAAAAGACCATCAGATGAATTAAGAGTCTGCTACAAGAAGCAGTTGAAAACAATGCATCACAAACTGCAGAGGATGTAATGCCACAGGGAAATGTAAAGACCCTGATTTTGGTTCAGCCTTCTGCATCAAAATGTTCCTAAAAGGTGAGTGTTAAGGAAAAGCTAATAGATATCATTGATTGATTATTTCATTCAGATTTCTCCAGGTGATGGATCACTAGTTAGTAAAGATGTGAGAAAAACGAACTTGCATATAAACACTATTAACAAATACAGTGCTTTGCCTTCACACTGTGACCACTGCATGGCAGCTTGCAAGCCACCACCACAGCTCAGACTCCCACCAAATCAGTTATAATATCCCCACAGCTGCCTCATGCTCTCATACTTACAATGTAATGACAATACACACTGTATATCTTATCATAAGATAGGTTGGAAATTATTCTTCTATATCCACATATTTTTGGCATTTTCCAAGGAAATTTTCATTTACATCCTTGAGTTCAATATCTGAAATTGAATAAATTTCTTGCCTGATGTTTTATTTTAGTTCTTACAATGTATGGGGTTTGTTGCATACACCTTATTTTTCATGTAATCCCTGTTTCCTGGGATGCCCAGACTACCTGAACTACTACTTTTTCCTCTTCCAAAATCTGAAGAAATGGCTTGTTGGAGAGGTTTATCTCATTTGCAGAGATCATAAGTCACACTGGACAAGTCATTTTATACTGAAGTTACAAAGAAATTGAGAGAATCATTGTTCCTTGTGTATAGAGTTGAAAGGTGCCTATGTTGAAAAACAAAAAAGAAGAAAAAGAAAGAAAATTGGGTTAAAAATCTTGTGTGAACTTTCCAAACAACAGCAGTATAAACAATTCTAACATATTCCAGACTTGAAGTTCATATATAGGCGAAGAGCTTGTTCTTTACCTTTCATATGGCTAAGCTTGAGCGGTATATTTTGAGTATGTGAACTGTAACCTCCAAAGCTCTGGTAAAAAAGTATGTATACAGTTAATTTTATGTCTTATCTATATTCATTTACCATCACCTTTCTGCAACTATTTCCCCTGTAATTGTAACAGGAAAATAACTGAATTGTTAAAAATGAGCCATGCACACCATGTAATGAGGGAATGACAAATGATTTATTGTAAGCCAATGAACTCAGGGGAGTAAACAAATGAAACCAGTCAAGTGAGTAATTGTTACATGTGTCAGTCATCTGTTAGAGTGCTGCAGAAATTAGTCAAGAGTTTTCAATTCAAGCCACACAAAAAGCCATGAAAGGAGATGTATGTTATGCATGTGCTATGTAAGAGAATAACTACACTAGACAGAACTTCACCAGATTGGACATATTGTTTACCATGCTGGGTTTGGTACAGCAATTACAATATTTTCTGAAAATTATTATTATTTATTATTATTATTATTATTATTATTATTATTATTATTATTATTATTATTATTATAATTATTATTATTATTATTATTATTATTAAAGTATTCTGTGCATAATTTGATTTATCTGTGTTACAGTAAAACTCATCCCGCAATAGTATATAGAACAATAGGTTAGCTTTTAGTTTATGAGGAAATTTCATTGTTATATGAGTGATAAGACTGTAAGAAGGGAAGACTAAATTTACAAATGATAAGAAGGTATTGTAAGATTATAAGGCATTGTGCCCATTGAAAGCAAGCAAGATTGCATGTGGAATGGAATTATGCCATGTTAGCAAAAGACCTAGATAATGATGACCTAGTAAGGACAAATAGCAATGGAATGGTGAAAGATATAGCATTGATATCCTTGTATGTATTCTCATGTGAACAAATTTGTTGTAAAATGTGTACAGGGTGTAAGAAAAATGCTGTCCTGTAATCACAGACAAAATGACAAAGGGGACCAGGACAATTTAAAATGAGGATAGGAGCCATGCAATTTTTATCAAATGGGATATGTAGTTTTAACAAGGTCTTTGTTTTAGATATCCCTGAAATGTCTCAAAAGAGGCCTGATGTCAATCACAGTTGTGTAAGCATTGACTGTGTACTTGACGTGATCAGGGCCAGTCTTAGGCACATGCAACCATGCGGCCACACCTGGCTCAGCATTTCTAAGGGCCCTATGCAGAGAATTTATATATATATAAAAAAGCCTGAGAGATTGAGCTGAATTTTTGGAGATGAAATGGATAAAACGAAGTGAGCTCTTATGGAAATAACTTTTACTTTTAATAACAGTGTAATGCATTTATACTTTAAATTTTAATGAAGTGTAGCAAAGTACTCGTAGTATCATGTTACTGAGGACCGGGTTTATTGTCACAGAAATCACCTTGAAGTGGCAAGTGGGAATTGTTATTAATTTTACCAGCTAGGTGTTTGTTGCACATATTTTGTGAATTTAAATGTACGACGTATGTAATACTTTTCGGTTTCACAACAATTCATGTCTTGTGTACATGTTCTACATATGTTAGAATGAAGAGTATTTTTTGTTATACTGCTAAGTGCTGAGAGCGAGATGTCTCATAAAAGGGACAAATGTCAAAAATAGGAATCAGCAGCTCAAAAAGCCAAGAAAAAGTTAAATAGGTTTTTAACTCACAAAAAGGTGCTTTTGAAAAGTTTCTTTAACCTAAATCTTCAAAAAACTGAAATGAAACTGAAGTAGGTTTAAATGATGACAACCTTAACAGTAGTTCTGATCTAGTGATTTAGATGCCCCACCTGCTACCCTTCATTCAGTAGTGACAATGAAATAGTCAGAGATCCAGATCCAGTACTTGGCCCAATACATTAACATCGTGCTCATTGACTAAATTGTTCGAAAAAGACCCTGCTAAAGTTATAAACTTTGATTATCGTTTAAATGAAAATAGAAGAGAATGTTTGTCTCATTTTTACCCATGAACTTTAACCAATGGAGAGAAAAAATATCGGAAATAGCTCTTGTATTCAAAGCTTATTGACAAGGCTTTTTGTTTTAGTTGTCAACTTTTCGGTTCTCCTTCAAAAGTTAAGTGTGAATGTAACTTTTAGTGTGTTAAAAATAAAATTAGGTAATAGTGTAATGATGAATACTTAAATGAGGGCGTATCTTGAATAATAGTTGTGAAACTTATCACTTATCATGAATTTTAATAAAATTTGAAGAAATCTCAATGATAAGTGGTTTGTTTTTATTATTAATTAGCCTACCTATTAAGGTTTCATGCATTATTTGCATACCACATCAGTAGGTTATAAGACTGCTAGTAGTACTTTGACGTATCTATAATTTTAGGAGCCATGCGGTAAGGGGTACATTGCCCCATATCCACTAAGGATGGTCCTGGGTGTGGTGATGGTAGCCAATGATGCCTGTATTCCAAATTGTAGGCATCAGCTCAAAGCTCGTTGGTAGGTCCATGTCTTCCACCTGGCATTGAGTGAAAAGCTATGCCCTGTTTCTTAGGGAAAGTCTACCGATTGTCTACAAGACATCCGTATCAAGTACAATCATGTGCACTATGCAGGGCGGGCCAGAAGTTGGACAATAGATATATTGTGATGGAACTTTGCCTTGTCCCTTCAGTGAACCAGAGCTGAATCCCTTGAACTACCACCTGTAATTCCAGGAATTGAAGTACATGACAGTCCTGGAAGTCAAGGAAAGACCTCATCACTTACATGCTCGCTTCATCGTTACCATCAAATAAGAACAAGCACATGGGGCAGCACAGGGTATTATCAGTCCTGGATGAGGTGATGCTTGAGATGGACAGCAAACATACAAGCAGCTGTTGTAAGGTAAGGTAGTTTTAAGATAAATCAACTAAATACTGCATTACATCACTGTAAAATGTCAAATGTGTGATTAAGATAACAGCAACATTGAGCCAATCTCTTTTAACATATTGGTGTATATTAGAAGAATTCAAGTTGGTCCAACATGCTCTTTAATTAATATTTTAAGCATATGTCACTCTGTGATAAGTTGATATATATACAGGGTTGTTCAAAAAGAAGGAACAGACTTTAAATATTTATTTCTAATGAACGACAATAGATGGCGACACAAGCGATACATAATTGAATAAAGGAAAGTTTAAAATCTTAAGCCCCACCTATTAGTTCCAGTCAGTGCCCACAGTGGCACTGTGTTTGTTTATGAGAAAATGGTGAAGCCACAGGAAAAGTCGTTTTGTGTGCTTCATTATGCAAAGAGTGAATCCATTGTTTCATTACAGTGTGCATTTCGTTGTAAGTTCAACAACGAACCGCCTCGTCATAAAAATTTATAATTAATACAATAAATTCTTAGATGATGGTTGCATATGCAAACGGAGAAGCACTTGTCGTCCTCGCATAACGAATGGTGCTCATTTTGAACACACAAAATAAAATTTTGAATTTTTCTTTATTCAGTGATTATCGTGTGTGTCGCCATCTATTGTCGTTCATTAGAAATAAATATTTAAAGTCTGTTCCTTCTTTTTTAATAACCCTGTATTAATGGCTTATGGTAAAAGTGACAAAGTAATTACTAATCAGATTGTTTATTACAAACACTTTTTTATTTATTTTGTTTTTTATTTTTATATTGCTCATGATGTGTTTGCAGAATAGCCACTACACATCTCACTGCAGATTTCTGTTTAGAATTCAGGCACTAGAATGTCTTACAGTTTCCAAAAGGCCAGTTATTAATCTGTTTAAGCGTAGAAGAATCTGATGAAAAAATATAATGTTAACTAGTTTTATAATTTCAACATTAAATCAACAAATAAGCATCTTAATCTGCATTCTCTATAGAATTGCTTACACATGTCCTATTGCAGTATTCATTAAAATGCACTCCTTAAGCACAGCACCTTACTGTAGTAGTTGTTACACAGAAGCACAGGCATAAACAACCACTACCACCACTTTTTCCTGCAAATGAATGTGGTCAGATAATGCTTTATTTGCTGATATAGAACATCCCGATAGCTGGTATTGTAAATATGAACCTCCACAAACAGTGGTATTTTTGTGACATTTATTTCAAACTTTGTCAGAAAAATATCTGTACTATGAATTCACTTTTCTGTTGAGTGTTTTTTTGGCCCACTTCTCTTCATGCTATCATGGTGGAAAGTTGAATTTCTGGTGGTAACCTAACGTGCCTGCATGTTCTACCTACTTAACTGCATGTATGTGCATGAACTATATTAAATCCTCTTTTAAGTTTTGATATATTTACTATTGCAGACCTTATTTTTTTCGAGTTTTATTTATGGACACTCTTTAACTGCTGTAGTCCTTAGCATTCCTTTCTATATTGGGCATGAAAGACTGGAAATTTTGCTCAGAGAGGCCTCTTGATCAGGCTTGAGGTTCTTTTACGGCTATAAATCTATGACACAGGACCACCAGCTTTACTTAATGTTCATACTTAATACTTGAATTTTACCATTTACATCTTACTTTGTATTTTTTAATATTTGATTGGATGGCTGGAAGAATGTCGTATGTCGCATGTCGCTTTTCATAACTTTACAGGCGAGACAGTTATGTACAGAAATATGGACGCTGGCTGGGCTGTTTAATTTGGCTACACATGTTATTCCACTCAAGGCTGTCATCATTCTTAATGTGGGAGAATGTATGCATCAATAAGGTTTACAACAGTATGGTATAAAATAGTAATTTATAGACCAGACTCGTACATTACTCACAACCTGTAACTGTTTTCCCAAGAACAATGTGCATAAAACTCAAATATATGGAAGAGGATGCACACTCGAGTAAAAGATTCAACAGGTTCATACAGATGGCAGGTTTCTATAAAAGCCACACTGTTCTTCTTTCTTAAACTGAATCATAGGTCAGCTTTCTCTTCTTTTATGATTGGAATCAATGCCTGGTACTAGAAACTCTTTTCCCGGTCTATTCGCATATGATTACCTGCTGTGTCATAGATGCTTATACTTCCTATCTTTCCACTCCTCCATATTCACATCTTTACCCCTTTTCCCCACTTATTTAAGCTCCCCTGGTCACTGGGAGTAAGTAACGTTCAAGTGATTCATGTCACACAGCATAAGATAATATCTGCTTAAACACTCTCTGGCTGATGTAATGATCTGCGTTCAGTAACATTCCATGTTCTTCCACTGTGTTTGAGTCTGAATTACATGTTACTGTCATCTTTTGGTGTATGGTATAACTACCCAGTAATGTCAAATCACAGAAGCAACCTTGCTGTTCCATACAAGATCGCATTTTTGACAAAATGTAACAAGCCATCTATTCATTTACTTGCGATTTAATTCATGTAACAGCTAAGTATGTTGAAACATCAACACATCCTATGTTGTTTTTCTTTTATTAATTATGCCAGATGAGCATTCTTGACCTTGCGTGTCGAGCAACCCCTTCTCATTTGTTGTTTGCAACACACAACAGTCTTCTAACCCAGTGGTGGAACACTGCTGTATGCAGTTATGAGATGCATTCCACAAGAGTTTGTCAAACATTTGGGGAAGAATAAGCTCTTTCATATTTTGTAGCATACAAGATGCTACAATGTACTGAGTATATATATACACGCACGCACGCACGCACACACACACACACACACAATTTATTACCAAATTCAGCTTCCCCCAATTGGAGGTTGTCATAAACAAAGTATATACTAAACAACAAAAGGATATAAATACATATATAGTTGAAACTGTAAAAATACAAATGTCTGTTAACAAACTGCATCTATGCAAAACACCACCCGAGAATAATTATATACAAATATATATGGAAATGGCCCTTATCTAAAACAAACAAATTTATATATATAAAGAATAAATTAGTTTACGTACCACCCAATATTTTTCAATATGGCTAGCGACCCTTTAATACTTGAGGGCCACTGCTAAAATAAATGAACTGTTTAATTTATATTTTCTGCAAAATGATACAAAAAAATCTGATGTGTTACACTCACATGACTTTCTCTACTCTTGTACAAACTAGTTTTACAAAACTTATTCTCCATATGCTTCATGTTAATCCAGATATCGAGATGTTAATCTTATTGCTAATTTTCTTGTAGATGCAAGGGGAATTGGTAGGCTTTAAGCGATAGTCAAATATTTTAAGAGCTGGTTGCTATGTGGAGTATTCCATTCTCTTTGCATTACCAGGACAAAAAAAAATGAATACCGAATTTGAGAAAAAGTATAAGTACTGGAAAATTTAAGGGAATAACAAGCAATATCTCGAAAATGGTTCACTCAACAAAAAAAATGTATATGACATAAATTGTGTATTTTAATGCGATCTACATTTTTTTTGTGTAGTAAAAGTTTGTCTATCTCTTATGGTTTACCAGTTATGCAAAAGTCGTTCACAATGAAGAATACTTTTGGAGACATTCCCAGAAAATTCAAGATATGCATTTTATTTGTCATGAAAATATCTTAAACATATGATAGTTTATTCAAAACGTTAGAGCCATTTTTGAGAAAATTAAAATTTTCGAAAAATGTTCCTGTAAAGGGTAATCTGGGGTGGGGGATTTTCTTGAAAACCTTCGTGTCGCATCTCTGGAAGATACTGAACCTAAATACCAAGTTTGGTGTTTATCCGACTGTTCGTTTCTGAGTTATGCTGTTCACAGACAGACACACACACAAACACACACACGGACATGTTTCCAAAAATGCTTTTTTTGGATTCAGGGGTCTCAAAACGTATTTCCGGTGAAATCTCGGTATCGAATTTTTGGGTGGAATACAATACATCCCCTACTTACTATACGTAGTAGAGAAAGTAAAAAAGTGTGGGATAGAATCCCTGGCACCAATTAGTAAGCCAATGACAATTAAAGTAAAATAATATTTACTATAAAAGCTGTATAGAGTATGGTTGTTCATTTTTCCTGCAAGTTTTAATATTTAGTTCTTCAATTTGATAAGAAGTATGATATATTTTGAATTTCAAACCTTTATGTATGGGTAATAATGAATAAATCACCTGATTTTGTTTTGTTATTTAATGCATATCTTGCATTTTAATAAATAGGCTATTCTAGCTTTTCAAAACTAAGAATCGCATTACGCCAATACTCCGCTAGAGTGGTACCTACGTGACGTCACATTACCCCTCTACGGCACCCCCTCCTGGATGTGACATGTGGCTCATCCATACTTGAATTACGCTATGCATGAACAAATGGGCTTCGAAGGTGGAGGGAGCAGGAAGAGTAAAAGTGGACATCTTGAAAGAATATTGTAACCATGTAGATATTATTCCGATAAATTATACATCTATATAGGTTATGTAGAACCCGCATAACTCGCCACTCCTTTTCATAATTCTTTGGCGTTCGAACTGAAGACGATGCTGTCTCACTTCCGCAGCAGTTCATTGGGTGTTTAAATTATCGTAAACAATCCTCGTATTGATATCGTTCGCTTCACTCGCACATCTAAGTATTCAAATCACATTGACTTGACAAACTATCTTTTGGAACATTCTTGCACTTCGATGGAAAATATTAAATTCTCAAAAGTCAATACATAGGTTTAGCCATTTCTTGTTCTAGAAGGTTCCCTTAGCGATGGTTTTAGATACGACGGATCCAGCTTTCAGATGGTTAAACAAGAAGTAATTATGTGCATTCTTCTCTTTATGGGGAAGCGACATTGTTTCCATCTGAATAAAAATTTTCCACCGAATGGGATAAGTTTTGCGCAGCAGGGTGCCGAATTTGACACAATGACCTAAAGACCCAGTTTGATAAAGAGTTCACACTATATTACATTATGTGATCATAAGCGATTGTGAGTGACCTCCTCCAAACACTTGGTGACGTTAGTGCTTCTACTATTATCAGATAATCAGTGGTGGCTTATCGGCACTTTTAATTTATACGATTCGGTTGTTTTATTTGTTTTTGTTTTTTCGGGGGATTTTGGTTACAATTTATGTGTGCCTCGAGTGTAGTTTTTCTATTTTATAGCAACATTAATTTAAGATGTGCCCAAAGAATTTATTTGAAACAATTAATGCTTACAGAGGTATGCTACTGTCTGAATCTGCGGCGGTTGGATCTAGAGAGTAGGTACACATTTAATATTGTATTTGGAGCTTAGGAGTAGAAAAATAAGCCTTTGTAAGAATAATTTTTAGAAGTTATTTAAAATAAACAATAATGAATAGAGGAATCATAGAGGAATTGGGAATCAAACTCTGGATCTCTGGGTTGAGAAGTGAGAACGCTGACCACACGACTTGCCATTAAATTGTTTTGCCTATAGTACCTAGCAAAAGGCATGTATCGTCTCATGACTAATAGCGACCAATTACAAAGTTAAGCATTAGGTGCTCATAAACTATGTTTTGAAACAAATCTATAAATTCTACTAAATCAGGCATTTGCTTTATTTCGAAACATGCAACACTTTCTGATCTCTCCTGAGATTGTAAAAAAGAGGAATAAAGAATAAGAAAAGTAGTTGCATTAATTTCTGAACATGGTCACTTCATCAAAACATCTACGTAAAGTGAACTCTACAAAGATGGACCCAGTAGAACGTGCAAAGAGAATGAGGAAACTGCCTCGCATATCCTGTTTGATTGCCCATTACTGGCAAGAAAGAGAAAATTAAATTGAGCTTTATTTATGGACGCTCTGTAACTGCTATGGTTCTTAGCGTCCCATTCTGTATTGGGCGTGAAAGACCAGAAATTTTGCTTAGAGGCCTCCTTATCACGCTTGAGGTTCTTTTACATGCTGTAAATCTACGACACGGGACCATCGGCTTAACTTCCCTTCCGAAGGAAGCCATATTAAGGATTTTTACTCCCGAAAAAAATCCATCGCCCTCTGCCGGGTTTGAACCCGCGACTTCGGGAACTAGTGGTAACCACTACACAACGGACGACGATTTCTGATCTATTCCGGAAAGGTTCCAAGGAAGATTAAATGGACGCCCTCAAGTCAATTCTTGAACATAGGGGGTCACAGAGCTAAATATTTTATTTTTTATAGGTAAAATGAGGACATTTAATGTTTTGAAAAGATACAGTGCACACCAACTTAAGTTCAAAAAATTTACTGTGGATAAGGCAATATAATTTGATTTCAATCTTGGAACATGCGCACTTATTTCTTTGTGCTGCAATTATTTTAGTTTTCCCACTGTCCTTTAAAATGTATAAGACCTATTGCCTTTTACTGTGGACCGTAAATTTCAGTGTGTCTTAATCACAGCTGGCGTTAGGTAAATGTCTAATAGATGCTAACAAAATACATATCACATAAAATTAATATATAATAACTCGGGTTTAAATATGCTCTTTATAATGACAACTTGCGACATTGTCAGGAACTGCCACCAAAGTTAGTTTCTTTAGTGCATAACTCGAGAGCTGCACAAAAAGATCGAACCCGAACTTCAGCTTGCTCTACATCAAAGGTCTGTTTCACGAGGTGTTAAAACCCCATTAAAACATTTACCTTGTGATGCAGGGGTTGTGGAGTGTTTTTGAGATTAATGATATGTAAACATCCTTTGTAGGTAGCTGGCATCAGTCATACACGTGAACATTCAGGTTAAACATTGGTGGAACAGGTTTAAGTGTTTACTGCGTGAAGAAGACATAGTGAATCAGCGATGATGACCAAAGCACTCATTTCCTAATAAGGAGGATGCATGTTTGAATTGTGTACACTTGAAAGGATGATTATATAAGTATTATACCCCACAAGAGTTGCTTAGAAGCTAGGATCACAGGTCCTCCACTGCAAACCTAGCCTTTCCATCTTTTTCGATTTCATCTTTGTCTCACATAAGAACTGTTTATCTTAATATTGTCTTGTCACATATTATTTTCTTACATTACGTCTCTCAGCAAGCAGTTTTTGCTCATTCAGTGCCGCAGTAAATTTAGTTTCCTCTTTCTGATTAAGCTACACATTCTTCCTTCAACGAACTTTCTAAAAGTTGCCCATTCCACGTTTCAAAAGCCTTCGGCATTTTCTCGCTTCAACATGGCGCTCGCGTTTTCGCATTATACACTGCCTTACTCCACATCAAGCATTGCAGTAATCTCTTCTTCAAGTCCTTCAGTGTTCCTTTTTACTTTCTCTACCGCCCTCTTATACTAAGAAGAGTGAAATCTTTATTTTATGCCATCCAAAAATGGCATATATAGATTTCACCTAATCCAAAAAAAGCAAGTATTTTCAGAAAAAGGTCCGTAACTCAAAAACGAAAAGTCGGGTAAATACCCATCTTGGGATTTAAGTTCGGCATCTTCCAAGGATACGACACGAAGATTTTCAAGAAAATCCCCCTGTCCCAAACTACCACATTTTTATTCGTTGTTTTATATTTTCACAAAAACGGCCCTAGCGATATTGATTAAAATATATTTAAGGCATTTACATGACTAATAAAATGTACATCTTGAATTTTCTACGAATTGCTGCGAAGTCCTTTTCATTCTGAATGAACTTTGTGTATAACAGGTGAAACATAAAAGATAGACAATAACTTAGTGCACAAAAAATTTAAAACACAGAATTTTTTTGTAGCATCAGCCATTTTGGGGATAAACATTGTTGGTTTGAATTTTTCAATATTTTGCCATTTTTTGAAGCGCTCTTAGCATTCAGTTGTTTCTCGCGATATGAAGTTGTTTATCTCGATTAACATGGAGTAGATATAAAAAAATAAGCTTTTGCAAGCATAGTTTGTAGACGCTGTATAAAAATAAACGATAGTCCAAGGATGTAGCACATTCAAAATTTTCTATTAATCACTTCCTTTTCCATTGTTTGATTCTGTTTTGGCTCCTTGACAACAACTCGTGTTGCTGGTTTGCTGCATCCTTAGTATCTTAAGCTGACCATTTGCCATATTACCTCATTTAGGACCGCGCGAGATCGCATTCTGGAGGTCCCGATTTCGATTCCTGTTAAGCCAGTCACTCTGACCTTGGGATTTTTCGGATTTTTCCAGGCCTGTAGGCGAATGCCGGGCTGGTTCATCTTCTACCACGAATTTCCTGTCCGCACCATTTCCTTTCATCTGTTCCACCCCTTATAATATGTTTCAGTTTTGTAGAACAGGCGACGGCGCTTGGTGCGTTGCGGCGGGACGGTGGAATTTGTTTGTGTAAATATTTCTCCTGGCGCTTGGCTGGCCGGCTGGTGCTTCTTTCTGGGGGCTCGTTTTCGGGATCCCCCGGTTGATAGAGAAGGCAGGCTCGCCCCAATTTCATGATTCGTTAGTAGGGATCCCGTCCTTGCTTACGCGCATCGTCGTCACTTCGGGTCTCCCCTTCCTCCCAAGGGTCACGTAAGACAACAAAGGGGCTACGTGCAGTACTCAGCTCCAGTGACTGGGGATCCCTTCCGTCTAATAGACCTGATTTAGAATAATCCACAGGCGTATCTTCTTAGCTTTCCTTCTTTGTCTTCACCTCGTACTCCCCACCGTTGCCGTTTATCTCCGTCAGATATTCCTTAGGATATTTTCCTCTTCTAGCAATGCCACATCACCAGCAAATCTGCGTATTTTATTCTTCTTGCTTTTATTAACACTCCTCACTTGTTCTGGAAACTTTAGCAAATTCTATAAGTAGATGTTAAGGTGGACCTATCGCATACGTCTTCCGTGTCACGGCCGTGTCTTCTCTAACTGGGCTGATTAGTTGCTTCACATAAAGATTGCTAAGAACTTGTACTAGATTATTCTCCGGATATAAAGTAGAGAAAAGTTGTTTCCGTTTTAACTCTAGAGCATGAAACAATGGGGTGCATTACAAATGGACACTTCCAGAGGCGTACGCAGAGTGCATTTGGAGGAGCGGCCATTGAAACAGGAATAGTTGAAGCTCACTCACTATACCTTCATTCCGTGATCACTTAGAGATTTATCCAAGAGAGGGGGGATATCAAATGGATGACTTAACAGGTTATAGTGACTAAATAGAGAATTTAATAGGTCAGCAAGACGAACAGATAACCTTTTAAATATTTATAGAACCAAAAGGCTAACAGAAGCACATAGGGACTAAACTCCCCTTCCAGGACACCTACTCAGTCAGGTGTGTTAACCACTAAGAGTTAGGAGTAGCCAAACGGAGGAGCCTCCAGTAACTGGAGCACAGTACCGCACGTAGGTTACAGTGGGCCCCTTGTGCTTCCAGCGTGACCACTGAGAGGTGTGGAAGACCCGAAGGGCACCCAGATCCAGACGGGAAATTTGTGGTAGAAGGGGAACCACTCCAGCATTCACCTGTCAACCCAGGGAAACCACGAAGAACACCTTGATCAGAGTGACCGGCCCGTCGGAAATCGAACCCGGGACCTCCCGAATGCGAGCCTCATACTTTAGCGGGGAGCGATCTCGCTCGGTATTACCACTAGACTATGGTGAGACGCACACACTTCACTACAACACACTGTAGGTGTACCAAACTGGTACTAAATGCCTGTGACTAAACGTGTGTAAATATTAAAAATGAGCGGAGCGAGCACTTTAATCAGTGCTACTAACCAACGGTATGGAATGATAATTTTCCAAAAGAACGGACTAAATTTTCTTGCATCCCCTAACATTTACCACTGTTTTAATGCATAAAGTATTTTAATTGTCTTGTTTATTAACAGGTACAATATGATATACTAAACCTGTAAATATACAAAAGTTAGAGAAAACAAAAACGAGAGTGCAGTGCTTCAGTATTACGGTTTTGGATATCTAGGGAGGGGGGGCCCTTGAGCCCACTGAATCTCCACCCCTGCACTCTTCTTTTCTTTCCTTTTCTTCTCTATAGAATTTGTTAACTACATGCAGAGAGAGCCAAAACAAACTACGAACCGGCTGCGCGGTATTTTTCCTGTCCGCGTCCTCGGCGCTCGTTGCTGTCTGCCGCTATCATAGAAAGGCGTGGATGAAACCATACATTTTTAAAACTACTTTTAAAGGCTTTACTTACCAACTTTATGAAAGGAGATGTTGAAACTGGTCACCGTCGTTGTCCATACATTTTTGGTACCTCTTTAGGAAACTATCCGTCACTCGCCGTAGTTCACGTTGAGAAATTTCCTGGCGGATATTGTGTTTTAATTCTTCCAGGGTGTGTAAGTTCGTCTTGTACTCTTTGTTTTAAGTTACCCCAGAAATATAAATCGCAGTGGGTTATTCGGGGGACCGAGGGGGCCACAAATCTCTACTAATAATTCTGTCCTCAAACACACTTTCATAAAGTTAAGTAAAGTCTTTAAAATTAGTTTTAACATTTTTGTATGGTTTCATCCGCGCCTTTCTATGAGCGGCAGACGGCAACGAGAGAGTGAACGCAACTATGAAGCGAATGCGCAGATGAACGCGAAGACCTTAAACGACAAAACTATTATTTAGCGCTAAGAGGAAAAACTCTGAATAAAAACTTGAGCATACCCGATACTTTCGGGGGGGGGGGGGGAAACCACATACATTTTTAAAGATTTTCATGCGAAAACCTCTTAAACACTGTAGACTTAAGATCCAACTGCGATTTTGCCTTTCTGGCCATTTAAATGTCCAAATGCGACATTTCAATGGATGGTGCAGGTGTTTGCAAATATGTTGTAATGCCGTTTTCTTACATTTTATTGCCAATTTAAAGTGCTCCCCATAATGCAATTCTTATTCACTTTCTTTCAGATTTTCACTATATGTTCCTTGAAGATATTAAGTGTAGTTTTGATTTTAGCCTTTTAATAATTTAATACATAATTGAGTTTTAGAAAATTAAAAGTGTTGCGTACTTTATTGTTGGTTTTCCAGGAAAAGTTTTAATGTTACACAAAATTTAATCTTGGATTTTAAAGAACTATATTCGAAGAATAAATTACTAAATTAACATTATAACATTTTCAAATTCTCATCATATGGGGCATTTCACGTGAGACGCGATTTTAATTTTTTGAAAACTGATATCTAGGAAAGTTAGATACGTATAAATATGAACATTAATTTTATGCTATGTTGAACAAGTTTGTGATGAAAATTTCATTCAAATTGGTCAAAAGTTGTAGCAATTAGCAAGTTCAATACCGAGTACCTACCCAGTTTGACCCAATCAGTATTCGAATTGGGCCCACAGCATGAGATACGAGTTGAGGCATTACCCCGACTTCATCATGGGACCTGGCTACCTTTTTGTTTCCACAGAAGTACACTTTCTTTCATTTTAGCTAATTTAAAGTAATGTGGTGTTAAGAGTTGCCTTCCGAATGGACATTGAAAGTCCTTGGAACCCCAAGTGATGGAGTGGAAACGAATAATGATAAGATGTATTACGAGGGCTGTCCCAGAAGTATCCGACATAACAAAGAAAAAACAAAAATTTTGGGAAAAACCAGCTTTATTTCTCTACATAGTCTCCTTTCAGCTCGATACACTTTTCCCTGCGATGTTCAATAGCTTCGATACCCTGTTTATAGCGAGAACCGTCGAGTTCTGCAAAATAGCCATCAACTGCAAACTCCATCTCTTTATTGTTGGCAAATCTTTTATCACCAAGCCATTTCTTCAACTTTGGAAACAAAAAATAATCATAGGGGGTAAGTCTGGCGAATAGGGTGCATGAGGAAGCAATTCGAACTTTAACTCATTGATTTTGGCCATCGCGATAATGGATGTATGAACTGGTGCATTGTCTTGATGAAACAGAACTTTCTTTTTCGCTAAATGCGGCCGTTTTTGCTTGATTTCATCATTCAAACGCTGCAATAGGTTTGCATAATACTCGCCATTGATTGCTTTTTCCTTTTTGAATATAATCAATGAAAATTATTCCACGCACATCCCAAAAAAAAAACTGACGCCATGAACTTGCCTGCAGATGGAACTGTCTCACCTTCTTTGGAGCCGATTCTCCCCTTTCAGTCCACTGTTTTGACTGTTCCTTCATCTCAGGTGTGAAGTGATGGACCCATGTTTTATCCATGGTTATGATTTGATGCAAAAACTCGGCTTTATTGCAGTGAAACATCGCCAAACACTCGACTGAAACATCCTCATGACGCTGCTTTTGTTCCATTGTGACTAAACGTGGCACCCATCTTGCCCACAGCTTTCTCATGCCTAAATTTTCAGTTAGTATGCGATGTACAGCACTTTTTGAAATGTCTACGATGTCTGCTAGCTCGCGCACTTTCAGTCGACGGTCATCCGATACCATTTTGTGGATTTTCTTCACAATTTCTGGCGTGGTCACTTCATTTGGTCGACCACTGCGATGTTCGTCTTGGCAGCTCGTACGGCCTCGCTTAAACTCGTGTCACCTAATATTTTACTGTTGTAAACGAAGGAGCAGATTCCCCCAGAGTAGAATCTAGCTCAGCTTTAATATTAGTTGAACTAAGACCTTTCAAATGAAAGTATTGCATCACATAGCGATGGCCAGTTTTATCCATGTTTATAAATTCACTGAGATAAGTAGAAAATAAATGGCGTTTCTGAAACACAAAGGATTTGCCGCCATCTGATAAGGTTCTTTGTTCTATGCCGCTAGCCCCGCCCCCTCCCTTTGTGTGCTTACTTAATGCCGACAGTGTCTGTGCCGGCAGGTCCTCCCCCCTCCCCCCTGCGGTCACGTGCCGGTGACCCGCCCCCCTCCCACCCCATACGCGTGTCCTCCCTCCCCTTTGTGTTCTGGTTGGTTCCCTGTGGATAGGTGGGAGAGTGTGTATTGTTCCTATACGGTGACTACATTCCCGCCCCTCATTGTGACTTGTCTAAATCCCTGCCGTGTGATTGGCTTGGGGTAGGGGATGTGCCGCTCGGGGTGAGGGGTTATATGTGAGGGTTCTCGGTGCGTGACGTTGGCGGTGTGGGAATGCGATTCTCGATGCCTGCCGCACATCGGCAAACCGTTTGAGTACATAATTGTGTCAATCAATTAGGTAATGTGTGTTATTGAAAAAAGAATCGCCATCATATTACTACTAATGCAATTAAACGCTATTCTTCGAGCAATTAAATATTTTTGATTGAATCGCGCGCACCTGTCCCTAAACCGTTATTTATAACCTACTATTGTCAATAAATTACACGTCTAATGAAACAAGGCTAGTCTGTCGATGAAAACAATTAAGTATTTTTGAATGATTAATTGAATCGCCCGCAACTGTTCGTTATCGTATAAGTGTGGTAGCATGTGTATAATTATTACGAGTAATAACATTTATTTAATTCTACTTTTGAGGGAAAATATATTTTGGATTTATAAGAATATTACAACACTTAGATGAAAGGACAGACTTGACGTAACACTCGTTATCGCGTGATAATTGCGGTGGAACACCGACCGCAACCTTCCGCTGCGAGACGTTTCACTGGAATGACTGGCTCATGGTGCTTTCAAGGGACAAGTCGACTAGCGCACCCCCTCCACTCACGCTTCAGTTCGCTACCTACACTAGCGCGCCAAGTGGTAATATGAGTGAAACTCCAGCGAGTGTTCCCACACAGCGCCCCTGGTGGTCATACCCGAAAGTTGTGAATTCACCATATTTAAACTCATTATGGGCGCAAGACGGCCATCTTAACTCTATATAATTCTGCGAAATATGATTCCGGAAAAAAATAAAGGGGAATTAACATGCAAGGGGCGTTCATGTTGGCTCCGGAGGAATTGATTATGAAATAAATAAAAAATAAATAAGACTCTCGCTGATCGATGAATACAATTAAATATTTTTATTAATTAATGTAATTGACTCGCGCTCCTAGAGATATCTCACCCAATTATTCATCTACCATGAATATCTCACTTCTAATGAAACGACGCAGTCTATCGATTAAAAACAATTAAGTTTTTTTTGATTGATTAATGTAATTGACTCGAGCGCAACTGTTCGTTATCGTATATGCGCGATTATTACGCGTATATAACTATTACGGCTAATAACGTGTGTTTAATTCTTCTTTTGACTGGAGGGTTTATAAAAAATATTACATTGCTTAGATGAATTAAAAAGCAACTTAAAGCGAAATTGCAAATAGCTTGTATGAGACGTTAACACGAGAACCCTTTACGAAAAAACAAGACGCAATGCGACAGCTGTACCTCGTCTAAATAGAAGCGGTTAAACCAGGACGCTTGGGTTTTCCCTCAGTACCTGCTCTTAATGGCTAGGGGTATCCAGCACATCGAGTACGCTTCAACTGACGTTAAAAATAAAAGCCCTCTATGTCTCTTCTCACACGAGAGAAGTAATAATTACAATTCAAAACAGGCGTACCTGTAAGTAACACGCACGAAGACTTCAAATATAAATTTTATATTCGTTTTAAATGTTCTTTCTAAAGACGTAGCGAACTTTGAGAAATTCAACGAATTATTCACTTGCGTACACTGCTTGAAAGAAATATGGTGTACACCCCTGAAGAATGCGTGTGTAGACACATTAGCAGGCGACAGTCCCTTCCGCATCATTAATTTTCTTCAGACGAAGTTAAAACCAAGGTCTTGTATAGAGCTCTTAGTGAACAATGAAGGGTGTTTCCAGTTCATTAAGCAGGCTAAGTGCTCTGAAAAACCACAGACCCTCGGGGTAAATAACTATTAGCGACACAAAAGATTTTCTTAATAGCTTCCCCTGTGCAGAAATTCCATCATAGACAGGGGAAAACCAAGTCTAGACATGTTTTAAGCTTACCACAAAAAATGTTTTCCCGATAATTAATATAATTCTACATGAAGAATATTAATGATTAAGTTTTCAATTAAACGTATACTGTATAGATTCTGTACTTAAACATTCGATTGTATCTTTGTCATTATTTAAATACTCGCGTACAAGAAATGCAAACGTGATATCAAAAAATTAAACTGATTTTTTTTCGGAATGTTAAACAAAGAAATATGATTTGGCGAGAGTAATATGAAGAATAAAAAGTATTCAGAATGATAGATATTACATACGTTATTAAAATAAATAAGGCTCTCGCTGATCGATGAAAACAATTAAATATTTTTTTATTAATTAATTGTATATGAATTGACTCGCGCATTTGCTTGCTGTCGTATGTGTATGATTATTACGACTAATAGCATTTGTTTAATTCTAAATAATGAAATATGGAGCCTTGCCTAAACAATCCTCGTTACTCTTAATTTACTCCATTTTTAAAAAGATTGGGCTTAGTAAACATAGGACGAGTACGATTTTAAATACCCCATCCATTCGAGAGATATTTTTCGAATATTCCAGCATGTTAATATAAACTTAATACACACACACACACACAAAATTCATTTCAAGTAATATTTGTGCGACATTAAGTATTTGCGACTGAGTTTTTACTTTCTATACTACGTATAGTAGGTAGAGGAAGTGTTGTATTCCCCACGAAAAAAATCGATACCGAGATTTCACCGGAAATACATGTTTTGAGACCCTCCGAATCCGAAAAAAGCATGGTTGTCTGCGAGTGTGCCTGTGAAACATAACTCAGAAACGAAGAGGCGGATAAAACACCAAACTTGGTATTTAGGTTCAGTATCTTCCAGAGATGCGACACGAAGGTTTTAAAGAAAATACCTCACACCAGACTACCCTTTACATGGAACATTTCTCGAAAATTTTAATTTTCTCAAAAATGACTCTAACGATATTGAATAAAACATTATATGTTTAAGATATTTTCATGACAAATAAAATACATCTCTTGAATTTTCTGGGAATAGCCTGTGAAGTCCTCTTCATTCTAATTACTTTTGTATAGTTAGTAAACTTACTACACGAAAAAAAAATGGAGATCGCGTTAAAATACATAATTTATAACATATACATTCTTGTTGATGAGTAAATCGTTTTCGAGATATTGCTTGTTATTCCCTTAAAATTTCCAATACTTATACTTTTTCTCAAATTCGTTATTCTTGTTTTTATATTCTGGACATGCAAAGAGAATGGAATGTGGCACATAGCAATCAGCGTTAAAATAATTTGACTATCGCTTAAAACCTATCATATTCACCTTGTATCGTCATGAAAATTACCAATAACATTGACATCTCGATATCACGATTAACATGAAGCATATAGGGAATAAGTGTTTGTAAAAATAGTTTGTACAAGAGTAGAGAAAGTCATGTGAGTGTAACACATCAGAATTTTGATATTGGTTTAAATTTTCAAATACTTTTAACTTTTCTCAAGCGGTAACTTGCTATTCGTTTTTCCCGCGGTAATGCATAGAGAATAGAATTCTAAAGCCATCACATAGCATCAGGCTTTTTTTTAAACATCTGTGACGTGTCTATTCACAATCGAAAGGTCTCTGGTTCGAGGAAAATTATATCTACAGAAACAATACATTATTTTCGCTCTGCGATTAATTTGGTAATGTAACAATAATTAACAATGAATTTTTAGCGGTAAATGTAAAAAATAAAATATATTTTTCCTAGCGTCATACGCAGAAGCATTCCCCTTAAGGAACGCGGCGTGAGCGATGGTTTCCCCCATAACAGGTTTAGACGTGCTCACGAAATGCCCCTGTGCGAGGCTGGCATTTCCCTCTCCTTCTCGAATTTTTGGAGTAGCCAATCAAAATTGCTGTATTATATACCGTCACATCTCTCACCCCTTCAGATTTTTATCAGGCGATGCGATATAAAAGCAGTAGCTTCCCCAGCGATTTCACTGTATTGTGACAACACAGCGAGCTAAGATCTCTGCAAACTTTTCTCATTCAAAGTGAAATTTCAACGAACATCATGTCTGGTAAGTTGTAACAAAACACTTCATTTACTTTAAAAGTTAAATTATTACTCTGTACATTTAACTTATATTCGCGTTCTTGTTTTTAATGCATGGCATTTATATGCGAATAGCTGAGCATTCTAAAAGTTAATAGCTAGACAAGTGAATTTTCTGAAATGTGAACAGTTTAGTTAAGTATTCATTTTAGGCAAGCTTATTCTACATTTAATAGCTAACTGCGGGAATTCTCAAAATGGGGACAATTTAGTTAAGTATTCACCTTGTTGAGTAATTATTATTCCAGATATTTAAATACAGGATTTCACAGAGTGAATTATATTCCTTTTGGAGAAAATACAATTATTTGAATACCTTATTAACGTTTTTGCTTTAGAATATTACAAAAAGTCTGTTGCGCGAATCATTCGCTCTAACAAAGTAAATATCTACATTATATTAAAACATTTAAATTGAAAAATACAGTACTTAATGAACTTCATTAGTGAATCAGAACCTCAATTATATTTACACATATTATCATTTTCAGAAAAAAGTTAATAAGTTTGTAACTTTCACATAAATGAAATTTTGTTATGCAACACATTCTCTAATAAAGAATATGTTTTTTTCTCTTCCTAATGCAGAAAGTTTGACATCTCAACTTAACACATTGGCTGAGGGTAGCATTTACCCAGCCGTTCAAAGACTACAAGATCTTCAGCCAGAGGAGCCTTATAATATAAAATCCTTAAGAAAAATTGATACTCGATACGGTGCTAGAGTCGTTGCACTTTTAGAGAATAAGCAAGTGTTTCTCCCTACAAGATATTCAACCCTAACAAGCCAACAGTTGGAGGAAATGCCAGGGAAGTTTCAAATGGTATATCATGGAGTAGTACCAGCCGGCAAGTTTAAGACATGTAAATTGTCTTTTCTTCCTATTAAGGTTTGTAGAAATAATTCAACTATCCTTTCAAAGCTTCATTTAGAGTTACATTCGTTGAGTTTATAAATTCGCACTTCAGTAGGATAACATTTGTCTAAAGTATACATCAATATGTAAAAAAATAACGTCCAGGATGTAGTCTGAGCGAGGATCTGCAGAAAGAAGTTTAATAGTCTATTCACTGATTCTTTACCTCAAAGCAGATACCTACAGCAAGTTTCAAATAATTTCCAGCAGGATAGCAGTTGTCAAAAGCATGCATCACTGTATTAAAAAAATATGTGTAAATAATGTCTAGATTGTACTCTGTGTGATTTCGTGCAGAAAGAACTTTAATACCCCTTGCAGTGATTCTCCACATCGAAGTATATACCTACAAGAAGTTGCAAATAATGTGAATGTGTGTTACAGGAATGCCCAGCTGAATGTAAATGAAGAGGAAGAACGAGATAGCTTAAAACATCATAAACAGAAATGTGATAGGAACATTCTCAACACCACCCAGTAACCTCAATCAATGAAGAATTGCAACAGCGCGGAACATACATGGAAAAAAACACCCGCATGTGTAGAATATAACAATAATATATATATATATATATATATATATATATATATATAAATTATGTACTCATTATTACTGCTATACCAGCCTATACCATTGATTTCATAAATAATTTCATAATTGTTTAAGGAGAATGCCTATCTTAAAAACATTGATGCTACATGAAATCTAAACAAAACGATTATTGAACTATTACTGTAAGAGACTTGAATAAATTGGAATCTAGAAGCCAGAACCATCTTAATATTGGGCTGTATGATATGAGGTGTATAAAAAGATTAATAAAAAATGAGGTCTATGTAATATAAACAACATTTATTTTTTATAAACATTTTCCTATTACATTCCTATACAAAAAAACATACATATTTCCTAAAGACAAAGGTGATAGTCTAGACATTCTAAAACACTCAGTTATATAATCATATACATCACACAGAAAGAGACCTACATTATCCATAAAAAACTAAACATCTCAAGAATGTCTGGATGATGTATTTTATAAGTACAAGGTTTTGATATTTCAAAGTTCCTGTTAACCATGACTGTAATTGATTAACACAATTTCTCGATCCTGTCATGCTATAACTTTAGAAGCTTTCAGCTTACTTATAATCTCCTCAATCTCTTGTGTGTGACTATTATTACCAGCATTCCTCGATGCAATTAGTAACCTCAATATATTTACTAGTCTATTTGGATTTTCAAGCGTAGATATCACTGAATCATCATCATATGAAGATTTCATATTCTCGCGACTCCCGCTGTTTCCAGATTTTTCACCATCAGTAGTCTCCAGTGAAGGACAGAGGCTTGATCCGGTATAACATCCCCCTCTATACATCTTCGGATCTTCGAGTGTAGGAGAGAGAGTCGATCCAGTATAACATGTTGCTCTATGAAGCTTAAATCTTGACAAAGAACGATTCTTAAAAATCCGCTCGCATATACAGCATCTAATGACGTGTTTTCCTCCATGTGTAATGTATGAAAAATTGAGTTTCTCATCCGCTAGTTGCACAGATTTTCTCCGGCAGGAGCTCATGCTAAAACTAAAAGAAATTAAATGTATACAGGAATGCTAACGCTCGAAGGAATTAAAAGCGAATGAATGAATTCATAACACGCAGCTATGTATATATCCAGTGTGAGGACGCCGGAGGGAATCGCGATCTACGCATAGCAGAGGGAAAAGGATGCTCTCTGGAAACATTTGCGGAGAAGGAGGCTCTCAACAGAACATGGCGACTGCGAGCATGGAAAAAGGATGCTCTCTGGAAACATTCGTGGAAAAGGATGCTCTCAACAGAACATGGCGACTGCGAGCATGGAAAAAGGATGCTCTCTGGAAACATTCGTGGAAAAGGATGCTCTCAACAGAACATGGCGACTGCGAGCATGGAAAAAGGATGCTCTCTGGAAACATTCGTGGAAAAGGATGCTCTCAACAGAACATGGCGACTGCGAGCATGGAAAAGGATGCTCTCTGGAAACATTCGTGGAAAAGGATGCTCTCAACAGAACATGGCGACTGCGAGCATGGAAAAAGGATGCTCTCTGGAAACATTCGTGGAAAAGGATGCTCTCAACAGAACATGGCGACTGCGAGCATGGAAAAAGGATGCTCTCTGGAAACATTCGTGGAAAAAAGGATGGTCTCAACAGAACATGGCGACTGCGAGCATGGAAAAAGGATGCTCTCTGGAAACATTCGTGGAAAAAAGGATGCTCTCAACAGAACATGGCGACTGCGAGCATGGAAAAAGGATGCTCTCTGGAAACATTCGTGGAAAAGGATGCTCTCAACAGAACATGGCGACTGCGAGCATGGAAAAAGGATGCTCTCTGGAAACATTCGTGCTGATCACGCTATGTAACAAAGGAATCACGCTATGTAACAAAGGAATCACGCTATGTAACAAACTGATCACGCTATGTAACAAAGGAATCACGCTATGTAACAAAGGGATCACGCTATGTAACAAAGTGATCACGCTATGTAACAAGCACATCACGCTATGTAACAAAAGAATCACGCTATGTAACAAAGGAATCACGGTATGTAACAAAGGAATCACGCTATGTAACAAAGGAATCACGCTATGTAACAA
Source organism: Deroplatys truncata (assembly GCA_030765065.1). Classification (NCBI taxonomy): domain Eukaryota; kingdom Metazoa; phylum Arthropoda; class Insecta; order Mantodea; family Mantidae; genus Deroplatys; species Deroplatys truncata. Next base: position 152,287,113 of record CM060984.1, read on the forward strand.
AGGAATCACGCTATGTAACAAACTGATCACGCTATGTAACAAACTGATCAGGCTATGTAACAAAGGAATCACGCTATGTAACAAAGGAATCAGGCTATGTAACAAAGGGATCACTCTATGTAACAAAGGAATCACGCTATGTAACAAAGGAATCACGCTATGTAACAAAGGGATCACGCTATGTAACAAAAGGAATCACGCTATGTAACAAAGGAATCACGCTATGTAACAAACAGATCACGCTATGTAACAAAGGAATCACGCTATGTAACAAAGGAATCACGCTATGTAACAAACAGATCACGCTATGTAACAAAGGAATCACGCTATGTAACAAAAGGAATCACGCTATGTAACAAACTGATCACGCTATGTAACAAAGGAATCACGATATGTAACAAAGGAATCACGCTATGTAACAAACTGATCACGCTATGTAACAAAGGAATCACGCCATGTAACAAAGGGATCACGCTATGTAACAAAGTGATCACGCTATGTAACAAAGGGATCACGCTATGTAACAAAAGGAATCACGCTATGTAACAAAGGAATCTGCTATGTAACAAAGGAATCACGCTATATAACAAACAGATCACGCTATGTAACAAAGGAATCACGCTATGTAACAAAGGGATCACGCTATGTAACAAAGGAATCACGCTATGTAACAAAGGAATCACGCTATGTAACAAGCTCATCACGCTATGTAACAAACTGATCACGCTATGTAACAAAGGAATCAAGCTATGTAACAAGCTCATCACGCTATGTAACAAAGGGATCACGCTATGTAACAAAGGAATCACGCTATGTAACAAAGGAATCACGGTATGTAACAAAGGAATCACGCTATGTAACAAAGGAATCACGCAATGTAACAAAGGGATCACGCTATGTAACAAAGGAATCACGCTATGTAACAAAGGAGTCACGCTATGTAACAAAGGGATCACGCTATGTAACAAAGGGATCACGCTATGTAACAAAAGGAATCACGCTATGTAACAAAGGAATCACGCTATGTAACAAAGGAATCACGCTATGTAACAAACAGATCACGCTATGTAACAAAGGAATCACGCTATGTAACAAAGGAATCACGCTATGTAACAAACTGATCACGCTATGTAACAAAGGAATCACGCTATGTAACAAACTGATCACGCTATGTAACAAACTGATCACGCTATGTAACAAAGGGATCACGCTATGTAACAAAGTGATCACGCTATGTAACAAGCTCATCACGCTATGTAACAAAGGAATCACGCTATGTAACAAACTGATCACGCAATGTAACAAACTGATCAGGCTATGTAACAAAGGGATCACGCTATGTAACAAAGGGATCACGCTATGTAACAAAGGAATCACGCTATGTAACAAAGGCATCACGCTATGTAACAAGCTCATCACGCTATGTAACAAACTGATCACGCTATGTAACAAAGGAATCAAGCTATGTAACAAGCTCATCACGCTATGTAACAAAGGGATCACGCTATGTAACAAAGGAATCACGCTATGTAACAAAGGAATCACGGTATGTAACAAAGGAATCACGCTATGTAACAAAGGAATCACGCCATGTAACAAACTGATCACGCTATGTAACAAAGGAATCACGCTATGTAACAAACTGATCACGCTATGTAACAAAGGAATCAAGCTATGTAACAAGCTCATCACGCTATGTAACAAGCTCATCACGCTATGTAACAAAGGGATCACGCTATGTAACAAAGGAATCACGCTATGTAACAAACTGATCACGCTATGTAACAAACTGATCAGGCTATGTAACAAAGGAATCACGCTATGTAACAAAGGGATCACGCTATGTAACAAAGGAATCACGCTATGTAACAAAGGAATCACGCTATGTAACAAGCTCATCACGCTATGTAACAAACTGATCACGCTATGTAACAAAGGAATCAAGCTATGTAACAAGCTCATCACGCTATGTAACAAACTGATCACGCTATGTAACAAAGGAATCACGCTATGTAACAAAGGAATCACGGTATGTAACAAAGGAATCACGCTATGTAACAAAGGAATCACGCTATGTAACAAAGGGATCACGCTATGTAACAAAGGAATCACGCTATGTAACAAAGGAATCACGCTATGTAACAAAGTGATCACGCTTTGTAACCAGAGCATCCTTTTTCCATGCTCGAGGTCGCCATGTTCTGTTGAGAGCATCCTTTTCCACGAATGTTTCCAGAGAGCATCCTTTTTCTATGCTCGCAGTCGCCATGTTCTGTTGAGAGCCTCCTTCTCCGCAAATGTTTCCAGAGAGCATCCTTTTCCCTCTGCTATGCGTAGATCGCGATTCCCTCCGGCGTCCTCACACTGGATATATACATAGCTGCGTGTTATGAATTCATTCATTCGCTTTTAATTCCTTCGAGCGTTAGCATTCCTGTATACATTTAATTTCTTTTAGTTTTAGCATGAGCTCCTGCCGGAGAAAATCTGTGCAACTAGCGGATGAGAAACTCAATTTTTCATACATTACACATGGAGGAAAACACGTCATTAGATGCTGTATATGCGAGCGGATTTTTAAGAATCGTTCTTTGTCAAGATTTAAGCTTCATAGAGCAACATGTTATACTGGATCGACTCTCTCTCCTACACTCGAAGATCCGAAGATGTATAGAGGGGGATGTTATACCGGATCAAGCCTCTGTCCTTCACTGGAGACTACTGATGGTGAAAAATCTGGAAACAGCGGGAGTCGCGAGAATATGAAATCTTCATATGATGATGATTCAGTGATATCTACGCTTGAAAATCCAAATAGACTAGTAAATATATTGAGGTTACTAATTGCATCGAGGAATGCTGGTAATAATAGTCACACACAAGAGATTGAGGAGATTATAAGTAAGCTGAAAGCTTCTAAAGTTATAGCATGACAGGATCGAGAAATTGTGTTAATCAATTACAGTCATGGTTAACAGGAACTTTGAAATATCAAAACCTTGTACTTATAAAATACATCATCCAGACATTCTTGAGATGTTTAGTTTTTTATGGATAATGTAGGTCTCTTTCTGTGTGATGTATATGATTATATAACTGAGTGTTTTAGAATGTCTAGACTATCACCTTTGTCTTTAGGAAATATGTATGTTTTTTTGTATAGGAATGTAATAGGAAAATGTTTATAAAAAATAAATGTTGTTTATATTACATAGACCTCATTTTTTATTAATCTTTTTATACACCTCATATCATACAGCCCAATATTAAGATGGTTCTGGCTTCTAGATTCCCATTTATTCAAGTCTCTTTCAGTAATAGTTCAATAATCGTTTTGTTTAGATTTCATGTAGCATCAATGTTTTTAAGATAGGCATTCTCCTTAAACAATTATGAAATTATTTATGAAATCAATGGTATAGGCTGGTATAGCAGTAATAATGAGTACATAATTTATATATATATATATATATATTATTGTTATATTCTACACATGCGGGTGTTTTTTTTCCATGTATGTTCCGCGCTGTTGCAATTCTTCATTGATTGAGGTTACTGGGTGGTGTTGAGAATGTTCCTATCACATTTCTGTTTATGATGTTTTAAGCTATCTCGTTCTTCCTCTTCATTTACATTCAGCTGGGCATTCCTGTAACACACATTCACATTATTTGCAACTTCTTGTAGGTATATACTTCGATGTGGAGAATCACTGCAAGGGGTATTAAAGTTCTTTCTGCACGAAATCACACAGAGTACAATCTAGACATTATTTACACATATTTTTTTAATACAGTGATGCATGCTTTTGACAACTGCTATCCTGCTGGAAATTATTTGAAACTTGCTGTAGGTATCTGCTTTGAGGTAAAGAATCAGTGAATAGACTATTAAACTTCTTTCTGCAGATCCTCGCTCAGACTACATCCTGGACGTTATTTTTTTACATATTGATGTATACTTTAGACAAATGTTATCCTACTGAAGTGCGAATTTATAAACTCAACGAATGTAACTCTAAATGAAGCTTTGAAAGGATAGTTGAATTATTTCTACAAACCTTAATAGGAAGAAAAGACAATTTACATGTCTTAAACTTGCCGGCTGGTACTACTCCATGATATACCATTTGAAACTTCCCTGGCATTTCCTCCAACTGTTGGCTTGTTAGGGTTGAATATCTTGTAGGGAGAAACACTTGCTTATTCTCTAAAAGTGCAACGACTCTAGCACCGTATCGAGTATCAATTTTTCTTAAGGATTTTATATTATAAGGCTCCTCTGGCTGAAGATCTTGTAGTCTTTGAACGGCTGGGTAAATGCTACCCTCAGCCAATGTGTTAAGTTGAGATGTCAAACTTTCTGCATTAGGAAGAGAAAAAAACATATTCTTTATTAGAGAATGTGTTGCATAACAAAATTTCATTTATGTGAAAGTTACAAACTTATTAACTTTTTTCTGAAAATGATAATATGTGTAAATATAATTGAGGTTCTGATTCACTAATGAAGTTCATTAAGTACTGTATTTTTCAATTTAAATGTTTTAATATAATGTAGATATTTACTTTGTTAGAGCGAATGATTCGCGCAACAGACTTTTTGTAATATTCTAAAGCAAAAACGTTAATAAGGTATTCAAATAATTGTATTTTCTCCAAAAGGAATATAATTCACTCTGTGAAATCCTGTATTTAAATATCTGGAATAATAATTACTCAACAAGGTGAATACTTAACTAAATTGTCCCCATTTTGAGAATTCCCGCAGTTAGCTATTAAATGTAGAATAAGCTTGCCTAAAATGAATACTTAACTAAACTGTTCACATTTCAGAAAATTCACTTGTCTAGCTATTAACTTTTAGAATGCTCAGCTATTCGCATATAAATGCCATGCATTAAAAACAAGAACGCGAATATAAGTTAAATGTACAGAGTAATAATTTAACTTTTAAAGTAAATGAAGTGTTTTGTTACAACTTACCAGACATGATGTTCGTTGAAATTTCACTTTGAATGAGAAAAGTTTGCAGAGATCTTAGCTCGCTGTGTTGTCACAATACAGTGAAATCGCTGGGGAAGCTACTGCTTTTATATCGCATCGCCTGATAAAAATCTGAAGGGGTGAGAGATGTGACGGTATATAATACAGCAATTTTGATTGGCTACTCCAAAAATTCGAGAAGGAGAGGGAAATGCCAGCCTCGCACAGGGGCATTTCGTGAGCACGTCTAAACCTGTTATGGGGGAAACCATCGCTCACGCCGCGTTCCTTAAGGGGAATGCTTCTGCGTATGACGCTAGGAAAAATATATTTTATTTTTTACATTTACCGCTAAAAATTCATTGTTAATTATTGTTACATTACCAAATTAATCACAGAGCGAAATTAATGTATTGTTTCTGTAGATATAATTTTCCTCGAACCAGAGACCTTTCGATTGTGAATAGACACGTCACAGATGTTTAAAAAAAAGCCTGATGCTATGTGATGGCTTTAGAATTCTATTCTCTATGCATTACCGCGGGAAAAACGAATAGCAAGTTACCGCTTGAGAAAAGTTAAAAGTATTTGAAAATTTAAACCAATATCAAAATTCTGATGTGTTACACTCACATGACTTTCTCTACTCTTGTACAAACTATTTTTACAAACACTTATTCCCTATATGCTTCATGTTAATCGTGATATCGAGATGTCAATGTTATTGGTAATTTTCATGACGATACAAGGTGAATATGATAGGTTTTAAGCGATAGCAAATTATTTTAACGCTGATTGCTATGTGCCACATTCCATTCTCTTTGCATGTCCAGAATATAAAAACAAGAATAACGAATTTGAGAAAAAGTATAAGTATTGGAAATTTTAAGGGAATAACAAGCAATATCTCGAAAACGATTTACTCATCAACAAGAATGTATATGTTATAAATTATGTATTTTAACGCGATCTCCATTTTTTTTTCGTGTAGTAAGTTTACTAACTATACAAAAGTAATTAGAATGAAGAGGACTTCACAGGCTATTCCCAGAAAATTCAAGAGATGTATTTTATTTGTCATGAAAATATCTTAAACATATAATGTTTTATTCAATATCGTTAGAGTCATTTTTGAGAAAATTAAAATTTTCGAGAAATGTTCCATGTAAAGGGTAGTCTGGTGTGAGGTATTTTCTTTAAAACCTTCGTGTCGCATCTCTGGAAGATACTGAACCTAAATACCAAGTTTGGTGTTTTATCCGCCTCTTCGTTTCTGAGTTATGTTTCACAGGCACACTCGCAGACAACCATGCTTTTTTCGGATTCGGAGGGTCTCAAAACATGTATTTCCGGTGAAATCTCGGTATCGATTTTTTTCGTGTGGAATACAACACTTCCTCTACTTACTATACGTAGTATAGAAAGTGAAAACTCAGTCGCAAATACTTAATGTCGCACAAATATTACTTGAAATGAATTTTGTGTGTGTGTGTATTAAGTTTATATTAACATGCTGGAATATTCGAAAAATATCTCTCGAATGGATGGGGTATTTAAAATCGTACTCGTCCTATGTTTACTAAGCCCAATCTTTTTAAAAATGGAGTAAATTAAGAGTAACGAGGATTGTTTAGGCAAGGCTCCATATTTCATTATTTAGAATTAAACAAATGCTATTAGTCGTAATAATCATACACATACGACAGCAAGCAAATGCGCGAGTCAATTCATATACAATTAATTAATAAAAAATATTTAATTGTTTTCATCGATCAGCGAGAGCCTTATTTATTTTAATAACGTATGTAATATCTATCATTCTGAATACTTTTTATTCTTCATATTACTCTCGCCAAATCATATTTCTTTGTTTAACATTCCGAAAAAAAATCAGTTTAATTTTTTGATATCATGTTTGCATTTCTTGTACGCGAGTATTTAAATAATGACAAAGATACAATCGAATGTTTAAGTACAGAATCTATACAGTATACGTTTAATTGAAAACTTAATCATTAATATTCTTCATGTAGAATTATATTAATTATCGGGAAAACATTTTTTGTGGTAAGCTTAAAACATGTCTAGACTTGGTTTTCCCCTGTCTATGATGGAATTTCTGCACAGGGGAAGCTATTAAGAAAATCTTTTGTGTCGCTAATAGTTATTTACCCCGAGGGTCTGTGGTTTTTCAGAGCACTTAGCCTGCTTAATGAACTGGAAACACCCTTCATTGTTCACTAAGAGCTCTATACAAGACCTTGGTTTTAACTTCGTCTGAAGAAAATTAATGATGCGGAAGGGACTGTCGCCTGCTAATGTGTCTACACACGCATTCTTCAGGGGTGTACACCATATTTCTTTCAAGCAGTGTACGCAAGTGAATAATTCGTTGAATTTCTCAAAGTTCGCTACGTCTTTAGAAAGAACATTTAAAACGAATATAAAATTTATATTTGAAGTCTTCGTGCGTGTTACTTACAGGTACGCCTGTTTTGAATTGTAATTATTACTTCTCTCGTGTGAGAAGAGACATAGAGGGCTTTTATTTTTAACGTCAGTTGAAGCGTACTCGATGTGCTGGATACCCCTAGCCATTAAGAGCAGGTACTGAGGGAAAACCCAAGCGTCCTGGTTTAACCGCTTCTATTTAGACGAGGTACAGCTGTCGCATTGCGTCTTGTTTTTTCGTAAAGGGTTCTCGTGTTAACGTCTCATACAAGCTATTTGCAATTTCGCTTTAAGTTGCTTTTTAATTCATCTAAGCAATGTAATATTTTTTATAAACCCTCCAGTCAAAAGAAGAATTAAACACACGTTATTAGCCGTAATAGTTATATACGCGTAATAATCGCGCATATACGATAACGAACAGTTGCGCTCGAGTCAATTACATTAATCAATCAAAAAAAACTTAATTGTTTTTAATCGATAGACTGCGTCGTTTCATTAGAAGTGAGATATTCATGGTAGATGAATAATTGGGTGAGATATCTCTAGGAGCGCGAGTCAATTACATTAATTAATAAAAATATTTAATTGTATTCATCGATCAGCGAGAGTCTTATTTATTTTTTATTTATTTCATAATCAATTCCTCCGGAGCCAACATGAACGCCCCTTGCATGTTAATTCCCCTTTATTTTTTTTCCGGAATCATATTTCGCAGAATTATATAGAGTTAAGATGGCCGTCTTGCGCCCATAATGAGTTTAAATATGGTGAATTCACAACTTTCGGGTATGACCACCAGGGGCGCTGTGTGGGAACACTCGCTGGAGTTTCACTCATATTACCACTTGGCGCGCTAGTGTAGGTAGCGAACTGAAGCGTGAGTGGAGGGGGTGCGCTAGTCGACTTGTCCCTTGAAAGCACCATGAGCCAGTCATTCCAGTGAAACGTCTCGCAGCGGAAGGTTGCGGTCGGTGTTCCACCGCAATTATCACGCGATAACGAGTGTTACGTCAAGTCTGTCCTTTCATCTAAGTGTTGTAATATTCTTATAAATCCAAAATATATTTTCCCTCAAAAGTAGAATTAAATAAATGTTATTACTCGTAATAATTATACACATGCTACCACACATATACGATAACGAACAGTTGCGGGCGATTCAATTAATCATTCAAAAATACTTAATTGTTTTCATCGACAGACTAGCCTTGTTTCATTAGACGTGTAATTTATTGACAATAGTAGGTTATAAATAACGGTTTAGGGACAGGTGCGCGCGATTCAATCAAAAATACTTAATTGCTCGAAGAATAGCGTTTAATTGCATTAGTAGTAATATGATGTGCATTCTTTTTTCAATAACACACATTACCTAATTGATTGACACAATTATGTACTCAAACGATTTGCCGATGTGCGGCAGGCATCGAGAATCGCATTCCCACACCGCCAACGTCACGCACCGAGAACCCTCACATATAACTCCTCACCCCGAGCGGCACATCCCCTACCCCAAGCCAATCACACGGCAGGGATTTAGACAAGTCACAATGAGGGGGCGGGAATGTAGTCACCGTATAGGAACAATACACACTCTCCCACCTATCCACAGGGAACCAATCAAACCACAAAGGGGGAGGGAGGGTACGTGTATGGGGGAGGGAGGGGGCGGGGACACCGCCACGTGACCACAGGGGGGAGGGGGGAGGACTTGCCGGCACAGACACTGGCGGCATTAGATCAGCACACAAAGGGAAGGGGGCGGAGCTAGCGGCACGCGTCCGGGCGGCAAATAGTAGCACACAAAGGGAGGGGGCGGGGCTAGCGGCATAGAACAAAGAACCTTATCAGATGGCGGCAAATCCTTTGTGTGCTGGAATCGGCTTTATATTTCTACTGAGATAGTTCACTATTAATGGCTACCAAAGAATTACTAAACAACGTAGCATTGTAAAATTTGAAACTTAAGCTTTATAAGGGTGGTACGTTCTACCATGGTCATTTGTTTGAAACAACAACCGCTGGAACTGCCATCGTATCTGCCTCCTCAACTAAATATGTTTTCATTAAAATTCTTTGAATGCGGCAACACAATTCAAATCCAGAAATCGAATCGTAGCTTGCGAGGTCAGTTCTGCCTCAAAAGCATTTCTGCAAGGCAGTTTTCTCAATCTTTAAATCAATGTTTTTCTTCATATTCTCGAGTGGTTTTTGTACTTCTTCTGTGCCATTTTTGTTGATGGTGCCCAGCCTTAGAGTTTCATTCTGTACTGGTATCTTGGCTGTATTCCCTTTTATTGCCACGTGAACCTTGGAATCGTGAAATTGTATCCCAACCAATACGGCTAGCGAAGACGAAGAGAAACTTTAGTCCTTGTCGCAATTATGATTTTACTCCTAATTTTTTCGGCATGCATCTCAGCGTTAGCAATGAGTCATCTTCCTCGGTATAGGCGGGATCAGTGTGATTCCCCCATTCACCAATATATACATTGCAGCGGTTTCCCTCGTCGTTGTAATCGTTCTTACCTTGTCGTCGTCGATATTCTCCATTACGTCGGAGGGGTCGTCTTCAGGAATGGATGTCGCCGATGTCAACAGGAAGCACGTCGTATCTCAGGGTCAGCTGTCGGGGAATCGATCTGAAATTCCCTACTGTGATTATGTCAGAGTAGGATGCGGGAGTAGTGAAACTGGAATATTGTCTTGAAAGAAACACTGTTTCCACCTTTCTCACTCCGGTACGTCTTTTTGCTAGAATCCTGCAAGATTCTCTGGTATTCCCTAACACGTGCGATTCTTTAACGCTGTTTCCCACTATTATCTCTAGGTCCACTAACGTATGCTCCGGTTAATTATTTAATATCTCGGTGCTCTTCGCGGTTCTTTAGATTCGCGCGAACTTGAAGTAGTCACTTGTCAAATATTAAATCGTTTCTAAGCTTGGGTAAAAATTATCTCAGCAAATACTATTAGCACATTAGTCAAATATTCCACGTGATTATATAATTGCGCGGCTCTTAGCAAATTTCGGAACTTAGCGTCCTTTTCTGACTCGGAGTACTACGTATTCACTTAACGAAGAATAATGACTGTGTAAAATCCACGTTTACGCTTACATATATCAACTTACTACTAGCCTACGGATTTCTGTACATACAACCACGTCTTCCTATCTTCTCATTGGCTCTAACAATCATCCTGTATCTTTATTGGCCCTCTGGCTGAAAATTCGAAGCTTAAAGGATAAGAAAAGACCTTTGCCTACAGCGTCTACTTTCTCTTAAAACTAGGTTCTTCCCCTCGAAGTATAAAGAAACGTTGGATTTTTATGGCCCACGCTCGAAAAATACAATGAATATTTTGAAGCGAAGCTACTCTATTTCGCCTAATTCTTGCTGATTTTCTTACGCAGTTACGCCTTTATCGGACAATATTAATTAAACATATTTACACTTCTTGACGGGCTCTTGATCTATATAGTTTTTAGCCCATTTACTTTAAAGCTATAGAAAATTATCAAATAGCGTGTTGATCAATAATTAAAAATTCATAAACTATAACTATTTAAGAATTCCTTCAGGGGTAATCAGGCGGAAATATCGCTACAGCATCGTTATATACGAGGCGTATTCCAAAACTAAGGTCCGTTTGGTCATAATAACATCGCTTATGAGACAAGGGTTTTATTGACAGTAATATGTGCCTACATATATATTTTACTTTTCCACATAATCGCCGTTCACATATATACACTTGCTGTAACGCTGCACCAGCTTCTTTAACCCTTCGGCATAGAAGTCTGCCTCCTGGGACTTGAACCAGTTGGTAACGCTCGTCTTGAGTTCATCCTCGGCGTCGATTTTGGATCGCACGTCTCAGTTTGGTAAGGTTGCACAGTACGCATCAGCTGTAATTGTTGACCCACGGTCTATGAAATCAATCAGGACGCCTTTTTCGTCCCAAAACAGGTAGCCATCATTTTGCGATTCGTGTACGGCGATTGTTTACACTTTTTTGGTTTGGGTGAACCGTTACGGCGCCACTGCATTGACTGTTGTTTCGATTTTGCGTTGATTTACGCTATCCATGTCTCGTCGCCCGTAACAATGTGGGAAAACAAACTATCTCCATCTTGTCTATAGCGCTCCAAAAACTGTCGTGCACTGCGCATTCGTTGCTCTTTCTGCTGACCGGTGAGCAGTTTTGGCACCCACCTCGCACAAAGTTTCCGATATCCAAGCTGTTCAGTGACAATCCTGTAAAGTGAGGTTCGAGCAACATATGGGAATTCATCAGCCACACCACTAATCGTTAAACGCCGATCACTTCGAAGTTTTTGGTTCACTTGCTCAACGATGTCGTCGGTCCGAATACTGGGCCTACCACTTCGCTGTTCACGGTGCACATTTGTGCGGCCATTTCGAAATTCTCGACACCAGTGTCGAACCTGTTTGTTACTCATTATTTCCGGTCCATACACGAGGTATAACTCACGATGGATGTCCGCAGCTGACGATCCTTCTGCCTGCAAAAATCTAATCACACGCGCACTGCACAACTGGAGGGATCTACGATTGTCGCGGCCATCGCGATCTGCTCTCTCCGACTGGCAAACGCCTACTGCGTCACACCAACACTGCGTTAGGTTCCTCAGGAGTCGGTAGACAGCGCTGCAGGCAAGCCTTTAAGTAACGAAAGAAGTTTAGTTGGTCATAAAGATAGAATAAATTCATTATTATTTGCAGATGACATGCTTCTCGCAGAATAAAAAGACCGCCAAATGTTATAAGTTTCAATTGATAGCCTATGTAGCTTCAAAACTTCAATAAATAGAAGTAATCGCGTTTATTGGCAAATATGGAATTAGATCTAAAACTGCCCTAGAAAACAAAGTAACACAACAGATATATATATATATATATATATATATATATATATATATATATTAATATGGGCGATGTGACATAATTTATCAGGAAAACAAGGCTCTAGAATTATAAGCATTTCAACTTTATGTGGAACCATTAAATCGAAAGATATAGCACTTAAACTGTATAGTACAATGGCTGTCCCCTCGTAATAACATGAAAGTGAAATTTGGATCATGAAAAAACAAAACCAAAATACTGGCAGCCGGAATGCTATTCTTATGCAAAGTAAAGGGATGTATAAGATTGAAGATAAAATCGAAACTCTCCAAAAGCAATGGACAGAACATTAATGAGAATGAGAATTCAAACCTCCTTATACTTATAATCAGAATGGAACATAGGTGCTGGTCGACCCCATAGATTCTATGGCATAGAAGATGACTCCACTTTTGACTTCGCCAAAACGGACTGCAGAGCCTAATCTTTGAAGATGATGATCAATAGTAGTAGCGAGCTAATTCTGCATTAAAAGCAATACTGATTACAAATATCAGTTTACACATGTTTTAGAGTATGTTACACAAGGTTTACACGAATTCAGTAGTACATACAGTGACTCAAGAAAAGTCCCGTGTCGTAGATTTACGGCACGTGAAAGAACCTCAAGCCTGTTAAAGAGGCCTCTGAGCAAAATTACCGGACTTTCACCCCAATATAGAATGGAACGCTAAGGACCATGACAGTCAAAGAGCGTCCTTAAATAAAAACTTAATTTCAATTTCCAGAAAAAGTTCATCTCCACTTTTAAAAAATATTAGGTATGTGTTACATTCACATGACTTTCTCTACCCTCTATCGTTTATTAGTGGCTATACAAATTATTCTTACGAAATCTTATTTTTCTATCTACTTCATTTTAATCGAGACAAGCCTTAGCAGAAATAGCTAAATTACAGATTTCATTATAGGTACAAAGGGAATAGCGATAATCAAACGTTTAAGAACCGGGTACAATATACTGACCTTACCTTACTTTTTCCATGCAATCGCGAAAAACAACTGAATGTCAACAACTTTAAAAGACTGACGAAGTATTGAACAATGCGAACCATTAATAACGGATATCTCGGAAATGGTTTATGCCACAAAAAAGTTATTTGAAATAAGTTGTGTTTTAAACAGATCTACAATTTTTGTGTAGTAAATTCTCGTCTATCACTCAACATTTACCAGTTTACAAGATTATATAAAATTTCTTTCAAATGCACATGGCTTCACAGGCTATTCTCAGAAAATTTAAGATATACGCTTTATTTGCCATGTAAATATCTTTAATACACGGTGAGCCAAAAAACTACGAACCGGCTGCGCGGTGTTTTTCTTGTCCGCGTCCTCGGCACTCGCTGCCGTCTGCCGCTATCATAGAAAGGCGCGGATGAAACAATACAACATTTTTAAAACTACTTTTAAAGGCTTCACTTACCAACTTTATGAAAGGAGATGCTGAAACTGGCCACCGTCGTCCATACATTTTTGGCACCTCTTTAGGAAACTATCCATCACTCGCCGTAGTTCACGTTGAGAAATGCTGACAATTTCCTGGCGGATATTTTGTTTTAATTCTTCCAGGGTGTGTGAGTTTGTCTTGTATACTTTGTTTTAAGTTACCCCAGAGATAGAAATCGCAGGGGGTTAGGTCGGGGGACCGAGGGGGCCACAAATCTCTACTAAAAATTCTGTCCTCAAACACACTTTCAATGTTTCTTATCGAAATATTGGCCGTATAAGCTGTTGCAGAGTCTTGTTGAAAAAGGCAAAATCACGTTCCCTGACTGTTAATTCGCTAAAAAAAAGGGGGGAGCAAAATTGTATTCATAATGTGCGGGCTTCAACTGTTGACTCGAAAAAAATTAACGAGTGATGGATAGTTTCCTAAAGTGATGCCAAAAATATATGGACGACTTTGGCAGTTTCAGCATCTCCTTTCATAAAGCCTTTAAAGGTAGTTTTAAAAATGTTGTATGGTTTCATCTGCGCACTTTCTATGGTAGCTGCAGACAGCAGCGAGCATCGAGGGCGCGGACAGGAAAAACACCGCGCAGGCGGTTTGTAGTTTTTTGCTTCTCCCTGTATATGGTACTAGTATTTTAATCAATCGTTAGTCATTTTTCAGAAAATAAAAATATTCGAAAACTTTTTCATGTAAAGGGTAGTTTGTAGTGAGGGGATTTGTTTGAAAATCTTCGTGTCGATTTTGGGAAGATACTGAACTTAAATACCAAGTTTGGTATTATCCAACTTTTCATTTCTGGTTATGCTGTTACCAGACACACACATGGACTTTTTTTTTCTAAAAATGCTTTTTTATTCAGGGGCCTCAAATATGTATTTGCAGTGAAATTTCGATATCCAGCTTTTGGATGGAATGCAATACTTTCTGAACCTAGGTTCGTGGTAAAGAAAGTAAAAAAGATCTGAGTGTTACATTTTCTCCACTCACTATCGTTTATTGTTATACAAACTATTCCTGCAAAAGCTTATTTTCTATTTACTTCAAGTTAAAATATTTAACACTTCCATCACATAGAGTACATTTGCGTGCGGAGGTTTCGTTACGGAATAACCCGGAAATGAAGGGTTCACTCACTCGACGTAGGTCATATGGTCATGAGTAAGCCCCGGATTCTTAGGTTCTGACCTATTTTATTCCTGACCTCCTATACTCCAAACTTCGGTTTATTTTAATGTTTTAGTTATCAACGAGTAATATACTTCAGTTTTATAGAGTTTAAATTGACCTAATTTTACGTTATGCGGCGTTATAATGTATTTGTGTTTACTTGTGTTTTGCCCCACGTTTGGGAGCCAAATATGAGACAGTATTCTTTGTTAAGTTTGTTAGCTCCACGTTGTGGTAGCCAATTTGCGATGGTATTAGTGTTTGTTTGAAAGAATGCTACTGTTTATCTGCCGCACGTATAAAAGACAATTTGTCGCGGTCACTTCGTGTTATCTTTTACTGAGCGCCTATTATTGTATTTAATTTTTGGGTTCACTGTCCTCCGGCTAGCTATGATCTCTCGGTCAAGCTAATCTGTTAATCAAGGTGTGTAAACGGAAAGGAGTTTTTATCCAAAGATAACACTGATAAAAGAATTTGTTTTATACTTTTATTGTCGTAACACATTATGCACTTTCACATATTAATCTTGACACTTGCCAAACTGAAACTGTTATAATAACTTATTTACTGCCCATTATTAATTCGCGTACTTAAACTTTTTGTGTAATTAACTTACAACACGAGAGATTTTTTTATAACTTTGCTACGCGTAACCTGCGAATCGATAAACTATGCTCTGTATTCACCATGACTGCTTTCGTTGAATTCAGCGACGTGTAATGCGCAAATGTTTCCGATGGACTGGAGACGTGTAATGTACAAATGTTTCCGATGGACTGGGAGGGATCTACCTCTGACTTAGCTCTTTTTATACTCCTACACCCCGATATGCCTAAAGATTATAACCGAGCTGCTATTGGTTAATAAAACGCGCCAACATTAGCGTCTATTTTTATATCCAATGAAAATTACGAAAACATATGCTCTAGGGAAAAATGTTCCCGCAAATTCCTAAGAAAAACGCGCCAATATTACGTCATTTGCTCGTCTCTAATAATGATAAACAGCTCACCCCCTCGCTACATTATTGCACGCTATTATTGTCAGTTTCAGTAAGGCCGTATAAACCCACTTCTCAACAATGCTTACAATCAACAAACATCTCAAATCAATGTCACACAATAATGCATATTCACACTATAATCACTCTTGACATTTACATAATTTGTGATACAAATTACTGCGTCATATGCCCCACTAGAAACATAATTATAAATATTTACAACTTGTTTGGAAATTTTATAATTGGGTTTTTAGTCTCTTGAATCTTGGAACACACGCTATTTATCACTTTCACTTAACACTGCACACGTATTTAACACACGACATATATTTTGCTTTATCTCGGCACTATTTACTGGCTCTGGTTTAATGTGTTTAGACATTAATCTGACATTACAATTTTTTATAGCAAATACTGTACCCTGAATTATTTAGTTACTGTTACAAAATGGTTTTCTTTCTTATATTGGTGACAAAAATTTATGCCTTCAAGCATTTTTGTAATTATTACACATATTTACCAAAATATTCACCCTCTACACAAATATATTTACATCTCTTAAATCTAGACACTGTTTCACATTATCTGTTTGCTACATAAGTATTTGTTTTAATTATTTTTACCCCATTTTTGTTGTTTTGTACTTTATATTCACAATACTCTTAGAATTATATCTACGTACTTTTACTTTAATATAACATTAAGTTTTAATTATTACATGCTTCATTTCAAATGCTGTTACAGTTACTAAGAAAATGTTATTTTTCCCTTTAAACATTTAGTTATGTCCAGAATTTATTTTTCCTTTCTTATAACATACATACATAATTAACCCTCTTACATTCCAATACTTTGTTTTGCAGTTCAGCTTTAACTATCCTGAATTTACTTTTTATCATCTTGGTCTTCTGTTTCACCTTTATCGTCATTGTTGTATGGTTTCAGCATCTCAATATGGAACTTTCCAATGCTTTTTCGAGTTGTTGGGTTACATAATTCATATGTATTTGTTCCATATACTTCAACAACTTCATATGGTCCATGATATTTTAGAAACATTCGCCAATAAAGTTTATTTGCTTTATCCGACAATTTCTTGGTCTTAACCAAAACTAAATCTCCTATTTTGATCCTCCATCCCTTTCTTTTCTTTTCTTCATGTTTAATTTTTCTTTTTATGGCCTTTTTCTTCAATCTCTCGAATGCTTGTCGGAACATCTCTTCTTCTGTTTGTGGTATCGAGTGCTCATCTGGAATGGCTTCTGGAATTTTCTTACATATTGTATTTATCTTCTTTCCTAACTTAAGTTCACATGGTTTGTATCCTGTCACATTGTTTACTGTTTCATTTAGTAGATTCTGAACGAAATTCACCATTGGGTTTGTTTTCGATGACACAGCACCCTTAAATAATTCGAAATTTCCTTAATTTCCCTCTCCACTGGGTTGGAGTTCGGTCTGTATCTTGACCAAAAATATTGTTTAATGCCATTTTCTTTCAGTCCCTCCATAAATTTTTTTCCTGTGAAGGACGAAGCATTATCGCTCAATACAGATTGGATCGGTCCTTCTTCTATCACATATGATTTGAGTAGTCTATTCAAACATGCTAAACTTGTAGGTTTTCTCAAAGGGTAAATTCTTACATATTTGCTGAATATATCATAACAGACAAATATATATTTGTTTCCAAATTGACTTGGAGGCATCGGACCATGAATATCAATACCAATTACGCATCTCGGCTTATCCCTTATAACCGAATTAGTCTCAAATGCATATGCTGCATTTATTTGCTTTGCCTTCTGACACAGGTTGCAGCACGATATAAATTTCCGAACTTTCTGACGCAATTTGGATATGTATACATTTTCTAAAATCATAGAAGTTGTCCGGTCCGTCCCTGAGTGTGCTAACCCTTCGTGAAAATTCTTAATTAGTTCCTTTTCCATGCTTTTCGGAACCATTACCTTCCAACTAGGCATTTCTTTTCCATGCTTCTTGTATAATGTCCCATTCCGAATTGCTACAATTTCTTTCTTTGCCTCTTCAATTAGTGGTGCATTTCCTTTTAGTTCAAATAATTTTGCGTCCTCATTTTGAATTTCCCCTATATTTTTCAATTTTCTCATCATTTCTTTGCTTAAAGCAATTTCAATTGTCAATATTTTGACTTCATTTCTAGGCCTTTCAATATTCTCGGAAATTTGTGGGTTGTAGTTTAATCTTGATAGCAAATCACTGAAGGTATTATTCTTGCCAGGAATGTGTATAATCTCAATATTGAATGCAGATATTGCGTGTATCTAGCAAGTTTTCCACTACATAATCTACACCGTTGTATGAAAGTTAGGCTGATGTGATCTGAATATACTTTCACCTTTTGCTGATAAATATAGGTTTTAAAACGAATCAATGAAAAATATAGTGCTCCAATTTCTAATTGAGTCACCGAAGAATTCCGCTCAATGTTTGTAAGTCCTCTAGAAGCTGTACTAATGACGTGAAAGTCATTGTTGATGTCTCGCTGTCCTAAAATTCCGGCGTATCCTTGCATTGATGCGTCGACATAAATCTCGTATTTCAAATCTTCTCTGGGCCTCTCGAGCAATATGGACTTAGCAAAGAGTTCTTTTACTCTTTCAAAACATTTTTGATGATCCTCTGTCCATCTCCACTTAATATTCTTTCGGAGTAGCTGCCGCAGTGGTTCTATTTCAGCCGAATACCTTGGTACGAACCTACTCTGAAAGTTCAATACCCCTAAGAGACGTCTAATTTGCTTTACGTTCCTTGGTGGTGGAATTTTCATTATTGCTTCTATTCTCTTCTGGTCAGGTCTTATACCTCGTTCATTCACTACATAACCCAGAAAATTTATTTCCTTGGCACAAAATTTTGATTTTAGTATGTTCACAGTCATACCATGTTGTTGCAGTTTATTTAACACGTAATGTACATTATTCATATGTTCTTCAAATGTTTGACTAATGATAAGGAAATCATCAATATACTTTATTAAAAAGTCATCTGCAGAATTTCCAAAGATACTGTGAATGGCTCTCGAAAATCCACTTCCTGAGTTTTTTTTTAAACCAAAAGGATTTACACAAAAACGATACTGGATCCCCGAGTATTGAAATGAAGTGTAATCACGCACTTGTGGATCTAATTCCACTTGCCAATATGACGCAGTAAGGTCAATGGATGTCAAAAATCTCCCTCTTGAAAGTTTCGTAATTAGTTGTTCGATTTCTTCACTTTGAAAATGATCTGGTTTCATATATTTGTTGACATATCTACCGTCTAACGTTAATCTCAAACTACCATCTCGTTTAATACTCCAACAGATTGAATTTATATACTGAGAATTACTTTGCTCAATAATCCCATTTTCTAACATGCTATTTATTAGTTGTCTAGCTTTGTCCCGAAGAGTTATGGGCAAATTGTCATACTTATGTCTATATGGTGGCACGTCTTCTACCTGAAATGTATGCTGATATACATTACATCTGCCTGGGATATTACTAAATACTGAACTATTGTTCATCAAAACATCATGAAGGATTTGTTTTTGTGTTTTCGTAATGTTATAAGCTTCTTCACACTTGTGTATTATTTCCTCATTTCTCTTCTCTTCCCAGTTTTTGTCTGTCTCGCTCACATGGTCGTCTTTTGTTTGGATTGTAAATTTCTCTACTTTCTCTGGCATTTCTACTAGCTGTTGAAAATATGGCGTGGTATTCCCTTCATATTTTGTGACTAATTGTCTTATCTGACTGTTTTCATCGGTTTCTGTTATTTGCACAAAAAACTCTTGGTCACAAAGATTTTTCTCGTCCTTTGTCATCTCAATCACGGAAGCTTTCTCTTTTATGAACGGTACCTTTATTTCTCTATTGTCTTTCGTCATTTTTAATTCTTCATATTTAAAATCTATACGTGCTTCATATTCATGTAAGAAGTCACATCCTGTAATTATGTCACAAATCAGATGGTTTACAATTAGAAACATAACCTCAAAATTCTCTCCGCCGATAAGTATGTTAAGTAGAGCTTGTGTTTTTATGACCTGTGTCGTTCTTCCGATTGCAACACGACAAACTAAATTACTAATGGGAAGAGCCATAATTTTGTTACCTTCATTTATCAAATTTATGTAAAATTTCTGCGAACAAATTGAAGCTGACGAACCAGAATCTATAGTTGCAATGATCTCTTTCTTCGCGATTTCCATCCTAACATGAGGTGACTCGAAATTTTCCCCCTTATCTTTTGTTGCTGCAATCTTATTACAGGGTGTGTGTGTAGGCATATTATTTGTATTGGTAATGGATACTGAATTATTAAAGACGTCCTGAGAACCTACTGCACAGGAGTCTATTAACAGTTTTCCTGGTTAATTCCATGCTCACGTACGGGACTGCCATTCCTAACAGGAGCTAAATCTATCTCATTTTCGCTACCATTGTTTTGAGTTCCCCTTCCTCGAGTTCGAAATCCTCGAATTCTGAAATTATGTCCCCTTGGCATGTAATTTTCTTGCCGTTCCTCAGATCTTTCCCGGTTATTGTTTTCCCTCCAGTGAGTGAAATTTCCCCTTTGTCTAATGTACCGCCTTCCATGATTTTGCCCTCTTTCAGGCAATCTTTCTGTCCTGACATAATTTATTTGTTCCTGTCGACCTGGTCTCCCATCTATCCTCGATCTTTCAAATTTTGGAACGTATGATTGATACCGTTGTCTGGTATTATTCTCATGATGTCTGTCTTGTCCTCTACTTTGCTGATAACTACCTTGGTAATTTCGTCTATCTCGCACATCTAAAAATCTATGCTCCCACTCCCAAGATGCATCTCCTTCCTGTTGTTCCAAAGCTGTCATTAATTCTGTCATCTCATAGATATTACGTGGTTTTGCAATTAATAAATAATTTTGTATCCTTAAAGGATAATGCCTTGTGAGCAAATTCACAAAATCTTCCTCATTGATTGGAGGTGACAAGTTCCTAACCTGACTTGCATGTTTCAGTAAGTAATCAGTCATTGATATTCCCTCTCGTGGATCAAATTGACCATGACTAAGCATTGCTCGAATTCTGTGCTGTACCGTAACATTCCAAAATCTGTTCATGAATAGCCTCTTAAAGGATTCATATGAAATTTCACCCCCTGATACCATTTGTAGCCAATCTAAAGTTTTCTGGTCCAAACATCTTTTGACAACTATCATTTTCAATGCTTCAGGTATCTTTTTAATTTGAAAATACTCTGATAATTCTGCAATAAACTGTACTGGACTGGAGTTTTCAATTTAAACATCTTGGTACTTGTTAATTTCAGAAGTTAGCTTATGATTATTTATAGGCAAAACTTTAACTTCTTCGGACAATTTATTTCTTTGTGTTACTGACTCCTTCTGTATTTCAGATATTTCCCCTCTGAAATTAACTTGCACCTGATTCAAATCTACATTCGTAACCTCTTTCATCTCTCTTAGCTCACTTGAAATGATACTCATTCTACTACCTGACTCTGTACATTCTACATCAACATATTCACTTTTAATATTAACCTCACTTTCTTCGTTAGATATTTCCCTGCTCATGTCTAACATTTTCTTTGAAACTTCACCTATCTCATTTGCTATCATTTCCTGATTTTCATTTCTCATTCTCATCATACTACTATCTAGCTCCATAAATTTCTTTTCAATTTCTTCCCTGTTTTTTTCTAAGCTCTTACTAATATATTCCCTTAATTCCCTATTATTCTTTTCCATATCTTCCCTGTTTTGATCTACTTTCTTTTCTAATTCTCATTATTTTTACCAATATCTTGAGTTAGTTTTTCTAATGTCTCATTATTCTGATTTAGTTTTTGTTCTAATTTCTCATTATTCTTACCAATATCTTCCCTTAATTGATCTGTAATACACTTACTAATATCTTCCCTCAATTTCTCATTACTCTTAACGATATCTTTCAGCATTTCCATCATCATACTAGCATCAAAATTAACATTTCCTGCTATTCTATTCTGACTTTCTTCACAAACATTTTCTCCCTCAAATCCTACATTGTTTGAGCTATTTTCTGTAACCTGTATTGAATTACAGCTAACTGTTACATTATCCCCTTCCATTATTGTTTCTTCAGCATTATTAGTAGACATTGTTTTCTTAATCCTACCACTCCTCAAGTACATTTAAATTTTTACACCTTTTTTTTAGAATAAATAAAAAAAATCACATTTTTCTAACCTTTCTGATGCTATCTGCTGATGATGCTTTGATGTCCAGCTTCCTGCCCCTCTCTCCTAGATGTATATGTCGCTTCTGCGTCGTATTATGATGAATCTACGTCGTCTCGATGTTTTTGTATCCTGTAGTTGAATTCCCCTGTTGCCTTTTAATCTCGGAATTACGATGTCCACTCATCCGCGTCATCTGTCGTTCCTGTAGTTGTTTCTGGAATCTGCGTCTTGTAGTTCAGTTCACTGCTCCATTCGCTCCACGTCCTGGTTCCTTCGCCCCTTCCTGGTTATTACGCTCCTTCCTGTTTATTCTGCTCCTTCCTGGTTAATTCGTCCCACGTTCTGGGTGCAAATATGCGGCGTTATAATGTATTTGTGTTTACTTGTGTTTTGCCCACGTTTGGGAGCCAAATATGCGACAGTATTCTTTGTTAAGTTTGTTAGCTCCACGTTGTGGTAGCCAATTTGCGATGGTATTAGTGTTTGTTTGAAAGAATGCTACTGTTTATCCGCCGCACGTATAAAAGACAATTTGTCGCGGTCACTTCGTGTTATCTTTTACTGAGCGCCTATTATTGAATTTAATTTTTGGGTTCACTGTCCTCCGGCTAGCTATGATCTCTCGGTCAAGCAAATCTCTTAATCAAGGTGTGTAAACGGAAAGGAGTTTTTATCCAAAGATAACACTGATAAAAGAATTTGTTTTATACTTTTATTGTCGTAACACATTATGCACTTTCACATATTAATCTTGACACTCGCCAAACTGAAACTGTTATAATAACTTATTTACTGCCCATTATTAATTCGCGTACTTAAACTTTTTGTGTAATTAACTTACAACACGAGAGATTTTTTTATAACTTTACTACGCGTAACCTGCGAATCGATAAACTATGCTCTGTATTCACCATGACTGCTTTCGTTGAATTCAGCGACGTGTAATGCGCAAATGTTTCCGATGGACTGGAGACGTATAATGTACAAATGTTTCCGATGGACTGGGAGGGATCTACCTCTGACTTAGCTCTTTTTATACTCCTACACCCCGATATGCCTAAAGATTATAACCGAGCTGCTATTGGTTAATAAAACGCGCCAACATTAGCGTCTATTTTTATATCCAATGAAAATTACGAAAACATATGCTCTAGGGAAAAATGTTCCCGCAAATTCCTAAGAAAAACGCGCCAATATTACGTCATTTGCTCGTCTCTAATAATGATAAACAGCTCACCCCCTCGCTACATTATTGCACGCTATTATTGTCAGTTTCAGTAAGGCCGTATAAACCCACTTCTCAACAATGCTTACAATCAACAAACATCTCAAATCAATGTCACACAATAATGCATATTCACACTATAATCACTCTTGACATTTACATAATTTGTGATACAAATTACTGCGTCAGTTAGGACCTAATAAAACCTATTTTTCGTGATAGAACCTAAAAGTGCCTAATTCGGTTATTTAAGCAAATAAGAGTAGATTTATGAATATAAAAGTATTTTTAAAACGAAGGCAGACCGTTCGAATAAGGAAACTATTAAATAATTAGATTATGAAATCTTGCGCAATATCTTACAATAATAAACTTTAATTAAACCGTCCGCCACAATAATAAAGTAATTAAAACGTTCGCCGCCTTCAGTTATCATTTTCTAGCTATAGTCGAAAGAGGTGGTCAGTGGCACGCGGCATTTCTGAAACGTGTGATGTTTACATGCCGCAACAATAGGTGAAAACAGAGGCAAACATTTTAATAGAGCTGTTGAGTAGTATACATTATTGCTTCTTCCGTTATAGGGAGCTTCTAACACGACATTTTTGAATTTGGTACTTTCAAATACATACTAAAGTTACAGTTAATTTAACTTTTTACAGTTTAAAGTTAATGTTTTAAAAAAAGTGTCCAGTGATTTGTATGAATATATATATGATATATATGATATATATATCATATATATGCCAAATATCCTATAAATTCCTAAATTCAACATATAAGATCCTATAAAATCCTAATACACTGATACATAGAACCTAATTTTAACTTTTTAAAACCTAAAAATACGGGCCTTAGTCATGAGCAATGCGTGTGCATACAGAAAGAAAACACAACTTGAAAGTGCTCGCGATTAATTTGTGGAAAGAAGGAAGGGATAAACAGTTGATGCGATAAGCGATGCATTGACCTTAAAGCACCAGCCGCCACTGGAAACCAATGATTGCCAAAGCTTTGTTTTGAAAACTTAGGCATACACACGGAAATGTTTCAGGGTCATCGCTTGCGCACACTTTATCGAGAATGGATGTCCATTTACGTCTAAACCAGCGTTCTCTATCTTGCGGGGCAGTAAAGGACAGAGCCAGGGGTTTCATTGAGAAAATATGTTGGTTGCAATAATACTTGCCTTATAACGGTTTTTACCAGTGGAGTAGCGTAAGGGTAGACTTTGAGACTGAGTCTACCTAAATAAATTGCCAAGAAAATAAGTACATTTTTAAACATATAAATAAAGACAGCCTCAAACGAGTGATGAAAAACTAATTAATACAGTCACCTTCACCGCTGCTTGCCCCAACGCCCCAACCTCTACTGCTAAGTGTCAGATTGTAGTGCTGCACACTTAAGCAGCTTCGGAATCTCGTGATGCGGCAGTAAAGTCGAGTAGAGACTGGGATGGCTGAGCGAGAGCAAGTCTCATCAAGAGCGGAGTTATATAGCTTTTCCCATTAAATTTCACCTCTCGTTGTAGAAAGACATGCCTATGTTTTGTTGTGCATTAAGGGCACAAAGGCAGCAGCTGAGACTTAACACGTTTGATGTGGTGTTTAGTCTCTGTGTACCTGCTCTTTCAAAGGTCCGGAAACAGGACAATAGGGGTTGGAGACAAGAGTAGGGCACGGCAGTGTAAAATAAATATTTCATTCCTGAGTTATTGGTGAACCAACCGTGCAGTCGTGCAGTGCAGTAAAGTGTTAATTTTACGTAAACTGTGTATTGTTTTCATTGTGCGTGTTTTAGTTTTGGTTTTAGTAATATAGAAATTCCGTCGATTTAATAGATTACTTAGTTTTCGACTCTATCTTTAAGTGTGAACTTAAAGGCAAAAGAGCAATTCCTAAGCTTGGCATTGTCTTTCAGGAAAAGAACCAAAAAACGAACATTTCAAACATCCTGGTACAATAAATTTAATTGGTTAACTGGCAGTTACATTCATAACAAAGCATGTTGCTTCGTATGTTTGCTTTTTGGCGAGGAAAAGGAATGGAGTGTTGAAGGAATCACATATAAAAAACATTGAAAGAAAATGTTGCAATAAAAATCGCCGACTGGAGCTTTTATATAAGAAAATCTAAGTGAGTACCTACATTGTTTTCTTGATTTACAATCATACAATGGTTTGTCAGTATTTTGTAAAGCTACACCTAAAGCTATATTTTTATAATCTAGTTTAGTTTAAAATGTATGTTTAGTCAATTTCGGCAATTAGTAGTCATGCTAATGACTACTAAAGCAACAACAACAACAACAACAAATAATAATAATAATTTAATCGTATTAGAGAGTTCACACTATTTTATGAAACAGTAACGTATGGGAATTTATGCATCATTTAAAACATTCTAAATTGAATTTTTAAAATATAGTATACCCAGAACACAGTATCAGGCTACGCCACTGGTTTTTACAGCATCGGATTAAAAGATAACCTTAACTGCGATTGTACAGAAAAGAACACCGTAAAATGAATTCAAAGAGTAAATCACATGGAAACCATATGCAAACAAAATCCCCAGTGCTTCTATGGTTTCCAGTATGACGCCACAACTACCATTGCCCAAGGCATTCCTACAGCTAGCTTCTTATAGCAGGAAAATGTTTTCAAAATGCAACCATTTGGTGACGCCATTTCCTGCCGCCTGGTGGAATCCGTACACTGCAAAAGTGTCCACTGTTATGAAAAGAAATCAAAACGAAAAGGGTGTCGCAAATAATCAAGGAGGATCTGGGGAATTGGAATGAATGAAAAACGAATGAATTACGTCATCACGAGGCCAAAACAGTTTAAGAAAATGCCAACAATGATTTTGATTAAAACATTGTACACGCTTTTTAGATATCCGCTTCTGCTTGTGAAGTAATCTTCATTATTGAAAATTATAACTGTAAAAGCAAGACTACCTGATAATTTTAGAACTAATTTAAATATACAGTATGTTGTATATTAGCTTGAAAAAAATGCGCTATTCTTTCTTTGAGCGCATGAACTCATTGCTAATACAAATCGGCGTGGAATATAAATAACTGAATGTTGTTTTCGCACCGTAACCAAACCCATATTTTACATTTACTTGTAAACAGTTACCGTGATTAATTATAGTGGTTAGCAGAAATTATTTTATATGAATAATATCGTCATTTCGGGCTACAGGTCATTTCCCCCCCCCAAGTCAGGAGAAATAATTAGTCTACTAGTTATTATTTATCTACCAAAAGAAACATTAAAGAGAACTGTACTTTCAGTATAAATATTTAACATTTAAGAAATAAAAGATGACTTTCTCTTAGGCTAAATGTGTTGTTAAAATTCACATGAAAATTCGGACAACTGTTTCAGGCAATCTTGCCTCCCCCTCCTCAAGCAGAAACCGAAATTACGCTCCTGTATATAAGGGATATATCAGTTGGTAATGGGTATAGACTTGTGAAAATGTTACAGAGCTCTCTCTCTCTCTCCCTCCCTCTCTCCCTCTCTCTCATACGAGGATGGCTCCATAAGTTTCCCTGAAAATGAGCTCGAAAGTTAAAATGCATTGGGGAGGAGGTGGCGAGTTCTGTCAGGATGCGCGCGCATGAATTTCAGCCCACTATAGTCTCAGTCGAATGGTGGATCTCGTATGAGTAAAAGGTTGCGTACTGTGCTGCTAAAATGGATAAAATCGAGTATTGGGCAGTGATAAAGTTCCTGAACAAAAGAAGGGCTTGCACTAGCTGAAATCAAATGCCGCTTGAATGGTATTGTGATGCTTTCCCTTCATATTCCACAGTGAAAAAATGGCCTAAACAGCTTCCTCTGGGCAGCGAGAATATCGCTGATGATCCACTTGTTGATTCACCTGTTGAGTAAATGAGTAAACCATCGCTATTGTTGAAGGTGAAGTGCTGAGTGACAGACGGCTGAAGCTCAAGGAAACCTCAGCAAGGTTAGAATTATCTAACACAACTGTTTTCCGGTTCATTCATGATCATTTGCACATGAAAAAGGTCGGTGCAAGATGGGTACCCGACTTCTCTCTGCAGTTCAGGAGCAGCGCAGGACTTGTTGCACTAAGTTTTTGGAGTTTTGCAGTGGCAACCAGAAAGAAGTACTGGAATCATTGTTACAGGGGATGAAACTATGGTTCTTTATTATGATCTCTGTCCTAAAAAAATTTCTTGAATGGCGTAAAGCAGTTGAAGCTCCATCAAGAAAGGCGAAGGTCATTCAGTCCACAAAGAAGGACATGGCGACAATCTTCTGGGAGATTAGAGGAATTCTCCCTGTTGATTTCAAAGAAAGGAATACCACTGTGAACGCGCAATGTTATGCTTCACTTTTGCACAAATTGCGCGACTCCATCAAACACAAGAGCCGAGGAAGGTTGTTACATGGTGTGCATCTTCTCCACAACGCGCCAGTGCACACGACGGCAATTGCGAAGGAAGGCATGTGGCTTCCAAGAGATTGACCAACCATCCTACAGTCCAGATCTAGCCTCAAGTGACTACTACCTCTACTCCAAACTGAAGAAAGTTCTTCGGGGAAGTAAGTTTGATGATGTGGTGGTGGTGGTGGTGGTGGTGGTGGTGGTGATCAAAATGGGACATTTTGCCATAAAGAACCAGGTTATTTTTTGAACGGCATAGAGCTCTTAATTCACAGGTGTGAAAACTGTATTGAAATAAAGGGTAATTATGTTGAAAAACAGTATCATTGTTTGATTCTTATATCGTTAAAAAATAGTCAGGCCGGAAACTTTTGGAACCTGTCTCGTATGTTTGAGATAATGGCATAGCGAATAAAATGTATACCTTGAATTCTTTTGTAAATAGCCCATGAATTAAAGTCCTCTTTGTTCTCACTATATCGCAAAATAAGCACATAACTTACTGCGAGAAAAGTGTAAATCACATTAAAGAATAGAATTTTATGTCACATTTTTTTTTTCGTCAAATGAATAATTTTTTTTAGATACTTCCTGTTCGATTTTTCTAATGTTTTTTAGTAAGTACATTTTGAAACTGTAAGTTTCTCACGAGCTTACTGTTTAATATTCGACTTGCTTTCTTAACAGTTGACTGTTCCAGTCTACGTGCCTGTGTATCTAAACAATATAAACATTTCGGACGATTTCTATTTATGGGGAAATCTAAAAAAATAAGGCATACAAAGACAATTCGCAAAGAATCCGTGAGTTAAAAGACAGTATTGTACGAGAAATCGGTAGAATTACTATAGACCAACTTGCACATGTAAATCCCAATTTCCTTCAGAGATGTCAGGAATGCGTAGCAGTGGATGAACATCATTTTCAACACTGTCTGTAGTCAAGGTTAGTGAACAAAATGAAAACTATTTGTAATAGCCGACTGTAGCGGACCCCGTTTACCGGCTAATGAAAGCGCTGACGCGGGGGACCGCATGCTGCCTAGTGCCGTAAAGAATACCAAGGAACAATCGTAATCCCAAGTATTTATCGTGATTAACAGAAAGTAGCTCGAAAAATAAAAACCAATTTATAAATAGGTTGTAGGTAACAGGTAAATAGGCAGAAAAAGGAGTGCTTGTTACACATCAGTGCTTTTTCTGACACTTAGGACTTAAAATAGATGAAGGTTTGCATTACATCAAAAAATTTGACACCATTTCAGTGTGCGCGATTTGAGGTCTCCTGAATAAAAAAAATAATAAATAAGAAATATGTTCATGGGAGGGAGAGGGAGAGAGAGGGTGACATCATAACCCAAAAACGATAAGTTAGACAAATACCAATTTATGCTTAAGGCAGGGGTGGATTTTCACGGAAGTTTTCCACCACTAACAATCATTTAGATGGCAAAAATGTCATCATTGTTTACTTTCTCTACTACTTACCTTTACTTAGGTAGAGGAAACATTGTATTCCATCCAATAGTTTGATATACAGATTTCACCGGGGATGCGCGTTTTGAGGTCCCTTGAATCCAAAAAAACTTTTTTTTAGAAAAAAGGCTCCGCGCGCGTCTAGAAGGCATAACTGAAAAATGAAAAGTCGGTTACATACCAAAGTTGGTACGTATTTATGTTCAGCGGTTTCTAAGAAAGCCACACGAAGATCTTCAAAAAAATCCCTTTATCCCAAACTTCCCTTTACGTGGAAAAAATTGTCGTTATTTTTTATTTTCTCAAAAATTACACTAATAAATTTTAATTAAAGTAACATATGTTTAAGATATTTACATGGCAAGTGTATATCTTGAATTTTCTGGGAATACCTGTGAAGTCCTCTTCATTCTGAATGACTTTGGCACAACTGCTAAACCGTAAGAGATGATAAAATCTTACTACACAAAAAACGTAGAGCTCGTTAAAGACACAATTTACGTAAAATAAAAATATTAGTAGCTTTAATCATTTCCTAGATATTATTTGTTCTTGGTTTGAATTTTCAGATATTTACTCTTTTTTCAAGTCGCAAGTCGCTTTTCGTTTTTTCTCAGGGTCATGCAAAGAGCATAGAACTTTAAAGCCATCACATAGCCATCCGCTTTTTAACGCTCTGACTAACCACATCGCTTTAACCATATCCTTCTTATACCTACAAAAAATGTGGATGAAAATGTATCTGGATTAACAAGAAGTAGCAAAAGAATAAGCTTTTGTAAGAATAGTTTGTAGAAGAATAGTGAAGAGAGTCATGTGAATGCAACACATCCGGTTTTTATTTATTAAAACATGACAACGATTTTGATTAAAAATTAAAATATCAAATTTTGAGATATTGGCGTGATGAATAATGCCTTGAATTTCCTCAGATAGCTTTACCAATATTATTATTATTATTATTATTGAATTATATATAACTAGGAAACCATAGAAGATAGACAAGAAACCCTCTCCAGGTACCCTTGACTTCAACACTACCATTGGCAAAATATTCGCTTTTATTCATTTGAATTTTCAGATATTTTAAGTAGGTGGTTTACTTTCAAATTCCATTCTTTTTCTCCCCTAATGGTCTCGAGTAAAGCACTTGCAATATGAAGGCTGGTTATAAAACAGGCAACTTCGTTTCAGACCCTTGTACGCTCTTGCACGTACGTATACAACAAAATGTGTACTGAAACGGGCTCTGGAAAATAATTATTGTGGTTAAGAAGAAGTGAACGCAAAAATATGAATAATTTGTTTTAGTATTTTCGGAAATAAATTATAATTGCCAGAGAAAGTCACGTGCATTATATATCACAATTTTTTTCGTTCATTTCTTTAGCTCTTTCTAACATCTGTTCCCATGATTTCTAAATAGAAGCATGGAAGACAACCAGGAGGTCCGGATAAGACCTTCTGACCTCCTTTATCTCTTTAATGTGTTTGGTCCTTGCCAAATCGTTTCTTGCTTCAAGATAGCAGCACTATCAGTGTTACGAAATCACTCAAGAAAAAAATAAAACATGCTATGAACCAGATTTTAAAAACCGATAAATTTAATATCTACTGGAAGGTGTTTATGTAACAGAATTAAAATTAGTTCTTATTGACCTCGTGTTAAGGCCGATCTAAAGACTTTTTGATAGGCCGGGAATTTTTATATATATAATAGCTCATTAGTTCCAGATTAACGTAATAGGAGTATCTGGAATGAATTAAAATATACAATTGCCTAAACAAAGAAAGGGATAGACAGCCAATGTCAAAAGCAAGGACATTAACATTAAAATCAACAAGCGTGTATATGATGGTCCTGAAATCATTGGGATACATGGTCAAAGAATGTAATAGTTCAATGCGAAATTGTGCGCCAACTACTTGCATCCTGAGATGTAAGCAGAAACTTACATTTTTTGTTGCTTGACTTCTCCGGTCATAATGCGACATCTTTTGCATTTGTTTGAATATGCATATGGGAAGTGCAGTGCGGACCACTTCAAATCTACTGGTATCCTAGCGGGAGTACGGCAAGCGTTTACTCGGGAAACCAACTGCTCCCTAACGGGAAGAAAATCAATTGCCACATACGCCCGTACCTCACTTTCATTCTGTCTTGTTGAAACACATCAGTTGCAGTAAATCCCTTGTTTACAACGTTACTGGGCAGTGACGAGCAACGAATAATGTGATTTTGATCTTTTGGGGATTTAGAACAGAAAGTGTATGTAAACAATTCACACACTCTTCAAAAACTTGAAAATAAACTCAGGAGAGTGCTCAGTGAACTTAGAAATAATTGCAGAAGTTGTATCAGAATTTTCTAGGCCACTGTGATCTTTGCATCCAGAAAAATGGACATCATTTTCAACATATGTTTTGATAAAAGATAAGATCAAAGTTACGTTTTCTTATCACCTCTCAGTAGCGGCTCGTGAGTATACATTATGGGTGTTACCAAATTTTAGTCAAACAGCCCTGAAAATGAACTACATAATGGTCATGATTATGAAAAATTTATACAACTGCAGCCGCTCCAAACCTCAATAATAATAATAATAATAATAATAATAATAATAATAATAATAATAATTTGTCTGACGAAGGAAGGGTTGTTTTTGTGAATTATTGTTTTGTACTTAAGTAGAGCGACAAGAACTAAGTAATGGGTAAATTAAATTGTAGTTGAGATTATGGATGGTATGGATAAACTAGGATGTTTCCGCGTTTGTGCGCGTTACCTACTTCTGCTATATTGACTCTTAACATCGCTGTACTGTGCTACCATCTAATGACATTCACGTAAAATTGTAGTTATAGAATGGAAGCAGAGTGCGGGAAAAGCTTCGCGCGCTAGTGCACTTTTTCAAATGTGCACGATCCGTTGGAATTTAGCCCCATAAGGTAACTACGCCATACCAATGCGCAAACGCAGAAGCTCCTTGCAACATGCACAAGACAGTATGTGCTAGGACCCTGTTGTCGTGTGTTTCATCGAGTTTGGGAGAGTAGCGCGGTAGATTTTAAATTACAGCGTATATATTACGTTTATAGGTATTCAAAGTAAAAATAACCAATACATCCGCAAGGTGTCAAAAGTTAGAGTCTTAAAGTGCTCTTATGCAGCAGCGCCACTGCACCTCCTACGGGCGCCTCATTTGTATGGGCGATAGGCATTTACCATACGTGGATTTTCGTATAGAGCGCGAACACGCATCGTACGGCCCGCTAGAACGCCGGCTGGTTTGAAATGGTCCGCACTGTAGTTCGCTTAATGTAGACATAGTTCGCTTTAGAGTTTGTTGCTTTATCTTTTATTTTATTTCTGTTGGTGGTGATTATGTGATTATTTCGGTAACCATAAAAGAAAACAAAGATCCAGAAGTATACGCCTCAGTAATTTTGGTTTATGCATACAAATATTAAAAATTCTATCACTACTGTATGAATAACAGCAGTTACCAAAAATATTGTTTATTAATTTTTTCTATGTAAATTTCAGTAAACAAAATTCAGTTAAGAATTTTGGATTTGTTATATTCACAACCCATTACAACCCTTCCCATTGAGAAAAGTAAATTAAGTAGCCCTGTTCTCTAAGCAGGATTTAACGTATGCTGCTATAAAATTTCATAGTTATTTCTCATGAAAAAGTAACATACACATATAAAAACACAGGATTTTAAAATTATGTGTTAAATTCACACGAATTCCTATTTACTGTGGTTTTTTATGTCTGTTCTGCAATCTACTGTTACAGATGTGTCATTTTTCTATCTTCTTTAGGTTAATAGATACACACATTTGCAGAAAGGGTTTCATTATACATTTCGTTGTAGGCACAGAGAGGCAAATGTTTTAATATGGAACGCTATATGTTGGCCTTGGAAATTCCATACTCTTTCCTTGACATCGTGATAAACAACGAATGGCAAAAGCACTTTAAATAAATGTTACTTTCACATGCCTTTCCCTACTCACTACCGTTTATGTGCAACTATGTAGCTTATACAAACTATTCTTACAAAAGCTTACTTTTCTACTTCATCGAAATAAACGTTTACAGAAATAGTTTCATTGCCTATACAATTCGCTGTAGATATAAGGAGGATAGAGGAAATCGAGCCGATAGTCGCATGTTTAAAAACTAGTCGGTATATGTTGCCTTTGAAATGCCATTCTCCTGCCATGATATCGCGAATAATAACTGAATAGCGAAAAATTCAAACAATAATAACTGATATCTCAAAAATGGTAATGCCACAGAAAAGTTATTTGAAATAAATTTTGTGTTTTAAAGGGGTCTACATCTTTTGTGCAGTTCTGTCTGTCTATTTCTTACGACTTGCCCATTATACAAAATTACACAAAATTCCTTCCGAATGAAGAGGACTTCGCGGGCTATTCCCAGAAAATTCAACATATGCATTTCGTTTGCCATACAAATATCTTAAATGTGCAATATTTTTATCAAAACAGTTAGAGCCAATTTTGAGAAAATAAAAAATAGGAAGAAGGTTCCAGGTAAACGATAGTTTGGGGTGGTGAGATTTTCTTGAAAATCTTCCTGTTGAATCCTTGAAAAATGTTCAACTTAAATACCGAGTTTGATATTTAACCGACTTTTCGTTTTTGAGTTTATGCTGTTCACAGACACACACACACACAACCACTTACCTTTTCTCAAAAATCGGATGTTACATTTACATGACTTCCTCTACTCTCTATCGTTAATTAGTTGGTATACAGATAATTCGTATGGAAGCTTATTTTTCTATCTACTTAATTTTAATTGAGAAAACATTTGCAGAAATAGCTATATTACACATTTCGTTATAGATACAAGAGAACAGCGACAGTCAAACGTTTAAGAACTGGTTGCTCTATGCTAGCCATAAAATTCCACACTTTCCATGCAATCCAAGAAACAACTGAAAATTGACAGGACTTTAAAAGAAGTATTGAACAATTCGAACCATTAATAACGGGTATCTCGGAAATGATAGGTGTATGTCACAAAAAAGTGATTTGAAATGAATTGTGTGTTTTAAAGATATTTACATTTTTTTTGTGTGTGGTAGGTACGTTTTCATCTATCGCTTAAATTTGCCATTATACGAGTACAAGATTATACAAAACTCCCTCCGAATGAAAAGAACTTAGCAGGCTGCTTCCAGGAAATTCACGATATGCATTTCATTTGTCACGTGAAAAGCTTTAATACATTGTTAGAGCCAATTTTCAGAAAATAAAAGTTCTCGAAAAATGTTTCATGTAAGGGATAGTTTGGGATGGGGGGGGGGGATTTGCTTGAAAAATTTCGATCGCATCCTCAGAAGGCCCTGAACTTAAATACAAAGTTCAGTACTTAAACCACTTCTCGTTTTTAAGTTATGCTGTTCACAGAAACGCACACATGGACCTTTCTCATAAAATGCCTTCTTCTGCTCAGAGGCCTGAAAACATGTATTTCCGGTGAAATCTCGATATCGAATTTTTGGGTGGAATACAATACTGGCTCTCCTAGTAGAGAAAATATAAATTAAAGAGAGAGCCCAAAATACGCATCAGTTTTCCCAAAATAACTAGTGAATACTGTTGACCAAAATCCACATCAGCACCAACATAAACTAAACCGAATACATACAAATGTTTTTGTACGCCCATTGTAAATTCAATAACAGATAAACGTGTTGGGCGATAAAATATGATAAAACGTTGTTAGATCGGCTCTTGGCAATATCGAAGCATCGATCTGTTATTGCCAAAACTGGAAATTTACTCACTATAATACATATCTTTAGCGCATTCTTGAGGCCACGCGCGCGGCCTTGGATGTATAAATGTGCTGTTTTCAAATCCATGAGTGTTTGCTATCAGTTGTTTGTGCTTTTTCGTTCGTGCATTTGCCTTGAGTGGTCATTTGAGAGGCGTAGATAGAAACATATGTACCTCGAGAGGCTAAGTTAAATAATAATTACTACGTTTCCATGGAGAATTGAAATCGATTTGAGTACACTCCGTATTGAATACTGCATGAAAACGCGGATCTGGATCGTGCCAAAGATGCTATCCTCTACTGTACTGGTTGTAACACGCTGCACGCTCGTCTCTTTTTTTTTTTTTATTAGCGGAAATCGTTGAATACGTGTTGTTGATTACACATGGCAAAGCCACTTTTATCGCTTCCAT
Organism: Deroplatys truncata; assembly: GCA_030765065.1. Classification (NCBI taxonomy): domain Eukaryota; kingdom Metazoa; phylum Arthropoda; class Insecta; order Mantodea; family Mantidae; genus Deroplatys; species Deroplatys truncata. Next base: position 152,322,736 of record CM060984.1, read on the forward strand.
AATTCGCAATTTATACTTCTCAAAAACATTCACTAACCTCAAAACGTACTTAAAATATACAGAAAAAACAAACTAACATATGTTTAACAGATTCGGTAACCTAAATCCAAATTGACCAACATAAAAGCTTGAATTGTGTATTCTGAACTTTGCGTATCAAAATCGATCTCAATACGTGTTGAATTTAACATGGAAACGCGGATCGTATTCAGTATGGAATTGGACTCAAATAGATTTCAATTCCCCATGCAAACGTAGTAAATGCTGATAATGAAATTCACGTAATGGGAATTTCTGCTTAAACTTATCAACTGTTCATCTTTTAAACCCTACTGAAAGAAAGCTTTAATGACTTAGTTTTATTGATTTTTAAGTGATAACTGTGTTTTACATAGCACCCTCTGTAGATAATCATAAAACGCGGAGGGATGGAACGTATATCTATAAAGTAGTTAGCGACTAGGCGCAATTCAAAATTGGATGTTTATTATTTGGATTCTAAATTTACGATGCAATTTTTGCTTTCTCTACTACTTATCTATCTAGAGGTTGTATTGCGTTTCAACAAAAAATTCAGTACCGAAATTTCACCGGAAATATACTTTTTGAGACTCCCTGAGTTCAAAAAAGCGTCTTTAGAAAAAAGTCCGCGCACATGAGTTTGTGTGTGTGTGTGTGTGTGTGTGTGTGTGTGTGTGTGTGTGCGCGCGCGCGCGCGCGCGCGTGTCTGCGAACAGCATAACTCAAAAACGAAAGGTCGGCTAAAACTAAACTTGGTATTTGAGTTCAGCATCTTCCAAGGACGCGATATGAAGATTCAAAAAATTCCCCCCCCCCAAATTATCCTTTACCTACATGGGAATAATTCATTATTTTCAATTTTTTATAAAATAACTCTGATGTTTTTGATTAAAACACTATATATTTAATATATTTGCATAACAAATTAAATGTAGATATATCTTGAATTTAATGGCTAATAGCCTGTGAAGCCCTCTTCATTTTGAATTACTTTTGTATAATTGGTAAATCGTAAGACAGACCAAATCTTATACACAAAAGTGTAAATCTCGTTAAAGCAGGCAATTCATGTCAGTTTTTTCTTATTTATTATTTTGTGGAATTAAACATTTCCGAGATATTCCTTGTTATTGGTTTGAACTGTCAAATTTTTCTCAAATGGGAGGTCGTTATTCCTTTTATTCTCGTGGTTATGCAAACAACATGAAATTTTAAAGCCACCGCATCTTTAAAAATCTGGTGTTACACTCACATAACTTTCTGTCTCTTCTACAAACTATTTTCACAAACGCTTATTCTCCATCTACTTCATGTTAATCGATATAAAAATAGAAACTTATTGCTAATTTTCTAAAGAGGTGTAAGGGGAATATGGTGGCTTTAAGCGATAGTCAAATCTTTTAAGAGCTGGTTGCTATGTGGAAGCATTCCATTCTGTTTGCATTACAGGACATAAAAAAAAAACAATTCCCATTTGAGAAAAAGTATAAGTATTGGAAAATTCAAACAAATAGCAAGGAATATCTCTAAAATGGTTCACTGGACCAAAAAAAATGTATATGACATAAATTGCGTGTTTTAACGAGATCTGAATTTTTTGTGTAGTAAAATTTTGCGTATCTTTTACGGTTTACCAGTTATGCAAAATTCATTCAGAATGAAGAGCACTTTTGGGGAGATCCCCAGAAAATTCAAGACCCTAAAATGACCATCACAACGTCCTCCAAATAAAACGCGAATAATGTTTTTTTCCCTATAGTATCAAGCAACTTTTAATCAAGACATTTCTTTCTACAACGCTTATTTTTGGAGATATTGTACAGTCTCAAATTAAATGATCTACCCTGTATAAGGGAAACATATGAGTTGGTAATAGAAAAATTCTTGTGACTATTACATACCAGATTTTGACTTTCTGTAGCACCTACTGATAGTAGATGGAGGAGGTATTGCGTTCCAATAAAAATTCGATACCAGGATTCGAATAGAAATACATGTTTTGAGGTCCTCGTGTGTATGTGTGTGAGAGAAAGAATACTTAGACTTAAAAAAAACGAAAAGTCGGATGAACACCAAACTTGGTATTTTAGTTCAGCGTTTTCCAAGGACGTGAGACGAAGATTTTCAACAACAGAACACATTTTTTATTTTCTCAAAAAGGCTTAAATATTTTGACTAAAATAACATATGTTTAATATATTTCCATGCCAAATAAAAGGTATGTGCTTAATTTTCTGCGAATAGCTTATAATGTCTTCTTTATTTCATTGAAGTTTGTACAGTTAGGAAACCATAAGAACTAGACAAAAGTTTACTGCAGAAAAACATGTCGAACTCATTGAAATGCACTTGTGTCATTCTTTTTCCTAGCATTAGCCATTTTCAAAGTATTCCATGTTGCAAGTATAATTTTTCTCTAAATGTGCGTCATCTGACGTACTTGAAAGTTTGCTATACGTCTTTCTTTCTGTCTACGGTAAGAGCGTGTTACCACAAGTAAAGCTGTTTAATGCTGTTTCCGCATATTGTAATTCCAAGTACTTCTTGCTTAATTCGAAATCATTTCTAAACAGAACATGTAGGAGGACTAGGTACGGGGGACTTAGCACTTCGACCTACAAGATCTTTTGTGCCTAAGTCCCTGAGGTGCCCCCGGGAGGAAGGGGTGAGGTTAGAGGAGACTGAGGGCGGCCGGACCAGGAGGCATGGCAGGGCAGAGGGTAGGGTCCTACCTTTTACGGATTGAAACTCCCCGGATGGCACTTGGTGCAACCGGCTCCCATCTCCGGCAGGGGGGGCCCTGGACTGGGAGACCAAAGTTTACATAAAGTATGCTTTTCCCCTGCCATGCAATGCCAAGACTCCCGCCGACACTTTCAACCCTGAAACAGACCACACATATGAAAGTTGAGGTGAAATGAGAATGGAGGTGAAATGCGGGGGATGTGATGATCCTTTCCAGCATTCGCCTGGTGATCCAGGGAAACCCCGATCAAACCCATGGTTCAGGAAGGTCGGCGCGGGAATCGAACGCACAACCTCCCGAATGCGCGCCACAGACGTTACCGCCTGAGCCATAACATATTATATATCTGAATTTGTCATAGAGAAAGTGGTGTGGATGTTTAACATCAGATTTTTAAATTTCAAATTTGGCACTTACAGGTTATTTCGCTCTTGTTTTCTGCCCTAATACCGTTTCCAACTTTCAGCTTTTCCATCTTGTTATGTCTTCTTACGAAACTATTTTCTTCGAGCACTTATCAAATCAATTGTCTGTTCTTAAGCAAACGTTACTATGCAACGAGTATGTGGATAACAAGGACAAATATCCTTATTTACTAACGCCACTCAATTATCAAACAAAACCCCAAATCGTTGCTATGCGATGAGTATGTTTCAAAAACGGATAACAGGGACAAATATCCTTATTTACTAACGCCAGATTTATCATCAAACAAAACCCCATGTGATCATTCGATAAGGAATGCTTTTACGCTACAACTGTGCTCTTCAGAGACCTTGCAAAGTTCAGTTACACCAGAAAATTAGTTCACAGTGTTTAAAAGTCACTACATGTTTCCAGTGTAAAACAGCGCACAATATGGTGTTCTGGGCGGTGCAATCCAGATGCTTGCCTGTACTTTTATTAAAAGGTCAATTTTCCAAACATATGTGTATCTATACTTAAATTAATCAAATCTGGTATTTAATTTGATCACTTCACCTTCGTTGTTCTAAATTTCCCATTCGTACTGACAATCCTCCAACTTGACCCCATCCAATATTTTCAACCTCAACCCAACTATTTGGGCGATTTTTCTCAAGAGAGCAACATTTATAAGTGAACATGGTTTGTACTATATTTATTTCACATAAGTATTGAGAAAACAAACCCGTTCGTATAAGAAAAACCTCAAAATTGCTTCCCGCCATATACTTTCCGCCCCCTCTTCCGTCAGGACTGTTTTTTTTTTGTGATAGCGCCCCCACAGTAGTTTTACTACTATTCTAAACAATATGTGTGTCAAATTTCACACTGGTCTGAAAATCCTTCAAAGTGCTTTCCAACGAACAATTTTTAACGCCATATCCCATCAGAGGTGATTTTTACATTACTGGCCCTAAAAGAATGAAGGGGGTATAACTTTGATATTTTTATTTAGCAGAACTATTTTTACTGAGAATATTCAAAGTTTCTTCCCGCCAAACTCTTACGTTGACTTTTTGTTTTACTTTCTCTACTACGTACAGTAAGTAGGGGAAGTATTGTATTCCACCCAAAAATTCGATACCGAGATTTCACCGGAAATATATGTTTTGAGACCCCCTGAATCCAAAAAAAGCATTTTTGGAAACATGTCCGTGTGTGCGTCTGTGTGTGTCTGTGAACAGCATAACCCAGAACCGAACAGTCGGATATACACCAAACTTGATATTTAGATTCAGTATCTTCCAGAGATGCGACACGAAGGTTTTCAAAAAAATCCCCCACCACAGATTACCCTTTACATGGAACATTTTTCGAAAATTTTAATTCTCTCAAAAATGGCTCAAACGATTTTGATTAAAATATCACATGTTTAAGATATTTTAATGACAAATGAAATGTATATCTCGAATTTTCTGGGAATGTCTCCAAAAGTATTCTTCATTGTGAACGACTTTCGCATAACTGGTAAACCATAAGAAATAGACAAAATTTTACTGCACAAAAAATGTAGATCGGGTTAAAATACACAATTTATGTCATATACATTTTTTGTTGTTGAGTGAACCATTTTCGAGATATTGCTTGTTATTCCCTTAAATTTTCCAATACTTATACTGTTTCTCAAATTCGGTATTAAATTTTTTTGTCCTGGTAATGAAAAGAAAATGGAATACTCCACATAGCAACCACCTCTTAAAATATTTTATTATAGCTTAAAACCTACCAATTCCCCCTCCATCTACAAGAAAATTAGCAATAAGATTAACACCTCGATTAACATGAAGCATATGGAGAATACGCGTTTGTAAAAATAGTTTGTACAAGAGTAGGGAAAGTCATGTGAGTGTAATACATCAGATTTTTTTGGTGGCACCCATACAGTGTTTTTAGTATTGTCATATGTAAGTGTGTATACAGACTAAGAGCCTGAAAAAGGACTTAAGAATCCGGTATATATATAGCGTTTGTGCTGTGTCCGAGTTCTGATTATGCATATCGGCTGTTTAGGCTGATCGCTCTAGATACAGAAATGTGGGAAATGCAGGTGTGATTCAATGATGCATGCAATGTAGTCTAACTTTTACTGTTTATCTATTAATCTCACTATTATGCCTTTTTACTAATTAGCCTTCGAGATTTGCACATATTACTGTAAAATATGAACATTTTGAAAGTTTTGTAAACGTTTTATGTCGGAGATAAGTTCAATTTGCGTGGATTGTCATTCCAATCTTTTAACATTACACCTGCACTTATGTTTAGTGGGAAAATAAACGCTGTCAGTTCCCAAGTCAACCTTGGTATATGGTGCAGACACATTCAGTAGCTATTGATGAATAAGGCTAATGATAAGCAATTCTTCTTCTTCAATGGATTACCCTTCTCTTTGTAGGTCTCACAAGCCGATGCTTTGAATCAGTAGCCTACCGAGGAGCAAGCAAACTCTGATATCACATCCAGGTTGGGTGATTAGTCCAGTGTCTGGTATGGCGGTGAAGAAGAATGAAATGGAATGTAGTGATGAAAGGGATGATAGGAAAATTCGCGGATCTAATTATCCTACACAGCATTCGCCTATCGACCAAAGAAAACCGCGAAAAAACCTTCGGTTAGATTGGTCGGTCCCGGTGATTGAACCCGGGACCTCCCGAATGCGCGCCACAGAGTTAGCGCCTGAGCCATCCTGCTCGATGATAAGCAGTTCAGCACTATAAAATATTCTCTATTCAGTTTCCCTCCCCATTAGGATGCTTTTCACTAGTCGCTTTATAAACTGAATCATTCGAGTAAGAACCCCTTTAAAAACACTTTGCTTATTAATGCATTGCCTGCGTTGTTTTAAAATCTGCATGTACTAGCATGAGCTACTTACGGTAGCTCTAAATGTTATGTTATAAACGAATTATCTCAAACAAAATACAATTAAGTAATCATAATAGTACAGCACTATCGAGGGAAGAAACGTATAATATATACATGCAACTGATTTCCTCAAATAGTGCACCTTTGTGTTATATGGCGGAAATTTTTACCTATTTTCTTCCTGCTAGCAGGTATATATCAATACGAAACCCTGTTCAGTTTGTTCTTCTTGCTACTATCTGTCTTCCCTTTTATGAAACAGCTCTTCATCAAATGGTGCGAATACGGAAAAGGTTAGGTGATAAAGAGCAGCCCTATCGCACCTTCTACCTATTCTACTTCCCAGTGGTATGTATTCTCCTATCCTGACTTTGATTAACTGCTTTATTTAATTTACTTAGAAGCCTTTACTCTTTTCATTCCACATCGATTTTGTTTATAATCTTCATAAGTTTATTCCAATATACGCTGTCAAATGCCTTCTCTAGATCCACAAATGCCACACGTCGTTATTTCTTTCTAAGGACTGTTCTCCGATTCTTCTTAGCAATCCACTGGCATCTTTTCTGTCTTTTTCTTTTCTGAAGCTGAACATTCTGTTTTAATCCTCCTTGTATTTTAGAAGATATTATTATAACAAGCAATAATTAAACATACGTTATTGCAGATAGAAGTTATGCTGTTTAAAACCATCATCTTGGTAACAGCTTAATAATTTAAAAAGAAGAAATGATAGTATGCAAATTTGACTGATCTAAGCTTGCAGTTTGGTATCCATCTGACTTTTAGTTTTTGAATGCTGTGTTCACAAACTACTGCCACGCGCGCGCACACACACATATGCATAGACTGATATTTGTTTCTAAAGTTCTCTCTATGGAATCAGGGGACGTTAAGACATGTATTTACAGTGAAATCATGATATTGTTTTATATAATGCAATGCTTTATCTACATTTGGTAAAGCGGTAGAGAAACTAATGAAGCTTTTTTGCCCCATAGGCATTTTATAGTTTGCCTCTCACATTTTGTTCAATTTGGAATCCTTTTTGCGGTTTCTCTCTTCAGTGTGCTGTCATAGTTCTGCTCTTTGAGCATTTCTTATAATATAGTCACGTTTCGGCCTTGAAATTAACAATATCAGTAAATTTTTATTTGGAATATACGCTTAAGCAAACGAAAAACATTGCGTATTAGTTCTCTTTTGTTTTCCCATTGATTGACACCAAGCAATACCTCAGATAACACAAGCTACTACTGCTATAGTGATAAGATACACGCGATTGCCATGTCAAATGTTATCAGAAGTTGATGCCCCAGTGACTTGAAGGTTCAAGTGAATGTTTTGCAGTGTGAAGGCATTGTCTCATTCAACTTTCTCAGTAGGAGACCCAGGTCCGGATCTATGAACCCTAATATCCAGGGTTGCGGCCCTCCCGTCCCCTGCCACATATGGGGCCCAGTCGCTTTACTTCGTGAGCGTCTTTTGGTTGAATTTGGGTTTTTATTTCTGGTGTTTTTATGTGTGGGAGATTGCAGATTTGTCCTTCTGGAGTACAATTTTGCGTTAGTTTCTACTCTTTCAGGGCCGACATTTCGAAGGTTAGCCATTCCAAGAGGATTGTTTCTGTTCCATCTGAGCCATTTTGGAATTCATAAACTCGTAGATTGTAGTGTAATAGTCTCAAATTATAATTTGTGATCAGTTGGTTTAAATCGTTATCTGGAAACAAGACATCTTTCTGGACATTTTGGTTGTGAAGACACAATTTTTCAGTTAGAATAATTATTAACCAATAATAACGGAGAGTAGCTGCATCTCCTTACGAGTGAGAAAAAAATTGCTATTCCAGTAAGCAAGTAGGGCTTTCGTAATCACTACATAATGTTTTGCTCCACCCTATGTTGTACATTTTCACAATATGCGTTCTTTCATGTTCGCCCATCCGCCCAGAGACGGTCACACTCGGCAGGCAGCTGGGCTATAGCAGACTCGGCTACGGTTATGCTCTGAATGTTCGGGGCGCTTGTGGAAACTGACTCTGTATAAATAATTGAGTATCGCACTGTATTGTTTTCTGAGAGTTGGATTGAGATATCTTTGCTTTGTGAAAACTTCAACTGTGGATTTTTTTCTTCGCACTATGATCTAACAGACGAAAAACACTGAAATGCACACATTGTATGGCTTTTTATCCAAAAAAATAAATTTACGTTTTGTTTTCCTCGTGTATTTTGGTAAATACGGAATGTAACTACTGAAGTTAAGTTCCATTTTCCGTATTTTCGTTTTGTTTTCTGTCTTAGGTTCTATGTTGTCTAGTCTTTTGGTTTAATATTCAGATTTAAAGACCCGATATGTAACTTAAAGTATGTACTTTCGACAGATAGGAGCTGATAAATATATTCTCAAAAAAAGAACTAATTTTAAATCAAGTATTGACTGGACTGTGCAGAAACTGCGTATAAGTGTTTAACTCGTATTATGATATATAGTATGATTTTCTCTGTTTTTATTATTTTAGTATATACAACTAAAAAATCTAAAGTGTTCTTATATGCTACCAGGTCTGCTTAAGTCGAAAAGGGAAAGATAAGTGAATTCTCCATAATTAACTCAAGAAAGGGCACTGACCTTACAGCGTCTTTCCTCAAATATCCGTTAGTGTTAAATTTTTAGTTTAAATACTTATTCTAGCTTTATTCTTGTAGATAGGTCTTTAGGCTTTCTGTAATTTTCTAAGAAATCTCAAGTAGAATTTAAAATGTTGATGGGAGACATGGGTAAAATTTTGGCAATTTTTAAAGAGAACCTCTATTTTCATGTTTTATAGAAAATTTGTAACTGTAGAACTATGTGTTAACCACATTTTATACCCTTATGAAGGTAGTACGTATGTTTAATAACGTCGCATTTAAATACCTGCGCAAATTAATTATACCTAAAGATATTTTGTAAAATAATTTTTATTCACTTCTATTTTTACTACTATTTCTCACATTCAAATACTATAGGATGATACAATTTATATGCTAAAACCAGAATCTTTTACCGCATATTTTGAAAGCTGTGATTAAAGAGCTGCATAGCCCTATTTTGAATATAGTAAATATTTACAGAAAAACATAAAATTTACCACCTAGATACTAAAAATTACTATTTTCAAACTATTTTCTCCCAGATGTTTTATAATTCAGTATTCAAATTATGACTCTGAAGTCAAATTATATGCACGTCGGTGATACATACTTTTTTCAGGCCTGTAGTTTATATTTTATGGGAGCAGGTAACCGTTTCTTAAAAATAAATCTTCAATAATTTTAAAACTATTAATCTGAAACCAATAAAACTTGCGGATGTTAACATCAATGACGAGAGAATACCTACTCTACAAATAATAATAATAATAATTAATAATAATAATATACTAGGCCCAAAAATTGGAAAATAGCAATGTGTACCATTCATTACCTTCTTTAAACACGGAGGGATTACAATCACGCATTTAGAGACCTTAATTAAAACTTTCATTTTAGAATAAAGCATAGATTCCCTATACAAAAGTTGCAGTCTTTCTCAGAAGTCGCGAACTGTTTAGAACCTAGTATGCTGAGCACAGTCCTTCATAATATTGCCCATAGGTCCAAACGGAAATTTTAATTCGCCTTCATCTCAGAATTAGACTCAGTGTTTTAATTGTAAGTGTTAAGTATACGAAGGGAACTTTGAGAAAGTTTGCTTCATTGATAAGGTTAACGAAAACTAGGTGATAATCCTACGCTTAGAGTTAAACTTCAGGTACGTTCGCCGTATGGTACAAACAAGGTGAAGGGCTCATAAACAACCTGAAATGCCATAATTGTAAACTGCACTATTTCTGGTTCCTGAAATATGCTGTTAGTGTAATGCGTCTAATAACAGAGTTATATGCTAACAAGTATCACACCCTTGAACATTCATATTATTTATTATCTTCCCTTGCGTATTTCTGATAAAACAGAGCAATGGAATCACGAGGGCAGTCCCAGAAGTACCCGACCTGATGTATAGATAGTGATTGTTGTTGCAAACAAATAACTGTGGTAGAAAGTACCAACCTTATAAAGCTCAAGTCTGAAGTTTGATAACGCTACGTCGTTTAGTAATTGTTTGGCAGCCATTAATAGTGAACACTCTCAGCAAATTTGTAAACACGGATAAAACTGGTCATCGTTATGTGATACAATACTTTCATTTGAAAAGTCTTAGTCCAACTAATATTAAAGCTGAGCTAGATTCTACTCTGGGGGAGTCTGCTCCTTCGTTTACAACAGTAAAATATTGTATGGCAGAGTTTAAGCGAGGCCGTAGGAGCTGCCAAGACGAACATCGCAGTGGTCGACCAAATGAGTTGAGGATAATCCACAAAATGGTATTGGATGACCGTCGACTGAAAGTGCGCGAGCTAGCAGACGTCGTAGGCATTTCAAAAAGTGCTGTACATCGCATACTGAATGAAAATATAGACATGAGAAAGCTATGTGCAAGATGGGTGCCGCATTTGGCGTGTTTGGCGATGTTTTGCTGCAATAAAGCCGAGTGTTTGTGTCGATTCATAACTATGTATGAAACTATGGGTGCATCACTTCACACCTGAGACGAAGGAACAGTCAAAACAGTGGATTGAAAGGGGAGAATCGACTTCAAGGGAGGTGAAACACTTCGATTTGCAGGTAAGGTCATGGCGTCAATGTTTTGGAATGTGTGTGGAATAGGTTTCATTGATTATCTTAAAAAAGGAAAAGCAATTAATGACGAGTATTATGCAAACTTATTCCAGGATTTGAATGAAACGGCCGCACTTAGTAGAAAAGAAACTTTTGTTTCATCAAGGCAATGCTCCAGTCCGCACATCCATTATCGCCATGGCCAAATTCAATGAGTTAAAGCTCGAATTGCTTCCTCATGCACCCTATTCGCCAGATTTAGCCCCCCTCTGATTGTTTTCTATTTCCAAAGTTGGTGCTAAAAGATTTACCAACAGTGAAGAGGTGGAGTTTGCAGTTGATGGCTATTTTACAGAACTCGATGGTTCTCAGTATAAACAGGTATCATAGCTATTGAACACAGCCGGGGAAAGTTTATCGAGCTGAAAGGAGACTATGTAGAGAAATAAAGAAGTGTTTTCCCAAAATTTTTGTGTTTTCTTTGTTAGGTCGGATACTTCTGGAACAGCCCTCGTAACTTCTCCGTGTCAATATACTTTATTGTAGTCATGGAAATAAAGTACACATATTTAAATAAAATTTAAAGTCACTGATCCATATTCTACCAGCACATATCAGTGCTCTAAATTGAATACGTTTATAAGTTTGGTCCAGAACAAGGGAACCATTTCAGAAATTTGATCGATGCACTTATACATGTCAGTAATTTTTTAAATTGCGCAAAATATTCCAATGAGGTAAGCACACGATCAACAGACACAGAAAAGAGTTCGCAATAAAAGAACGATTGCCTTCTATGAGCTTGTAGTTGTAGTTCCAGCTTTTAAGGGAAGTGAATGAAGAGGAAGTGACATTCTGTTTTGACCTGCAACAGGTCCAGCCATTACCAAAGCGTCCATTTAAGAAGAAGATACAGTTTGTGCATTCTCAGTGCGAAGACAGTGCTCCCTGTATTGCTGGAGTGGTGCTGCAGAAGTAGCTTCGTCTTGTAATTTTAAAACTTGATTTTAAAGATGAGACTGTGATGAAACTTTTCTGTGACCGTTGTGGGCTACAAAACAAGAACAATATTGTGCTTCATACCCTCATGTATGTTCTTGGAACACAATGATTGTTCTATTGAGGAAACTCATCTCACTTTTACAGTTCGAGGACACTTTCAGATCGCGATCTCAGCAAGTAGAGAAACAAGCCAACAATTGTAACCAAAGCGGAATATAATGAGATTTACCAGTCAGTGGACGAACTAAGAAACCTTGGTAAAGATTGGAGAGTTATGGACGTGAAATCCCTATCTAAGGACCTACGAAATTTAGATCACATAAAAGACCGCATAAAGTAAAACACCTCATCAAAGATTCTTCTCCTTTGCCACTTCACCTAAAAATAACAACATACTTATCTTTGATTAGACCTTTATGGATGCATGGTGTGCAATATGGGGATCTGCATCTAACTCTCAAATAAAAAGAGTTCAAACTATACAGAATCGGGCGTTTCGGCTTATAGCGAATGCCCCGAGGTACGTCCGCGATGATAACCTGCACAGAGAATAGCTACTGTGGAATCAACATTACGCTCCTGTTATACCTACATGTCTTTCCCATTCCTTGGAGGTTCATCCAAACAATCTGCTCAACAGTATTCCAGCCCAACTTCCACCATCTCGGCATCTAAGAATACTAAAAAGAAAGAAACATGCCGACCTCATTGACATGTAAATGACAATCCTGCTTTGTCTATACGCTTGCGGACAGTCATAGGGCTGTTACCTCAAAACGTGTGACTTTGTATAATTACACAACTGTAGGTATTCATGATGATCACAATTGTATTGTAACTCTTCTACCAACCAGTAGTTGAAATGCCGTGATTCCCCTTTTGCCGCTAGATGGCAGTAGTTGACAGTAATCGGTATCAAGCTTGTGTACCCAATTGCAGTGTAACCCGAGTCCTTCTTCCTATCTTCGGTTCTTTTGTCTTCTCTGAATGCTTAATGTTGGTTGCTGCAGTTCATAGTTCACAGAACATATTTTTAGGCCCATATTACTATTGTTTTAAGGTAAATGGTTAATTTCATTTTTATTTTTTGGTTAACTATGATTTAAGGAACGACATTCAACAAACGTTTCGTTATAATTTCCATAAAAGAACGAACAGTATGAATAGAACTTATCACGTGTTTGTTGTTCAGTATCGGCCAGAAGTAATCTCAATGTTTAGAATATGCTTTCATTTTTTTTCTTTCTTAGTTTCTTTCAAAGTGAAATTGCAGAAAATTAGTAAAAGTAAGAAAAAATGTAATGAAGAGTGTATGAAACTGTTTGTGAGCAAGGTTATGCCTAAAATTACTGCGAGAGAGGCAACTTAAGCGTTTTCTATTCCTGAAGTACACTCGGAGATAGAACAAGGACAATTAATCAAGGTAATCCCACAGAATTAACTCCTCAGTTGGGCAGATTCAAGATGGTTTTTGATGAAGAAATGGAAAAACAACTGATCTAGATAAAAGAAAGTGAAAGAGAGTTGAAGAAAGCGGAATATAAGCCGAGTACTCTAAAAGAAAACAAGCTCGCAGAGGATGGTTATGAAAACTCAACTACAAAGAACCAAAGAAAAGTGGATTTTAGTGGAAGTAATGGGTTAATAGAAGATACTGTAAAGCGCATTATTGTTTGGAGGTTTTTGAAGAAGACTATGTGCAGTGTATCAGTTGTAACGGTTGGACGCATGTTGGGGAATATTTTGTTCTGTATTTGTGATTACTTTAAAACATTGAGCCAAACTTTGGTGAATTGAACCGTGAGGCAGTGTTTTTAACACTTAAAAGATTTCGGTCTAATTATATAATATAAAGTATAATAACAGCCCGCCTTAAAGCAATATGTGTATAATATAATATATAAAATGTATGTAACAGTCATTGTATTAATGTTTATATTATTGTGTACATGTTTAATAATGTTGTGAATGTATTACGTAATTTAATAATGTAAGAGCTGTGAGAAAAATAGCTCAAAAGTTGCTAATAATGTGGTAACCTTGAGGCAATAATGAATTGGAAAGTTTAATAATGCTACTGGTAATTATTGGAGCAATAATAATGTAATTTTTAAGACAGTTTATAAATAGCCAAGCAACAACCAGAAAAACCTGAAAGTTAAATAAAAGTATTCTATTGGATTAGGAATAGCCAATCAGAGACTTGAAATGGATGAAATTTGCAAATTCAAGCGGTAGAAATCAGTTCAGTTCTTGTAGACAGCGTTCCTAACCGGACGCGAGACGCGTCCTCGAGAAGTTAATACATATTCAGTGTGAGACAAAAATTCATTACGGCGAGGATATTATAAAGTTTACGTCTTAAAAAGTGCAAGTAATTAATAAATAATCTCACAGATCTCTATATCAGTGAAATGTTATTTAAATCGTGTGAAGGATTAATAAAAGGAGTGAAGTAAAAATTATAATCTGTGTAAGCCTACATTCTTCAGCCGCACCACACCCTGTTAAGAAATTCATGTCTCTACAAATTATTACTGATGCAGCCGAGGCAAGCATAATATATATAGTATTTAAGGAAACATAAAAATACAAAGTTGATTCCTAAACATTGGGGGGAAGGCTACCGGAACTTGGTACCATACCTGGTTGCAACTACTTCAAGTTCGGCTCCCCAACAGTCGAAATACAATACAACTCCTAAAATTAAACTTCTTCATCTGAAATGGTAAGAATAAGTTTTATCCTTATGTGTTCTAAACTACTAAATAAGTATTAGTGAAGTGTATCACTAACAACTGAGATACCTCAGAAACGACAATGGTCAATGCTGTAAGAGATTTCTACAAGCCTTGTAATTCCAGCTCTTTTACTTTCTATAAAATAAATACTATAAATAAAAAATAATAAATATTGTATTGTGACATGGGGTAAGAAAGCACCATATTAAGATTCCGATTAAGCAAAAGGCTTAAGCCGGTCGATACTACACGACACTCCCCTACAATCCAAAAATTTCTATTGTAAAAACTAAAAGTATGGTTTTTAAAGCTAAGCAAGTAATAAGAAATAAAGTAGTATTAGTCATTGAGGAGACGAGCAAGATTCAAGTTTTATTTCTTAGGTTTCAAAAACCATTAAAAGATAAACAGAGAGATAAGTACAAATAGCAAACCACAACAATTATAATATATGTGCAAATTGTTAAAAGAGCACTAGGACATACAGTAGCATTTAAACAGGAAGCAAGTTGTGACAGTTCACTCATAGCAAGGAAGTGGGAGAACAGCGTTGCCGGGTTGTATTAGAAAGCTAGTAAGTAGTACATGCTACGATGTAATACATTATGACAACCCTCAAGTTCAGCTTGTGGGCGAAGGCAAAGGAGGTTGGTAGAATCTTACGGCTAGAGCTATGGCACAGGGGAGGTTGCAATGGAAACCACACGAAAACATGCTCTTCGATTAATTGTCACTTCTTGTTTAAAGTAAACTGTAAGACCGGGAGGGAGATCCAACTGGAATTCTATAAGATAGTCACAGCGTTAAACTGAATGTAAGGGAGAAAAACACAAACTTGAACAATTAGAAGAACTGAACACAGTTTCACAATTATTTAATGAATGTATTAGCACATGAACATGTGTCCTTTCGTATAAATCAGGTTTTGATTATTAATATCTACACATAAGTTTTCATGCGTTTACTCACAGTAGAGTTCATGATGATACTAATCGGTTGGAAGGGAGGCGAAATATTTACTAAAGGGTATTTTAAATATTTACATGACGTACTACAACGAACTCAAGGGGTTCCAAAGGAAGATTTACCACTATTGCCAATCCAACTTGACAAGAACTAAGAGTAAGCGATTTGTAAAGCCTTAAGCAAATAATGCAATGACAATTAATATTATAAAAAGTGTTGCTGGTACAAAACAAACGTTTACCCAAAAGAAATATACAAAAAATTTTATCACAAAAGTTGCAGTGTAATTGCATAATGTTGGTTCTATCACTGAATCACCCAATTGATATTTGAATCGATTTTTTTGTAAAACAACACATGCCAGGTTTTCGTCGAAAATGAGTTATTGGCAATAGCTTGTTTCTTATGTGTCGATCTATGTGTTCCTGTAGGAAGTAGCATTGTGTTAGTGCTAAGCTTAATGCTGTTGTACCTATAATAGGGGAACATTCAATATTTGGAGAAACTGCTCGTGTCATATGTAAGTAAAGAACGAAAACGCGTTTTAAAATGGTTGAATTTTCCGATATATCTATAAGATTTTAAATCTTGGTGGCCTTCATTATTCCAGGAAACCTGCGTATCAGTTGAATCAGCAGCCAAGGAATACCCGGAGTTCAAAAAGTCATTTCAGATTTCTGCTTTCACACACTTCACATGTCCTTTTCATGTACCCACCACTGTTATTGTGTAGATGGCTTAGTGAAACATACATTTAAGCTTGCAGTCAAATATCCAAATGGAACGGCCAATGTTATCAACCATCGTTTATGATTTTGGCAGCTGCTTATTCTTTGACAATCGTCATACTCATTGTCAATACTGACGTGCCGTTTTTCGGTCTTCAATTCATTCACGATGTTATAAACAACACAGGTTTACTGCACAATTTCACTAGGTACAAAGGTATACTTCTTAGGTACACTTCTTCTAGGTACACACTATATTTCTTACCGTATTGCTGTCTAGCTGTGAAGATGGGAGATAATTTTGATGCTGAATTATTTACTAAAATATCTAGGGTCTGAACACGTAGGTAATATCTGAGCGTAATGATCATTTCTATACAATGAACGATTTGCAATTCATTACAAGATATAGGTTATCCAGGAACGTGGTACTGAAAATTGTGGAAGAAATTAAAAATAGACTAGAGTATCCTACCAACAGAAACAGACCGTTAACCCCAGTACAATAGCTACTTTTAACACTAAGTTTCTATACTACTGGCTCTTTTCAAATGATAATAGTAGGCATCAATGGGGTGTCTAAATCAACTATCTGTTGATATTTCAAGACAGTTTCACAACCAACTGCCTTTTTGAGTGTGTGAAGGCGATGAAGTTCGTTAAGTTATTCAGGATTTCTACATGATAAGTAACTTCCCTGGAGTAATAGAAACCATCAACCGATTCTCTCTCGTGGTGGCCATAACGTGGAAGTCTTTCGCAACCTAAAATCATACTTCTCTATTAATGTACAGACAGTTTGTGATGCTAATCTGCTAGTTAGCAGTATATAGTAGCTCGCTTGCCAGGGTCAGTTCATGATAGTTATATTTTTGACAATTCAGAATTAAGAATGTTGTTTGAAACAAAGGCCCCAATAAGGATATTTACTCGGTGATAATGGATACAGAATTGCACAGTTTCTTCTAACACCATTCTTAAAATTGAGAAATTACAACACAGCGCATATTAATACTAGAAACACTGTACGGAGTTTGGAAAAGATTTCCCGCTCTATTATTGGGATTAAATACATCAGTAAGGCGGCGCCGTGGCCGAGTGGTTAGACCGCTCGCCTTCCACCGAGGCGGCCCGGGTTCAATCCCAAGGACCTGCATGTGGGATTTGTGGTGGACGAAGCGGCGTCTGGGCGGGTTTTCTCCGGGTTCTCCGGTTTCCCCCGCCATTCATTCCACCAATGCTCCATCATCACCTTTCCTTTCATCCATTTCACCAACATTTCGTTTCATCTACTTCCTTCATCCCATACCAGGCATCGGGCTGATTACCCATCCTGGATGCTCTGTCTGATCCATGAGTGTCTGCTCCTCGACGGGCCTCTGACCCCAGGCACCCGCTTGTAAGTCCTGGGGGGTGTAAGTCCTACATAAGAGGAGGGTAAACAGATAATGAATGAATGAAAAAATACATCAGTAACAACGTCTCTGATTCTGTATTACACAACATTGCTGTACAAAGAAAGAAAGAAGATCCTCAGAAGATCAAGAACTCCATCGTTCCTTGAAGAGAAAAGAAGACTTAATCGAAATTTTTTGGTTTTTGAGGAAGTTTACGCATCTGATGTAGCAGTGTCACATGAAGGATCTCCAGCAGCTAATCGTTAAAAATCACTTCCGTTAACACCCCCAAACCCACACTTACACATCGATTACCATTACTCTGAAGTAAACAGGAAAATGCATCGACTTTATTATGTATGATATTATTACAAAAGAGTTATATTTCTAACTGCAGATTGTTTAAAGTTTATGTGAATATATTGTTAATGTAGTAGGGGAAATAATAAACAATATACAATAATGTATGCAGTGCAATAAGAACTGAATATATCAGTATTGTTTGTTGTCGCACAGTTCCGCAATGCCCTCTGGTGTGTGAAGAAAATCATTTCTGAATGATACAAGAGCTTGGCCTCTAGCACAGAAGTCTTTAGCTGCAATTTTCCTTTTCAGGAAGCGTTATCCCATCAGTTTTCTTGTTTTCTATTGTCTCTTTCCTATTAGCAATTAGGCTTACAAAGTTTTCCCGTCAATAGAAAACCTGAACCGCCATTTCTTCATTGAAAATAAATTATCAATTTTGTTACAATAACCTATAAATTGTTGTATATGAACTGCAATTCTCTGTGGCGTGTTTTACTTAGTCAACAAACAACAACAACCGATATTACATCCCAGAGCCAACATTAAAACACGAAACTATCGATTGGGTGCACATAAAATTATTCCATAAATCTACAAACTATGTCTGTTTCGAAATGAAGAAGTACTTTAAAATAAACGTGCTGTCAGTTCAACCTGATCGATCATGGTGAAACACAGGAAATTTAAACGACGCGTCAAATGTAAACGAGTCGTTTAGTTTGACATTCCTCACATTCAGACGAAATTTGGTGGAACTGGCCATTATACTTTCCAAGTAGTTAGCTTGTCCGGAAGGAAAGATAATCACCACAATATAAATTACATTAAAAAGGTCTTACGTTACATCCCAGAGGAATATATTAACTATCCCGTTACTAAAGAGGATGTACATGCTTAAAATTATGTATAAGGCGAGACTAAACACAGTACAATAAGCATTTAAAAGTCTTGTGCTGTAGTATTGGTTTTCATATTATTATTTTCATTATTATTCATTTATTTCAAAACTGCACGTCACAAAAAGCTATTCATTTCTTCATGATAGTTCGTTAGAACAACTGTCATGTTGTAAAATGTACATTACCTAAACATTTCCTAAGTATTTACAACATATGTAATATGTATTTCATTTCCAATAACATTTTAAGAAGTTTTTCCTGTTTTTTTCAATGTATTAATTGCTCTTATACGTGTTTTTTTAATTCATTCATTTATGACGCCAAGAAAATAGTAGTGCCACGCTATCTTGAGAAGCAGTTAAATGTTACGTAATGGCGTTTAGCTAACCAGTTCTAGGGTCTCGTCACAATGAAGGACATTGCGCACCAGTAAAGACTGTAAAGTCAGAGCCACGTGACTCCTAGCTAATCAGCGGCGGTCTGTCTCAGAGTGTGTTTATTGAATTTGCTTGATGTTTAGTGAAATGATAATCCTAAGCTACAAATCGACTCCATTGCACGGATTTCTTCGACATTAGAACTATGGAGGAGAATCTAGCGACGAAAAATAAAGAGAGATGCCTATTTGTATAGTGCATTAACGTTTAACAGTTCACTTGTTGCTGCTACGGTTCGCTCCAAACCGTCACATGCTTGCGACCACTCACTGCTTCCTTCCTGCTTGTAACTGTCTGCGCGACAACTGTCATCCACGCGTTCGTTCGTGAGGAAGACTATAGCGATAATAACTTCTGATTATAAGTTCTGTTTAGCATATGTTTAGCTGTAACTTTCGTACAGTGTTTCTTGCTGGTACAGCGGTCTGTTGGCTGTTGGTCGTATACCGACCGACCAACCAATTCGTACATGAGAAACACTGCAGATACCAACGTCAAATGTAGGCACTCCAACCTACTTGTAATTGTGTGTTCGAGTATTTATACGCGTCGTCATCGTTAACAGTGACACCACTCGGTTTCATTATATTTTTTTTAATATTATAATTGCTAAGAAAACAAGGATTGGTTACTGAACAAAAGTAATGTATTAATATCTTCAACACATGTATGCACACAAGCAGTCTCTTTATTCTGCGCTACCATCCCTAATATGTCGAGTCCCAGCTTCGTCCGTGCCTAAATACGGTCCTGTGATTGTACTTGTTTTTGGTTTTTACTTTCTCTACTACCTATAGTAAGTAGGGGAAGTATTGTATTCCACCCAAAAATTCGATACCGAGATTTCACCGGAAATATATGTTTTGAGACCCACTGAATCCAAAAAAAAAAACATTTTTGGAAACATGTCCGTGTGTGTGTCTGTGTGTCTGTGAACAGCATAACTCAGAAACGAACAGTCGGATAAACGCCAAACTTGGTATTTAGGTTCAGTATCTTTCAGAGAAGCGACACGAAGGTTTTCAAGAAAATCCCCCACCCCAGATTACCCTTTACATGGAACATTTTTCGAAGATTTTAATTTTCTCAAAAATGGCTCTAACGGTTTTGATTAAAATATCATATGTTTAAGATACTTTCATGACAAATAAAATGTATATCTTGAATTTTCTGGGAATGTCTGCAAAAGTATTCTTCATTGTGAACGACTTTTGCATAACTGGTAAACTATAAGAGATAGACAAAATTTTACTACACAAAAAATGTAGATCGCGTTAAAATACACAATTTATGTCATATACGTTGTTTTTGTTCAGTGAACCATTTTCGAGATATTACTTGTTATTCCCTTCAATGTTTCAATACTTATTTTCTCAAATGGGAATTCGTTATTAATTTTTTTTGTCATGGATATGCAAAGAATATTAATCTTTGACAAAGAGAATGGTGCTGCACCTAGCAACCAGCTATTAAGAGATATGCCGATGCTTAAAGGCTACTGTATTTCTATATTGTCCTTGCAATTACAAAACAATTACGCCTTAAGTGATAGTCAAATATTTTTAGAACTGCTCGCTATGTGTAAAATGTAATTCTCTTTGCATGTCAAAAGATCGTTTCTGCAAATGTTTATCTCGCGTAATATGAAATAGATGGAGAATAAGATTTTGTAAAAATAGTTTGTACAAGAGTAGAGAAAGTCATGTGAGTGTAACACATCAGAGTTTTTTAGTAGTGTTTAACGCCATTTCTTACTACATATGATACAAGAAATGAAATAATGTTTGGAAAAGAAAATTTAGAAAGGAAACTTTCCAGGCCTAAGTTTAGGGTACCTCCCCAGTATTTACCACTTATGAGGACTGAGGAAAATCCAGAAAAAACAGTTCACTCAAGGAGGTCGGTCCAGGGGGGTTTGAACCGCGGACCTCCAGTTCACTTGACTTTAACGACCTCGGACAGCCGTGTAGGTGAATTTTAGCTAAGTTATAGGTTAGTTGTATATTACTATATGCCATAACAATCATAAAACTTGCTGCTCGGCTATTCCTTTTATTATTATTACTATTATTATTATTTATTTATTTATTATTGATACCGTAAAATTCCGGGAATAGTCGGTTCCGTCGTGATCTGGGGTCGAGAAAAAGGGAGTGGGAAGAGTCTTACCAGTGACCTTAACGTCATGTCTTTTTAACGTCTTAGAAGTAGGTTGAGGTTAAGAACAGGCGGTGTGCACTCTTCCGTATTATATGTGTGACTAAACAAGTTATAGCATCTCTAGACAGAGTCGTGGGTTCCAAAATAGTTTACAATAATGGCAAGTGTCTAGTAAATTTTTTTTATTTACAATAAGTACATATTTAAATCGCCTACTTGTGTCAAACATTTACATTAAAATGATTTCACTTGGGTGCTACACATTTTGTTATGCATAGGAGGTTGAGACAACAGTCGGCTATTCATAAAGAAAGTCGATAGTGACTTCAACGAAAACAAAATAATGATCGTTTAACTTTTTGTATAACGAATTACATCAGCAGACATTTTGTTATTATTTAATTTCTTCATAAAAATTAATTAAGCTGTGTATTTTAAGGATATCTATGTTATTCCTTTAATGAGCTCTTTTCTCTCTTTTAAGAATGGTTATGGTTATCGAGAATAGGAGGGAAATTTCGACACTTAAACGCATAATCGCCTATTGTACTTCTGGAAACGTCTAGGAGGAAAGGATGCGACGAAGGGCAAAGAGGGCGACCAGATCCGGTGTGACATGCTCGTACACAGCGGGATCCCTAACGTCTCCAGATATTACATCCTGACGCCTGCGGGACTTCCCATAGGCCTACCTCTCCCCACGGAGAGATCTCTCCAAGAACCGTCTCACACGCAACGCCAGATCTACAAAGCAAATTCCTCCTCGTTGTCGTGCACTCGCCTGATCCTTCAACTCTGAACCATGAAACGGAAATGAAACGACAGGAAAATTCGCAACATTACAAAGTCCACTCCAAACATTCGCCTCCTACCAACAAAGGAAAACTGCGAAATAAACCCGAGGTCAGAGTGATAGGCCCAACGGAAATCGAACCCGAGATCCCCCGAATACGAGCCTCACCACGGAACTATCTCGGTTATCGTTTGAATTGTCAATTACCTCACATTTCATAGAAAGGGGCTTTACAGGCATTTTGTCGAAAACTCTACATGCACATATTTCGTCTGTTATTCCCTCCGATTAATTTTATTTTATTTAAAAGTGTAAGAGCCGTTTTAGACAAACGCAAAATAACTTTTGTTAGACTGAGAAGGTGATATGCAAAAGCGAACATGTCCACTAAATAAAGTTCAACACAAAACTGCAACAATGGCATCACCTATTATTAGAGATTCTCTTGAGGTGACTGTTACATTTAAACATATAAACCACAATCATCTTCTAAACAATCACACGAAATGTCTGCTTCCTCTGTGTGGCACAATATGGGAATATCAATATCGTCAGTAATGGATGTACACTACGTGATCAAAAGTATCCACCTGGCTGAAAATGACCTACAAGTTAGTGGCGCCCTTCATCGGTAATGCTGGAAGTCAACATGGTGTTGGCCACCCTTAGCCTTGATGACAGCGTTCACTGTCGCAGGCATACTTTAAATCAGGTGCTGGAAGGTTTCTTGGGGAATGGCAGCCCATTCTTCACGGAGTGCGGAACTGAGGAGAGGTATCGATGTAGGTTGGTGAGGCCTGGGACGAAGTCGGCGTTCCAAAACATCCCAAAGGTGTTCTATAGGATTCAAGTCGGACTCTGTGCTGGCCAGTCCATTACAGGGATGTTATTGTCGTGTAACCACTTCGCCACAGCCCGTGCAGTATGAACAGGTGCTCGATCGTGTTGTAAGATGCAATCGCCATCCCCGAATTGCTCTTCAACAGTGGGAAGCAAGAAGGTGCTTAAAATATCTATGTAGGTCTGCGCTGTGATCGTGCCACGCAAAACAAGGGATGCAAGCCCCCTCCAGGAAAAACACGCCCACACCATAGCACCACCACCTCCAAATTTTACTGTTGGCACTACACACGCTGGCAGATGACGTTCACCGGGCATTCGCCATACCCACACCCTGCCATCGGATCGCCACATTGTGTACCGTGATTCGTCACTCCACACAACGTTTTGCCACTGTTCAATCGTGTAATGCTGACGCTCCTTACACCAAGCGAGGCGTCGTTTGGCATTTTCCTGCGTGATGTGTGACTTATGCGAGTCGCTCGACCATGGAATCTAAGGTTTCTCTCCTCACGCCTAACTTTCATAGTACTTGGAGTGGATTCTGGTGCAGTTTGGAATTCCTGTGTGATGGTCTGGATAGATGTCTGCCTATTACTCTTTACGACCCTCTTCAAATGTCGGCGGTCTCTGTCAGTCAACAGACGAGGTCGGCATGTACGTTTTGTGCTGCACATGTCCCTTCACGTTTCCACTTCACTATCACATCAGAAACAGTGGACCTAGGGATGTTTAGGAGTGTGGAAATCTCGCGTACAGACTTCTGACAGAATTGAACACCCAATCACCTGACGATGTTCGAACTCCTTGAGTTCCACGGAGTGTCCCATTCTGCTGTTTCACGATGTCTAATGACTACTGAGGTCGTGGATAATGAGTACCAGGCAGTAGGTGGGAGCACAATGCACCTAAGATGAAAAACATATGTTTGTGGGGTGTCCGGATACTTTTAATCACATAGTGTATATCAATTAAGTCCTCCTGATTTCGCCATTCTTCACCATGAATGTTTTCAGGAAACCGTCAGCATCTTTCTTTTTGGCATGTCAGGTTGGCGAAGTTTTTACTATCTTCTCTAAAAAGTAAATAGCTCAAAATATGTGGCAGCCAGATGGTTCCATGCCAAAGTCATCTAAATAAATGGCTAGGTTTTGTTAACACTCCCCCAAGTATTACTATAAAATATTTGTCTATCCACGATACGTTATTATTTACTACATTCTCAATCGCCACCCTGTAATTACCTTCTCCTACCAACAAGTGGTTTAGCCTATACCAAGCGTAGGTAACCCAATAATACTCCTTCGGGCTGCCCCCGCCTGCCAACATGCTTCGGGTTTCGGATACGTTATTCACGACATGGAATGACATGAACAATTAAATAATATGTACCCAGTTACAATAACATTTCGAAGCAGTATTCAAATGTTTGTTATCAGACGTAACAAATATTGTGGTGGAAAGAAAAAAGAAGAATGTAGAATGATGTCTGTCGGATGACGTACTGGTGAAAGAGTAAACATGCAACACAGAATATTTAAAAAATGCCTGATTTTACAAACAATTGACAAGACCACCTCCGGGATGTGGGGTAGGTATCTGCCTCACATTCAAGAGGTCCCGAGTTTGAATCTCGATTAAGGTGAGTTGCTCGGATTAGGTTTTTCCTGGGGTTTTCCCATGCCCTGAAAAAATGAATGTCGGGCAACTTTAAGCTCCATAGATCCTGCGTTCATTTGAGCATAATTTCACCTATTTCATTTATTCATCGTACGATATGAAATTCTCGGTTAAATGATGTTAAAAAGACTAAAAATGATATAAATTGTATATTTGAATGAGATCTGGGTTTCTCTGTACCAAGGTTTGATTTATTTCCTATGATTTCCCAGTTATATAATATTAAGCGAAATGTACTGGCTATTCGTCGAAAATTCAAATACCAGGTTCAGAGTGTTCAAAAAGTATCGAACCTTTGGTCAGAAAAAGTACATTTATTGATTTGGAGATCCAAAACACAAATCACCTTCAAAGTCCCCTTGGTGATGCACATATGTACTTCTACCAGCACTCCTGCCATTGCTAGTTTTTGGAATGGTGAGCAGCCGGGCCGTCGCATTCCACACGATGTCTTCTCTTGACTGAAATCGGGTCCCTTTCAGCGGCATTTCCAGTTTGGGAAATAGCCAAAAGTCACGCGAGCCATGTCGGGTGAGTAAGGAGCCTGACGAATCACAAGAATGTTGTTTTTGGCGAAGAAAGCCCGAATCAAATGCGCAGAATGGGCGGGTGCGTTATCATGATAGAGCTACTAAATTTTTGCTGCCTGCAGACCCGGTCATTTGCGCGCACAGCATCACGAAGGCGACGAAGGACCTCCGTAGTAATCGTTTGTGATACTTTGCCCTTGTGGTGCGTACTCATGATGCACCACATCATGGGAGTCAAGAAAACAGTCAACATGACCTTGAATTTACTGCGGACCTGCCGTACTTCTTTTGACCTCGAGGATAACTGCATCATGTCTCATCGCCTGTGATCACGGTGTTCAGTAAGTTGGGGGTCACTGTCTGTTTGGCCAGAATATCCTGTGCGATGTCCAGGCGCCATTGCTTCTGCTCCATTGTTAGCAGCTTCAGTACGAATTTCGCGGACACTCCCCTCATGCCCAAATCCTCGGTCAAAATTGAATGTACCGAGCCAATGTTTAGCCCAAGTTCTCGACTGTGATACGAGGTCCTGCAAGACCAGAGTCCGCACTTGCTCAATTACATTGTCATTTCGGCTTGTTGAGGGCCTTCCTGAACGTGGTTCGCTGTCCACTGATGTGAGATGCTCATGGCATCGTTTCCGAAAGCCTGTTGAATATTGTGAATGGTTTCCACTTGGGTATCGCCAAGCTTTTGGCAAAATTTGATACAATATCGCTGCTGAAGCTGTTCCGTCATTTTATACAAATTGAAATCCGACGACCGCTCACTACACGTCTTCACTCGTAGGTCGACTGTTAGCGACTGACACTTTCTGTGGGCGGGAAAAAATTCACGACAGCGCATGAACATTCCCTCCACATCTCCACCAAAGGAAGTCTCCCGCGCTTCATTGGTTTACGCGGGAAAAAATAAGGCTCGATACTTTTTGAACACACTTCGTACTTTGATTAAAGTATAATTGAGAAATTGATATGGCAAAGTCCTTAAACTTATATAAATGGGTGGGAGAATTTTCTTCAAGAAGATCTACATCTTCTTCTTACATGGTTAAATTGTTCTGATTTAAGTATGATAATTAGTATTTGTTCCACTTTTCATTTTGAGTTACGTTGTTCATAAAAGGACACATACCTACTGATATATACACACGCGTGCATGTTAGACTCTAGTTCCCGAGATCGTGGGTTCAAACCCGGCAGAGGGCAATGTATTATTTCTCGGGTGTAAAAATCCTTAGCATGGCTTCCTTTGGAAGGAAAGTAAAGCCGGTGGTTCCGTTCGTAGATTTACGTCACGTAAAAGAACCTCAAGCCTGATGAAGAGGCCTCTGAGCAAAATTACCGGTCTTTCACGCCCAATATAGAATGGGACGCTAAGAACTACAGCAGTTAAAGAGCGTCCATAAATAAAAGTCAATTCAATTTTTTAACACGCGCGCGCGCGTGTGTACATTTTTCAAAAAAAATATAATATGCTTTTTGGAGGTTCATTTCGGTGAAATCTCAAATATATATTTTTATGAGCATAATACTTCCGCTACTTATTATAGGTAGATGGCAGAGAAAGAAATAAAACAGAAAGCATGGTTAGTGATGTGAAATTATGATACGGCGATTTAATTTTTTTGATAAATAGTCGTAGTTATAACAGTCTAAAGTTGCAGGTTTCACGAAAATGTGATACATGTAGCAATTATTTTAATTACGAAGTATTTATGCAAAGCAGCATATCACGCTTGGCTACAAATGCAAAAGGTTCCTTTTATTGAAATGAAACATTTCGAGCTTTCGTTATGTTTCATATAGGTAACTGAAAACGGAATAATCGACACACGCAGTGCACTTGTGATGCCATCTAAGGACACATCCGTGAAAAGATAAGGAAATGACAAATGCAATAACGGCATTTTCTTGTGAAAGGCAATCGTCAGCCTTCTTCATCAAACACCATTAGTTAAACACTGCTGTTTAAACATCGATAGGAAAATTCAGCT
Source organism: Deroplatys truncata (assembly GCA_030765065.1). Classification (NCBI taxonomy): domain Eukaryota; kingdom Metazoa; phylum Arthropoda; class Insecta; order Mantodea; family Mantidae; genus Deroplatys; species Deroplatys truncata. The sequence continues at coordinate 152,350,014 of CM060984.1, forward strand.
TCCAGTTTCTCTGGTAAGCTGTCTCAACCCAAGACTACCTCAGTGAATGGTGGGTTAATTATACAAGAAGTTCCAGACAATATCAACATGAATGGTAAAGGAGTGTAAACGGAGTATTTTGAAATATGGCACCGGTCTTCGGAAATGTTTGCTTCAAGCTCCAAATTTTGAAAATTAGTACGTATGAAGAACTTTTTAAGCTAGTTAATTTTTATTCTCGTGGTGTAACGGTTACCATGCTATAGTCTCTGTCACGAAGAAGGTGGTAAATGACCTTTGTCTTACAGACAGTTGCAAGGAGGGCAAGTCGCAAGCACGTGGCAGTTTGGCGCGTACCTTTCGACACGTCAATAATAATAATAATAATAATAATAATAATAATAATAATAATAATAATCGTTTAGGCTATGCAGCTGTTCCAGCGAAGTCATAAGTGGGGTCCATCTTCTATGGAGTCGACCAATATCTCTTATTCCCCTTGGATTATATCGTAAGTTATCTTTGGTATTCTTTCATGGTTCATTCTCATTAAATGTTCTGTCCATTTCCTGTTACCTATATGTTTTATCTTCAGTCTTAAATAATTCTTCTCTAATATGTAGTTTCATTTCTTATACTACTAGTACATCCTGTTGTCTAACTTTAACGCACTGTATAATGTGTATCTTACCTTATTCTTCGTCACTGAATTCTTCTTCAGAGTCATAATCCTGAAGATGTCTGCGCAATGGAATCGATCTACAGATCTAAATTATGAAATTTCACTTTAAATATCAAGCAAGAGGAAACACGTGACTATGACCTTGCAGAGTTTTGCTACTGCATTCGTGACGAGGTACCCTCTAGTACCCTTGTCGCAGGGTCAAACCCGGCAGAGGGCGATGGATTTTTCTTTCTTCGGATTTAAAATCGTTAATTTGGCTACCTTCAGAGCGGAAACAAAGCTGTTCGTCCCCTTTTTATTAGTGTTTAACGCCCGTTCTTCTCAATACGGTACTATTGGCGGTGGGCACTAATGGTACTTGAAATTAATTGATAATTTGGAAAGGAAACTTCGGAAGAAAGCATTCCAGGCCTAAGTTTAGGGTATATTGCCGGCATTTGCTAGTTATAAGGACTGAGAAAAAAAATTCTGTCAAGGAGGACGGTCCTGGCTGACATGCCTTTCACGAGTGCGTATCTTAGCGAGCTCGGCAATCCATGTAGGTGCTGTTGGTCTCATCGGATTTTTATTTCACATAAAATAACCACATAAGTATAGGGTATACAACGCAGGGGTGCACCACGAGCACTGCGACCTGCAGAGATCTATAGGGACTAACACCTTTCAGGAGGAAGGGATGAAGTGAAGAATCCAAGGAGGCTACAGGCCACATTCAGGTTGGCCACAGAGACGCACAGATGTCCCTAACACTTCCTGGCTGGATGACCCGACTCACTACTGGAGCTGCCCAGAGAGGGCGTTGCGCAACCCTTATAACCAGGTAGCCCTATGGGGTCCACGGTGAGGCAGTATTTTAATACCTGAATAATTTCAATTTTATACTCTAATAATGTAAGAACTTGAGAATAATAAGTTTTAGGTTCCCAACAATGAGTAATAATGAGGTAATTGTAGCAATAATGTGTTTAGAATTTGAAATGTACTGGTCATGATTAGAGCGACGATGACGTAGTTTCAGTGACAGTTTTAAAATTAGCCAATCAACAGCAAAGAAAAGTTTTAAATTAAATGCAGATATTCTATTGGACTAGAATTGGCCAATCAGAGACTTACAATACCGAAGCTTAAGGTTTTGACCGTTGAGGTTATTCAGTTCCTGGCAAGACTTGGTAGTGTGTAGATGGAAAAATGTGTTCTCTACGTGCGTTTAGTAAAAGCAGATATACGCGCTAAATGAATATATAAAAGTTTCTCACAGTTCTTTAAAAAGTGTAGTGGTTTATAAATGTGTGAAAGAATTTAAATAAAAGAAGTAGAATTTAAAAGTTTAATTCTGTGATGTCTAGAATTATTGTCATACCGCGCCCTGCATAAGAATCCTGACTCTAAGACTGACGCAGCCGAGGCATATTCAAATAGTAATATTACGTAAGCATTAAATTCAAACCGACGCCCAAAGAAGTGTACAAATTACATAAAACAACAGTTGTACTACATATAACATTACTTCAAGTTTACGTAATTCATTACGTAACAAAAGTTGAAGAACATAACATCTTCAAATGGGCGCACATACATGGGGCTAACTCAAAAAGCAGCTAAAATAATACGTGAGCCAACTCCGAAACCAACTAACTACTTCAACGGGGTCTTTCCTTGCACCAATCATTCACACTATCTGCGCAGCACCGCCTCACACCGCACGCCTGAAACGCGAGAGCTGTCTTAATATTACCGCTAAATCTTGCAAGTCCTCGCAAACATTGAAATAAACAATAATCTGGGTGGAGTGGACTCATTTCCTGATCAGATGAATTCTAGGATGTTGCTCAAAGGTACTTACTTCTGCAGCGCGTTAAAAATAGTTCATTAGGACCTGCGTAATAATCCGAAAGATTCATATTTATTACAGTCATATGGAGAATTTCATATTTACATCTCAATGTATTTCCACTAGGTATGTAAATTAGTGTAGAGCACAAGAAAGTGGGCTTCACTCATTGCAATATTGTTAGTGCTGCGCTATGTTTTATTTATCTGCAATTGTTACTATGCAGTACAGTTGTAAGCTTTCACTTGTTTGCTCATTGCATCTTGCAGCGTCATTTCTGCGTGATTTGGGTAATAAATAATATTTTCCTCTGCAGCAGAACTTATCTTTGCGCGTGTAATGTACATATTTACCAGCGGAGTTTTCAAGGACAATGTTACGATACACACTTGAGATGTTATTGTTTATTAAACCGTAATTCCAAAAGGAAATTACTCAATGGAGATTCGCTATGCGTAAATATTTTGCACATTTTCATGTCGCGGTTAGCAGTTGTTTACTTGTTTATGACTTGCAAATAAGGAAGTGCTTTGCAGTATTGTTGCTTTGGGCGTAGTTATTAACCTTCGTTAAACAAAACCAGAGAGGTAAGTGGTTACATTGTATGTAGAGGACAAGGTATGGCGAAGTGGAATTCTCTGGCTTAATGCCCTCTAATGACAATGTATTGCACGCAAAATTTGTGGCTCGCTAACAATTGAATACTACAGGATGAGGCAGTATTTTTAAACACTTAAATGATTTCAGTCAAATTATGTAATATAAAATATAATAACAGCCCACCTTAAAGCAATATGTGTGTAATAATATATAAAAAGTGTATATTACAGTCATTGTATATGTTTATATTATTGCATACATGTTCAATAATGTTATGTGAATGTATTACGTAATTTAATAATGTAGGAGCTGTGAGAATAATAGGTTAAAAGTTGCTAACAATGAGGTAACCTTGAGGCAATAATGAATTTGAAAGTTTAATAATACTACTAGTCATTATTGGAGCAACAATAATGTAATTTTTGAGACAGTTTATAAAAATAGCCAATCAACAACCAGAAAAAGCTTAAGTTAAATAAAAGTATTCTATTGGATTAGGAATAGCCAATCAGAGACTTGAAATACAGAAATTTACAAATTTAAGCGGTTGAAATCAAGTCAATTGCTTGTAGACAGTGCTCATAACTGGACAGTGTTACTAATGAGGCGCGAGATGTGTCTTCGAGAAATTTAATACGTATTTTGTGTGAGACAAAAATAGTTTACGTGTTAAAAAGTGCAAGTAATTAAATAAAAACAATCTCACAGCTCTCTCTCTCTATATTAGTGAAGTGTTATTTAAATCGTGTCAAACATTAATAAATGGAGTGAAGGAAAACTTAAAATCTGAGTAAGCTTACATTCTTCAGCCGCACCACTCCCTGCTAAGACATTCATTTCTCTAAAAATAAATACTGACGCAGCCGAGGCAAACATAAATATATAATATTTAAAGAAACAGTAAAAATTATAAAGTTAATATTTTTAAACTTGGGGCGAAGGCTACCGGAACTTTGTACCATACGTGCAGTTGCAACAACTTCAAGTGTTCGGCTCCCCAACAGTTGAACTACAATACAAAACTTCTTCAAATTGGCTCCCAAAACGTGGGGCAAATAACAATATTAAATAAAATAACTTCAAATTGCCGCGCCCAAAACGTGGGGCTTATAAAAAACGTAAAAAACAAACTTTCTCAAGGAAAGCATATGAAACTACCTGCATAGCCGTAGTAGATATGTGAAATGGTTCTCCGCTCGCGAATTTTCGATACTGTCTTCATTTGCAAACTTCTTACCTTTATTCTCGAAAAAGCAGAACATTTCCGAAAAAAAAACCAACCAGACGTCATTCGGTTCCCTTCGGTTCCAGCAGGAGACATCGGCAGCATTAGTTTAATGCCCGTAGTTCACACAGTTTAGCGAAACATGTAACATAAATAGCTTATAAATTAACGCTGTCTATATAGCGTATTAACCAGTGGTGCAATAATTATGTCAGATTAATATTTAATGACTCTGTAGGTAACATGTAGAAATATTTTTTCTTATTTATAGCAGCATAAACGTATAACTGTTTTAAAGTAAAATAAAATGTAATGGCTGGCCCCGTAGCTCAATCGGTAGAGCACCTGCCTGTTGTTCTAGGGGTTCCCGGGTTCGATTCCCGGCTGGGGGTGGGAGTTTTTCTGTAGCCAAAATTATTCCTTATCCTCCCCAGAGTTTGGAAGTATGAATGAGAGTGTGAATGTGTGTATGATCTAATGATAAAAAATCAAAGTGCAAGTAAGTCAACGACAAGAGTTGCACGAGTTAACACCATTGCCAGTAGGCAATAAGTTTCAAAGAAAAAGCCCCGATAAGACCATTGTAGTTAAAGGCGGAATATAAATGGAATCCCCTCCCAAAAAAAAAAGGATTACGGCTTTTACTCCAGATTTTTTTCTTCAAATTTACTCAATTTTTTCAAATTTATTCATAGCTACTCCAGAATTCCGGCATACATGAATTATTTTCCGGGTTAAAATAAATACAATGCAATAAATACAAAGTTTCAACTGATTTGACTTCTGGAAACACAAGCTATCCATGCAGGAAGGTTGGTCAGTAATCAGGAAAATCTTATCTACAAAATACATGTATGTTTGAACTGAGAATGATAAAAGTAAATTACAAATGCATATTTTGACTTTATTGCCCAAGAAGAAAGACCACAAATAGATTTTTAGAATATTGTAAGCTTTCAAGCTATCAAATGCAAAAATATAATCTGTCCGAAAGTTTGAAAAAAAAAGAAGATAAGATTCTAATAATTAAGTGGAAAGCATTTGGAATCTGATTATCGAATCTCGTATGTGTGATAAAATCATATCTTGCTAATATTGGAAGTAATTATTGCTGTATCTCTCAGTTTTTCTTATCTTCTTCCTAGCTCCTGAATCGTATCAGAAATATCCTACATCTGATATCCCTGTTAGATAATACGTCTTGCAGGTGGCGATTATCTCCGAACGGGAGATAAAAATTATGGGGATGGTTATACCGTCCTTTCATGGTGTCCTTTTAAACTTGCTGGGATTAATGTCAGTCAATAGCAGTGGCATTGTCTTCATGGTCGTAGTAAAACCAGGAGGCTAAAAAAAAAAACTATATTCACTCTTAGGTTGATCCGCGGCAAAACAAACCCACGTAGTCAGTGCACCGTGGGCAACACGTAGCAATCCGCCCAGGAAAGTAGTCCTATGCTAATCTCTAAATTTTATCCTTAAATAGTATAATATTCTATACAAATACCTAAGGTTTTATTTAACGCTGATTTATACCGTAAAACAGAGCTAAAAGGCCCATGATGCAATTCGTATGAGTCACCTGACATCCGGGTAGGCGCAGAATATTGTTTACAGCCAGAAACCAGCAGTTGTGTTTAGTATCATGGCGGACGGTGAATACACTCTTGTGTTTACGTCGAATTACGTAAAGCATTAGCCGCGCAAATCATTGGATAGTGGTGAAAAAAACAATAGTGTTGAATCTTTATTATAAGTTATGTGAGAAATATCCAACATTTTCCGCGAAAGAAATGGTGAAATTAACTTCTGAGTTCACCGGTATTTTGAGTACAAGTATAAACAGTGCTTGTGCAGAAAAATCTGAAACGAGAAAAGTGGTTACACCCGGAAAAATAAAGAAAGCATATGAAATACGCGATGCAAGAAAGTAGCGATTTTAAGAAGAATGCAATTCGCGTAACAGTGCACAATTTCTTTTTTAAACTGAGCCGCCAACAGTTAATAAAGTGCCGCTTCCAGAGAGCGAATAAATTAGGTTATCGCATACCTGTTATTTTTCGCTCATTTATTTTAGCATTAACTGTTATTATATGTGCAAACGTTTATTTTGTTGCAATTATCAATCATCACTTTTAGCCCTTAACAGAATACGCTAGTCACCGTTTCCGCTGTCGAAATAAGGACTCTGTTGTTTTTTGCACTACGTGCCGCTTGTACTCGCCACATGGTCTGAAAGTGTGACAGTATTTGAAGTGCGAATGGCGGAAGGATACATTATAGCGGTGCACTGGTCACCTAGGGTTTGTTTTGACGCGGATCAACCTAAGAGTGAATACCGAGTAGTATGCAGACACTTCAGTAGCTTGTATATTGCATTAATATAGAATAAATCGTTTCATTTCAAGAGTTCGCAGAGATCAGATTGTTGCGAACGGTTGCGGGCTATCAAGAAAGAAAAATTAAAACATTAGGAAAGAGTAAATATATTTAGCCTTAATGATAAAATAAAACAGGGCATGCTTTAAGAATGGAAGCCCATAGACTCCCCAAAAATTTTATACAATACAAACCTACAAGCAAGAGGCTACATAGACGTCCGTCGAATAGGTGGATGGAATAGTTCGACATACTTTTGAGGTCAAAAGGGTCAACAGTGTTGCTGCTGCTGATAATTTCATTTCATGTAACGTATTTTCGACTGTTTTCCAATTTTAGAGATAGTAAAATCTCCTCTGAGATAAGAATTAAATGCCATACGTTGCTGATCTAAACTTTGTCTTAGAGCTTAAGGAAAATAAATTGAAAATAAGAAAATAAGATATTTTTAAATCACAAGCTTCTTTAGCTCAGCATACGGGCACTTTTAATGGAAAGGCAAATGATGTGACTAAATCCGCTGCCTTTATGTTCGTATTAATACCAGCGTCAGCTTTCGTGACGTCAGCATCAGTGGATTTTTACTTTCTCTACTACGTAGAGCAAATAGAGGAAGTACTGCATTCCACCTAAAACTTCTATATTAAGATTTCACCGGAAATACATGTTTTGAGGCCCCCTGAATCCTAAAGAAGCATTTTTGTAAGGGTTCTTGTGTGTGTGTGTGTGTGTGAGTGTGTGTGCGCGCGCGCGCGTCTGTGAACAGGACAACTCAAAAACGAAAAGTCGGATAAATACCAAACTTGATATTTAGATTCAGTACCTTTCAAAGATACGACACGAAGATTTTCAAGAAAATTCCCCACCCCAGACTACCCTTTACATGGAAGATTTTTCCAAAAGTTTGATTTTCTAAAAAATGGCTCTAACGATTTTAATTAAAATGCTATATATTAAAGATAGTCACATTACAAATAAAACTATCTTGAATGTTCTGTTAATAGCCCGTGAAGTTCCCTTCATTCGGAAAAATTTTGTGTAAACGTTAAGCAATAGATGAAAAACTACTACTACTACAAAAAAATGTAGAGCACTTAAAAAGGCACAATCTATTTCAAATGAGTTTTTTTGTAACATAAGCCATTTCGGAAATATCCGTTATTAAAGGTTCGAATAGTTGACGCAGTAATTTGTATCACAAATTATGTAAATGTAAATAGTGATTATAGTGTGAATATGCATTATTGTGTGACATTGATTTGAAATGTTTGTTGATTGTAAGCATTGTTGAGAAGTAAGTTTATACGGCCTTACTGAAACTGACAATAATAGCGTGCAATAATGTAGCGAGGGGGTGAGCTGTTTATCATTATTAGAGACGAGCAAATGACGTAATATTGGCGTGTTTTTCTTAGAATTTGCTGGAACATTTTCCCTAGAGCATATGTTTTCGTAATTTTCATTGGATATAAAAATAGACGCTAATGTTGGCGCGTTTTATTAACCAATAGCAGCTCAGTTATAATCTTTAGGCATATCGGGGTGTAGGAGTATAAAAAGGGCTAAGTCAGAGTCAAATTTGTCCAGTCCATCGGAAACATTTGTACATTACACGTCGTCTCCAGTCCATCGGAAACATTTGTACATTACACGTCGGCTCCAGTCCATCGGAAACATTTGTACATTACACGTCGTCTCCAGTCCATCGGAAACATTTGTACATTACACGTCGGCTCCAGTCCATCGGAAACATTTGTGCATTACACGTCGTCGAGTTCAACAGAAACAGTCATGGTGAATACATAGCATAGTTTATCGATTCGCTGGTTACGCGTAGCAAAGTTATGAAAAATCTCAAGTGTCCTAAAGTTAATTACACAAAAAGTTGAAGTACGCGAATTAATAATGTGTAGTAAATAAGTTATTATAACAGTTTCAGTTTGGCGAGTGTCAAGATTAATATGTGAAAGTGCATAATGTGTTACGACAATAAAAGTATAAAACAAATTCTTTTATCAGTGTTATCTTTGGATAAAAACTCCTTTCCGTTTACACACCTGTATAAGATAAGTGCTTGACCGAGAGATCATAGCTAGCCGGAGGACAGTGAACCAAAAAAATTAAATACAATAATAGGCGCTCAGTAAAAGATAACACGAAGTGACCGCGGCAAATTGTCTTTTATACGTGCGGCAGATAAACAGTAGCATTCTTTCAAACAAACACTAATACAATTGCAAATTGGCTACCCCAACGTGGAGCTTTCAAACTTAACAAAAAAAAAAAAAAAAACAGCCGCATAGTTCATTTTTTTTTACCATTACCTTAAAGTCCTGGTAACATTCAGTTGTTTCACGCGATTGTATGGGATTTTAAGGCCAGCGTATAACGTCCAGTTCTTAAATATTTGACTGTCGCTGCTCCCTTTGTATCTATAACAAAATGCGCAATGTAGCTATTTCTGCGAAGGCTTATTTGGATTAAAATGTAGTAAACAGAGAAATAAGCTTTAGCAAGAATAACTTGTATAAGCACTAATAAACAACAGAGGGTAGAGAAAGTAATGTGTATGTATCACAGATTTTAAACTTTGGATTCTATGGACATTTGGTAAAGTATTTAATTTTATTCCATGGTAAACGTTTAGTTTGATTAATAACCACATGTGGACGATCTGAATTATTGTATTGATTATTTTAAACTAGTTTAAGACACTTTAAAATATGCGAAGTGAATACAAATGTGCTCGTAACCTCTCAAGGAAGTGGTTGTTTATTTTATTTTAAAATGCAAGGCTTTTGTTGTTTAATAAAAACCTAGTTTCGCGTGGTGCTCAATTGTTTTAATTACACTCTTGAACCAAAAGTATGCGGAAGAAAGTGTGCTTCACTGCCTTATTTCACAGGCTAATTTCTAAGTGCACAAACTGCATGAAGAAAAAGCAAAGGATAGTACAACAGAAAACACACAAACACACACACTTTTAATGTACAACTAGGAAGTGGACGAGGTAACCATACATATACCTACATGTCTTTTAGTGGCGTTTAAACTCGTTCCTACTGCAGACGGCACCACAGGAGGTGGACGTTGATGATAGGAAATGAATGTTGGGAAAGGAAATATGGGAACGAAACGTTCCAGGTCTAAGCTTATGGCATCTCTCCTGCATTTGTCAGTTATGAGGACCAAGGAAAACTCGGAAAAAGCTTTAGTTAGGGAGGACGGTCCTCGCGGGATTTAAACAGCACACCTCCGTTGAAGTAGTTTATGTTATGGAAGGAGTTGTATTGTTATTTGCCCCACGTTTTGGGAGTCAATTTGAAGATTTGTTGCTTCAAGTATGGAAAGCCGATTTGAAGTAGGAGTTGTATTGTAGTTCAAATTTTGGGGAGCCGAACTTGAAGTAGTTGCAACCGCACGTATGGTAAAAAGTTTCCGGTAGCCTTCGCCCCAAAAACTGCACTTTTCGGTGGCCTTTGCCTCAAATGTTTAAAAAATATTAATCCTGTAATTTTGACCGTTCTTTAAACATTATATATTTATGTATGCCTCGGCTGCGTCAGTATTTATATTTTTTTAGAGAATGAATGTCTTAGCAGGGAGTGGTGCGACTGAAGAATGTAAGGCTTACACAGATTATAATTTTACTTCACTCCTTTTATTAATGCTTGACACGATTTAAATAACACTTCACTGATATATATATATAGACAGAGCTGTGAGATTTTTTTATTAATTACTTGCACTTTTTAACACGTAAACTATTTTTTTGTCTCACACAAAATACGTATTAAATTTCTCGAGAACGCATCTCGCGTCCGGTTAGGAACACTGTCTACAAGCAACTGCCTTCTGAATTTGTAAATTTTGCTTCATTTTGGTTTCTAATTGGCTAATCCTAGTCCAATAGAATACCTTCATTTAACTAAAGTTTTTTCTGGTTTTTGATTGGCTATTTTATAAACTGTCACAAAAATTACATTATTGCATCCAAGAATCACAAGTAGCTTTATTAAACTTTCAATTTCATTATTGCCTCAAGGTTACCTCATTGTTACCTCATTGTTAGCAACTTTTAACCTATTATTCTCTCAGCTCCTACATTATTAAATTACGTAATACATTCACATAACATTATTACACATGTATACAATAATATAAACATATACAATGACTGTAATATACTTTTTATATATTGTTACATACACATATTGCTTTAAGGCGGGCTGTTATTGAATTTATATATTATATAATAGACTGAAATCATTTAAGTGTTAAAAATACTGCCTCATCGTGCCTTAAGGACCTCTGCTACCCCTTGGCTACATATGTTTACAAATAGTTTTACCGCAGATTATGAAGATACTTAGTTGTATTTTCTTAAATGTACAGTCGACAGAATAACTAGAAAAATCTGATATGTTAAATTCACATGACTCTGTCTACCCTCTATCGTTTATTAGTGGGTATACAGATTATTCTTACGAAAGTTTATTTTTCTATTACTCCATTTTGAGATAAACCTTTGCATAAATAGCCACATTATACATTTTGCTATACATACAAAGGAGATGGCAATGTTTAAGAACTGGACGCTATGTACTGGCCTTAATATGTCACGCTCTTTGCATGTAATCGCGAGAAGCAACTGATTATCGAAAGGACTTTTAAAGAAAGACGTAGTATTCAACAATTTAAAGCATTAATAACGATATATAGGAAAGGGCTCATGACGCAAAAATAAACTTATTTGGAATAAAGTGTGTTTTAAAGAGATCTACACTTTATTGTGCAGTAGCGTTTTCGTCTGTCGCTTAACTTTTACTACTTATACAAGATTATACAAAATTCTTTCCGACTGAAGAGGACTTCACAGACTGTTCCCGAAAATTCCAAATTTTCATTTTATTTATCATGTAAATATTTTAATAGGTATAAAGTATTTTAATCAAAATCGTCAGAGCCATCTTTGAGAAATTCGAAAATTTCGTAAAATCTTCCATTTAAAAGGTAGTTCGGGGTAGGGAGTTTTTCCTGAAAATCCTCGTGTCGCATCTTTTAAAGATACTGAACTTAAATACCAGGTTTGGTATTTAATCAAGTTTTCTTTTCTAAATTATGCTGTTCACAGACACACGCGGACGTTTTTATAAAAATGCTTCTTTTTATTTCAAGCGTTCTCAAAACGTGTACTTCCGGTGAACTCTTGGCATCGAAGTTTTTGGTGGAATGCAATATTTGCTCTACTTACTACAGGTAAGTAGTGCAGTAAGTAAAAATAATATCACCTAAACATTCTTTGTTCATATTACTGATTAGTACATTTCTATTTACTATAGTTTCTATCGATTTCATTTTAAACATTTCCAGAAATAGTTGCATTACACATCTCGTTACAGATACAAAGAGAAAAATTAAACTCAGTTTTATTTATGGACGCTGTTTAACTGCTGTGGTCCTTAACGTCCTCTTCTATATTTGGCGTGAAAGACCGGGAATTTTTCTCAAAAGCCTCTTTATCAGGCTTGAGGTTCTTTCACTGTCGTAAATCTACGATACGGGACCACCGGCTTTACTTCCCTTCCGAAGGAAACCTGCTTAGGATTTTTACTCCCCCCTCCAAAAAAAAAAAAATCCATCGCTCTCCGTCGGGTTTGAGCCCGCGACCTCGGGAACTAGAAGTAATTGGTAAGAATTGAATGTACTTTTCATTTTAGACTTTTCATATCATTTATTCCGGTCTTTATAACACATAAAGAAACCGAAGAAAAGAGCAATGTTTTCCTCACAGCCACAAATCCATTTGTTCTTTTGGTAAACTTCCGGATTGGACTTACGACATGGATGTTTGTTTGCTGCTGCAGATTTAGATTTGGGAGTGGCCTACCCAATGCTTTCATCTGAATTCTTTTTCCTGAGAGTTCTGTTGCTAAATGGATCATAATAATTCACTTGCTTTGTTCATGTTTGTAACTTTCACAGACAACTGAATATTTACTTAAGGAAAACACTTTATACTATTTTAGACCTGACTTCACTGTTAACTATACAATCTTTGGATTGAGCTGTTATTACACGAATATAGAAATACTTGACAATTGCTTTGAAACTGGAGCGTCATTTCAGTTTCTGCTTGGGGGTGCGCAAGATTGCCTGAAGCAGTTGTCCGAATTTTCATGTGGATTTTAAGGACACATTTAACTTAAGGAAAAATCATTTTTTAACTCTTAAATGTGAAATATTGTGGCGTGTATGTGTGTGTATTGTCACGCCACACACATTATTGCGTCATTGGCGAAAGTATTGTTGGGGTAATTCTTTCGGCTGGGGTTTTGAAGTTCGTCTGGCGTGAGAACTCGCCACCGTCTAGCTGGTGATCCTAGTTAGCGGTGGAGAGGGGAGAGGTGAGCGTTACTTCTTTGTGTTGTGTGTTAGCGTCACTTCTGGTCGAGTGTTGGGTCTGAAAGGTCGTATGTGAATCGTGTGAATGTAGTCTCGTGTGTGTAGCATCTCCCTTCAATTTCTTCCTTTTTATCTTTTGTGTGTGATATAGGGGCGCCGTGCTTATACTGAATAAGCCACACGTAATGTGATTAATGTGAAATTCTGTGTATTTTGTTATAACTATCCCACGCCTACTCTGGAATGTGTAGTATAAGATTCTGATCCTCTTGCTACCTCTGCAGCTGTGCCTCCCAATGTTTATGCTGGGGTAACTAAAATTTAATATCTAGCTGCAAACCTTTTGACCTCATCCCAGTATAGAGCAATATTTGTATTAAAAGTACAGTTCTAGTAATTTTTCTTTTGGTAGAGCAATAATAACCAGTAAGCTAATTATTTCTCATGACTTGGGGGAGGGGCAATTGACCCCCTATGCCCTGAAATGACGCCCCTGTTTTGAAAACAGGTGCTCAACACATGGTGAAAACGTTAGTTTTTTGTTCTGTGTTGGATAAGATTCCACGTACTCAGTTATAACAAATAACCCTGTTGCTGCTGCTATGAAATATACACATATTGAAATAATGTACTTAAGTTTCAAAACCTAACGACATAATTATATTTAGAACCATACAGTTTTATTTATAAGAACATTTTGGTGTATTATTTCTGCATTCGATTTACTTAAACGCTAATCTGCGCTTCCTCCATTAGCATTAACTTGCAGCACAATGGTAGCACTGCATTAAAGGAAGATAGAGCGCGGAATGTGTATTCCAGCATTGTCAGGAGGATCTGTGTTTTACTGCACTCTAGCGAGTAGAACATAAGCTCTGCGCCAGAGCAATCTTGGCACTACCTCTCTCGTAAGAAACGTGTAGAAAGGTGCATCCTAGTCTTAAACACTATGCTTATGAGAATAGACGGTGCCACTTTAGAATTGGCTCCAAACTTCAGCAAACTACGGCTGAGCGCGCACCCTTAACAAACCTGCTCATACGACACATTCTTAAATAGAGTAAAGTTCAAAGTTTTAAGTCTCACCTATTAGTTCCATTCAGTGCCTACAGCGGCACTGTGTTTGTTTACGAGAAAATGGCGACGTCACAGGAAGAGTTTTGTGTGCTGCATTATGCAAAGAATGAATCCATTGTTTCATTGCAGCGTGCATTTCATTGTAAGTTCAACAACGAGCCGCCGAACCAATTTACAATGGATACAAGAAATTCGTAGAAGATGGTTGCGTATGCAAACGGAAAAGCACTGGTCATCCTCGCATAACAAATGGGCTCATTTTGAACACATAAAATAAAATTTTGAACTTTTCTCTATTCAGTGATGTATATGTGTCGCCATCTATTGTCGTTCATTAGAAATAAATATTTAAAGTCTGTTCCTTCTTTTTGAATCACCCTGTATACTTTTCCTATATACTTATCTTTCTTTCTTTTTGACACAAGCAGTGGCGTGGCACTACCCCAGAATCCGCCCCTGGTAAATATTAAGTAAATTGTGCATTATTTCTTGGTTCACTCTCTAAATACTATTACATGTACATTTGTTTTAAAGTCCCCAGGAATGCTGACTCGAAACATCAATGTTGTATAAAATAGGTAAGGTATATGTAGATAATTTAGAGGTAATTTACAACACACATTATTTGTTAGTTTAAATTGATATTTTCTGAACCTGGGGAAAGCTTTCTTACGTATTTCTTAATCAACGCAGAAAGCCACCGTTAGATGGTTGCTGTAAGACAATTATTCTACTCTGGATGGCCTTCTGAAACTGACTAAAAATGCATCCAGCAGCAGATGATATGAATGAACATTGTTGCGAAAAAACATAGCTTATTTTCAAAATAAGAGGTCAACATTTGGCGTCCTTCAACTTGGCCTATGACATTGATTTTATGTATTTTCTGAAACAAAAGCATTGATAGAGAATTGATATAATTTCTTACGTGCGTCAACTGCTGGTTGATAGCGATCACGTTATGCGAAATTTAGGGGTCAAAGAAAGAGATTATCACGTTGATATCTAAAGCAAAACACTAAATACAGTTATATTGTCAATATGAGATACACTTTTGACTCTCCACAACAACGCCATTCATGTTTTTGGCAAAGGGGTCTAAGCTAAAATCTTAGGAGGATGAAATGACCTTGATTTGTTGGAAGAATGGGTGCTACGGTTGTATATCATTGTAGGGCTCACCATTTTCGATATTTACAAAATTCCCCTGGTGCTTAGAGAAAATCAATATATTCTTAAGACAATCCCCCGACAGCTAGGCAAACAAGCTGGTCTGTTACATTCCCATGATTTTTATATCCTTACCGTTTATTTTTATATATCTTCCACAAATGTTTCTATTTCACGAGATAAACGTTTGTATAAATGTTTTCATTACACTTTAACTACATTGGTCTTATCGGCGGCCTCTCCTTTAGAACTTATTGCCTATTGGTAAAGGTGTTAACTCGTGTTTCTTGCACTTTTAGTTTTTAATCATTGGGTCACACACACATTCATACTTCCAAACTCTGGGGAGGATAGGGAATAATCTTGGCTAGAGAAAAAATTCCAGTCTACCGGCCGAATCGAACCCGGGACCCCTTGCACAGCAGGCAGATGCTCTACCGATTAAGCTACGGGGCCGGATCACCCGGTATGAAGGGGATACAGGAGGCTGAAACGATAGTCAAATGTTAAGAAAGTGGGTCGTTGTATGTTGGCTTTGAAATTTCCTTCTTTGCATGACATTACGAGAAACAAATAAATGGTGACTTAGTACTTCATAAATGAATACATTTTTGGAAAATTCAAACAAATAACCACAAATATCTCGAAAATGGATAATGTTACAAAAATTGACATAAACTGAGATCTTTCGTATAATAAGTGTTTGTCTTTTATGGTTTACCAACTATATTAAATTACATAACATTATTGAGAGTGAGGAATGCTTCATAGGGTATTCCCAAAAATGAATAAATAAATAAAAATTATATACATTTTGGTCATGTAAATGTTTTAAGCATATGGCATTTTAATCAAAATCGTTACAACGTTTAAAAAAATTAAATATTATAAAGTGTTTGGCATATAAAGGGTGGTTTGGAAGGGATTTGTTTTTCGTTTTTTAAATCTTCGTGTTGCATCTTTTGAATTTTTTACATTAAATACCAAGTTTGGTATTTTTTTGTTGGACATTTGTTTTGAATTGTTGTTCGCAAAAAATAAAATACTTCCGGTATTTTATTCCCTTCCGGTGAAGTCCCGATATCGAATTTTTCGATCGATTACAATACTTCCTCTGCGGTAAAGTGTGAGGCTCGCATTAGGAAGGTCCCGGGTTCGACTCCCGTGGGGACCATGTTTTTTCTTTTGCTTTCCCGTGTCGGTAGGCGAATGTTGGGGTGGTTCCCCTTCTACACGAATTTCCTATCCAGCATTACCTTTCATCTGTTTCAGGGTTGGTGTGTTGCGGCAGGACGGTGGAAATTGTGCTCTGGAAAGATTTCTCCCAGGCGCTTGGGGGACTGCTGGGTTCCTTCCTGGGAGCTGTCTCGATTGCCACGGGGGGCTTAGGCAGACCTGGCCGGCGTTAGGATTGGCGTCATGTTGGAATCGTTAGGGACCCCGTCCTTGCTACCGCACATTGTCGTCGAGATCTGGTCACCCTTAGGGCCTCCTCTTCATCTCTTCCTTCTAAGGATCACGTTGGAAGCACAAAGGGCCCAGTGTAGCCTACGTGCGGTGCTATGCTCCAATTACTGGAGGCCCCTCCGCCTGACTACTAACTCTATCTACTACAGTTAGGTGGTAGAGAAAGAAAAGCCTCCTTTGTATACAGACCCTTGAGATATAATTGTTTGGAGAGATGTACTATGTGTGATGAATTGGGTAGTACATTTCATTGGCTAACAGAATGTGATAAGGTTAAAAGGTGGAGAGAGGTTATATGGAATAAAAAATGGGACAAGCTAACTAAAGAAGCAATAGCATTAAGAATGTTGTGAAGCACAAAAGCAGAAACAATTAAAATGATGGGGACATTTTTAGGCAACACAAGGGATAAGTGGATAAGGAGTTTAAGAAAGGTACAGCAGAATGGGCACAGTTTGAAAAGTGGCGAGATGGTATAGTAGCTTTATCCCATATATACAGCCTAGGGGCTAAATATGGGAGAGCTAGAGAACCGAAGCACTAGATTTAAGCTTTAGATGTAAGTTTTATTTGTATTATTGTAATAAGGATGAAAATATATATTAAATTACATTACAGACCCTTGACATTCCAAGTTGCAATATTTAATGTATCAGCTATCCGTAATCGTTTCACCTTATTCTTGCTGTAGTTGTGTCTATTAAATCCGTCCGGTTTACTTTTATTTTGAGGCTTATGAGTAAATTTTGTTTTTACATGGACGGGATACCTATCCAGACGCAAAACCCCCAACCTGGAGGATCGGGGAGATTTCTTAGGGCATCCTACCCTTAGAGTATTACTTTCACCCAGTTCACGAGTTTCCACTACCCGGGTTTATTATGGAGTGTCCTTCTCCTGATGTGCCCCTTCCGCCATATTCATAAGGACTCCTTCTCCGTTGTATATGCCGTTGAGGTCTTCACCCGTAACCCTGGGCAAGGGGGCCCTAACCAGGTACTACCCTCTGGGCCAGAGGATCCCATTATATTTGTAATACAAGATAAACTTATAGAAAACAGGAGAAATTGGGAAGAACATCTGTACAGAATGGATAATTCAAGGATCCCAAAAAGGATACTCAACTATAGACCAATAGGAAGACCTAGATTAAGATGGATAGAGGCCGGAACCGACCGATTGGCCTAATCTCTGTCAAGAAGAAGAAGAAAGAAAAGCAGTGCATGTGTCCGCTTAAGTATCTAAGGTAGAGGAAGTGTGTATTCAATCAAAAATGTTTATATTGATATTCCACCGGAAATACTTCTTTTGAACTGTCCTGAAACCAAACAAAAATAATGACAATAAGTTTTATAAAAAAGTCCATACATGTGCACCGTTTATTTTTGGTAAGAATGTAATTAAAATTTCAAGTTCTAAAGTTACGAGTTATTCACTAGTCACACTTTAATTAGATTTTATCATAATTTCTACTTAAGTCACCAATACGGGTAATGGTTGTTAATGCACGGGCTCGTGAGGGGAGACCTGCGGTTCAAATCCCGAGAGAACCGTACTTCGTGACGAGGCTTTTTTCGGGAATTGCTCATTCCTCATATCTGGTAAATGCCGGGGAGGTACCCTAAGGCTTGAAACGTTCCTTTTCCAATCATTTCATTTCATATATCACCTGTGGTGCCGTTTGAAGCAAGACAATGTTAAACACTATTAAAAAATCATCTATCTAAGTCCAAAGGCATCTACAGCAATCTATAGACTTATTAATCTCCATTACTGCAAGAAATTGCCATTATCTCCCAGACTACTGATACAGAATGATAAATTTCCTGCATTTCTCAACGAAATGTAAAACCGTCTTTGTTAATGACTGATAATGGCGATTGCGACGTTTGTTTGTCTTAGGGGACATCGTTCTGGATGTCTGTCTGCCCTTTTCCTGTCATAGACAGACACAAACCCCTTGAGAAACTGTGCCGAGAAATACGTCACTGTACAAGCAAGAACATGCTCTGACCACCTGCTCGTCTAAACAATATGCAAAGTGGCAAGCAAATGAGTCACTTTGTATTTACATAGTCTTCTTTATTTCCTTGTAGATGTACATTTAATGTTGACTCATACAGGCGACAAACTAGGGATCTGAAACAAAAGACAAATGAAATACATTTGGGATGATTCAGACAGTTCAAATAAGTCAATTAAGACTTTCTCTTAAAGCCTTACTCCAAAAGTAAATTTAACGATATTACTTATTTGCTCACGGCTTGAAGTGTTTCAAATCTTATCACCGTTACCATATGGTTTATACATACAGTAGTAGACCCCCGAAGATCCGTGTTGTAGTGGGAAAACGTTGGTCCTCTTGGTTGATGCCATCTGCTGCAGTGTTTTGGTCTCGGCTACCTCTGCTCAGCGGCTGATGATTTCTCCATTCCTAATAACCTATCTAACTAATTTCACCGATCTCAAGTTTTCTTAAGTGAGGCAAATTAAAATACACTGCATTCCCCTTAAAATATGATTTATTATCAATAAAATACTTATAGGCGGCTAGCTTTTCCCATCTTTAACAATTCCCACCATAATAGTAAATTAGGAGCCTAATCTAACTGCACACCTTCCCCACCCATACGCACACACGTGCACCTGTCGTCCAGAGAGTATAACTGAGTGTCGACGAGATTATATCAGAGAGTGAAAATCTGGGGATTTTATCGTTGGATCCCACACGCCATAACCAATGAGCAGAAACAGGTACGCGTGCAATGGTGCCACGAAATGATATAAATATTTGATGGGGTAAAATCCAAAAACATATTTAACATCGTAACAGGTGACGAAAGTTATATATACCAGTATGTATATATGCAGAAGCTAAGTAACAATCACCGGTCTGAATCTTCCCAAGAGAGGATCCCCCAACAAAGGCGATCAAGAACTGTTGGTAAGAAGATGATCTGCTCGTTCTTCTCAGCTAATGGCCATATCGTGACAATTCCGTTTGAGGGATAAAAGACTGTCTCTGATGGTGCGCCACAAAATGTCTGCCACAAGTCTTCAATGAACTGAGAGCAAAGCGTCTAAGACTGGTCTGCGTGGAATTTTGTTGCACGTCTCTGTTCCACTGTAGAACTTCGTGGTGTAGTGGTTACCATGCTAACATCTAGTTCCAGAGGTTGCGGGTTCAAACCCGGCTTCCTTCGAAAGCGAAGTAAAGCCGATGGATCAGTGTCGTAGATTTACGGCCCGTAAAAAACCTCCACCTGATAAATAGGCCACTGAGTAAAATTACCGGTCTTTCACGCCCAATATGGAATGGGACGCTAAGGACCACAGCAGTTAAAGGGCGTCCATAAATAAAACTCAATTGGCTCCCTACAGTCCAGATCTGGCCTCGTGCAGCTTTACTCTATTCCCCAAAATGAAAGAAAATGTTCGAGGTCTACTCTTTTAATCAACTAGCTGCTGTAGCTGCTTACAAAGAATGTATTTGCACTCTCTCCAAAGAAGAATGGCGTTCGGCATTCGAAAACTGGTTTGAAAGGATAAGACTTTGCATAGAATGCAGTGGAGAATACTTTTAAAAGAAGCAGTGATCAGATCTAAGTTTTAAAAATTTGATTGCATTCATGCTCAAAGCTTTGAATGACCTCGTACAAGGGGAATACAAGATGCTTAAACGATATTAAAATCTTTAAAAAGCCGATTGCCATGTGATTGCTTTGAATTTCACTC
Source organism: Deroplatys truncata (assembly GCA_030765065.1). Lineage (NCBI taxonomy): Eukaryota > Metazoa > Arthropoda > Insecta > Mantodea > Mantidae > Deroplatys > Deroplatys truncata. The sequence goes on from CM060984.1 coordinate 152,370,567, forward strand.
TTAGTATGACCACGAGAGAGAGAGAGAGAGAGAGAGAGAGAGAGAGAGAGAGAGAACTTTGCGTTTTCGAATTATGCGGTTCCTCACACTCACGTACACTCATACCTTTTTCAAAAAATGTTATATTCAGGGGACCTCAGTTTGCAGTGAAATCTCGGTATCCAATATTTGAGTGGAACGCAATACTTGCTCTACTAATAGGTAAGTGATAAAGAAGGTAAAAATATAAGTAACCCTCAGTTTATCTGTCTATAATAATGGAAGAAGGAAGATGTGAAATGCGTCTATGTAAACATAACGTAAAGGTAAAGGCACGTATCACGGAGGGGGCCCCGGAACCGGGGCAGAGCACCGCACGCAGGGCAGTGGGCCCATTGTGCTTCCACGTGATCCCTAGGAGGGAGAGACCCGAAAAGGGACCAGATCCGGATGCGACGGTCGCAAGCATGGACGGCGTCCTTAACGTTTCCAGATAGAACGCATTCGACGGCCCACAAGCCAGCAACCTCCAGGGTCCCCCGGAGCGAAGCCCCACGTGAGGAGGGATCTAACTGAGCGGTACCGTAGCGGTGTCAGGGAGAAAACCTCTACAAAGCGCAAGCCACGCCCAGCCGCAATCCGCCGAACACCGTGGCTAGTCCTACAACCCTGGAAGAGATGATGGATACAGGAAAATAAGAGGAAGGAGAGTCTTGTAGAAGATGAACTACCCCAGCATTCGCCTGGCGATCCAGGGAAACCACAAAAAACCATGGACCAGAATGGGCGGTCACCGGGGATCGATCCCGGGACCTCCCGAATGCGTGCCACAGACGAAACTGCCTGAGCCATCCCGCTCTTTGAATATAGCGTACTCTCCATTTATTACACATCCTTCCATGTTTCTTTTTTTTTTTAATGTTTTGCGCTTCTTGTCATTCATTAAAACCAAAAGGAATGTTGATCTAGAATTTTCTCCTTTGATCAGATAATTACGTCATAGGAACTATGGGATATTCTTGCGTCATTCCTTTATTCGCGGTGACCTCTTGTTGATTCATTTTCACGCATATGTGGATATCAACGGCGTAGGATTTCCCAAGTGTGTGCAACTGTAGCTGCTATTCATATTGCTACACTCTTACCAACAGTTCGTCAGTATGGAACGTCAATTCTTGGGCTAGAATAATATCACTTTATTTGCGTAAAAAAGGTTTTCGGTCCTTACTTTGTGACTTTGTCTTCTCCTTTATTTCAAATACTTCCAGGTGGCCGAAAACATGAAAGACGAAAGATATGAGAACCAATATTTGAGATATAGGACTAACAAATGAATGCTCCAACAGCAAGTATCAACAGCAAGTATTTAGGCGTGTAATTTGAAATTTAAGAGAAATGACGACTGGGCTTGAAACCTTTCTTCCTATCCAGATAGACGTGTGTTTGTTTAAATTAAATTAAAATTAAGTGTATAGTTATTCAGTTTGTATGTTATAACAACTAGAACCCGGATGTCAAATTTTTTACTGGATGGTAATACATCAAAATGTCACGTATATATATATATATATATATATATATATATATATATATATATATATATATATATGTATTTGAAGGTGCATGGAAGTTATAGCACCAGTTTTTATTTTGCCTTTTTAAGGTCTAGTTGTCTATTTGAATTATAAATGCTAAATTTTGCCGTTTTAAAATCAACTTAAACTTTTTCAATTTATTTTAAATTGTTCTATTAGGTACATTCAAGGAACTGTAGATGGACACCACTTGGACCTCCTTTACCTGGAATGTGACCATCTTTTGTAGTGTAATGTTTGCTTTTTGCTAAGAGTTCAGCATTTCTTTCTGAAAATGGATTCTCCAATACAAGGATGTATTGTAGAGGAAACATTTTGACGAATAGTGATGGTCAGTTACCATCGTGTGAAAACGAGACACCTCATTTATTTGTAATGCCTTAATTAAATCAACCAGTAGGAGTAGGAGGGTGATTTACCATCTCGACCTACAGGATGTTTTCTACCTAAACTCCTGACGGGGTTCCCCGGGAGGGAGGGGTGAGGTGTGAGGAGACAGGACAGAGGTCAGGGTCCCTACCTTTTATAAATTGAAACTGCCCGAATGGCAGCTGATGCAACCGGCTCCCCTCCGCCCTGCAGGCTTGGATATCCCACTAGGGGGCCCGGGACTCGGAGATTGACCGCATTTTTGGGGACAAAGGAATACAAAGAGCATCCTTTTCCCCTGCGATGCAATGCTGATACTCCCGAAAACATTTTGAACCCTGAAACAGACCAAGCAGATTGATAATGTATGTAGTTACCACCTTTTCTCATAGACTCCAATATCTGCTGTTGATTCTGCTGCCGGCTGCTCCAGTGGTAGAATTATACTAGTCCCGGGCATCCTTTCCCCAATCGGCTTCAAAGTGAACGGAAAGCTTTGAAGCCTGACCATAAACCCATCAGTAAACGATTAGTAGGGTCTTCCCATCCCTTAAACACAACACGTGGTCCTTTCTCCAGCAAAGCGTTGTTGCCGGTTTTAGCAGCTGTGACTGTTCGCTCGTGCTTTTCTTCCATGTTCAGCTAAGCTTCTATATTACTTCTTCAGAGAAGTTATATAGTGTTTTACTTAGTGCAGTTTTGTAAGTTTAGCAGTGTTTAATAGTTATTAGCGTTTAATAGTTTAATTAAGATGTGGAGACCTTGGGAAACGAACCAAGTTGATGCCCCTCCGGTCGCACCAGCAAGTGACCCTCTGCCGAATATCAGTAATGCCAAGACCACGAAGAAAAGGGCTACAAAAACTGAATAAGCAAAGCCAGATTTTTATGTGTAATGTTCAAGAACATGTAGAAAAGAACCTTTTATGTGGAAAAATGTTTGTTATTGTTTTGAATTTCTCAAAAACAGCTTAACGATTTTTAGTAAAATACCGCAAGTTTAAGATATTTGCAGGAAAAATAAAATTTGTATCATGAATTTTATATTCTGGGAATAACTTGTAAAATTTTCCTCGTTCTCAACTTGTTGTATTACTGGTAAATTCTAAGAGAGAGACAAAATCTTACTCTGCGTAAAATGCAATCTCGGTAAAGGACAAATTTTAGGTCAAATTGTGTTAACCATTTCCGAGAAATTTTTTGTTGTTGGTTTGAATTTTGAAATACAAGTTGGAAGTCTCTGTTTGTATTTTCCTCGTGGTCATGCTAAGAGCATGGAATTTCAAAGTCATCATATAGTCATCTGTATTTTAAAAATCTGACTATCGCTTTAGCCTATGTATCCTTATATTTACAACGATATGTGCAATGAAATTTTATCTTATTATTTAAGAAGTAGATAGAATAAGCTTTTGTGAAAGTAGTTTGTAGAAGAGTGAGTAGAGATAATCTTGTGAATATAATACATAAGATTTTTTTTTTATTTTCTTTCTTTTGCCTTCGTATTTTTACTTATCCTGCATTTTATAATAAAGCTATTCATTTAAGTAAACAGAAGATGTCATGCTTATAAATCTTACACCTTAAACAATACACAACTTCTTGTATTAGCTTTATATTAATAAAACATTGTTATGATACAAGTGATAAAAAACTTTTTACCATAGCTCCGCGCACAGCATAATCAAAAATGATGCTTTGATTTGGGAGTAAGAGTTCCTTTCAAAATAAATTAATATTTATGTATTTTAATTATTTAATGATAGTCCAACAATGTATAGTTTATTCGGAACATGTTTCTAAGTTTCTCTCGGATATGTTAACATGCATTTCTATTCTTGTAGCGCAGTATATTAGTTCAGATCATTCATTAGTTCAGTTATATTTTAAAGCGTTTGCAACTTAAATGTAATTACTATGCGATTCATAGTTATTTGCATAGTTATTTTGTGTGTAAAGCAAGCAGACAAACTGCATGATTGTATTCTGTACATTTGGCAACAACGCGCATATGCACATGGATGTCACTAAGATTTTATGGTGCTTGCGGTTAGGGAGGGTAGGGAACAAGTGTTTGGCTACTGCACAAAGGTCGCCGCTTGGGGATCCGAAGGCTGCGATGACCATATGAATACTTTCCCTCAGGGTATGAGTGTTTTTTTTATTTATGGACCCTCTTTAACTACTATGGTCCTTAGCGTCCCATTCTATAGTGGGCGTGAAAGTTCGGTAATTTTGCTCAGAGGCCTCTTTATCAGGTTTGAGGTTCTTTTACGTGCCGTAATTCTACGACCATCGGCTTTACTTCCCTTCCGAAGGAAGCCACACTAAGGATTTTTACGCCCGAAAAAATCCATCGCCCTCCGCCGGGCTTGAACCCGCGACCTTGGGAACTAGAGGCTAGCACGGTACCACTAGTCCACGGAGGACGACCCTCAGGGTATGCGTGGGCGTGTTGTTCAAGGGTAACGCCAGCTTAAATTGACTGAGAAGTTTAATGTGATCTAATATTGGAGTTACTGAAATGAGTTATCGATCGTTTGACAATAAAGAATGAAAATGATTATGAATCGTAGCACTTGAAATTGTAACAACTGAATTACTATACCTGCTAACTTTTGTAGTATCAAAGTTACGGTTGGAAATAACTGTTTCCGCAACAACAAAAACTAGAAACGTAACTTGCGTGAGTTGTTAAATTGCTTACCGGCGGGACCTCTTGCAATAGCCGTGAAATCTTACTCATACAAGCGTATCACTAAGCGCTTACAATATCACATGAGCAGGGTACCAGAGACAGTCAGAGTAATGTATGCGCAACTTAGTGCACGAAAGTGTGCACGAACGACTGTAAGTAACAGTACCGGTACCAAAAGTAACTCTCTGAACTAAAATTGCACGCCTTTATTACTTTTAACCCCGCCTACATATTAATCCCCCCTTCCAACTTTACATCTTTCATGTACTTAACCCTCCTCGTGCACGTCTCTTACTTTGTTAGTAACTGAGCCTTTCACTTTCCTCAGACTTTCTTTTGCCTCCCTAATTTTCAGAATTGGCCTGCGTGACGGCAAACGTACTAAGCTTATAACCTAACTGAATTCCCAAAATCTTTAAGCTAATGCGTCGCTACTTCGGTTGACACTAATGACTTTCGCTAACCTGACTTCCTAATTACTTTCGTCTTTCCGGACAAACATTTCAACCCAAACTTGTTACATTATACATTGATTTAATATACGGAAATTATTTATTGCAATTATTTCCCTATCTTATTATTATTCCTTTATTTAATTATATTTTCCCGTCAATAATTACGGTATCAAGAAGAAAGGTGAAGTAAAATGAGAATGGAGGTGAAATGGAGGGGCAGTAAAACCGGGGGATGTACTGATCCTTCCCAACTTTTGCCTAGTGACCCGGGAAATCCCCGAAAAAACTCATGGGTCAGGAAGATCGGCCGCGGGAATCGAACCCACGACCTCCCGAATGCGGCTCACAGACGTTACCGCCTGAGTCATCCCATTCGGTCAATCAACCGTTGAAAAACTAATTTCGCAATTATGTTGGTGCATTTGGTATTCGTATGTTTCAACTGATGGAACAGTTTTATTATGTAAGATTTGTGAAAAAAGCATTTAATCAGGAAAAAGTATTTCATCAATAAAAAAATATGTTAATAACAAATCAGAAATCTGCTCTTGCTTCAAAGAGTGGTGAACACCTCCTGCCAAAAAAGGTAAGGCTGCTTCCAACAGCCATTGTCACAGTTTTCATTGGATTTGTGTAAATCATTATAGGGAACGCAAGCTATTGAAATTCGCCAAATGCCAACGTGACATATTTCCCCAATATAGTGCTCCCTGGTTAATTTTAGTGACATACTGTTTGTTCAGTTGCATCAATACTAGCAACTGCTCCTAATATATACGCATGGTAACGATATGGCCGTAGTGGGCCGTAGTTGGTGACAATCCTTGGTTGGTTAGAGGTCGTTGTGTTCCACATGTGCGTTTCTTTGGAATTATTTAAGTGCTTACATATGTGTCCACAATTTTTAATTGTTTTTAAAACACAATTTCCCCTTTAAATACGATACAATGCGATGAGATATTTAGCGCTGGGAAATTGAAGTGATTTAATCAGCTTATTTGTTTCAAAACAAGACCTGATTTACTGACCGACATTAAACTAGTCATTCCCATTGTAAGGTTGTCAGTACTTCAGTTTAGTGTAAAGTTGGCCACTTTGAGTTCTTGGGAAGTGTCATTAAATCGTTTCCCCTGTAACAGCCGGCAGAATCTAACACAGAAAAATTAGCAATACCGTGTGGTAATGTACAACAATAAAAATTTATATTTTTTATGATTTTAAACCGAATATTGGTTATTAAATTCATAAATGCCTTTTAAAATATATAATGCCTTTTGCAAATGCACCGTGTTTTTTTTAAACGTTCTATGGCCTTTTTTGTCTGTCTATTTTGAAAGTTAGATGTGCCCAAATATCCTTGATCTAGTTATAACACTATATGTATGTTCTGTAGGTTACTTCTTAAGTTAAAAGACTCACAATTTGATTGTAACGCATGTTGCGGCACTAGAAGCACTAGCAAGCAGTCCTGTCTATTTAAAATATGAATATATTATTTCATGAAATTTATAGTTTGTATTTCTTTTATTTCAAATCGTCTGGAAGCTTACAATAAAGTAAAAGCAATTTATGATATGAACTTATTGCAGCAGTTAGGCAACAAGAAGAGAAACTGCGTAAATAAACGCTGTAACTTGCCATGGCCTACCCCATTGGGAAACTTATTTACTGTTTACAACCACATTTCATTAGCGAATCAGGGAAATACCAAAGGTGCTTATCTCCTTCAAAGAAAAGCGGTTGGTGGTTTCTGCAAAAAGTCTACACATACGTGATCAGTGTGATAAGCATAGCAGGAGAGAATTTTATATCTTCGAAGATAAAAGAAAGACGTGTAGTGGTCCAGTTCAGAGCTATTTTGCAAGCCCTTCTCAAGCAACATAGAGATGGATTATTATATGAAGGAAGTAGAGCGAGAGAGGGAGGGAGAGGCAGAAAAAAATTATCCTAACTAAATGGGCGCTGGAAGATTAAAAACGTTACAGTGCATTTCTGAGATTATTTAATATAGTTTATATATTAAAAAAGAAATTGTTGTTTTCTTTACATTAAGTTATATGTCATCAAGTCTGAGAATAGAGCACGCTTTGTTTTTTTTTCTTCTTCTATTTATTCTCACTAGAAAAAGATGGGAGGTATGCATGACAGTTTACGATGAAAAATATATAGTATATTGACAAAAATTGGTTTACAGATTTGTGACTAACATTACACAAGCAATTTGACTCAGCATTTTGGCTGAATTTCGTTTTGGATTATATCCATCAACAGACTTGACTTTTTGGTAAGAATTCGATGTTCCTAGTGGCACACTAAATGGTGAAGCCACGAAAAGCGCATGGGCCAGTGTGGGCGGTCGCTGGGAATCGAACCTGGGACTTCCCGAATGCGAGCCACAGACCAATCCCGCTCGGTAAAGCCTGCATTACTCCACCTGTTGATGTCGTTTACTTCATTGCAATATTTTGTGTGATTTATGTATTATAGACTCTGCTTAAAAAGTTCCGAATTATTATTCGGGATGGTTTTGGATCGAGCTTGTTACATAAAAATTTAAATTTTCAAAAGTACTAAATAAATTTAAAAATGTAAAAGGTAGATCAACGTACATTTATATACATTGTGAACCACTGCAGTGTAAATCGTGTTTCTCTTAAATGAATATGTAGTAATAAGCAGCTTATGACGGAAAAATAATCCTCAAATTTAAATTTAAAATCTAATGCAAGATTTTTTCTACCCATTGTAACCTCACATAAGCGCATGTGTATTAAACCATTTACACAAAAAGGTTATTCTTCCGTACAGCTTACTTTATTCATGATACATTTCCGACTAGAGATAATCTCACATTAAGCAATATACACTTAGTTGCGTGCGGAAGATTACGAGGGCTGTCCCAGAAGTACCCGACCTAACAAAGAAAACAACAATTTTGGGAAAAAACATCTTTATTTCTCTACATAGTCTCCTTCCAGCTCGATACACTTTTCCCAGTCATGTTCAATCGCTTCGATACCCTGCTTATAGTGAGAACCGTCGAGTTCTGCAAAATAGCCATCAACTGCGAAATCCACCTCTTCATTGTTGCCAAATCTTTTACCGCCAAGCCATTTCTTCAACTTTGGAAACAGAAAATAATCAGAAGGGGGCTAAATCTGGCGAATAGGGTGCACGAGGAAGCAATTCGAACTTTAACTCATTGATTTTGGCATGCCATGTGTGAACTGGTGCATTGTCTTGATGAAACAAAACTTTCTTTTTCGCTAAATGCGGCCGTTTTTGCTTGATTTCATCATTTAAACGCTGGAATAAGTTCGCATAATACTCACCATTGATTGCTTTACCTTTTTGAATGTAATCAATGAAAATTATCTCACGCGCATCCCAAAAAACTAACGCCATGGCCTTGCCTGCAGATGGAACTGTCTTTGCCCTTTTTTGGAGCCGATTCTCCCCTTCTAATGCACTGTTTTGACTGTTTCCTCGATTCAGATGCGAAGTGATGGACCCATGTTTCATCCATGGCTATGAATCGACGCAAAAACTCGGCTTTATTGCAGCGAAACATCGCCAAACACTCGAATGAAACATCCTCACGACGCTGTTTTTGTTCCATTGTGAGTAAACGCGGCACCCATCTTGCCGAAAGCTTTCTCATGTCTAAATTCTATGGTAGAACGTTCCACCCTTATAAAGCTTAAGTTTGAAGTTTGACGACGTAATGTTGTTTATTAATTGTTTGACAACCATTCATAGTGAACACTCTCAGCGAATTTGTAAACATGGATAAAACTGGCCATCGTTATGTGAGCCAATATTTTCATTTGAAAGGTCTTAATCCAACTAATATTAAAGCTGAGCTAGATTCTACTCTGGAGGAGTCCGTCACTTCGTTTACAACAGTAAAATATTGGGTGGCAGAGTTTAAGCGAGGCCGTACGAGCTGCCAAGACGAACATAGCAGTGGTCGACCAAATGAGGTGACCATGCCAGAAATTGTGAAGAAAATCCACAAAATTATATTGGATGACCGTCGACTGAAAGTGCGCGAGCTAGCAGACATGATAGGCATTTAAAAAAGTGCTGTACATCGCATACTAACTGAAAATTTAGACATGAGAAAGCTGTACGTTAGATGGGTGCCGCGTTTACTCACAATGAAACAAAAACAGTGTCGTGAGCATGTTTCAGTCAGCGTGTTTTGCGATATTTCGCTGCAATAAAGCAGAGCTTATGCGTCGATTCATAGCAATGGATGAAACATGGGTCCATCACTTCACACCTGAGTCAAGGAGCAGTCAAAACAGTGGATTGAAAGGGGAGAATCGGCTCCAAAGAAAGCGAAGATACAGTTCCATCTGCAGGCAAGGTCATGGTGTCAGTTTTTTGGGATGCGCGGGGATAATTTTCATTGATTATCCTCAAAAAGGAAAAGCAATCAATGGCGTGTGTTATGCAAACTTATTGCAGCGTTTGAATGAGAAATCAAGCAAAAACGGCCGCATTTAGCGAAAAAGAAGGTTCTGTTTCTTCAAGACAATCCACCAGTTCACACATCCATTATCGCCCTGGCCAAAATAAATGAGTTAAAGTTCGAATTGCTTCCTCATGCACCCTATTCACCAGACTTAGCCTCCTCTGATTATTTTCTGTTTCCAAAGTTGAAGAAATGGCTTGGTGGTAAAAGATTTGCCAACAATGAAGAGGTGGAGTCTGCAGTTGATGGCTATTTTGCAGAACTCGACGGTTCTCGCTATAAACAGGGTATCGAAGCTATTGAACATCGCTGGGAAAAATGTATTGAGCTGAAAGGAGACTATGTAGAGAAATAAAGATGTTTTTTACCAAAATGTTTGTGTCGGGTACTTCTGGGACAGCCCTCGTAAGTTTAAACAGTACTCTGAGTCAAATATGAAATTTGGTATTTATTCCTTTCGTTTTTGGATATACTCTCCACACAAACATATAGACACATGCATACAACCGAGCACCTTTTTGTAAACGGGTTGGGGTTCATTGGTCTCAAAATTTGTGATGAAACCTCGATGCTGAGTTTTTGAGTGAAATACAAACTTCCTGTATCTCCTTCGTAGGTTAACGAACTTCCCTACTTCAAACTGAAAAAAAATCTGATGTGTTACACTCACATGACTTTCTCTACTTTTGTACAAACTATTTTTACAAACGCTTATTCTCCATATGCTTCATGTTAATCGAGATATCGAGATGTTAATCTTATTGCTAATTTTCTTGTAGATGCAAGGGAAATTGCTAGGCTTTAAGTGATAGTCAAATATTTTAAGAGGTGGTTGCTATGTGGAGTATTCCATTCTCTTTGCATTACCAGGACAAAAAAATGAATAACGAATTTGAGAAAAAGTATACGTATTGGAAAATTTAAGGGAATAACAAGCAATATCTCGAAAACGGTTCACTCAACAAAAAAAAAAATGTAAATGACATAAGTTGTGTATTTTAACGCGATCTACATTTTTGTGTAGCAAAATTTTGTCTATCTCTTATGGTTTACCAGTTATGCAAAAGTCGTTCACAATGAACAATACTTTTGGAGACATTCCCAGAAAATTCGAGATATACATTTCATTTCTCATGACAATATCTTAAACATATGATATTTTAATCAAAATCGTTAGAGCCATTTTTGAGAAAATTAAAATTTTCGAAAAATGTTCCATGTAAAGGGTAATCTGGGGTGGGGGATTTTCTTGAAAACCTTCGTGTCGCATCTCTGGAAGATACTGAACCTAAATACAAGTTTGGTGTTCATCCGACTTCGTTTCTGAGTTACGCTGTTCACACACACACAAACACACACACACACACACACACACACACGGACATGTTTCCAAAAATGCTCTTTTTGGATTCAGGGGGTCTCAAAACATATATTTCCGGTGAAATCTCGGTATCGAATTTTTGGATGGAATACAATACTTCCCCTACTTCTATACGTAGTAGGGAAAGTAAAAAGGGAGAGTATCTGTGCCCATTTAAAACGTAGCTGTAGATGGAAAGTATTACGGGGATTGATTCTTTCATAAAGCTGCCACCAACAAATTAAGCATGGCTTTCTTCGTTTAGAAAATGTATTGTAAGATGCCCCAAAGCTCCATAATATCTAAGCCAACCTTGTATTATGTGATTGTAAGAGATGTAGCTACACCTTGGTAAGTTTAGCCAAGTAGTTCTCCTGGCGTTAATAATTATGTATAACATATTTGGAAAATATTAAAAGTGGTTTAAGAAACTGAGGCTTCAGATTCTCAAAAGCGGTCCAACAAAAGTGAGCCGTTTGCCCCGTAGCTCAGTCGGTAGAGCACCTGCTTGCTATGCCAGAGATCCCGGGTTCGATTTCCTGTTGGGGTGCGAATTTTTCTCTAGCCAAAAGTATTCCTTAACCTCCCCAGAGTCTGGAAGTATGAGAGTGTGAATGTGTGTGTGTGTGATTTAACGCAAAGAAAAACCAGAAATACAATGACAAGTTTGGTGTGTACGAGTTAACACCATTACCGATAGGCATATGTTCGGTAAAAGGCACCGATATGACCATTGCGGTAATGAAACAGTAAAAAACAAGATCAAATAAAAAATATCTTATGTGTTAAACTCACATGACTTTCTCTACTCTTGTACAAACTATTTTTACAAACGCTTATTCTCCATATGCCTCATGTTAATCGAGATGTTAATCTTAATGCTAATTTTCTTGTAGGTACAAGGGGAATTGGTAGGGTTTAAGCGATAGTCAAATATTTTAAGAGCTGGTTGCTATGTGGAGTATTCCATTCTCTTAGCATGCCCAGGGGACATAAAAAAACGAATAACGAATTCCCATTTGAGCAAAAGTATAAGTATTGAAAATTTCAAAGAAATAACAAGGAATATCTCAGAAATGGTTCACTCGACAAAAAAATGTATAGGGTATAAATTGCGTGTTTTAATGAGATCTAAATTTTTTGTGTAGAAACATGTTGTCTATCTCTTACGATTTACTAGTTATGGAAAATCCATTCAGAAATAAGAGGACTTTTGGGGACATTCCCAGAAAATTCAAGATATACGTTTTATTTTTTATGAAAATATCTTAAATATATGAATATTCTAATCAAATCGTTAGAGCCATTTTTGAGAAAATCAAAATTTTCGAAACATGCTCCATGTAAAGGGTAGCCTGGAGTGGGGGGATTTTCTTGAAAATCTTCGTGTTGCATCTTTGAGAGATACTGAACCAAAATACCAAGTTTGGTATTTATCCGACTTTTCGTTTTTGAGTTATACTATTCATAGACACATTCACAGACACACAGACATTTTTCTAAAAATGCTTTTTTTTTTATTCAGGAGGCCTCAAAACACGTATTTCCGGTGAAATCTCGGTATGAAATTTCTGGGTGGAATGCAATACTTCCCCTGCTTGCTATGCATAGCAGAGAAAGTAAAAAAGAGTGGTCTGACATCAGCAAAGAGGAATATCTCGCCCTCGTTAGAAGCTTTTCTTCAAGGTTTAATGTATGTTTTGAGGAATCTGGTGGAAGTACATATTATTAATGATAATAAATTATGTAAAATCAGCACAAATGACCTAAAAGTAGTTTATTTGTGTGAAAGTATTGTTTAACAAATATCCTTCATTTGACCTATTTTAATACAATCTTAGGTGGATCAAAAACGTTTTCCTAGTTATCATATTGTTTATGATATTTCTCTGAGCGTTTTTTTGTTTCTTATATTTATTTGTCATTAAAATATGCGATTCCTTCCCTTACCTTAATAGATTTTCTAGTATTAATTGTCGTCAAACTTGTACAAATATTGGAAGAAAACTACTTTGAAAACACGTAGAACCTTCGTTCAAGTGTCATGTATCGCGTTGCATCGTGTTTTGTTTCTTGGTTTCGCAAAACTATCAATAGCAGACTGTTTCGTAACCTCCCTGCCAAACCGGTTGTGCTAAAATACAACTTAATGGTTGCTGTTGTATATTTTTTAATATAATAATATATCTCACAAATGTCGAACTTGGAAATATATATGGTCAATTTGGAAGAATTCCTAGTTGTTTTTCAACACCTTTTAACTGAAGTTTGGAAGTAATAATATTAGGCCAGGAATTTTACTTAACCAATCCAGTCTAAGGATGGCTTCATTTCAACCATCACGATCCTCTGTTGTTCTAAATTTGTAGGAACGTGAATATCAAAATAATGCTCAGCTTCGAAGAAATTATCACACCGATTTTCAAATTATAGCAAAATAATTTTAACCACTCTTCGTGGTAGCACTGCAGAAACGCCCAAGGCACTTAGTAATACCTTATTAGGGCTGCACTTCCAGAAGTTACTCTTTTATTTTAAAAAAAAACGTTCCAAATTAAATGAATTTGAGGGAATAAGTAACAATGGAACGTATTGACAGCCTTGATGTATGTTGAGGCAATATTTTTAACACTTAAATAATTTCAGTCTATGTATATAATATATAAATTCAATAACAGCCCGCCTTAAAGCAATATGTGTATGTAACAATATATAAAAAGTGTATATTACAGTCATTGTATATGTTTATATTATTGTATCCATGTTTAATAATGTTATGTGAATGTATTATGTAATTTAATAATGTAAGAGCTGTGAGAAATAGGTCAAAAGTTGCTAACAATGAGGTAGCCTTGAGGCAATAATGAATTAGAAGGTTTAAGAATGCTACTAGTCATTCTTGGAAACAATAATGTAATTTTTGAGACAGTTTATAAAATAGCCAATCAACAATCAGAAAAAGCTTTAGTTAAATGAAGGTATTCTATGGACTACGATTAGCCAATCAGAAACTGAAATAGGGCAAATTGTACAAATTCAGAAGTCAGTTGCTTGTAGACAGCGTTACTAACCGGACGCGGGACACGTCCTCGAGAAGTTTAATACGTATCCAGTGTGAGAAAAAAAATAGTTTACGTGTTAAAAAATGCTAGTAATAATAAATAATCTCACAGCTCTCTCTGTATATCAGTGAAGTGTTATTTTAATCGTTTAAAGAATTAATAAATGGCGTGAAGTACAAATTATAATCTGCGTTAGCCTACATTCTTAGCCGCACCACTCCCTGCAAAGGCATTCATGTCTCTAAAAACTATAAATACTGACGCAGCCGAGGCAAACATAAATATATAATATTTAAAGAAACGGTCAAAATTACAAAGTTAATATTTTTTGTAAACAATACAACAAAATTTCTTCAAATTGGCTCCCAAAGTGTGGTGCAAACAACGTAAAGACAATACAACAAAACTACTTCAATGTATATGTGCATCTCCTTAGTTATTACGGAAACGTAAAATAAAAATCTGATGCGTTGCATTAACTCTACTCAGTCTTCTACAAACTATTCTCACAAAAGCTTATTATTCTAACTACTTCTTATTCTAACTACTTCTTAATCCAGCGAGATAAACTTTCAATTCACATTTACGCATTGTGCGATATAGGTAATAGGTAAAGTGACGGTCAGGTTCTTAAACAGCGTGTCGCTATGTGATGACTTTTGATTGCATGCTCTTTTCATGACTACGAAAAAGAAAAGAGAACGAATAACGACTTCATTTGGGAAAAGTATACGGATTCGAGAATTCAAAACAACAAGGAATGCCCCAAAAATGGTTACCTCCGCAAAAATGTCTGTTTAACATAAATTGTGTGAATTTAACAGATGTGTATTTTTTTGTGAAGTAAGATTTGTTCTATCTCATACGGTTTACCACTAATACAAAACACTCAGAATGAAGAGGACTTCAAAGGTTATTCCCAAAAATTCAACTTAAACATGTGGTATTTTAACCAAAATCATTGGAGCCATTTTTGAGAAAATCAAAATTTTTCAAAAATCTTTTATGTAAAGGGTAGTCTGCGGTGGGGATATGTTTTTGAAAATCTTCGTGTCGTATCCTTGGAAGATGCTGGATTTAAGTGCCAATTTTGGTATTTAACCTACTTTTCGTTTTTGAGCTATGCTACTCACACACGCGCGCGCGCGCGCGCGGATCCTTATCTAAAAATTATTTTTGGCTCGGGAGGCCTCAATTCCCGCAGAAGTTTGGGTGGAATACAACACTTCCTCTACTTATTGTAAGTAGCAGAGAAAGTAAAAAGACGTGTTGAAAATTCAAACCAATAATAACGGATCATAAATGGCTGATGCTAGAGAAAAAGTTGTGTGAAATAAATTGTATGTTTTAAAGAGGTCTA
Source organism: Deroplatys truncata (assembly GCA_030765065.1). Classification (NCBI taxonomy): domain Eukaryota; kingdom Metazoa; phylum Arthropoda; class Insecta; order Mantodea; family Mantidae; genus Deroplatys; species Deroplatys truncata. Next base: position 152,385,924 of record CM060984.1, read on the forward strand.
CATTTTTTGTAGTAAGTTTTTGAGTATCTCTTATGGTTAACTGGATGTAAAAAGATTATACGATTTTGTTCCATTTTGGCTATTTCCGTAAAAGTCAAGATATACATTTTATTTATCATCTAAATATGTTAAGTATATTGCATTTTAATCAAAACAGTTAGAACATTTTCGAGAAAATCCAAAATTTCGAAGAATATTCCATGTACGGTGTAGTTTGGGGTGGAGGTATTTTCTTTAAAATCTTTGTGTCATATCTTTGTAAGATACTGTATATAAATACCAAGTTTGGTATTAATCGGTCATTTCGTTTTTGAGTTATGCTGTTCACAGACACACACCGAACTTTTTGTAGAATGCTTGTTTTTTTTTATTTATTTATTCAGAGAGCCTCAAAACACATATTTCCTGTGAAATCTCGGTATCGAATTTTTAGTGGAATGCAATACCTTCTCTACTTATTAGGTACGTGGTAGAGAAAGTAAAATTTTCATTTTAAAGAGGATGTTATTCTAGTTATTTTTTCCAGTAACTAGAAAAACGAAGCTATCTAATCTACAGAAAGTACAATATATTTGTAATCAAAGCAATTTTGTTAATTTCGGATTACATCCAATCGCACGATAAATAAGTTCAGTATATATATGCACCTTTTAGAAAATCTACCTCTATACCTTCCCTTAAATAACTCTCTACCTTAATAATCGGGTAAAGCAATACGACCTTCGATACACCCCTTCTCTACACATTACTACTGTCCAGGCATTCTTTATATTTTATGCTATTCACATAACATTGTATAATTTTATTTGGTTTGCACTAACCATTCGAGATATTTACATGGAATGTTTTCAAATTACGCAGTACAGACTTGGTCATATACAAGACGCGGAAACACTAATAAACTCTTTACATTGCAAGTCTATGTCTATCAAGCTCAAGCGAAAAAAGAAAAATTGCACATTTTCACACTAGTTACGTAGATGACGCACTAAATTAAACTTCAACGTGGAAAATATTAAACACACAACAACGAATACTTTGGAAAGGGGTAAGCTACAGAGGAAAATTATATAAAGTGTTAATCTTATCGAGATCTACATCTTTCCAGTAGTAAGTTTTCCTCTATCTCTTAAAGTTTCGCACTGAACATTACTGAGAATGAAGATCATGCAAGATATTAACACAAAGTCGCATTCTTCACACCAATACCTCAAACATATGTTACTTTGATAAAAACTTTTGAGAACATAAAAATTAACGTACATTGTTCCATAGGTTGTTTGGGTTAGGGAGTTCATCAAAATCTTAGAAGTGTATAAAATTATCGCTCACGAACACTAGGAATTTTCCCAGAAAATTTTAGATTCAAGGCAGATCAACATGCGCACTTAAAGGGAACTTTTGACGTCAACTTTCTGGGTCAAATGTAGGTAAAGTAATTTTAGCAATACTGCTTAGTGACTAATGTGCACATTATGCTGAAGAAGTGGAAGAACGAGTTGTTACATTGTAGGCGATAAAATAATTCTTGAAGGGCAATTACTCAGTGGCGGCTAGTGAACAAACCAATGCGTTTGCTACAATGCCATACAATGGTACACATTTCTGCAAACATTCTTACCTATTGGCGAAATATGAAGTTCATACGGCGCTCCTTCCTACTGCAGAACTTATCGATGACTGGTGTTAAATCCCTCTATCTGAGAAACGATGCTCTTCTTCATGGATAACATCGCCAGAGCAGTAAGGCGATCTTGCAACATGGTGTTACTCAAGAACGCTTTTACGTATTTTAAAGACGAAAAACACCTTCTGGTTCAGCAGCGGTCATTGATGTTGTGATACATTTTTTTAGCAAAGTTGTCACTTCAGAAAATGAATCTTGCAAGCCGTTAGAGATTATGTATTGCAATAATTGCAAAGTCCCCTTAATATCTCTAAAGTCAGACCTTGCATACAGAACGCTGAGCTACGTATTTAGCATTTTTACTTTCTCTACTACGTATAGTAAGTAGGGGAAGTATTGTATTCCACCCAAAAATTCGATACCGAGGTTTCACCGGAAATACATGTTTTGAGATCCCCTGAATCCAAAAAAGCATTTTTGGAAACATGTCCGTGTGTGTCTGTCTGTGTGGCTGTCTGTGAACAGCATAACTCAGAAACGAACAGTCGGATAAACACCAAACTTGGTATTTAGGTTCAGTATCTTCCAGAAATGCGACACGAAGGTTTTCAAGAAAATCCCCCCAACCCAGAATACCCTTTACATCGAACATTTTTCGAAAATTTTAATTTTCTCAAAAATGGCTATAACGATTTTGATTAAAATATCATATGTTTAAGATATTTTTATGACAAATAAAATGTATATCTTGAATTTCCTGGGAATGTCTCCAAAAGTATTCTTCATTGTGAACGACTTTTGGTAAACTGGTAAATCATAAGAGATAGACAAAATTTTACTACACAAAAGATGTAGATCGCATTAAAATACACAATTTATGTCATATACATTTTTGTTGTTGAGTGAACCATTTTCGAGCTATTGCTTGTTATTCCCTTAAATGTTTGAATACTTATTTTCTCAAATGGGAATTCGTTATTCATTTTTTTTGTCTTGGATATGCAAAGAGTATTAATCTGTGGAAAAGGGAATGGTGCTGCACCTAGCAACTAGCTATTAAGAGATATGTATGTGTATTTCGATACTGCCCTTGTAAATATATATATTCCTCTTGCATCTACAAGAAAATTAGCAATAAGATAGAGTCTGCAAATGTTTATCTCGATTAACATGAAGTAGATGGAGAATAAGCGTTTGTAAAAATAGTTTGTACAAGAGTAGGGAAAGTCATGTGAGTGTAACACATCAGATTTTTTTGTTCAGTATTTTATGTGTGTCCACAGCAGTTTGAAGTTCTCGAGAAACCGATTTAAAAACTGTGAAAGAATTTACATGATATGATATCTTTATTGAGTGTTGAGCTAATACAATATATTTGGGCATGATCAGCGTCGAGCCCTGGCTCCTTTTGCCGATCGTACCCAAGCTTCCGCAATTACAAAACATGTGTGTTGAGTTAGCTTCATATTGCTAACGTTTCTCATTTAAAGTCACTATACTGTTTAGTGTTCTTCTCCCATCTCCTTCCCTTACTTCCTCCAATCGTCTTTGAATCTCCATTAACAGCGGGAAATGGGAACTATTAGATGCAAATTTAGAGAATACTTATTGTGTATCCCGTGTTAATTGGCCATAATAACACTTGCGCGTTCATATTAAGAAATGCAACTCTCCCTCCAAGCCCTCTCCGTGTTTACCGTCCTTTAAATCATTCACTTCACGATTTCATATAAATCTATCACTTGCTTATCAATACACTTGTCTTTACTTTGTCTAATTTGTTCCCTTCTATTCATTCTATAGTCACTCTCCCTCGCTATTCTATTAACTCTCCCATTATTACTGCTTCTATATTCCCATACTTCTCACAGAGCCTGCTCTATTTGTATACGTATGACACACTTTCCTGCTCCATAAATCTGTTCCTGTTGGCTCCCTTGACGGTGCCGCTTTGTTTCTGTCCAAAACTGCACGGTGACAAGAAACTGGCAGATGCCCTTACTTGGCTCATCTTTGACACCTATTTTTGGGTACTAAAAGTTGGGGACGCAGTGAATCTACAGGCCTTCCAGATATTTATCCGGAAGGAACGCTGGGAGTTGGACAAAAGGACCACTTTGGCCTAGGATCTCCCGCATTTAAGGAAGCTCTAAGTGTCCACTGCAGGAGGTCATATGATAAGAATAGGGATAAGAAGAAGAAGAAACAAAAGATCTCTATCCTTCTGGTGTAGTAGTTTTCATATTATCCTAAAACCTATCCCAAAATAAAGTAAATAAATAAATAGATTGCACAAAAATTAAAAAAAGAAAAAAAGTCTTAAAGGTCGAATTCACACCTTTATGCTATATATATAAAACAAATAAAAAAAGCATGATCTACATTTTTTGTTTAATAAGCTTTTGTCTATCTCTTATGGTATTCCAATTATACAAAACTCATTCAGAATAATAGGACTTAAAAAAATCGTAAACTCCCATTGGGTGTCAATACAATACAGTTTAATAGCTTTGTTGCATCAAGATAACTAAAGGATTGATAACAACGGCTAGCTTCCTCAGTAATGTGATCGCACACTTCTTTGGCTTCTATTTTCAGAGACTCTACCTTCTGAAGTTTGCTCGTTGTTTCAGATGGAAACATAACATTTAATGTACTGTTGGCTACCTCTCGAATATCACACTGAATGAATAAATAAATAAAGGCAGGAATTTTCTACTTTAATTGCCTCAGTTGAACTCTACTGCAGCTGACTGTTAAGTATACAAACACATGGAGTTACTCTGTGAAACAATTTGCGGTGGTCTTTCCTTCTTGTTGTTGTGGGCCCCACGTTAGGGCGGCAATTTACGATGGTATGTCGGTTCTGCGGTGGTAAGTGGCTATTTTACGGTACAGGATTTGTAGGAATGGTCCCGGGTTCGGTAGTAGCTCAGGGTTCTTTGCATGGATCTTGGGTTAGTGGTGAACACGACTGTTTATTTTCTGTCACCGTTTTAAATTTGATTCCTGCTATTTCTTCGACACACACACACGCGCGTTTTCTTATTTGTTACACTTCATATCATTGTGCCTATCCGCTGTCTTCTAAACTTTTCTGACAACCATCTCTAAGGAACTACCACGACCAAGTGTGTATTCTAAACTTTCCTACACATTTTCTTAACAAACATCTCCAAAGAGCTACAACGGCCAAGTGTGTATTCTAAAATCTTCTGAAAACCATCTCTATTTCAAACGTACTATATCTCCCATTCCACCATCGCCTGATTTCTAGCTTCTTTCATTGGAGGCCTAAGGCTATCTGGCTTTTGGCGAACTTTGACCCTTTTCTACACCTCTGCGATCCAGCAACCTAACGGGACACTTAACAATAGAGGGAAAAACCACACGTTTCCGGCCGCTGATGGTCACTGTCTCTCTCAACCCTTATTCCTACTTACAGTAACATTCGCTTTCCAGTTTATTTAACACTATCCTTACTGTTATTGAGATTTATTCTCCCTATGGTTATAATTTTATTTAACTACTCAAAACATACTGCTTCAAATTTCAAGAAACGAATTTTCAATCTTCTAAATAACGCTGAAGTCCATTTGCTTCCAGACAAGTCTTATCATGGTCAGGACTTTCCAACTCCAAAAAGTACTGTAGCAATTCTTCCTGGTTTCCATAAACTACATTAACAGATCTGGATCTAAAATTCCACCTAGTTGCAGAACACCCAGGAACTTTTCTGGTCACCGCAGAATCTAGGGTGGCCAAACGCTGTAGTGATCTAGAAAAAAACCAGGAAAATCTGACAGGTTAAGAATAAATATTCAGGCAGATATTCTGTAAAGCTACAGGTTCCGTCACTAAATTCAACTGATGTGCATAGCAGTGAATATAATCGCATTTGGAAGCTGAGATTGGAATTGGTTTGTACTCCTCCAACTGCACCACTCATTACCGTGGCTCCATCGTAAGTTTGGGCAATGAGTTTGAGGTTTGCTTCTAAATAATTCATTAAACACTTTCAATATGCTTTCAGAATTTCCTCTGGGGTTTGTCCCTCTGGTTAAAAAATTTCCCATACGGAAAACAATTTTTCTCGTATCCAAACACTAGTATAAGCTGTGACTGACGAGCAATACCTGTGGTTTATCTGCCATAACAACCACAAAGTCATCTTCTTTCATTTCATCCGTAATCACCTCATTACAAAATTCTAACATACAATCCAGGAGTTCTTCTGAAGGTTCCCATTGTAAGTATGGTTTGATTCCTCGTGTTCCTTCATAGTCGGTCAATATTACTTACTAAAGAATCAATCCTAAGAACACGCCAGGGTTTTCAGAAGATTCAGTATCATCATATGCTCTTAAAGCAAGTTCACACGCATCACAAACTTTATAAAGTCAATGCGCGACAACACATACCTGTCGCCGCCCCCAACTTGCTGTTTATGTTTCAGCTTCGCTTCTTGATAAGTACGACTAAACTGAGTCACAAGTACTTAAATCTAGAATATTGTTTAAATGCTTTACAGCTTTTTTGTGTTTGTTAATAAAAACATTAATATGTCTTAGATCTGTAGTCCCGCCGTACTCCAACAATCACTGTTTCCAAAAAGCCAGCGGTTAAACCGCCTGAAGTAGGAATTATTTCTCTCTCCTTTTGCAGACAGCGTTATGTTGAAGATAGGTGTTTTAGTTACGTAATATGTTTTTTTACGTAAATATTTTTATCAACTTGAAGAAGGTTATGTTGTGCTGCTTTTGTTTTGTTTGGTTACGTAATTTTAACTGCCCCACGTATGGGAGCCAACTTGAAGGAGATGTTTGCTTCACGTAATAAATTACGTAAATATTTATTAGTTGCTTTACGCAGTTTGCAACCGCTTTGGGCGGCGGTTTGAATTTTTTGATTACGTAATAGTTACTGTTATTACGTAATATGCTGCTACGTATGAGAAGCTGATTTCAAGATGTAATTCTGTTGTTACACTCCAAGTTTTACACTATACTATTTAACTTTGTTATTAAAACTGCTTTTATATATTATTTATGTTTGAATTTGCCTCGGCTGCGTCAGTAATGTTTGTAGAGTCATGTATATTAGGCAGGGCGCGGTATGACAATGATTGTAGACATCACAGAATTTAGGTTCTTAAATTCGCTTCTTTTATTAATCCTTGCACATTTTAATAAAGCACTACACTTTTTAAGAACTGTGAGAATCTTTAATACTTTCACTTAGCGTGTATACATATTTTACGATTCACACGTAATATTTCTGTAGAGAACACATCTTCCATCTGTTCACTACCAAGGTTTTCCAGCAACTGAGTAACTTTCAACGGTCAAAACCCGTAAGCTTCGGTATTTCAAGTCTCTGATTGGCTAGTTCTAGTCCAATAGAATATCTGCATTTTACTTAAAGCGTTTCTTTGCTGTTGATTGGCTAATTTTAAACTGTTACTGAATATTACATTATCGTTGCTCTAATCATGACTAGTAATTTTCAAACTCTCAAATTCATTATTGCTACAAGGTTACCTCATTATTACCTCAATGTTAGCAATTTAAAACTTATTATTCTCACAGTTCTTGCATTATTAAAGTATATAATGTATTCACATAACATTATAAAACATGTTTATAATACAATTTAAATAATTATTACATACTTATTGTTTCAATGAGGGCTGTTATTGAATTCATTTATTGTAAAATACAATTGAAATTATTCAGGTATTAAAATACTGCCTCAATGTTTAGTTGGAGTTGTCTTCATAGCTGCTTCAATTCAACTTTTTCCTCTAGGGTCCTCCTAGAAAAAAGATAATTCATCAAGCTGCTCAAAGAATTCGTGTTAGCGCACACCACAGAACTATTACTATCGAACACAACTTGGATTTTGAGCTGAACTGAGTATTTTGCGGCTATTTGTTGTTACGTGCTAACAATTAACGTTACACCTGCTCCACATACGCATCTCCTGAGAGCTTTAGCTCTCTCAGCTACGATGCTGTATTACAAGATCTATTACCGCTGGTATCAAGCACGACAACAAAGATATTTGAATCTATACCACATAGAGGTGTCGCAATAATCAGTTCGTGTTATCTTATTTGGTGGGCGCCTGTTATTGTTTTATTATTTTAAGATTTGGGTTCTTTGTCCTCCGGCTAGCTATTATTACTCAGTCGAGCAAATATCTCTGAGCAGGGCGTGTAAACGGAAAGGCGTTGTTACTAAAATATAACACTGATAAAAGAATTTATTTTCACACTTTTATTGCCGTCACACTTAATTAATAGTTCACATCTTTAATCTTTATACACGCTGACTGAAACTGTTATATTTCCGAATGTAATTACTGTCGTATTAGTTGCCGCGTACTTCACATTTTGTAACTAACTTTACGACGCGAGAGATTCTTCCAAACTGTATGACGTGCACTTCACGAGAGATTCTTCAAGACTGCGTGACGTGTACCTCGTGAATGACTTCAAGACTGCGTGATGTGTACCTCGTGAATGACTTCAAGACTGCGTGATGTGTACCTCGTGAATGACTTCAAGACTGCGTGATGTGTACCTCGTGAATGACTTCAAGACTGCGTGATGTGTACCTCGTGAATGACTTCAAGACTGCGTGATGTGTACCTCGTGAATGACTTCAAGACTGCGTGATGTGTACCTCGTGAATGACTTCAAGACTGCGTGATGTGTACCTCGTGAATGACTTCAAGACTGCGTGACGTGTACCTCGTGAATGATTCCTTAGAACTGCGTGAAACATGCTTATGGCTCGAGAATATATACTCCTTCTCCCCGAAATGCCTAAACATTATAATAGAGCTGCTATTGGTTACCAAATCGCGCCAACATTAGCGTCTGTTTTGTCAGCCAATCACAATTACTAACACACACACACATATATAATATATATATATATATATATATATATATATATATATGGGGAAGATATTTCCTCCATTTCTAAAGAAAGGCAGGCTACCCTGACGTCATTTGTTTATCTCTTCTTAGTGATAAACAACTCACCCCATCGGTTCATTGTTACCCACTTCTATTGTCAGTTTCAGTGAGGCCGTGTTATTTCCTAACAATGCTTATGGCTAACAAACATCTAAAATCATTGTCATACAATAATGTTAATTTACACTACAATCACTCTGGCATTCACAGTGTTGTGATATAAAATACTGCCTCAGATGGCAGTGGTTATACTACAGCCAGCAGTAGGGACGTTTTGTGCTCCAGTCGATTAGCATAATTCTAGGTTAATGTAGCCTATCATAGAAGGGATTTCAAGTAGCAAATAATGTGTCACGTACGTAGATTGGACTGCATAGCATTCCCGCCAACGGGCTGAAGATCTATGTAGCACCCAACGCAACACCAATTACGTATGTGTGAGTATGCATCACCTTTGCACGTGATGAGCAACCATCGCTAGGGCGCGGTATGTATGACCGGTTAAAATTATGAAAGTGAAGTAATATATGCAATAATAATTGAGCATATACTTAACACGTGATGGGGCACTATTTTCAGAAAAAATGACTATTCTGCTGTAGCACTGTAGAATATATCGACGAGCCGCGCCTGCAATTACTGTAAGGTAAACATGATGCAGTAGTAAACTCATTTGGGGCCTTGCATCTGCCAAGGCTTTAAAGCAACTTTATAAATAGCAGTAACTCAGTACGCTCCCGCAAAGTCACCTCTCTCTTTCTCATATGCTCACCTTCTCCTTATAATCTGTATGTTTGTATGGCGGTTTCAAAATCGGATATACAAAATGATCCGTTATATATAAGAGCTTAACGCACACGTCTCTAAGAAATTTTCTGTAATATAAGCGAAAAGGATGGAATTTAACAATGAGTGATGTTTTAGGGTTCATCTGTGTGGCATGGCAGCACTATGGTGCAAAAGTCTCTTTAAAGTTCGTTAGTGTTTCGCGAACCTATAATGTTTTCTTTTTAAGGCAAAATTAAAGTATATAGTATATGCATAAATGCATAAAAGATAAGGACAGTGCAAGGAAATAGTGTGGTAACAGTGAATTCGCAGAAGTGCTAACCACAAAAGTTAACCGCGTGATAACACGGGGAAAAAAAGGAAAAAGTATTTGATGTGTTACACTCACATGACTTTCTCTACTCTTGTACAAACTATTTATACAAACGCTTATTCTCCATCTACTTCATGTTAATCGAGATAAACATTTGCAGAGTCTATCTTATTGCTAATTTTCTTGTAGATGTAAGGGGAATATATATTTACAAGGGCAATTTGGAAATACAGTAGCCTTTAAGCACATACATATCTCTTAATAGCTGGTTGCTAGGTGCAGCACCATTCCCTTTGCCACAGATTAATACTCTTTGCATATCCAAGACAAAAAAATGAATAACGAATTCCCATTTGAGAAAATAAGTATTGAAAAATTTAAGGGAATAACAAGTAATATCTCGAAAATGGTTCACTCAACAAAAAAAAATGTGTATGACATAAATTGTGTATTTTAACGCGATCTACATTTTTGTGTAGTAAAATTTTGTCTATCTCTTATGGTTTACCAGTTATGCAAAAGTCGTTCACAATGAAGAATACTTTTGGAGACATTCCCAGGAAATTCAAGATATACATTTTATTTGTCATAAAAATATCTTAAACATATGATATTTTAATTAAAATCGTTAGAGCCATTTTTGAGGAATTTAAAATTTTCGAAAAATCTTCCATGTAAAGGTTAATCTAGGGTGGGGGAATTTTCTTGATAACCTTCGTGTCGCATCCTTGGAAGATACTGAACCTAAATACCAAGTTTGGTGTTTATTCGACTGTTCGTTTCTGAATTATGCTGTTCACAGACATACACACACACACACAGACACACACACGGACATGTTTCCAAAAATGCTTTTTTTGGATTCAGGGGGTCTCAAAACATGTATTTCCGGTGAAATCTCGGTATCGAATTTTTGGGTGGAATACAATACTTCCCCTACTTACTATCGTAGTAGAGAAAGTAAAAAGAATAACCTCGCATACATAACAATAGACCAACGATATCACTCAGTTTAAAATATGCAGACGGTCATACGGCACAACTATGGGAAATGTTCGCAACGGTTTACGGAAGAAAAGTCAGTTGGATGTGAAGGAAGATGTCAAAAATGGTCTCATAGTGAACGTGCGGGAATAACAAAAGGCGAGTTTGATATCCTGAAAAGAAACACATGCGGCCTAATATGGATATGTACAAACAGCAAAAAACATTTCTACACACGAAACCAGATCAGAATGACTAAGACACTCAAAGACGAGATGGAAGAGTCAAACAATTACCTCAAAAGTAAGAAGGAATAAGCAAACAAGATATGGAAGGATCAAATGAAAGGAATGAGAAGCCAGATGGAAGTACTACAAGTCTCCGTCATACAAACAGTAGAGGAACTTCTACGGAAGGAAAGTGACAAGCAAAGCATACAAGAAAAAATGTGTTAAAAGAACCACAGGAACATAATAACAACAAGGAACCGCAAATATGGACGCAGGAACATGAGGAAGAGACAACCATGGGAAATACGGATCAAGCTCAAACCTCAGAAAGGCGGAAACAGAGTATTGCACAAGAGACTGGCAGGTGCAGGAAAGTAGAAGCATCATAGGTGCAAGCGAGAACGAGGACGAAGAACTGCAGAACCCAAGGTCTGGTCATATGTAAGCACACTGCATGAAAACGCAAATACAGACACAGATACCAATTTTCTCTCAAGGAATGAAGTAGAAGCAGTGGAGTGTGAGGAACTGCAGACGAGAAGTATAAATAAATCATTCAGAATAGGAATTTCTTTCAGACATTATGAAATGGTGCTACAATAAGGCTTCTTAACCGCGAGGTGTGATCATCAGGCGGTTCATCTTTCGGAGGGCACAAGCTCAAGAGAAGTCGATCTGCAGAACTACCAGACCACACAACAAAACAGAAACAAACCAGTTTACAATGCTGCTATGGAATACAGAAGGGATAAGAAACTCAACTAGTATACCTCCAGGGAAAATACTAGAACCATATGACATAGGAATTTTAAGAAACTTCGAGACTCTTCATAAATCACAAAATGTAATAGTAATTAAGACCAAAATCTGTACAATTATATGTGCACACTTCCAGCCGGAATTTACAGCGAATACAATAGTGGATGAGATAACTTCATGTCTACCCCAAACATCTATCCAAGACATGGTAATATTGGCAGGGGATCTGAATTGTCGAGTGGACATATCCCAACAAAACACAAAGACAGTTGTAGACTATTTGCAAAGTGAAGGTCTCTCATTAATGAATGACCTAAGATGAAAACCTATATTGGATCTAATGGTTCCGGTTCAATTGATCTGTTACTCTGCAACCTGAAGAACGCAAAGGCAAAGACACTGAAAGCCATCATCGGTAACATTGCCCGAAAACACTTTCCAATTGAAGCAACATTCACTATAAACAAAGACATTGAGGAGGCGCCTCTAAAAACAAAACAACCACAAAGTTAGACCCAAGGAAGTTATAGGGTGAGAAAGAAAACCAAGTGACAACAGCGATAAACGAGGGACGATTGGAGGAAGCAAAAAAATCTATTGTGGCTATCATACCCCATGTTAACTTATATTTGTTTTTAATTGATGAATGCCTTGTGAAAAATGCTGTTAAAGTTTATAATTAGCATAAAGACCAATGTTTAATGGTCAAGTATTTTGTTTAAAAAAATCTGATGTGTTACACTCACATGACTTTCTCTACTCTTGTACAAACTATTTTTACAAACGCTTATTCTCCATATGCTTCATGTTAATGGAGATATCGATATGTCAATCTTATTGCTAATTTTCTTGTAGGTGCAAGGGGAATTGGTAGACTTTAAGCGATAGTTAAATCTTTTAAGAGCTGGTTGCTATGTGACGCTTTCCATTCTCCTTTGGATGTACAAGACATAAAAAAAAATGAATAACGAATTCCCATATGAGAAAAAGTATAAGTATTGGAGAATTTAAGGGAATAACAAGCAATATCTCCAAAATGGTTCACTCAACAAAACAAATGTATATGACATAAATTGTGTATTTTAACGCGATCTACAATTTTTATGCAGTAAAAGTTTGTCTTATGGTTTACCAGTTATGCAAAAGTCGTTCACAATGAAGAATACTTTTGGAGACATTCCCAGAAAATTCGAGATATACATTTCATTTGTCATAAAAATATCTTAAACATATGACATTTTAATCAAAATCGTTTGAGCCATTTTTGAGAAAATTAAAATTTTCCAAAAATGTTCTATGTAAAGGGTAATCTGGGGATGGGGGATTTTCTTGAAAACCTTCGTGTCGCATCTCTGGAAGATACTGAACCTAAATACCAAGTTTGGTGTTTATCCGACTGTTCGTTTCTGAGTTATGCTGTTCACAGACACACACACACACACGGACATGTTTCCAAAAATGCTTTTTTTGGATTCAGAGGTCTCAAAACCTGTATTTCCGGTGAAATCACCGTATCGAATTTTTGGCTGGAAGACAATACTTCCCCTATTTACTATACGTAGTAGAGAAAGTAAAAATCTTATGTGTTACACTCATATGACTTTCTCTGTTCTTGTACAAAATATTTTTACAAACGCTTATTCTCCATCTATTTCATATTAATCGATATAAAAATTTGCAGAAACTATCGTATTGCTAATCCTTCTAGGTGCAAGGGGAAAGTTAAATTGAGTTTTATTTATGGACGCTCTTTAACTACTATGGTCCTTAGCGTCCCATTCTATATTGGACGTGAAAGACCAGAACTTTTGCTCAGAGGCCTCTTTATCAGGCTTGAGGTTCTTTTACGTGCAGTAAATCTACGACACGGGACCACCGGCTTTACTTCCCTTCCGAAGGAAGCCATGCTAAGAATTTTTGCGTCCGAAGAAAAATCCATCGCCCTCCGCCGGGATTGAACCCGCGACCTCGGGAACTAAAGGTTGACATGGTAACCACTACACCACGGAGGACGACTGCAAGGCATTGGAAAATTCAAACAAATAACAAGGAATATATCTGAAATCTTTCACTCGAAAAAAAAATCTGATGTGTTACACTCACATGACTTTCTCTACTCTTGTACAAACTATTTTTACAAACGCTTATTCTCCATATGCTTCATGTTAATCGAGATGTTAATTTTATTGATAATTTTCTTGTAGGTGCAAGGGGAATATGGTAGGTTTTAAACGATAGTCAAATCTTTTAAGAGCTGGTTGTATGCGGAGCATTCCATTCTCTTTGTATGTCCAGGACATAAAAAAATGAATAACGAATTTGAGAAAAAGTATATAAGTATTGAAAATTTTAAGGAAATAACAAGCAATATCTCGAAAATGGTTCACTCAACAAAACAAATGTATATGACATAAATTGTGTATTTTAACGCGATCTACATTTTTTGTGTAGTAAAAGTTTGTCTATCTCTTATGGTTTACCAGTTATGCAAAAGTCGTTCGCAATGAAGAATACTTTTGGAGACATTCCCAGAAAATTCCAGATATATATTTCATTTGTCATGAAGATATCTTAAACATATGATATTTTAATCAAAATCGTTAGAGCCGTTTTTGAGAAAATTTTCGAAAATTGTTCCATGTAAAGGGTAACCTGGGGTGGGAGGATTTTCTTGAAAACCTTCGTGTCGCATCTCTGGAAGATACTGAACCTAAATACCAAGTTTGGTGTTTATCCGACTGTTCGTTTCTGAGTTATGCTGTTCACAGACACACAGACACACACACACACACACACACACACACACACACACACACACACACACACACACAGACACACACACGGACATGTTTCCAAAAATGCTTTTATTGGATTCAGGGGGTCTTAAAACATGTACTTCCGGTGAAATCTCGGTATCGAATTTTTGGATGGAATACAATACTTCCCCTACTTACCATACGTAGTAGAGAAAGTAAAAATTATGACATAAATGGTGTGTTTTAAACAGATCTACCTTTTTGTGTAGTAACATTTTGTCTATCTCTTAGGTTTACCAGTTATGCAAAATTCATTCAGAATGAAGACGACTTTTGGGGACATTCCCAGAAAATTCAAGATATACATTTCATTTGCCAAATCTCAAATATGATACTTTAATCAAAATCGCTAGAACCATTTTTGAGAAAATCAATATTTTCGAAAAATGTTCCATGTAAAGAGTAGCCTGGGGTCTTTGAAAGATACTGAACCCAAATACCAAGTTTGGTGTTTATCCCACTTTGGTTTTTGAGTTATGCTGTTCACAGACACACGGACATTTTTCTAAAAATTATTTTGTTTTGTATTCAGGAGGGCCTCAAAACATGTATTTCCGGTGAAATCTCGATATCTAATTTTTGGGTGGAATGGAATACTTCCCCTACTTACCATACGTAGTAGAGAAGTAAAAATGATGTATAAAGGGAAGGGGGACGCAGGGAACTGCAACAAATACAGAGAAATTGCTTTAGAATGTACTCTCTTCAGGATTCTGACAGGACTAATTACAGAAAAACTAACCAGGAAAGTAGGAGCTCACGTACCCACAGAAGAATTCGGATTTAGGGAAGGAAGATCCATATTGCAAGCAGTCCAAAGCCTGCAAAATTATATTGAAAAATCTGTCAAGACCCAAATTAAATTACATTGAGTTTTATTTATGGACGCTCTTTAGCTGCTGTGCTCCTTAGGGTCCCATTCTATATTGGGCGTGAAAGACTGGTAATTACGCTCAGAGGCCTTTTATCAGGCTTGAGGTTGTTTTACGTGTCGCAAATGTACGACACGGGACTACCGACTTTACTTCCCTTCCAAAGGAAGCCATGCTAAGGATTTTGACGCCGAAAAAATCGCCCTCCGCCAGGTTTGAACCCGCGACCTCGGGAACGGAGGCTAGCATGGTAACCACTACAACACGGAGAATGACATCAAGGCCCAAAGGGTCTTATAATTAAGTTCAGTATCTTCTAAAGATGTGGAACGAAGATATTCAAGAAAATCTTCCCATCCCTAACTACCCTTTACTTATTTTTTTAAAATTTTTATTTTAATAAAAATGACTGAAGATTTGATTAAAATATCGACATTAAGTATATTTAAATGACAAATATAATATATATATATACATACATACAGGGTGGACCATTTAAGTTGAGACTGTGCAATATCTCCAGTATCTCCATTTGTAGAAAGAAATGCCTTGAATGTCAAACGTCAGAATTTTTGTTTTTATTTACGTTGGTGTAAAAACAATTGCAAAGTGGTTTATACAAATGTTTAGTTTTTTATGAGGAGTAGTAAAACAACATAAAAAAGTAGGTACTCATTTAAAAAAATTAAATTGACCCTAAAATGACTATCACAACGTCCTCCAAATAATACACGACTACTGTCATTTACTTTCCGCTATAATATCAAGCAACTTTTATTCAAGACATTTCGAACCCGGGACCTCCCAATTGCAGGCCGAGACGTTGCCACCTGCATTCGAGAGGTGGTTTCTCAACTGATAAGTCGCTATATCTTTCTCTCTCTCTCTCTCTCTCTCTCTCTCCCTCTCTCTCTTCTCTCTCTTCTTTTCGCTTGGTCATGCAAAGAGCATCAAATTTCAAAGCAACACGTTTTTTAAAAGTCTGATTATTATCACTTAGTCGCAGTTGAGCGCTTATTGTTTAATTACTTTTTAAATTTGGGTTCTTTGTCCTCCGGCTAGCTATTATAACTCAGTCGAGCACGTGTCTCTAAGCAGGGCGTGTAAACGGAAAGGAGTTGTTGCTAAAAGATAACACTGATAAAAAAATTTGAATCTAGACTTTTATTGCCGTCACGCTTAATTAATAATTGATATATTTAATCTTTATACACACCTGGCTGAAACTGTGATATTTCCGAATGTAGCTACAGTAGTTTTAGTTGCCGCGCACTAATTACTTCGGTACTTTACATTTTTGTAACTAACTCTGCGACGTGCACCTCGTGAGAGATTCTTCAGAACTGTGCGACACTTGCTTATGGCTCGAGAATATATACTCCTTCACCTCGAATTGCCTAAACATTATAATATAGCTGCTATTGGTTACCAAATCGCGCCCACCTTAGCGTCTGTTTTGTCAGCCAATCACTACTACTAACATATATGCTCTAGGGAAGATATTCCCTCCATTTCTAAAAAAGGCACGCTACCCTGTCGTCATTTTGTTTATCTCTTCTTAGTGATAAACAACTCATCCCCACGGTTTATTGTTACCCACTTCTATTGTCAGTTTCAGTTAGGCCGTGTAAACTTATTTCCTAACAATACTTATGTCTAACAAACATCTAAAATCCTGTACATACAATAATATTAATTTACACTACAATCACTCTGGCATTTACAGTGTTGTGATATAAAATATTGCCTCAACTTAACCTGTATCGTGTAATCGTGCAATGAAATGTATACATGTGTAATGAAAATTTATCTGGATTAAAAAGAAGTAGATGGACTAATAAGCTTTTGTAACAATAGTTTGTGAAGAGTGAGTAGAGAAAGTAATGTGACGATCATATTATTATTATTATTATTATTATTATTATTATTATTATTATTATTATTTTATGTGTAATCACGAGAGTTCCTCCTCCCAAAGTCCGTTGTTCCTGTTTGCTTTGGGTCATGTGCTATCCACCCAGGTCATTGCACCATAAAACATACACACATCCATTTCGGGAATCTTCGCTACAAGTGCAGACAGTCTATTATTTTAATCCGAAGGGAGTTTGCATATCTCGCCAGGTGTGAAAGATATCGCAATTGATAGGGATATAAGACATTCAGTAACGGATTGTATAATAAGCTCTGCTTGATTCAAAGTACATTGTATTATCTGACTCAGAGAACAAAGTTTCATCTGTCATCATTTCATATTGTTCCTTTTGGCACTTCAAGTTTTTTTTTTGCTTCTATGGGCAGATCTTCCCCCACCGATGAGGTCACCTGTGCAAAACATAACAGCTGTATTTGATTTAACTGTAGCTTTCCATTTGAAAGTACAAACTCCTGATCCGTTGCTGGAGATTACTCACGTTACAAAGGTCCCTTTCTTTTACTATTTTTTATTACATTTCTTTTCAAATGTTAACTGCTCGTGCCGACAAGCTGCCTGCTCTTCTTGCTTTTCATTAGTCATGTATAACTATCTGCGTAGAAATTAGTGCCTCATATGGTTTTAACAAGCAATAGTATAGAGTGAGCCAAAAAACTACGAACCGGCTGCGCGGTGTTTTACCTGTCCGCGTCCTCGGCGCTCGCTGCCGTCTGCCGCTATCATAGAAAGGCGCGGATGAAACCATACAACATTTTTAAACTACTTTTAAAGGCTTTACTTACCAACTTTATGAAAGCAGATGTTGAAACTGGCCACCGTCGTTGTCCATACATTTTTAGCACCTCTTTAGGAAACTATCCATCACTCACGTTGAGAAATGCTTGCAATTTTCTGGCGGATATTTTGTTTTAATTCTTCCAGGGTGTGCGGGTTTGTCTTGTACACTCTGTTTTAAGTTACCCCAGAGATAGAAATCATAGGGAGTTAGGTCGGGGAACCGAGCGGGCCACAAATCTCCACTAATAATTCTGTCCTCAAACACAGTTTCATAAGGTTGTTAAGTAAAGCCTTTAAAAGTAGTTTTTAAAATTTTGCATGGTTTCACCTGCACCTTTCTATGATAGTGGCAGACGGCAACGAGCACCGAGGACGCAGATAGGAAAAACACCGCGCAGCCGGTTCGTAGTCTTTTGGCTCTCCCTGTACTATCACACTTGAAGAGTCTAGGGAAAACTCTGACAAGTCCTACATTGTAAATTTTCTTGTATCTAACCGCTGTACCTCTGGAGGGGAGAAACACATTTCTACCTATTAGTATATGACAGCTTGCCTAACACAAAAATATTAAGGGAAAAATGAGGTGAAGATAGCATTTTATGTATTACTGCAGATAGAATGCTGAACTTGTGTGTACCTGTTCATAATTTTAACACAAACACATATACTAATTTTCAAACACAATTCTGTGCATAACTTTTATTAAGACTTTTGTGTCATTTTTGCTAAAATTTAGATGTATCTAGTCTTAAATACACCATTATTTTATCTAAAAGTTTGGATATATATCCTCACATACTGATGCAAAGTAAAATTGAAAGATGGTCGGTTACAACTTATGCGTAGGCTTTTAAAAATATATTCCTTGCAGTCAAAAATAAATATATAGTAAAAACTATATGGCGAGTAAGAAAATTATCACAATAAAATTATACAAGACTATAGCACACCCTTATCCATAGCTACGTCCATGCAGCCTAATATTTAAAGAATTTTGAAATTCAAGTTCATAACGCGTCTGGAACTTATATAAGCAGGAAAGAATAAAGCGAAAAAATAATTGCCTTAAACATAGACTCATGGTGTTAATTTGACTGCCGATGTTGGCGAGTGGTCAGCGTTTTGGTTTCTTAATCCCGAGGTTCCGGTTCGACTCCCGGTTGAAGTAAGGGAATATTTTAAATTTAGAATCATTTCCTACTCTCACAGAGTCGGAAATAAGCAGATGGGAATGAATCCGAGTGTGTTTCATGTTAAAACGATTAAAAAAATCTGATGTTTTACACTCACATGACTTTCTCTACTCTTGCACAAACTACTTTCACAAACGCTTGTTCTCCAAATACTTCATGTTAATCGATATAAAAATTTGCAGAAACTATCGTATTGCTAATTTTCTTGTAGGTGCAAGGGGAATATGGTAGGCTTTAAGCGATAGTCAAATCTTTTAAGAGCTGGTTGCTATGTGGAGCATTTCATTCTCTTTGCATATCCAGGACATAAAAAATGAATAAATAAAAAAAAACGATAACGAATTCCAATTTGAAAAACGTATAAGTATTGCAAAATTCAAACAAATAACAAGGAATATCTCGGAAATGGTTCACTCGACAAAAAAAAATTGTCTATCTTTTACGGATTAGCAGTTATGCAAAATTCATTTAGAATGAAGAGGACTTTGGGGGAAAATCCCAGAAAATTCAAGATATACATTTCATTTGCCATGAAAGTATCTTAAACATATAACATTTTAATCACAATCGTTTGAGCCATTTTTGAGAAAATCAAACTTTTCGAAAAATGTTCCATGTAAAGGGTAGTCTGGGGTGAGATTTTATTGAAAATCTTCATGTCACATCTTTGAAAGATACTGAGCCCAAATACGACGTTTGGTATTTGTCCGATTTTTCGTTTTTGAGTTATACTGTTCACAGACACACACACGGGCCTTTTTCTAATTTTTTTTTTGGATTTAGGAGGTCTCAAAACATGTATTTCCGGTGAAATCTCGATATAGAATTTTTGGGTGGAATGCAATACTTTCCCTACTTACTAAACGCAGTAGATAAAGTATAAAGGGATTGGAAACCTATAGTCATCGAGTTGTTTCGCAAGTCAAAGCCAGGAACATTAAAAAGGATAACAGTTAAACATGTTTTGGCTGATTGGAGCAAAGCAGGTGCTTCAATGTTTCTGAGAGTACTAATCATGCTTTACAGTATTAATTTTTGACAAAAACAGAGAAAAAAAACGTTCAAAAACGTTTGAAGTTTTGACCAAAGTCAACTGTATTAAAGGCGACTAAAGAACGCTCAAGGGTCTTCTCGTTCATCACGACAATGCTCCAACATATATTGCAATGCAGTGTTGTTCAGTTGATTACTCATCCCACCTACGGGCCTGGTCTAGCTCCGGCTGATTTTGTTTTATTTCCGAACAAAATCAAACACTGGTCTAGCAGTGCAGTAGACCGTCGCAGCTTACCGTCATGAAACTGCAAACATACCAGAAAAACACACCTAGACGTGCTTCAGGTTTGATCTAAACAATGTAAGGATGCATAGACTTTGAGAAGATATGAATGTTATTTCAAAGTTCTCACCCTTATATTTTTTCGCATACCATATTATTTCCTAATAGCCTAATGCATAATGGTACATAATCTACTGTAAATGTGCTGCAACCACAGAGACTGTTGGAACTTCATGGGAACTCAATAACTTAGTGCATTGATTAATGAATTGGTTGAATAGGTGGATTATTATAAACAATTTAACTAATTTATTTAGCATTTAAACCAATATAATAATATTGTATGCAAATATTAGAAGTGAAATAAATATTTAAATTCAAATAAATGAGGTAATAATGAAGACTGGTGACACATTGCATAAATCATCTTTCGTAAAGCTAGTAGTACTTATTTTGCATTTAACGTTGCAGAAAGGAACCGTAAGTACCAAAAATATCACGTCTGAATCGCATCGCCCTCCAGCCACAAAAATTTAGAACAGAGGATGTCAAACTTTTCATAAGGAGGGCCACATTAACCGCCAGAGAATGAATCGCGGGCGAAGTCAAATAAGTGTAAATTAGGAAGCATAAACTCACAGGCACTAGGCACACAGGTCGCATTAGTTTTATAATGCATATTTTATTGAACTAAAATTTGCACTTACCTATTGTTACATGTTGGGGTAAAGGCCGAAAAGGTTACCAGAAAATGATTAATTTAGGTCACCCCAACACGTGCATCGGGGCCGCAACTCGCTAGCAGCTAGAAGTTCGGGATCTTGGTGTGTAATTAAGGGAAAGGCGTGGGTTTTATATTACACAAAACATTACACAACACACATTACCTGGGATATATTAACAAACGTTTGGCTTTTCTACATAGTTAACAAAGGAAACAGGATGAAGGGAGATGCTACAAACCGAAGACCGGCCACACACGACTCGTTCCAACAACCACTTACTCTCGAGTCGGTAACTTTTCCCCTCACCAACCGTGTCTAGCCAAGCCAGACAGGGTTGACGTCATACCAGACAATTTCAAACAGATCCCTCCCTTTGGCGTAGTCTGCGCCAAAAGTAGAGACCGATAAGCCGAAATATAACTAAAGAGACCCAATAATGCTACAACTGGTAGCAACAGTACAACACAACAGTGAGTCTGGTAATTACAAAATTAATAACACGCCACTTTATACACATAAACGCCTGGTACATTAAGTAGTTTTACTTTAATAGCAGTTCATATTCAACGAGAAGAATAAAGCTGACTTTTCTGTGCTGCAATTTCAGACATTTGTGGTCCTAACATTGTGCTGCCTATCATCAAACAGACTCTAATAAATGTTCATCAGTTATAGCAGACATACATATATTTTGATTTGACACATTTAATTTTCGAACTGTCTTTTCACAGATATACATTGACGTGAAGAGTCATATTAGTCCTCGTGCAGTCCTTTAAATATATGTAAAAATCAAGAAAATTAATTTATATATATATTGGTCCTTCAGTAGGTCGTTACACTGTATATCAATAAAAAATCTGAGCGCTTAATTTTATTAAATCGATAGAAACTCGTGAATAAATTGATCTGATACAGGTGCACCGTTTCTTTCCGTGGGCTAGTGGCACCGTGCTAGCCTCTAGTTTCCGAGGTCGCGGATTCAAACCTGGCGGAGGGCGAAGGATTTTTTCGGGCGTAAAAATCCTTAGCATGGCTTCCTTCGGAAGGGAAATAAAGCCGGAGGTCCGTGTCGTAGATTTATGGCACGTAAAAGAACCTCAAGCCTGATAGGGCCTCTGAGCAAAATTTCTGGTCTTTCACGCCCAATATAGAATGGGACGCTAAGAACCATGGCAATTAAAGAGAGTCCATAAATAAAACTCAATTTGAAACGTTTCTTTTTATATTTTATACTTTTTAAATTTTTTAGGGGAGCCAAAAAGCAGCTCGCGGGCCAGGTCGTAGTTGTCAAACTCTGGTCTAGAAGAAGAAAATGTATTTTATGCGTCACGAAAACGAATCAAGTGTGCGAAGGAAGATAAGCATAATATGCTTTCAGCACTTCTATGCCTCTTGAAAACAGATAATACAAAAAAATCTGAAGTGGTACACGCACTCGACGTTCTCTTACCTATGTATCCGCATATCTATCAAACACAGAGAGGGCAATAAGTAGGTATATAGTAATGATACATTATATATACTGACGCAGCCACGCTACGTCCTCCAACAATGAAGCAATACCTTTGCCTCACGATTGCTGCTTTTCTCCTCCTAGATGTTTTTTATATACTTTGCCACGGCTGCTCGAGCACGAGATTCTAATCACTGGGTATGCGTGAGTGTATGTACATAGAAACACGAACGCTATCTTGGAACACTTTTATTCACCATTAAACTAAGGGTTAAGATTTGCCGATCACTTTTAAATTCTTACGATGTTACTGTGTCTTTTCCAAGACCGAATATTATCAGTTACAGCTGAACGTTCAATCCTCTTGCAAGTTCACACACAGAGAATGTTGTTCCGCACCCTAAGAGGGCCCCAGCGAGAGTATGTCCTCACCACACGAGCGTCCCAGCGAGAATGTTCTCACCACACGCGCGATACAAGGAAAAACCTCCTAACTTCCCCTCTCTTCCCTTAAACATTTCGCACCAAAACTGAGCGTCATGAAGCTTCTAGTGACCTTCACTTCCTGGCCAGTGCAACTGCACCCATTAATTCCAAGAGAAACTGGCTTCAGCGGTTTTACCCTTTATACCTGGGGCTGGTCCCTAATTAGCTAAACTGTGCCTGTCTAGCCTTTCTGTCGCTTTTAACAGTGTACAATTTTCCCAATGCTTCTCCTTTTAACACATGCACTGATTTTAAATATTTTATTATTTATTTGATTTCGCTATCCTTCCCAGATTATTATGATAATTATTGACTTTATAATTTCGGCTTCAATACAAAGAAACATCTGCTTTAATTTCACTAAAATACTAACATTGAAGACTACTATCACTAATGTAAATGTTGAAATTGTTGCTCTTCAGCATTTACACACTCTCGTAGACTACATTTCACACTTACACATACTTTTGTACACAATTCTTTATTTGCATCAGTTTCTTGGCGCGCCTCTCTTATGTACTGAATCATCTCATCAAAAGTATTAGGTCTTCTTGCAAATACCTTAACTTTAACAACATTCCGAAAAATAAGTCTATATGTTCCAAAATCCAGATTCGTTGAACTTTAGTTAAATTCCCAGCCATCGTGACAGAAAAGACTGAAAACAATGAAGAAAGTCGTCCTTCGTAGGGTAGTGGTTACCATTCTAGCCTCTAGTTCCCGAGGTCACGCGTTCAAACCCGGCGGAGGGCGATGGATTTTTTTTTCGGGCGTAAAAATCCTTAGCATGGCTTCCTTCGGAAGGAAAGTAAAGCCGGTGGTCCCGTGTAGTAGATTTACGGCACGTAAAATAACCTCAAGCCTGATAAAGAGGCCCCTGAGCAAAATTTCTGGTTTTTCAAGTCCAATATAGAATGGAATGCTAGGGGCCATAGTAGTTAAAGAGCGTCCTTAAATAGAACTCAATTTAACAATGAATAAATAAAAGACTGAAAACAATGGATAAACAAAAGACAAAAGATAAAATGTGCAAGTCCGGGAAACTTAATAATAAAATAAAGGCTAGTTTGGGATGGGGAATTTTCTTGAAAACCTTCCTTGTCGCATCCTTGGAAAATGTTGAACTTAAATGCCAAGTTTGGAATTATACAAATTTTAATTTTTGAGTTATGCCGTTTACAGATAGACAGGCAGACGCGAGCGCGAGATCTTTATCTAAAAATAATTTTGGGGATTTTTGTTTTTGTAAATATTAAACTTTTTTGTAAAAAAAATATTGTGCGTTACTTTTCGATCCGCCCTTGTACTTGATTAATTCTGAAAACTAACACTTGCACTTTTGAATTAGTAAGAGAAGTCAGTCATCACTATCTTCTGCTAGTTGTTTATCACACGGTGCTTACTTTCAATTGTTTGTAGCCACATGAAGAACCCTTGTTGTGTTAACCAACGTAATATTTTTCTGTTCAGTGTGCCCGCAGGCCTTCAAGGTTGCGATAAAAACACTTCTGGTTACAACAAAGCATGCAATTGCGTGCTGTACAACTTGACAGCTTAACGACGTCATAATCAGCATGTTTATCTAGTAGTTGATAAGTTATACGATTTTACGGAATGGTTTTTCCTTAATTAGATAGATTTTCTTCACAAAAGTTTCTGCACTTTCTTTTACTTCTGGTGCGTTTTTTTTAACTGGGAGAATTTGATTTAATCTGTATTTCATAGAGAAAACAACTATTGTTTAAGAAGTAAAACATTTTATCAATAAATTCACAGCATAGTGCACAAATTGAAACAAAAGAAGAAAGAAAGAAGACAAAAAGCGAGAGAAAACGTACAGTTTTATATCCACAAGCCGTAACGATCGCCAACATAATGACCTCAAAGTTAACGTAAGAGGTAAGAGTTCGGTTTTAAACGGGCAATGCAACTGTTAAAACTCAGGGTGTACAAGTTTATTACCAGGTGATTCAGAAACGTGGTACGTTAATCTAAGTGCTGTTAATGTCGTTAATGAAGGTGTGGTTTACACGATCCTGCAATTTTTTTAATTAAGACAAATACATCGTTCAGCCTAATGCTTTGCAGATATCAGTGAGCAGAATGGAAATTTAACCCAGGACATAACATAGAGGTTGACCTAAATGGCTCCTCGAACTAAAACATAAGTGAACAATGCAGTAAATAGAAGATACAGAAAACAATGTAACACAAGAAATATCACTCGGCATAAAACAAAATATTCAAAGAACACACAAATCAGTGAGTGTCTGAGGTAGAACTGGGATCACTGAGGAACAGACCTTATGGTAGTCTGCGCTTCAACCGAGTTGGTACACGAGTGTTTATCCCTGGACTTGTTGAAGGGTGGCGAAGAAAGGTTTAGGGACGTTGCGAATGAACTGTATAGTGGAAAGTCTCAACTCACGGTGAAGCATGGGGCTTGGTGATGATACGAATTGCTCTATTTTGTATGATCTGAAGGCGGTGAATGTGAGTCTTGCTGGCAGCAACCCATACAGGAGTTGCCTAGTGATCGGGGCCGCAGAAGAGATGTACGAGGCGCATTCAGAAAGTAAGTTTCCCTATTATTTTAAAACAAAGAAAACAGTTACACGAAAAAATTTATTGGCAACAGGTACAGCAATGTTTGGGGTATTTTTCGATATAGTCGCCACAAGAACTGAGACACTTGTCATATCGTGGGATCAACTTTTGTATTCCTTTGTCATAGAAGTCTGCCGCCTGTGAATGGAACCAGCGTGTGACAGTCGTCTTCAGCTCTTCGTCGTTGTCAAAACACTGACTGGAGGATAGGAATTTCTTGAGGGGCAAGAGAAGATGGAAATAACTGGGAGCAAGATCAGGACTGTATGGTGGATGATCAAGCAGCTCCCAGTCAAACTACTGCAGAACAGTTGCTGTGCGCCGAGCCGTGTGTGGACGAGCATTGTCATGGAGCACACAACACCTACAGTAAGCATTCCATATCTTTTGTTTTGAATGGCACGTCACAATTTCCGCAGTGTTTCACAGTAACGGTCAGCGTTCACTGTTTCACCTCAGGGCAGGAAGTTAATGAGCAGAATCCCCTTCCTGTCCCAGAACACCGTGCACATCACTTTCTGCACCGACACAGTCTGTTTGAATTTCGTCTTGACTGGAGATCATACTATGACGCCATTGCATTGACTGCTGCTTGGTTTCCGGGGCAAAGTGCGAAATCCACGTCTCATCGTCCGTGACGATCCTGTCGAGGAACTCGTCGCCGTCATTACGATACCGCTACAGAAATGTCAGTGCTGCTCCTAAGCGTTTCGTTTTGTGCTCGGGTGCCAGGTTTTTCGACACCCACCTGCACACAGTTTCCTGAACAGCAGGTATTTGGTGACAATTTCATGCAACAAGGATGGTGATATCTGCGGAAAATGGCTGCTGAGCTCCGTAATCGTGAAGCAACGGTTCTCCACGATGCGCTGCCGCACCAGCTCAACAAGGTCATTATTGATGAGGGATGGTCGCTCACTGCGTTTTCATCATGGGCACTTTGGCGACCTTCGAAAAACTGCCTACACCAGCGACGCACCATCAGTTTGCTCATGATGTTAGGCCCGTAGACATGACAGAACTGACGATGAATTTCGATCAGCGCTGTGTTTTGTGCAATAAGGAACTTCATCACTGCCCAAACCTCGCAAGCAGCGGGAGAACGAATAAGAGCAGCCATTTCGGGCCACTGCTGCCGCGCTACTGGCACCAGGCGGGACCTTTCCAGGCCGGCATATGATTGATACGTCATAGATCTGTTACGCATGGGTAATTTTCCCGATTAAATACCTTTAGTTTAAAGGAAACAAAATCGGGAAACTTACTTTCTGGATGCACCTCGTATATAACAGCAAAGAGCATTCAAGGGCCAAAGGTGAACGCCGGTGAAATACTGAATAAAGTTGTGAGAGTGGCTGAAGCTAAGGTGACGATGCGTTGTACATGGGAATTCCACGTATCCTGGTGCCAAGTACATAGTGCATCGAGATACTTTACCGATGTTTTTGTAGTAGTAACCAGAATAGTGGTTCGTTGAGCAAATGGAGAGGTAAGGGGTTCCTGTAAAGACGGAGGGGGAGGACTTTGGCCTCTGTTTTGTAGGCATTCATTGAAATGCGCGATATTGTAAATACTCAAGACTTCTTTGTCAGTTTTCTGAAAATTCGCATGGTGTATACGATGAGAAAGGAGTATTTTAGAAGGAGTTGTATCGTATTTCGACTGTTGGGGAGCCGAACTTGAAGTAGTTGCAACTGCACGTATGGTACCCGGTAGCCTTCGTCAAAAATGTTTAAAAAATATTAACTTTGTAATTTTGACTGTTTCTTTAAATATTTATGTTTGCCTCGGCTACGTCAGTATTATTTTTTAGAGACATGAATTTCTTAACAGGGCGAGATGCGGCTGAAGAATGTAGGCTTACACAGATTATAATTTTTACTTCACTATATTTATTAATCCTTGACATAATTTAAATAACACTTCATTGATATAGAGAGCTGTGAGATTCTTTTATTAAATACTTGCACTTTTTTAAACACGTAAACTATTTTTATCTCACACGAATGCGTATTAAATTTCTCGAGGATGCATCTCGCGTCAGGAACACCGTCTACAACCAACGCTTCCAGTTATGAGCGCTGTCTACAAGCAACTGACTTGATTTCTTACCGCCTAAATTTGTAAATTTCTGTATTTCAAGTCTCTGATTAGCTATTTCTAATCCAATAGAATAATTTTATTTAACTTAAGCTTTTTCTGGTTGTTAATTGGCTATTTTTATAAACTGTCACTAAAATTACATTATTGCTTCCAAGAATCACAAGTAGTATTGTTAAACTTTAAAATTCATTCTTGCCTCAAGGTTACCTCATTGTTAGCAACTATTAACCTATTATTCTCACAGCTTCTACATTATTAAATTGCGTAATACAATCACATAACATTATTGAACATGTATACAATAATATAAACATATATAATGACTGTAATATACACTTTTTATATCTTGTTACATACACATATTACTTTAAGGCGGGCTGTTATTGAAATATATATTATATAATTAGACTGAAATCATTTAAGTGTTAAAAATACTGCCTCAACGAAGCCTCTCATTTTGAAAGGTGTATTGTCAATATAAGATAAATAACTAGCCCGGTTTTGTTTCTAATAGACAGTAAATGCAGAGTAGTAATATTTTGAGCCTATTCTATCATCACCTGACACAGGAAGAGAATAAGGTTTTAACAAAATTCAGCCATTCCCCATACAGCTGACAGATTCTTGAAGAGATTAATGCGAAAATGAAGGCAGGGTAGCGTGTTTTGGTGCATACAGAGCTTCTTAAACATTGGGAACACTAAAGGTAAATACTCGTAGTATAAACGGAATCAGAAACATTACCGTGGTTGAAATTAGTTGACCAGAAAGTATTTTCCCTGTAAGAGTCTATTTAACTGAAGGAGGATGACAATTTCAGCGTAGTTATATTAGGTAAGAACGGCACAAGCGCCGCCGGTAGCTCTACACTTAATGTAAATGACTGTACAGGAGAACAAGGTAGTGGCTGAGACTGGGCGTCTGGAAAGGCAACAAATTAATTGATTATAGTGAGGGGGAAACATGGATTCATATTTTCGCACAGGGTAGAGAGACAGAATTATTAAGAAAGCAATACAGTGTGTCCATAAAAACACTAGGTACCATACTTTGAACTGGTATTGCGTCGCTTTGGATACTCGTATTTGGGTGAAGTTGGTGACATTCGAAAGAAAAACTCAAATATTTTTTCCTACGTCTCATAGACATTGAATTTGGCCCCCACGAGTGACACTGGCATCAAGGGAATATTCCCATTCCCGCCACACACGCTCCAACATATCTGATGAAATGGGCTGGATGGCAGCAGTGATATGAAGTTGCACTTCTTGCAGGTTTTGAGACAACGGGAGTACATAGACACAATCCTTTATGTAACCCCATAAAAAGAAGTCACAGACCGTCAAGTCAGGTGACCTCGGCGGCCACTTGTAGAAGACATCTCATTTCCGACACGTCCACTCCATCTTCCTGGAAGCCGCTCATTCAGATGCTCCTGAACATGTAAATGCCAGTGCTCCATCTTGTTGGAAAATAAATACGTTGCCTTCTTCTTCTTTCAATTGTGGAAATAACCATTCAGTGAGTATGTCAAGATAAGTTGGACTATTGACAGTGGCCTCTCGAAAGAAAACTGGGCCATAGACTTGACGTTTTGATACGGCACAAAAGACATTCACTTTAGAGGAGTCTCTTTCAACTTCCAAAATGGCACGTGGATTCTGCACCCCCCCAAATCCTAACATTATGCCTGTTCACTTTTTCACTAACGTGGAATGTTGCCTCATCACTGAAGATTATTTTTTCTGGCAGATTTTCATTATCCTCCATTAGTACCAATAAATGTTCAGAGTAATCTAATCATTTTGTAGGGTCATCATGTTCCAAAACGTACGCTGAACCTGCACCATACTCTGCGGGCTATGATATTCCAAAACACACCAACTACATTCTTGTAGGTTCGCCATAACTCCTTCAGACATCTCTAATAACAACACAATTTTAAAAGCAAACATTCACATTAACCTGCCTGCAAAATATTCAACAATGAACCCATATCGAGTAATCACAAACAGGAGTGAATTTAGTTTCTGTTTGAATCCCGCGATCCCGTCCATTGTTGACATGCCCTAAAATATTTGAGTTTTTCTTTCGAATGTCATCAAATTCATTTAAATAAATTTATCCAAGGTGACATGGTACCAGTTTGGAGTATGACAGTATTTCTATGGACACACGATATTTAGCAACACGATTTTTGGATTCCAGTAGGGGAATGAAGGTAACTTACTTGGATGTAATGTCGAATGCTGATTATCATAAATGCTGGAGCGAGGGTCAGAGCACTGTATATATTTAATACTACTTTTGTAATTAATTATAATTCATTCTGCTTGTAGTTTTCAATAATTCTGTGCTAATTAGTTGTTTTTTACTTTCTCTAACACATAAAAGCAGGTAGAGAAGGTATTGCATTCCACCCAAATTCGACATCGAGATTTCACTGGAAATACATGTTTGAGGTCCCCTGAATAAAAAAAAATCATTTTTAGAAAAATGTCCCTTATGTGTCTGTGAACAGTATAGCTAAAAAACCAAAAGTCGGATAATAAATACCAAATTTGGTATTTAGGTTCAGTACCTTCCAAGGATGCGACACGAAGATTTTCAAGAAAATGTGCCTACTCCAAACTACCCTTTACAACTACCCCTTTTTCATTTTCTTAAAAATGGCTATAACGATTTTTATTAAAATACCATATATTAAATATATTTACATTACAAATAAATGTATATTTTGAATTTTCTGGGAATAGCTTGCAAAGTCCTCTTCATTTGGAAGAAATTTTGTATAATCTTATATAACTGATAAACATTAAGCGATAGACGAAAAGGTACTACACAGAAAATGTAGATCTCTTTAAAACACACAATTTATTACAAATAAGTTTTTATAGCATAAGCCCCTTCTGAGGTATCCGTTACTAATTGTTCATTACTTGGCAATTCTCTTAAAGTCCTGTTAACATTCAGTTGTTTCTCGCGATGTCATGGAAAGAGAATGTAATTTTAAAGCCAACATATAGCGTCCAGTTCTTAAACATTTGACTATCGCTTTTCCCTTTGTATCAATAACGAAACTTGTAATGTAACTATTTCTGCAAAGTTTTATTTGGATTAAAATGTGGTAGATAGGAAAATGCTTTAGTAAGAATAGTTTGTATACCCAGTAATAAACGATAGAGGGTAGAGAAAGTCATGTGAATGTATCACATAAGAATTCCTCCCCCCCCCCATCATGTTAGTACGGAGTAACCAAATATAAGTATTTAGTACCTACTGTTCTCCTATCTGTAAGATTCCAGGCACAGGAAAAGTATGCACCTACGGCCATGAGGCCCATGCGATTGTTATATTTTTAGGTGTAGTAAGTAACTGTTTGACAATAGAGGTCTTTCTACTACTATGCTTAACACCGCTTGAGTGACCTCCGTTTACAATCAAAGCTCTATAATGTTCACAGCCTGAACTATTCCACAAATATTTACTGGTTTGAGTTTAAGTTCTTCTGCTTCTTATTCTTCTTCTTGTTGTTCCCTAACATGGGTTAGGCCTTTAGACCTATTCCGAGGATAATCGAATTGCTCTCTCCACCTCGTTCAATATCTCTTCGTCCAAATGGTTCATAAAATAATGCTTGCCATGGTAATCTCGAAGGTTCCATCCATAGAACGTGATCTTTCCACTTATTGTGATACCTTTTAATTTCTTTCACTATGTTTTCTTCATCTAATTCTTCTCTTATATCTACATTCCGGAGTCTACCCTTTCTACTTACACCCAATACAGACCTTAAACATCTCATCTGAAATGCTTGAAATCTTGATTTTACTTTCTCTACTACGTATAGTAAGAAGGCGAACTATTGTACTCCACCCAAAAATTCGATACCGAGATTTCACCGGAAATACATGTTTTGAGACACCCTGAATCCAAAAAAAAAGCATGTTTAGAAACATGTCCGTGTGTCTGTGTGTGTGTCTCTGTGAACAGCATAATTCAGAAACGAACAGTCGGATAAACACCAAACTTGGTATTTAGGTTCAGTATCTTCCAGAGGTGCGACACGAAGGTTTTCAAGAAAATCCTCCACCCCAGATTACCCTTTACATGGAACATTTTTCGAAAAATCTTATTTTCTCAAAAACGGCTCTAACAATTTTGATTAAGTATCATAAGTTTAAGACATTTAATGGCAAATAAAATGTATATCTTGAATTTTCTGGGAATGTCTCCAAAAGTATTCTTCATTGGGAACAACTACTTTTGCATAACTGGTAAACCATAAGAGATAGACAAAATTTTACTACACAAAAAATGTAGATGGCGTTAAAATACCAATATATGCCATATACATTTTTTGTTGTTGGGTGAACCATTTTCGAGATATTGCTTGTTATTCCCTTAAATTTTCCAATACTTATACTTTTTCTCAAATGGGAATTCGTTATTCCTTTTTTTTGTCTTGGATACGCAAAGAGTATTAATCTGTGGCAAAGAGAATGGTGCTGCACCTAGCAACCAGCTATTAAGAGAGGTCTATGCTTAAAGGCTACTGCATTTCTATATTGCCCTTGCAAATACAAAACAAGGGGAACATAGCAGGCCTTAAGCCATAGTCAAATATTTTTTATGCTGAGAAATAAACGTACTGCTATGATTTTACTTCAAAGGAATGCTGATTTCAACCAATTTCGTAAGATCGTTTCATTTTATTAATTCATATCTTATTGTTCGTTATAGTAGCATTTTAAATGTTCCTATTTTAGTTTATATTTTTTGTTTCCACAGTTTAAGGGCTGTTTTATTTTATTCATTCATATATGTATTATTTGTTATAGGACCATTTTCAGGTGTTTCTGTTTTGGTTTTTGTTCTTTGTTTACTGGCTTACGTTTTAAGACTTTCATAATGCCTAGTAAGAAACGAACCAGTTTTAATTTTAATGTTAAGAAGTTGTTTTCCGTGAAAGCAGCCAAAGTGATTGCTGGCACCTTGAGCCAAAATAGCGACATATTCGGTGAGGTTGAAAACACACAGTGCACAAGCAACTCGGTGATGGCGTTATGTTTTTCAACTGTAATAAATATTGATGCTAGGAGTTCTGAAATAATTGATAAAATTCTTCATATAGTCAATGATCTGCACTTAAAATCAATTTCAAATTATGATGGTGTTATGCCATATCCGGCTTACTTGTGCGCTGATGAGGTTTGGCTGCAGGATATTGTAATTGATGATGTAAATATAATCTGTAATGCAGTGACAAATAATTTTGCATTACAAGGGATCATACGGATTTACGCAGTGTGTTAAAAACATTTTTTATGTCCTGGACATGCTAAGAGAATGCAATGCTCCACATAGCAAGCAGCTCTTAAAAGATGTGACTATCGCTTAAAGCCTACCATATTCCCCTTACACCTACAAGAAAATTAGCAATAAGATAGAGTCTGCAAATGTTTATCTCGATTAACCTGAAGTAAATGGAGAATAAGCTTTTGTAAAAATAGTTTGGTCAAGAGTAGAGAAAGTCATATGAGTGTAACACATAGATTTTTTCCTTGTGTTTTGTCACCCATATCTCGCACG
Source organism: Deroplatys truncata (assembly GCA_030765065.1). NCBI lineage: Eukaryota > Metazoa > Arthropoda > Insecta > Mantodea > Mantidae > Deroplatys > Deroplatys truncata. The sequence goes on from CM060984.1 coordinate 152,419,453, forward strand.
CGTATTTCAATGCGGGCTTAGATGCTATTCTATATAGTCTTAATTTAATATCTTTCCTCATATTTCTACCAGTGTCGTTTGATACATCCGTTGATTTTATTATACGTTTGAATGTTTTCTTCCATCTCTGCTTTTCTATCGATTACTGATATTTCTAATCCCAAATATTTGAACGTAGACGGACAGCTTTAATTATTTTTCTTCCGATTACAATCTTAATTCCGACTTGTTCTTTAGCTATCGCGACGATTACCTTTGTTTTTCCTCCCGAAATTTCCATATTATATATTTTTATTATCTCATTCAAATTAAACACTGCTTTTTGTATGGGTTCCTCTTTCTCTGCCAATAATATCTGGTCACCTACAAATATGATTGTGCCTACATTAATATTATTTAATGTGATTCCCTTTGGTTTACATTTCATTCACCACCCTTCTTTTATTTTATTCAAATATAAATCAAATAGAATGGGTGACAAACCACAACCTTGTTTCAATCCCATGTTAACACTTAATTCTTGTTTTCCTTTATCTTTTATTATCTTAGTGTTGCAGCATAATGACTTAATTTCGTTAATCAGGTTCACAGGGATCTTATATCCTTCTAATGTTTGCCACATCTTCATTCGATCAACCCTATCGTATGCTTTTATGTAATCTAAAAATAATAGGCATATTTTTAATTATATCCTGTTCTTTTTTCTAAGATCTGTTTCATAGTGAAAATTGCTCAATGCACGATCTATCCTTCCTGAAACCATTTGTTCTTCATCTAGTATTGTGTGTTTAAGTTTTAACGTATTATGTAACAAATGTCCATTGTTTATTTCTCATGAACTCAAGGCTAGGACATCTCGATTGTTTTATAAACGACTGGCTATTCTCCAAGGCTCCTGCGTATAATACATTGTGTATTCCATAACATCAAATACTTCTAAGTATTTCGCTGACTGAGACGATGAGTTAATGGGCAAAGAAAGTCGTGTGACCGTTACACAGCACTTTTTTTTTCTATCTGCTACAGCTCTTTCTTCTCTCAGCCACATATCTGTACTGCCACTGTAAACACAGGGAATTCTAGAGCAATCGGATAAATTTGATTCAGCTAATGGCTGACCCCGAGATAGCCTCGCGGTCCGTTTGTAGCAGCTGTTGGTCGAACCTCCAATGATTAGCACACGCCTACTACGTCACTCCTCCGTCAGCAAAATGAACGCGTCTTCCGATGGAAGAAAATGCTTATTTGTATGTACAACGTTGTCTTTGTTAGACCAAACGAAAATAAACAAGTTATCCGCAGTGACCCCTTTCAAAAGAAATCTACGCAGAGGCACAACTTTCGCCCATCTTAAATCCTTTGAAAACATCAACTGCTTTATTTGTTTAACGCTTAAAGAATATTCCAACAATAAAATGGAGAAAACTAGATATTTTGCAATGTTTTTCATTGAAACAAAATGGTTAGAATATCTACAAGTGGAGTAACAAGGGAAAATTAAATGCCCTTTACCGTCATGTCAAATTTACCAAGTTAATAGTCCACACTAGTATCTTAGTAACTGTTTAAGATATCGTCGTGATATCAATATACAAAAATAATACTTTTAAGATTTACTGCAGCACTTTTATGAAACAATACTGACTAAAGGTTTGGGATTTGCAGGTCAATGTATACATTTTATTGCTAAAGTTACACAATTTAGTTTTATGTCTCTGCTAATGTATAATAAGTAGGGGAAGTATTGTAATTCTGCCCAAAAATTTAATATTGGGATTTCATTGGAAATACACGTCATGAGGTCAGCTGAATCCCAAAGAGCATTTTTGGAAGAACGTTCGTCCGTGTGTTTTTGGACAGCGTAACTAAAAAACGGAAAGTCGCATCTTTTAAGGATGCGATACAAGATTTTCAAGAAAATCCCCCATTCCAAGCTCCCTTTATATGGAAAAACGTTCATTATTTTTGATTTTCTCAAAACTTGCTCTAACTATTTGGATTAAAATACCATAGTATGTTTAAGACATTTGCCTGGCAAAGAAAATATGTAGGTATCTTGAATTTTCAGCGAGCAATTTGTGAAGTTTTCTTCATTCGTAATGAACTTTGTATATAATTTTGTAAAACCACGAGAGATATTACGTAGATATTTCTATGTATATTCCTGGGTTGAGTTGCATGGTGTACTATGGTGCAAGAGATTTCCCATTTTGAGGCTGTCGAAGATCGTCCCTTGTTGACTGGATACGGAACGTACAAAGTCCCATATTTACGGACAAGTAAAGGAATGATATTTTAAATATTTTCATTATTATTATTATCATCATCATGATCATCACCACCTTACTATGATATACAGAGCTGGAGATTTATACTTCACACTGTAGAACTATGCTATTTGTAATAAAGCATTTGACGTTTTTGGGAGAAAAATAAATCGGATGTGTAGCAGACACACAACTTTCTCTGCAATACAATTCCTAGATATTTCTATATACCGTGCCATTTATACACATAAAACTTATTATTTCATCGATTTTATGTTAATTATGATTAAACGTTCCTTAGCAATTATTTTAAATCAGTCAATACTGACTTAATGACAACATTCAGCGCTTTTTTTCCACCAGGGACGCTTTTTTACTTTCTCTACTACGTATAGTAAGTAGGGGAAGTATTGCATTCCACCCAAAAATTCGATACCGAGATTTCACAGAAAATACATGTTTTGAGGTGCACTGAATGCATATAAAGCAATTTTGGAAACAAGGCCGTGTGTGTGTCTGTCTGTGAACAGCATAACTCAGAAACGAAGTCGGATAGACACCAAACTTGGTATTTAGGTTCAGTATCTTCCAGAGATGCGACACGAAGGTTTTCAAGAAAATCCCCCAACCCCAGATTACCCTTTACGTGGAACATTTTTCGAAAATTTTAATTTTCTCAAAAATGGCTCTAATGAATTTGATTAAAATATCATACGTTTAAGACATTTTTATGGCAAATAAAATGCATATCTTGAATTTTCTGGGAATGTCTCCAAAAGTATTCTTCATTGTGAACGACTTTTGCATAACTGGTAAACCATAAGAGATAGACAAAATTTTACTACACAAAAAATGTAGATCGCGTTAAAATACACAATTTATGTCATATACATTTTTTTTTGTGTGAACCATTTTCAAGATATTGCTTGTTATTCCTTTAAATTTTCCAATACTTATACTTTTTTCAAATGGGAATTCGTTATTCTTTTTTATGTCCTGATAATGCAAAGAGAATGGAATGCTCCACATAGCAACCAGCTCTTAAAATTTTTGACTATCGCTTAAAGCCTACCATATTCCCCTTGCACCTACAAGAAAATTAGTAACAAGATTAACATCTCGATATCTCGATTAACATGAAGTAGATGGAGAATAAGCGTTTGTATAAATAGTTAGAGTAGAGAAAGTCATGTGAGTGCGACATATCAGATTTTTTTCTGTATATCCTGGTATTTAGGTGCATACGCTACTTTGGGACACATACTAGCGTTGCTTTGACGTAGGAGCATGAATTGGATTAGAAATTAACTTACTCTCCTTCATTCCTATTCTTTCTTCCGGAAAAAACTTGTTTGATCAGTATGAATTACTGCAATTCTTCTACTATTATCTCTACCTGTTCTTGCTGGGGCAATTACTATACTTTTAACTGATCGAAATTTAAATACATCCTTTTTTAAAATGTTTGTAGATTATTCGAATTAGGCATGTAATTAAGAATGTAGTTCCAATAATTACATGAAGTCTGTCCATTCGTCTGTTGTGTATGGAGTTGAGATACAATACTTAGGAGAATGAAGAAAATTTGTCAATGGATTTCAAATTTGTTTTTGAAATCTGCAGAAAATTAAAAGTAATTTAGATTTAAAGCCTCTTATTAATTTTCAGTTTTTAGGCGAACCATTGCACTATGAAATTTATTTCACAAATGTTTGAACAGTATGTGTCAAAAGGTTTCGAAATTGGTTGAAATCTATATAAAATTAATGGTAGTTATGATGCAGAGTATCATACACTGTATATTTTTTTTAATTATTTTACGAACTTGCATGGTATTTACTTGATGGCCGAGAGAAATCAGAAAAATGAACGAAAGAATATATACATATATACCCCGGTCAGATTGGCTGTAAAAGGTGATTTGAATCCGTGACTTCCTAAACCAAAGACTGTATGCCTGATTCATCTAGGGGAGAAAAAACGAGAATGTAATTTTCAAATATTCATACATGGCATCAAAATAAGTTTCAACTTGAGAAAATGTAAGCATACAAAAACGATTATAATTATTGGAAAGGACTGATGCTACGAAAAATCCTCTGTGTTAACATTCACTTTACTTTCTGTCCCGTCTTTATTCTTACAAAAGCCGACTTTTCTATTTACAAAGGGAACACAGGAGGCTGAAGCGGATTCATAGCTTTAAAAAGCGGGTCGCTATATCTGGCTTTGAAATTTCACTCTTTGCACGACCACGAGGAAAGGTTTAAGCACTTCAAAAACGTACATAGTGTTTTAAAATTCAAAACAATAACAACGAATATCTCGGAAACGATTAATGCCACAAAAAGCTATGTTAACGAGATCGGCATTTTTTGCTTAGTAAGATTTTTTCTATCTCTTATATTTTACCAATTATACAAAAGTATACAAAATTCATTCAAATGAAGAAAACTTCAGGCTTTTCACAGAAAATTGACATACACTGTACGCATCCTTAGAAAATGCTGAACTTAAATGCCAAGTTTGGAATTCATACAAATTTTAATTTTTTAGTTATGCCGTTTACAGATAGACAGGCAGACGCGAGAGCGGGATCTTTATCTAAAAATAATTTTGGGGGATTCAGTGAGCCTCAGAACGCACACTTTCCAGCAAAATCTCGATATATAATTTTTGGATGGAATATAATACTTCCTTTACTTACTGTAAGTGGTAGAGAAAGTATAGACGTTATTTGGTATAAATAAGCAAGTGGGTTCTGAATTGTTCGTGAAATAAATGTTCTTCTGCTTCTTATTGTTTCTTATATATGAAAAGAATGAAGAGTTGCACAGTTATTTATTGAAAATTCAATATATGCATTTTATTTTCCATGCCAATTTCTTAAATATATGGTGTTTTAATCCAAGGCTTCAGTCATTTTTTTTAGGAAATAAGAAATAACTACATATGTTCGTTGAAAGGTACTGCTGAGGAGAAGAAATTTCATGAAAATCTTCTTGCATCTGTTGCAGTGTCATTCTATCTTCATCAGCCTCCAAGTCGGTTATCAGTATCACCATTGACCGAGTTCGTTTCAGTTTTTGTTCATTAATGTTTAGTCGAATCTGCAGCTGCAGTATGGTTAATGACCCTGCTTACAAACGCGCCACCTTCTGCATCTCGCCTCCTTTCGGATCTCCCAACTTACTCCTTCCCCCCGGAAATTTCTGTAAATACAATTTATGACCTACATGCGTGATTTATGATCAGGAGCGTCATTTCAGTTTCTTCTTGGGGGGAGGCAAGGTTGCATAAAGTAGTTTCCTGAATTTTCATGCAAATTTTAACGACTCATTTAGCTTAAAAGGCAACGATATTTTACTTCTCAAATGTGAAATATTTGTATTAAAAATACAGTTATCGTAATTTCTTTGGTAGAGCAATAATAACCAGTAGCCTAATCATTTCTCGTAACCTAGGAGGAAATTAACCCCCTACTCCCCTAGACGCCCCTGGTCATTATCTATGTTCCCCATCACTATTCCGTATATTGACATCCCAGGAAAAGGGTTTTATTACTGATTTTCAGAACATTGCATGATGTATAGTGAATAGAGAGAGGGATATAGCAATGGAGAGGAGAGAGTGAGAGATATGAAAGGGAGAAAGAGGGATGGAGGGAATGAGTGAGGGAAAGAGAGAGAGACTAGTTGGCTGTACATAACACAGTTCTCTTATCAGTAATATTTCTATCACATAAAACCTCAAGTTAAATTCAAAGTTGCGTGAAAGAGAGTTTCTACAGGAAAAGACATGGCTCATAAAATCTGTACCATTTTCTAAATGTTATCCGCACCATAGAGAGCACCCGACAAGCGGCCAAACCAACCGGCGCTAGGGAGAAGTCCTTCCACGGAAATAATTCCATAGCTTCGCCGCAGCGCACCAACCGTCGTTGCCTGGTCCTGCGATCCTGAAGTAGAATGAGAGGAAAAGAGGGTTAGGAAAATTCTTGGTAATGAGCAACTACAACATTGACCTCCTGGCGTGGAAAACACATGAAAAGAACTCAAGGTGAGGGTGGCTGGTCCAATGGAAGTAAAACATAAGTACAATGTATACGAGCCCTCGTGTTTAAAAAAATACAGAATTATGTTGCATTTAGCAACGTATACGAATAATGGTTTAAAAAGGTGAGTAAAATGTTATAGGAGATTAGAATGTGAGGTTTTATTTAAGCAACAGGGTGAAAGTAAAGTTAATGAATTTTGGAAATAAGAGGCAGGGGGTAAAAGTTATACTGAAACAGGAGAAATGGAAGAAATTAGGACGACATATACGTGTATATATAATAAATAGCTGTGATCATTTGGAAGAAATCTTGCGTGGATGCGTGCAGGGACAGTATTTCTACAAGGATTAAGGGAAATATTGCACAAAGATGTATAACGTGTGGGATACTGGATCATACTTTCCGTTGTCTATTAGAGTGTGAAATGGTAAAAACGTGGAGACAGCATCTGGGATGAAGCACAGGATAAACTATGATAAGTTATAGTAGCAATTAAAATGTTTATAGACACGAGAACAAAGAAATTTAATGACAAGGGAGAATTTACAGGGAAAGTATAAAAGAACTCGATGAAAAGTAGGAAGGGGCATGAAAGTACATGTAGCTGTGTAGTTTGGGGTTTAAGGAATGGGAGAGCCTTAATTTTATTAATAAAGATCTTCATTATATAGTTTGTTATGATTTTTATACAGTTGCACCTGTTGAAGTTCTTAATAAATTTAATTCAATCAATTGTGAAAATCATTAATCGCTCTTAAATATTCATCCAAACGCTATTTTGTAACTCAGAAAAGTTTTCAGAAACATTATGCTTATAGCTCTTTACCGTGTATGGTTTTTCACAAAAATCCGTAATAAGGAGATATTTCAATATACATATATACATATTGTTACATGCTGGGTAGAGGCCTAAACAAATGACAAATTAAATTAATTTTTAGTACCCAACACGTGTAGTGAGGGGACGTGTACTCACTTGGCTGCGGAGGTCCGAAACGTGGCGTGGAGGTTAAGAGGAAGGCGTGGGTTTTCACGGCACAAAATCCATAACACAAATTTACTTACACATTCCTGGATTTATTTCCCAACCGTTTGGGTTCCTATATTATTAAATATGAAAGGTGAGGGGAGATGTTTACCGATCCAAAGGCCGACTTGCACGCACGGTTCGCTTCTCACGGAATCCTCAGCACTCGTGACTACCAAAAACTACCAGCCAAATCACAATATGTCTGGTAATGACAATGAAACCCCGAAATTATTAGTACGCCACAATATATACACTTTTGTTTAATGCCTCATATCCTCCACCTTTGGGAAAATAATTAAGGTGCCATAAGTGGAATAATAACAAATATGCTACATAGCAATCTGTTCGATGGTTCTTGAGTAAAATGATTAAAGTTGTGACTTCTGGCTTCGGAATAGGCCATCCTACATTGTGAGATTTAACTAGTCGGGTCCAAAAAAAAGAAAGAGACAGAAACACTTAACCACTTGTTGTCTCTCTCTTTAGGTGACGGGGGCAGGGCTGAAACCCCTCCCATTGAGCCGGGTTGTTCAGTGGTGATACATCCTTCACCTCCGTCCGCGGACTCTGGTTCATTTTCTCCATGGATGCCATAAACTTCAATTATTTCTGAATTCTCATTTTCTTCCTCTAAGTCTGAATCTTCCAGATTAATTATAAAGTTATCACAAACATCGTCCACCAAAGCATCTTTTTCCCAATAAAATTGTTCTGCTTTTTAACATGCTCGCAAACCTTTTAGAGTTTTCTGCTGTAACTTTTCCAATAGCCCTATAATTATTTTACATCGCTAGATTTAAAAGATACGTTATACTTTGCAACATCGTTCTTAATCTGTGCCCAGAGTAATTCTATAGCATTCGAATCACAATGGTATGGAGGGAGCCTTACTATACAATGTCCATACATTTCAGCAATACCAGCAATGAGATTCATACTGCTTAAAATTGCATTCTTTGAAACTTTATAAGCTCATATTATATGGTTTAGTTGTTTGGAGGTCAAATTCTATATCATTTTTCCGGAGGTATGCTTGTATATCTGCCTTCAATAATGAATCAGTAGGAGATTTATTGAGCTCAGCTCCATTTCTTCGTGATAGCCCTTTGTTGATCTTGATTTGAAACTTAAAAGTGCATTGGGAATAAACCAGGAGAACATCCTGCATGTAAAATAAGAAAACGTTGTCCTTTTTCAATCGGAGTTCTTAATGAAAATTGATATCGTCCTTTTCACTTTTCCACACTTTGCTTTTCGCGTGACCTACATTTATCCATGTTTCATCAAGGTAAACAATAGGTCGACCTGTGGCTCTAAATTCTTTCATTCTTCTTAAAAACTTGAATCTCTTTGTGATAACGTAGGCCTTTCCATTTTGTATTCCCTGCCTTGTTTATTTTTGACAAATCTGAAATTATTGTTATTGTTTTCTCAGAATATGCCTTAAGCTCCAAATGCTGACATCCAATAAGCTATCATTTCTTAATGCATCATTTATATCTTTTAAACTAGGCAGAAAATTATTGCGACATAATGAATAAATACGGCAGCGGCGTTTAATGAATCGATTGTAGTTTTTGTAGGAGTTCTATTCGGGCGTTTCTTACCTGGAGTACATAAAACAGCTCCACTTTCTTAAGCTTTGTTCGCTTCCTTTAAGATTCTGCTAACCGTGCGAGAAGAAACACCTGTGGCCGCCGCAATTATTTTGACCACACTGGATTCAGATATAGTTGGCCTACCACATTTTAGCGCCTCATATTCGTCACAAAAAAAACAAGAATTAAAAAAAACCGTGAACATTAAATAACGCTTCCCTGCCATCCGATTTCACAGGTTTTCCCTGTCTGCCAACCACCTTGAACTATCACTAAAACAAGTACAAATCCGAGAATGAAATTCAATATTAAAGGTAAGTGCTCGTATTGAAACATTTTTGTTTAGCTAACAGCAGAAAACAGCCCGCACAAAACAACCCAATCGTAATTACTCGGTTCTCGCACTTCTTTGCTTTAGAAGGCATTAAACGCCACTGACGCGGATGTTAGTGATGGGTATTGCAAAATACATGCAGGCATTTAACAGACAATAGAAGACTGATAGGGGGTGTGTGCTTTCCAAGAATTTAGACAGAACAGGTAGAGTGCCCCAAAGATAAGGAAAGAACCAAACCGGCCAAGTTTTCTCTGGTATACTATAGCAAATTATTCATCTACCGAACGAAATAGCTCCTCGCATTCAGAAGGTCTCGGGCTCCGAATGCTGACTAGTTTTTTTTTTATAGTTTACTCTGGTTGACTTAAGCGAATGCTGGAGTTGTGTATTCTACCACGGATTTCCTCTTTCCCCCATTTCAGGTTGACTCTGGGGCTGTGGTTCGGCCGGTGTCGGGCAGATGGCGCAGAGGCTTGCAATTTGGGGTTTCTTCTCGGCCCTGCTAAGGGGAAGCCTGTAGAGACCCCACTACTGGGTCCTGTTTCCCCGGTCCCACAAGAGGAAGTCTTCGAGAGACTCTCCCATAACGAGGTGATCAAGCCTGGAACTGTTAGGGAACTCTGCGCGTGTCTGTTGACTTGCGCCGGCCTCATTCTGCAGCTCACGTCTCCTGCGGTTCTTTCATTTATCCATCCTCCCTGTGGTGTATGCACAAAATATCCATTGCGGTCGAGGTACAAGGTGTCCCCTCCGTTAACTAGTCCTATCCTATCCTAGTTATTTATCCACAATCGCAATTTTTCAATTACTGTTTGGTGTTATTGTTAAGTGATTCTCCTGTACGCAAAATTTATATGTTTGTGTACCTTAAGTATCTGTATTACTTGTCTCGTTTACATTCACCTATGATACATTCACGGAAATCCAGCAAGACCATGTCAACATCAGCAGAACTAACAGACTTATCAGAAAATATGAATTCGGGAGGGTGTAGTTATACATACTGAGCTGTCTAGCCCGTCTCTGCTTCTGTTTCGTGACAGCATTCCCCAAATCTGATAATCCGAGGCTTGGACCGTAAATTTTATAAAAAAAGATCCCTGTATTATGGAAATCCTTTCAAGATTCACCATTTAAATACCTGAAGGATTTATCTCCAGGCAAATTTTAATAAACAGCTCTTGAAACGTGTTTGCATAAATGCTTTGTTGTGGATTATTTGAGACCATGCATATTTATGCGGGAAAAACCCTTCAGAAGGAGTGTTTGCTGTCTCATTATGAGGTAATATTGGGTTACGTCATTAAGAAGAAACAAGCTGTAGTTCAAGAATCTATGATACAAAATATGGGCACATGCATATATTAAAGTATGATTTGATCGGATGCAAATGTTGGCATTATACACGGCTGCAGCTCGAGGTTCAATTGCATCGATATGTACATTAAAATGATAGTTTTTTCATTACTTTTTCATACAACTAATGCTTCGAGGTACGTATTGCGTAAGAAGGTATTTGTCTAACCGAATCAATAAACAACACTGTAACAGAAAAAATAGTCTGACTTGTCACGTTGACATGACTGGCTCTACTCAGTAAAATTTACATGCTAACTTAATCATAAAATCTGATGTGTTACACTCACATGACTTTTTCTACTCTTGTACAAACTATTTTTACAAACGCTTATTCTCCATATACTTCATGTTAATCGAGATAAGCATTTGCAGACTCTATCTTATTGCTAATTTTCTTGTAGATGTAAGGGGAATATATATTTACAAGGGCAATATAGAAATACAGTAGCCTTTAAGCACATACATATCTCTTAATAGCTGGTTGCTAGGTGGAGCACCATTCTCTTTGCCACGGATTAATACTCTTTGCATATACAAGACAAAAAATGAATAACGAATTCCCATTTGAGAAAATTATTGAAAAATTTAAGGGAATAACAAGCAATATTTCGAAAATGGTTCACTCGACAAAAAAAAATGTATACGACATAAATTGTGTATTTTAACGCGATCTACATTTTTTGTGTAGTAAAATTTTGTCTATCTCTTATGGTTTACCAGTTATGCAAAAATCGTTCACAATGAAGAATACTTTTGGAGACATTCCCAGAAAATTCAAGATTTACATTTTATTTGTCATGAAAATATCTTAAACATGAGATATTTTAATGAAAATCGTTAGACCCATTTTTGAGAGAATAAAAAATAACAAAGCGTTCCAATGTAAAAGGTAGTTTGGGTTGTAGCACTTTCCCCAAAAATCTTCGACCGTCATTGTTAGATGTCTGACTCACGTATGAAATTTAGCGTTTATCCTACTTTTCGTGTTAGAGTTATGCTTTTCATAGACATACACACAGATAAATAGACTCATAGACACACACACACACACACACACACACACACACACACACACACACACACACACACACACACCCCCTTGCCTTCTCGGGAGGAGTGGATCTTAAAATGTGTACTTCCGTGAAATCACGATATCGAATTTTTGAGAAGAATGCAATACTTCCGCTGCTTACGATAAGTTAGCGATAAATGCAGAGAGAGCCAAAAGACTACGAACCGGCTGCGCGGTGTTTTTCCTGTTCGCGTCCTCGGCGCTCGTTGCCATCTGCCGCTATCATAGAAAGGCGCGGATGAAACCAACAACATTTTTAAAACTACTTTAAGGGCTTTATTTAACAACTTTATGATAGTGTGTTTGAGGAGAAATATTAGTAGAAATTTGCGGCCCCTCGGTCCCCCGACCTAACCCCCTGCGATTTCTATCTCTGGGGTAACTTAAAGCAAAGTGTACAAGACAAACCGACACACCCGGAAGAATTCAAACAAAATATCCGCCAGGAAATTGCCAGCAGTTCTCAATGTGAACTACGGCGAGTGATGGAAGTTTCTTAAAGAGGCGCCAAAAATGCATGGATAACGACGATGGCCAGTTTCAGCATCTCCTTCATAAAGTTGGTAAGTAAAGCCTTTAAAAGTAGTTTTCAAAATGTGTGGTTTCATCCGCACCTTTCTATGATAGCGGCAGACGGCAAAGAGCGCCGAGGATGCGGACAGGAAAAACACCGCGCAGTCGGTTCATAGTTTTTTGGCTCACTCTGCACATTAAAAGTTCATGAGAAATATCTGAGGGAACAACAAAGGCTACCCAAATATACTTCGTAAACAGAAATTGTTTTTTCAACAAAGAAACCATAATGGTGAAGTAATTAGAATGAATGGAATTGTCACAGCTGTTTTACAACCATGAACACATTTTTTCCGAACTAAAACCCTTATCATTACCACAGTATGCAAAGTCTCAAGATAGGGAGTTTAAATAGGATAGGATTTATCAATATATATTACTTGTTCTTCAGGATGAATTCGTAAGATGGATACCGGCGACAGATATACAGCGCGGTGTTTTCAGTTTCACAACACTTTTGTGTGGTCAGATAAAAATACAGTCATATGCCTAAAGGCAAATCTATGTCCAAGAACAAACTGCGGGTAGCTTTCTAGCTGTGGTTTATTAATTTATTTAAGGCAAAATGCTCTTAACATCAATCGAAATTATTGATCTCACAGCACAGGTTTTATAGAAGCTGTTTAATTATTCGCGATCAAATATAAATTTAGATAAGTTTAAAAATAGAGACTTCAATTATGTGGATTGGAGTGCGAAGAGGAGGGGATTCGGCATCGATCCAGGAATGAGAATATTGTATCGACGCTCCACGAGGGGGCGCCCCAGAGAGAGAGGGAGAGAGGGATGAGTTGAAGGGAGACACCGGTCGGCTGGAACCAGGAGTGACGGAACAATAATGACAGCGTCCTTACAGTTTCCAGATATAGACGCCCCGGCAGTCGAATAGGCAGATCGGGGACCCGCCCCACATAGGGTCCAGCGTCCCCAAGGTAACCAACCGAAGGCCGAGGGCCGGAGAAGGTCATGCTACCCCTTTCTTCTGCTCTCGTGGAGAAAGATGACCAACTGTTTACTGTATTCATTGCTGTTCTTGCTAGCCACAGCAAGGAGTGCGAAAACGTGCTCGCATATCTTATTGGGCCAGTCTTAACAAATATTATGTTACAAATGATTTACTTTTAGCGAAATTCTTGGAAATGAACAAATACTTTTTTACTTTCTCTACTACTATAGTAATTAGGGGAAGTATTGTATTCCACCGGAAATACATGTTTTGAGACCCCCTGAATAAAAAAAAAGCATTTTTGGAAACATGTCCGTGTGTGTGTCTGTGTGCCTGTCTGTGAACAGCATAACTCAGAAACGAACAGTCGGATAAACACCAAATTTAGTATTTAGGTTCAGTATCTTCCAGAGATGCGACACGAAGGTTTTTAAGAAAATCCACCCACCCCAGACTACCCTTTACATGGAACATTTTTCGAAAATTTTAATTTTCTCAAAAATGGCTCTAACGATTTTAATTAAAATATCATATGTTGAAGATATTTTTAGGACAAATGAAATGTATATCTCGAATTTTCTGGGAATGTCTCCAAAAGTGTTCTTCATTGTGAACGACTTTTGCATAACTGGTAAACCATAAGAAATAGACAAAATTTTACTGCACAAAAAATGTAGATCGCGTTAAAATACACAATTTATGTCGTATCCTTTTTTTTTTGTAGAGTGAACCATTTTCAAGATATCGCTTGTTATTCCCTTAAATTTTACAATACTTATACTTTTTCTCAAATTCGTTATTCATTTTTTTGTCCTGGACATGCAAAGAGATTGGAATGCGCCACATAGCAACCAACGCTTAAAAGACTTGACTATCGCTTATAACCTACCATATTCCCCTTGCATCTACAAGAAAATTAGCAATAAGATTGACATTTCGATATCTCGATTAACATGAAGCATATGGAGAATAAACGTTTGTAAAAATAGGTTGTACAAGAGTAGAGAAAGTCATGTGAGTGTAGCATATCAGAATTTTTTTTATATCTTGGACATACAAAGAGAATGGAATGTGCCACATAGCAACCAGCTCTTAAAAGATTTGACTATCGCTTAAAACCTACCATATTTCCCTTGCGTCTACAAGAAAATTAGCAATAAGATTAACATCTTGATTAACATGAAGCATATGGAGAATAAGCGTTTGTAAAAATATTTTGGACAAGAGTAGAGAAAGTCATGTGAGTGTAACACATTAGATTTTTTTTCTAGTCTTCCTAATGACTTTTGTCTGTGGTTTAACGTAACAGAAGTGTATACATCTAGGTGCATTTAACAAATAATGCAGTAGCATACAGTTTCCCTGTAAATAAGATAAGTTCTACAACAATTTTGTGAGATGTTATGAGCAGTTTATTAAAGAAGCACTGAAAATTGTAATTATTGTCTAATGAACATAGAATTTTTTTAAAAAGTTTAAACAAAAAAAAAGTTTAAACAAAAATAACATCACAGTAAAAAACTGAAAACACTATGACATAATCATAAATTTGTCATATAAACTATTGGTAGAACTGAATGAGTGTTTTTTCTTAATAAACTACGTACCTACAATATATAATCCTGTGAAATAGAATAATTTTATGTTAATTGGTTTAAAAAAAATTAAATAGAATAAATGTGTATTTTTTCAGTTCTTATTGGTATGGATTTTATGAACTAATAACTAGTGATATTTAAATGATTTTTGTTTAATCTGGGGTGGGAGAATTTTCTTGAAAACCTTCGGGTCGGATCTCTGGAATATATTGAACCTAAATACCAAGTTTGGTGTTTATTCGACTGTTCGTTTCTGAGTTATGCTGTTCACAGACGCACACACACACAGACACACACACGGACATGTTTCCAAAAATGCTTTTTTTGGATTCAGGGAGTCTCAAAACATGTATTTCCGGTGATATCTCGGTATCGAATTTTTGGGTGGAATGCAATACTTCCCCTACTTACTATACGTAGTAGAAGAAAGTAAAAATGCATTAAAAATTAAACAAATTAATGGATATCTCAGAAGTGGCCGATGCCACAATAAAGTTATTTGAAATAAATCGAGTTTTAAACAGATCCACGTGTTTTTGTGTAGTAAGTGTTTGTCTGTCAGTTATACAGAATTGCACAAAGAGGGCTTCACAGGCTATTCCCAGAAAATTATAGGTACATGTTTTATTGGTCGTGTAATTATCTTAACTTGCTGAACGAGGGGACTCGGCACCGATCCAGAAGCTATATTGCACCTATGCTCCACAAGGAGGCGTCCCCTGAAGGAAGAATGAGGCGAGATGAGACATCGGGCGGCCGGATCCGGAAGCGACGCTACAACAATGACAGGGTCCCTGAGTTTCCAGGTATAGACATCCTGGCAGACGGACAGGCAGAGCGGGGACCCCGCCCCACACAGAGAGGGTCCAACGGCCCTCATGGGGATTCGGATATCCCGGCAGCCAGCCGAAAGCCGAGGGACGGGGAGATTTCACAGAGAGCATCCTTTTCCCCTGCCACGCTGCACCGAAACACTATCGCCGACGCTTCCGATCCCGAAAGAGATCAACGGGATGAAGGATGAATGAAATGTTGAATGGAACGAAATGGAGAGACAGGAAATTCGGGGGCTGAAAGAAACCATTCCAGCATTCGCCTGACGACCCGTGAAAACCCCCGAAATAAGCCATGGGCCAGAGTGGACGGTCGTCGGGGATCGAACCCGGGACCTCCCGAAAGTGGGTCACAGACATTGCCGCCTGAGTCATCCCGCTCGGTGTGTAACCATCTTAAACATATGGTATTGAGGAAATGAAAAATCTCTTGTCTCTTGGTCCACTAAAGTTTGCTCCGGCTAGGTATTTAACGTATGTGCTCTATCATCGTTCTTTAGATTCGCACGAACTTGAAGTAGTCACTTGACAAATATTAACTCTTTATAAGCTTATATACAAACTATCTCAATAAAACATTCCATATACAAGCGTTTTGTGATGACATAATTGCGTGGCACTTAGCAAATTTCAGAACTTAGCGTCCTTTTCTAACTCGGAGTACTGCGTGTTCACTTAACGAAGAATCGTGACAAACTGTGTGAAATTCACGCTTACATTTACATATAACTTGCTCCTCGCCACCAGATTTTTATGCACGCTACCATGTCTTCCTCTCTTCTCATTGGTTCTAACAAGTATACTGTATCTTTATTGGCTCTCGGTTGAAAATTCGAAGTTTAAACGGTAAGAAAAGTCCGTTGCCTACAGGATCTATTTTCTCTTAAAACTAGGTTATTCCCCTCGAAGTACAAAGAAACGTTAGATATTTATGGCCCACACTCGAAAAAAATACAATGAACGTTTCGAAGCGAAGTTACTCTATTTCGCTTAAATCTTGCAGATTTTCTTACGCAATTACGCCTTTATTTATTGGACAATATTAATGAAGCTTAAAACGTACACACTTTTTGACGGGCTCTTCATTGGTGTAGTTGTTTAATCGAATTTCTTTAAAAGTGTAGAAAATTATTAAATCGCGAGTTAATTAATCATTAATAATTCATGAACTATAATTATTTAAGAATTCCTTTTTGTGTAGGTGTAATCAGCCGTAAATATCGCTACAATTTCGATGGAATCTTGTTATAGAATGTTTGTATGGAATCTACCTCTATAAGGAGGTTGCTAGAGATCATAACAAAAAAAATCTGATGTGTTACACTCACATGACTTTCTCTACTCTTGTACAAACTATTTTTACAAATGCTTATTCTCCATATGCTTCATGTTAATCGAGATAAACATTTGCAGACTCTATCTTATTGCTAATTTTCTTGTAGATGTAAGGGGAATATATATTTACAAGGGCAATATAGAAATACAGTAGCCTTTAAGCACATACATATCTCTTAATAGCTGGTTGCTAGGTGCAGCACCATTCCCTTTGCCACAGATTAATACTCTTTGATATCCAAGACAAAAAATCTGATGTGTTACACTCACATGACTTTCTCTACTCTTGTACAATCTATTTTTACAAACGCTTATTCTCCATATGCTTCATGTTAATCGAGATATCGAGATGTCAATCTTATTGGTAATTTTCTTGTAGATGCAAGGGGAATATGGTAGCTTTTAAGCGATAGTCAAATATTTTATCGCTGGTTGCTATGTGGCGCATTCCATTCTCTTTGCATGTCCAGGACATAAAAAAATGAATAACGAATTTGAGAAAAAGTATAAGTATTGGAAAATTTAAGGAAATAACAAGCAATATCTCGAAAACGGTTCACTCAACAAAAGAAATGTATATGATATAAGTTGTGTATTTTAACGCGATCTACATTTTTTGTGTAGTAAAATTTTGTCTATCTCTTATGGTTTACCAGTTATGCAAAAGTCGTTCACAATGAAGAATACTTTTGGAGACATTCCCAGAAATTTCGAGATATACATTTCATTTCTCATGACATTATCTTAAACATATGATATTTTCATCAAAATCGTTAGAGCCATTTTTGAGAAAATTAAAATTTTCGAAAAATGTACCATGTAAAGGGTAGTCTGGGGCGGGGGGATTTTCTTGAAAATCTTCGTGTCGCATCTCTGGAAGATACTGAACCTAAATACCCAGTTTGGTGTTTATCCGACTGTTAGTTTTTGAGTTATGCTGTTCACAAACACACAGACACACACACACAGACACACACACACACACACACACACACACACACACAGACACAGACACACACGGACATGTTTCCAAAAATGCTTTTTTGGATTCAGGAGGTCTCAAAACATGTATTTCCGGTGAAATCTCGGTATCGAATTTTTGGGTGGAATGCAATACTTCCCCTACTTACTATACGTAGTAGAGAAAGTAAAAATTAGCTGTCTTTTGCTGCCAAATCATATGCATCATAGCAAACACGTGCATTTTGGGAGAGTTATGTTTTAGACAGTCGAAGATAAAAGAAGCGCTTTTAAGGTAGATGGCATTAATTAAAAGCAGAAAATTATGCCACTGAGTGGTATAAAATTATAACACTCCAAGGTGTTTTGATTTACTTTTATTTACTAGTAAATGTGAAGATTGTTATCCAAGAGGTTTGTGCTGTTGATGTAATGGCGGATAGTTTGAATGTAGGAATCTTGGAATCTGAAGAACCAGCCGAAATTTTACAAACAGCGGAGAGATTAACATTAGAATTGCTACCAAAAAGGTCAAGAAAGCAGTAGGGAATAGCACATAACAGATTTCTTTAAGGTGCAAGGTAAAAAACGTGTAAATGTGCTGATAGCATATTTTGAAGATAAAGCTAAAACATTGTAGGCAAATTACTCTACGGTCAAACTGTGCCTCAATGTCGAGGACAACAAAACATAGTAAATACTACAAACTAATAGCATTCTTGAAACGAATGTCTGAAGGTTACCAGACGATCATTCTCATAGCCTTCTGTATAATGTTTTTTTCCTAACTCATCATGTTGTCAGAACTGATGCTAAAAAGAGACAAGTGACCATTACAGCCGCGCTGAACATCACAGATACGAAACAGATAAAAGAATCTAATCCATAATCTATAATCTGTCTATAAATAATGGCGGCTGTCTAAGAAATAGTATGTGACACGTGTTTAAAGCAATTTTATTCTGCTCCTAGGATTGCTCAACTCGCTACGCTCATTTCGCAATCATTCCTATTCGCAGATTAAAATCTCGCTTTTAATTCTTGTATCATAAATAAGACTAGCATAATAAAACGCAGGAGTATTTCTATTACAGTCAGTTTGATAGTAAAGCCGAAAATACCAATCTGATAGAAGAGCATATTTTACGCCGAAACAGTTTTTTGAATGTTGCAGAGAAAATATTAATCGTGCCTACTAAAATCATTGGGGTGTCTTCATATTCCAGAAACATTGAAGATTTTATTTTGTTGTATATCTTTACTTTCTCTACTACGTACAGCAAGTAGGGGAAGTATTGTATTCCACCCAAAAATTCGATACCGAGATATCACCTGAAATACATGTTTTGAGACTCCCTGAATCCAAAAAAAGCATTTTTGGAAACATGTCCGTGTGTGTGTCTGTGTGTGTGTGTGCGTCTGTGAACAGCATAACTCAGAAACGAACAGTCAGATAAACACCAAACTTGGTATTTAGGTTCTGTATCTTCCAGATATGCGACACGAAGGTTTTCAGGAAAATCCTCCACCCCAGAGTACCCTTTACATGGAACATTTTCGAGAATTTTAATTTTCTCAAAAATTGCTCTAACGATTTTGATTAAAATAGCATATGTTTAAGGTATTTTAATGACAAATGAAATGTATATCTCGAATGTTCTGGGAATGTCTCCAAAAGTGTTCTTCATTCTGAACGACTTTTGCATAACTGGTAAACCATAAGAGATAGACAACATTTTACTGCACAAAAAATGTAGATCGCGTTAAAATACATAATTCATGTCATATACATATTTTTTGTTGAGTCAACCGTTTTCGAGATATTGCTTGTTTTTCCCTTAAATTTTCCAATACTTATACTTTTTCTCAAATTCGTTATTCATTTTTTTATGTCCTGGACATGCAAAGAGAATGGAATGCGCCACATAGCAACCAGCGCTTAAAATATTTGACTATCGCTTAAAACCTACCATATTCCCCTTGCATCTATAAGAAAATTAGCAATAAGATTGACATCTCGATATCTCGATTAACATGAAGCATATGGAGAATAAGCGTTTGTAAAAATAGTTTGTACAAGAGTAGAGAAAGTCATGTGAGTGTAACACATCAGATTTTTTTATTTGCCCCACGCTTTGGGAGCAAAGCTACGTATGGAAAGTCAGTTTGAAGAAGGTGTATTATATTTCGACTGTTGGGGAGCCGAACTTGAAGTAGTTGCAATTGCACGTATGGTAAAAAGTTTCCGGTAGCCTTCGCCCCAAATGTACTTTCCGGTGGCCTTTGCCCCAATGTTTAAAAAATATTAACTTTGTAATTTTGACTGTGTCTTTAAATATTATATATTTATGTTTGCCTCGACTGCGTCAGTATTTATATTTTTTTTAGAGACATGAATGTCTTAGCAGGGAGTGGTGGAACTGAAGAATGTAGGCTTACACAGATTATAATTTTACTTCACTCCTTTTATTAATGCTTGATAAAATTTAAATAACACTTCACTGATATAGAGAGCTGTGAGATTTGTTTTTGTTAATTACTTGCACTTTTAACACGTGAAACTATTTTTGTCTCACACGAATACGTATTAAATTTCTCGAGGACGCATCTAGCGTCCGGTTAGGAATACTGTCTACAAGCAACTGACTTCTGAATTTGTAAATTTTGCTCCATTTTAGTTTCTGATTGGCTAATCCTAGTCCAATAGAATACCTTCATTTAACTAAAGGTTTTTCTGGTTGTTGATTGACTATTTTATAAACTGTCACAAAAATTACATTATTGCTTCCAAGAATCACAAGTAGCATTATTAAACTTTCAAATTCATTATTGCCTCAAGGTTACCTCATTGTTAGCAACTTTTAACCTATTATTCTCATAGCTCCTACATTATTAAATTACGTAATACATTCACATAACATTATTACACATGTATACAATAATATAAACATATATAATGACTGTAATATACACTTTTTATATATTGTTACATACACATATTGCTTTAAGGTGGGCTGTTATTGAATTTATATATTATATAATTTGACTGAAATCATTTAAGTGTTAAAAATACTGCCTCAACATGATGGCTCTGCCGTTCCTCTTCTTCCATTGCCTAATGTAAGTCTGTTCGAGATTATTATCAAAGGAAACCTTTAAACAACGGGGTTTCTACTACATTTAACAGCTATATTTGCCTAGAAATGTACACAGACTCCTTTATCGAGATCATTGTCATTTTTGTATATTTTGCTGCAAGTTTAGGAGAAGTCGTTAACATTTATCGTCCTCAGTATAAATCAAGTTTTAACTGTAGTTTTAAGCTGACTATGGCGACAGTTCTTAATTAAGAAACCAAGTAATCCCAACAGGAAAAAAAAGTTTTGTATTGTACTGAAATTAAGGAATATTTCAAGTCTATTGCAGCGGTTAAATGGAGCAGACAAAGTGATATTTAAAATCTTCCTATGGCAATATCTCGTTATATCCTTTTATTGATAGTTTGCATATAATTCATTGATATTCAAATATACAGTTATCTTTCCTGAAATAAATAATCATTGTTCCTTTTGAAAATAAAATGGTTTGTGCCTTATATAATACGCATTTCAATAATTGTTAGGACCTTTGAACGGGCTGCAATTATGAAGCCTTGTAAACATTGCCCATCAGGAGTGTCTCCCGTTTCATAAATACTCTGGTGATAGCGTTTTGGGATTCACCGGATATGTGAAATACTTATATGCAACGTAATACAGATTATTCGCACTTAATAAGGAAAGAAGCGGTAACTAAGTTATAGGCAAAGCATGCATGTATTTCGTGACTGAGAATAAAGGTTATCTGTTTCTATGGCACGTTCTTTCTAGGTCAATGTACGTAGTATTACCATAGATGTATAGCTTAGGAAAATAACGCCTCCTGTGCATGATCTCATTCCTAATGTAGCTATGCAAGTTTCACTAGTAAAGCCATTGCTTACTTACTGATTATACATTGTATTGGTTAGTTCCATAATGTATGGAAATATTCTGGTTGTTACAGAATAAAACTATCTCAACAACTGATAGTTATCAACCTATCAGCTTCTTGTCAAAATTTGCCAAACTTTTAGAGAAAACAATTCACGGGCAACTTCTTGGTTTTTTCTCTGAAAATACATGCATGTCTTTTCATCAATAACGCCATTCAACAAATCACCAGTTACCGTGCTTGGCTGAACATGTGGTTTCATAGCATTGTTAGATGTCACACAAGCCTTTGACATGGGCACTTATATATGAACTTTATGACACTGGTCTTCGGCATTGGTTTATTATGCTTTCAACAAGCCACCTTGAGAATCACACCTTTTCTGAACTGTTGATTGATGCAGTAATTTGTATCACAAATTACTTAAATATAAATAATGATTGTAATATGAATATGCATTTTTATGTGACATTGATTTGAGATGTTTATTGATTGTAATTATTGTTGAGAAGTAAGTTTATACGGCCTTACTGAAACTGTCAATAATAGCGCGCAATAATACAGCGAGGGGGGGGGGTGAGCTGTTTATCATTATTGGAAACGAGGAAGTTACCTAATGTTGGCGCGTTTTTCCGTTGAGAATCTTCTGGAATATTTTCCTAGAGTATATGTACTCATAATTTTCATTGGATATTAAAATAGACGCTAATGTTGGCGCGTTTTATTAGCCAATAGTAACTCAGTTATAATCTTTAGGCATATCGGGGAGTGGGTGTATAAAAAGCCAAGTCAGAGGTAGATCGCGGGCAGTTCATCGAAAATCTCAATACATTACACGTCGCCTTCAGTCGTCCAGTTCATCAAAAATCTGTGTACACTACACGTCGTCTTCAGTCAGTCAATTCGTCGAAAGTATTTGTACGGCAAACGTCGGGTATCGATTCACAAGTTACGCGCAGCAGAATTATGAACAATCTAAAGTGTTGTAAGGTTAATTATACAAAAAGTTGAAGTACGCAAATTAAGAGTGATCAGTAAGAAGTTATTATAACAGTTTCAGTTTGGCGAGTGTTAAGATCAATATATAAATGTGATAGTTAACGTGTTCGACAATAAAATAATAAAACAAATTTCTTCATCAGTGTTCTTTTTGGATAAAAGATTCCTTTCCGTTTACACAACCCTGATCAAGAGACATGTTCGACCGAGAAATAATAGCTAGCCGGAGGACAGTAAACCAAAATTAATTAAGATAACAATATCGTTCTTTCAAACGAACACTAACACTGCTGCAAATTGCTAACACCAGATGGAGCTACAAACCGAACAAATGAATGACGTCACAAGATGGCTTCACATGAAGTAAATAAACACACATACACAAACATTTGTTAAGTAAAACCGTTACATGATGCAACGTATGTACCTACTAAGTAATACATGTTGTTCCTGCAGGAGTACCGAAAGGTAACATTCTTGCCCCGACAGCTTTTACTATTAACCCCTGATACTTGTAACCTACTCTCTGTATGCACTACACTACCCACAGATGATACCGTGATCTATATGTGTCATTATTGCTTACACTAGCTGCTGCTGTTGACATTTTACTGCATTGTTTACCTAAGAGACACATAAAATTTAATTCTGAAAAAGTTATTGAAATATATGTATCCTACGAAGACCACTTCATCCTGCAGTAAAATAACTGGAACTCTTTTACAATAGTTACTTGCATACACACATCAGCAACAAAGTAGTGAAGTCCACGCAAAACTCATGAAATTATATCCCACAATAAGCCGTAAATCATCCTATCGAAGATACTCTTAGACAAATTTACTTTTTGACTAATGATCGTATATACTTGTGCTATCTGTAGTAGTGCATCTCCAGCTGCACTTAAATGCTTGCAAATACTTCAGAACAAGTCGTTACCCGGGTATCTGTACGTAGTCCGGTATGTCAGAAATGATCAGTTCCACTGTGGATTGGGAATAAGAACTGTGGAAACAAACAGCATAGTGGGAACTAGCCGAAATGGTTGGTAGGAGTCTCAGCGAACTAAATTTAAAAGAAACCTAAATTAACTATTGGTAAAATTAAATTAAATTGAGTTCTATTTATGGACGCTCTTTAACTGCTGTGGTCTTTAGCTTCCCATTCTATATTGGGCGCGAAAGATCGGTAATTTTGCTCAGAGGCCTCTTTATCACGCCTGAGGTTCTTTTACGTGCCGTAAATCTACGACACGGGTCCAGCGGCTTTACTTCCCTTCCGAAGGAAGCTATGCTAAGGATGCTTACGCCCCCCCCCCCAAAAAAAACCATCGCCCTCCGCTGGGTGTGAACGCGCGACCTCGGGAATTAGAGGCTAGCATGGTAACCACTACACCACGTAGGAGGAAAAGTCTAGAGTTGTACATTATTAATTAATACTGTCTCAGCCATAAAACTCCTGAGATTCCTCAGATAGCTTTTCTTTATCTGCATGAAGTGGTTGCTAATATACAAGTATTTTGTTTTTCTTAATATAGAAACCCTAAAATGTTCACACTCCACGAGATTTTCTGCAAACTTGTGCAAATAATAACAGCTGCTGCTCACTATTTAATCAAATGGAAAATAAAATGTTCCTCATTGACTGTTCCCCCCCCCTCCTAGCCTAAATCACTCCAACAATGCCGGTCATTGCCGTGCTGCAGCTTGAAGTTCCCGCATGACCAACTGGGAGCAATGGGGTCGTCTGTAAGTTGGTCTCATCCCGTTAGGGGCACACGGACTTCTCATTCGTAGGTCCCTTAAACCAACGTAAGCACCTTCAAATGTATTTAGCGAACATTCTTTGGATATTTCTGGAACTATGCATTTCGTACTCGGTATAGCTATCCTTATCTAAGGATTTACTAATGATTTAAAACTAAATGTATCGTAAAAATGTTTTAATATTAATAACATAAAAAAACTTATCCACAATTTGTATAGCATAGTGAGCTGATGAACTCATACAACTAAAGAAAGTATGTATGTTACCCTAAAGTACCTGTAAAATGGATATAAGAGCTACTCGTTTACGCCAAGATAAAGTTATAATTTCCGTTATATATACATATCTCTCTGTGGAATCATCTAGAAGCACGAGAAGGTCAAATTTTATTACAATGGAATGCCGTACGTCATCTCAGACTTTAGCAGCAAGGAGCTGGCATGAGCTTATCATTTGACAGTGTGGATAATAAAACATATATTGTGCGAAAAATTCCCAGCCTCATATGCGTATTGGTTTGTTATGTTTTTCGCCTATTTCATTCATTGGAATTTAAACTGCCATTACGTAATTCTCCCCTTATGCTATGTAGGGTAAAACTTCCAAATGTGAGACCTGTTTTATTTAGAACAGGTTGTTACGGAATTAAAGATTATAAATATTACCAGACGTCTATGCAAAACTAACAATGTATAATAATAAAATAATTTCCTTTTGAAAGCTGTGTTACAACACAACATTCACATGAGTTAATCTATCCATTACCATTTCACAAATATTCGTTATACATTATACTATTCATATAAAATGATTCTTCCGAAACATTATAAAAATGCTTGCTTTGATTTTTTTCACATGAGGCAATCAGCACTTGATTTTTCAAAATGCTGAAATAACAGCTGTTTACATCACAGGTCGGTTTTTGTTTAGTCATGAGCTAATGCGAAAAAAGGAGAATAGTTTCCAAAAGTTCATAGATGATGACGAAAGCAGACTTCAACCTGAAAGAACTCAAACGAACAAAATTGAATATTTCGGAAATGGGTTTTACTTAAATTAGGAAGATATGGTTTATTACGCGTTTTTGAATATTTAAGGTTATTGGAATACTAAATAATATATTTTCATTATCCATTACTATTAAAACGTTTAATGTTTATATTTTATTTTATATTTTTATGGTTTATGCTAAAACTAAGTGTGACATAAATTGCATATCATAATGAATTCTTATCTTTGTCCTGTACTTAGATTACACCCAGACGTGTAAAATTTAATACGACTGAAGAGAACTTCTCAGGTATTCACAAAAAAGTCATGATAGCCAATTTTTTTGGTATGCCAGTATCTCAAATATGGTATTTAAATCAAGATTGTTGCAGTAATTTTTGAGAGAAACAGGGGGGAAGGAAACGAAATCTTTTTCTGTGGAAAATGTTTTTCGGGTAGGAAAAGTTCCATAAAAAGTTTCGCCTTACATCCTCAAAAGGTGCCTCACGTATGACTTTCAGTTCTTCTCAAATTTTAGTTTCATATTTTCATTTGCTTGTGCTATCTGTGGTAGTGCATCCCCAGCTATACTTAAACGCATGCTAACTTCAGAACAAGACGTTACCTAGGTATCTGCTTGTATGTGGTCTCGCATGTCAAAAATAACCAGTTCCATTATGGACTGGGAATAGGGACTGTGGGGACAAACAGCGCTGCAGCATAGTGGGAACTAGCGGAAATGGTTGGTGGGAGTCTTTCATATTTTAGTTGTGTTGCTCATGTACACGCGTGCGCGGATCCTTTTCTAAAAAATACTGTATGTGAGTTCAGGGTACCCCGAAAGTATATTTCCAATGATATTCCGACATCAAATTTATGGGTGAAATGCAATACTTTTTAGCTACTATAGGTAAGTGGTACAGAAAGTAAGCGCTTAATTTTGAAAGCTATAACCGGAAAAGATTAAAAGTGCAAAGGAATCCTAATACCAAATCCATTGGGAGAGCATAAAGACCAACGGGCTCTGGACTGACTACTCAGACCGCAACCTCTGACCCAGGAGTCATGCTCGAAGGGCAGCACCTATTTTATATTCTGCCCCCCCCTGCATGGCCGAGAATGGGTTAGAACACCATCCTCCCCACGTCTCCTGCCACACAGGGACGGAAGTGGATACGCCACTTACGCGTGTCAGCCCAATAGGGAAAACCCTATCAAGGAAGATTACCGAATAACCTCGGTGGGTCGACAATACATCTAGGTACCGTCTACCAGCTCTCTCTCATGGTTGGTGCCGGAGAACATCTGGGCCTCTCACAACCCCGCCTGGGCGGAAAACCAGCCAGGCGTACCCAATCTCCCATGGGTATCGGGAACCACTGTCCCGCTGAGTCCAACCCAATCCGAACAACTCCCTATCGGGAGGGACTCGAATGCTCGGCCCGGCGTACTTCTAGTAAGTCAGAAGTACCACGAATGTTCAGCGTCCCCAACGCCCGCACCACAGCAGCTAAATGGGTCGGAAGCCCCCTTTAAGGGGCCATTGGGAGAGAAGGAACCAGCTAATTTAGCAAAGATGAGACAAGTGTGCAAAAATTTAAAAAGCGTCAAGAAATGGCTATGAGCAAGCTGAGTGGCCATTGTGTTGGGGAGGAAGGTGCAGAGTATATAAATATTTAAGTGTAATGGCACGAAGGACTGGTACTAGAGGGTTAAATTTGTTGACATGAAATGGAAAAATCCGCACCAAAGAACTTCAATTGCGAGGGTGATTAAAAATATTTGATATAGACTGAGGTGGTTTCTAAACATAGTTAAAAGTAAGTGATGGACAGTCAGTAGTAAACGCGAATGAGAGCATACGGCTGTATAAATTGCTCAAAGTAGCATTTCAGCTATTAATTTATATGCACCTATTCCATCCATGGGGGTGCGAATCAAACCCGGGCGCATAGAAGCGGTGCCGGGTATAGGATCGTTCTCATTTAGCATCGTGAGGAAAGTGAGGAGCTGCGATAGGTAGCGATTCTGGCCACGGAAGCCAATATTCTGGCTGGGGGATGCACGATGCTGGCCACATTACCTTCCCGTATCAGTTGGATGATCGCTCACCTCTGCCGTGCGTACGTGGGGTGAGGCCAGCAATCGGGTTGGCAGGTCCAGACCCTTCATGGGCTGCAGCGCCACAGGATTATTATTATTATTATTATTATTAGTAGTAGTAGTAGTAGTAGTAGTAGTAGTAGTAGTAGTAGTAGTAGTAGTAGTAGTAGTAGTAGTAGTAGTAGTAGTAGTAGTAGTAGTAGTAGTAGTAGTAGTAGGTAGCTATACTACTCAGGGTCAATTTTGACAAGCGCCACGAACACTTCAGAACAGCTGTCGAGCCTGTTGGAGACAGGGCGGGTGACAACGAATTTAGTGGGCAAAGTTTTCTTTGAGTTCTTTTTCAGTGTGCAGGTTTGATCTCTACACTTGATCTTTTAGCTTTTCCCACAGATAAAAGTTACAGGGGGTGAGAACCAGGGAGCGAGCTGACCATGCGTCACCCTATCGCCATAAGCTCCAAATAAAAGTGGCTTATTTTCACGCGTCTTATACGCCTTCGCGTGACATGAAGTTTCATTATTTTCCGAAGATTAACTGCGCCGAGTCAACTGGATTTTATCTACAGTTGCCGAACACTTTCAGCGCCTTTTGTAACAGTTCAGCACGTACCCTAAGCAATTGACTGCAGCTCGGCTGCCGGTTGTCCGCTTCTGAAATGTTCGCGGCGCTTGCCAAAATTGAATCTGTAACTACATACATACAGAAGCGAATTCAGGATTTCTTTAGGGAGGGGCTAACGAGTTTTGAAACATACCTTGCTAATGTGCAAAATGTAGTCAGTAATAGAGCATTTTGTTCGATTCCCGACGACCGCTTTACTGACCCATGGGTTTTTACGGGGTTTTCCCGAGTTCTCAAGCGAATGCTGGAGTCCTCTAGGAACATAGGTACAATATCCTGAAATCACTGGATCGGCGCCGAGTCTCCTCCGGGCTTTTCAAAGAATGATATCGTCTGTGATGAAGGTAAAGTCTGCACTTCTTGTGTCACATCACCATCGTCGTTGAAATGTTTTCCACCAAGAATTTCTTCAGATGAAGAAACAGATGAAAATCGCTTGGTGACAAATCCGGACCGTAGGGAGGGTGGTCGATTGTTCCCAACCAAATGATGCGATTAGATCTTAAGTTTGTTTGGCTGTGTGTGGACAGGCATTGTCATGAACCAAAAGAATGCCACGCCTTTTGTTCTGTATTGCACTACGGAGCATTTTTAGTGTCTCACAATAGACATCTTTGTTGATTATCGCATTCTTCGGCAAGAATTCAACCAGCAAAACACCATGTCTATCCCAGAAAACCGTGCACATGGTCTTGGAGTGGATAACGTCTGTTTGAATTTCTTCTTCACGGGGGATGTTGTGTGCCTCCACTCCTTGGATTGTTGCTTTGATTCAGGAGTGATGTAAGACACCCATGTCTCATCACTTGTAACGATGTGCGTTAGCAATCGCCATCCTCAGCATATCGCGTGAGAAAACCGGTATAGCGTGCATCGCTTGTTCTTGTGCTTATTAGTAGGGCACTCATCTTGAGCACAATTTCCGAAATCCTAAGCGTTCGGTCACAATGTTGTAGAGTACTGACATTTGTGGAAAATGTGAAGACAACACCGATGTGGTCAAACGTCTGTCCTCACGAATGCTTTCTTCCACGGCTTGCACCAAATCTTCCGTGATCACAGACGGTCGGCTTGTCATGCACATTTTCACTCACCATTCCATTACTCATTATTGTTTCTCCATAAACCTCACACATTTGGCAATGAATGTTTGCTGGCGTAACATTTCTCATATCCAAAAACTGAATTACTGATCTGATTTCACAATCGGCGGGTCGTTCGATTGTTTTGAACATTTCGAAACCCTATAACAACAGGAAAACACAAAGTGACGATCGCTTACAGCTGCATCTGGATTCCTAATGAATGGGGGAAGTGACCGCGTGTGCTCAGAATCGCGACTGCAGCGCTGCAGTGGCAAAAGCATTAAAACGGTACTTATTTTAAAAACACACCTATTGATCTATTGTGGCTACCAATTCCAGGAGGAGGGGATTAAGTGAAAGAACTACAGGAGGCTACAGGCCGCAGACAAACAGGCCACAGAGACGTGCGGAAGTCCCACTGCTGGAGCTGCCTAGACAGAGCGCAAAACGACCCGTCGAGCAAGCAACCCTCTAGTATCCACGGGGATATTCTTTCCTTTAAGCAAGTAGCTATCCACGCTATCGCCATTGCACCTCCATACGTCACGAAACCTAAAAGCACACCTGAAAGATGAGAAAGAAACGTAATGAAAGGGAAATGATGGAAAGGAAATCGTGGTTGAATGAGAAACCACCCCTGTATACGCCTACCGACCAGGGAAAACCACGAAAACCCAAGGCTAGTGTGGACGACCGACGGGAATCGAACTTGAGACTTCCCGAATGCGTGCCTCACACCTTACCACAGAGCCATTTCGTATGAAACGATCATAAACTTAACTGTTCATTTCGTTTTACTTTCTAATACATATTTGTTCGGTATATTAACATATATATCTTTGTTCCCAAACACAATGAACGATTCCTCGCTACACCTTGTATTTCTTTTATGTCAAACACTAACAGTATTTTCGAATCTATATTACTTGTCCTGTAATAAAAATCTGATGCGTTATACTCACATGACTTTCTCTACTCTTGTACAATCTATTTTCGTAAACCCTTATTCTGCGTCTACTTCATGTTAATCGACATAAAATTTTGCAGAAACTGTCTAATTGCTAATTTTCTTGTAGGTGCAAGGGGAATATGGAAGGCTTTAAGCGATAGTCAAATCTCTTAAGAGCTGGTTGCTATGTGGAGCAGTCAATTCTCTTTGTATGTCCAGGACACTAAAAAAAAAAAAATCTGATGTGTTACACTCACATGACTTTCTCTACTCTTGTACAATCTAATTTTACAAACGCCTATTCTCCATATGCTTCATGTTAATCGAGATATCGAGATGTCAATCTTATTGGTAATTTTCTTGTAGATGCAAGGGAAATATGGTAGCTTTTAAGCGATAGTCAAATATTTTAACGCTGGTTGCTATGTGGCGCATTCCATTCCCTTTGCATGTCCAGGACATAAAAAAATGAATAAGGAATTTGAGAAAAAGTATAAGTATTGGAAAATTTAAGGAAATAACAAGCAATATCTCGAAAAAGGTTCACTCAACAAAAGAAATGTATATGACATAAGTTGTGTATTTTAACGCGATCTACATTTTTGTGTAGTAAAATTTTGTCTATCTCTTATGGTTTACCAGTTATGCAAAAGTCGTTCACAATGAAGAATACTTTTGGAGACATTCCCAGAAAATTCGAGATATACATTTCATTTCTCATGACATTATCTTAAGCATATGATATTTTCATCAAAATCGTTAGAGCCATTTTTGAGAAAATTAAAATTTTCGAAAAATCTTCCATGTAAAGGGTAGTCTGGGGTGGAGGGATTTTCTTGAAAACCTTCGTGTCGCATCTCTGGAAGATACTGAACCTAAATACCAAGTTTGGTGCTTATCCGACTGTTCGTTTTTGAGTTATGCTGTTCACAGACACACAGACACACAGACACACACACAGACACACACACGGACATGTTTCCAAAAATGCTTTTTTTGGATTCAGGAGGTCTCAAAACATGTATTTCCGGTAAAATCTCGGTATCGAATTTTTGGGTGGAATGCAATACTTCCCCTACTTACTATACGTAGTAGAGAAAGTAATAACAACAACAAAAAACGAATAACTAATTCCCATTTGAGAAAAAGTATAAGTATTGGAAAATTCAAACAAATAACCAATAATATCTCGGAAATGGTTCACTGAACAAAAAACATGTAAATGACATAAATTGTGTGTTTTACCGAGATCTACATTTGTTGTGTAGTAAACTTTTGTCTATCTCTTACGGTTTACCAGGTATGCAAAATTCATTCAGAATGAAGACGACTTTTGGGGACATTCCCAATTCAAGATATACATTTAATTTGCCATGAAAGTATCTTAAACGTATGATATTTTAATCAAAATCGTTAGAGCTATTTTTGAGAAAATCAAAATTTTGGAAACATATTCCATGTAAAGGATAGTTTGGGGTGAGGGGGTTCTCTTGAAAATCCTTTTGTCGCATCTTTGAAAGATACGGAACCTAAATACCAAGTTTGGTATTTATCCAACTTTTCGTCCACACAGAGCTTTTTCTAAAACTGCTTATTTTGGATTCAGGGCGCCTCAAAACATGTATTTCCGGTGAAAAATTCGATATCGGATTTTTGGGTGGAATGCAATACTTCCTCTACTTTTTATACGCAGTAGAGAAGGTAAAACTACTAGTTTTAACAGTTTAGTGAGGCAAAATGCACATGATTAATACAGTTGCCAAACATAAATATTCGAGATGCAAAACACACTGTCTACAAAATAAATTCTGTTATATGTTTCAATAGCCAGCTATTACTCGGCACCCATTAGCATCACTTTGTAAATTTATACTTACAAAATAACTCACTAACGGTTGGTTGCTTGAACGGTGTTGAAATTTTGCATTTAAGATGTCGAAGAAAATCTGTGACATTTCAGATTTTATTGAAATAGGTGCAGAATTAAAAAACGCTTATATGAGGGCCGCTTAAGAATGTACTACTTTTAGGTGAACCACTGATCATATTGGCTTGAAATTTAATACACATATACGAGGTTCAAGAGTATTTGTTGAAACATTTCAACTTTAGTAGAAATTTTTGAAAAATGTTAACTACCTAATTTTATATGGAAAGTCCGCCACAAATGTATGAATTTTGGGTGAATCTTTGCATGCACTAAATTGAAATTTTAAGTATTGAAGAATGTTATTTAAAACTTTGCAAATTTGGCTCAAATTTTTGCAAAATTATACGAAGTTTGCAAGGAAAGTTTGTTAACTTTTTCAGGTAAACCGCTGCAGGTACACAGTTTGTCGATGTGTTTCAAAACTTCATTGAAATAGGTACAACATTAAGGGTAGCTTGTATGAGCAGCCTCTTAAAATTTACTCATATGCTTGTAATACAGGGTTATTAAAAAAGAAGGAACAGATTTTAAATATTCATTTTTAATGAACGACAATAGATATCAACACATACGACTCATAATTGAATAGATGAAAGTTCGTTTTAATCCCCAACTATTAGTTCCATTCAGTGCCTATAGTGGCGCTGGGTTTGTTTACGAGAAAATGGTAACGACACGGAAAATGACATTTTGTGAGGTGCATGATGCAAAGAGTGAATTCATTGTAAGTTCAACAACGAGCACCTCGTCATAAAAAGTTTACAATTGATACAATAAATTCGTAGAAGATGATTTCGTATGCAAACGTCAAGCAATGCTCGTCCTCGCATAATAAATGGTGCTCATTTTGGAGATATAAAATAAATTTTGAACTTTCCTCTATTCAGTGATGTATCGCATGTGTCGCCATCTATTGTCGTTCATTAGAAATGAATATTTAAAGTCGAACAGTCTTTTTGAATAAACCTATATTTAAACATCTGATGTGTTACACTCACATGACTTTCTCTACTCTTGTACAAACTATTCTTACAAACGCTTATTCTCCATCTACTTCATGTTAATGAGATATCGAGATGTTAATTTTATTACTAGTTTTCTTGTAGGTGCAAGGGGAATTGGTAGGCTTTAAGCTATAGTCAAGTATTTCAAGAGCTGGTTGCTATGTGGAGTATTCCATTCTCTTTGCATTACCAGGACAAAAAAAATGAATAACGAATTCCCATTTGAGAAAATTTAAGGGAATAACAAGCAATATCTCGAAAATGGTTTGCTCAACAAAAAAATTGTATATGACATAAATTGTGTATTTTAACGCGATTTACATTTTGTGTGTAGTAAAAGTTTGTCTATCTCTTATGGTTTACCAGTTATGCAAACGTCGTTCACAATGAAGAATACTTTCGGAGACATTCCCAGAAAATTCGAGATGTACATTTTATTTGCCATGAAAATATCTTAAACATATGATATTTTAATCAAAATCGTTAGAGCTATTTTTGAGAAATTTACAATTTTCGAAAAATGTTCCATGTAAAGGGTACTCTGGGGTGGGGGGATTTTCTTGAAAACCTTTGTGTCGCATCTCTGGACGATACTGAACCTAAATACCAAGTTTGGTGTTTATCCGACTGTTCGTTTCTGAGTTATGCTGTTCACAGACACACACAGACATGTTTCCAAAAATGCTTTATATGCATTCAGTGCACCTCAAAACATGTATTTCCGGTGAAATCTCGGTATCGAATTTTCGGTTGGAATACAATACTTCCCCTACTTACTATACTAGTAGAGAAAGTAAAAAGTGAATTCTCTCCAATATGTTTTGACAAATAACGCCATGACGTAAAGCCACGGATGTAAATAGCCTTGGTTGAGTCAGCTGCTCACTGATTATGGACAACTATTGGCGGCACATCACGCGTGATGATATCAGCAATTGAGGGAGCAGTAGTTATGTGTCATCACAAAATGCTTTGTAAAATATGTTATCCTAAAGAAGCGCTTTCCAAACTTTATTCAAACTTCTGTACCACCTAGCTACCAGTGTTGCATTTCACCCAAAACTTCGATATCGATATTTCACCGGAGATGCATGTTTTCACGTCCCCTGAATACAAAATAGATAAAGATGACGTATGTGTATGCGTGTGGTGTGTGTATGTGTGAAAGGCATAATTCAAAAACGAAAAGTGGGATAAATACCAAACTTCGTATGTTCAGCATCTTCCAAGAGTGCGACACAAATATTTTCAAGAAACCCTAACGACCCCAAACTACTCCTTACATGAAAAAATGTCATTCTTTATATTCTCAAAAAAAGACTTTAACAATTTTTATTACAACACCATAGTAGGTATGTTCAAGATATTTACGCGACTAGTAAAACGTACACCTTGAGCTTTCTGTTGATAGCCTGTGATGTCCTCTTCACTCGTAATGAATTTTGTATTCTTTTGTATAATTGGTAAACCGTAAATAAGGGATAGTTAAAAACTTATTACGCAAAAGATGCAGATCTTGTTAAAACACACAATTTATGTCTAATAATTTTTTGTGGCATTAACCATTTTCAAGATATTTGTTATTTATTACTGGTTTGAATTGTCACACACTTTATGAGCCGTATTCATAGATTTCACGTTGGTCTGGACTATCTCCAGACTCATTTGGTCCATACAAAAGGCCGATCAAGCTTTTGTCATTCATAGACGATAAAAAGCCTCGGACCAAGGAAAGATGTGGATCAGCAAGTAGGAAATGTCACACGACGAAGAAAGGTAGTTCTGCGCATGCGCGACTTCCATAGAGCAGTAAACTAACCACTGTTACTTACAAATTTATAACCTTCTATGGTAGTTTCACAACTGTTTTTTCATCAGTTCAGTGTTCACTCCTCAGCAAAAATGGAGATAACCAAGAAGCGTGCATTAAATCGATCAGAGGAGGAAAGTGCCTCTCTTTCTTAATACAAAAAAGAATGGATATTGCTGAAAACAATCGGTTTCGACAAATGCAAACGATAAAAAGAAAGAAAGGAAAAAGAGGAGGCATGGTGGGAGGTAATATATAGACAGTTTTGTGCATGATTCTAACCTAGTGTTCACTCCTCTCTTTTTGAAAACGTTCTTATCCGCCAGATACACAATTTCATTCTATTGTTAATCATTTCAATAAGAATTTAACTTGCTGGAATATTAAGATTAAATCATATTTTCTAAAAAATTTTAATTTAATTTAACATTTTTATATAAATACTAAATATACAACATAACTCAAATTTTACTAATTAAATCATATTTTCTAAAAAATTTTAATTTAATTTAATAACCTTAAAATCACAGAACAAAACTGAATTTAAATAGCAATATTTGCTTTTATTTATTAAAATACATGTCCCCCTGGGTTTTAAGCAAACGATATTATGTGTGATATTAATTATACAGAAATAATTACCTGTGGAAAATCTGATTTTTATAAAGCTTCCGGGCAGTTGTAATCCTCCTCTTCTCGCCGGGAAAACGTAAGTAAAGCCAATTACGATGAACTTAGTGTAAATGACTTAACTCAATGCGACGTTACGCGAAGATCTTACATATTGTATTAAATGAAACTATTTAAGGATTGACTTAACGTGACTTAATTTAACGCGACCTAACTTAAGAATTTGACAAGTCAAACTTTTCCTTCCCGTTACGTCAAGTTTAAGGTCACATGATAATTAGAACCAATCGGTGTGAAGCAGCAGCTTGAAGTAATAAAAGAACAACAAATCAGGGGTCATTCCCGTTACGTTAAGTGCAGCCTAATTAGACTTTTACTTTAGCAGCATTTCTTAACTTCGCGTTAGGTCCCATCATGTTAAGTAAAGCTCATCGTAATCCTTGCTTAACGAGTCGAAAGTCTAGCAATGGCACGTGAGACATTAGTTATAATGCGGCTCGCCTGACTAAGGTCAGCAGTGTTGTCATGATACCCTCATCATGCATAACACCGAAGTGCTGTTAGGATTTCTGTATCAGTTGTGTATTAGGTTACGCCAAACCAGTTCTATCAGCTTTCTAACTTTTGCTTTACTAAACCTGAAGGTGTTTCTGAAGTTTAGGTCGTCATACTTTCGAATTATGCTTAATCTTGGTAGACAGTTTTCCTGCATCGTCTCATTTCGCGAATTCTACGCACAGCAGCCACGCCCACCACTCTATAGTCATCCATAGTGCAAAAATGCTTGCCTTAAATCTACCCCTCTTAGGTACATCAAAACTTGGTCTGGGCCAAAGCGTTTGATTCCCGGACCAACGCAAGTCCTGGTTTATGAATAAGAAAATTGATGGTCCGTTGTAAATCCAAGTAGCAAGTTGGTCCGGACCAAGGTTAACTATGACTACCGCCCTGTACCTTTTTGAAGTGCTAAAGATAAAGGTACGGATGAAAGGAAGACCCCGCAACTGGGGCAGAGCACTGCAAGTAGGCCGTAATGGCCCTTTTTGCTTCTACCGTGACCCTTGGGAGGGAGAGATGAGGGGAGAAACCCGAAGGACGACCAGGTCCAGATGACGACGGACGCAAGCATAGACGGGGCCTTAACGTTTCCAGATCGAACACATTCGACGCCACCCGGGCTCACTCACAAGCCACCGAAACCCCGGAAGTCCCCCGGGGCGGGGCTCACTCCGGAAAGAGATCTAACTGAGCGGCAACAACGCTCAGGAAGAAACAAACCTCTACAGAGCACACAGCCAAAGCCCAGCCTCAACTCGCCAACATCGTCGCCTGGTCCTACAACCTGAAACATATGGCAAGGCAAATGATGGGTACAGGAAATGTTAGGCAGGAATGTCGTGGTAGATGATGAACTACCCTAGCATTCGCCCACCGACCAGAGGCGTAGCCAGTGGGGTTGGGGGTTGGTATCACCCCTTGCTGAAAATGTAAAACTTAATAGCAAAAATAGCTCCATTAAAATATCAATAGCACCTTTCTAGGTTGGCGAGATACTTCCTAATCGTATCACTGGTAGCGCTATAGGTATTTACTCCACATGTCTTGGACAACATGACCAGTGACAGCAACAGAACTTGTACTTTAGATGGTGTAGGTACAACCATGCTAAAATATCGGGGGTAATATTTTGTAGTGAAATAAAATGGTCTGCAGCGGTAATATAAAATACGTCACAGTGGCCATTAATTCTCATGTCACAATACATTTGCCGGCGTAGAATACGCAAAACATCCTATCCTAATTTTAATTCCAATTGCTGCACCTTTTTCTGTGAACATAAAATGGATTTATTTAAATATTTCAACTCAGAATTAATTCGTATATTTTATCATTTGAACTGATATCTACAAATTGTTTGAAAAATGGACTCCTATACATAACCCCTCTTAATAATTTTCTGGCTACACTACTGCTACCAACCCGAGCAAACCACGAAAGACCATGTGTCAGAGTGGGGGTCGCCGGGTATCGAATCCCGTTACTGCGGCGCGACCTCGGTCGGTTTTGCAGTGCATGATTCAACATTTAGTTGTATCTCGTGATGTCATGCGAAGATTTTGGAATTTTGAATACCAGCCTATAATGATCTGACTATCTCTTCGGTCTCCTGCTCTCCTTTTATCTGCAACGAAATGTGTGATGAATCGTTTCTGCAAAGTTCAGCTCGATTACATACAACAGGTGCTAGAATAAGCTTTTGTAAGAATTGTTTGTGAAGAGTGGGTTGAGAAAGGGGTGTGTGTATGTAACACATCAGATTTTTTATGAAGGTTCAGGGGTCGAAAATGTCGAGCCTGTCTTTCAGTATCTCATCTTCATTAATAATTACTGCTTGCTCCTACAAGTTTGTAAAATAGGGTTTTCAGAGTCTGAAGAATCAATTTATTAGCTCCACGTATGGATGCCAATTTGAGAAGATGGTTTGTTGTTATTTGCCCCACGTTGGGCGTCAATTTTAAGTAGGTCGTATTGAAGGAGTTGTATCGTATTTCGACTGTTTGGGAGCCGAACTTGTAGTAGTTGCAACCGCACGTATAGTAAACAGTTTCCGGTAGTCTTCGCCCCAAATGTACTTTCAGGTGGCCTTTGCCCCAAGTTTAAAAAAAAAATATTAACTTTGTAATTTGACTGTTTCTTTAAATATTATATTTATGTTTGCCTCGGATGCGTCTGTATTATTCTTAGAGACACGTTTCTCTTATACAGGATTGTGATGCGACTAGAATGTAGGCTTACACAGATTATAAATTTACTTCACTCCTTTTATTAATACTTGACACGATTTAAATAACACTTCACTGATATAGAGAGTTGTGAGATTCTTTTTATTAATTAATTACACTTTTTAACATGTAAACTTATTTTTCGTTTCACACGAATACATTTTAAAACTCTCGAGGACGCACGAGCAACGCATCCAGTTATGAGTATTGTCTGCAGGCAACTAAATTGATTTCAACCGTCTAAACTTGTAAATTTTTGTATTTCTAGTCTCTGATTGGCTACTCCTACTCCAATAGAATACCTTAATTTAACTAAAACTTTTTCTGGCTATTTTTAAACTGTCTCAAAATTTACATTATTGTTGCTCCAATAATGACTAGTAGCATTTAAACTTTCAAATTCATTATTGCCTCATGGTTACCTCATTGTTACCTCATCGTTAGCAACGTTTAACTTATTATTCTCACAGCTCTTACATTATTAAATTACGTAATGCATTCACATAACATTATTGAACATATTTACAATAATATAAGCATATTTAATGACTGTTACATGCATTTTACAAACTATTATTTACACATATTGCTTCAAGGCGGGCTGTTATTGAATTTACATATTATATAATTTGACTGAAATTATTTAAGTGTTAAAAATACTGCCTCAAGTCTTTGAGGGTCCTTTCACTTTGTTGGGAAATTAATTTTGTTTTCACAAAACATTGAGAATATATGGACACTATCCATAGCAGGTACATCATTTTTTCTGAAGCCCTATGCACAGCGGTTTTCAAGAAGGATCTTGGAATTTCCACATGGTAATCCTGGACGAATTATTCGGTGTATGTAATGTTATTGCGTAAGTCACAAAAATACGTTATTTGTGTAATTCAGCTACCGAAAACACGATGTACGACATGTGTAGATTGCAAAGGTCAGGTTGATGGGGTGTATTTGCTGATTGCAGATTGTTCATCTAGGCTGAACATTTTCTCAGACAACAGGAAAGACACCTTTTGCTTTTTACTAGGAACGGACAGCAGATGTATCTTACATTTAATGCTAGTACCAAGGTTTGCATCTAAGAAATTCCCGTAGCAGTTCTAAGAAAATGCCAAATGTGCTCTACGGAAATGAAAAATAAAGACTCATTAATTATGAAATTGAAAATTTGTGCATTTAAGCTTTAAAGTTTAAATGAAAGAAGCTGTAGCTTAGTCTGACGTAAACTGTAAACTTTGACGTAAAATTAAGGGAATGTGTCAAAGGCTGTTTTTGAAACTTTTCGATTTGGCTGAAATTTAATCTACATTTTCTGTTATTTAAACAATGGTCAGATCTTTAGTCTTTAGGTTACCAAAAATTAAGTTTTGATTTATGCCAAATTTTTAAAAGGAATATTTATTTTAAATAATCACACGATTTCTTTGTTCATAGCGTACTAACTTATTGTATATATTTTTATGCGAGTTTTAGTTCAAAAGAAAACAATTTTTAAAACTGATCATTATACACTTTGTACCTTAACTTTACCACATACATAGTAGGTGGAGAAGGTATTCCACCCAAAAATTCGATATCGAGATTTCACCACAAATATATTTTTTGAGGCCCTCAGAATAAATAAACAAATCATTTTTAGAAAAAGGTTTGTGTGTATATGTGTGTGTGCTCCTACTTGTCTGTGTGTCTTTGAATAGCATACAAAAACAAAAAGTCGTATTTAAGTTCAGCATCTTCCAAGGATGTGACACGAAGATTTTAAAAAAATCCCCCACCCCCAACTATCCTTTACATGGAACATATTTCGAAAATTTTGATTTTATAAAAAATGGCTCTAACGTTTTTGATAAAATTCTATGTATTAATCATATTTACATGACAAATAAAATTCAAGACACATTTTATTTG
This sequence comes from Deroplatys truncata, assembly GCA_030765065.1. Classification (NCBI taxonomy): domain Eukaryota; kingdom Metazoa; phylum Arthropoda; class Insecta; order Mantodea; family Mantidae; genus Deroplatys; species Deroplatys truncata. Next base: position 152,459,975 of record CM060984.1, read on the forward strand.
TCATGTAAATATCACTAAATTGCACTAAAATTCGATACTGATATTTCACCAGAAATGCATGTTTTGAGGTCCCATTAATAAATAAAAAACCATTTAAAATATCCATGTGTGTGTGCGCGCGTATCTGTGAACAGCATAAGTCAAAAACGAAAAGTCGTATAGATACCAAACTTGGTATTTAAGTTCAACATCTTCCAAAGATGCGACAGAAGAGTTTCAAGAAAATCCCCGGACCCCTAAATATCCTTTACATGGAAGTATTAGGAAAATTTTGATTTTCTAAAAAATGGTTCTAACGATTTTGATTAAAATACCATATATTAAAGATATTTACATGATAAATAAAATTTATATATTGAATTTTCTGGAAATAGCTTACGAAGTCCTCTTCATTCAGAAGGAATTTTGTATAATCTTGTATAACTGGCAAACGTTAAGCGATAGACGAAAACGTACTACAGAAAAAAAATGTAGTTCTCTTCAAAACACGTCATTTATTTCAAATAAAGTTTTTCATGGTATATGCCATTTCTGAGATATATGTCAGTATGATTCAAATTGTTCATTACTTAGCAATTCTCTTGAAGTCCTGTCAACATTCAGTTGTTTCTCGCGATTGCATGGAAAGAGCATGGAATTTTAAGGCCAGTTCTTAAATGGTTGATTGTCGCTGTTCTTTTTGTATCTATGACGAAATATGTAATGTAGCTGTTTCTGCAAAGGCTTATTTGGATTAAAATGTAGTGGATAGAAAAACAAGATTTAGTAAGAATAGTTTGTATCCCCACTAATAAATGATAGAGGTTAGAGAAAGTCATATGAATGTAGGATGTCAGAATTTTTTCTGCAGAATATTTTGCCATTTATTCTTTATCCCCTCTGGGCAAGATCCTGAACATCCTTTCTTGATTTTTTACGCTATTGCTATTATTGTTATGCCCTTGGATATTTGCAACTTCTTGTTGCATTCCTTTTGGGTGCACTGCCCTTAGTTGTTTACCTGTATGTCCACCTTTGTTTGCTGTTGAGTCAACGTGTATTTAATGCCGCGCACAACTCTTTATCCTTAGAGATGAAGCAGATGAAAGGAAGTAATGCACAGGAAATTTGCGATAGAAGGGAACCACCCCAGAACCCGGGACCTCCCGAATGGGAGTCTCACACTTTACCTCGGAGTCAACTCGCTCGGTAATAGGCCTTAAGAATGCGGTCAGCACCATTAAAGCTGAACCGTTGTACTTACTCCATGAAAAAGATTAGAAAGGACTTATAAACACAGCTTAACTACAGCACAGGTTTCCTCTCTTTCCCTGGAGCAACGGGAGAATATTGGTTTTGAAAGTAAGCTTTGAGACAGAAAGTCTTTATGTTCAACTGTGTGTGCATCGCAGCATTTAAGGTTTTAGGAGCGTTCGTCGCTGTGGAGTACGAGGGTTACTCCGAAAGTTTTTAGCAGCTGTTAAACCTTAAAAGTGACAGCAATATAATTGCTTCAGGGACTCCCTAAAGCTATAAACACGCTTTATCACGCAACAATGTGACGTGTTTAAGCAAAAATGTGGCCGGAAGCACATCATTGCACAGACGTAATGGAGATATCACGGCGTGACTTTCTTGTCATAATTTATTATGGCTTCGGAAAGGAGCTTTTATCAGAACAGTGTCACTAATCTTTGGTAGGTATTTTTCGGGAGTCTGCACCATCCAGAGCTACCATTCGAAACTGGTTTCGGTAGTTCCAAGGAAGAGGAATCTCGTGCAGGTCGCCCTCACACAGCGTTAACTCCAGAAATAGTTGCAACTGCGTAGAAATTATTAATGGAAGACCCCCACATCACCTACGTTGACCTTCAAAGTACCCTTAACATTGGCCGAGTGGGATGGCTCAGGCATGTGGTTCTCATTCGGGAGGTCCCGGAATCGATCCCCGGCGACCGCCCACTCTCGTCCAAGAGTTTTTCATGATTTCCGGGGGTCGCCAGGCGAATGCTGGGGTGGTTCATCTTCTACTACTTTCTTCCTCTCATTTCCTGTACCCATCGTCTTCCTTGTTATCTGTTTCAGGGTTGTAGGACCAGGCGACGGTGTTCGGCGGGTTGCGGCTGGGCGGTGGCTTACGCTCTGTAAAGGGAATTCCCTGGCGTCGCTGTGGTACCGCTCAGCTAGGTCTCTCCTCAGCGTGGCTCCGCTCCAGGGGACCCTGGAGGTCGATGGCTTGTGGGCAAGGACCTGCGGCGGATGCGTTATATCTGGAAACGTTAGGAACCCGTCTATGCTTGCTCCCTTCGGCATCCGGATCTGGTCGCCCTTCGGGTCTCTCCTCTCATCCCTCCCTCCTAGGGGTCACGTTAGAAGCACAATGGGCCGACTGGCCTGCTGCGTGCGGTGCTCTGCCTCGGTTTCGGGGCCCCTTTGTGAAACACACCTTTACCTTTTTACCCTTAACATTGGATCAACGGCAGTGAATGCCATCCTTATGAACATCTACAAGTCACCAAGCGTTGTTCTCGTTGGGTGCCGCATTCGTTAACAGAGCGTCAGAAAGCAGCTCGTGTGGAATCGTGCCGCTTCATGTTGAAAAAATTCAACATTGGAAGAAGCAAGGACACCTACAACATTGTCACAGGAGATGAATCCTGGATATACACTACGATCCAGAAAGAAAGCGGCCGGGTGTATGTTGCTTTCCAGATGATGGCCCACCAACAAAAGCGCGAAGATGCAAAAGTACAGGGAAGAAAATGGTGGCTTCCTTCTTCTCAAAAACCGTTCACTTTAACATCGGTCACCCTAGATATCCAAAAAACAGTTACTGCAGAGTGGTATGTGAGTAACAGTCTGCCATCAGCCATAGCAGCATTCAATAGCATCCACAATCGAAAACCGCTCACCTGCTACTTCCATGACAATCCTTGTGCACACACAGCGACCAGAACACTCGATTTCTTGACTGATCAAAACATCAGAGTCCTTCCTAACTCTCCTTATTCTCCAAATTTAGCTCCATGTGACCTTTTCCTAAAAACAAAACAAAAGCCCCGTGGTCGCCATTTCTCACCACATAAGAAGGCCATTGGGCCATTACATGAAGGCTGTGAACGACCTTCCAAAAGAAGCTTGGTCAGATGCATTTTCAAATTGGTTTGAGCGGATGCAAAAGTGTATCCGTCATAATGGAGAATACTTTAAAAAGATGTAAAAGTTAAGACCCAATTGAAAAATATTTATGAGTGCAGCTAAAAACTTTCTGAGTAGCCCTTGCTCTGCTCGTTCTATTATATGTAAGCTTGAAACAACTAGTAAACGGCTATGTGCTATCTATCAACTCTGAATTTGAAGAAATATTCTTCACACATTTCAAATTTAGCTAAATCGATAACAAATTAAGTGACGTTAAAATGGGGAGTCATCTACAAGTTTAAGACTTTTGCGGATTATTGAAGTGAAACTTCTTTAGGCGCGGTAGGGCAAATTGGCCTGGATTAGACGAAAAATGAAATGCATGTGTTGGCCTGATCGAGACGCTCCAACCGGCAGTTGAGAAGAAAGAGAGGGAATCATTTTCACTCTCTCCGGCTCATACGCCATAGACAGTCTAGGCGCATGCGTCACGTGTACTGTGTTAATACGTAGCATAGGCAACCACCAGACGCTGGGTATTGTACTGCATATTAGCTGAACACATTGTAATATTATTATTAAATTAGTGAGCTTCCTGTTTTAAAGTAAATTTTTAAAGTGATCGCATATTGGTGTGTTTTAGACTATTATTTCGCCCCTATAACCATCTTTCCACAGCTATCCCTCTTCTAAGTCCAGCAAGATGCGATCCGATGGACAGTAGAAAAAAGGAAACAAATTGAATCTGTACGTTTATGAAACTATCATAATAAACCCATAATTTCTTTCTTAGAGTATGAATTAATGGAAATTGATAAATAAAAGACATATTTCATTTAATTAAGAGAGATTTCCTTGAATCAAACTTCACATAACTAATTTCCAAATCCTGAAATATTAAAATCGTCAACAAATGCTAGAACCTAAGAACTTTCACTTCTAACGCGCGAGAGTCTAACGCATTCTTTTTATATTTACAAGATGATAGTGCGGATAAGAAATGCAGAATTAAAGAAATTAGAGAAACTACCTAATTGGGGTGCGGCCAGCGCGTGTTCATGTTCCAGACCTGTGTTTGAATTTCGGTTGGGCTACCTATCTTGCCTGAATAGTCCATCCAAAGCTACATTTACATGGAACATTTTTCAGAATTGTTGATTTGCTCAAAAATGAATCTAGCGATTTTAAATAAAATACATATGTTTAACCTATATTCATGACAAAATGTATATCTTGACTTTTCTGGGAATAGCCTACGAAGTTCTCTTTATTCTGAATGACTTTTGTATAATTAGTAAACCGTGAGCGCTAGAAAAAAATCTTACTAAACAAAAAAAATCTGATGTGTTACACTCACATGACTTTCTCTACTCTTGTACAAACTTTTTTAACAAACACTTATTTTCCATATACTTCATGTTAATCGAAATATCGAGATGTCAATCTTATTGGTAATTTTCATGTAGATGCAAGGGGAATATGCTAGGTTTTAAGCGATAGTCAAATATTTTAACGCTGGTTGCTATGTGGCGCATTCCATTCTCTTTGCATGTCCAGGACATAAAAAAAATGAATAACGAATTTGAGAAAAAGTATAAGTATTGGAAAATTTAAGGGAATAACAAGCAATATCTCGAAAACGGTTCACTCAACAAAAGAAATGTGTATGACATAAATTGTGTATTTTAACGCGATCTACATTTTTTGTGTAGTAAAATTTTGTCTATCTCTTATGGTTTACCAGTTATGCAAAAGTCGTTCACAATGAAGAATACTTTTGGAGACATTCCCAGAAAATTCGAGATATGCATTTCATTTCTCATGACAATATCTTAAACATATGATATTTTAATCAAAATCGTTAGAGCCATTTTTGAGAAAATTAAAATTTTCGAAACATGTTCCATGTAAACGGTAGTCTGGGGTGGGGGGATTTTCTTGAAAACCTTCGAGTCGCATCTCTGGAAGATACTGAACCTAAATACCAAGTTTGGTGTTTATCTGACTGTTCGTTTCTGAGTTATGCTGTTCACAGACACACAGACACACAGACAGACACACACACGGACATGTTTCCAAAAATGCTTTTTTTTGGATTCAGTGAGTCTCAAAACATGTATTTCCGGTGAAATATCGGTATCGAAATTTTGGGTGGAATACAATACTTCCCCTACTTACTATACGTAGTAGAGAAAGTAAATACTTCTCTCAACTGCAAATCGCTATTCTTTTTACTTTCTCTACTACGTATAGTAAGTAGGGGAAGTATTGCATTCCACCCAAAAATTCAATACCGAGATTTCACCGGAAATACATGTTTTGAGACCTCCTGAATCCAAAAAAAAAAACATTTTTGGAAACATGTCCGTGTGCGTGTCTGTGTGTGTGTGTGCGTGTGTGTGTGTGTGTGTCTGTGTGTCTGTGTGTCTGTGAACAGCATAACTCAAAAACGAACAGTCGGATAAACACCAAACTTGGTATTTAGGTTCAGTATCTTCCAGAGATGCGACACGAAGGTTTTCAAGAAAATCCCCACACCCCAGACTACCCTTTACATGGAACATGTTTCGAAAATTTTAATTTTCTCAAAAATGGCTCTAACGATTTTGATTAAAATATCATATGTTTAAGATAGGCGACGCCGTGGCCGAGTGGTTAGACCGCTCGCCTCCCACCGAGGCGGCCCGGGTTCAATCCCAGGGACCTGCATGTGGGATTTGTGGTGTACGAAGCGGCGTCTGGGCGGGTTTTCTCCGGGTTCTCCGGTTTCCCCCGCCATTCATTCCACCAACTGCTCCATCATCACCTTTCCTTTCATCCATTTCACCAACATTTCGTATCATCTCCTTCCATCATCCCATACCAGGCATCGGGCTGATCACCCATCCTGGATGCTCTGTCTGATCCATGAGTGTCTGCTCCTCGACGGGCCTCTGACCCCAGGCACCCGCTTGTAAGTCCTGAGGGGTGTAAGTCCTACATAAGAGGAGGGTAAACAGATAATGAATGAATGTTTAAGATAATGTCATGAGAAATGAAATGTATATCTCGAATGTCTCCAAAAGTGTTCTTCATTGTGAACGACTTTTGTATAACTGGTAAACCGTAAGAGATAGACAGAATTTTACTACACAAAAAATGTTAAAATACAGAACTTATGTCATATACATTTCTTTTGTTGAGTGAACCGTTTTCGAGATATTGCTTGTTATTTCCTTAAATTTTCCAATACTTATACTTTTTCTCAAATTCGTTATTCATTTTTACTTTCTCTACTACGTATAGTAAGTATTGTATTCCACCCAAAAATTCGATACCGAGATTTCACCGGAAATATATGTTTTGAGACCACCTGAATCCAAAAAGAGCATTTTTGGAAACATGTCCGTGTGTGTGTCTGTCTGTGTGTCTGTGTGTGTCTGTGTGTCTGTGAACAGCATAACTCAGAAACGAACAATGGGATAAACACCAAACTTGGTATTTAGGTTCAGTATCTTCCAGAGATGCGACACGAAGGTTTTCAAGAAAATCCCCACACCCCAGACTACCCTTTACATGGAACATGTTTCGAAAATTTTAATTTTCTCAAAAATGGCTCTAACGATTTTGATTAAAATATCATATGTTTAAGATAGGCGACGCCGTGGCCGAGTGGTTAGACCGCTCGCCTCCCACCGAGGCGGCCCGGGTTCAATCCCAGGGACCTGCATGTGGGATTTGTGGTGTACGAAGCGGCGTCTGGGCGGGTTTTCTCTGGGTTCTCCGGTTTCCCCCGCCATTCATTCCACCAACTGCTCCATCATCACCTTTCCTTTCATCCATTTCACCAACATTTCGTATCATCTCCTTCCATCATCCCATACCAGGCATCGGGCTGATCACCCATCCTGGATGCTCTGTCTGATCCATGAGTGTCTGCTCCTCGACGGGCCTCTGACCCCAGGCACCCGCTTGTAAGTCCTGAGGGGTGTAAGTCCTACATAAGAGGAGGGTAAACAGATAATGAATGAATGTTTAAGATAATGTCATGAGAAATGAAATGTATATCTCGAATGTCTCCAAAAGTGTTCTTCATTGTGAACGACTTTTGTATAACTGGTAAACCGTAAGAGATAGACAGAATTTTACTACACAAAAAATGTTAAAATACAGAACTTATGTCATATACATTTCTTTTGTTGAGTGAACCGTTTTCGAGATATTGCTTGTTATTTCCTTAAATTTTCCAATACTTATACTTTTTCTCAAATTCGTTATTCATTTTTACTTTCTCTACTACGTATAGTAAGTATTGTATTCCACCCAAAAATTCGATACCGAGATTTCACCGGAAATATATGTTTTGAGACCACCTGAATCCAAAAGGAGCATTTTTGGAAACATGTCCGTGTGTGTGTCTGTCTTGTGTGTCTGTCTGTGTGTCTGTGTGTGTCTGTGTGTCTGTGAACAGCATAACTCAGAAACGAACAATGGGATAAACACCAAACTTGGTATTTAGGTTCAGTATCTTCCAGAGATGCGACACGAAGGTTTTCAAGAAAATCCCCCCACCCCAGACTACCCTTTACATGGAACATTTTTCGAAAATTTTAATTTTCTCAAAAACAGCTCTAACGATTTTGATTAAACTATCATATGTTTAAGATATTGTCATGACAAATAAAATGTATATCTCGAATTTTCTGGCAATGTCTCCAAAAGTGTTCTTCATTATGAACGACTTTTTCATAACTGGTAAACCATAAGAGATAGACAAGCGTTTACTACACGAAAAATGTAGATCGCGTTAAAATACACAATTTATGTCATATACATTTCTTTTGTTGAGTGAACCGTTTGCGAGATATTGCTTGTTATTACCTTAAATTTTCCAATACTTACACTTTTTCTCAAATTCGTTATTCATTTTTTTATGTCCTGGACATGCAAAGAGAATGGAATGCGCCACATAGCAACCAGCGTTAAAATATTTGACTATCGCTTAAAACTTACCATATTCCCCTTGCATCTACAAGAAAATTATCAATAAGATTGACATCTCGATATCTCGATTAACATGAAGCATATGGAGATTAAGCGTTTGTAAAAATATTTTGTATAAGAGTAGAGAAAGTCATGTGAGTGTAACACATCAGATTTTTTTATGTCCTGGACATGCAAAGAGAATGAAATGCGCCACATAGCAACCAGCGTTAAAATATTTGACTATCGCTTAAAAGCTACCATATTCCCCTTGCATCTACAAGAAAATTACCAATAAGATTGACATCTCGTTATCTCGATTAACATGAAGCATATGGAGAATAGGCATTTGTAAAAATAGATTGTACAAGAGTAGAGAAAGTCATGTGAGTGTAACACATCAGATTTTTTTTGATCGATTTCGTAAATATTTGTCTATCGCTTTAGCCCACTCTATTCTTTTTATACCTACAACGAAATGTGTAAATGAGTAATGAAGGTTTATCTGTATTAACAAGAAGTAGATAAAAGCATAAGCTCCCACCTCTGTGGTGTGAGGGTAGCGTGTCTACCTCAAGGGGTCCCGAGTTCGAATCTCTTTAGGGCGAGTTACCCTGCTAAGGTTTTTCTGGGGTTTTCCCTTGTCCTGAAAGACTAATATCGAGTAACTCTAAGCTCTATGGACCCCAGACTCGTTTGAGTATCATTTTCACCCATTTCATTCATCGTACGATATGACCTAACCGGTTAAACCTTTGAAAAAAATAATAACAATAAGGTTTTATAAGAATCCTTTTAGAAGAGTAATTAGAGAATTTCATGTGAATGCAAACACATTAGATTTTTACTTTCTCTACCAAATACATAGTAGAGAAGGTATTGCATTCCACCCAAAAATCCGTTACCGACATTTCACTGAAGATACATGTTTTGAGGACACCTGAATAAAAAAGCAATTTTTAGAAAAAGAAAACTCCGTGTGTGTGCGTTCTGCGAACAGAATAACTCAAAACTAAATATCGGATAAATACCAAACTTGGTATTTAAGTTCAGTTTCCAAAAAAGTGACATCAAGAGTTTCAAGAGAGTTCCCCAGGCTTAAACTACGCTATACAAGTAACATTTTTCGAATGTTGTGATTTTCTGAAAAATGGCTCTAATGATTTTTATTAAAATATCATATATTAAAAATATTTACATGATAAATAAAATGCACATCTTGAATTTTATGGGAATTGCTTGTGAAGTCCTCTTTATTCGGAAGAAAATGTATATAGTCTTGCATAACTAGTAAACGTTAAACTATAGATGAAAACGTAACTATAGAAACAAATGTAGGTCTCTTTAAAACACAAATTCATTTCAAATAACTCTCTTTTGTGGCATTAGCCATTTCTGACATATCCGCCATTAATAGTTCTCGTCGTTCAATACTTAGTCATTCTTTTCAAGTCCTGTCGATTTTCAGCTGTTTCTCGCGATGTCATTGAAAGAGTATGGAACTTTAAGACCAGCGTGTAGAGCCCAGTTCTAAAACATTTGATTATCAGTGTTCCTTTTGTATCTATAATGAAATGTGTAATGACACTATTTCCGGAAAGGTTTATTTCGATTAAAATGAAGTACATAGGAAAATAAACTTTCGTAAGAATAATTTGTGTACCCTTTAATAAGTGTTAAGGATATAGAAAGTCATGTGAACGTAACACAACAGATTTTTTCACTTTCTCTACTGTGTACTCACAGTAGGTAGAGGAAATAGGTATATATAGACCAGGTAGCATTTCCAAAACTGGAAGACGTCGGGGGGAGGTTAAGGAAGTCAGTCGTTCAGCCGTGTTTCATATCCTTTTGGGTGAATATCAAGAACTTTTTTATCATTTATTTGCCGGGCCGTACGAAATTACTATTGTAAGAGGCAAAGGGAGTATTCGCCATAAGAATCTTTTAGAACTTTATACAATAATTTCATAAAGAACAGGGGGAGGTAAATTAAATTAATTAAATCGTCATTCGAGTTTAAAAAGCTGTTTATATTTATCTAATCGGCACTCCGCTTAGTTTCCATTTATACTGTTGTGCTGCAGGTTGCATATTTCTGGGATTTGGGGAAGGAAGGCATATTTGCGAGCCTGTGCAACTAACATTTTAAAAACGAACACACTAACACAAGGGAAAGAGCTAACGTAGGTATGACTAGTACCACACTCATTCCAGAAACCGAGAGTATTTAAATTCCATAAGTGGCCGTCGCCATGGTTTCTGGAGTAAATCACACATGACCGAAATATAACACTATGTTTACAGTTCCACTTTTATTTTATTTCATTTACTCTCTAAATTCCTTTCATATACATGTTCTTAATTTATTTTATCGTTGTCCTCCTTAGAAATCTGTGAGAGGTTTATTGCTGTGTGTTGTTTATATCTTGTGCATTCCAGGACGAAAGTGATTAACTTTGTACATGTTTGCTTGAAGCACCGAACTGTTGATGTAACTACTTTCTCTAAAGTTGGATCCATTGGGTACATCTGAAGAGCCTTCAGTCCACTTTCACAACGGTTTTTGAATGGGTCTCTTCAATGTAATCCGGACGTTTTGAAACTGATTGGTGCTCCAAGAAAACGCTTCTTTTCCTGCTTTAGCAGAATGCAAGCCTACAGTGTGCTTATCACCTTATCTTCAGCTAATTAAAGTTTTAATTTTAACATTCCAAAAGTAGCTCGTGAGTCAATACTGCAGTTTTCTGATACCGTTTAACCAAAAGCTTCGCTGAGAGCGTGTTACTCCTCTCGTGGGTAAACAGTCGTTGATGAAGGGTGAATTTCTCTTGACGAAAAAACAAAAATAAAATAAATTGAGTTTTATTTATGGGCGCTCTTTAGCTGCTGTGGTCCTTAGCGTCCATTCTATATTGAGCGTGAAAGATCGTGAATCTTTCTCAAGGGCCTCTTTATCAGGCTTGAGGTTCTTTTATGTGCGGTAAATCTACGACACGTGACCACCGGCATTACTTCCCTTCCGAAGGGAGCTATGCTAAGAATTTTTATGCCCGAAAAAATCCATCGCCCTCCACCGGGTTTGAACCCACGACCTCGGAAACTAGAGGCTAAGCATGGTAACCACCACACCACAGAGGACGACGGAAAAAACAAACAAAAACAGAAAAGCAAAGATATCCGTGCAAGTGTCTGTAGCATTTTTGGATATACGCCCTGCATCATTTATCAACAGCTAACTGCTGCACGCATCTTTATGACTTGTTGACAAATAACATTATTTGGTGAAACTGAAACCTGCTACTAAAAACAAGACCAATTACAACTACTTTTGAAACATTCGAATAGCTTACCTCTTCTGTTACGCGAAAAATTTCAAGGGCTTCTTTGCTTTTACTTTCTCTACCACGTAGTCCGTAGTAGGTAGAGAAGGCATTGCATTCCACCCAAAAATTCCTTATCGGGATTTCACCGGAAATACATTTTTTGAGGCACCCTGAATAAAAGAAAATTCCAGAAAAGGTCCGCGCACATGTGTGTCTGTGAACAGCATAAGTCAAAAACGAAAAGTCCCATACATACAAAACTTGTTGGTTATCCTTATCACAGTTGCAATATACGGATTTTCAAGAAATTCCCCCAACCCCAAAATACTGTTTACATGGAACATTTTCGACATTTTTTATTTTCCCAAAAATGGCTGAAATTTAACATGACAAATAAAATGTATATCTTGAATTTTCTGAAAATAGCCAATGAAGTGCTCTTGATTCGGAAGGAATTTGGATAATCATGTACATATATGTAGTAAACTTAAGCGATAGACCAAATATTGCTACACAAAAAATATAGATCTCCTTAAAGCACACAGTTTATTTCAAATAACTTTTTTGTGGCATCAACCATTTCCGAAATTTCTGTTTTTAATATTTCACATTATTCAATACTTTGTCATTCTTTTGAAGTTCCTAACAACATTCAGTTGTTTCACGCGATTGCATGAAAAGAGTGTGGAATTTTAAGGCCAGCATATAGCCTGCAGTTCTTAAAACATTTGACTATCGCTGTTCCCTTTGTATCTATAACAAAATGTGTAAAGTATATATTTATTTCTGCAAAGGTTCACCACATTAAAATGAAGTAGATAGAAAAAAAATTCTGATGTGTTACATTCACATTACTTTCTCTACCCTCTAGTGCTTATTAGTGGATACACAAATTACTCTTACGAAAGTTTATTTTTCTACCTTCTTCAATTTAATCGAGAGGAAATATTTCATTAAGCATTTCGTTATAGATATAAATTGAATAACGATAGTCAAATGTTTAAGAGCTGGACGCTATGTACTGGCCTTAAAATTCCATGCTGTTTGCATGCAATTCAAGAAACAACTGAAGATCGAAAGGACTTGAAAAAAATGAAAAAGTATTGAAGAATTCGTGCCAATAATAACGGTTATCTCGGAAATGGCTGATACCACAAAAAGACCTACCTATTTGGAATAAATTTTGTGTTTAAAGAGATCTACATTTTTTGTGTACTATGTTTTCGTCTATCGCTTAATGTTTACCAGTTATACAAGATTATACAAAATATCTTCCGAATAAAGTGGACTTCACAGTTATTCTCAGAAAATTCAAGATACACATTTTATTTGTAATATAAATATATTGAATATATGATACTTTAATCAATATCGTTAGAGCCATTTTTTTTAGAAAATAAAAAATTTTGAAAGATGCTCCATGTAAAGGGTAGTTTGGTGTCAGAGGATTTTCTTGAAAATCTTCGTGTCGCATCTTTGGAAGGGACTGAATCTATATACCAAGTTTGGTAGGTATTTATCCGACTTTTCGTTTTTGAGTTATGCTGTTCTCTCTCTCTCTCTCTCTCTCACACGCACACACGGACCTTTTTTCTAAAAATGCTTTTTTGGATTCAGGGGTCTCAAAACCTATGGCAGAGAAAGTAATACAATTTCATAAAAATAGTTTTTATATGCACTAATAAACGATAGAGGGTAGAGAAAGACGTGAATATAACGTATTAGATTTATTATTTTTCGGTTTTGCTAATATTTCTGGCATTAACAAGTTTTCTTTTGAAACATCTAGGTCGCCATACAAAAAGGACATAAACGACAAAAATACGTTCATTACCTCTGTGGTCAAGTGGTTAGCATTCTGACTTCTTAATTCAGTGGTCATGGGTTTAATTCCCGGCCGAGAAGACGAGTTTTTCTTTAACCAGAATCATTGCTTATCCTTCGCAGAATCTGGAAGTGTAAATGTAGGAGAAAACTTGCGAAACAACTGGTGTTATACTTTTTCTACTACTTACCTATAGTAAATAGCGTAAAAACTGTACTCCATCCAAAACAAATTCGATAACGAAATTTCACATACACGTTTTAAGATGCCCTATATAATAATAATAATAATAATAATAATAATAATAATAATAATAATAATAATAATAATAATAATAATAATAATAATAATAATAATAATAATAATAATAATAATAATAATAATAATGCATGTAGAGAGAGGTCAGCGTGTGTATATGAATAGCATATGGGATTTGTATTTCCTTTCATAAGAATAGTTTGTAGAAGCTATATAAAAATAGACAATAGTGGATAGAGAATATCATGTTAATGTAACATGTTTAAATGTCGGCATGCAGAATGATATTGCATTATTTTTCTACACGCTGTTTAGCGATTCTTTATTCAAAACGAATTAGACGTTGATTGAAAATTAGCTTATATTATGTTATTGGATTTATAATACAGATTGTGTTTAACTAAAACGTGAACTGAAGTTAGATGATGTTTATTAAGCTATTTAATTTTTCTCCAGTAAAAACTGAATGCAGTACAACTGCATGGAACCAGTAACAAGATATGCTGCAAGCTTAATAAGGGATAAAAAAAAAAAACAAAAGAACAAAACAAAACTGAATGTGCCCAGCTTTGAGGAGAATGTTTGTAAAAATATGATGTAGTACCTGATTGGTCATTCTAAGTTATTTTGCACCGAGATAACCTTTTTATAAACAGTATTGTTGATGTTGCCTAATTATTTCTCAATATCTAGTTTTTTGGCATAAATCCCTTGTAGCATTCCTTGAGTATAAAATCCTTGTAGCACACTTTGGCCGCTTATCCTTCCATTATAATTCTATTTTTGTTTTTTCTGTGATTGATTTTGGGCAATTTTAATTTTTATCTTTACGGAACTACCAGACTTGTGCTTCCCCTCTTCCCTTTGCAGTCCACTAAAGCTCTTTTTTTGGCGCTTCTGAATAGATTAATAGTCACGCATTTTCCTCCGTTTTCCTAGGATATGTTACGTTTCAATTTACTAAGCCTTTAAAAGCATCAAGCATTTTCTGGAGTACTGAAGTTACTAAATACTTGTGCAACGGGAAAATATCGTTCCTTTTAGTGCTCGCTGTGGAAATAAAGCAAGCTGCAATACCGATTTAAGCTTCCTCATTATAGTACAATGAGTGACGTTCAATGTGGCGCCACTGTATCAGCAAGTAGGCGGAGACTTACTACCACACCACTGCGGAGGCAGCCAATAGCGTTTCTGCTAGCAGACGTCATCAGCGCCGAAGCGAATTATGCTTTCGGATTGTTTACATCTTATCAAACGGGAATCCTTGAGTTAACGTAGTAAAAACAGGATGTTGCTGGTGGAAATGATTAGATTCACTGGGGAAGGAGAGAAAGCAAGTTCAGTAATCAGCTGAACTAATCCACGTGCAATACGGTAACGCGTAATTGTAAAATTGACAAAGTGCTCGTGTTGACAAGCCACATAAAGGACGAAACATGAATCTGTCATTCGCCGGATGTGGGTTTTTAGGAATATATCACGTTGGTGTTGCTGGATGCTTCAAGAAATATGCTCCACATCTACTCCTCAACAAAGTATCAGGTGCCTCTGCAGGGGCAATTGCAGCCTGTTGCTTGCTCTGCGATCTGCCTCTTGGTAAGTTGAACTTATTTTTCAAACGTCTTTGTGGCTTTGCAAAAATATATCCCAAGTTGTGCTATCATTTTTAAAAGCATGTTAAAAAATATGAATACCAAATTGTACAACAATGGGTAGACACCTGTGATCGTCTGCTGCTAATGTGGCAGCTTTCATTCAAGCCTGCTGTATTTACGCTGCGTAACAGTGTACGTATTAATCTATTTATTTGCACATTTTCATTTCTGCGGTTTCTGCTGTTTCACTAAATTGAATTGTAAATTTCCGAATGTAGTAGTTGTGAACAAAGGAAACAATAGGCCAAGCAGGTGTACCCGACCTTAAGAAGCTGACAGTAGTCTTTGGGCGGAAGATGCCAGCTGATCCTAAGTGGGTCAGTAACCTCTTTCTTTTTTGGTTTCCTTGTTTTCATCTTCACAACTCGTTCGACTAAGCTGAAGTTACTAACTACGCAGTTGTGCGTTTTCGTTCTTAATGTTACATAGGTGAGCTTTCTAAACCTTACAGTTTTTATTTAAATGTATTAGAAATTTTGTCATATACTGCTCAGTTATAAGCTTGTGATAAATTTCATGCAGATATCTTCAATATTTACATAAAAATATATTTTACTGTTATTATGCTAATTAATCATAGTGTTTCACACGCAGAAATCGTAATTTGAAAAAATAAAAGCACTATCGCAGTATTTAAATATTAACACATCATTTTATTCACTCTTCTGTTGTTTCAGAAAAACATTTTAAACTTTTAAATATAATTTTTGTAACAATCTATCCGCAAAGGTCATATTCATTATGCCATATCTTGAGCAATTTAAAAGTGTAACAAAAACCATAGCTAATTTTTAAAACGCATTCTTTCTGAGTTTCTGCTGAAAATTTGAAGAAAATTGGTTGCAAACTACATCGCGTGGAACATTTTTAATGCGCAAAAGTGTAAGAAAAATCTGATGTGATATATTCACATGACTTTCTCTACCCTCTTATCTTTATTAGTGCGTAAACAAACTACTCTTACTAAAGCTTATTTTTCTATCTACCACATTTTAAGGCAAATAAACCTTTGCAAAAATAATTAACACCAGAATTAATTGATTATTTTGAGCGGCCCTAGTTCTGCATAATATACAATGTTTAAGAACTGGACGTTATATCTGGCCTTAAAATTCCATACTGTTTCCATGCAATCGCGAGAAACAACTGAAAATGATGGGACTTTAAAAGAATGACAAGTGTTGAACAATTCGAGCCTTTAATAACGGATATAAACAGCTTATGCCACAAATAAACTTATTATAAGTAAATTGTATGTTTTAAAGATATCTACATTTTTGTACGGTACGTTTTCGTCTATCGCTTAACGTTTTCCAGTTATACAAGATTATGCAAAATTCCTTCCGAATGAAGTGGACTTATAGGCTATTCTCAGAAAATTCAAGATACACATTTTATTTTTCATGTAAATAAATTTCATGTATGGCATTTTAATCAAAATCGTTAGCATTTTTTAGAAAATCAATATTTTCGAAAATGTTTCCTAAAATTAAATTGAGGGTAGTTGGGGTGGGGGGATTTTCTTGAAAATCTTCGTGTCGCATCCTAGGAAAATATTGAACTCAAGTACCAAGTTTGGTATCTATCGTACTTTTCGTCTTTGAGTTATGCTGTTCACACACACACACACACACACACACACACACACACACACACACACACACACACACGTTTTCAAAAATGCCTTATTTGGATTCAGGGAGCTTCAAAACATGCATTTCCGGTGAAATCTCGGTATCGAATTTTTGGATGGAATACAATACATTCCCTAGCACGCGCTAGAGGAAGTAAAAATCGAAGTCGAGTAAACGGCATTTGAAAGTAAATATGGGCTATTAGGCCCTGTGTTCTTGGGCATTTAAAACTCATTTTTTGAAAGCCTTAAAGGGCTCTGAGAGCAAAAGCCATAGTATGTAATTTAAACTGAAGATTTAAAGTATTGTTTGAATATAAAAATAATTTTAAATTATTTTTGGAAAATGTTGACTAAATTTCAGTTACGGGTTCGCTTAAAAATTAGTTAATGGCAAATGTAGCGCTTGCAACAGTGATTGCCCTGTGTGATGGCAGTATACGTATAATGCATTGCTTACAAGGTCAGGGTGTGCCTGAAAGCGGAATGTGTTACGTATTGCCACTGCCAAAACCGAATCAGCGAAGATGACGTAATGGAACATACTTTACGAAGCCAAAACTAATTAAGGTTAGTGGAGCGTCTGGAAGAAAACAGGACGTCACAAGGGCGTCCGGTAGAGCATTTGCAGGATTTCTTAGCTGCTCACATATATATATATATATATATATATATATATATATATATGGATGAAATCCATATGGATTAATGGATATGGTGTTATAGATGCAGTAAACAACTTCTAATGCCGAGTGTTTGAATACGTCACTCGTCTTCATGTTCCTTCAATTTATGAGAGTATACACACACTGTTTATCGTTTTAGGCATGAAGATACGTATTATGAAGTGCAAACTAAAATTAGAATTAGGTAAATGATGCCATGAATGTTTCTCCTTTCGATAGTTCCACGAATAGTAGGTAAACACGAGAAAAAGGTGGATGCCGACAGCTCGAAGCCAAGGGTTATCTATTTCGTTACCGGAAAAAATAGTAATATAGGTACGTTTTTATATATTTTAGTTTACTTACTTTTAGTAACAGGCACAACATAGGGGCGTCAGGTCGCAGCTAAAAGACCATGTGAATGTTGTAAACTGTAAAGTGCAGGTATAAACAAAGAGGCTGTGAATCAACGTACACCGGACAAATCTGCAAGTAACTTACGCGGAAGCTCTTTTAAAATACAGGGCAGTATCCAAACTCGTGCTAATGTTCTGCGTCTCTACCCAAATTTAATTTCGCACATTGGAACTGCCTTAAATAACTATGCGCAAATACTCGGGGAAAATTTGCGAATCATTGTGATGAATTGGTGCAACAAGATTTCGATGACTTCCATTATCTTCGACCAATAAAACGAAATGAAAAGGTGAATTTCAATTAGAAATGACTATCTTATGTGGTGGCAGTTTTATCTTATGTGGTGTCAACTTCCCAAGCTTTTGTTTTACTGTTATGCATTTGCAGTAGAATCCAATTAGTGTTAGGACAGTATTACTATAGGTTAGATAGCTTATCAATTTATGTAATAGCTGTTATTTATATAACTTATTAAACCTTATTTGTGAATTAAATCCCACTTTTTATACATAAATTGATGAAATCAAAAGTTTAGTGAGATAACTACAAATAATAGTGACTGAAACTGGACGAATTCTTAAAAGCGAGTGGAAATATAAAATTAAAGGAATATCCTTTCACCTACATCACCCCAGAAAGTTTGATACTATTTCTAATAAATGCCGAGTACCAACGTTTTAAACGCTGTGATAGACGTTTATTTTTTAATGCATTAAACAATCATCTATTCCTTTTGTGGGAGGTGGAGAGGAATGTCTTGCTTGTTAAATCTTCCCTGATGCCAGCAGTTCTCATCGCGGTTAGTTTCCTCTCATATTTGTACAAATTGCATACAACATTACCTAATATCGTTCCGGTTATTTCACTTTCCAGTTATTGCGTTTTGCATGCGATATGGTTTGTAAATTGCGTCGAAGAATCGAGAACAAGCAAAGTGCATTTTACGTCGTTAAAGACAATACAAATACGTAATTTTCAAAACTTTAAAAGGCTACGTAGAATATTGGCTTGCGCTCATGAATACATATTTTTGAAGGCAACAAAACAAACAAATAACGCCTCAAACTTGTTCACAAAACGGAAGTCAGTGTGCGCCGCTGTACCGTAAGCTCGTTGGAGTGCTCTTTTTGGGGCTCTTGAATATCTTGCCTAACGCATTTCAGTTTGTGTGGCTCAGAAGTAACAATTTCTGAAGCTTTAAGTTGTCAAATATATATATTTTCAAAGACACATCTCCCACTTTCATAGCTAACGAACTGGAGTACTAATACATAGTTTTATTTTTCGAGCGCGCATAGTCCGACTTTGAACTCCAAATTGGAAGTGCTATTATGTTGCTTGATGAATCAAATTTTAGGAGTGGCATGATTAGACATACCTATCATGTTCGTCCTTAGTTTTCATGTAATTACATTTTTCGTGATAGGGTAACTGTGCCAGTAGTCGACCAGTTAACAAATGTTTTCCTTCATGCACTAATCACTCTAAACATCATCAAAAGAAATTGTCATATATAAAAAGCTGAATTTATTGCATTTTAGAAACATATGGGTTAAACCACTACTGATAAGCTATTGCTATTAAAAATTATGTAGAAAATTTATGGAGAATTTTCCAGTACTCGGCATTCAAAATTCAGTAGTCAGTCAGTTGATTGCCAATAGTCAGCTAGGATAAAATTAGAAAGTAAAAGCCACAGGGTTGCTTTTAGGGCAGTATCTTAATAATAATAATAATAATAATAATAATAATAATTAATAATATTTATTGACATTTAAGCAAACAACTACGCTTGAATAGTGTATCACTGATATTATCATATGAAAATCATGTTATTATTATTACTATTATTATTATTATTGACATTTAAGCAAAAAACTACACTTGAATGGTGTATCACAGTTATTATCAAATGAAAATCCTTTAAATTCAGTACACATTAAGTGAAACCAGTTTGAGCATGATCACATCCAATGTTTTTCAGATTATCATCCTCGACGTCACCAATCATTTGTTCGTCACATTCTGTACGCTTTATTAGTTCGACGTTTTCTACATTGTCTTCAACCTTGTCTCCTTCGGTGTATATCTTTTCCGGTTTTGTACGTTGTTGATGCTTTCCTTTTTTTTCCATCTTCTTTTGAGAATGTTTTCTCTTTTTTTCCCTTTGGTTTTTGTTTGTGTGAATACCACTCTCGTCATGCCACAGATGAAATTGCTTTAGGAGATATTTTGGAACATTTTCTTCGTCCCCATGCTTCCCATTTGTTTTACCTCTACGTATAGAAACTGGATAATACAGATGACTCTCAAAATGCAATTTCTTTTTGCTAATAGAAAATTCGGTCTCAGACGTCATGGGCGAAGATGCTGTTGAAGGACTGTTGAAACAGCTTGGAGTAATAATATCATATGATCAAATATTGCAGTTTCCAGAGGTAGCTTGGTTGATATATTTGGAGTACTAGGGACTTGTCAAGTTGCTCGGTGGTAATATGGTGGGACTGGAAGAAGACGAGAAAGTGAAGATTTCAGTAGAGTAGAGTGATGAGGTTAAGGCAATGGGGCTGGGAGAGAGCAATGAAGCAGAGATTTCAGTAGATTCAATTGGTGTTCAGGGAGATACAGTGGGACTGGAAGCAAACAAAGGAACCGAGGTTTCATTTGACTGTGTTGAGGGAAATACGGTGACACCTTTTGGAGAAACTTGATCATCAGTAGGAATGAATTGTGTTACTTGAACATCATATAACCCAGGTTCCACATTGAGACTGAAGAGGTCTGGATCAATTTCAACTAAACTTCCTAAATCAGTTGGCTCATCCACAGCAACTGTATCAATTCTTTCTTTGCAGAGGTAATACATTCTAAAATGCAATTTGCCCACGGTCTTTTGCCTGTCAGCTTATGTGTCAACTCATGAATAACTTTCTCAGCATTTCATAATCTTGATCTTGAGTCCAAGTTTCCGTGGTGAATTGCTTTCATTTAAAGTTTCCAACTGATTCTGGGTATATTTTGTATAATATATCACACCAGCATTAAATGGGTAGGTTCCGCTTTTCTGAATACATTCCGGATGAGTTTCGAAGGGGTGTTGCTCAATACCATGGCTAAAAGAGGACTGAAAGTAGATTTAGATTGAGCCATATTGATATTGCCTTCCTGGTTTTGCTAGTTCTAACAGTCCTTTTCCACTTAAATTTTAGTGGCTTGAAGACACTGATATCAACTGGCTGCAGGATATGAGTTGTATTTGTGGGAAGCAATACAGAATTATGTTTCATTATGAGTACGCTTTACTCAGTTCCATTGTAAGGTGAGTCTTGTGTCTATCAACAAGAAGCAGAATTGATTTGTCAGTGAGGAATCTTTCCACAAAGAAAATGTCACTTTTCATTCACCCACTTTCAGACTTTACAAAAACCAATCCTCAGGCATACTATTCACCACTTCCCTATGTGGTCGAATGTAAAGAAATACAACCATAGGTTTGACAACCTCCCCACTAGCTGCGAGCACTAAAAGCACTGTAATTGTTTCTTTTTCACTGCCTGATTAAATATAGACATTGTGCCACCCTTTAGGAGATATTACTTTCCCTGTCTTCGGACACATACTAAAACTACATCCCTGTTTAGTGTGCTTCTGGAATCTTCTGAAATATCTGATGCATTTAATTCTTTTTAGATAGTTTGTTAACTTTGTAAATCACTTCCTAATAGATTCCTCAGTAACGACTGCACATCCCTTGGAAATCCCTTCTGGTGTGAGATTACTCAAGAATGGGTATCTTCGTAAGAAAGAGGAATGTCATTTACCTCCCGGTCTATTGTCTCTGAAAGATGTCTTCCTGCCATATGTACAGCTTTATTTTGAACGGTATCCAATAGGTCATCTTTCTTTTGTGCAAAACCACACTTAGGATATGTTTATTAACCACTGAACAATCATAAGCTCTTATTTGTCTGTTAGAATTGTTGAAGTCCCATTTCTCTTGGTCCTTCTGATACACGTTTGAAGCCTATCTTGAACTGTTCCCCTTGGAACACCAAACTTCCAACTTGTCTCTCTGATAGGTAAATTTTGCTCTCGTATAGGCTGGAGGGCTTCGGCGACAGGGTTATCAGGATACGTATTGGCGAATAGTCTTTTTGTAGCCTGGCGTCTTCAGTTTTTTATGCAGCTTACCTGATAAATAAACAGAATGCTAACCAAGTGTACACTGTACTTTAAATAAAACGATTGGCATAGTAACAAGACAGGCAGCGGCCAAGTACTGGCGCACTTTATTTGTTAGTTCAGCCACAATTTGTATTTGTGGCTGAACGTTGGTTGAGTACTGGAGCATCCTTAGAGCAGGAAATATTTAGATATTCGTTTATTAGAGCAGTATTTGTAATGAGTGACTTGACTTCTGGTGGGGGTGCTGAAATTTAGGCACTCCTAACTCTTCGCGACATTGTAGTTTTAATATAGAAACTTGTTGGTTCCGCATATACATTCAGTACCAGATTGACATGATCAATTATGGCTCGTGACTACTGCAGAATTGTAAACGAAGCCAAGAATAATTTTTTTTTAAGTTGGCAGGTAAAAATAAAATATGTAGATGTCGAATTCAAGAACGTACACTAACATGTTTTTGACGGGATAACGAGCTTTGAAAGGATAACTCTACAAGTAGCATGTTAAAATCAAAACTTGCCCAGCACATAAACATGAAAACGATATTTGGTTATCGTCGTCAGGAGTGCATGCGTGACGATAGCTGCCCTGCAGATATAAGATAAGCTAAGCATGCAAAACGTGCACTACTAGCAAAATCTCTGTCACGCTTATTCAGTATTTAGACAGTTAATAAAATGGAATATACTCTCAATGTAGAAGTCCCGGATTCAACTCCGGGCTGTGCTGTGGAATTCTTTTAATTAGAACCATTCTGTTCCCTAGCAGAGTTTGAAAGTAATAGCGTAGTATCACCACAGAAATTAACAAAACCCGCCGATAACTACTAAGTTCAAGTCATTAACTTATCCCCTCAAAGGCTCCAGTATGGCCGTAGAAGCCAAAGCCAAACAGGTTGACAAATCTCTTCACATTAAGAACACAAGCCTCTTATCGTTTCTTGCAAAATGTTTGCAATTTATTCCTCTGTACCCAATGTTATTTTAACTTTTTACTTTTGGAAGGAGGTTCTCTGTATTCACTATACTGTGACGATTGTGATTTGCATTGAAAAAAAAATTAAACGAGTGCCTCTTTAATTTGAGCTTTTTACATAATTTTTTTTTTTAGTTTAATGTCCTTTAATTGGCTAGGTTATCTGGTACGATGAATGAAATGGTTGAAATGATATTCAAATGAGCCCAGTGTCAATAGGTCTTAAAGTTACCCAACATTCATATTTTTAGGAAAGAAGGGGGGAAACCCCCTGATTCGGGCAACTCGCCTAACCGAGATTCGAACTCGAGACTTCCTGAATTGAGGCTGACACGCTACCCCCACACCATGTAGGTGGGCTTAACATACATTTACTCATGGCATTAATGATATTACTCATTATGTAGTTGATACTCAGAGTTTTTAGCTTCGTCAAATCTTAATAGTGGATATACCTAGGCTACAGAAATAGACATACACATAATTAAATAATGTGCAATTACAATACACCAATTATTGAAATAAATTAAGTTTGTTTATCAGTACTAGCAGTTTCCAAGTGAGCTACTTGGATATGCTTTCTTTCTTTGTTTGTTTCTCTCTTTCTTTCCGGGATTCTCTTATCCCGAGAAGACGAAGGTCGAGTAACTCTTAGGGACCTCGGGTCTATTTGAGCATCATTTCAACCATTTCGTTCATTCACCGTTCGAATAACTAAAGGACATTAATCATTGAGGGCCCCCCCATCATTTGCTGATGAGCTGTAAACCTTACATGACGTGTA
The DNA here is from genome assembly GCA_030765065.1 of Deroplatys truncata. Taxonomy (NCBI): domain Eukaryota; kingdom Metazoa; phylum Arthropoda; class Insecta; order Mantodea; family Mantidae; genus Deroplatys; species Deroplatys truncata. The sequence goes on from CM060984.1 coordinate 152,483,783, forward strand.
GAGTAGTTCCGCGTGTTGGATGAACATATTGGTTCTCTGAATTCGCGCCTATTACCACGATCTTCGCTACGAGCAGTCATGTTATGTTTACCGGAATTTTGTGTGATTTCAATTTGTATGTACAAAAAGAAATTCTCTGATGTAAGGTGCAACCCTTTCATCGTTTAAGCTCATGACTGCTTCACCGGTCCATAGTTCATTTTCTGAGAACACATCGTACGAACGTTCTATATATATATATATATATATATATCACATGGAAAAGCCAGCGTTCATTCCACGGACACCTGGTGCAGGCACTTTATTCAACAAAAGCGTGTATCCCATTTGTATTCGCTTGCCTTATGTCGATTGTTTTTGTTTACTATTTGTGCTTTTTTCCCAAATAGGAGATTAATTAGCAGCGTCCAGATTTTGTTCTAAAATGTTTCATAAATTACCTTATAAAATGACTAAAAGTAAAAAAGTACATAATAATTATAAAGAATGACCTAAAACTCAATTTATTTATTAAAATTAATGTACTGAAAGTTATAAATTAATTTATACATGAATATAACTGCTATACAAGTAGAAAGAGTAGGTATAAGAATATGATGAGATAATTTAGAAAATTAATTAATTACAAAATACATTTGACCATATTTTTGTTTGATGAATCTGCTTCCCTGACAATGGCTACCCCTGCACCCGCGAGAAGAGTAACAATTAAACAGGAAAGTCTTTTTTCTAAGAATTAGAATGAAATGCTTACAAATTTGCTGTTATTTCTCGTTTGAATAGTGAATTTTCTGATGCTTGAAAAGAAGTTATCCTTATATAAAACGTCAATAATTAGAAAATGTTTATATACTTAACGTAAATGCAAGAAAATGACTAAATAAAGAGCAAGGGAAAGAAAATGATAGAATTATATTAAAATCGAAAAAAAGGCTTAAAATAGAAAATAGCATAAAATGACCAAAATTATCTATTAAATATGCACTTTCATAATTTGGGACCCATGATGAGGATTTATGTACACGATAGCAATGCGTAAGATGCAAAATTAAAATGACAATTCATCAGAATCTGGGCCTTGGTAATTAGTAATTTGCGCTTCTGGTTTCAGTCGCAGAGAAGGGTCCCGATCTCGGCAGCTACGCATGACAGATTGCAAATGCGCCTAGAATTGGAAGCCCTTGTTTAATGTTTCCGACACATGTGCCCGCGTGTTATGGCATTGTTCAAGAGAATAACCCTTGTCACGTTTGGAGTGAAGCATTACATGAGTCGCACGTGACCGCATTGATGCGGAAATGAACTCCAGCGTAATTGTGACCTGTTGCGGCTTTTCGTTACAACTTCCGCTTATGGTGACATCTAGGTCAAACTAAGCAACATATTATCGATGTTTATTATTCCATTGTTTTAGTTATAGAGAGTTCCGCACATGCGACGGAAGCGAGTGTACCAAACAATTGAAGCATTAAAACCGCCTACCTGTCCCTTCCTAGGAAAGCTTGCAGCTTAGCTAGAAGTAAACTCGCTTTTTTCAGAGGAAAAACATTATCTCGCGGAAGTTAGTTACTTCACTTTATGGTTGACTTTCATTATAGCTACGATGTAAGTTTATATAATCATCAGGATGCTACTAAAGTAAGTGGCGTAATTGCATTGCCATTAGTAAGACGTTTCTTTTCTGAGAAAATATTAATTTTTTTTTCAGAAATGTAAAAGTATGTTAAGACGGTCAGTTATATAGTCCGGACATACAGTTGATCACCCAATTTCTTTTGTTAGCGTTTGGTAGGGGGAAAAAAAGTATAAAAGAAAACATAACAGAGTATAACTCTTAAGTGTAAATGCTGGCTTCTGCTTTTTAGTAGATGGCACTTTTAAATACGACTGAATATTATTAGCTGATTGTGTTGCATTTTAAGAGTATATAGATGAAAACACTTCACATTACTTATTTAGAATTTTAAAAAAACTTCATGTGATTTTTATTGTGATATTTAAATGTCAAAACAAGGTCATAAGTCAATATTAATAATTTAGGAAAACAAAAATATATCAGCAACTCAGCGTATTGAAATTTCTTATATTACTTTTGTATTATCATATCATGGTTACATTTTCAAACTAATGAAAATTGGATTCATGTTGTATTATCTACCTTAAAACGCCTCACCCTTTAGAAATGTAAACTCAATGTTGTACTTGAATAACATAGCGTAATTAAATCAACGCAAAGGATTGAAATGACCAAAGCAGGACACACGTTAAAATAACAGTAATTTTCCTGAAATGCGGGAAAGGTGTTTGAAAACGTGTATATAGCAGAGTTTTATATACTAATGCTATTATTTTTATGCGCTTGATTTTTAAAACGTACAATTTTTAGCATGTTAGGCATTTAATTCTTATTATATTGTAATACTTTAAATTGAGAAAAACAGGGTTTTATAAAAACAAGTTTCAACGAAGAAATATGATAGGTATTCGGCATATGCTACACAAAGAAGTGCTTTTGTATTGCGCGTCTAGTATAACAAATGCAAATCCTGTCGAGTTAATGCTCCACCCTCTGTCTGTGCGACACATGTTGGTAGGGCTCATTAAACCGTCACGTTTTTGCCCTGCAGTTCACGTGACCGTCACAGAATGACGCATTCTTAAAAGGATTGCCCCAGGAACGCCGTCATTACATTTTTGTGTAGGAGGATTAAAGAAGAGAGAGAGAGAGAGAGAGAGAGAGAGAGAGAGAGAGAGAGAGAGAGAGAGATGACTTTCACTGCTCACTCTACAATGTATTCATACAAAAATTTATTTTTCTACCTTTTTGCTAATCCAGATCATTTTTAAATTTACATTTATCTACACATTTTGTTGTAGGATACCTACAGCAGGTAAAGGATAGTCGACTTTTAAACAAGGAATATCTCGGCAATGGTTAATGCCACAAAAAAGTTGACAAACTGTGTACTTTAACGAGATCTACATTTTTTTTGTGTGTGTGGAGATTTTGACTATATCTTACGGTTTACCGGTTATACAAAAATAATTCAGAGTGAAGAGGATATCATTGGCTATTAATTCAACAGATACACTTCATTTGCAATGAAATTATTTTAAACATATGGCATTTTAATCAAAATTGTAAGAGCCACCTTTGAGAAAATAAAAATGTTCGAAAAAGTTGCTACGTAAAGGGTAGTTTTAGGGTGGGGAATTTTCAGGAAAATCTTCGTGTGGCATCCCTGGAAGAAAATGAAAAGCCCATCTCTGTGGGTGAGGGTAGCGTGTCTGCCTCACATTCAAGTAGTCTTCTTCTGGGATTTTCCCTTATCCTGAAAGACGAATGTCGAGTAACTAAGCTCTAGGGACACCGGGCTCGTTTTAGCATCGTTTCACCCATTTCATTCATTGTCCGATATGACCTACCATATTAAAGGACGCCAAACTTCAAGGGAAAAATACTGAAATACCAACCGACATTTCGTTTTTGAGGTATGCTGTTCACATAAACATACACGGGCCTCTTTTCTAAAAATTATTTTTCTGGGATTAGGGAGTATCAAATTTCCGGTGAAATCTCGGTATCGAATTTTTGGGTAGAATTCTTCGACTACTTACTAGGGGTAACTAGTGGAGAAAATAAAAAAAAAAAAAATTGCACTCTTATAACGTTTTAAGTGTGTATTAAGTTTCACCACAGGTTTCTTAAATTGTGTCGCTCCTCCGTTGATGGTGCATGAAATCCCTTGAAAATTGCCGTCCTGAGATACTGCTGTTTCTTCGACAAAGTGATAACTTTCGTTATAACACAGAAAAGTAAGAAACAGTTTTATTGTTACAGGTTACCGTCAGATTGGTACAGTCCCCTCCCCCATAAGGCAGAGAACGGTTACGTTTTTGATGAGACAAATTGAGATGAGATGTAACCGCAATCAAATGTGGTTTAGGAAGTTGCGCTTCACTAGAGCTGCGATTTTGACGTCAGCAGTGTTTTTTTTATAATCAAATCAGCTCCTGTTGGTGGTAAATACGTCGGATGTGTTTGTTGAGCGAGTCTTTTACGAGATCAAGAATTTCCGCCAAGGACTTTGAAACTATGAATCACATATGCAGAGTTGACATGTTTACTCTTGTCGAGAAGTGTTTCTTTGTCCGTTGTATCTATGTAGAGGTGGAAGAACAAAACAACTCTGCGCATGTTCAAAATTAATTCTTATTTTCCAGTATATTCAAAGTTAAACTCCCTTCAAAGAAAGAGTAAGGTTTTGAGCTCGTTAGTTGTCTTACAATTTTAGTAGCTAAATTCTTAGTATTAACACAATATATATTGATAATTTGCGACAATCGAGGTGTAAACAATCAGATTATAGTAATAAAGCAGCAATAAAAATTAAAAATACGACAACGCCTTTAAAGCACACGAAACTGATCTCTGCTGAAGTATAAGTTTATTATTCATATCTCATTCCCAAACTCTAGAACTTCCTATCAAAATTAAATAACTATCAGAGTAGTTTTATGGGTATTAAAATTGTTAGATTGTTAACTTCTGTGGTCAAATCCGTACAAACAAACAAATAAAAAACAAATACACTACGTAAATTACAATTGATGTAAATCATTCTCTTGCGCATTGTTCTTTCAGGTATACAGATGTTTATTTGATGGTTTTTTCGGCACAAGGTAAAACTTTTTCCCTTGCAATTGTGAGAATTGTGTTTACATATTGAAAATAGCATATCTACTCCAAATGCAAACATTCTCCCGTCGCCAAAACCATGCTTGGATTATTTAAGAATAGCAAAAGAGGACATGTCGGGACAAAAGCTTTTCTGGTAGCCTACCATGTAGTTTGGATGCATATGCCCTGAATTACCTGGAAGGTATAAGAGAAACAGCCAACTTCCCGTTACCAAGGCATGCCACCTCAAATTTGCGTGAACGGGTCGAATATCGGTGTTGCAATGAGCACAGTAGTGAGTGCTACTGGCGATGTAATGTATAAATCAAACTCGTGGAATACGTAAATTGATAAACAATTTAAAAATACAGTATAAAGAGCATATTGGGAGTTATTTAGTAAATCCGAAGAACGTTTATCTTTCTCTAGCACCTTCCTATAATAGGTAGAGTAAGTTTTGCACTCCACCCAACATTTCGGCATCGAGATTTCAGCGGGAATATTTGAGACCTACTGAATACATAAAAGCAGTTTTAGAAAAGCTTGTGTGAGTGTGGGGGGGGGGAGAGAGAAAAAAAAAGAAAGAAAGAAAAAAAATCTGATGTGTTACACTCGCATGATTTTCTCTACTTTTGTACAAATATTTTTACAAAGGCTTATTCTCCATATGCTTCATGTTAATCGAGATATTAATCTTATCGCTGATTTTCTTGTAGGTGCAAGGGGAATATGGTAGGCTTTAAGCGATAGTCAAATCTTTTAAGAGCTGGTTGCTATGTGGCGCATTCCATTCTCTTTGCATGTCCAGGACATAAAAAATCTGATGTGTTACACTCACATGACTTTCTCTACTCTTGTACACACTATTTTTACAAACGCCTATTCTCCATATGCTTCATGTTAATCGAGATATCGAGATGTCAATCTTATTGGTAATTTTCTTGTAGATGCAAGGGAAATATGGTAGCTTTTAAGCGATAGTCAAATATTTTAACGCTGGTTGCTATGTGGCGCATTCCATTCTCTTTGCATGTCCAGGACATAAAAAAAATGAATAACGAATTTGAGAAAAAGTATAAGTATTGGAAAATTTAAGGAAATAACAAGCAATATGTCGAAAACGGTTCACTCAACAAAAGAAATGTGTATGACATAAGTTGTGTATTTTAACGTGATCTACATTTTTTGTGTAGTAAAATTTTGTCTATCTCTTATGGTTTACCAGTTATGCAAAAGTCGTTCACAATGAAGAATACGTTTGGAGACATTCCCAGAAAATTCGAGATATACATTTCATTTCTCATGACATTATCTTAAACATATGATATTTTCATCAAAATCGTTAGAGCCATTTTTGAGAAAATTAAAATTTTCGAAAAATCTTCCATGTAAAGGGTAGTCTGGAGTGGGGGGATTTTCTTGAAAACCTTCGTGTCGCATCTCTGGAAGATACTGAACCTAAATACCAAGTTTGGTGCTTATCCGACTGTTCGTTTTTGAGTTATGCTGTTCACAGACACACAGACAGACACACACACGGACATGTTTCCAAAAATGCTTTTTTTGGATTCAGGAGGTCTCAAAACATGTATTTCCGGTGAAATCTCGGTATCGAATTTTTGGGTGGAATGCAATACTTCCCCTACTTACTATACGTAGTAGAGAAAGTAAAAAAACTGAATAACGAATTCCCATTTGAGAAAAAGTATAATTATTGGAAAATTTAAGGGAATAACAAGCAATATCTCGAAAATGGTTCACTCAATAAAAAAAGTATGACATAAATTGTGTATTTTAACGCGATCTACATTTTTTGTGTAGTAAAATTTTGTCTATGTCTTATGGTTTACTAGTTATGCAAAAGTCGTTCACAACGAAGAATACTTTTGGAGACATTCCCAGAAAATTCAGGATATACATTTTATTGGTCATAAAAGTATCTTAAATATATGATATTTTAATCAAAATCGTTAGAGCGATTTCTGAGAAAATTAAAATTTTCGAAAAATGTCCCATGTAAAGGGTAATCTGGGCTGGGGAGATTTTCTTGAAAACCTTCGTGTCGCATCTCTGGAAGATACTGAACCTAAATACCAAGTTTGGTGTTTATCCGAGTGTTGCACGTTTCCAAAAATGCTTTTTTTTTGGATTCAGGGGTCCTCAAAACATATTTCCGGTGAAATCTTGGTATCGATATACGTAGTAGAGAAAGTAAAAAAAAAACACCATAACTCAAACGAAAATTCTGATAAATACCTACCAGTGTCCTCTAAGGATGCAACGCAAAGATTTATCAAGGACCTCCCCTCCCATGCCCCAAAAGGTTACATTTTAAAGGGATAACATTTGCTATTTGCGTACATGCTGAGGCTTTCACGACCTGTGTCTAATAGAATAAAATTACTTCCCGGACTTGTAAGCCATGACATATTCATGGTGATCCGTTTGCTGGTCAGAGCTCGAATGCTCGAATTACTGTTAGAGCTCTGCTGTATATGCCAAGCGCAGTCCTTGGCGAAACGTCGGGAACTTCAAAACCCATTAGACCACGACCTACAAGTCCGGAAAATAACTGTATTCTATTTTCTGTTTATTATTTTCTCAAAAGAGGCATAACGAGCTATTCGAAGATTTCACTATCGCTTCAGCCTCGTGCATCTCCCTTGTGCTTGCAACGAAATGCGTTTACCTCCAACAGTGGATTTCACTCTTCACTCCTCATACTCGAGTTCATCGCTCATTCCTACTCCACTCCAATGAATTACTACTGAACACATTCCAACCCTCCTTTCAAAACTTTCTTTCAAGACTGAAACGCAAACGGTATTCAGATTTATTACGAGATTAACAATTTTCACACTAAAGGACAGCCACTGGGCTGCAAACTGAATTCGTGTGTCATGCATATATTTATACGCTGTTGTACAGTTTCTAACATTTGTATTATACTCAATGCATTATTAAAAAAATATCTGCAAAAGGTTTGTATCAATAACATAAAGTAGGCAGAAAAATAAGTTTTTATTAAGAATTGGTTGCTGAAGATAAATAAAAATAAACGATAGTGGGGTGAGAAAATAATGTGAATGTAATCAACCAGTTTCTCCCCAAGGGTGATAAAACCTAATAGTTTGCTTATATATTAGCCATCAATTTGTATCAATACAGCGGGATATAACACAGCTATTGCATCCCCTTCATCCGTTCTTTCAGGGACAAAGTGCATTAATGGGGGAGTGTCATGTGGTTAATATACTGCGCCCCCCAGCCATTTTGGCGTAGCTTCCGAAAACCGGGAGCTGCTACTTTTCAGTTAATTAGCTTCTCAACTGGTCCCCAATGACCTCGCGAGTTTGCACCTTGTACCAGACCGCGCAATAGGGGACAAAATTATCGTGATTATTCAGCAAATATCCTGTCATTTGTTTTCACATTTGCTACTCGACTATTATAATTTTAAACCTGATTTGTTCTGCATTTTCCCAAATATGAGAGTTAATGGTTAAAGCTATTTGTAAAAGCCAGAAGGGTCATGGTAATTGTAGAACTTACAAAGAGTTCGCCAGATGGAAAATTTTGAGAACAACTGTATTCCGGCATGCCCTTCACTGGATCGAAAAGCGAATGCGAAAATATACGTATCTACGTCAGTTATGTGCTACTTCTCCAGTATTTGATCTTCTATTAATTGCTTAATTCAACTCGTCATTTTTTGATGTCCATGAACCTTTTCGATGATCGTAGAAAGCATGGGAAATAAAAGCATGTTAATAAAGTATAAATATATACGCTGACTGCATCGTAAACATCCTGTAAAAATTCTGTTTCTCATACTGTTAGAATACGAAAATAAATTAATATCTTACTGTCCTCACCTGTCATAAACTGGGTTACCTTTACACAGATAATACAGTTGCAGATAATTTCCTCAAGGATGGCCCCATTTGAGTGTCTGCCTTACATGAATTTTTAATTAGAATCTCACTTGGATATGACCCATTGTATTTTTAACGAGTTTAACCTCATTGGACGTTCGCATCGAAATAAAAGCTTTGTCTCAACACGTGTAACTGAACTATTGTTTCGAGAACAAATAGGTATGAGGTGTGATATGAGACTTTGATTTTTCTTTGTTTTTGTAATAAAGGAACGGTAAGGGGGAATATGATTTCCTTTGTTTAACTGCCCCTGTGGCGTTTGACCTCCGGACCCCAATGACCTGGTGCTTTGCCAGAAGTGTCTTTGACACGCGTTTGCTTTTTTGTAAACATCTAGTATAGATAAAATTGACAGTAACGTCACGATACAAGAATTTAATTGTAAAAATAACCAGCGCGTGGAATATGTTGAGAAAGACCAGTTTTCTGCAATATCTAGTGAAGAGTTTTATATTTTTGTTGGTTTACCCCTTGTACATACGTATCCATCTGTGAAACTATTTCCTTCAGGAAATACATTTGTACTGTTTTGTTTACGTTTAATGTACTATTCTACTAAGCAACCAAGTGTATCAAAAAGTATGCGTAAACCTGATGCTATTTTTCGAATCACGACAGTTAAAATTACCAGTATTCACACCATTATACTTTCCGATACGTTTAGTGGCTTTTCGAGTAGTAAGTAATACATAGTGGGGAAAAAAAAAGTGTGTTGGGTAGCTTTACTAAACCATATATCTAACCTTGCCCCGTATCTCTTACCTTGTGCACTAGTCAGCTCTCTCATTGGTTGTTGTGCGATGCACACTCGTTCCTTACTTAACGTAATCATTTATCTTAATGTATTCGAAGTGAATTGTCAAATTGACGTTTTTACAACCGTATGAATCGAACATATTACGTAACAGTGTTAATGCATCTGGAGTGCATGTAAATTCTTATCAACAAAATAGGTAGGAGGATCCTTCGGTTTAAACCTTTCTTTCAAGATAAATAAAGCACGTGCATCTATCATGAAAGAGTATTTATATCGCGTTTGTCGCCTAACCTTGCATTATACGGGCGTTCTTTGTCATACATTCTAAGGTGTAAATTAGCCATAAGGAGAACGAAGAAGGAAAGGGAGACGGAAGAATATATGTTAGCGAGGCAAGGTTATAAGAAGCAGGATTTAGCGTGTAAATGCCAACTAAAATACTTATACCACCTATAAAAGTACCTTTACAAAACCATTCGTGTGCACATATATGTGTACAGCGTAATTCAGAAACGGAAAGACAGTAAATAGATGCCAAACTTCGTATTTAAGTTCAACGATTAAGAATGCGACACGGATATTAAAATAAAATTGCATGACTAATAAAACCTATATTTTGAATTTTCTCTGAATAGCCTGTGAAGCCGTCTTCATTCTGAATTATTTTTGTATAATTTTACATTTGGTAAACCATAAGAGATAAACTAAAAGTTTCTATATGAAAGGCGTGGAGCTCAATGTGTTGTTATTCAGCTGAACATTCATTTTAATCATACTTATTAGCAGAGAAAGGTACTTAATGTAATTCAAAATCATTTGTAACGTACTTAACTATTCTTGTATCGCCATTTACAATTGTATCGTATTTTCAATTATTATCGAAGATAATTTTGCTCAAAATGACGGTAGATTTGAATAGTACACACCTTTAAAAAGTCTCACAATTTGTCTTATTGCGTTTATCAAACAAAATATTACTGCTAAAACTATAAAAGTCGTGATAAAAAAAGTCGTAAAATTTACTACGCGTTAGTGATAACGAATCTCTAACAGTACGTTAGTGTTCTAGGGTTAATTAAGAGTATTAGTGCGCAGACAAAAATTACAATGAAAACTAAATTGGTGCCCCCCCCCAAAGAGACACTGTGTGTAGCCAGGTATCCATATACTTTTTATATTACACATAATCATTCTAAAAGTGTATTGATTTTATTCTGAAGTTCGTAAGAAATTAATTATGTATATTTTCTCACATACATAAAGAGCAACACATGTGGCCGAAGTCGTTAAGGCAGGGACTCTTGAATGGGTGGTCCGCGATTCAAATTCCGCCAGGACCGGCCTCCCAGACAGTGTTTTTCCAGCTTTTCTTCGGTATAACTACTAGCATATGCTGGGCAGGTCCCCCCAACATAGGCGTGGAACGTTGCCTTCTCAAAATTCCTTTCCCAAATATATTTTCATGCATATCAGTGTCCACCGACTGCGGTGCCGTATGTAGCAAGAACGGGCGATAAACACTGCTTAAAAAAAGAAACAAAGAGCAGCTGCATGCGTATACTAATCCCACTTTGGACATTTTTAACATTATAAAACTGTTTCTCAGATTGTCTATTCTTAATCCTCCTGACAATTGTTTCATCTCCCTAATTGAACCTCTCTTCTCATGCTAAGCATATTTGGATGCGATGACGCGAATGTTGTTTACGAAGTTTATCTTCTCTGCTGAAACGATTGATGAGTCGATTTTAATGTTTTTATCGTCATGCTTTGCTGTTCATCGCCTAATGTATGCTCAGCTCACAAACGTTTTGCAATCGTACAACCGCATAATGGCGATCACGCATTCTCTCGTTTAGAACTCAGTGTTGCCAACTGTAGGAGAATTTCGCTACGCGTAGTGAAATTTGAGCTTTCGGGAGACATTGCGGCGAAAAACGAACAAGTGGGGAAATTAGCCTTTTGTCAATTTTAATTGTAAAAAATAAATATATGATTGTTACTAAAATAAACATGTAAAACGTTTAATTTATACCCATATTCTGAGATAAAATAATTTAGCCATTTTAAATAATACCAATTATATTAATGTGTGATAAAGGGTACTCTATCGTACCCCTAAGAAGAAGAAGAAGAAGAAAAGAAAAAGTAGGGAATACAGCGAGAATTGTTGAAAGATGAGAAGAAAGTGAGAAAACGGTTGTTTTCCGATAAGTGGTTGAAGGAGGATATTTTTTTCGAAATGATTACAACCGGTTAAAGAAAACAGTGCAAAAGCAAAGTGCAGAGCATGTAATGTTGTTTTGGGGACAAAGAGAAGTTATCTTTTGAAACATTTTGAAAGCCAGAAACAGATGAATCTAAAAGCACAGGCATTTCTCAGGTAATTAGTGAATTCATCTATTTATATTTTACTGAGAAATGTATAATGGTTAAATTCATTTTAACTTAATTATTCACTTAATCAAAAGATAAATTACCAACAGAGAGACTATAGTAATTTTTCTGTGATTTAATAGTATTGATATAATATAATCTCTTTGTGGATGAATGTAGTGGAATTTTATTTGACCTGTCGCGAGATTCAAAGTTTTTTGGTTGGCAACACTAAGAACTCGGCCAAAAAGAAGTAAACTTTCGTTACCATGCACAGAGAAGACTTAGATAATGCACGTCAGTGTAAAACTCCCGTTATCAATTGCACGGCCAAGGATAATGGTATCTTTGACTATTGTGTTGGACAGTAGCAATGGAACTCGAGCATTTAAGTGATCTTGATAAGATGACAGGTTGTACATGATAAAGCATGTCCTTGCACTTGAGTCAATTTCAGTATCACAGCACACTTTGTTCACAATCCAAGCTGTTATGTTTTTGAGGAATTCTCTAGGGTCCGTTTGCTGCCCGTTGGGTTTGACAGTTGCATTTTTATTTATTGCATTCTTGATGAATTACTTCATTGCCAAGGTTGCGGGTCAGTCCACGCCTACGCCACTACTGTCCGATGTCCATTGGATTAGTTAATTGATACACATTTATTTACTCCGCTGTAACTGATCCATAACCTCAAATGATAAAATTAGTGCACTTTGACTGCAAACCAAATGGAAATATTCAGAACAGCCAGTAAACATACTTTTTGCTTTTGACGTTTATAAGGCAAAGTGGAAATTACAGAAGAGGAATAGGATGTCTTCTCATTTGTAGCGGACCAAGTTCTTAAGATTATTCAGTTTTCGGCCTTCGCGGCAAGCGCGTGGCCAAATTCCGCTGAACTTTACTAAAGATTCCTGCTTATTTTTACGTTTAGAGACCAGCAAAGTGATCGAGAAGGAGCGAGTGAGCATTTATCTGACTTCTGAAGTATGCTGCTCGCCGACATGCTCTTAACATCACCAAACATTTTGATTATGTTGTTAGATTTTCAAACGGGATTAAACGATACAATTTCACCAATAAGATGTAACAAATTAAACAAGCTGCCACAATTTATTATCAAATAAAGTAATAAAATTCAAGCAGAATCTCCTAAGCGCAGCAACATCCACTGCAACTCGATCGTCATAAAATAGTTAGAGAAGTGATAATCTAGTTACAGAACGATGAACTGGCAGCAAGTAGAGATGACTGAAATTCAACATTTTCTCCCTTTTTATTGGTAAAAAGTAGTGTGACGTAGTAAAAATGGAGTTACTATAAACACCTTAGGTTATCTTTAATCTATGGCACAACAACTCTGATTGGCCTGGACGACCAACCCAACTGCCGGTCTTCCGCCCACATGCGTATGGGAGATGTGGTCAGCACTATGCTTCCCCAACCTGCAGATCCTACTACATATCTTAGCTCTTCAAATTCCTCAAGATGTTGAATGGGCATTGACCCTACATATGGGTCGCTAAATCCACATCCCTATGGGTGGGTTCGAACCCATCACATTACGTGTCTGGAACCTGAACTACGCTTCAACTCACTACGCCACAGCGCAGAATGAAATTAGTATCAAGAATAAATTAAGCTTGCCCTTTATGGTCCGGCACTGGCAGTTAACATTTCTTTGGTGAGGTAGGCATTATCCTGTCTGTCTGGTAAAGTGAATAACAGGCTCAGCATCTTCCCCCATAGAAAAAAATAGTTATTTTTAATAATTTCTGAAATGCTAATAATCATTTTGCCGAACGAGATGGCTCCACAGTATCGTATGACTCGCATTTGGGAGGTCTCGGGTTCGATTCTCGTCGGGCCGGCCAGATGCTGGGGCTCTTCTATCGCGCATTTTCTATTTCTGTCCCCATAATTCACTTTGATCTGTTTCACCTTAATCTGTTCGTAGGACAGGCGACGGCGATTGGTACATTGAGGCAGGACGGTGGAATTTGTGTTGTGTAAAGATTGCTTCCTGGCACTTGGATGGCTGACTGGCTGGCTCGCTCGCTCCCTCCTTTCTGCGGTGGCTCGTTCCCGGGACCCTTGGGTTGACGGTGCAGACGTAGGGATTGGTGTCCTGAAATTGTTAGGGATCCGAAACATGTTTGCACGCATTGTCGTCAGCATCTGGTCGCCCTTCAGATCTTTTCTTCATCCCTTCCTCCCAGGGATCACTTAAGTCACAAAGGGCTATAATGGTTTACGTGCGGTGCAGAGCTCCAGTGGTTGGAGCCCCCTCCCCCTCCCCCTCCGTCTGACTAATTCCAATTATTTTACTGTATATAATCGCTGAACATTGTACACGAGTTACTATTGCCCCAATCTACTTCTGATCTAATTAGGTTGTTTTGAAACATGTGCTCATGCTTTCAGTTAATCGAAAATAATTGATAGATTACTGCCCAATCACCATTTATGGAACCGTATATAATTGCTGCGATAATAGATATAAATAGTTAAACTGTATTTGCTGATAACGCGCCGGAATTTTTAGAATAATATCCATTAAATTGTTTGCCAAGAGATTGGAAATTAACTCTTAAATAAGTGTTTATTTTTTAGATATCTCAGCGCAATTCTTTCTAATGATAGTTTGGTCGTTTGCAAAAACAAGCCACTCGCTAACAACGTTTCTAAAATTCTAGATTGACGTGTAATAAATAAGCTTCTTTTGATATTCCTATGTGAGCAGCAGATAAACAATTTGAAAGCACACATTGAGCTTTTCCCATAAGAACAGTCATAAACAAAGTGTGATAGAATTGCGTTCTTCACTGCATTTGCGGACAAACTGAAGTTTAAACTTCCTTCATACTTGCAAAGCGTCATATTAGATGTTCACTCCCCTTGTGGCAAAGTGTAAGAAGTGTTTGGAAATGTCATTGTAAAATTGTAATTGTGTATGCTAATTCCATGTGTAGTCACAGAGTTAATAATAATAATAATAATAATAATAATAATAATAATAATAATAATAATTTCTGACAGCCCAGATCAGTGAAATCCGGAGAGTATGAAGTATCAGGAAGAGGTGTTCTGTACCAAATCTGGGAACCAGGGAATAACCTGGCTGGAGAAAATGTTCTTACTGGCAGTCTTTCGTACTTCTAGTTTTATTATTGAATTTCGCTATCGTATTAAGCAGCGAGCTCTGGTTACCAATGAAGTATGCGTTCAGGTGTATAACCTTCAAATTTAATCTATGAATAAATTTTGATTTGTGGGGAAAATGCAAATAAAGGTACAAAAGCGAGAAACTTGTGGCAGATTGTGGGCTAATGGTAGTACAGTTCTTTGCCCAGCAGAGATTATACTCAGAGGAACATTCATCTAGCAGTTTGGGTAATCTTGTATGTACCGTTGAAACTTTAGCTTTACCTCGGGTTTCAAGAATTTTAATACGCAATTTGTTTTGGCAGGACGGAGATAAAAATAAAGAAAGAACAAGCAACTTGCATAAAAAACGATGTGTTGACTTAATATTTCATTTCTTATAGTTTTCCGCTTGTGACCAAATGGGAGTGATTTTATCAGTTCAGGCTAAGGGTCATTGATTTTAACAAAGAATGCAGGCTAAATATACAAAAACAAAAGCGAAACATTCATGGTTCATATTATGCTGGGTAACATTTCGGTCACTGAACCGAACCTCATATAGTTAATTTGATCGGTTCTTTAGTGCTTGAGAAATTAATAAGTGCGTCCGAAATTAAGGGCTAAAATGGCTTATCTCGTCAATGTTATATTTAAAGCTTATCTGGGACTAAAGGATATCGTGAAGTATTTTCAGTGCATTCAATGTGTGCTTTAATTTGAATTAAATTACTTCCAGCTTTAGTAACACTTTCGTCCATCTTTAAACCTTGTATAACATGAATAAAATAGCAAGCATTCCGATAGAGTAGTAGGACAGTGTTCGTCATTCCAGATTCAGTAAATGCCCATAGCACTTACTGCTGTTTTTTGCCCCTTCCATTTAAGCCCTTAAGGGGTCAAGGTACTCTGAAATGCTAAAAAATCACATTTTTTTTGTTTAGGCAGTAATAAAGTCTCTATTATTTCCAGTTTCAGTTATTTCCAGTTTTGGGGGGTTAAGAGATTTTTAAGACATTTAAATACCATTTAAATGCTGGTCTGCATTCCTTTAAAGCTGCCATGCAACGCTCCTTTTTAGAACATTTTGGTATATTTCAACAACGAACGATTATATGCCCAGCGAGCAGTTCAGCAATTAACAAAAGAGGCCAGGACCAAAAAGGCAATCAGAAAAGCTGAAGCAATCCAGGAATGAAGGTGCAGATAATTATGACCCTGGAATGTACTTAAGTGTGCCAGAATTTTAATGTTGAAACTTTAAATTCAGTTTTCTCGAAACAACATTTTTGGATAGTTATGTACCTTTTTCTCAAAGTATGAGAGGTAGAGAGCTGAAATTTTCAGCACATGTATACAACACATAGTTAAACTTTCTGAATCACAATCATAATTTTATAATGTATGTTACTGATATTAAGAAAGCAACAACTGCAAATTTTTCACATGTTTACCTTTTTGACTTTGCAAATAATTTTTTTCAATTTCTAGTGAACATTACATAACTAAATTCTACAAGGAAGAAGATGTGGAACTCTTTAAAGCACACAATTTATATCAAACTTATTTTTGTGGCATCGACCAGTTCAGAAATATCCGTTATTATTGGTTTGGGTTTTTCAATACTTTTGTAATGTTTTAAAGTGCTGTCACTATTCAGTTGTTTCTCACGATGTCGTGGAAAGTCTATGGAATTTTAAGGCCAGTTTATAGAGACAAGCTTTTAAACATTTATCTATTCGGTTTTCTCTCTCCAATGTACAACGAAATGTATTGAAACTGCTTTTGCAAACGTTTATTGCCTTAAAGTGTTGATATCGTTCAGAAATTGCAGTTATGGAATAACATAGGAAACAGCCAGTGCTGTCAGAGTAAGCAGTTAAAATCTCCAGACAAAAATTTAAATAAGCATTCTCATGTAAATAAATCACGCAAATTATACGACGAGATTCGTCGCTATCTACTTAGGAGTTGCTTGGTGTTGAATACGATGAAGTAGTAGAAATACTAATATAATTACCATTCATTACTTTAATGTCAATTGTGGTTTAATCTTTCGAAACGGCCACTTGGAACATGTTTCGGAATGCTTCGTTGGAGCCGGAAGATAGAAAGGAAATGTGTGATTTATGCCTATTAAATAGACAAATAATCTAGAAAAAAATAGTTGGTGCGTCATAAGAGCGTGAAAAACGAAAACCTTTCCACACTAACATGTTAATGCTTATCCTAAATACTTTCAAACGGTCCAGGAAACGTTTGTTTGCTCTTCACAGTGCGTAATGACTATGAATGATAAAGCAAATTCAGAGGCGAGTTTACCTGAGGAGTTGAGAGGTTCTTTGATGTGCAAAAACGAGTAACAGAAACAACTGTAAATGACCTCATCTTTATGCGGCCTTGGGGCAGCAACATAATACAATGTAAGATGAGACTCGGCAAATCTCAAACTCGGAAGCTGGTGGTTTCGAGATCTCATCCATGCAAGGGGAAATGTTAATTAATGGCGTTTCCAACTCGGCTGCCAAAACTTTTGTTAACGCTTAAATGAGTAACAATGAAGCTCGATATAGATCAAGGATGGCATTTGACCGACAGCTTCAGTATGGTTGTGACCTGTCATGGGATGTTGCGATTGACGAGACGAAGGATTATTGTAGAGTGGCATTAGTTTAAAGAAAGAGATACGTGGCCGATAAATTTGAGGCACGGATTGACGGGTTGCATGGAAGCCGAAGCAGTAGATCATTCGCAGTTTCTTGAAACGGTTTTTAAGAACTAAGCTACGATTTCAATACGATTTCAGTAAGGTTCTTGCCCGGAACCTCGAGATCATGAATTATTTACATCTTGCCACCGGGAAAGCTACAAGTTTTGTTTGTACCTCTATGCCATCGTCCTGTTATAAATAAAATTCTACTGGATAAATAAACGTGCAAGTGCTTATTTATTCTTGTACTATTAATTCAGCATTTAATCCCTACACAAACTTACGACCGCGTCTTAAATAGGCCCACCCGTTCCTCCCCCTTTATTCTCACGGCCCATGGCAAAAAGAAATATTTGAAAATAATATAAAGGATTCTAAATTCCTTGAAAGCCGTGGAACGATGTGGCTAGGAACTTTGGTTCGATTCGTAGCCGGGGCAGGAAAACTTCCATTGTGTCCAAGATAGTATGCGATACCAGTGTGCAAAAGGCAGTGTGTGACAACCATCACAGTATCACCTTGCTAAAGTGGTTGGGATAGCCGTGGTTTTCACACACGGTCTAGCCTTACTTTTAGAAAATAACACCCACCATTATCGGCATTGAAATGAGATAAAGCAAACCTGAATATTTTGGCAGTTTTGCCTCGGGACTTTCATTAATGCCAGTTTCCTAAAGAATAAGGTATGAGTGCGCATACTTTACTATTTCAGGATAGTACATATCATTTATAAGCAAAGTATTTGTTGCGAAGCTAATTTTGTAAATGTGGCAGAAACTGCAGAGCAGACGTTCGAGCACACAGCGGAATTGCAGCTTATTTGTAGACAAACAAAAAAGTTCTGGCCTCAGGACTAATCAACGCATAACCTGTGCTTAACCTTGCTCGCTAACGTCATACGCTTTTTCTCTATCATTTAATTTCTCCATTCCGATGATGGGTTAGCACTTCAACATCGCGAACATATTGGTACATTTTCCAAAATAGCGGTTTACCGTAGTAGTCTGTGTTAATGCGACCTTCAAAATTTATCATAAAAGCCTCCTCCTTTGTATCCAACTGCTTTATTTTTGGATACAAGGCGTCACTCATTAACCGTAGGTGGCGTGAACCCTTGGAGACATGACAGAAGCCCTGACTTAAAAGTATACCCTGTAAAAGTGTTGGGACTTCAGTACTGTCGGTCTTAGAAGGCTTATTATGTTCAGTTTGGACAACCTAAAAGGAACCTTCTAGTAATTACTATCCAAGGGCAAGGAAAAGCGGTTGTTGCCTTGCGCATAGTAAAGTAGCTGGCACAATACGTCATCACCGAGGTTCAAAGACATCAAGATGATAATATTGCTGGCAGGCCAACACTTGTATGCCCATAGCTGCTTCAGTGACAGCCGATAAAGAATTAGACTTTAAGTATGATGGCTGAATAAAAGAAGCGAAAGATACATATGGGTGCAAATGGGTTTACACACTTGGTTTCTACTGCAGGAGATAAGTTTGAAGACCTTCTTTGTTGACTGAGGTACAGACTCACTGCAATTACGGACGTAATGAAATAATTCCGTTGGTTTCAATAAGCTATTAGCAGCACCGGTTTATCAAAACTTTGCAGTATTTATAAAGAATTTCCATTTTTCTATGAACAAACGTGCATGAAACAGATTAGACCCAAAAATGGTTTCTCAGAATGGCCTTACTCAGCCTTTGTTGAGCTTATCAGCTTGAGCGTAACGTCATTGTAAGGAAACGTGTAAAAGACGCGACAAATTGGATTGCAAGGTAGTTCAAGGGCGCATGAAATCAATAGTGGCTCCTCGATGAATATTTCCCGTAAATTTAACAATGGGTAGATGAATCAGTTTTTAAAGCATTAGCGATAAAAAACTTACTAGAAGCAAACCGTCAGCAAAAAAGTAAGTTCTTTTCGTTGGAAAGAAATACTTTACAATTACAAACTCGCATGAAGCACAAGGAATTTGCATTTAAGATTTAAAACGTCATAACGTTGTTTTTCCGCAGGGGTGAAAACAATGGTATCTAATTTATGGTAAATTTAATTTGAACCCAAGCGCAAAAGTTTGTTATAATTAAAGAAAGCAGATGAATCAAATGTGTTAAGCAATTCCTGAACAGCCTTTGTTAAACTTAGTTCTTACAGCCTTCTGGTAGGTACTTATGCTTTCCTTCCCACATCGACTGCGAAGCTCATGTTTTCTCCTATTGAGTTTAGAACAAATCAAATATCTGTGAAGATTTTAAGGATGCTCCTTGACTAACAGAAAAGCGCTTAATGCGTAAGTTGCCATAACCCAGACAAGACGATATTTTGAGAGAGAGAGAGAGAGAGAGAGAGAGAGAGAGAGAGAGAGAGAGAGAGAGAGACATATCCTGTATTAATTGCAAATTGCTGACCAACCTCACCACAGAGTGTACATCAGTGGTGCAGAGATTAGAAGACATAGAATCTTGTAGCATGCAGGAGGAAGCTATCAGGTGCAGTTACTACATCCACTACTACTATGCTGGTGACTAATTGACCACAAACTCCTCTTCCTCCTGATCCTTGTATTTTTTTTTCTTCTAATAGCAAGAAGGTTATATTCTTAACTTGCTAGCACCAAAACTGTATCCTGTGGCACCATTGCTTAGAAATACCCCAACTAACCCCAAAAGTCATTGCTATTGTTAAAGTTGTAATAACAAAAAGTATGCTATCAGAAAAAAATTGTAAATTATGAGTAACTATTCCTGTTTTGCATGAAAACATGTTCTCTAAGTTAGATTTGTAACAGCTTCAGAAAATGGAAAGAGAGAGAAATTAATATGAATCTTATCACATAATGGTATCTAGTAAACTATCTTAGATCTTGACTAAGTTTGAAACAATCCAAGGTATGTCAAGGGTTTAAAACTTAATATTTTATCAACATTAAACTTACAGAAATTATTGTGTTAATGTAGCTCACACACTTCATCACAAAATTAATTTTAAGGCTAAATTGTATTATTATAAAACATTCTGTGAAACGTTTTCATTGATTTACTTGGAACACTTCAAATTTGAATCTTTTCGTTTTCAGTTTCTAGGTATATAAACTGCTGCCATTGGTGAAGCTGTTATTTCTTCTCATAACAACATAAGTATATAACTTACATTGATATAAAGGTATAATAAATTGTATTATTAACACTGCTCTCTTTTGTTACAGATGAAATGATCACAAATGTCCTGAGAGTAGTTGGAGAGGCTAGACAGAGTGCACTTGGACCATTCAGTCCATCATTCAGCATTCAGAAAACGTTAATAGATAGCTTTGAAAAGGTAAGGGATCTTAACAGTAGAGCAGAGCATAAATTATGTCTTAGTTATCAAAATTTTCCAATTGCTGTAGAGCTTAGGTGTTAGTTCAGTGGAAGCTTGAATACAAACTATATGCTGGGCAAACTTGTTAAAACACTGTTATTCACTCAATGGACATAGTTGCCAACTTGCATAAGTAGTTAAGCATCAAAATGGAGTATGCAATTCAAAGTACATTCACAATAAAGTAGATGAGAACATGTCTCAATACCAGCTTGTTATTTGCGTGTATTCAGTTTTGACGATTTGATTGACCATAACCGAAGTGCAGTCTAAAGTAACTAAACTGCATATTAGTGACGGAAACAGCTGGTTATTAGTATAATGAAAACTAAATGTAATTAACTAAATCTTTATACCTTAAACTCTAATTTATATAATAAATAAACATTCAAAAGCATTAGTAAATTGAGCAAACTGATTTAAGTTCACAGAAATTCTGGGACTATTAAGATACAAGTGTCAAGTGAAACCTCTAACTAAACACTGTCTTATGATGATTGTCTAAATGTTGCTTAAGGATATGTTATTTTAGTAGTCTTGCAGTGAAAGAATATGTATGACAGTGTAGATTTCTCACTAGCATAACCATATGAAAGAATGGTCAGCTGATTATGCTTGTGTAAAACTGTTGCAGTTGGAAGAAGAGGCAAGGAGCCTATGTGCAAGCAAAGGGCACGGAGACTGATTTGCCCAAAAATGAAACTTCCTCGCAAACCCTTCTTATCCTGTTACATTCCATCTTCATGACAAACAATCCCCTTTAACATCTTCATATACTGGTGACTGACAGTGTTGTTAAAATCATTTAAAAGTTAAAACTGGGTTGTATAATGATTAGAAATAACAGAGCAGAAGTATTGTAAATGTTTGAGGAATAATCTAAATTTGATATATGTTTAACAATAATAAGTAATAAATTTACAGGTGGACTATGCTTTCTTTATCACCTAGTCCTCTTGATATATTTAATTTTTATGGTAATGCTTTTGTGGATCATGTTGAAGATAGCAGTATTGCAATTTCCTCTCAGCTGGCTAATATCATTCAGATTCAGGAACGTAGTGCCCTATGATAGAAGAATGTTTTTATAAAGGGATGGTGAACAAACAAGAAAGATTCACATATCTATTGTAGTTTGTCATATAGTTTTGTGTATGTTGAAATATAGTTTTAGGGAAAACAGAATTTACAAACTCGAGATATTGTTGAATAAGTTCATAAATAATGTCATTTCAACTATCTCACTTAAAAATGTGAAATGCTGATATTGGTTTTGTTGATTAGTACTGTGATCCCATAAGCTGTATCTCTTTCTCAAATCCTGTGCATGCCAGTGTGTCCATGACAAACTAACGAACAGTTCTCTATGACATTTTGTGTCTTCAAGTTCTTTGTTGTCTCACAAAAGTTGGTATTATCAATTATTACGTGATAAGACAACAATTTTGCATTAAACTATAGGTAAGCTTCATGCTTACTGCATTAGAAGCTGAGTCATTGAATCTTTCAGAACATTACTGCATATGATGACATTTTCTCAAAGCTTTTGCATGCATTCACAGCTGCAACTGCATATCAGTTCTTGATCCAAGGTTAGTTCCTTTCTTGTTCTCCCTGACCCTGAGAATGAGAAGGCCAGGTAACTTGAGACAGCTTTGCACTCAAAGTTCTTTGTGTCAACTCTTATTGTTGAAAAGAGTCCTCAAAAGAACCTTGTATTCACACAAGATAGTGTTGGTGTCAGTCCTGGAATATGTTTCTAAGAGGAATCATATTTCCAGACTGCATTCATGTTTTAGTATATTATCTCATTTCCTGTTTTTCAAGTGAACTAGGTGTATTAGTAATGAGTTTGATTTGAGTCAATTAGGTAGTATCACAGCAAGTGTTGAAGTAAGGCATGAAATATCTTTGATTTAGGCTACTTGTCAATAAACTCAACATTGATTCATAAAAGAATAACAGCAACATTTTCTTTCTTTCTTGCCAACTACTGCAAATCTTAGGGGACACTGTGGTGTTTATATAGGTCTATATTACAACATCTTGACACCATTTTATAATGAGCAGATAAAAAAATTCCAAAATGTCAAATTCTAAACTGATAAGGACTTCTTAAAAACAATTTTCAAAAAAGTCAATGATACTTGTAAAATAAAGTATTACTGTTTATCCTAGTACTTTTAACTTAAAATGTTTACTTAACATTCACAGGGTCTAGTGAAACAGCTTAATGCATCTAATTACATTATTTTTCATATTTTTATTCAATTTAGATTTTTTTTCTGCCATAGCTCTAAAATACAAAATAAAACATAATTTACAAATATTTCTTGCATATACTTAGAATCATTCAAGTACATATTTTGTGTATACTAGTTGTAGAATTTCATTGAATTGTTTTGAACTTGACATAAAAAGCTGGTATTGAAATTACAAAATGAAGCTTAAGTCAAAATGAACTAATAATTTAATTATATTGTACAAACGTTTTTTAAAAACAAATCCTGAAAATACATATTCCAGTGATACAAAATGGGAAATGAATTTAATTTTGAAAAGCATTTAAATTTCAAATGGAGTGTCACTTAGAAGATGGAGTGATTGATCAATCCAGGAAATCTATCCTGACTAGAAAGTCAACCAATGTTTGTAGAGGTCTGGCAGGCTAAGAGCTCTCTTGCAGTAGATTGGTTGTCACTGAGGTAGTGTTAGCCTGGATGGTGCAATTGGTTTAGTACTAGCTTTCTGTGCCCAGGGTGTCCAATTTGATCCCAATGTAGGAGTGAAGTATGCTTAAATGTCACCTTTCAAATTAGCAAATATGCTGCCATATAAAGGAGTTCTATGGGACAAACCTAAGTCATGCTAATATGATTCCGAGAACTTCATTAAAAGCTTAAGTGCTGAAATGAAATTATATGCAGAAAATGTGAATCAGACAGTTCAAAAACTAACTGGATTTTTTTTTTTTTTTTTTTTTTTTTTTTTTTTTTTTTTTTTTTTTTTTTTTTTTTTTTTTTTTTTTTTTTTTGGTAATTAGAGATGGTAGTCAAAGTAGTTATTCTAAGGATTGAATGGTAATGTTTCTATATTTCATGCTGTAGGCTCAAGTTTGAACTTCAATTGTTCATGCTGCCTTGGGTATTTATTTAATGTTTTTATAATGGATATCAAATGGTTTTAGCATGGCTCTTCTGATCTCATCACTGCATACATACATTCATTCATTCATCATTGATAATTGTCAGAGATATTTTCAATTTGTAATACATTAAAATAAACAATATGGATCATGGTTATTACAGAAAAATATGTTTTATTTCATTTTGTGGGTTTGGTTTAAAGTAATTCTTATTACCTTTATATAAAAGAATAATCTAGTAAAAATATATATGGAAAACTTAATATATCATTAAAATCCCATCTTTTATTTATTTTCTTTCTCTCTCTATTTTTTGAGAGTATAGTTAATCTCATTCTGAAGCATTAAGCAAGATGTGTTGAATGTTGCAGCAAGTCAAGGCTCTGTTTTTAGTAATATTTTCCATAAAGCAAAATTCTAGCTTGTCTTTTGATATTTGTTTATACACCAACAATGTTTAATCCTGAAGTTATTATACTTTTATTTTCTGCATACTATACATTCGTTTTAATATTATTTATTCAAAAGATATTCACATATTATGATGAATATGTTATTCTCTGAGAAATTAAAGAAGTTAAGTTTTATCAGAGATATAGTTCCATTTTTATATTGTAATACCTCACTGGTTAATGTTTATAGGTTCTGCCTGAAGATGCCCATGAGAGAGTGAGTGGAAAGCTTCATATTTCCATGACAAGAGTGTATGATGGAAAGAATGTTGTGGTCTCAAAGTTCAGTAGCAGAGAAGATCTGCTTCAGGTGAGTGGCAGTTTTAAAGTGAAAGAAAATGATGACTGACAATAAAAGACAGACTGTAACAAAAGGAAATAATATTCTAAAGCCTGTAAAAATATTGAAACAAAACACCTTTCATTACTTTGCATGAAAATGTTTCAAAATATTGACTTATTTTGGTGACATTCTATTGCTCTCTGTGGAACCACTATTGATATCTCTAAGCTTTGTGCGTTTATGACATGTTTAGGTGTAACTGTAAGGCTTTTCTCAAAGGAATTACCCACTAAATCCTTTAGTTATTGGAAATAATTTGATTGAATGTATAAACAAATTTTGTTACATGGGATTGATGCTTAATTCTAACTTGAAATGAGATAACTCACATTGAACTTGTTTGAAATAAAATAATCTTAATAATAAGAATATTATCTCAGTTGAAGTATTTGGATTTACTTGTGAATTTATTAAAAGATTTGTGTTTCTGTGCAATTCATTGTACCTAATTTTGATTGTTATGTTCACTTTCTTGTGTGCTGTGTTTATCTTCCAATCGTCTTAAGATGTGTAAATTATTAGTAATCGGGTTTTGTATTGTATTGTATTGCATTCAGTGATAGGAAGTGTACAGAAAAATTAGGCTGAATTAGTTACCTAAGAAGTATTTTACTCAATTATAATTACAAATTACTTTTTCAAAAAGTAAAATTACAATTACCTACAGTTGCTGCACAAAACAGCAGTCTTGAAAATCACAGGCTTTTTTTTTTTTTTTCCCCCTACCAGTTCCATTATTGAATGTGTGCAAATCCCAAACTCTCAAAGTCATCGTAGTACACAGTTTAAATCTCAACCAGTGGTGAAACAAGCCCTGTGTTATATCCAGGGCTCCAATAATTGATATTAAAATGATACCACTTAGAAGAAGGTGTGTATACAAGTTTGATTGGCGAATACCCACAACAGCATCAAAGATTTGCTGTTTAAATTCACGCAAGTATAAAATTTGTTCCCATAAACAAATTATGGATTTTAAGTATGTTAATAAAATTAGTATGCTACATGTTGAAACAGGTTACATATGACACATTGTAGTGGTCATAACCTTTGTATGCACCATGAGATTGCTGTGCTCAAGGTTATCAAACTCTCTATGCAATCTATATCAATAACATGTAACAATCACAATTTTATTTCAAGAGATAAATTATAGGTAAAAATTATATTTTGTAAAAAGTAATGATTACAAGTAAAACAGTTGTTACAGTAATGTAATTAATTTTTCTCAATTGCTTCTCATCCCTGATTATACTGTACCATATTGTGATATTTTTCTATGCATCTCTGTGCCATCATATGGATATTTTGTAGTGTTCCTATTGCAAAATAAACATGTAATGGTAATGATGTACTAAACATTAGTGAGAAACAAACTTTTAAGTTGTACAAGCTTACTGTACTACCATTTGTACAGTAATCTGTAGTGCTCATTATAATTTAAAATGGATAGAGAGCAGATTATGCACTTATAGTTAGTCAATTCTTGGAGTTATTTGGAATATATAATCTAGAAACTCGTGGTATTTGAAGTGATAAGATCCGCGAGTACAATAATAATCACAGCCAGAATAAAAGTTTAAGACTAATCCGCTAATAAAACAAAATAAGAAGGAGATAAAAGAGAATATTAAAGATTAAGAAAAGGGAGGAATAAACATTATTACGAATGAAATAAAGTAAAATAGAGACACGAATAAATAAATCGGAATGT
This sequence comes from Deroplatys truncata, assembly GCA_030765065.1. Classification (NCBI taxonomy): domain Eukaryota; kingdom Metazoa; phylum Arthropoda; class Insecta; order Mantodea; family Mantidae; genus Deroplatys; species Deroplatys truncata. The sequence continues at coordinate 152,510,404 of CM060984.1, forward strand.
GAAAGGAAATGCAGGAAAAGAAAAGACACAAGGAAATCGGCCAGAGGGCAAAACACTTTAATAAATACAGGAAAGGCGACCAGGAGAAATTGCCGGGGACCCGCCGGAAAGCAAAACAATGAAACGGATGTGCTAGGCACTCATGCGGACAGAAAATCAAATCAGCCGTTAATAATGTGAAACAGTAGAGACGCTCGCAGTGCATAAGATTGTTGAAATTGAACCAATGGTAGGAAAAGCGCAAAGTAGCTATATAGCTAATAAGGAATAACAAAAGTCACGTGAACAGTAATGCAAGGGAATGAAACTAGAAAAGAGGCGTGAAATAGATTTTTGTCTAGGAGCAGGAGCGAGTTTTCGACACGCGAAACATGGAACACTTTTGTGTCGTGAAGAGATAGGAAGAGGGTGTCAAGACTTTTGTGTCGGGAAGAGCTAGGATGAGGACGTAAAAACTTTGTGTCGTGAAGGGTCAGGGAGAACAAGATGAAATACTTAGTGTAGTAAAAGATAGGGAAATCAGCAATGTGTAACAATTTATATTATCACTAGGGAAAGAGATATACGATATGAAATCGTCATCGCATAACAGTGAGAGATAGGGTAGCTAGGAATGACAAAAGTCATATTGTGTATAACTAAGAAAGAGAATAAAATTCAGGATAGAAGCACGGAAACTGTAACGGGGAAAAACAGATAGGAATGCGTCTTGTGTAAAGGGTCTTCAGTACGACAACAAGTGTGGATCTTCAGAATAAATGGGCCACTGAGAGGAACTGTGAGTATAATTCATCTCCCATCCACACAATCCCTGAGATTAGAATCTCACAATCACTTATCCTCTACCTGAGTAGCCGGCAATAATCTTTCCGTACCCGAAACCCTAAACCAAGTTCTTACACACCAGAAAACGTTCCTTATTTTCCAAACCCCCGCTACATATTCCAAGTGGACAAAATCTCGGCTTGTTAACAAATCAGTTATCATTATTTGCACCCAAATGCCCCATATATCTCATAAAATATGCCCGTATGCTTATAGCATAATTCTCATTCACTTTCAGGCTCTTCTTGCCAGTTCTTTTGTGCCAGTTTTCTCAGGCTTGATTCCTCCAAAATTCCATGGTGTCCGTTACATGGATGGCGGCTTCAGCAACAACCTGCCTATAATGGATGAAAACACAATTACAGTTAGTCCATTCTGTGGAGAAAGTGATATCTGCCCTAGGGATTACTCTGCTCAACTGTTTCATGTAAGTACAGTTATTATACTTATGTGAAACTTAAGTAAATTGCATAATTTTGTGGTAACACTATGAATATTAATGGGTTTGATTCCTCTAAAAGTATGGACTTTAATTTCAGATAAATGTTGCTAATACAAGTATAGAACTGTCTCGTCACAACTTCAGTAGAATATTAAAGATCCTGTTTCCACCAAAACTTGAGGTAAGTTACCTAGATGCTGCCAATCTTATTTTTTAAAAATTATTTTTATTTAATTTTTTCTAATACTTTAAATTGAAACTAGAAAAATGAAAGAATTCCATACATCATAATTTATCATGAACAATTTATAATAAATGCTGGTGTCTGTATCATATTTAATACCAAATGTTTTGATGCATATATTTTAAAATCGGGATAGAAGGGGTATAGATGTCAATGGCATAAAGGGATGACTATATAGTCAACTGAGTGAAAGTCATAACATCTTTTTCTTTGTTTGTCATAATTTGTTTCTGTGGGGCATTTATCACAGCATTACTCTTTGCTATGTTTCAATAAAAGGCATATTTATTCTATGGGCAATTCAAACTGATTTGATTTTTCCTGTGCATCTCTTTTGTAGAACCAATGCATTTAACAAATCACAAGTGAAGTTTCATAAATGTTATGTTGTAATACAGCTGACAGTGCTGACACTGGTCTGTTTCATTCATCCCATGTATGACCTAATATTTTGTGGTGGTGGGGTTGGGATTGTGGTAGATAACAGAAGCAAGGCAAGGGAGCACAGAAAAAAAGTTAACTATAAAACCTTTCACAAACTGGTAATGCCTGGAAATTCTGTTAATGTATGCAAAAGTAAGATAAGTTTATGAAGTTAAATTCTCCATCAGAAAGTCTCCAGGTCCTCTTAAAAAAGACAGAGTACCACATCAATGTCCAGATATTCTTGATGCACAAAAATATTTTCTGGAGCTGAGATGTTACTATGATGTGAAAATAACAGAGAAATAGCTTGCATTTTTGAAGCTTGCCAGTGAATTTGTTTTATGAAATATCACAAATGTGATGCAAAAAATTACCTTAAAATTACAAATGTGTATGTGTGTATCCCAATGATAAGAAGTTTAAACTCTAGAGAGGATTTCTTAACGTCATTGTTCAGATACCAGTGATACATGAAATATGTTTTGTAAAACGACAAAAGAATTTATATCAATAAAATGTATGTTGAAATTTGATCATGAAATTTAAGATAGATTTAAAAATAATTTGTAAAATTTAGCACAGCATTTGATAAAACTGAAGCTATACATACATATATACTGAATCTTACTAGAAACTAGTTGTGCATATAGGCTAGAATGAGCAATCACTTGTATATTGCGGCTTGCTTATAAGTTCACATTTTAATTTCAGAGAGTGTATCAGAAGTTGGAAAGTAAATTTTTACTTTCTCTACCATGTATGTGGGCAGAGTATTGCATTCCACTCAAAAATTCAATTGTGAGATTTCACCAGAAATACATGTTTTGAGGCCCCCTGAATCAATAAAAGAAAAACCTTTTTAGAAAAAGCTGTGTGCATTCGTGCAAGAGAGAACAGCATAACTCAAAAATGAAATGTTGGATAAATACTAAACTGGTATTTAAGTTCAGTACCTTCCAAAGATGCGACACAAGTATTTTCAAGAATATCCCCCACCCCAAACTACCCTTTACATGGAAAAAGTTTTTCAAAAGTTTTTATTTTCTGAAAAATGGCTCTTAACGATTTTGATTAAAATACATTAATAAAAATATTTACACGATAAGTAAAATGTCTGTCTTGAATTTTCTGGGAATACTTGTGAAGTCCTCTTCACTTGGAAGGAGATTTATATAATCTTCCATAATTGGTAAATGTTAAAAAATACACGAAAAGGCACCACAAAAAATGTAGATCTCTTTAAAACACACAATTTATTTCAAATAACTTTTTTGTGGCATCAGCCATTTCTAAGATATCTGTTATTAATGGTTCAAATTGTTCAATACTTAATCATTCTTAAAGTTCTGTGATTATCAATCGTTTCTCATGAACTTATGGAAAGAGTATGGAATTTTAAGACCAGCTGTAGTGTCCAGTTCTAAAATATTTAACTGTTACTATTTCATTTGTATCTATAGCAAAATGAGTAATGCAGCTATTTTCAGAAAGGTTTATCTTGATTAAAATGAAGTAGATAGGAAAATAAACTTTCGTAAGAATAATTCATATACCCACTAATAAGTGATACAGAGTAGAGAAAGTCATGTAAAAATAACATCAGATTTTTCTGTATGGGTTTTATTAATTCTACACTTGAAATGTTCTTCCTTTGTATGATGCTGCAGCTGCAATCAATTCTTTAGTAATTATTATCCTTTCTGTCCATTTCAGATTTTGTCGAATATGTGTAAGCAAGGCTTTGATGATGCCCTTGCATTCCTGCACAGAAATAATCTGATAAACTGCACAAGATGCCTTTCTGTCCAGTCAACTTTTACAGTTTCTGATACTTTGGATGAGAGTCTTGAGTATGATCCTGAATGTAAAGATTGCAAATCACACAGACAGGTAAGTGCATTTAAATTTACTGTATAAGGAAAGACCCAACAACAGTGATAACTACACTTTCCATTATAGCTAGTATGATTTGGAGGAATAAACAGCTCATGCTGCTTACATGCACCAATGTAATGCCAAATACACTTTTGTGCTGTTCTTGTGGGATTTATAAGTTATAAATCTGTGTCTTTTTGGTGGTTATGATGAATAATGTGTGTGAATTTAAAGAACTGTTATGTATACATAAAGCATATACTTGTTTTGGGTATAATCGTTATTTCGAACTGAAGCTGTTTGTTAGGCTGTCGTTGATTTACCCTTTAGCTTTGGACCTCCCATATATGATAGAGATACCTGATTAAAAGTTTGTCTTGATATCTAGCTATCTTCCTTTGTAGAAGAATAGAAATTTGCATTATTTATAAAATTGAAATGTCTAATAATGTAAAAAATATAAAAGTAAAGTTAACATTTTCCACTAATACCTTGCTATAAAAGTGTTTATAATGTTTATAAAGATTACCAGTTCTGCCTCATTGTTTTAACACGTGGGATTAACTGTACGATTTTCTGCAATAATAATTAAAAAAAGCCCACCTCCATGGTATGGGGGTAGCATGTCTGCCTCACATTCAAGAGGTCCCAAGTTCAAATCTCAGCAAGGTGGGTTAACTGGATAAGGTTTTTTTCTGGGGTTTTTCCTTTATCCTGAGAAGACAAATGTCAGGTAACTAAGCTCTGGGCACATCTGAACATCATTTTCAACCATTTTGTTAATTCACCATACAATATGGCTTATCCGGCTAAAGGAGGTTAAAATAATAATAATAATAATAATAATAATAATAATAATAATAATAATAATAATAATAATATTATTATTATTATTATTATTTACTATTATTATTATTATTATTATTATTATTATTATTATTATTATTATTATTATTATTATTATTATTATTATTATTATTATTATTATTATTATTATTATTATTATTATTATTATTATTATTATTATTATTATTGGTTTCAGAAACAGTTGTTCAATTTAGTGTTTATCTTTTTGACATTGCTCTGAATCAACAAAAGTTTCAAAATAGTTCATTAAAAATGTTGAAGTTTGAAAAACTCGGTAGAATATCTCTTAATGTGCTGGAATAGCACTGGTTTATGCTTGTAGCACTTCACACTTTAAAACTGATGCAGCTGATTAATTCTGTAATCTCAGTGTAACTACAATATGTTTGTTTGTTGTTTTAGGAAGCACTTTTAACAAGTCTACCAGACACAGTATTGCACCTATTCCAAGATGCTGTTGAAACGGCTAATAAAGGCCTAGTGAACTGGATATTTAAACATCGTGGAATGAAGCTGCTTTCAGTGCTCAGTTTGCCATACACACTGCCTGCTGACATTGTGTATGCCACATTCACCAAGTATGTAACTTTTATTTAATTTAGTTCCAAGAGATTTAATTTTTAAGTTCTGTAGTCTTTCTGGCCTGAGAATGGGTCCTAACATAAACAACGCACATAGTATCACTGTGCACTTGAATCTTGTAAATAATGGTGGAACTTCTCCCCCCAGCTGTTTACTTTCTGGACCTCTCAAGAAACTTATCATTATCTTCCAGTTTTATATAAATCACATCCTATGTTTCACTGCACCAGCAATGAATGTTAAAAAAAATACATGCCCCTATACATGATAAAGAAACTAATTCAAGAATGGATGAAGAAATGTTATGAAATAAAGTATATTACTATAGAAAGCACCTTATATAGGTAGGGGGCTCATTGTCAAAAACATTGTCATTTCTATGCACTTTGAAGCATAAGACACTCATTGTTTTTTCGCTGCTTTTAAGATCTTTACCACTTCTATGTTTAATTACACTGCTCTGACCTGCTGTGCTTTCAGCCATGATCATGACATAAACAATACTGCATTAGCACCATCGTTGCTTTGCTCCATTAAACAATACAGGAATGACTGGATGGCCATGATAAGAAATAAAATATAAGATATGTTTAAATGAAATGATTATTAAAAATACTATGTTTATTCGCTATCTTTATTATTTGAAGTACATCTAGTGCAGTAATGAACTGTTTTTGTTCACTTGATGCTGCGGCGAAGGTATGTGCATTTGTTTACACCAGGACCCTTCTCAGCTGGATTGAGTGTAGTTGTGTATACTTAACACTGAACTAATTTCCCCAACCCAAATATGCTGGATATCAACTTCAATCTGTTATGTAGAAAGAATAAAGACTGCCTGTTTTTTGACATTAACATCCACATCTCTGGGTACTGATATCAGGATTGGTATAAACTATATATATATATATATATATATATATATATATGTGTGAATTTGCATTTTTAAATTAAGTTTTTATTTTGGTGTAAATCATTGCAATTTTTAAGAATTATTTGGAGGATTTAGAATTTTCAGAATAGTTTACAAAATTTAGTATTTTTAAACGAATTTAGGTGTGCTTATCAAAAATAATGGGAGCTGAGATCATTTGTCATTCCAAAGCAAGATAAGTTAGGACACAATCTCATTCCATTCTACCACAGAAAAAGGGTTGCATTGTTGGTTATTAGTACTGACTCTCCATTAGCTCTTATTTGGAGCGTGGAGGTGTATTAAAACAAGTTTCATGTAAATGACGTTCAACCATAATATCTAATCTTGTATGAGAAGCTTTTCAGTTAAATTGAATTTCATTAGAGTAAAGTTTGGATAAATAGGGTTCTATCCCATTTTAAAGGAGATTTGTGTAATTTTTACCAATTTCTGGTGGTACCTCAGCATATTTGAATTAATGTTAAAACCAACTGGGAAAATACTTTTTGTTTAAGATATTTTATGAAAGCGTTTTCATTTTGTTGTCGAGTTGGGAAAAGTTTAGTTCTGTTTTAAATAAAAATGTGCATTTTATGATCTAAACTTAAAATAAATCACTGTTATTCTTTTATCAGTAAGCAAAAGAAGCTGTACAAAGCTAACTTGTAACAACTTTCCTATATGTATAACTGAGCTAATGCATGCTCTTGGAGCATGTATGTATTGTAAATATTGCATACTTTAAGAGAGAGACAATGGGCCAAATTTTGGATCTGTTTTTACTATACCTATGCATCACATTTCTGTCCTCTTTATTTGGAGTCAGAATAGCATGTAAATAGTCATTCATGTGGATGCAAATCTTGCATCTTATTGGTAATTGGGAGGTTAAAAGGACTGCCTGCCATTTTTGAGGCATCTGGTACAAACATTTATGTATGCAAGTGCTTTTTCTTTTCTTTCTTTGAATAACACTATTATCCATTCCAAACCAGAGTTCCCTGTGATGTAAACAGAAGCACGTGCTTCGGCTTGTCACGAACCCAAGAATATATTCTTACGCCAACATAAATAGTTCCTTAATACATGTATTGTATTATGAAATATTAGAGCAGGAAAGGTATAGAACTGCACATTTTATTGCGGTTATCATAAGAACTCATTGTTAAAGGTAATGGATATATACTAGCTCTTAAGAGATTACAAAATATGATTTTCGCCTGCTATTGCGCTAACGCCAAGAGCATCTTGCTAGTTAATACCAACCGTATGTTGACTGTCACTTTCTTACGTATACAAGAAATGAATTCCCAGAGGTGCTATCTGAGTACTGAATCAACACTTTGCATAACACAGGAAATACGATAAGCAAACAGTCATTCATAATACACTAACACACATATGCTCAGCTCAGGTCAAATCTTGTGATTTAGTCAGTTGGTATTTGAGCTCACATGGCAGAGGAAGGTACGTGTACTGCGAATAAACTGTTCAAACACACAAGCGGGAAACAGTTAAAAAGTGGCTAAAAACAAACAATACTTCATATATTCAACTCATTATTACAAAAATATCCGACACTTGCATTAGTGCATATTACGAAACTAATATCGGATTTTACAGGCATTTCAGTGAGAAGTGTAACGAAAGCAGGGAATATAAACAGACATAATACAACATAGAAGAGGATAAAATGTGGGAACTTGTTTTAAGTGCGACAGTGCTGTGGAATTGTGGATAAGCTTGTCATTATTTTGGAGAGTAGTTCCGATTCTGATATGGCAGCTGAGTTATTTTCGGAGGATTTGGATTTGGGTGTTTTACTTTTGCCCGAGGATTGTGATTAACGTAAGTAAAATGTTCATTGCTGCATACTTATAAAATCGATTGTTACCTCAGGTTGCATTTTGAACTATGATTCTCACGCAGGGTGCCTTTTTATAGATTAAATAGTGTTCAACAAGCAGTGGGAAGGGAACAGGCAGCCATTATGGGCGGGGATTGCGAACTACTTGCGCGCGGATAATACAAAGAGTTTGTTTTCAGTAAAAACTCTGGTTTGGAATGGACTGTAGGTTGATTGTTTCAGAGTACTAGTTGAAATGTTTAGTAAATCTGTGGGCTTTTATTAGGCTTCACTCCTCCTTAAAACATACATATTTTATTTTATCTCAGTCGAGATAACCTTCTGAGGATGGGAACAACGGTTTCCCGAAACATGTTAAGTGAGTAAACTTAAGTGATGTTAGTGTTACAATTCCGACTCACCTTTAAATAAATTCAATACACATCACTGTTTCTAGCTTCTTTTCATTACAATATCAATACATATTTTAACTAGAAGATAAGAGTGTCTCCTTAAAAATAAATACATTCAAACTAAAACAAAAGAAGCAGACTGAATATTTTCTCACTTTATTTTTCCTAGCCAATTTGTATCTTAATTGACATCATTCCTGCTTTTACTACTATTAATTTTTAAAACTTTCAAGATTCCTCAGTGTTTTAGTAACTTTAATGGCAACCTCTATTTTAATTTGAGATGCCCAAGCACACCTGGACTCCCCAACATACACCCTGAGATATTAAAATTAATATGTCCAACCATGGCAATAAATGTAAAGTAAAAAGAGCACCTTTAACCAAATTTCTAGATGATTATGAATCTGTTTGGCATATTTAAAGTAGTTTAATTCTCCCTAGTGGTGAAGCAAAACTTGAGTTTCCCAAACATCAAGGGAGATTAACCACAACACCACCAAAGACCGCATTATACCACCCTGTACTAGCACTCCATAAACAATTTACAATCGAGTGCCATAGCACAATTTTGCATCAGTGTCGTATTCCACTCTAATCATAGTAAAAGTAAGACAAAAAAATCCTGAAGTGTTACATTCTCATAACTTTCTCTGCCCTCTGTTGCTTATTCCTGGGTATACATACTAATCTTACGAAAGTTTATTTTTCTATCTACTTCATTTTAATCAAGATAAACCATTGCATTACATACTTTGTTATAAATATAAAGGGAATAGCTATAGTCAAATATTTAGGAACTGGGCAGTATATCCAAAGCTTAAAATTTGATATTGATTCCATACAATCATGAGAAACAACTGAAAATCAATGAGACTTAAAAAGAATGACAAAGTATTGAACTATTCAAACCATTGATAATGGACATCTCAGAAATGGCTGTTGCTACATAAAGTTGTTTGAAATAAGTTGTATGTTTTAAAGAGATCTACATTTCTTGTATGGTATGATTCTGGATTTTTTTTTTTTGTTCTCGTCAAATTAATTGCCGGAAATGTGACCAAATTTACATAGGTAAAACAAAGAAATTTAGAGACCAGATTAAAATAGCACATGAGACACATCAAATACAAATAGATGGATAAATCTGCAATTGCACACCACTTTTGGACAACAAATCACATCACACCAAACATAATACTCCTAAAACCTGCAAAATATGCAGCAGAGTTGGATATTAATCACAAAACAAATACTGTGTAATGAATTTTGAATTGGTGCCACCAAACCTGCTATGAAAATTTATCACTCCCATCACCAGATGTCTTCACACACCAGACAACACCACGAGGAACCAGTTGGCCACTTCTGATGATGAGAGAAGTAACTCTCGAAACCGGAAAAAAACAAAGCATGTGCATGATGTTGTGTGTTTCAACTCGGACACAATTTTTCTATAATTTTAAAATGACTTGTCACTCTTTCCTTAAAGTATACATAGAAATGAAGTAATTTACAATGTGAATTACATGCAGAAAACAAGAAGTATAAATTGAAATATTTGTATTCTCTTTTGATATCAGTTATATAGGTAATAGTGTAGATACACACACATACAAGCTCTGTGTAGTTGGAAATGGGTCGTATCGTCAGATGAGAAATCACCATTACAGACACATCCTCTCTACAATCCCAAAAAATAAAAGGTAAGCAGAAGCAATTACAAAGTCATCCTGCCCTGGTTTATGTACCAACAAACATCTGTAAAATAAAGCTGTTTTCTGTACATCATGTGCTTGTGAGGAATTATTTTTCTGTTGTGGGACTTTGTGATCCAAGGCCAGGATTTCTTTAATGATGCTTCTGCTTATTGTGAATGTAATTTTGTACTTTGTGTGGCATTTGGGGAAGATGACAATAGTCTTGATGCTGCTTTTAAGTGCTTCTGAATTGTCTGCGTTATTGCAACAGCCAAGCGTGACTGTTCAGTCATAAGTGACAGCTTCTAGTTACTTAGCATCTTTTCATCTTTCTCAGCTTATTAACTATTTGCATAAAATTTATTTGTGTTATCAACCTCTGGTTTGCCTCCATGTGCTGAGGTCTGCTTTTCCAAACCCATTTTATTATTCTGTCTCAACCTAATTACTTCATTCTTACTTTTGTTGTGCTCGGTTGTAAAAAATGTCCCTCGTGTTTTTTGTTTTGTCTTTCAGTTTTAAATTTGAAGTCCTTCACCTGGGTAGGTATTATAGGAAGGTGAATGAATGAAATGGGTGAAATGATGCTCAAATAAGTCTGAAATTCATAGAGCTAGTTATACCCAATGTTCATTTCATAAAGATAAAGGAAAACTTTCAAAATATCTTTTCTCCAGGAAACTAGCCCCAACCAAGATTTGAAGTTGGGGCTTCTGTAGTATTAGACTGACACTCTATCCTCACATCACAGAGATGGGCTTCTATTTATTGCAGTCAAACAAATACGAGGGCTGATCAGTAAAGACTGAGACTGATTTTTTTTCACAGATATTTATTACTTCATTTCAATGTTGACATGATCTTTTTCAAAGTAGTCCCCTCCTAACTGAATGCACTTTTTATAGTGTCTCTGCCAGTCCTTGAACACATGGTGCAGGCCATTCTTTGTCAGGTCTTTGAGAATTGCCTCACTTTTCTTTAGCACTGCTTCAGTGCTCTCGAATCGAATGCCCTGGAGCTTTGCCTTTAGTAATGGGAATAAAAAGAAATCACAGGGGGTAAGACTGGGGCTTTAAGGCGGATGCGGCACACAGGTAATGTTAAATTTAGCGAAAAATTCCTGGACTTGATTTGCGACGTGAGGCAGTGCGTTGTTGTGATGAAGTCGCCACCCATTCCGATGATGTTCTAGACGTTTCCTTGTAATGTGCTTCCTCAGTGTAACCAATACTGACGTGTAGTAGCTGCTGTAACAGTAGTGTGAGGGGGGGGAACTGCATGCTGGTGAATCATTCCATTCCGAAACACCAGGCCCACCTTGCTTAGCACAGAGGACTCGCCCTTCTTTGAAGTCCTTGAACCACCTAAACACTGTTGCACGAGGTAGTGCATCTTCACCGTATGCTTGCTTCAGCTTTTCGAAAGTTTCAAGGCTGTATGATTTAAATGAAAATAAAATTTTATTGCGCTGTATTGCTCCTCTCGTGTCGCCTCCATTTTGTGGTATGCGAAATTCAAGTAGGGTCAACAATATACAGCATTACTATCAAACTACCGTTACGAGAGTGCTGTCGCTTATGGACATTATACGTGAAACCCTGCTCTTTTCAAGTATTCATGGTAGAGACATAAAACTATCAAGGAAACTACAGAAAAAAAATCAGTCTCGGTCTTTAATGATCAGCCCTCGTACATTCCATTCTTTCTGATTTAGTTTAGTGCTTTCTGTTTCTTAAGGAAAATAATTATTTCCCCATCTTGAATATGATTATTTTTCTGCTGTTGCATTGAATTAGAAGCTGCTAAATATTTTAGGGTCATTTATTCTTGATCTAACTCTGCCTAGCTTCAGCTGCCTTTCCAGTATTTCTCATTGTTGTTTAAAATGCGAAAAGTTTTTATAGAACCTTTATCTATTGTCAAGTTGTTTCTTATATAAACTTTCTGTTGAGAAATGAACTGTGTAATCTCATAGTTGAAAGGCTTGCATCTCTGAATACCTTTTAAAATACAAAAATTTGTTTGTAGGGTTAGGTAAATTATTGGAATTGAAATGATACCGTCATTGTTATATTTCTGGTTTTACTGGAGGTATCCATTCTTTGTTGTTTTATGTTTATCACACTAATTCTGAACTAGTTGGTGAATTGACTGTGCACTCATATTGCTCCACTTAAATATTTTTACCCATCCTCAACTGGAGACAACCCAGTCGAGGATGGAAGCAAATGGTTCTAAAACTAGTTCTGGCAAATACAAATGTAAGTGGAGGTAATAAATATCAGACTCATTTCTGCTAGTTACACTACAGTGAATTTGTATTAAGTTGTAAACTATAGTCTTTTGGCTGTGATGCACCAGTCATTAGTATCAATGGCATTTCTTGTAAAACCTATAAATGTCAAAAAAATGTAATTTCGATAATGATTAAAAAAATTTCTCAATTCTGTCATGTCATTTGAAATCCAGTATTATGTTTCCATACATATATGTATGCTCAGCAGTAAATGCGGAATTTTAATATAAAAATTCTTGTCTAGTAAAACATTTTATCCAAGACAAGAGCTTTTTTTATAGGAACAGGAAGATGTGAGGCTTGCAATACCTCATTTATTAGAAGTAATGAGCATTAACATGGGTAATGAATTAAAATAGTAATGAAGGAGAATACTATACTTGCAGCAAAAAATATATTTAAACTTCAGATCAAGTTGCATAACATTTACTTTCTAATTTATGATTGTATGAATGATTTAATATGGGAATATTATATCTTTATATAGGAGAAATTATAGAATTATAAATTAATATCTTCATGCTGATAATTTAAAGTGTTATTTATCATTACAGATTCATGGCAACAGCTCCAAGCTTAGGCAGTAATCTATGGTTAATGAGCGAATTTCTGATGAACCAGCTCTCTCTTCTACTCCAAAAGGTCAACGGAAGAAGCCAGCAAGTTAGTGCCAATATAACCTGTCAACTCGCACTCACAGAATATGGAAATAGTGAGTATTTATGATATACAGCAATACTATTAATCATTGACTGACTGCTAAATAATTACTTAAAGCATAGTTGCAAGAGAATGCAGTAATACATTATATAAAGAAACAAAAAGTGCCTTAAAGTTCTGATATATAAATGTAAAAAATTAAATAATTGATAAATAATGTATAAGTGAAATCTGTAGTGCATCAAAAGAAATGTAAATTTTTCTTTAATAAAACTAATAATGTATTTTTCTTCCCAGCAAAACATGATATTGAGTCATCTAATGAAGTTTCAATCCAAAACAAAATGAACATCAATTTTACGCTCAATCTGGATGAAAGGTAAGCCAATATTATAATCTTGGAATCTATGAACATTTTAGTAGCTATTAATGCAAATATTAATACAAGGAAATAGGAATTCCCTATTTGAAAAATTATTTTAATACACAGGAATTGAAGTGTAATTGTGCACACATGCATACATACAAAGGGAATATTTGAAGCCAGAATGAGTTTAGTATCTATACTCTGTACTAAAAAATTTCTCATCCTTAGGATTAATGTGTTAAATAGTTTACAAGTGCTGCAGAGAAGACTGTTTTGTAAATTGATTTGTTTTTCTACTTGTTTTCCAGCATTGAAAGTCATATGGTGCCAGGCCAGAGGAAGATCCCAGCAGTACTGTCAAGGAGATCAAGCATGACAATTAATAATGCAGATATACCTCTACCATTAGAAGATGATACTGTAGAACGTATTCTTCAGGAAACCGCACGCCATGATGCTGTGATGGCATTTTATTATTTGGATGAGAATAATAAGGTAGGTTATAAGTGTAATAAGAGTCTGAGTAACACTTTACCTAATGTAACTGGGGAGAAGGCGTAAGAGAAAACAACAACAATAATAATTAATAATAATAGTAAATATATTTTTTCAAAAACTTTTGAAGTATTTTGGAAATTGTGTGGGGAGGGGCTCCCAAATCTGTCTTCCAACAATAAATATATCATGAACTTAATTTCAAAGATGAAGACTGGTAACTATTTTAAACGCAAAACTAATTTAAATCATAGAATGTTACCAGGATGAAAACCCTTACCAGATTTGAATACATATTTATTTTTGTTTCAAAATGCAGTACACAAATGCAGTAACCAGCCATGGAATCAAAATCAATCTTTAAGTTAACCCATTGGGGAAAGAGAGAATCTGAGAAATCACAATTAAAATCATTGACTTGCAATGGATCATTGAACTGGACTCTTCCCACATGAAGTTGTGTAGTGTGTGTATAAACACATTATATAATTGCTAACAATGATACTGTTGGATTAAATTATTTTCTGATATATTTGCAAAGATGACTATTGCAAATAATGCAATTATTAGCATTTGAACAAATATGGAACATCCAATTTTTTAGTATGTTCATGTTCACGTGACTTTATTTTCTTTCTTGTCGTTCAACACCAGGATGAATATTGTTCCAAAATAAATTTGTACATTTGTCTATCTTTATAGCTTTGTCATATTATTTACAATTTATTTCAATATTTTATGAACAGATGGAAAGTCAAAAATAACTAGAAGTAAATGTACACAATAAAGGAAGAATATGGATGGTAAATTGAACTTTTCTATTTATTTCACAGGTAAAAGTTACAGAAATCTATGATGTAACTGATGCAGATTCGACTGTCATGCTTTCACCAGAAGAAAGGGAAAATAATTTACAACTTGAGTTTGATGATGGTTGGAATGTACAGCCCTCTAAATGGATGTCTCAACAAACATTAAATTTTGAAGGTATGTTTTGTGTGTCTTTCTTCCGCCACCCACACACACACACACACACATATATACACATTGGGACACAACACTACAACAGCGTTTTGTTTAAGATAACCCAAACTTGAAAGTATCAATGCCACATGTTTAGTAAGAATAAGACAAATTCCTACAAGTTACATATACTAAATAACCCTAGATATACTTGGCACAAAGTCTAGTGCATGTGCGCGCGCGTGCATGCGTGCGTGTGATTTCCATAATGCTATACAAAATTCTTACAATTTTTAATACATTACTTTGGGTTGCTATTTTTTCTTTCTTTAGTCCATCATGCATTTTAACACTGTGGTTATTTATGCATGGAGAGTCATAACAAATTCATATTGCTTTATTTTTCTAAACCATTTATCTCTTACTCTCCCCATATATTCTCCTATTCTTTTTATATCCCTCTCCTTTTGTATTTTCATTATCCTAACTTTTAATACTTCTTTGTTGACATTCTCCCATTCTTTAGGTAAAAATTGATCTCTCCACAACTTAGTTTCTTCACATTCAATTATATAATGTAAATCATTATCTGCTTCTCCACAAAGAGGACACCTATTCAAATTTGCTCCATTCCTATCTCCCCTTAGCCTATGCGCACTTAATCTAGGCCAGGCCCACCCTTCTCTCACTAACCTATTACCTACATCCACATATTTCTCCCTTCCCCAGTCCACCTTTAATTGTCTATATAGTTCTAAACTTTTCTTTCCTTCCAGACTTTGAAATAATTCTTGTTTCTCTATATCTTCTACTCTGCTCCTCACTTCTTTCCAGAAACCTTTAACTAACCCCGCTCTCTCTCCTCCCATAAGTTACCCATTCCTATTTCCTGCAAAATTCTCCTTATTCCTTGAGCCCAGTTCATCCCAACACTGGATTTTTCTTGGATTAGTAAACATTGCCTCAAGATATTATGCTCGTCCAATGATTTCAATCTATGCCAATATTTAAGTATCCTTTCTACTATCATACCCTTGCTACCTACTCTTCCCAACTCCAACATTGCTACTCCATGAAATAGATAAACCTAACATACATTTACAGAACGATCTATGTACTTTATCAATCATCTCCCATCCTTTGTCACTTCCCCAAATCTCTGATCCATAGACCATTTTTGCTTCAACTACAGCTTTGTAAACCCTTTCCAACCATTTAATTTGCATATCTGGTATTTTCTTTAAGCATATTCTTATAGCAGTCATTGCTAATCTTCCCTTAACTAATCTTGTGATCATTCCATCTCCCATTACTACTTATTCTCACTCCCAAATGTCACCTTTGAGATTATAATGCTGGTATAATTGAGTTTGCACTTGGAAGCCTGCCAATCATATAGGAATAATACAAGAAAAGTTCATTGCTTAGTTGGTGGCCAGAGGCATGGTAGCTCAGGTGGAGAGAGTTTTGGAATGCAGTGTTGAAGATCATGGTTTAAATCCCAGCTAATGCATTTAATTTTTCAAATTTGTTTCTCTTTTCCATCTTAGCCTACATATGGTTAGTGTGAATAAGAACAATTTCTACAAGCTTTATATATTGGTAGACTAATAAAAAAATTGTTAAATCAGTGATAAAGCTTTAGTAGAATTTAGAGTAGCTTTTCTGATGATTTCTTTATTGGTTATTTTAAGCACAAAAGCATCTTTACAATATGATATATGGTTGTTACTGAATGTGTTAATATTCGTAGGTAGATTTGCATATATAATAATAAAATGGATACTTTATAAACTGTGTTTCCTCTGATTTCAGACGATCAATATGATGGACTGTCTGATACTTCACTTGAAGACGGGAATACTGATGGAGATTCAAGAGCCATATTCTCTGATCCAGAAAGTGAATGGAATAATGCTGAAAACTGCAATAAGTCCAATAGCCTTGAAGAGGGCTTCAGCATTCGGCCAAATTCTTTACCCGAGTCAGATCAAGGAACAGCTTCAAAGCAGATAGGTCAACTTTCAAGACGCTCCTCCTATGCTATAATGGAAAACATAGTGTGAAGAGAAGAACATGAATGAAGAGTGTTTACAGTAGGAAAGGTGACAGAGAGGTTAATATCTTTGTTAAGAGTTTACAGCAAACTGTATTATCCAGTGAAAGCAAGCTTAGAACTATAAGGTTGGGTTAGACGCTTTAGTAAAAATGATGAATGAAATGCATTTCCATGAGGTATGGCATTAACCTTGAAGGGATTACGTGTGAGCATATAGCAGAGTTGAACATTTCTTAATGAAATTAGTCTGAAAATGTTGTCTGTGAAAAGATAGACTAAAAGTACTACGGTTAGCAACTATTATTTCACTACTTTCTGTAACATTTGCTGCTATAAACACTCTTTGTTTCCATATTTGTTCCTTGTTAGCCCTCTGGGTTATTATTTTATCTTTCACTACTGTGTGAAAGAAGTAAAATGCAATACCAGAACTATGTAATTCTTTATAAGAATTCTTTCAAACCTATGATGGTTGAATGCAAAAGAAGGCAGTAACTGCCTCCATGGGCTGTGCTAGAAATGTGCACTATTATGATGTGGTGGTAGGAAACGTAAGAATTGGAAAGGATTCTGTTTAAATAACACATTCTGTGATGATGCAGTCAAGCGGCTAGGGTGAATACATTATGCTCTTAACTTGAATGTTGAGTCACTGAAATGTATTGTAATCTGAATGTAAGATATACTTACAAGAAGCATAACATGTGCATTGTATAGGAGCTTAGTTATTCAGTGACATACTGCATATTCCTTTTTGAGAAAAGCTCCTTTTCCATTGCTGATTGATGAAAGAGGAGCAGCTGCTTTGAGTGTTGAAGGTGAAGACTATAAATGGATTACAGTCCATTTTTATATTTTAGAATGAGGTGGAAAGATTCCATCAAATATTGTGAAGAAGAGGTGTTTTGTGGGCTCCAGTAAATTTATAGAGTTCTCTGAAGTATGTTTTAAAATCTGGATTGTAACACTCCAAAACTATTTATATTAAGTGGTTTGTATACTAAACATAGTATAGCTTGGTAACTCATTTGAGACTAGTGATGCACCTGAAATCAATGAATGGGCAATGAACTTATTGTAACCTATAATGGTGTGATTAGAGAAGCAAAACAAAACACAGGCTTTAAAACTCCTGTCATTGATCTCTGAGCGAGTTGACTCCATGGTTACCTGCGAGGCTCACATTCAGGATGTCCCGGGTTTGACTCCCATGCCGGCCACACTGACCATGGGTTATTTTTGTGCTTTCTCTTCTTGTAGTAGGCGATGTTGGGATGGTTTCTCTTCTACCACGAATTTTCAGTCCTCATCATTTCATTTCACCTGTTGTACCTCATCTTTTCAGAGTTATAGGATCAGGTGATGGCAGTTGGTGTGTTGCAGCAGGATGGTGGAATTTGGAAAGATTTCTCCCTGCCACTTGGCAGGACTGCTGGGCCTCCCTTGCTTCCTGAGAGGTGTCTCATCTATCCTCGGGACCTTCATTTTGTAAATGGCTAAGGTAGGGCTAGCCGGTGTCAGGATTGGTGTCATGTTGGAATTGTTAGCACCCTGTCCATGCTAGCGGACATTGTTGTCTGGATCCGGTCACCCTTTGGATCTCTCCTTTATCCCAGGGATCATGTTGGAACCATAAAGGGTCACTGTTGCCTACGTGCTGCGCTGTGCTGTGCTCTTCTCTGCTCCAGTTACTGGATTCCCCTCCTTCTGAGTATTCCTAACTCTGTCATTGATCAGCTGTCTTCCAGTTCTAACTTGCAAGAATAATACTAACAAATTAAGAATGAGTAACCAAGCTATGCATAATACTGTGATCAAATGCAAATGCAAGAAGTAATCATGACATTTTATTTGCATGTTGTAAGTACTATTTATAAATCTGTATTATTATTAGATAAGATGTAGATTGTAGTAAACCACCTTAAGTTATTTAATTAGATTAGGAGAATAAGTTAACCATATTTAATTAACATTTTGTGTATTGTGTAACCTGCAATGACACTGTAGCTTGCCCATATATTTGCATTTGGATACTATGTTGGTGAAACAGAAAGCAAGGGAAAACGTTTACCTCTTATATTACTAAATAAAAGGTCAGCACAGGATTTTCAAACTTTTCTGAACATTGTTAGCATCCAGAGAGATGCGAAATGTTTTGTTCAGATGAAATGCAGTTTTATGCATAGGCCTTTAAGGTCCAGTCACAGCTTATGAAATACTGGTGTCTCAGAAGTAGGTACATACGTTTTAGCATTGATTGCTACAGACATAAATAAAGCTACTAGGGGAAACAGAGCAAGTTAAAATTGCTAACTGGCAGTTTATAAAACCTAACATTTTCTTTCCACATCATCACATTCTCTAAGCTATGACAAAAGGTTGATGTGATATAAAACTTGTATAAGAAAAACATTCCTATTTTAATAAGGAGTATTATTTTTGTATATAATATTTTATAATTAAACATTATGAAATTGTTTAAAACATTGTTTTTTTTATTCTTCCTGATCTAATATGAACTCCTTCACTGTGCTAAATGTTTAATAATTAGATTGTATTCAGAGTTGTCTGACAATTTATTACGGGGCGGGATGTAGGATTATGTTGTAAATTTGGGAAATGACATCATTATGAAGGTAAAATGTACTCATGAATGATTGCATTTTACTTTATGGTATTGTACGTTTAAAACAACATGTGTTACATTCACATGACTCTCTTAGCCACTATCATTTTTTATTATTGTATCTCTTCTATAAATTATTCTTACAAAAGCTAATTTTTCTGTCTACTTCTTGAGGTAAACGTTCGCAGAATGTATTATACATTTCATTGTGGTTACAAGATGGATACAGAAGGCTGAATTGATAGAGCTTTATATGCTGATTTCAAAATTCCATATTCTTTCCATGACGATCACAAGAAACAACTAAAAGTTGACTGCTTCAAAAAAATGGCAAAATAATTGAAAATTCAAATCAGTAACAATATCTTGAAAATGGCTGATGCTACAAAAAAATTTTTCAAGAAATTGTGTATTTTAAAGAAATTTGTATTTTTACTTTCTCTACCATGTATAAGTAGAGAGGGCATTGCATTCCAAGCAAAAATCAGATACCGAGATTTCACCAGAAATACATGTTTTGAGGCCCGTGAATCCAAATAAAGCATCTTTAGGAAAAGGTGTGTGCGGGTTCGTGTGCATGCGCGCTCGCTCGAAAAAAAGTTGGATAAACACCAAACTTGGTACAATTTAGTTTCAGTGCCTTCTAAAGATTTGACACAAAGATTTTCAAACACCCAAACTACCCTTTACTTGGAACGTTTTTTTGAAATTTTTGATTTTCTAAAAAAATGGCTTTTAACAATTTTTATTAAAATACTGCATATTAATGATATTTACATGAAAAATAATCTTGAATTTTTTACAAATAGCCTTTGAAGTCCTCTTCATTTGGAAGGAATGTTGTATGATCTTAAATAACTGGTAAACGTTAAGCGAAGATGAAAACGTACTACACAAGAAATGTAGATCTCTTTAAAAACACAATTTATTTCAGATAACTTTTTTGTGACATCAGCCATTTCTGAGATATCCATTATTAATGCTTTGAATTGTTCAATACTTAGCCATTCCTTTAAAGTCCTGTCAACATTTAGTTGTTTCTTGCGATTCTATTGAATTTTGAGGCCAGTGTATAGTGTCCACTTAAACATTTGACTTGCTGTTCCCTTTGTATCGATAATAATTTGTGTAATATAGCTATTTCTGTGAAAGTTTATTTGGATTAAAAAGGAAGTAGATATAAAAAATAAGCTTTAGTAAGACTGGTTTGTATACCCACTAATAAACAGTAGAGGGTAGAGAAAGTCATGTGGATGTATCCCAGATCTTTTTATGTAATAAGCTTTTGCCTGTGTCTTATGGTTTACCAATTATGCAAAATTCATTCCAAATGGACTACTTTACTGGCTAATGCAAGAAAGTTCGGGATGTACATTTTGTTAGTAATGCAGGCATCTTAAACATGGCATTTAATCAAAATCATTAAAGCCATTTTTGAGAAATTTAAAAAAAAAAAAAAAAAAAAAGTTCTATCTACCTGACATGTGCAGAAGCAGAGGTACAGTTGCCTGGCACTAAGGCTTCTTTAGACATGCGACGAAGCAAGATTGTATGGTACAGGATGAGGCCTAGAAGGTTAACTGTCCATCAAACCATGAGATATCTCCTAATAAACCTGTACCGATATGACCATTTAGTTAAAGTGACATAAAATAAATAGGGGAAAAAACTAAAAATGAATTTGTACAACAATAAGCATTACCGTTATGCACCATGCTCAAAGGAACAATGGGAGTTTCAGTGAAGTTGGGAATCATTTGAAAATGTATATTTGCAGGTCATCCTCGTTCACAAAAGGGCCGTTCCAAAACAGGGAGCTTTGTAATAAGTTGACAAGTAAGAGTAATTTTTATGTCGTAAGAAACGCATTGATAGCAACTTCTTTTGTTTTATATTCGACTGTGAAGAAATTGAGCATAATGACCTGACTCAATAGTCCAGGAAGACAACTTGTCTAGGAGATGATAACAAATTCAAACTCCTGGTCCTCCAGGTTAGGGTTTGTGCAGCAGGCCAGTTCCCTCCCACGTAAAAGTGAATTAATGCTAAGCTACATAGAGAAAATAATCAGACTGATCCATTGATGACGACTGAGGCTAGAAAAAGGAAAATGAGTAACAGGTTAAACATTGGAATTTGGAATTACGAAGTTTGTCTAACAAGGAAGAGGAATTAGAAAAAGAACTTAAATAAGCAAATACTGACCTGGCAATCCTATCGGAAACTAAGAAGAAATTAAAAGAACAGATGAGATGAAGCATTATATAATGGTTTAAAGTGGGGTTGACACTGATAAATGTGCATCAATTGGAGTGGCTATACTAAATGCAACAAAGTTGAGAAAGTATATACAGATGTATATGTGGATTAACAAAAGAATAGTGCAATTGAAGTTTTAAACAAACAGACCTATGGATGGGTCTTTAGAGTATATGTTCCTGAAGACAAGAGAACACTAGAAACAAAATAATTCTACGACACATTGCAAATACATATAAAGTACCAAAAATTATTATATAATATGTGGGGACTGCAATGCAAGAATAGGTAACAGATCAGTCCATACAATCCTAGGCAAACCTGGAGAGCAACGTATAAACAAAAATGGAAAATCTTTAATAGATTTTGCAACTTTTAATGGATTTAAAGTAATGAATACTAACTTTCCACACAAAGATATACATAAATATATCTGGTGTTCCTGAGGAAGTAATCTATTATTGATTATGCATTAGCTAATAATAAAATAGTTGTTCTAGGAGATGATGTTAGGGTGTACAGAAGTTATGATATATGCACAGATTATTTCCTTGTAATTTCTAAAACAAGGCTACCAGAAAATTTAGGAAAAAAAAAACAGATGCTGAAGAGACTTTTAAAATACATTTATTACAGGATGAAAACACTAGATTGTTGCATAAAAACAGGGTCTCATAAGTATTACATTCGAAGTCACAAAGAAACAATGTAGATAATGAATGGAAACAGTTAAAGGATATTTTGCAGAAAGTGGCTGATGAAGCACTAGGTAAGAGAAAGAAAAGAAGTAAAAGAGATCTAAACTTTTGGAATTGAGTAAAATAATCAAGGATAAGAAAACTGCATATTGGAAATTTCTCTCAACTTAACTGCTGGAGGATTTCATTGGAAAGGGACAGATTGTGGTTGAATACTATACAAGAAGACGATTGGCTTAACTACTTTCAGAAATTATGGACTGAGGAGACAATATTTCATTTATGCACATGTCAAGAAGCTATTGACCTTAATATGCAGCTTTATCATCCTTTAAAAACTGAAAAGCACTGAAAATGGACAAAATAAACAAGGAAATGCTTAAACAGACACCTCCATTGTTTCTAAATAGATTTCTTGAATTTTTGAACATTTGTTGGTGTGCTGGTCATGTACCAAAACAATGGAATATATAAAAAGGAGAAAGAAGTAACTGTGATAATTATAGTTTGCTTAATAGTGCATATAATATAGATGTATTCAAAAATAATTCTTCAAAGATAAAACAATAATTGAAACCATGCTTTCAGAAGAACAACATGACTTTTGCAAAGCAGATCTGCCACTAATTGCTTATTCATCATAAACCAGATAATAGAAAAACACAGAGAATATAACTTTCCTACACATATTGTTTTTACGATTACTCCAAAGCATTTGATCATGTAGGTAGAAACCTACTATGGGAAATACTGTTGAAGAGAGGGATACCACACCACTCCATTTGGTTAGAATTATATAAAGCCTTTATGTGAATAATAATATTAAAATCACCCCTAATAGTTTTAAATTTAGAGAAATGGAGTAAGACAAACATGTTGTTTGTCACCGGTTCTTTTTAATATTTATGTTGATGAAGCTATAAAAGAATGGCAAAATATTTTAAATCCTGACTATATTATAGGCGGAATGATTTTAAATACACTCCTATTTGCTGATGACCAGATACATAGGATCTGATTCAGAAGGTAACTTGCAGAGAAAATTGTACTTATTAAGTGAAATAGGGGGAAAAGTATAATTTAGAAATATTGACACAAGAAACCAAGGTATTTAGAGGTAAATCACACATGAGACTAGAAATTGAATTAAATGGCAAAGCAATAGAACAACTCTCCAGATTCAATTATTTAGGGTGTACATTTCCTACACGGTAGTAAATGATAATGATAAGCTTCTTAAGTATAGTCAGTTAATAGGGATTATCAAAAGGACACTATGTAAGAAGGTATGCAAAGAAACAATTTAAACATTTTATAAAGTTCTGGCAATTCTTGTCCTGCTATATGGAGCAGAAGTATGAACCCTCACGAGTAAACAAACAAAAGATTGAGGCATTGGAGATGAAACTGCTGCGTCCAAAGGCTGGATTATCAAAGGAATGAAGATATAAGAAAAAAAACTAGGAATTGCAAATATAGTAGAAACGATGGAAAAATAAAACAGATTAATGGTACATGCACCTTCGTAGAATGGACTCGCACTGTTGTCCTCTGTAAGTATTAAATTACCGTCCAACTGGTAGAAGTGTAGGAAGACCCAAAAGGACAGGAAAGATCGGCTGTAATTTTGTGTAGCCGAACGGATTTTAAGGTCCAAACCGTGTAGTTTATGATGATGATAGGCTATGCCGAAATCATGTTGAACTTGATTTAACGTGACGGGACGTAACGTGAAGTTAAATGCTGCTAAAGGTCTAATTAGGATGCACTTAACGTAACGAAAATGACTCTAGATTGGTAGTTCTTTTATGGTTCTAATTGCCATGTAACATCAAACTTGACGTAACGGGAAGGAAAAGTTTGATACTGCCAAACTCTTAAGTAATGCCGTGATTACGATGAACTTAACGTAACTTGGCTTAACGCACGTAATGTGAAAATCAACAGTCATTGTATTAAATGGAGCCATTTAGGGTCAACTTAACGTGACAAGTCGACGAGTTTAACAATGTAAAAATCGGCGTGAAGCAGTAGCATGAAGTAATGAAATCAACACCAATCGACATCGAGCCATTCTCGTTATGTTAAGTGCATCACAATAATAGATCATTAGTTCTGCAGCATTTTCATAACTTCAAACTACTTCCCGTCCCGTTAAATAAAGTTCATCTAACATGACTTAACTTAACGCAACGTAGTGTGAAAGTCTTACACATTATATTAAATGGAGCTATTTAGGGCCGACTTAACCTATCCCGACGTAATGCCGGGATTACGATCAAATTAACGTAACGTAACGTGACTTAACGCGATGTAATATGAATGTCTAACACATATTACATGAAGCTATTTAGGGTTGACTTAATGACTTAACTTAATGCGATGTAACTGAAGAGCTTGGCAATGCCAAACTTTTCCTTCACGTTACGTTAAGTTTGACGTCATTGGTAATTAGAATCAATCGACATGAAGCATGCCCGAATCCAGAAAAAATTCTTGGGGGAGGGTTTCATAACTAGATCTAAACTTAACAGTGTATCTACTCTGTAGTACGTTATGGGGGGGGGGGCGCAAAAGAATTGCTTGGAGACATTATACAAACAGGAAAAAGCTCATCAGAATGAAAATATTCCACCCTAAAGCACAAAACGCCGAGACTGCTTCGAAAACCGGGACGTACGGTCACGGTCATCTTACTTATGTAAGGCGAAAATATTACATTTCCTTTTCCTTGTACTAGCAGTAGACCTACTGTTATCTAAGGAGTTGTTTCCACATTGGTTTGATACGTATGAATTTAAATAAAACTGCCAGAAGTTTCGGGGAGGGGTTTGAACCCTAAACCCCCCCTCCCTCTCTAAATATGGCCCTGGCGTGAAGTAATAGCATGAAGCAATAAAACCAACTACCAATCGAGAGTCATTCTCGTTACGTTAAGTGCATCCTAATTCGACCTTTAGTTCAGCAGCATTTCATAACTCTCCGTCGCTTTAAGTCACGTTAAGTAAAGTTCATCGTAATCCCGGCATTAGTCACGTTAAGTCAACCCTAAATAGCTCCATCTAATACAATGTGTTAGACTTCCATGTTATTCGCGTTAAGTTCATCGTAATTCCGGCATTACGCTCGTTTCGGAAAGCGACGTTTTACGACGCTGGTCGAGATCTTAAGCCATCCCAAGAACACGTTAGAAATATGGAAGGTATAAATCTATTAAATACTCTGCAAAGAAAGTGATAAGAGCGCCAATTTACACTCTGTTGTCGAATTTCTCTCGTCGTTCTTGCAGTATAATTATGCTAATATTCGTCAGCGCCTTACACGGACTGGTTTAAGTCATAACGGGAACGTAATTAGTTTTCATGTTGATATGACTTAAATATAATATTTAGTTGAGGTAGCGTGGAGCATAGCCAATGAGTTGTAAGACCTAAAGAAAACGCATAAGCGTGGCATGCACGCAATAGAATGATATGGATCGCAGTAGAACGCTAGGGAAATGTATAACAGGACCTTCGTAGGGAGGTATGAGCAATTAGCTTATCATTAGGCATAGGGATTTCTAAGCATTAAAGAAAGAACGAAAGAAAATGAAGTTGAACTGTTACTCGACTTCACGCAGTGACGTTGCAGGTTATAATCTGCCCCATCCCTCGTACATCTGTTGACAATTTCAGAAAACACTCACCAGACCATGTTTACCTGCCCGTCAGTGACTCATGGACGCTGTTGTTTACCTGGATTCTTTGTATTAACATAATGGTTTGAGTGTAGATAACTGAAACCAACAGCTTAAGAATTTCTATGCTTGCTTATCGTGTTTGTGTCGCGCACAAATAACAAAACAGCTAACGAATCACTAATGTCAATTACCACTTTTCTTGTAGATCAGGCATGCCGTTTTGTTTCACTCGGTGTCAATAAATAGGTACTGTCATTGCTCCCCTCCACCTTCTTGTGCATATAGCTGGACTGTATAAAGGATGGTACATAATTACTTTGGGGTTGTACAACAATGTTGTGATAAGTAGGTAGAGGAACTCTTTGGAAGGTAGACAAACCGAAGAATCAGCGGGCTGCAATCCTATTGTAGACTCAAACGTATATCGTTAATTTTTTATTACATACGAGCTTTGGCGAGCTCCAGTAATAAAATACAAGTTTAGGCAGAACGTACATCAAAAGTTGACAGCAACCTAACTGCGGCCACTTCACTTGAATCACAGTTAAGCATCCGGGCTTTCCAAAAATATATATTACCCCACAAACTGTTTGCACAGGATAGCTTTCCGGAGACAACCTTTTGGAATATCCCAAACGCTTCTTGGTGCATGTGCGATATGACCGGTCGTTGCCAGAACTGAATTATTAGTTTTAGAGAAGCAGGAACATTTTCTGCTGATTTAAGGTGGAGAAGAGTGGAACTCAGCTTGCATGTTATTTTTAATGTAGGTCGTACAATGTATCTCGCTAAATAGTAAACCAAACATTCTTTTCAAGCACTAATTTCAGTTACGTTCGGCACAACGTTTTTCCAGTCTGGAATACGAATTAAAATGTTGTCTTCAATTTGTGTTTTTATTGTAACATTTTTATTTTGAGTTAATTTTTTAAGAGAGTGCATTTTGTTACAAAATAGGCGAGGGGAAGTTCAGATTTGTATTAACAATTTCCACCTTTAGATAAAGTAAGCTTTACAGGTACCTATGTAGATAGATTGAAGCATGTGCGGGTACAGAAAGTCAACAGTGGACGGGTGATCATCACAAGTGTTTTGGTTAAACTGCATTTCTTCCCTAGTTTACTTCATCGAAAATTAGTATTCCAGCACTTTCGTTCTGTTCCCTTTCGATTAAAGAATATCTCTACTGCATTTGTACGAGTAGCATGGTAGTTCATGCCATAGGAACATTAAATTTTAAGAGGCTTTACTAATTTTGGTAAGTGAGCTTCAGAGGACAGTGGAAGCAAACCATGTCTTAAAGACACTCTGTAACTCTTAGAATTTATTTTGAAAAGTAGATAATCCAGGGTAAATTCTTCACACCTTATCCCTCTTTTATTTGTAACATTGTCCTTCTTTACATTGTGTCTACTATAATCTTCTTCCTTTTTTGTGCTAAGAGATGCAAATTGTAAACCGCCTTGAATGTGTTAATACGGTGTTGTATTTTGTATTTGCAATGTTATCCACAGAAGATTTATTTTAGCTTTGACGATTTTAAATTTATATTGTGTCCTAATCAAATTTCTTTTCCGGTTCTTTAATTTATTCAACACAGTGATCATCTCCATGGCATCCTTTGAAGTTCACAAGTTCATAATGTATATAATGTCTTCTTGTCCACATAACGTCTATATACTACAGAGTAGGTACATGGTAACTGTGTAGGATACTGTTAAGTTTTAAATCTAGTTATGGAAACCCTCCGAGTTTTTCTGAGTATGGGTATGTTATGTACCCACAGTTAGGATGCGCATGCATTTATCAACTAGGATTCCTAATGACGGCAAATGACGTAGTCAGCAATAGTACCAGGGTATACCAGCCACAACTACTTTTCCTGGAATATGTTATTATTTTACTTATTTACATTTAAATGTCTCGTTAAACCAAACAAATTTTAACATTAACAAGGTTAATAATTCTTTAAACACATTTGCGGTTACAAAAGTCTACGTGGGCGTAATTGTGATCGGAACCAATCAATCTTGTCCATGTATATCCTCAGTATATTCACATGTGCATCTTACCAGCATCTACCATCTGTCGACTACTGAATCATTGGAGTGCGTCAGAGTTAATGTGACATCCTGTTCCGGTTGTCTCTGACAACAAGTCAAAAATGGCGGATCAAGGGCCTAGCAAAAATGACATACAGCTAGTATTTAAAAGATTACGGTCGATAACTACAAATAAGGTACGGGATTTTAATTAAATCAATAAAAAAAACAAATAATTGCAACTTATTATTCGAAATAAGAGAGAGGCAAGTGTCTAAATTAAATGACTACTTAAGCCAATACGTTCATTAAGGTTGCATGATAAATTCTTCCAGGAAAAAGGAGTTAATTTACTTAATATATATTGAAAATCCGAAAATGTGTATATTTAGAGCAAGTGAAAGATAACATGTAGAAGTATGTCAAGATCGAAGATTTGTATGAGAATAGTACTTAAAGACCTGTAGTATACCGTAATTGTCTCTGACGCATAATTTAATGTGCAGATGGTTCAAACGTATGTTATACATTTGAGTTGACGCATACTGGACACATTTAGGAGAATCCGAAATATCCATTGCAACTGCAAATAGCCATTTTATGAATTTTGCGCATTTGCTTATAAGTTAAGACATTCGTTAATTTACAGGTTGTATTTTAAGAAACATTACTTTATAGTGTTATATAGTTAAAGACATGGTATAATTACCTTATATTATGGCATCTCTCCCATATCAATAGCTACATATCCTTGAAAGCCTTGCAGCAGATTTGGAGGTGTAGAGTCATTAACATTATTTCTCTTTGATACTACAATCTTCATTGTTTTCTTTGTATTAATCTACTTTGAATGGCAAATGTAATGTTTAGTACTTCATTTGGCAGTTAGGCTAATGAGGTCATTATACCATGTCCTGAACTGTATCGCAGCACATAGAAGGTTTGTCACAAAGAAGATAATTTAACGAAACCAAATACATAATAAAGAATCATAGAATGTGCTAGTTATTACTTGGTATGTAGAAGGATTGTCGCAAAGAAGATAACTTAATGAAACCGAATCCAAAGTAGAGAATCGGAGCACAAATGTGTTAGTCACTACTTGGGACATTTAGCAATAGCGCTGGCTTGATGTGCTGCTGTTATCATAAGTTTTCTACAAGTAACCTTACTTGCTATACATAACGGGATAGTTGCTACCTTGGCCACATGTAAACAACGCTAGAGATATATGTCCTGAGTAGTAAATATAGCAACATATGTTCAAAACATGTATCCTATATCAATTTTATATAATAACTGATAATCATTTAACATTTGGTATTTTAGTGTGCTGTTATTTCATCTGTGAAAAGATTGTAATAATTGCTTGTGCAAAATAGCATAATAGAGATGAGAGCAAACATTAAATTCCTACATCCAAACCCAAAGGAATATCAGAAATTATTTAATGAAAATCAAGATAACTATTGCATATAATTCAAATATGATTTTTGGAGATAAAGAAAAATGCAGAAAATTCTAGATTGTTCATTTACTTGGGGTAAATTGCTTTTAGGTGGTCTTCAACAGTGATGAAAGTGATGTCTTATATGTCCTACAGATATCACTCTATGTCATTCTCTAGCGCTAACACAATGATGGCAACATATGAATAACTAATGTTGCCAAAGCCAGTAAGATACTCAGCCTCAAGGCGTAGCTGAGGGATTGAGGGCCCTCAGCCTCAAAGCGTAGCCGAGGGATGTTTTTTTAGAAGGAGAGGAGTGTAGCAGTTGCGGCCAAAGGCCTGGCCGCAACTGCGAAGTGACGACAGGGCATAGCCGAGGGATTTGCATGTCTAAAACTTGAACGATTCACATTTGCAGAAATTCGTTATTTCGCAGATTTCACTTCTTAGTTAGGTTAGCACTTCCCATTGAGCGTCTGCTTTAGTGGGAAGATGGCTACGTTTGTTGTGTTCATATCGCAATTTTCCTAAAAAAGTAAAACACCTAAAGCGGGCGGGCAGATGGCCACCAGGTATTGACGAGATCACATCTACTTATAAATTCATTCTTAAGGTAATTTAGTCCATTCCTTCTTGCTTTTTTCAGCATTTTCAATGAAGACCACCTAAAAGCATTAGTGCCTTTACTTGTTATCAGAAGATAATAGTAATAATGTTTACAAATATCGAAGTACTTTTGACATGTAAATCTTATGGTGGTATTCATGTACCATTAAAGGTCACAAATTGTCATATCCTTGGTTTACAATGGTTCATAGTAAGTCCATCATGGCAGCTGAGTAGGAATGAGGTACTCAGAATAATAATGGCAGATCTCGACCAAAGTGCATTTCGAGAAAATGACAACTGAATCTGATATTTGACAAATTAATTTTAAAAGTACAGTACAAGAGCTTTGGTATATATCCTAATTCGTTTTATACTTAAGGCATAAGGCCAAAGTATACATTTGTATTCAGATTTGGAAGCATCTGCTGTTGTTATCCTAGGTGCCTCAATTCTGGTTAAACTTCTATTATTCTTTGTTTCAGTGCTTTCTTTCAATGGATGTGGAGGACAAAGTAATTTTAGATTTTCTGTTAAAAAGGCTGCGCAGAGAGCATGAACTGACCCAGGACAAGCATATCAAAAGCTTATTAAAAATAAAAATTTGTAATAGGTTTGCATAGTAACCTGGTTTATCTGATCTTCATAAATCCGGATTTCCATTCATCCTTATTTATTTTTGCTTACTTTTTTTTTTTTACCAAAAAAATGTGTGTCCTTTGATAAACTTGTATATGAATGTATATAGTTGTAACGTTAGCTTTGCAGGTAACTTAGAGATTACTGTTGGTTGCATGCTTCAAGCTACACAAAACAACTAAACTTAAGTGTGTGAGATTGTTTCATTCATTTTCATAAAAGTCCTGATAGTGATCAGAGACTTCTCATCTGGATGGTTTTACATTCTTTTTTCTCCTGCTTTTGCAGTGATCCAAACAGTTTCACACATCAAGGTTTATATTCATTTAATAGTTTATTTCTGGATTTTGGTTAATCCGGATTACCTTCAGTCCCACCTAGCTTGGATAAATGAGGGTTCTTGTGTACTTGAATACATTACAAAGTTTTGGTCTGATCCGTATTTATTCCCATTGTTGTTTGGAAATGCAAGTAGATACATACTTTAAGTATAGAACATTTTGAAATCACTGAGAGGATACTGGTCCAGAGTATTCACATTTCTCGCATAATGATATGAATTTGGTAATGAGGAGTGGTTATATCACATTTAGCAAACACATATTCCGCAGTTTGTAGATATTATCTGGAAGTTGGCTATAATACCTTTGTATAGTTATAAATCTGAGCATTTGTTAACACCAAGCTGAAAAGCCCATACAGAACACTTAATGCTAATTCAATATATTTTAAATGTAAACTAAAATAGACAAAATTTGATACTGGGATACAATAATGGTACATTTGTTTTCATTTTTTTTTTCAGGCCTGCTTTGACTGCAATGCCAAAAATCCAACATGGGCCAGTGTAACATATGGTGTCTTCATATGTATAGACTGTTCAGCAGTACATAGGAGTCTGGGTGTCCATGTTACATTTGTTCGCTCAACTCAGCTGGACACAAATTGGACATGGCTTCAGTTGCGGCAGATGCAGCTGGGAGGAAATGCAAATGCAGTTAGTATTTTCATATTTCTCTACTTAAAGCCCCTGCATTTAAAGATATGGGGGCACGTCAGAAACTAAATTTAGACAGTCATTTTCTGGACTGCTGCATTAGAAAGGTACTGTTTAGCATTAAAAACTTGGTTTAAATAAATGGTTAACAGCTTATGCTTAAATATTAACAAGAACACACTTCAACCTCAAAGTCTTCTTGGACAGCATTTTTGAGAGAGTTGTTCAAAAACTTCACAAACACAGTAACATGATGCATAACAATGATATGCATAAATCTGGCATGTGTGCAGCATATCGCAACAATGTACCCTGTACAAATTAAAGCAAATAAAGCACTATATGCTTAGAAAGTTGCATGAAGCAACAGTAATGTTGTAAACTTGAAACATATTTTAAAAATTTGATGTCATAGTTAGAGCTTGAACTTTGTATCATTGATTTTCTGTAGCAATGCTTTTGTCACAGAGTAAAGCCCAGTGCACAATTGCCCAGAAACGGGTTCAGAAATGAGAACAGAACAGGAAAGAAGTTCAAATACGAGCATGTACAATCAATTGGAAGCTTTCTGGAGCCCAAGAATGCATACAGGAAAGTTGGTCAAGTTTCATGTTTCCCATTCCTTATCAGAGCTGTTACGAAATGTGCTGCTATGTATGAGAAGCTGATTTAAAGATGTGTTTTTGTTGTTACACTTCAAGTTTTACATTATAATATTTAACTTTGTTATTAAAACTGCTTCTATATATATATATATATATATATATATATATATATATATATTATTTATGTTTGAATTTGCCTCGGCTGCGTCAGTAACGTTTGTAGAGTCATGTATCTCTTAGGCAGGGTGCGGTACGACAATAATTGTAGACATACACAAATTTTAAGTTTTTAAACTCACTTCTTTTATTTATCCTTTGCACATTTTAATAAAGCACTACATTTTTTAAGAGCTGTGAGATTCTTTGATACTTTCACTTAGCTAACGCGTAGACATATTTTACGATTCGTAATATTTCTGTAGAGAACACATCTTCCATCTGGTCACTACCAAGGTTTGCCAGCAACTGAAAATGTTTCAACCGTTAAACCCGTAAGCTTCGGTATTTCAAGTCTCTGATTGGCTAATTCTAGTCCAATAGAATATCTGCATTTTACTTAAAGCTTTTTCTTTGCTGTTGATTGGCTAATTTTAAACTATTACTGAATTTACATTATCGTTGCTCTAATATTACTGAATTTACATTATCGTTGCTCTAATCATGACTAGTAACTCTCAAACTCATTATTGCCACAAGGTTACCTCATTATTACCTCTTTGTTAGCAACTTAAAACTTATTATTCTCACAGCTCTTGCATTATTAAAGTATGTAATGTATTCACATAACATTATAAAACATGTTTATAATAAAAATAAGCATATGCAATGACTGTTACATACATTTTAAAAATAAGTATTACATACATATTGTTTCAAGGTGGGCTGTTATTGAATTTACTTATTATAAAATACAATTGAAATTATTCAGGTATTAAAATACTGCCTCAGAGCTCTCTCTTGTAGCAGATCTGGAAAAACAAAATCAAGATCACTCATGGTAGCTGCATTTTTTTTTTTTTTTCTGCTGTTGATAGTGACATTTAGTTTAAGAATCATAACCTGTAACTGTTGCTTTTTAAAAATGTTTACTGTAGTGAGTTTTAAAATGGACCAACCTGCATTAGTTGGTTTTAAACAAGTGATACCTGAATGCACAAAGTCAATTTTGCCCATCTCTCGAGTGAGGGTAGTGCTTCTGCCTGATATTTAAGAAGTTAGGGTGACTTATCTGGATAAGGTCCCTTTCCGGCATTGTTTCTCATCCTGAGAATATGAATTTTGGGTAACTAAGCTCCATGAATCTCCTATTATTACTAGCCAACACAGTGTACCTTTTTTACTTTCTCTACTACGTATAGTAAGTAGGGGAAGTATTGTATTCCACCCAAAATTTCGATACCGAGATTTCACCGGAAATACATGTTTTGAGATTCACTGAATCCAAAAAAAGCATTTTTGGAAACATGTCCGTGTGTGTGTCTGTCTGTGTGTCTGTCTGTGTGTCTGTGAACAGCATAACTCAAAAACGAAGAGTCGGATAAACACCAAACTTGGTATTTAGGTTCAGTATTTTCCAGAGATGTGACACGAAGGTTTTCAAGAAAATCCCCCCACCCCAGACTACCCTTTACATGGAACATTTTTCGAAAATTTTAATTTTCTCAAAAACGGCTCTAACGATTTTGATTAAAATATCATATGTTTAAGATATTGTCATGACAAATAAAATGTATATCTCGAATTTTCTGGGAATGTCTCCAAAAGTATTCTTCGTTATGAACGACTTTTTCATAACTGGTAAACCATAAGAGATAGACAAACTTTTACTACACGAAAAATGTAGATCGCGTTAAAATACACAATTTATGTCATATACATTTCTTTTGTTGAGTGAACCGTTTGCGAGATATTGCTTGTTATTCCCTTAAATTTTCCAATACTTATACTTTTTCTCAAATTCGTTATTCATTTTTTTTATGTCCTGGACATGCAAAGAGAATGGAATGCGCCACATAGCAACCAGCGTTAAAATATTTGACTATCGCTTAAAACCTACCATATTCCCCTTGCATCTACAAGAAAATTATCAATAAGATTGACATCTCGATATCTCGATTAACATGAAGCATATGGAGAATAAGCGTTTGTAAAAATAGTTTGTACAAGAGTAGAGAAAGTCATGTGAGTGTAACACATCAGATTTTTTTTTGTAACAGTGATGAGAACAGTTGGAAAATGTAATTGCCTTGGCCAGTTTCCAGAATTATAAGATGTTCTACTAAAGTGATTTACACAAGCAAGATCTGCCAATAGATGATACTGTAGTTCGAGCTCAGGTGACACATTTATCACAGAAGATGTGATTGGATGATTTCAAAGCCTTAATGCCTGGATTGAAAGATTCAAGAATTGGCATGGCCTAGTTTACAGATGTATGAGAAATGAGGCTGCCGCCCTAGATAATGACAATGACGCTACACTGTGTGGAAATATATAAGCTCCTATTAGCTTTGGAAAACTATAGCCCTGACAATGTTTATGATGCAAATGAAATGGGACTATTTTTCCATCTTTTGCCAGACAAAACCCTGGATTTTAAGGACACTAAGTGTCATGGCAGGAAACTTAACAAGGAGAATTTACAGTTTTGTTATGCTGTAATGAAAATGGAAGGGAGAAATTGGTACTGCTAGTTATTGGAAAAGCACACAGTTCATGGTGCTTCAAGAATGTGTGATCTTTTCCATGTAAGTACACTTGTAACACAAAAGCCTGGATAACTTCTGCGGTATGTGAAAATTTTTTATGAACATGGGACACAAGTCTGGGCATAAGAAGCAGGAAAATTGCACTCTTCATTGATCAGTGTGCTGCTCATCCACCAACTGTTTCAAATTTAAGAAACATAAAGATCATTTTCCTCTCAGCAAACTGCATGAGTGAGCTACAACCTTTAGATCAAGGCATAATTTGGTGCATGATGCAAATGTATTGGAAGAGGCTGGTACAGAGAAAGTTGGCTGCACTGAAATTGATGACAAAAATCACCGTTTTAGAGCATTTCATTAGGACTGCCTGGGATTCTGTTACACAAGATACCAGTAGGAACTGCTTTAATAAAGTGGCTTTTGCTGGCTTCTTGGAGATATCATGCTGGAAGATGAAACAGCGACAGTAGATGAAATACTTGAACAAATGAAAGAAGAAGCGTCAATGGGAGATAAAAGTGATGATGAGCCAGATCCTGAGCCAATTCCTACAGTGTTGGAAGCGATGGAGGCAGTGGATGTAGTGAAGCAATATGTGCAGTTCCGAAGTTGATGACGTAATGACTTTACTAAACAAGATGGACAGTAAAATTTTGGCACTAAAACCAACAAAGCAATCTACCATAAATATGTATTTCAAACCAGTGTAAATGGTGTTCATATTTCACATCTGTTTGGGAGGTATGATGTATTATTAGATTTTATTACATAATTATGTTCTTAAATTGCGGGTTTAGTATTTTCGCTAACACGTTTTTCCATCTGTGACGTCCAAAACCTTGGGTTCCTGCAGGAACGTACTAACAAGATCCTACTGTATACCATGTGTGAAAATGGAGTTGTCATAAAAATAACAATCATCTACATGGTTTGATGGTTTTCTCCAGATCAAGGGGATAGCAAAGCCCATTGAAGATCTTTTATGATTCAACCAGGAATGAAGACTTGAGACACAAAATATGCAACATATGAGGGCCTGTCCTGGTCTCTGAATTCAGAACCAAAGTACAGACTGAAGCCTTCTTGGTCATTGAGATTATTGATCATTTTTGTGATTTCAATGTTACATTTCTACAAGAATAGCAAAAATTGTAAATTGTTAACTGATTGTACCCTTTGCCCTATATTTTGAAAACTAGAGCTAATCAGAGATTATCATGGTCGTTTTCGTGTT
The DNA here is from genome assembly GCA_030765065.1 of Deroplatys truncata. NCBI lineage: Eukaryota > Metazoa > Arthropoda > Insecta > Mantodea > Mantidae > Deroplatys > Deroplatys truncata. The sequence goes on from CM060984.1 coordinate 152,546,926, forward strand.
CAATGTGGCGATTTAGTAAAGAACTGTTTACAAGTAAGTTTTGGTTTCTATTACATTTCCCTTTTGACTAGTGTTATCATTTGAGCATCATTTCACCCATTTCAGTCATTCATCGTCTGATAGACCTACGCTGTTAAACTTAGGCCAAATGACAAGCTTCCATTTTTGATCCATTGCAAGTTATTAAAATGTACAGTGCTCAAGTCTTATTGTGGTTCCCATTTCTGGTTTATTGTGGAAGTACCTTAGAAATGGAACAATTTCAATTGTCGAATAATAGAGGTTAAGGCTGCTGATTCCTAATTCCATTCATGGCATATTCCCATTTTATTTCTCATTTCTTTTCTCTTGCCAATCATTGACAATTTTTCTCCAGCCTTTATCATAGCTGATGTGTCTGAACTTGATTAAAGGCGATTTCAGTTATTCTGAGATGTTTGTCACAGTAGAAGAATCATATTTGAAGAATTCAATATCACGGCTGAGGACTGAATCACAGATCTTTGCCTTTACTGTGCCAATGCTGTATCACTGAGATTCTGTGACTGATGCTTGCAAATGAGCATTTCCTGATTCATACTCATTGATGAACCTCTGTCATCTCGGTTACTCTGTGAATGTATTTTTCATAATACCAACCCTACCAAAATAGTGTATTGTAATACAATGTGAAAAAGTTATTCAGTTGTGCATCCGAGTTTGCATGGTTGCAATCTGAGGTTTGCTGAGGGTTGTATATCACATGAAAATTGCAATGAAATTTTCAACATTTATATTGCACACTACTTTTTATACTACCATACAGTAATGTAACATAATTTTTGTGTATTATAATTGATTTTAATTTAGAAGGTTAAAAATATTGAAAACCAGAAATTTTGACTTGATTATTATTTGTTAATTTAGTATTAGTGTTGGAAAGGTAGAATCAGACGACTGAAAAAATTCAATGCCCTAGCCGGGATTTGAACCACCTTGAATAGTAAAGTGAACTCTGTATTAGAATTATTGCAAAAGGATAAATCACCTAATGAAGAGAGCAATTACATTTATCTTTTCCAGCAGTGATGAGGTGTAAGGAATCTATGAAGGAATGTACATGTGCAGTTTACGGAGAATATTGTTGATAATGTACCAGGAATTAATCTAACCCAGTGTACTTCTTGCAGTATTACTATTCATATTAACAGCAAGTAATTTGGAATGTTTGAAAAAAATTCATTAATTTGTTCTATTAAATTATGTGATCTATTTAATTTTAGTGTAATTTACAAAATAGTATGGTAAAGTAATGTGAATAATATGCTGCAAAGTTACTTTGCTGCACTGTCTTCAATTGTTTTATTCCAGTGTTGCAAGATTGCTACTTTCAGTTCTAAAATCAGGTATGCAATGGTCATATTACAATATGATAGTATAAAAATAATTTGTCTGGGTTTATGTGTCGTCTCAGTTGGGTTAACCATTGCAGATAGGCTTTTGGTTCACCTACGGAAGTCCAGCCATTATGGTTTCTACAGAAAATTGCTTTGGAAAGTTTTGGTTATTTTTATCCTACTGCCTTATTTATAGAATTATGTAGAGCAAAGGCAATCTAGTTTTTTTATGTCAGACAACAGTATTTTTTTAATTTGAACAATTTCCAGTAGTTTGCTATGTTTTCATAGAAACATAAAAACACAACCTCATATAACATTAGGCTATGTTTGGCACTTTTTGAATCTACGTAGAACTGCATTTGGTGGAAATCGGTAAAGAATCTAAAGAAAGATACTCTAGACATCCTTTTCCCAGCAAATATTTAATTGAAATGTGTAATTCAATACCAACTGATTGCTATTAAGCAACAGTAATTCATACTTAATTTAAACTTTGTAAAAGTAGCAGTCTAATGTAAAAATCCTATAAAAATGAAAAGAAAGGCCTTTTATTAAGGCCAGAGCTTCAACCCAGACATCCCAGGCTTGCAGTGTTCCATAACTTAGTACATAGACTAGTGAATATTCCTTTTTCCAAAGAAGAACAGCAATTCACAATGGATTTAGCATGGCATTTATCAACAAATCAATAGCAAAATTCAGCAGACAAAAAGCAGTAAAAAAGATCACTACACTCAAAACACAAAAAGATGATCTCCATTTCAAAAGATTCACTTATCACCCCTGAGTGGACAGAAAATTTCAGAAAATCTTAAAAGAATATGGAATAAATTTGGCGTCACACAGCATATATAACATTCAGTACCTTATTGGCACATTCCTCAAAGGCAAAGTCTCATCTTAAAAGATCAGGCATTTACCAGATTGATTGTGCTGACTGCCCACATATCTACATTGGAAAAACTAGACATAACATCTGAGATGCATAAAACTAAAAACACGCTGATAAATTAGCAGTAGCAGCACATTTTTGTTTTCATCTTCCACAATATAAAAGCAACTGCACAACTATTTAAGCCTAAAGGCAATGCGGCAGAACCAACAACTTGGGAAAAAAATCTATATTCACAAAAATAGAAACTTTGAAGTCCCACCACCAGATCTATTTACGATTCTGTTCATAATAGATTCATGATACCTCGACCACAGATGTCTCCACAAGGACAGGTAGAGATTCTCCAGTTGCATCCACCTGTTGGGCCAGAGATGAAGATGAACATAAACATGTTCGAAACATGTCCATTTGAAACAAGTGAGGTGAACTGTTAGCGTCACCACAACACATTCATCTCAATTTTAATATTTGTTTGCCTCATCAACAACTTGTGTGTTGCTACTACACATAATTTGAGCATTTGTTTCTGAAATAAATTGTTTAGTGTAAAACATTGTGACATTTCTGCGGTTTGCATAGGTTGTTACCTTATTGTGGAGGAGCTGCATTGATTATTACAGGATTCAACAGTTTTGTGTTTTTTGTTACAATTATAAAAACATCTTTTCATTGGTTTTTTCAATTGCAAAAACTCAACATCATCAATTCTGGGATCTCATTAGAATAATATCTAAATTAGAAGTGTTCAAAATATAGCTCAAGATATTTTTAATGCAACAAAAGTATGATCTCGCTAGAGGAAAATGTTTTCCATATGAAGGAATGTTCCCAAGAACAATGCTTGCCATAATGAATCATGATGTGAATCAGGAAACATGAGGGTTACACTTTAACATAGCAACCAGAGCACTTATAATGACGGTATAATAATTATGAGTCCTCAAAAATGTTTTTTTTTTGTTTGTAGTGTTTTTTTATGACATTAAAAACTTCTTTGGTGTACTTTTATACTTCAAATTCTACATTATATCAAAGGCTTTCACTTTAGAAAAAGCTAATTGTCTCTGTAACTTATCTGCAGGTTTGAGTTTATACATATACCATATGAAGCACACTCATATGCACTCCCACATTCATACTTTCAGACTGGAAAGAGGTAACTCTTTGGGAATCAGATGGGGGCATCTGGGTTGAGAAGCCAGAATGCTGACCTCTCGAACGAAAGGCAGTTAGAAAGACATATTGAAAATCAATACAGAGATGAGTGAACTAAAAACCACATTGTTTCAAACTCTGTCAAAGCTTTACATGTTATGTAAAGTAAAAAGAGGAGTGGACCTAGTATTGATCCTTGAGGAACTGCAGATTGAAGGATTCATTTTCCCGATTGAGAGAGTGATGAGTTTGGCATTTCATAATAAAGAATAAGTAGAGGCAGTGTAAATGTAAAAACCGCATTTCTGTGGTGAGGTTTAATGTGTGTTGTGAATTGCAAAATATAAATAAAATAAGAATGCATGTTAACTGTGTGGGTGCACATCAGCAAAACATAAAGGAACTTTGCACATTAGCGAAACATAAAGAACTTCTAAACAAAACTGAAGGGACACCTAAGCAGGGTAATCATTGGTAGTCCATTTCTGGTCAACAAAGCATGCAAAAATGACAACAGAATTAACAATATGGGAGAAGAATCTGTAACTAAACAGTTTATATAATGATTAACTTCAAAATAGTACCAGTTTACAATATAGTCAAATTAACCTCAAGAAAACCAGATGCTAGCACAAACAAAACACCTCAACCATGACAGCTTCCTGTTCGAACTTCAGTTGACATAGAGCTGACAGTGATGAAGGTCCTTAAAAACACGTCCAACACATAAACCAAAATAAATAAAACTGCAGTGTCAAAATTTGACTCTGCAATACTCCTCTAGTCTTGAAGTTTCTGTTGGATTTATCACTTCTGTTGTACACAATGTGTGTAAGATCAATTGCTTCCTGATACAGGGATGCTTTAAGATAATGCAACTTAGCAGTAATAGCTAACAATCCTAAAAGGAAACTTCATTTTGCTGGGGATTTACCAAATGCTAAATTTTTGAGAGCTGTAGTATGAATAATTTGAGAGTTGGATTCATTCATGGATGGTAATTGGTTATAGAGATGTTTTTACCATCCTGTAAGCTATAGCTTTCCTGAACCTGACAGAGTGTCACAGAGTTTAGCTAGCCTACCAGTCTAAGGTCTGTTCCATATAACTTTGCCCTGTATCTCTTAATGGTCATGTGCACTAGTCACTTCTCATATAAAATAGTTATTATTCAACATTTAAAATGCATGTAAATTTTTATCAACAAATATATGGAAGGATCCTTCGGTTAAACCTCTTTCTATCTGACCTATTTGTTGTCCATTTTTCTGATCATACATCAGCAGTACTTTATAGAACTTAATGCAGTTATGTTTATTATTTAATGTTCATTAAATCTTAAATATTCAGCATACTATAAAAAAAGCATTATGGTATACCTTTGAAAATTTCATATGGGGTTCCTCCAAATGTACCACTGTTGGTAGTTTATGTAGATTCCAAACCATAGCATTAGGAAGGTTAATTTATGCTAGCTATGTGAAGGCACCCTAATAATGGTCAACTATAAAGCTTGAAAACTAAAAATACTTACAACATTGCAAGTTATTTTTAGATATATCATCTTGAATGTTTGAGATAACTTTGAAGGTTTACTGGGATACTTGAATCAAATGAGAGGGTTTATGCACATAGACGTTTCATCATAGTGATTCAGCACAGAAAGCCAAAGAACCATTTTTGAGTCCTGGATGCAGTGTTGAATTTTTGCACCCTAATCCAGCTTTTTAAGATTTAATTATTAGCCAAATAAAATGAGTTGTGTAAATTTAATGGATAAACAAAAAAACTCCGCAATGCATCCGCAATTTTTGTTGAATTTCTCACAGCTGTGTTTGTAAAACAGACTGACATCTTATACATGTGTCTTACGTGGAAACCAGTGGCCAGAAATATTGTGTGGGCAATCTACTGTCCATTCCAAACCAGAGTGCCTTTCACTGAAAACAAACTCTGTATTATCCGCGCAAAAGTAGTTCGCAGTCCCCACACATAATGGCTGCTTGTTCCCCTCCCAGGTGCTTGTTGAACACTATTTAATCTATAAAAAGGCGCCCTGCGTGAGAATCATAATTCAAAATGCAACCTGAGGTAACAATCAATTTTATAAGTATGCGGCAATGAACATTTTACTTACGTTAATCACAATCCTCGAGCAAAAGTGCAACACCCAAATCTGAATCCTCCGAAGATGACTGAGCTGCCATATCAGAATCAGAACTACTCTCCAAAATAATGACAAGCTTATCCACAATTCCACAGCACTGTCGCACTTAAAACAAGTTCGCACATTTTATCCTCTTCTATGTTGTATTATGTCTGTTTATATTGCCTGTTCGCTTTGGTTACACTTCTCACTGAAACGCCTGTAAAATCCGATATTAGTTTCGTAATATGCAATAATGCAAGTGTCGGGTATTTTTGTAATAGTGAGTTGAATATATGAAGTATTGTTTGTTTTTAGCCACTTTTTAACTGTTTCCCGCTTCTGTGTTTGAACAGTTTGTTCGCACTACACGTACCTTCCTCTGCCATGTGAGCTCAAATACCAACTGACTAAATCACAAGATTTGACCTGAGCTGAGCATATGTGTATTATGAATGACTTCGCTTATCATATATCCTGTGTTACGCAAAGTGTTTATTCGGTACTCAGATAGCACCTCTGGAAATTCATTGCTGCATTTCTTGTATATATAAGAGAGTGACAGTCATGCATTACGGTTGGTATTAACAAGCAAGATGCTCTCGGCGTTAGCGCAGAAGCAGACGAAAATAATATTTTGTAGTCTCTTAACAGCTAGTACAATATATCCATTACCTTTAACGATGAGTTCTTATGATAACAGCAATACAATGTGCAGTTCTATACCTTTCCTGCTCTAATATTTCATAATACAATACATGTATTAAGGGACTATTTACGTTAGCATAAGAGTATATTCTTGGGTTCGTGACAAGCCGAAGCACGTGCTTCTGTTTACATCAGAGGGAACTCTGGTTTGGAATGGACAGTACTAAGGGAGAAGTAGTCATTGAAGTTAATAGCAGAAATGTAAGTGCTAATTATATAATTTTTTTATTACACAGTTGACATTTTTCCGGCAACATAACTGCACAACCACAGATGCTCAGCAAAAATACACATCACGTGCAGCTCAGCTATATAGAGAGAAACTTCATTCACTTGCAATTCAGGCAATGAGACTTCATGGGACTAAGGTAAACATCCAAGATCTTGTTTCTTACTTTAAGACCAAGCATTTTCATGCATCTTACACCAAAATGTAGAAAACTAAGCTAAGTTTAAGCTAATGTGTTCATACTATTGTGTACCAACTAAATGCATAAGACTATTTTTATAGTTCATCAGATTAAAGTGGGGGTAGTATAGTTTTGTAGCTTCTGAGAGCTTTCATGTGGGATTAGTGTGGGGAGTCTCTTTTAAAGTCGCTGTCAGTTACAAAAGCCAATGAACTTAATGCACAGTGATAATGGTAAAGCCCACTGATGCCAGTTATATTTAACTATGCTGTTAAGCTCATGTGAAAATGCTCCTTTTACTTTTATAGTTAGGTTTCCACAGTTTTTATTATATTTTGTACTACATACAGGCAATGAGACGTGTGACTTCCTTTGAAGAGAGCTGAGCAATAATTACAATATGTCTTATTATAAAGAGTACGTTAAGAATTTGCACAGGCATGTATGAATGTTCGTGGGGAGGTTGAGAGGAATGGAGGGAAACATTCAGCTCTCTCTCTTCTATATGACCACCAAGTTTCCTATAAAAAAAACCACGATAGTAGCATGCATACACATGTGCTACTCTTGACCTTCACTCTTCATCTTCACTGGCCTTAAGTCTGCAACTGCATATTACATTCAAGTTCACATTATGTTACAGGTTATACTCGTACAGTTAGATTTTTCTAGCTAGCTGAAAAATGACAGTCATTCTAAGATGATAAGAAAATCATCACTTGGGCCACTTAGGGAGATCCAAGAAGTTTACAATGTTATCTTGCTGCAGAAAGTGCAGGAGCATGTTTGTGGGAAGCTGGTTTCAGATTATCTAGTAAAATCTGTGTTTAAAAAACTTAAACACAGATAGTTGCAGACAACAATGTGTATTTTATTTTATTTCATTTCACTGTGCCCCACAGTGAAATAAATTAACATTGTTCCCTCCCGCATATTTGAATAAAAAGTAAAGTGAAACAATTTATACAGATAGTATATTTACAATACACAAGAACCTCATTTATCCAAATTGATTTTTGTTACTTTTTCATCACTAAAATATGTGCGTCCTTTGATAAACATATGTCGTCCTCCATGGTCTAGGGTACCATGCTAGCTCCTAGTCCCTGAGGTCGCAAGTTCAAACCCAGTGGAGGGCAATGGATTTTTTTGGGTGTAAAAATCCTTAGCATGGCTTCCTTCGGAAGGGAAGTAAATCTGGTGGTCCTGTGTCGTAGATTTACGGCACGTTAAAGTACTTCAAGCCTGATAAAGAGGTCTCTGAGCAAAAAGTTCCGGTCTTTCACACCCAGTATGGAATGTGATGCTAAGAACCATGGTAGTTAAAGAGTGTCCATAAATAACTTTTTTTTTTAATTATTATTTTTTTTATAAATGCACATGAATGTATATGGTTGTAATGTTGACAACGCAGGTGGCTTATGGATCGTTGTTGGTCTCTGTTTCAAGATAACAATAAGTACCATGGTGGTACAGAACAATAAAACTAAAGTGTGAGAGATTATGTTTCATTTATTTTCATGACAGTCTTGATAGCGATAGTACACGTCTCATCTAAGATGACTTTCAATTGTTTTCTCTTCTGCTTTTTCGGCGATCTAAATTTCGTTATTGTATAGCAAAGTTTGTTTCTGGATTATCCAGATTTTCATTAATTTGGATTATCTCTGGTCCTACCTAGTCTGGATAAATGAGGTACTTATGTACCATTTTTAGAACATTTAATATTTTAATGATAACTTAGGTTTTAAAAGGCATTAATATATGTACTTGATTTATAGTATTTTTCAATAGTAGCATGTAAATATTGTTGCTTTAATCAATATTAGTTAGATTATTCAGAATTCCTACTATAGATTTTTGAAGAAAACACCCTGAACTATATAAGTACATATGAGCCACACACACAAAGTACAACATGACTACGAAAGGAAACAAGAATATTGGAATATAATTATTGCTGCACATTCAGTGATACATAACTTTTCTATTTGCCTTATGTAGACTTTCATTTTAATACAAATATAAAAAAATTAAATTGAGTTTTATTTATGAATGCTCTTTAACTGCTATGGTCCTTAGCGTCCCATTCTATATTGGGCATGATAGACTGGAAATTTTGCTCAGAGGCCTCTTTATCAGGCTTGAGGCTCTTTTACGCACTGTAAATCTACGACATGGGACCACTGGCTTTACTTCCCTTCCAAAGGGAACCATGCTAAGGAGCTTTACGCCTGAAAAAAATCCATCCGGTAATCTGCATTACGATGTCCTACATCTCCTACAGATGCCACCCAATGTTATCCTCTAGCTCCAACACAATGCTGGCAACACATGAATAACAAATATGCCAAAGCCAGTAAGATACTGCCAACGCTTTCAGTGTGGGTTCCTAATTACTTTTTATTTTAGGTTTATTAATTTTTTATGTTTCTGATTCATGGGAGGTTAGGTTATGGTTAGCTTTTTTGTTTATGTAAGCTTAGGTTTCTGATTTACAGGAGGTTAGGTTAGTTTTTTTTTTTTAAAAAAAAAATATATATATAAGCTTAGGTTTCTATGTCAGCTGCAAAACAAAATGAAGAACAACACATCGCTTATTCTGCGGATTTCACTTGTCATTTAGGTTGACAGTTTTCATTGCGCATGTGTGATAGTGGCAAGATGGCCATATTTGTTGTCTTCACACCGTAATTTTGCTATAAAAGTAAAACACCTAAATCAGATGGGTAGGTGGTCACCAGCTATAGAACAGATAACAACTACTCCTAAATTCACTCCTAAGGTAATTGATTCACCTTCTTTTAGCTTTTATTAACATTTTTAGTGAAGATGAAAGTAATGCAGAAATGCCAAATCCATCACCCTCCGCCGGGTTTGAACCTGCTACCTCGGGAACTTGAGGCCAGCATGGTACCCCTAGGCCATAGACGACTTCATTTTAGCACAATATCAAGTTTGTGAGTGAGCATATTATAAGTTTGTTGATAAAGATTTGCACCAGGGTGTCACTGCTGTATGAATTGGAGAATCATTGTCAAACTATTGTCCTGACAGAAATATCTTCAGTTGGTGGGAGAGGTTAACATCTTGAGTGAGGTCAGTGTTAATTGGAGGATAGTTAACATTGGATGTGTCTTTCATGAATTGTCTGTACCATATTGTGTCACTCATGACATCTGGCGATGCCCCTGTTTTCCCCCCCAAAAGAATGCAATGTAGGAAATTTGAGTTAGAATATTGGCAAAGATTCCATGGGTAAAACTGAATATTGCTTATGCATTACAAGTTCGTGTAATTTTTACTGCAACTTGTTATATTTATCACAAGGAATCATTTTGGGTAGATACTAACGTATTTTTAATAATTTCTTCTTTCACTCAATGATTTCCAAGCTTTTGTTTACTGGAAATCTTTTCCCCTTTGTCCAGTTTTGAATGTGCCTTTTGTCTGTTTGGTGATGTTACCTTTTGTTGCATTAAGTATTATGCAGTGACTTATATAGTGCTTAAGAACTCAGAGTATGCATCTTCATTATAAGTGCAGTTCTTAGTACAGAGTATTCAGGAAAATACTGAAATTTCATTGTTATTACAGTTTGTTTCTTACACCTTTTGACTGCTTCTTGTTCTTGCTATATTTTTAAATATAAGAAGGGATCAAATCCATGTACACTGACAGTGAAATTACAGCTAAATGAACAACTAATGATGCTACTGACCATAATTTATAATCATTTCATCCTTCAATTTTATAAAGTTTTTTTACTACTTTATGAAATCCATCTGAGTGGTTATCAAAAAAGCATAAATGGCAACACTACTTTATACAGAACCTGATGGGTCCTTGCTTCTGTCAGTTTCCTAGCAAGCAAAAGCCAATCTGAGCATACTATCTTGCCTTCTGTGGTACAGTATGAGTGTGGTCTGTCTGTACTGTATTTGACAAACACTGCATCTGCAAATTCAACCTTTAGGATTCATGTTCTTCAGTTACTGCACAAGCAAGTCCTGCTCTGACTGCCTTCAAGTACTTTTGGAACTAACTTTGTGGATGTATATGCACATTGAACACACTATGACATGTGTTCATGACAGTGCATTGACTATGACACATTTTTGATAAAATCCAAGCTTTTGATGTGCTTCTAACAGGTGTTGGAATTCCATAACATCAAGGGGTTAACAAAAATGTGCTTATTTAATGAAGATTTAATAACTCTAAAAATATATACCCTGAGTGGAGCTTGTATTCCAATCATTTCAGAGCAGGTTCCTTCTCAGTGAAATCCAAAATGACAACTGTGCTTTTGCATGTTGACCTTTTGATGTTTGTTTTCTGTTAATGTATTTTCAGATTGGTAGAATGTTTTTTGCTTTATTTTATTTTCAAATTGGTAAAATGTTTTTTGCTTTAATTTATTTTCGAAAATGGTAGAATGTAAAGTCAGCTTGAGTGGTAGTTCCCCTCCCCCACTTTTTACTTTCTCTATTACGTATAGTAACTAGGGGAAGTACTGCATTCCACTCAAAAATTCGATACCGAGATTTCACCAGAAATACATGTTTTGAGGCCTCCTGGATCCAAATTTTTGGAAACATGTCCGTATGTGCAGTGTGTGTGTGTGTCTGTGTCTGTGAACAGCATAACTCAGAAATGAACAGTCGGATAAACACCAAACTTGGTATTTAGGTTCAGTATCTTCCAGAGATGCGACATGAAGGTTTTCAAGAAAATCCCTCTACCCCAGATTACTCATTACATGGAACATTTTTTGAAAATTTTTATTTTCCCAAAATCGGCTCTAACAATTTTGATTAAAGTATCATATGTTTAAGACATTTTTTTAGCAAATAAAAGTATATCTTGAATTTTCTGGGAATGTCTCCAAGAGTATTGTTCATTGAACGACTTTTGCATAATTGGTAAACCATAAAAGATAGACAAAATTTTACTACACAAAAAATGTAGACCATGTTAAAATACACAATTTATGTCATATATTTTTTGTTGAGTGAACCATTTTCCAGATATTGCTTGTTATTCCCTTAAATTTTCCAATACTTATACTTTTTCTCAAATGGGAATTCGTTATTCATTTTGTTTTGTCTTGGATATTCAAAGAGTATTAATCAGTGGCAAAGAGAATGGTGCTGCACATAGCAACCAGCTATTAAGAGATATGTTTATGCTTAAAGGCTACTTATTTCTATATTGCCCTTACAAATACAAAACAAGGGAACATAGTATGCTTTAAGCGATAGTCAAATATTTTTAGAGCTGGTCACTGTGTGTAAAATGTAATTCTCTTTGCATGTCAAGAACATAAAAAACAACGCATTCTCAGTTGAGAAAGAGTGTAAGTATGAGAAAGTTCAAAGAAATAACAAGGAATATCTCGAAAATGGTTCACATAATGTTTGACATATGTTGTGTGTTTTAACGAGATCTACATTTTTTATGTAGTAAAATTTTGTCTTATCTCTTGCAGTTTACCAGTTATGCAAAAGTCATTCAGAATGAAGAGGGCTTTTGGGGAGATCCCCAGAAAATTCAAGATATACATTTTATGTGCCATAAAAATGTCTTAAACATATGATCCTTTAATCAAAATCGTTAGAGCCGTTTTTGAGAAAATAACAATTTTCGAAAAATGTTCCACATAAGGGGTGGTTTGGGGTGGGGGGATTTTCTTGAAAACTTTCATGTTGCATCCCTGGAACATATTGAACCTGAATACCAAGTTTGGTATTCATCCGACTTTTCGTTTGAGTTGTGCTGTTCACACACATGCACGCACGCACGAACATGTTTCCAAAAGTGCTTTATTTTTTTATGTCCTGGAGATGCGAAGAGAATGCAATGTTCCGCATAGCAACCAGCTCTTAAAAGATTTGATTATCACTTAAAGCCTCGCATATTCCCCTTACACCTACAAGAAAATTACCAATAAGATAGAGTCTGCAAATTTTTATCTCGATTAACATGAAGTAGATGGAGAATAAGCATTTGTAAAAATAGTTTGTACAAGACTAGAGAAAGTCATGTGAGTGTAACATAAGATTTTTTTTAAATACCAATTGACTTTGGTTTATGATTTGAAATGCACTTTTTGATGTGATGAGAGTAACTAGGTATGCAGAAATAATGTAAAATATTGGGAAAATAAGCATAATTCATGTTTTTGTGTCTTGCAAAATTAATTAATTTATTGTGAGAAAAGAGAAAACTGGTTCAGTAATTAGAATATTTGAGGTATATTGTCAGTAAACCTCAGTTACAGCACAAAACAAAACAAGTCTTCTGCTGTTGTTTGACTTTTTACTTTCTCTACCACATACATAGTAAGTAGAGAAGGTATTGTGTTCCACCCAAAAATTCCCAGAGATTTCACCAGAAATATACGTTTTGAGGCCCCCTGAATAAAAAAAAAGCATTTTTAGAAAAAAAGGTTCGTGTGTCTGAACTGTATAACTCAAAAATGAAAAGTAGGATAAATATCAAGCTTGTTATTTAGGTTCAGCAACTCCAAAGATGTGACACAAAGATTTTCGGGAAAATCCTCCCACGCTAAACTATAAACTACCCCTTAAGGGAACATTTGAAGTCTCTTATTTTCTCAAAAATGACTTAACGATTTTGATTAAAATACCATACATTAAAGATATTTATACTGCAAATAAAATGTATATCTTGAATTTTCTGGGAATAGCCTATGAAGTCCACTTCATTCTGAAGGAATTTTGTATAATCCTGTGTAACTGGTAAACATTAGGTGATAGATGAAAACATATTGCATAAAAAATGTAGATCTCTTTAAAATACACAATTTATGACAAAAAGCTTTTATTGTGGCATCAGACATTTCTGAGATATCCATTATTAATAGTTCAAATTGTTCAACACTTTGTCATTCTTTTCAAGTCCTTTTGATATTCAGTTGTTTATTGCGAATGCATGCAGAGCATGGAATTTTAAGGCTAGTACATAGTGTCCAGTTCTTAAACATCTGGTTTGTTATTCCCTTTGTATTTGTAACAAAATATGCAATGCAGCTGTTTCCAGAAAGTTTATCTGATTAAAATGAAAATAAAGTTTTGAAAAAAAATTTTTATACCCACCAATAAATGATAGTGTGTAGAGAAGGTCATGTAAAGATATCTTATGAAATTTTTACTTTTTCTATCACTTGTACTAAAAATTTCAGATTTCACCAGAAATAAATGTTTTTAGTGCCTGAACCCTGAAAAAGCATTTTTAGAAATAAGTTCCTATGTGTATGCGTGTCTGTAAACAGCATAACTTAAAGGTTCTGAAGCTGTAAGATAGGCAGCACCTTCGCAGTCAGGGATGTTAACAGCATGTTAACATTTTGTAGGAAAAGCTTGGTGAACAACAATTGAGTCGTAACATAATGTTAACAATCATGATGTCGGTGCATTTTTAATATTTGTTGATGAAATGAGCCTTAATATCTAGGTCTTGTAAGTAAATTTTAGTCTTTCACTGATAGACTTCCTTTTAACAATTACTTAAGTGTACTTAAACATTATAAGTTCAATTATTTAGGCATGTATAGTTTAAGGATCAACAAGCATGCAAACTTACTCCTACATATATGTATAATGTTATGAACATTGTTTAGAGATGCAATTTATGCAAACAAAGATAAATGATTGTTCTTTTTCATGACAGCTTGATGTAACATTGCATCCTGAAGCTGCAAAACTTTGTCCATCTAAGAACATTACATCACCAACGGTGGTGAGCAACCTTTATCAGACATTTCCAGCACCAGGCAAATGTGTGTTGATTGCTTTTGCATAATGGCTTTCACAAAGCTTGTTGAATGCTTAAGCTTATATTATGGAGTTAACAGTTTTGTTATGTATTACATTTTTTGGAAACTAACATTTATTTGTTTTTCTTACTGCTATTAGAGCTTCTCAGTGAATGGGCTAAACTGGTTTTGAAACCAGCTCCATATGTGATTGACTAATAGATTTTGAAGTTTTACATTTGCTAGAATGAAATTTATTAACTTTCTGTTAGAGATATATATGTGAATATTGCATGAGTCAACTTCATTTAAAATGATCCTTAAAACTTTTTGCTTATTTACCTTTGCATAACAATGGATTATAGCAAAATTGTGTGTATGCCATCTGCTATTTGAAGAGTGATAACAAGAAAAGGGTACTTCTGAAAAGGGACCACAATCAATGTTAAGAAAACTTGAAACCGATTTATACACCATTTGAAAGAGCACACTGAAATACGTAAAACCCTTGAATATTACATCCTATTGCGCACATTATAGTGTGTTATAGGATTGTAAAGATGTGTAGGTGTGGGCCATTAGTGTTCAATCAGAGTGAAATTCTTTTGAACTGCTGGTGCGATATGTTACTGTGGACACTGCTTATTGTTGACAAGCGGATGAGAGAGAACATGGCTGTGAGTGCAGTGAACCTTGTAAACGTTGTATGCCAGTTAAATTATGTATTAAATCTTTTTAAATCATAATGCAGTAATCAAAAAACCCTGTAATTAATTTATTCATGTTTTAAAGTCACAATTAAATACTAACCTGCGGTTGTATTGTAACTGCATGGGGATAAAAATATTCAAAGTGAAAATTTAAACACTATATGTATGAGAATGAACTGATAAAACAATTACGTACTAACCAATAATGTGCAGTTGTATTTAATCCCCTTCAATATTTTCAGTCTCCTTCAATGATAATGAAAATTAAGAAAAAAATGTTTGAAACATAGAAACGTCTTGCACCAGCTGCATTTGAGTAAAGAAAGTTGATCACAATTTTTATTGCCCTCCATAAGGAATTCTCAAGCACCAGTTCCTTTTGTAATACAATAGTCTGCATGTTTTCAAAAGTTTAATTTGTACTAATCAGACCTGCTAATTTCCACCCATGTCTATGTGACAAATGGAAGCGTGGTGAACATTTTTAATTGTAGATCAATGACATGCGTTTGAGAATATTGTTACGCTGTTGTGAGTTCATATCAATGTTATTTAATACAACAAAGTCAC
This sequence comes from Deroplatys truncata, assembly GCA_030765065.1. Taxonomy (NCBI): domain Eukaryota; kingdom Metazoa; phylum Arthropoda; class Insecta; order Mantodea; family Mantidae; genus Deroplatys; species Deroplatys truncata. Next base: position 152,562,679 of record CM060984.1, read on the forward strand.
AGATATATCGGTCCATTGTTTTGAACTTTTGGAAAAAATGTCTGTCTCATGGTTGTAATTCAGAAGTTGTTTTTGCTGGAATGATTTGCTCTTTTAACTTTTCAGGTTCATAGTTATTTAACAAAAGTACTTCATGTATTTAATTATCATCTTTGTGAGACGCCCAGGAATCCAACAAACAGTTTGATGGACCAGTGTGAGGTAAAAATGACAAAAGATGGAAAAGGTCTTTTGTCATTTTTCCAGATTTCGACCACAGCATAGTTAAATTAGGGACTTTAAATGTGCCCTTCTGGGCAGCTTGACTTGGCGGCATTGATTCCTGCAGAACAATACACAGGGAAGTAGATATCCCATGCATGATATAATAATTGGCATAGTTGTGAATGAATGTGTCTGTGTGCTTTATGATTTTGTAACACCATATAGTACCTTCTTACCACAGCGATCAAGTGTTCTCCCAGAATACCTTTCTTTATTAATGCCAGATTAATCTGCATTTTACACATTTTCAGCAACAATGCACTGTAAGGAAAATGGTCGGTTGGTAACTAATGTTGCGCTGTTGGCAATGGTGCCATTTGCTCTCTAGCACTCCAGTATTTTAATGAAAGGTTGGTGTGTGGATCAAAAGCTTGGCAGTTGAGTAGGTGGTTTCTCTCCTTTTCCTCTAAGAGTCCACAGAAAGGGCATATAGGAGATTCTGCTATGCCAATCCTGTATAGATGTTTAAGGCAGTCATGGCCTGTGAATAATGAAAACTGCTACAGAGGAGTTTCTTGGGAGTGTAGTAATTCTAGTCATGTTATGTAGATTTTCCCATTGTTTTCCTTTTGTTTGTGATACATAGTTCTCTTTTAATTTTTGTATTGTATGTTAATGTAATTATTCTTTTGATAGAGTGATAGGACAGCAGACCAGAAGATTTTGTTGTAATTTTACTATCTTGGCTAGAAAATCAGATGTTTCGTTACCATCCATTACACAGTGTACTGGTATCCACTGAAGATAATTTTTAGGCATTCTAGGAATTTAGGCTTTTGGCTGTAGTATATGATGCTATGGGTATAATTAGCTGCTTTAAAGTAGATAACATTACAGCTCTCTTATATTTGTTTATTTGATATAGAAGATCTTGTAAGCTGGAAGAATTGTTAAAATTTTACCATCAAAATTTGTAGAATTTAAAATTAATCTTCTATGAAAAGAAGAGTGGACACACTCCACCAGCACCACCATTGTTTGGTAAGCTGGATCCATCAGTGTAAACATGTAGCCATTTATTAGCAGGATATTTTAGATTTATTATTTCTGGTGACATTTGTTTCAAAACAAATTTAAATTCTTCTGCCAAATGTAGATAGTGTTCAATATCAATTAGGTATGAAGGGTTGATTTTTGTTTTTAAGCTTTCTTTTAAATATGGGAGTTTTAATTTGTTTGATTTCTTGGACTTTATTGAGAAGGCTTTGTTGAGTTTTTAAGTTCACCTGTGGTTTTTTTCTTTTTTCCCAATTGCTGTAGGGTAGTCTGATTAATTTTTCATATTGTATGATAGCTGCTTAAGATTAAGTCTTGAGCTATTTGTTAGAATTTGCAGAGCAAGTATTGAGGTAGTTTTAGCAGCTCCAGTTATAAACGAAGAATTTGATTTTGTAGAATATTAAATTTTTCTACATTTGCAGTTATTAATATCTCTTCACAATATTGAAAGTGGTTAAATATACATCTTATAAAAAGTGTTCAGTTTGTGTAGTACTTCTGCATTTTTTTCATGCTAGTCTTTTTAATAGTGGTAGTTTTTTCTCATTATTTTTTTGTTGTTGTTGCAAATATTATCATCGTGTTTTCCCCATGTTAATTTGTTTAAAAAACAATACCTAAATATTTCGCTTTACAAGTTTTTGGAAGTGTTTTCTATAAGCCACATTGTGCCTTCCCTCCAAGAATGCAGTACATCATTAGTAGTTTCATCTTCTTTTCTTTTGACAAGCTACATAATTTTTTGTGATCCTATGTGAAAATGTTGCTTAAAATTCCATACCCATGTTGCACTTGCTGACAAAGGTAAATGAGGTGATTTGGCTTCTTCATGGGCTCATTTTTGTAAGCTCATATCGTGCACTATAAAGTTGTTTGCATGAGCTTCCATCAATTTCGTAAATACCAATCCGTGCAACTGCTTATATTTATCTGTCACTGTTGAATTACAAGACGGCTTGCCAATAGAATCCGCTTTTGCAATATCTTCCTTAAAGTGGTACAACTGCATCTCATGCTGCAATTGAAGATATCTGTTTTTCATACAGTTCCATAAGTGAAGAAATCTTAACTTTGGCTTCGTTTCTTTGCACTCAACCATGTGTTTCTAATCTTTCTTTTTCTTCTAATACCATTCTCCTCTGTTTTTTCTGGGCTCTGTGGGCTTCTGATGTTGATTTCTGTTTTGATGACAGTGAAGTAGATTTTTCTGATGGAAAATTCATAATCATTGTGCACTAACACTGTTTCAGTTATTGATTCGTATTCATTAATATGTAAAGTCTGTGTATTTTGTATCAGGCTAATATATCTACTAAATACTGAAACATTGTCTCATCTTCTTAGGTTAAAATGGAGAGCTGAAAATTATTTTCTTTACAGTGATTATATAACGCATTCATTACATTAAGAGGGTTCATTTTTTTTTAGACAGAAGCTTGCTTTGAAACGACCTATACACAACTCACGGTACCAGGTTCAGTGCACTCACTTTCAGTGTTCTCTCTTTTGCCTGCTTGCCAACAATAAGCAGGGTTGAAGCAACCACATTGCTCCAGCAGTTCAAAAGAACTTCATTCCAACTGACGACGCCTACCCCACACATCTTTACCAACCTTTAAATGGTGTGTGGGTGTGTGCGCGCATGCACATACACACACAGTAAAATGTAATATTTGAGAGTTTTACGTATTTCATGTGCTTGTTCTTTCGAATGATGTATAAATCAGTTTCAAGTTTTCTTAACATTGATTGATGATCCCTTGTGAGTGAACGTTGGGATCTGTTACTCTTATATAATAGCAATAAAATATTTGGTTCATGTTTTCATTGCTGCATAGCAGAGCTGAGGAAAAATATACTGCAACTCTTATTTTGAAATGGTTTTATTCTCAGAACCATTAAAAAAAAAAAATCATAGGTCCAATTATACAGTTTATGAATAATGGTACTTCAACTACTATCTCAACCATTTGAGTAATTTTAGAAATGATTCCAAAAGTAACACTGATTATAAGAGTATGTTGTGGTACAATATAACAATTACTTATATGTGTATAGTGGGTGACCTAGGAAGTCTTCTAGCATCCAATATAAATTTTATGGCTAATCAGATTAATTTTGCTATTGATCTCCTGTGATTACATATGCAAAGGGAATTACTGAGATGCCATTTTGGAACATATAATTATTAGCATCATGGAAACTGATACAGTATACTGGCTACATGATGAGTGTGAGTTAACGCTAGAAGAATCAGCTGGTCAAATTGACTGGATAACAATTTATATTTGTGTACATATCATATATTGTTGAAACCACTGAAGTGAAACTTTATGATTTCTTCTGAATTTAGTAACTGTAAACCCCCTTTAAAATTTTATTCTTGAAATGTAATAATAAATGCTTTAATTTTACTCTGTTACATTCTAGGACTACAGTCAGTCAATTTGACTGCTAACATATTTTGAATTTCCTGCTTCTACAGTGTTAAAATTAAAACTTTCATTGTTGCTATGCAAACAAAAGTTAGCAATCGATTGTTTCCAGCTAATTCAAGAATCATTTACTGTTATTTATCAACATATGTTTCAGTAATATGAGTAAAGGCTGAAATCTTGCACTACATTAGTTTGTGGTACTGCTTTTTTTTTTCTATGCTAAAATGGCACGGGAACATCTGAAACATGACAAAATATTGTCAAACTTAGAATTGTTGCCCAATATTGAATCAGAAAGGGAAGATACTTTAAATTAATGTGAGGAAGATGAACTTGCATTGACAGTTAGAATGGTCATAGTGATATATTCCTGTACAAGGGGATAAAGAGGGGTGCTGGGTAATGAAGTGGTTTCATTTCTGGCTCTAGTTCTGAGTGTCTGGGGTTGGATTCCCAGCTCTGGGGTGGTGATTTTAAGTTGGCTGTATCCATGCCTACACCTCTGATTTGCTCATGTGGAGTATCCTTAAGGCTGAATGTTCAAAGTCCACGGTAAAAGCTGTAGGTCCTTTAATTCTACTGCCATCCTCATCACCCTACCATCGGAGGTAATGGACTCCGCTCTCTGGGTGTCTTCTCCTCAGAAATGGGTCAGTTATCGCTTGGTGGAATAGGTAACCCTGATGGTCAAAGGCCATATATGGGGAATGTTAGAGATGACAGTAGGCCAAAGATGATATTGAGAGTAAAAAACATTAAAAGAAACAGTTTTTAAGTTTGAAATGATGATTAAAGATAAAGAAGTTGTGATTAACAGAACAGTGAAGGATCATAAATTATGGTAGTATTATTGATGAAAGTAATTCTATTACATAATTTGTTTATTATTTCTAATGAAAATATCTTAATTTATTTCCAAATAATATTTATGTTTTATTAAGATTAAAGCATTAAAAAAGCAATTAACTCTAAAATGCAGATTAAAGATAAACAGAACTTGAAAAAAGTGAAAATTATTAAGGAATGGTATATCAGTCAAAATGACCAGTATTGGTCTTATTATATAGTACAAAACTACTGGTCCTTCTAGTGTTAAGTGAGCAATAGTTATAATTATTTAGTTGTAAATCATATGAATTGTTGTGGCACTTTGCGATTTCACGTGTGCATGGCTGAATGTAGGAAGGGATGAAGAGAAGGTAGGGTTGCATTGACTACCAGAATGAGGAATTGCAACTTGATGCAAAAGAACCTTAATCAGGCAAGTAACAGGGGACCAAGAGTATCTTGCTCTTATGGTTCTATGTGAATAGTAAATGGTTGTGGACATACTTGACTCTTATTTTGGAACATTTATTTGGAATCTACAGGGCGATCTGTTTGGAAGACATAAAATAAAGATGTAATAAAATGAGAACTGCTGCTATTTATTGTTAAATAATTTGTGCATAGATTCTAGAAGAATGGAAGGTTAGTGCAAATTAGTCCTCAAGTGCCCACCATTGCAAATATGACAGTTCAGAATATCTTGAGGCTAATTCCTCTATTATGTTGTGTAACATCTCAGGGGTAACTTTGAAAACAATTGAGGAATGAGAAAATCTTCCTGCTGAGATCACCAATATCTCTGGTCACTGTGCATACACACAATTATTCATGAAACCCCAAAGAAAGAAGTTGGATGGTGTCAGGTCTGGGAAATTTGGAGGCCACGAAACTGACCCTCCTTGACCAACCAGTTGTTATGAAATGTTTCCTCCAAATAATCATAGCTAGCTATTGTCCAATGTAGTGGTACACCATCCTGTTGGAATACAACACCCATGTTGTTTTCCATTGCAGATGTAGTACAGAAGGTTATGTGAAGTGTTGCTGGTGATCAACCTCATGTAGTGCCTTAACATGCCGAATTTTGTAGGGGTAGAGTTTTAGGTATTTTCTAATGATATGTTGACATGTGTATGGCATAGTTATCTCTGCAGACATCCATCTGACTTTCCTTGGGACTTGCTGTCATAGCAGTGTTGACAGCAGTTTTGGTTTCAGGAACATACCTATGGCCATCAGTATGTGGCATATGAAATCCAGTGCTTTCTAAAGAGCGAAACCATAACCTTATCGACTTGTAATTTGGAGCCCTCTGAACACCATATTCTAGGTGAAACTGCCATTGAAACCATATTACACTTCCTCATTTAGCAAACCACAAGACACATTTTACTTGTTGTGCAGTAAACAGCATTTTATGTATTCAATCTTTGCAGAGTAAGTTCTTTTGTTACCTATGTTGTAACAATTATGGTACGAAATTCCCATGCTTTAATATCGCATTGGAACTGAAATGAATTCTACAACACCCCTATTTTAAATTTTATAATCATTTTATATTATGCCTTCCCAAATGGATCACACCTTGTTTTTTTATTGGAGGGATAGAAGATAAAGGAAACTCTTCTTTGGATTTAGTATTATAAGTAGCTGTATTGTCCCCTGCAAATGTTGAAACTTTTATTTAGAAATAACCATTTTTCCCATCTCTGCTGCATAATTATCAGAACTACCTATACATCAAATTATAATTATTATGTTAGCCTTTTAAAATTTCTAAGTGTAAATGTTTTATGTGTAAATTTGCACATTATTTTAATCCAGAGGGTAACAATTTATGCAATAGGACAAGCCCATGCATTTTCTGTCGTCTTTTAAAGTATGTTTCTTTGGCACTGATGCTGTAGCTCAGTGCAAGTGATAATGCAGGGCTTTTTTGTTAATATTTAACTTATGTATTGATTGCGGTTGCTTGCTATCATAGAAAAGTTGAAGTAATCAGTTTCTTTATGTTGAAAGATATCAACTTCTTTCCTTTTTCACTGTTGCAGTTAGAAGTGAGGGTTTATTTGGGAAGTTTTTCTACTAATTGAGATTCCATAAGAATTAATGCTAAAGCTGACAGTCCCTGTGACAGCACTGCTACCTATAATGCAAGGGGATACAAGTTCATTCCTCAGGGAATACGAGGGCAGTCCCAGAAGTACCCGACTTGACATATAGTTGTTTCAAACAAATGACTATGGTAGAAAGTACCACCCTTATAAAGTTTGAAGTTTGACGATGCTACTTTGTTTAGTAATTGTTTGGCAGCCATTAATATTGAACACTCTTAGCAAATTTGTAAACATGGATAAAACTGGTCATCGTTATGTGATACAATATTTTCATTTGAAAGGTCTTAGTCCAACTAATATTAAAGCTGAGCTAGATTCTACTCTGAAGGAGTCTGCTCATTCGTTTAGAACAGTAAAATATTGGGTGACAGAGTTTAAGTGAGGCCGTACAAGCTGCCAAAATGAACATCGCAGTGGTCTACCAAATGAGGTGACAACGCCAAACATTGTGAAGAAAATCCACAAAATGGTATTGGATGATCGTTGACTGAAAGTGTGCGGGCTAGCAGACATCGTAGGCATTTCACAAAGTGCTGTACACCGCATACTAACTGAAAATTTAGACAGAAAGCTGTGTGCAAGATGGGTGTCGCGTTTACTCGCAATGGAACAAAAGCAGCATTGCAAGGATGGTTCAGTCAAGTGTTTGGTGATGTTTCGCTGCAATAAAGCCAAGTTTTTGCGTCGATTCATAACCATGGATGAAACATGGATGCATCACTTCACACCTGAGACGAAAGAACAGTCAAAACAGTGGATTGAAAGGAGAGAATCGGCTCCAAAGAAGGCGAAGACAGTTCCATCTGCAGGTAAGGTCATGGCGTCAGTTTTTTGGGATGCGCATGGGATAATTTTCAATGATTATTTTCAAAAAGGAAAAGCAATCAATGGCAAGTATTATGCAAACTTATTGCAGCATTTGAATGATGAAATCGAGCAAAAACGGTCGCATTTAGCGAAAAAGAAAGTTCTGTTTCATCAAGACAATGTTAAATGAAATAGAAAGAACTTTGCTATGCTGGACGTACATGCGAGGAGAATTGATTGTAATTTTTTTTGTAATTCACAACTAAAGCTAAGAATCCATTCTTTTTCCCTTTCTTTTTCCTTATGTATATAGAGATACAGCAAACATGGTATTCTAATAAAAAATCCCATATTGAGATTTAAATACAAATGCACATTTTGAGAACCTCTTAAAGAAAAAAAAACACATAACAAACAGATCCAAATGTACATGCTTGTGTGTGTGTCACTGAAAAGTTGGGTAAATACCAGAGTATGGCAAGGCAGTTTTCAAGGAAATTTCGTACTCCTATAACAAGCATTAAGTATGAAGCAATTAAAATAAATATTTAGGTGTAACTCAGCACATGTATTGTTAACAGTATATTGTAAATTTGCATGTGAATGCTGAATATAGGATGGTAGAGGTAGAGGAAATGAGGGGAGCTTAGCTTGTCACTTAGCAATTATTTATCAATGTACTTGAACTTAGTTTATAACTTAGTGTTTTTCTAGAATGGAAAGACTCCAACTGATACTGAAAAATAACCATTTTTCCCATCTCTACTACATTCTGGCTGCTTAGTCTCTGGCGCCAATGTTTCACGAGAATGGAGAATTGCTAACCCATGCATTATTTTTATCATAGTATTGTAACAATGTGGCTCATCTGAAATAAAATAGAAGAATCTTGGGTCTTACAAGAGCTAAAAAGGGTAAGTTTGCATACAGATTTTATACAAATATTTTCTGAAGTATTCAGGTGATGCAAGTCCTCATTTTGCTTTTCAGAAGCAGTAAGTAGAATTTGTGGGTATGAAGGTGCCTGTAATGTTAAAAAATTGACAAAAGATAAATGTCGAGTTGACCTTGGTTTGTCACCAAAGAGCTATTTTATTTTGGTGTCCTTTAAATATGTTCCTGTTCTTCAAAATTCCATAATATAGATGAATTTTTACTTTCTCTACTATGTATAGTAAGTAGGGGAAGTATTTTATTCTACCCAAAAATTCGATACCAAGATTTTACCGGAAGTATATGTTTTGAGATCCCTTGAATTCAAAAAAAGCATTTTTGGAAACATGCCCGCATGTGTGACTGTGTGTGTGTGTGTGTGCGTGAGCGTGTGAACAGCATAACTCAGAAACGAACAGTCAGATAAACACCAAACTTGGTATTTAGGTTCAGTATCTTCCAGAGATGCGACATGAAGGTTTTCAAGAAAATCCCCCCACCCCAGATTACCCTTTACATGGAACATTTTTCGAAAATTTTAATTTTCTCAAGAATGTCTCTAACGATTTTGATTAAAATATATTTTTAAGATATTTTCATGACAAATGAAATGTATATCTTGAATTTTCTGGGAATGTCTCCAAAAGTATTCTTCATTGTGAACGACTTTTGCATAACTGGTAAACCATAAGAGATAAACAAAATTTTACTACACAAAAAATGTAGATCGCGTTAAAATACATAATTTATGTCATATACATTTGTTTTGTTGAGTGAACCATTTTCGAGATATTGCTTGTTATTCCCTTGAACTTTTCAATACTTATTTTCTCAAATGGGAATTCGTTATTCATTTTTTTGTCTTGGATATGCAAAGAGTTATAATCTGTGGCAAAGGGAATGGTGCTACGCCTAGCAACCAGCTATTAAGAGATATGTCTATGCTTAAAGGCTACTGTATTTCTATATTGCCCTTGCAAATACAAAACAAGGGGAACATGGTACGCCTTAAGCGATAGTCAAATATTTTTAGAACTGGTCGCTATGTGTAAAATGTAATTCTCTTTGCATGTCAAAAGATCGTTTCTGCAAATGTTTATCTCGATTAATATGAAATAGATGGAGAATAAGAGTTTGTAGAAATAGTTTGTACAAGAGTAGAGAAAGTCATGTGAGAGTAACACATCAGGTTTTTTTTTTATCTGTGCATTAAATAAGGATGTGCTTTAGGTGAGTAATAATATTCTACATGTTTGCAGCAGTGTTACAGCCCTTACAACCTTACAACCTCTCTTGGTACATCAAGATCAATGAGAGAACAGCTGGGTTGTAATCCGGATTGTTTATCTTTTGCTGTAACCAAATCATTATATTCGTACATATACAGGGTAAGACACCTAAAACTTCCACTGCAAATATCTCTGAAACCAAAATAGGAATTGAAAAACAACTTTCACAGGCATGAAGGCAGGGAGGGGGCTCATTAAAGTAGATTATATAGGCCATTCAACAATGTAAACAAATATAATTTTAAATGTAAACTTGTTATTTTTTAAATGGAAAGCCAGTATCACTGATGGAATTGATTACATGCAAAATAACATTAAGAATGGTTTCCTTTATTATGAACTATATTTAGCTGAGACTGTACTCGTGGAGCTACCTTAGCTTTGGACCTCCAGGTTTATGTAGAATTTTATTCCTCAAAAGAATAATTACATCAACATATAATACAAAAGTTAAAGAAGAATATATATGACAAACAAAAGGAAAACAATGGGAAAATTTACGTAACATGACTAGACCAAGAAAATCCTCCATAACAGTTTTTAAATTATTAACAGGCCATAACTACCTCAACAAACAGCCACACAGGATAGGCATAGTAGAATCTCCTATATGCCCTTTCTGTGGACTTCAAGAAAAAATGGAGAGAAACTATCTACTCCACTACCCAGCTTTTGATCTGCATACTAACCTATCATCAAAATACTGGAGTGCAAGAGAGCAAATGATTCATTGCCAACTGCACAACGTTAAGAATGGTGCTTCTTGCATCACAGTATTACATCTTGAGAAATTGTAATGTGAAGTTGATGCTTGAGATACAATGAAACACAACAATTGTACGTTGTGAAGTTCATCTTCGTCATTGGGTCTCTAGCACAAACTTCATGTTGCAGTTAAGATGTGATTGACGTATTACAATGCAACAAAAGCTTCCTTAATGTTATTTTTGCTGTTATCAATTGCACTGGAAATAATACAAGTTTTCCAGCCATAAAAAAAGGAAAATAAATACAGATCAACTTCTTCTGTTGTATCTCAAGTGTCAACTTCGCATTACAATTTCTTGGGATGTAATTGAACTATTGTGATGCAACAATGTCATTCTTAATGTTATTTTCCATGTTATCAATTGTGGCAGAAAAATGAAGGGTTTCCATTTAAAAAAATGATGCAGTAATTTATATCACAAATTACTTAATGTAAATAATGATTGTAATATGAATATGCATTTTTATGTGACATTGATTTGAGATGTTTATTGATTGTAATTATTGTTGGGAAGTAAGTTTATACTGCCTTACTGAAACTGACAATAATAGCGTGCAATAATGCAGCGAGGGGGTGAGCTGTTTATCATTATTGGAAACGAGGAAGTTACGTAATGTTGGCGCGTTTTTCTGTAGAAATTGCTGGAACATTTCCCTAGAGCATATGTTTCATAATTTTCATTGGATATAAAAATAGACGCTAATGTTGGCGCGTTTTATTAGCCAATTGCAGTTCAGTTATAATCTTTAGGCATATCGGGGAGTGGGAGTATAAATAGAGCTAGGTTAGAGGTAAAGTCCGTCAGTCGGCCAGTTCATCAAAATTCTTTGTACACTACACGTCGCATTCCCGTCAGTTCATCGAAAATATTTGTAAAGTACACATCGCCTTCAGTCAGTCAGTCAGTTCGTCGAAAGTATTTGTACGGCACACTTCGGATATCAATTTGTAGGTTACGCGTAACAGAGTTATGAAAAAATCTCAAGTGTTATAAAGTTAATTATACAAAAGGTTGATTAAAAGTGATCAGTAAGAAGTTATTATAACAGTTTCAGCTTGGCGAGTGTCAAGATCAATGTGTAAATGTGATAGTTAACGTGTTCGACAATAAAAGTGTAAAACAAATTTCTTCATCGGTGTTATCTTTGGATAAAAGATTCCTTTCCGTTTACACAACCTGTATAAAGAGAAGTGCTCGACCCAAAAGCTAGCCGGAGGACAAAGAACCAAAAATTAAATCAAATAAGTCGCATTCTTTCAAACAAACACTAATACTACCGCAAATTGCTAACACCAGATGGAGCTAACAAACCTAACAAATGAATGACATCACAAGATGGCTTCAACACGTTGAGTAAACACACATACACAAACAACGTGGGTTATACACAAACATTATAAGTAAAACCATTGCAAATTGGCTACCACAACGTGGGGCTACAATAATGTTAAATAAATACAACATTAATAATGTTACTGCAAAAATCACAAGTTTATGTTGAAAATCATATTTGTGTACATTTTTAAATGGCCTGTATCATCTACTTTAATAGGCCCCTCCCGTGCCTTCATGCCTTATTTTCAATTTCTAGTTTTGTTTCAGAAGTATTTGTGATGGACGTCATAGGTGAGTCACACTGTATAAAGCAAATAAAAAACAATGTAATTTTGAATTTACAAAAGAAAAACCACAAGTGTTTAACTTAAATGGTCATCAAGCGAGCAAAATCATTGTAAAACAGTTATGTGAATGTGTTTTAGGAATTAACACAGAATGAAGAGTTTGTTATACACACTTTCAATTGACTATACATAATAGGTTGGTAGTGCAAAAGCAATTTGGATAGTGCTGCAATATTTCAAATGCTTTTGTGGAATTAAAAGCAGCATTTAAATATTCATAACTTCAATATCATTGATGTCCAATAGTTTTTAAAGTTAATATAGGAATTGAAGGATAGGCTATTTTGGATGTCAACCATACAATCACGATACCTGTAGCCTCTAAGAATAAAAATCATGTTAGGCTGCAAGCATTATGCTTGCAAATAAGCAGTTTCTATCTCCATATATTCAGCTATTAAATTTTGCAAAAACCTTTAATTTGCAATTGCACCTGAGTGGCTTGAGCTTTACGAAAGTATAAGCACACTGTCGGCACTTAGCTTTATATATTTCACATAGTTAAATCATTTAACCTTGCTTGTTAAGGCCATGTCAACCCATTTTGTGTGCTAATATTTTATTTTAATGTGAATTACATAATTATTTTCATAGTCTTGTATTTTTATACCTTTGATGCCAATGCACTAGAGATTCATGCAGAAACTAAATAAGAGGCAGATTTTAAATAATTAGTTAAATAATTGAGTATTCCATTGTAATTTTAGCTACTTTTATAAACATTTTGGAATTTATTAATGGTGTGGATTTGACTTCATGTAATTATCCTTTCTGAAATGCAAATAATTGTTCATGAACCTTGAAATTGGCTTGTGTTACAAATTGCCCTACTTGTCTTAAGTCCCATTTTGGAAAATAATAACAAGGAATTTCTATTAAGAGGAGTCTCATTGCCCTATCTCGCCAATGTTAAAATTCACCAATTGATACCCGTTATCTTAACAATTTATGATAATTAGCTGTATTTTTTAAGGCATGTTCTGTAGCATTTTTACTGTTAATTGATGAAAAGAACACACTTTTGTTTATCAGAAACAAAGTTATGTTTTTTTAATATAAAACCTAACAGTTTATTGAAAAATAGTGTGTTGTAATTTTAAAAAAAATAACTATATATTATACATAAAAGCTTTTCAGTAAAATAAGCTTTTTTCAGCTACAAATTCGTGGTAAAAATTTCAACATTTTGTATAAATTAGTTTCTAAGATAATGGGGCATTTGTATAGAGAATTTTAGTTCTTTATAAATTGCAGTTAAATGTAAAAATTGCAGAAAACTTGGAGAGTTATGCTGTACAGAATGTCTCACAATCCTTCAGGCTTATAGTCCTTGGTGTCATCTATTTGGTTCTACCAATAACTGCAGGGGAAGTTCTCGACCAAAATAAAGGATCTCCTTTATAACACAATATTAAGTTATTAATGTTTTAACAATACGAGTGAAGCTGAAAATTGTAAAAAAGTGTTACACATTTGTCAAACTGATATTAATTTCAATAATGTTGTTGAAGTATTTACAATTAGCATACCTCTATAATATTACACCAAATGAGTAGATGATTTGAAATGCAGTTAAAATTTGAAAATGGAAAAAGAAATCCCAAAAATCATAATTTAGACTCCCTTATGTTTCTGTAGAGTTGCAGCACGATGCTTGAAAGTGCTAAATAGTATAAAAAGTTGTTACAAAGCTGTGAGCTTCAATATTTTATGCATAAATCTAGCTGTCTCAGTGTTGAAATGCTACTTATATATTGATTTAAATATCATAAGTTAATGTCCACATTATTATTCATTTTAATGGTCTTTTGCAGCTTCATCTGGATTCGGCATCAGAGCAGCATGCTTCAGAAGACAAAAGGGAGCAAGAGCAAGAACCTGACTTTTTTGCAGAGCATACTAGTTTTGATAGCCCTTTGCTGTTTAATAATGCAAGTGAAGATAATTCTCGAATGCCACAAATGGAGGTAGGTAAAAATAATAGAATTAATAATACTGTCATTACTTTATATCACTTTATGGATAATCTTGTAAATATATTATATGAATATAATAAATTGTATAAATATTTTGCGACAACCCTTCACTTATGTTTTTCAAATATAAATTTAAAATTTATATTTTAACGAGACAACAGAAGAGTTGTCACAAAATATGTCATTTATTATGTTGGTGTTGTTGCTTCACTGTTACTAGCTTCAGTTTTTACTCATATTACTTATATGAAGTTAATGAGGCTTGCTGCACTAAAAGGAAATTTTATGGTATTGTGGGTCCTGATTTTGAAAGCTATTTGTTTATTATTTAGCTCTTGTCATTGAAAAAATTGAAAATTCACTTACTTTTCATTTAAAAATAATACTAAAGTTTCGGAATAGAAGAGTAACAAGACCTTTCACTGATTTGGTCGGTTTTGAATGATGCACACAATCTGCGCTGTTTGTCCCAGTTAATTTAAAATCATATTCATATTAAACAGTTGCAGCTATGTTTTTTTATGGTAACCAGTACCAGGAAAGTTTCTAGAAATGACAGCAATAAGAAAGAAAAAAGAAATAGTTGTAGTCATGTAGCACAAACTTATTATAGCATTGAAAACGTTTCTAGTATTAAAAATTGTAGTATTTACATTTCAGACAGTTGCTGATCCAGCCATGTCTCTTGCAAAAAGTCAGCAGCCAAATATAGATACCGCTGCTCTTGGGGTAAATCTGTCTGATGTGACCCAAGAGCAAAGGAAACCAACTATTGGTGTCAGAAAACCTCAAGCCAAACGTCCAGGAGTAAGTATCTCAAAATTAAAGAATAGTTTATTAAATATTTTAATGGAATATAGTTGAAAACAAATTCTGTGGTCATGTTTAGCTTGGTGCTAAGAAAGGAGGCTTGGGTGCTCAGAAGGTGAAGACTAACTTTGCAGAAATAGAACGTGAAGCAGCATTAGCAGATCAATTGAAAGTTCAAGCTGCAGAGGAAGCTAAGCTGTTAGCAGAGAAGAGTGCTGAAGAAGAGCAGAAGCAGGTAATTATAAAAATCAGGAAGTGATTAAACCTGAAACAAAGAAGCAAACTTTTGGAAAGGCAAGAAAGGCTTAATGTGGCTAGAGTTAAAGTGGAATTCTTAAATACTCCTTACTTCCAATATACCGTCAATCCTCCTCAAACACCTTTTCTAATTTTGAAGCCTTCCTTGTTGCATTTGTGGAAGGAAGAGTCTGTAGAGTTGAAAGCAGGCCTTGAATCTTCCTTACACTGCTAGTTTTGTTATTCATTAACATCCTTTACTGAAAAGGAAAGGGAAGTTTGCGACAAAATTATACCATAAAGGGTTACATTTGTCATAAATCGTGCATGTATCTCTCCATTGCATTTCACATTTATCGTAATAACAAATAACCAAACAAACAAAAAAAAAAAAAAAAAAATATATATATATATATATATATATATATATATAGGTTATATATTAGGTTTCTATCTTCTGGGACTGCTGATTATCTATACTGCATTGTCTAGTTCAGAATCTGTGGCAGTATTTTATATCACAACAATGTAAATGCCAGAGTGATTATAGTGTAAATAAGTATTATTGTATTATATCGATTTGAGATGTTTGTTAATTATAAGCATTGTTAGGAAATAAGTTTACACGGCCTCACTGAAACTGACAATAAGAGCGGGCAACAATGAGCGAGGGGGTGAGCTGTTTATTAATTAGAAGAGACATACAAATGACGTCAGAGTAGCGCGCTTTTCTTAGAAATGGCGGGAATTTCTTCCCTAGAGCATATGTTTTTGTAAATTTTGATTGGATATAAAAATAGACGCTAATGTTGGCACGTTTTATTAACCAATATCAGCTCGGTTATAATCTTTAGGCATATTAGGGTATGGGCGTATAAAAAGCTAAAGCCAGAGGCAAGTATTGTCCAGTCCAACAGAAACATTTGTGCATTACACGTCGCACAGTCCAACAGAAGCATTCGCGTGTAATACGTCGTTCAGTTCAACATAAGTATTCGTGGGTTATACGTCACAAAGTTTAAGAGAATCGTCGCGCAATTCTACAAAATCTCTCACGTTGCAAAGTTAGTTATAAATGTGAAATACGCGAATTAATAATGTTCAGCAAATAAGTGATTATAGTAACAGAAAATATAACAGTTTCAGTCTGGCGTGTATCAAAAGTCAATATGTGAAATTGAATAATGTGTGACAACAATAAAAGTGTAAAAATAAATTCTTTTATCAGTGTTATCTTTCAGTAACAAATCCTTTCCGTTTACACACCCTGTTCAAGAGATGTGCTCGACCGAGAAATAATAGCTAGCCGGAGGACAAATAACCCAAAATTCAAACTATTAATACAATAACAGGCGCCCAGCAATAGATAACACGAAGTGACCGCGACAAATTGGCTCCCATACATGGGGCAGATAAACATGAAGCATCTTCCAACTACCAATAAATATACCACTTCAAATCCTATTAAAGTTCTCGTTATTAATATTTGGCAAGACTAATAGTAACTTACGTTCAAATGAAAATGTACAAGGTGGTAACATTTGTTTATAGCTATTTGTAGAGACCTTACATTTGCTTTAAGTGCTAATATTATTAACACTGACAAAGAACAGTTTAAAACCACCTAAATAAATGAGTCTGCCAGCATACAATAACCCTAACTACTGTAATATCTGGATGTCTATGTGGTAAGCGACCAGGGCTAGTTCACATAGACTCAATATGTATTGGACTTAGCACTGAATAAATAAATAAATAAATATTAATAATCCTAACATTTTTACAGATTGCATCCATGCGCCTGGCATATCAAGATCTTAGTCTTCAACAAAAGAAAGAGGAGGAGAAATTGAAACAGGTTGATCCAAAGAAGGCCCAGCAGATCGAAAGGCTAGGAATGGGATTTGCCTCAAAAACGTAAGGGAAATCTAAAACATTACTTATGTAGTTTTTCTGCTTGTGTTCTTTATATTCCTTCTCTATATTTATTTTTGTTGTATGAAGAATGACGGCTGCATTAGGCTAACTTTAAGTCTACATCCACATTTTTTCATTTGCTGGAATATTCTCTTGAGGGTACAATGAAGGTACAAGGCTTTTCAAAAGTAATGCATAATGCAAAGTACAAGTGATCAGCTTTACAGAAAGGTGATTAAATAGCTCATTTGCTTCTTGATTTCTTTTTATGGGTTATTTGAAATGTTGCTACATGGAAGAATTAGGGGGTTGGCAAAGATTCCAGTTAAGTATTCCTGCAATGATTGCAAAAAGGTTTTATATTTATAAAATAATTGCTTTAAAGAAATAACAGTTAATATATTGGAGCATTAAAAAAAAAATCTGTGTTTAATGAAAGCTATATGTTGCTTTTGAAAAACCTTGTGTAATGCAGAAAGTTTGTTATACCAGCTGCTTTTGTCATAGGGTATGTTCAGAGCAAAAGGAGCTCTTCTTGAGTGCATGCAGTAAATGAGAAGGAAACAGAAAATGCCTTGCAGAATTTTCTCCAGCAATTATATAAACATCTTTAAGGAATATTTTTAATTTTGTTTTAAATCTGTATCCAGTTTAATGCCATTTGACAGTTTATTGTACAATATTAAACGTGGAAGATTTACATTTCTTTCTGATATTTTCTTACTAAAGCCTCTTCTAAAACAGTCTGCATTATGTATGGTATAATGATGGTGGATATTATTGTTTGTTTCACTTCAATTTTTTACTGCAAGTATAATTTGCCTTATTCAGTGAATATAGTATCAATATGTGAATCAGTACATGTATCAGTAGATTTGAAGTTATACATTATCCTTAAACATTTCTTTTGCATTATAGATAGTTGTTTTTTGCAGGAAATACCCCATATTTCAATGCCTTAAGTTAGATGTGGATAGAGTACTCCATAATAAATGTTTTCAATAAATTAAATTATTAAAGGTTTTAAAATATTTTACAGTATAAACAGACTTACTAATCTTGCTATACACATGATCAATATGATCTACCCATGTTAAGTTACTGTTAACAATAAATATCTAGAAATTTTGAGAAAATTACATTTTTTTAAATTGTGCGAGTTTCTATTTTCCGTGAAAGACTAATATTCATTGCAGAAATTTTTTCCATTGCTGCATTTTAAATTAAGAGATTCAGAAGCGTTTTTCAGAGTAGCTATAGTACTTTCCACATTTTTATGTAAAGCTGTTTTGCCCAGAGCATATGTATCATCTGCATGTAATAAATATTATTCTGGTACCTGATGACACCTTTATGTTAATATTGTTACAGTTTGTATAAGACTTCAAAGAGATGTTTACTATATATTTTTTAATTATAAAATTAAAATGTTGTTTTAGTATGTTGATAGGAAATTTATTTTATTTAAATGCATATGTAATTAAGGAAGTTAGTTAATTTATATGAAAACCCTGATCATTACTTACCAGTGAAAATATTTATATGTTAAAACGGATGTATGTGAGAAAAATAAAATAACTAGGAGAAATATTTAGGAAACATAACCAAAAAATATGTGATGTTACACTCACATGACTTTATCTACTCTTGGACAAACTATTTTTACAAACGTTTATTCTCCATATGCTTCATGTTAATCGAAATGTTAAATTTATTGCTAATTTTCTTGTAGGTGCAAGGGGAATATGGTAGGCTTCAAGCGATAGTCAAATATTTTAAGAGCTGGTTGCTATGTGGAGTATTCCATTCTCTTTGCATTACCAGGACAAAAAAAAATGAATAACGAATTCCCATTTGAGAAAAAGTATAAGTATTGGAAAATTTAAGGGAATAACAAGCAATATCTCGAAAATGTTTCACTCAAAAAAAAATGTATATAACATAAATTGTGTATTTTAACGCGATCTACATTTTTTGTGTAGTAAAATTTTTTGTCTGTCTCTTATGGTTTACCAGTTATGCAAAAGTCGTTCACAATGAAGAATACTTTTGGAGACATTCCCAGAAAATTCGAGATATACATTTCATTTGTCATGAAAATATCTTAAACATATGATATATTTCAAAATCGTTAGTCATTTTTGAGAAAATAAAAATTTTCGAAAAATGTTCCATGTAAAGGGTAATTTGGGGTGGGGGGATTTTCTTGACCTTCGTGTTGCATCTCTGCAAGATACTGAACCTAAATACCAAGTTTGGTGTTTATCCGACTGTTCGTTTCTGAGTTATGCTGTTCACAGACACACACACACACAGACATAGACACACACACACACAGACATGTTTCCAAAAATGCTTTTTTTGGATTCGGGGGGTCTCAAAACATATATTTCTGGTGAAATCTCGGTATCAAATTTTTGGGTGGAATACAATACTTCTCCTACTTACTATATGTAGTAGAGAAAGTAAAAAATACTATAGCCTTAAGAATTCAAAATTGCATAACTACTTTAATGGTTATTGTCAGTGTGAAGAACTCAATTCATTTGTTAATACATGAAGGAGAAAATAAAAAACAAAAATATCTATTAACATCTCTATAGGAACAGTTATGTACAAGAAGAAATATTTTAACAATATATAACTTGCTTTTTCTCTGACTAAGAATCACCAAATACATATTTTGGACATACTCATAGAAGAGAAGAGTATATTTCATCAGACATATATTAAGAGCAGTTTAAAAAGCAATACTACATAAGAAGACGGCATGTTGTATTTGTTAAAAAAAAAAATTATATATTTATTGAAGTACAATAAAATTCAACAAGAAATTAAAAGTGGTGCAATAATTTAATTTTGTCTATCAGTATCACGTAACTCCTGCAGATAAAGGCTCAGTGCACTAATAACAAAAAAGAAAGAAAATAAAATGCTGCATATGGCGCCCAACGTGGGGCTCAAAAAGGATGGGCAATTTAAATTTTTTTAAAAACTAAGAGGAGGACAGCTTCATTACTCCAGGAACTTCATATCATCACAGCTCCAGGGACGTTTTGACATCATGCCATCATGACTGCAGGAATTCCAGGTATGCATAGGACTTAAAACTTCAGGGACTAAAGACCTTCAGACAACGTGACACCAAGAGGAACACAAGTAAGGAAGATGAGAAAAATAGGGACAAAAACTCTAAATTGCATATTTATGAAATTAGGAATTGGAAAGAAATTAGGATCATTAACAATGAGTAAGGAAAGCGTAGATGAAGAAATACCACAGAAAGAGGTAGAGGTAGATATAGAAAAAGAGGTAGGAGTACTAAAGGAAAGAGTACAAATGGGTGATGTATTGGGGGGGGAAATCCAATGAGAAAAATGTTTGAAGAAATGATGAAGAAAATAGAACAAAGCTTAGGTTAGAAAATGGATGAAAGTAAAAAGGAATCTAAAAGAGGAATGTTAGAATCAAGGCAGAAAATAGAACAAAGTTTAGGGCAGAAATGGAAGCAAGCAGAAAGGAATCTAAAAGAGAAATGTTAGAATTAGGGCAGAAAATAGAACAAAGTTTATGGCAGAAATGGAAGCAAGTAGAAAGGAATCTAAAAGAGAAATGGTAGAATTTGGGCAGAAAATGGAAGAAAGTAGAAAGGAATCTAAAAGAGAGATGGTAGAATTATGGTGGAAAATAGAACAAAGTAGAAGTTATTTGAAACAAAAAATAGAAACATGTAGGAAAGTATTAGAATCAGATCTAGGAAAGAAAATAGAACTAGGTAGAGAGGAGTATGGAGATAATGGAAAGTAATATAAAAGATGTACAAGGGGAAATAAGTGAAATTAAAAGCACATTTGAAAATTAGATAGAAATCTTAGGAAATAGAATGGGTAATTTAGAAATTTAAATGAGAGAAAACAAAGTGATATTAGAAGAAGAATTAAGAAAATGCAAAAGTGAATTGATACGAGTATAGGGCTAACCTAGAAAGCAAAATTGATAATATAAGAATAGAAGTTACTGAGGAAGTAGAAAAATTAAAGGCAAGTCAGAGTAATTTTGAATCAAAACAGGTGGAAGAAATTAAGAATACATTAAGTAAAGAAATTGAAATAATGAGAAAGGAAGTAGTAAGTAGTGATAATGTAGAACAGTGTATACTCTGAAATCAAAATGGTGGCTGATGCAATGCAATCACAACAAAGTTCAAGTAGAGAACATGAAGCAAAGACAAATAGAAATAGGAAATGAGTTGAAAGCGATGTGTGAAGATTTACAGAAAGAGAAAGAAAGTCTAAAATAGATGAAAATGTAAATTTAGATAATATTTCAAACACAAATGATGTAAATGATATGGCTAAGAAACACATCCCATAAAGATGAATGTCCATGCACACATACACATGCAACACATAGCTCTTGTTACACGAACAATGTATTCCATGAAATCACTCCTCCCATGTTCAACGAAGATAAAGGCAATGATCCAAAGTTATTTATCAAAGAAATGGAAGAATACTTCAAGGTGAAGAGGATTTCAAACAAACTAAGAATGCTAATAGTGAAGAAAAGCCTTAAGAACAAAGCACTGGATTGCTTAAGGTAAGACTGGCTGCCCATGAGGCATACACTTCATTCAGAAATCTATTTCTATCTAGATATTGGAGGGAAATATGAACCATCCAAAGAATTATTGCTAGTTGACTACTTTATGAAGATAGCTAACAAGGGGAAACTATTGGAATTGAATATGTCAGAATCAGAATTAATAATGAGCTTAATAAGGTATTTTCCTGACTCAGTCAGAACAGGGCTAATTGTAGCAAAACCAGTAGATTTGGCAAATGTGAAAGAACTCTTAACAGCTTTCGAAACACAAAATAGGAAACAAACAAAAATGGAACATGCAACCAAATGCAATCTCATGAGGATATTATACAAATATAAAAATAACTAAGGACGATGACAAATTAAAAAATAAGTAAGAGAGAAAAATAAAACAGTAGGGAAGTGATGCTAGAAGTGAAATAAATAGTAGCCAATAACGTGTAAAGGAATAGAATTAGCATAGAATCCAGGGAATAGAAATAATAAACATATTAATTGGGATTGATAGAAATACACATGAAATGAATGTGTGTGTTAGATAACATTGAAGAATGGATAATGTATATTTAATAAAAGGAATATTTCAGACTTCATATTGCGTAAATCATAAATAAAAATTCGTAGTCAAAGAAGTAGAGCAGGAGAAGATAAATGCAATATAACTGCATAGCATATGTACACTTCATTGTCAAATTAACTTCTCTGTTTCCCTTCTCGCTACAAGGAAAATGTACACTACAGCAATGTTATAACAGAATACACAAACAGATACCAACATAAAAAAGGGGAAAAATATGGAATTGCATATGAAAAGTTAACAAAGCAAATGAGTTAGGAATTAATTTAAAAAAATGAGAGGAATTATTGTTTATGTTTAAATTTCTTTTAGAATAACAAAATGAGGTAACAGAAGGAATATTAAAGCAAGTTTAAAACATAAACAATAAGAGGCAAATGTAACAGGTTATATAAGACCTCAAAGAGATGTTTGTTTGTCGTCCTCCGTGGACTAGTAGTACCGTGATAGCCTCTACTTCCTGAGGTTGCGGGTTTAAACCCGGCGGAGGGCAATGGATTTTTTCGGGCGTAAAAATCCTTAGCATGGCTTCCTTCGGAAGGTAAGTAAAGCCGGTGGTCCTGTGTCGTAGATTTACGGCACATAAAGGAACCTCAAGCCTGATAAAGAGGCCTCTGAACAAAATTATCGGTCTTTCACGCCCAATATAGAATGGGACGCTAAGAGCCACAGCAGTTAAGGAGCGTCCATAAATAAAAAAAAACTCAAAAAAAACCCAAAGAGATGTTTACTATATATTTTTTAATTATAAAATTAAAATATTAATTTAATATGTTGATTGGAAATTTGTTTTATTTAAATGCATAAGTAATTAAGGAACTTATTTAATTTATATGAAAACTGTGATCATTACCAGCAAAAATATTTGTAGGTTAAAGCGCATGTGTGTAAGAAAAATAAAATAACCAGGAGAAATATTTAGGAAACATAATCAAAAAAATCTGATGTGTTACACTCACATGACTTTCTCTACTCTTGTACAATCTATTTTTACAAACGCCTATTCTCCATATGCTTCATATTAATCGAGATATCGAGATGTCAATCTTATTTGTAATTTTCTTGTAGATGCAAGGGGAATATGGTAGCTTTTAAGCGATAGTCAAATATTTTATCGCTGGTTGCTATGTGGCGCATTCCATTCTCTTTGCATGTCCAGGACATAAAAAAATCTGATGTGTTACACTCACATGACTTTCTCTACTCTTGTACAATCTAATTTTACAAACGCCTATTCTCCATATGCTTCATGTTAATCGAGATATCGAGATGTCAATCTTATTGGTAATTTTCTTGTAGATGGAAGGGAAATATGGTAGCTTTTAAGCGATAGTCAAATATTTTAACGCTGGTTGCTATGTGGCGCATTCCATTCTCTTTGCATGTCCAGGACATAAAAAAAATGAATAACGAATTTGAGAAAAAGTATGTTTTGGAAAGTTTAAGGAAATAACAAGCAATATCTCGAAAACGGTTCACTCAACAAAAGAAATGTATATGACATAAGTTGTGTATTTTAACGCGATCTACATTTTTTGTGTAGTAAAATTTTGTCTATCGCTTATGGTTTACCAGTTATGCAAAAGTCGTTCACAATGAGGAATACTTTTGGAGACATTCCCAGAATATTCGAGATATACATTTCATTTCTCATGACATTATCTTAAACATATGATATTTTCATCAAAATCGTTAGAGCCGTTTTTGAGAAAATTAAAATTTTCGAAAAATGTTCCATGTAAAGGGTAGTCTGGGGTGGGGGGATTTTCTTGAAAACCTTCGTGTCGCATCGCTGGAAGATACTGAACCTAATTACCAAGTTTGGTGCTTATCCGACTGTTCATTTTTGAGTTATGCTGTTCACAGACACACAGACACACACACACACACACAGACACACACACGGACATGTTTCCAAAAATGCTTTTTTTGGATTCAGGTAGTCTCAAAACATGTATTTCCGGTGAAATCTCGGTATCGAATTTTTGGGTGGAATGCAATACTTCCCCTACTTACTATACGTAGTAGAGAAAGTAAAAATGCTATAGCCTTAAGAATTCAAAATTGCATAACTACTTTAATTAGTTACTGTCAATGTGAAGATCTCAATTCATTTTTTAATAAATGAAGGAGGAAATAAAAGACAAATAAAAATATCTATTTACGTCTCTATAGGAACAGTAGTTATGTACAACTTATCTTTATTTTATATTATGACACATCACTGTTACTAGCTTCTCAATCTTCAAAATTAATTAGTATATAACTGGTTTTTCTCTGACTAAGGATCAACAAATACATATTTTGGACATACTCATAGAAGAGAAAAGTATATTTTCTCTGACATACATTAAGAGTAGTTTAAAAAGGAATACTACATAAGAAGCCGGCATGTTGTATTTTTTAAAAAAATTATATATTTATTGAAATACAATAAAATACCACAAGAAATTAAAAGTGGCACAATAATTTAATTTTTGTCCATCCGTACCACGCAAACTCTGCAGATAAAAGCTCAGTGTACTAACAACAAAAAACAAAGAAACAACTGCCACAGTATAAACTACAAAAAGAATAGGAACCAAGGCGGTATCTTGTGGTACACCGTATTTTACTTGCGTATACTTAGATCGAAGTAAGTGTGTACGATTTCCCTTTTTTGTGGCAGATTTCTTTGACTGATACCTGCTTTCTAGATACGAAGACTATAGTCCAGTGATTCCAGTATATTTAATATTTTATGGTCAGTGCACTTGAAAGCTTTTTTCAGATCTAAGAATGGTGCACTAATTACTTTCTCTACTGCATATAGTAAGTAGGGGAAGTATTGCATTCCACCCAAAAATTCGATTTCAGCGGAAATACATGTTTTGAGGCCTCCTGAATCCAAAAAAAGTATTTTTGGAAACATGTCCATGTGTGTATCTGTGTGTCTGTGAACAGCATAACTCAGAAACGAACAATCGGATAAACACCAAACTTGGTACATAGGTTCAGTATCTTCCAGAGATGCGACATGAAGGTTTTCAGGAAAATCCCCCACCCCAGATTACCCTTTACATGGAACATTTTTCGAAAATTTTTATTTTCTCAAAAACGGTTCTAACGATTTTGATTAAAGTATCATATGTGTAAAATGTATATCTTGAATTTTCTGAGAATGTCTCCAAAAGTATTCTTCATTGTGAACGACTTTTGCATAACTGGTAAACCATAAGAGATAGACAAACTTTTACTACACAAAAAATGTAGATCGCGTTAAAATACACAATTTATGTTCTACACATTTTTTTTGTTGAGTGAACCATTTTCGAGATATTGCTTGTTATTTCCTTAAATTTTCCAATACTTATGCTTTTTCTCAAATGGGAATTCGTTATTAATTTTTTTGTCTTGGATATGCAAAGAGTATTAATCTGTGGCAAAGAAAATGGTGCTGCACATAGCAACCAGCTATTAAGAGATATGTCTATGCTTAAAGGCTACTGTATTTCTATATTGCCCTTGCAAATACAAAACAAGGGGAACATAGTACGCCTTAAGCGATAGTCAAATATTTTAGAACTGGTCGCTATGTTCAAAATGTAATTCTCTTTGCATGTCAAGAACATAAAAAAGGAACAATGAATTCTCAGTTGAGAAAAAGTGTAAGTATTGGAAAATTCAAAGAAACAACAAGGAATGTCTCAAATGGTTCACTTTACAAAAAAAATGTTTGACATATATTGTGTGTTTTAACGAGATCTACATTTTTTATGTAGTAAAATTTTGTCTATCTCTTGCGGTTAACCAGTTATGCAAAAGTCGTTCAGAATGAACAGGACTTTTGGGACATCCCCAGAAAATTCAAGATATAGATTTTATTTGCCATAAAAATGTCTTAAAAATATGATACTTTAATCAAAATCGTTAGAGCCGGTTTTGAGAAAATAAAATATTTTGAAAAATGTTCTATGTAAGGGACGGTTTGGGGTGGGGGGATTACTTTCATGTTGCATCCCTAGAACATATTGAACCTATATACCAAGTTTGGTGTTTATCTGACGTTTCGTTTTTGAGTTATGCTGTTCACAGACAGACACACAAGACACACACACGGACATAATCCAAAAATGCTTTTATTTTTTTTATGTCCTGGACATGCAAAGAGAATGAAATGCTCCACATAGCAACCAGCTCTTAAAAGATTTGACTATCGCTAAAAGCCTACCATATTCCCCTTACATCTACAAGAAAATTAGCAATAAGATAAGAGTCTGCAAATGTTTATCTCGATTAACATGAATAGATGGGGAATAAGCGTTTGTAAAAATAGTTTGTACAAGAGTAGAGAAAGTCTTGTGAGTGTAACACAGAATCTTTTTTGTTGTTTTCTATTTGTTCTGTTACTTCATCTGTAAATTTACAAATTGCTGTTATTGTTGAAAACCCTTTATTAAATCATGCTCTTGGTTCTTTATGTAGTGTATTCTGTTAACCTACTTAATAGAAGTTTTTCATTAAGGTTTGCAATTTCATCTGCACTAGCTCTGTATTTCAAGAGTGCTTAAAATTACTTTAAAATATAATCACTCAGTTGATGCTTCAAAGATTTTAATACTTTTTGCAGAGGTGTGAGTCATTCAGCTCTAAGTGATATGAAAACCATTGAACAGGAGAGTCCTAACAAATTGGGAGGGTCCAAAAATTCCCTGTTTGATAGAGATTCAGACAGAGATGGGTTTTTTGATGACTTCCGCTTCTCTCCACCTTCACCTGGTTTTGGAATGTAAGTGAAAGCTGTTTAAGTAGTTTATGCAGATAATAAGTTACATCCTGCTTTTTAAGAAATTACAGTTATGTCTTAAATCAAGCACTGGAAGTAGAATACAATGAAATGAAATAACAGTTTTGAAATTCAAATCAATTTAATTTAATTTATTGCTTCACTCAACTGCTTGCTTGAGGATGAGACACTAAATTTACATTGATTACTTTAGGGCCAATCTGCTTTGTTTTGTGACATCACACTTATTTGCTAATACATTGCTTATTTTATCATTAGGTACAAAAGTAATTCTAATGAAAATAAAACATTGGAAGCTATGTTTCTTGATGGCAACACGAGTAGGGACCGATATAGCTCAAGCAAACCATGGGGATCATTTGAGCCTGAAAGCAAACAGCCTTCATCAAATAGCTATTCATCTGACGACAGGCCTTCTCCAAGAAGAGAACCTTTACCAGCTGCTCCAACAACGAATGAGGCTCAGAAGAAATTTGGTAGTGCCAAGGCTATTTCTTCAGACCAGTACTTTGGGGATACTATGGACAGTACGGTGAGCCTTATTTTCCTTTGAAACATTAAATATATGCCTTAGATGCAAAGTTTATGTTTAAAAATATGATTGAAAAAAGAAGTATTTGCATATATTCACATGTTGTGAATTGAGGATTATCTTTGCAAAACTAACATCAAGAAAATGGGATTGTAGCCAAAAGGAAAACTTCATTGAATATCTGTAACAATGTTTGTTATTAACTCTTTGCCACTCCCATTTAGTGTTAGTATATGTCTAGGATGACTGTATTTTTTAAATTGGCATTTAAATTCAGTTGCCTTTAGAAGAAAAGATGTTGTCCTTGGGGGGAGGGAACTAAAAAAGATAACCAATGAAATCCTTATTGCATTTTATTCCAAATATGTTTAAAGCATAGATTGGCTAACTCATCTAATTTTGCACCTACACATTTTGCTGTTCCAAAAAACATCCCACTACACCGAATAAGATCAAGCTGTCTACCTTTTATAAGTTGTCTGTTTACCCCTTCCTGATGATGCTCTTATCTTTTTCTCACTACATAAAGCACACATTTTTGCTCTAAGTGATGAAAAGGACTAAGGGGTGCAGTTCCAGTAGGTAAAACTTCTTTTCCTGCCTTTGCACTTGCGAGATGCAAATGCCTCTATAAGCTGACATTCCAAGTTTTTCCTGAAGGTCAGTTGCATGGCTCCATGAGCTACACATGCTGGTGGATTTGTGAGTTCATACAGAATGATCGAGTTCACAAAATATACACTAAATACAAAACGTAATATATGATAAATGTTAGTCACATTTCACCCATGGGCACATAACAAATTCCAGAAAATTTTCAATGATAGCAGTGCGGCACTCATCCCCAAAAATAAATTCAGCATAAAAATTCCTCATAAATGCAAACCAAAAAAAAAAATGCCAGCTCATAAAAAATCCGGGATTTATAGAATAGATTGCAAGGATTGTGATCAAATCTACGAGGGCTGATCAATAAAGACTGAGACTGATTTTTTTTCACAGATATTTATTACTCCATTTCAATGTTGACATGATATTTTTCAAAGTAGCCCCCTCCTACTTCAATGCACTTTTTATAGCATCTCCGCCAGTCCTCAAACACATGGTGCAGGCCATTCTTTGTCAGGTCTTTGAGAATTGCCTCACTTTTCTTCAGCACTGCTTCAGTGCTCTCAAATCGAATGCCCCGGAGCTTTGCCTTTAGTGATGGGAATAAAAAGAAATCACAGGTGGCCAGATCTGGGCTATAAGGCGGATGCGCACACAGGTAATGTTGAATTTAGCCAAAAATGCCTAGACTTGATTGGCGACGTGAGGCCGCGTGTTGTCGTGATTAAGTCGCCACTCATTCTGGACGTTTCCTTGCAATGTGCTTCCTCAGTGTAGCCAATACTGACCTGTAGTACACTGCTGTATCAGTAGGGTGAGTGGGAACAACAATCTCAGCAGCTGTGTTGATGTTGACTTCAGTCATAGAAGCCGAAACACCAGGCCCACCTTGCTTAGCACAGAGGACTTGCCCTTCTTTGAAGTCCTAGAACCACCTAAACACTGTTGCACGAGGTAGTGCATCTTCACCGTATGCTTGCTTCAGCTTTTCGAAAGTTGCAGAGGTTGTATGATTTAAACGAAAACAAAATTTTATTGCACTGTATTGCTCCTCTCGTGTCACCTCCATTTTGTGGTATGCGAAATTCAAGTAGGGTCAACAATGTACAGCAATACTACAAACCTACCAATACGAGAGTGCTGCCGCCTATGGACATTATACATGAAACCCCAATCTTTTCAAATATTTATAGTAGAGACAGGAAACTATCAAGAAAGCTTCAGGAAAAAATCAGTCTCAGTCTTTATTGATCAGCCCTCGTATATTGGTCAAACTAAGCATAACATGGAAACAAGGCTTAAGGAACATTTTCGAAACATCAAATCCAGGGAAGAAGAAAAATCAGCAGTCGCACTACATTTTTGGATTCAAGGACATGAAATTGAGGACACAGTAACACTTGTCAAGCAGGCACAAAAACCTACTGAATTAAACATTGGCAGAAAATATTTCTTTGGAAATTTTGTCCAAGGTTAATGAATTTTGACATACCTATGGACAAAAATTTGATCACTAAACTTGTAGAACCATCACTAGAGGGACAAAAAGACATCTGTAACCATCAGAGGAAAGCCAACCAGTTGCAATCAGCTGACGATAAGGAAGTGATTCCTCGAAACTAGTTCTGAGGTATTTAACCTATTTTAGTGAAATTGTATATTTGCAGCCACTTCTATATATTATATTTAATCTTTTCGCTATGTCTTCCGATTTAAAAATATTGACAAACTCAATTAAAAGGTAGAATCAGATGACTGAAAAATTCAATGCCATAGCCGGGATTTGAACCACGGATCTCCCGGTCTCCGTCCGGTTGCTCTAACCACTGAGCTACCATGGCAACATGCCGACACGACATTAAATTCTCCAACTGATTCGCATGTTTCTCGGTAAACCACAAGGAGATCTCAAATTGATCTTTAAGGTTGAAATTGCTTTATCTTTAGCTTCTCTCCTTTAGGTTCTTGCAACTTTTTAAACAGAACAGTGTGATCCGCAAGCAACATCACAAACTTTACCTGGGAATCATTTGGCTCTTCTGGAATTTCAGAAAAGTCCTCTGTATCTGATTTGCACATCGTGGAGTAATACATTTGTGGATTTGAAACAAGAATCCTTTTGGCTGCAGCTTATATTGGTTAGTTTCGTGAATGAGAATCACATTTCCTTTCCCAATAATAGAACATATGTTTTAACAATGTAGTGTTGGTAATTAGATTGTCACTTGTCTTGCCCGTGCTCTGAGAGGGTCTAGCAAGCTAACATTTTCCAGCTTAAACTTAGAAGCATTATGTCAGTTTTATTCACGCATTTTAAAGTTAAAGCTACAGCTATAACTTAATGATTAAAAGCTATATCTAGTGCTAAAACTTAACACTTAAAGTCAAAGCTTACTTTTTATTCACTTCACCCATTGTCTCAAGCTAATCTGAGCTGTAAGGAAACTTCCAGCATTTGATACTGAATATTGTCGCAGCCTCCAATCAAACACGCTCAAGGGGCAGAGCACTCGCTAGAGAGGTAACAGGTAGTTAACAAATTGTAATAATTTGAATAAGGCGAGGCTACGACTAGGGACGCAGCTAAAGTGAAAGTGCAGAAATATTATTGAATACTGGCAAAAGGACACTTACATGGCTCAAAATAGGTAGAAGGAGCTTTACACTATCATAAATAAGACAATAAAGATTTGGATGACACAGTATTTATTAGATAAAACTTACTACATACCCCATCTTAGTTCCATGCCTGTCGGGCGAGGCCGCCATGCATTCCTGCACGGAGAGAGCGAATACACGTCTGGTCTGGTTGACTGCTACTAACTGACTCACAGCCCCAAGCCACGCTACAAAAAGCGTGGGGGACGCCAACTAACCTACCCCCACCTAAACTGCTAATCCCCACCTAAACTACAACCGCCATCTCGAGTCTAGGTGACCAAAGAGACGTATGCGCATACGTCACATCATGTGTGCCTTGGGTCAGCATTTATGCATATTTGTGCTCATACATGTGCAGGAATGTTTACTAACCAGTTACATTGCCAGGCTTCAGCCAGGTGGTGTTCCATTCTCATAATGTGATTGCTAAACACGTAAGCAAGAGTGTTCTTGAGTGTTTAGGCCAGTAGGCGGGTTAAAAAGGATACCTAGTTTTTGCAAGTATTGGTTTCACAAAATATGCTTATATTGTGCATAAAGCCGTATCTTCTGTTCCCTCAGAAACCACTGCTAGTTGGGTTTTTTAGAATTTCTCAATATGGAGTTAAGAAAAAATGAGGTAGATTTTTTTTTTTTTTTGTGTCATTTAGATTCTATGTATAAATACTGCTAATATTATACATGTTAATTTTGCAATTATGATCCTAAATTTGAGAGCAGTATAATGGTTAATGCAATTTATAAATATAAATGTTTGCCAAAATGAGAGATGTGGAGGCACTGATTCATTTTTCTTCAGTCTTATGTAAAAGCAATACAAATAAGCAGTGGTGTTGTTTCTAGTTGTTTTCGTTTTCCCTGTAAGTTTAATGTTTATTCAATTTTTGCAGTGGGAGAGGAAAGCAAATTTATCAAGGTTTGAAGGCTCATCAAGTATCTCATCAGCAGACTATTTTGGTACTGGTAATAATCAAAACAGTGGAGGAAGCCATATAACTACTCCAGATTTAGAAGATGTAAAAGAAAGTGTTCGACAAGGAGTAACAAAAGTAGCAGGCAAACTTAGCTCAATAGCCAATGGTGTAATGTCAACAATTCAGGTAAGCATTTAGCATATTAACACACATTCATAATAGAAGTGGTAGATATACTGAAACTTTCATAATGCATAAGAGAAGTATTGTCGAGTCAAATTTTGATGGTTCATGTTACTTTGCTTTATGTGTTGCCATAATCATCATCATCATCATCATTTGTGTCAACTGATATCCAGAAAGGAAGATGTCTCATTGTCAAGCTGCGCTGCCAACTGGGCTTTTATTTTTTTTTTTTTTAGATTAATTTGACTATAAAGTTGAACCTTAATCGTTCGTTCCTGGAACTATTTTCCCATATTCATTGTTCAATGTATGCAGTCCCGGTTGGTTTACATTATAACTTACGTAAATAAAATCAACATTTATTGTTTTCTCCATTTTTACTTTCTCTACCACACACATCTACCCCCGCCATTGAATCTTTGCACTTGACAGTTCGTGTGGCTTCGCGTAACGTTGGCTGTATTGTGGTTACAACTTTGCCATAGTGGTTAGTAAACAACAACAGCTGATTGTTTTCCTTTCTTTCGTGTGTAAGCCGCATACAAAAAGTGTATGTAAGTAGCAAACATCATTGAATAATAACTATTTCGTAATATTATTATTGTTAATTGAAAATAACTCGGCATAAACATTGCAACGTATGTAGAATAAATTAGCACTTTTGACAATATAGAAACAAAATAATGCAAACGTGCCTGCTACAATGAGGGGAAATAAAGCAAATTATAAGCTGCGATAACAAGGTTATTTTCGCTTGCACTGCATTCCAGATGGTTCAGGAATTTTGTCCTCTTTCTCTTGGAGTTTCACTCCTTTGTAAATAAAATTCTCATGATTAGTTCAAGAGCTGCTGCATTTTGTTGTATGGCGGAATAGAGGGATGCCTATGAATCTTTACGTACTCCTCCTGTTCAAAGAATTCCCAGGTCCTTCTTAACAATTCCAATGCCCTGACTATTAATGGTACATCTTGACGCAAAGGATTTTTACTTCGTGAATCATCACTCTGTGATCGGCATTGTTTTTGAGACATTGTTGCGCTTCAAATCTTGTATAAATAGTATGAATGAAGTATATGTATGTGTATAAACGAACACTTACAATAACCACAAATATAAATAACAATGAACAATATTAACTTGCAAAGAACAACTCTTCGCACGTGCTAGAGATTCACAAACTGAAACATGTGTTTGGAAATAGCTACATCCAGCAACAGAGCTGCTTCCAGTTCCGCTTCTGCTTTGTCATAGACCACCCTAAATGCTGCCTTGTGATTGGTTTAGGAAGTCTAACGGTTAAAACTCTTCATCTGTTTTTTTGCGAGTGTACCAACTTAATCGCTAGCTGTCAAGTGCAATGTTTCAACGGCTGGGGTATAGTAGGTAGAGAAGGTAATTGCATTCCACCCAAAAATTTGATATTGACATTTTACAAAAAATACATGTTTTGAGGCCCCTGAATCCAAATAAAACATTTTTGAAAAAATGTCCATGTGGTGCCTCTGAACAGCATAACTCAAAAACAAAATGTCAGATAAATACCAAACTTGGTTTTATTTAAAGGTGAGTCGGAATTGTTACACTACATCACTTAAGTTTACTCACTTACCATGTTTCGGGAAACGGTTGTTCCCATCCTCAGAAGCTAATCCGACGGTCGGTTATAATGACGGTGGTGTTCTCTTCAATTTCGATTGTGAATTTAATGCTGTTGTCCTGAAGGTTCAACAGTTTCAAAGCGTCTTCTGTTAATTTCTGGGGTATGATGGAAAAAATATCAACATATCTCCGCCAAAATTTATATATTTGGGACTTCAATGTGACTATGTGGACTTCAAGGTGGCTCATATATAGATCTGCCAGAATGGAGGACAGTGGGCTTCCCATTGCTAGTCCTTTTGATTGTTTGTAGAAATTATGATTAAATGTGAAGAAGTTGTGTCTAGTGCATAATTCTGTAAGGTTAAAGATGTCATCTATTTCTGTGGAGTCTATTGTAGGCTGATTTAACCATTTTCTGAGTAGTGTAGGGATTTTTTCTATGGGAATACTAGTGAAAAGTGCTTTGACATCAAACGATACCATTATGTGGTTTTTTGGGATGTTGTAGGTCTGCAAGTGGTTTATTAATTCCGAGGAGTTTTCAATTCCCAGGTTTTCAACATATCTACTTTTTCATGCATGTTCGTTCTTTATTTTTTAAAGCCAAGTGTTACAAATATACGTTCTAAGCATTTAAATTCAGTGGGCTCTTAAATATATATGACATTTTGTGGATAATATCAGAATAAGAAGTTAATGTGTTGAAAGATTTTATAATTTTCTTGTAAGTTAACAGATGAACAGAAGTTTCCACAGAAACAAAATCTGTTTCTTAAATCTTCAACCTATTTTGAAACTCATAGTCACACATTTTAATGAGGACTGAAGTAATAGTACATATTTTAATACAACAATTTTTAGATTTAATGCTGTGTGAAATCCAAAACAATACTGAAACACAGTCCTCTTTAATCTTTTAAGGTTCTTAAAAATTCAAAATTTTCTCTTCAGTATTATTAACATTCCCTTGTATAACTTTTGAATAGAATTGTTTACTTTCTTCTGAATAATTTTGAAAATAAGAGATCAACTTCTTCACGTTATTAGCTATATTTTTGCTTACATGATTCACTGATGGAAGTTGAGGTTCTTCAAACATTATCAAAGCACTTCTATTGTAAAGCAAAGTAAGTATTTTGAAAAAGGCACTGTGCCTTGCTCTTAGGTCTTCTTAGATAATGCAGTACTCTTGTCTCAGACATCTTAAAAGGCACTTTGACTTTCAATACACGTTTGGAGATTGATTTCATATCATAACTATACCAGTGTTAACTTCCATAAACTTTTGCAAACTGAGGGCTGTATGATTGTTTCATGTTTTCTTAGTTCTTTTTCTATAAGGCCAAACACCCTGTTGGGAGGCAAATTGCTATGACCACATATTGGAAAATAATATTGAATTTCTTTAAATACCTTTAAGCTTTCATCATAACACATGAGCATTGCCATCATTGTGGAGCTTTTGTTTTGGGAGCCACAAGAATCAGAAAAGAATCTGAGACTAAGATTTTCTGCATCTTCTTTCATTAGATCTTGCTCTAAAGAACTTATTCTCACAGCAGATGCAATTTTATTTGCTCCCCGTCCTCAGTCACACTCAAGCCACGTATAGTTAACTACTTTGTCTGCTTTCTTTGTGAATTATTTCCAAATTTTGGGCTGACTTTAACTCAAGAAGAAAGTGTGCACAAGCTGAGCAACTATCAGTATGAGGATTTCATAAACCCAGCTTAAAATATTTGTAGAACACCTTTTTATACTTTGAAAAGGAACAGCCTTTTGTTGTTTCAATATGTCTAACTCGAGAAGCATTGCACCTATCATACATTCTTTTAAGGTTTAGCTCTGGTGAAGGATATGACTGCTTAACTTTATTTCTAGAGTAATGAGAATATCTGCTTTACACCTAAGTATATCCTTCTGAATGAACTGCATCTGCTCTTTGTCCCTTTCCTGCAGCTAGCGAGCTCTTTCACCTCGAATCTCCTTAGGTAGTACATTCTCCAGCTTATATCTTTTGGCAATGCGCCCTGAGTCTGTCTGTGGACACTCCTGGAAAAATACATATGAAATAATTATAACTTATTATTTAAATAAAATTATATATGTGTAAATAATATTTTAACTACTTCACTGTGTTTCCCATTAATTGTTATGTTATAATTATAACTTGTTTATTTTCACTCTATAAACTTTTTGTTTAGTCTATAAATAAAATCAGACTTGCCTGTCACTTTTCTGAATGTTGAGGCACATACAGGAATCTCAACTTCTATTTCTCTTATATAGCATGAGATTGACACAGATATTCTTTTACTTTTAATGTGTTCCTTCCCTCTGTGTCTTTTAGGCAAGTTCACTCTAGTATATCATAGTAAGAAATTGTCCTATTCAACTTTTGTATTATTCATATACAGGCTATCTGTAAAATGAATAAGATATTTGAAACACAAACACAAACATCATGAAATTCACTCTGCGCTTTTTTTGATAAAAAAAAAGTTTGAAATTTATTTTTACAAAACCAGAAACTCATTCAGAAAAACTGTTGTTGTTCACCAATGGCACTGGGGATTAATTGATCTTTTAACTTTTTTGACTTGGGAAGCATGCCTGTGTTGTAGTCTATTTAGCGTTAGCCGGGGAACACCACATTTAGAAAAACTTGACACATGAATTTTGTAATATCTTAACTATAAGGAAAATTAAAAAAAAATGTGATCTGCATAGCAAAAATTTCAAAATGTTGCAATCACTACACATATTTTTATTTATCTCAAAAAGTACTAAGTTAATCCTGCATCCCATGTCTGAGTTTTTTTTGTTTTTGTTTGTTTTGTTTTGTTATGCTTTATAGAATATACAGTAAAAACTTCAGCCCTCTTAACACTTAATTTGTGGATGTAATTTTGTTTTGAATGAATAAAAGTGTAGCAAAAATTGAGGAAAAATGGGTTTGAATGGTTGCGTGCAGTTAAGCAGAAATAATGACTTGCAGACCTTCCTAGAAGTGTCCAGCTTAGATGTGTAAGTTCTACTCTTTTTTCATTACAAGCTCTGCAAATCATTTTTAATTTATGGCATAAGCCAAGCCTTTCAGTGCAAAGTCCTATATACAAACACTTTTGATTGCAGTCATTACACTTCAGGTCATTCACCAATGATGACAGCAAACTGGTGTCCAATATATATTTACAGCTTTCATTATTTACAACAGGTATATGTTCACAATTATCCTCCAGCTGTTTCTGCCTTAAATTTTTCTTTTGTACACCACATTCTTGTCATCTAACCTTTTATCACTGTTATTATTTGCATTATTTATAGTTGTTTCTGGCTCATTATATGAAACAACATATAATTTGATGTTACACATCTACCAGCAGAGCTGCTGTTACTATGTTATACTGATCATGGTGGCTCAGTGACGAATCAGAGACTAACCTTCATGGAAAATTTCCCACAAAAAGCTGGATTTTTTACTTCATGCAGCGATTTCATACCTGCCACGCCTCCTCAGGACATTTAAGGAGTGCAGACCTTTAAATATGATGTAGTTAGAACAACTTCCAGGCACTGTAATGCTTTAAAACATTACATATATGCACTTCAAACACCTAGTATTTTTTGGTACAAAAAAAAAACAAAATGCAAGGGGTGACTGGGTAATGCGTAACTCCCAGCCCCTGAGTACAGTAGAATCTCGTTAGCACGTTTTTGCAGGGACCTAAGGATTTGGACGTCATAGGCGGGAAAATGTGTTAACGAAAATGCAAAATATGCAATTTAAGAACATAGTTATGTAATAAAATCTAATAATTACTACGTCTCCATGGATAATTGAAATCGATTTTGAGTACAATCCGAGTTGAATTCAATATGTGTTCAAATGGATTTGGATACACAAAGCCTGAGAATAAATAATTCAATCTTTTATGTTGGTCAACTTGGATTTTTGAGGTTATGAATGTTTTGAGAAAATAAATTGCGAATTATGGAAGCGACAAGAGTTGCTTTGCTGTGCGTTTTATTACACATGTGATAACAATTTCCGCTAAAAAAGAAAAAAAAATTATGTGCGTGCCATCATGTTACGAGTACAATAGGCGAATGTATCTTTGGCATATTCAATACGATTTGAATATGGTAAGTGTTTCCATGCAACAAATTTCGTTCTGATCCTTTTCTGATCCTATTTTCCAAGAGGAAAGTTTTATTTTTTCATTTTTCCCTTCTTTGAAAGCAGTTTTAATCAATTTAGGTTTGCTAACAATTGCGTTTAATGTTGACGGAGGAATGCTTAACTTCCACACTATATCCACATGTTTCATATTTAGATTGTGATCTATTTCAAGGATTTTCAGTTTTTCGCTATTGGTTATTTACTACACTTTCTTTTTTTCATTGCAAATGAAAAGTTAAAATACAATCTACATATGTTTGGTCAACACTCAACAGTAGAAACTATCGTTGGCGTTTACCATGCCAAGGTAAACATTCTCTATCCCGCCCACACAAATCGTGTCACACAAATATTTACATACATGCATGTGATTGGCTGCCGGTATCCCCGTGACTGAGGATTGACCAAAGTAGCCAATGAGGACGTCAAACTTTGAATGTGTTAAGCGCCCTCCCACTGGACCTATCAAGGATTGGCCAAAACAGTGAATGAGGACGTCAAACTTCAAACGTAGTAAGCGGGACCGGGAAAACGCACTAAGCAAACGTTATTTATTACATTTGGTGATTTGGTACCGGGAAAACATGTTAATGAGGAACGTGCTAACGAGATTCCACTGTATTATGTAGGACTGTGTACGTATCCGCTGATAAATGTCAGTCCCGGGGAGGGGCCATTACATGAGCTGTTACACTCCTGAAGGCGATTGGGTCCCTCTATGTGTTGGGAGGTGAGATCCTAAGGTGAGCAAGGTCCAGGCCAGGACTTTCACCTAAGCTGGGGTGGCGCCCAGGATGTGAGCATGCCATCAGAGAAATTTGTAATCATGGAGGAAATCATTGCTATGGATCCTACAAAATCTCCAAAAAAACTTCAAAGTGAGTGTAAAAGAAGTAGTTGAGTGTTGTGGTCCTTGCTACTTAGTAATTAATAGAACAGAGGAAGGTAAGAAGTTTACATTGGTGAACCCTTTTATAGTGCAGAAGGATCTCGATAAAATAGCTGGTCCTGTGAAGTCGTGCATCAGAAATTGAAATGGCACGCTCCTGGTTGAAGCAAACTCAGCATCCCAGGCAGTGATATCTTGAAAGCCAACTTGTTAGGAAACTATCCAGTCAGAGTGGAGCTGCACACGACCTTGAACTCCTCGCGCGGTGTAGTAAATACCTGTGCATTGGACGGTATGTCCAATGAGGAGATTCAAGAGAATCTAGAAGATCAAGGTGTGACATCTGTATATTGGGTTCAGCGGAGATAAGGAGGTGAATCTGTGCCTACTCATACCCTGTTTCTTACCTTTGATCAGGTAGAACTACATCAAAGGATTAAGGCAGGGTATGAAGCCATTGAAGTTAGGCTATATATACCCAACCTGCTCAGATGCTATAAGTGCCAGCGCTTTGATCATACAAGTGATTTCTGTTTCGGTGAAGCTACCTGCATTAACTGTGGAGAATTCTCACACGAGGGAGCATGTACATCAGCTCCAACATGCGTTAACTGCAGTGGTGAACATCCATCTTGTTCCCGAGAAAGCCCCCATTTTACAGAGGAAAGGGCGATCCAGGAGATCCAGGTTAGGGAGAAGGTTTCCTTCTCGGAAGCCCGGAAACTCCTGCGTGTCCGCCAACCCTCTGTCCCAAGGTTGTCGGGTATCGTTCGTGTTATCTTATTTGCGAGCGCCAGCTATTGTTTTACTATTTTGAATTTTGAGTTCTTTGTCCTCCGGCTAGCTATTATTACCCAGTCGAGCAAATCTCTTAAACAGGGTGTGTAAACGGAAAGGAGTTGTTACTAAAAGATAATACTGATAAAAGAATTTGTTTTTACACTTTTATTGCCGTCACACTTCATTAATTTCACATATTTATCTCTTGATACACGCCCGACTGAAACTGTTATATTTTCGAATGTAACTATAATTACTTATTTGCCGCACATTATTAATTTGAGTATTTCACATTTTTGTAACTAGCTTTACGATGCGAGAGATTCGGTAGAATTGCGCAACGTGTAACCTGTGAATGATTCTATTAAACTGCACGACGTGTAACCCGTGAATGATTCTCTTAAACTGCGTGACATGTAACCCGTGAATGATTCTCTTAAACTGTGCGATACCTGTCTCTGGCTTCATAATTTATACTCCCTCACCTCGATATTCCTAAACATTATAACAGAGCTGCTATTGGTTAATAAAGCGCGCCAACATTAGCGTCTATTTTATATCCAATCAAAATTACAAACGCATATGCTCTAGGGAAGATATTTCCTCCATTTCTAAAGAAAAGTGCGCTACTCTGATGTCATTTATTTGTCTCTTCTAATTGATAAACAACTCACCCACTCGCTCATTGTTACCCGCTCCTATTGTCAGTTTCAGTGAGGCTGTGTAAACTTATTTCCTAACAATGCTCATAATTAACAAACATCTCAAATCATTGTCATACAATAATGCAAATTTACACTACAATCACTCTGACATTCACAGTGTTGTGATATAAAATACTGCATCATATGCCCCACTAGAAACATAATTATAAATATTTACAACTTTTTCTTGGAAATTTTATAATTGGGTTTTTAGTCTCCTGAATCTTGTAACACACGGTATTTATCACTTGCACTTAACACTGCACACGCATTTAACACACGTCATACATTTTGCCTTTTTCTCGCCACTATTCACTGGCTCTGGTCTAATGTGTTTATATACATACATCTGACATTACAATTTTTTTTATAGCAAATACTGTACCCTGAACTATTTAGTTACAAAATGGTTATACTTTCTTAGATTATTGACATAAAAATTTATACACTCAAGATTTTTAACCTGGTTCATTTTGTAATTATTGAACACATCCTCTACACAAATATATTTACATCTCTTAATTCTATACATAATTTCACATTATCTTTGTACTGCATAAGTGTTTTACTTTAATTATCTTTACCCCTTTATTTATTGTTTTGTACTTTATATTCACAATACTTTTTGAATTATATCTACATACTTTTACTTTAATATGACATTAAATTATCATTATTACATGCTTCATTTCAAATGTGGTTACATTTTACTAAGAAAATGTTCTTTTTCCCCTTTAAACATTTTTTTTTTGTCCTGTATCATTTATTCCTCAGCATGACCATCTGTGCTGAGAAGATTAGACACAATCCATAACCGGGGCATATGAGTGGCTATTGGTGCTTTTCCCACTACCCCAGTTATGAGACTTTATGCCAAACCTGCGGAACCTCCTCTGCGTTATCGGTGTGAAATCCTCTTGGGAAATTATGGCTGTGTGCTTAAATG
Organism: Deroplatys truncata; assembly: GCA_030765065.1. Classification (NCBI taxonomy): domain Eukaryota; kingdom Metazoa; phylum Arthropoda; class Insecta; order Mantodea; family Mantidae; genus Deroplatys; species Deroplatys truncata. The sequence goes on from CM060984.1 coordinate 152,603,722, forward strand.
TATGTCTCAACATCTAACGTTTGCTTTGTTTTATCATACTACGCTGGACGAACGTTATAGAAATAGCTCCATTAATCCAAGGCCTGCAGGTGTTCATTTCCGGGAGCTTCTAAGAAAGCACAACATTGAAATGCCTAGCATGTTTGCTAAGGGGCAGAGGGTGTTCCCTCCTTGGTTATGTGGGACATCTCAAGTAGATCTTGGGATGATGGTATACCAGAAGTCTACGATGCCTACTTTTAGTATCTGCACCTGTTTTTTAGAATTTTTGTCCGGTTACAGTGACCGAATTTTGATCTACACTGATGGATCTAAGAACACCAACGGTGTTGAATGTGCTATGTTCATGGAACCGAACCTTATTCATTAGGTTTTCATGATAGCACATCCATTTATAGTGCAGAGCTGTATGCCATATACCTAGCCATTCTGCATGTGTGATGTCTAAAATTGGGAGACTTGTCTCATTTTGAGTGATTCCCTAAGTGCACTTCAGAGCCTTTGTGAGCTGTACAACTACCACACTGTTGTTCAGCGAATCCAGGATGCCCTCCAGTTTTATACGCTTCTGGCGTTAATGTGGAGTGTGCTTGGATACCTGGTCACGTTGGCTTGCCGGAGAATGAACTTGTGGATTTGGCAGCTAAGGCGGCAACCACAGAATCCAGTGTTACAATACCTCAGGTAACGTCGGAAGACTTTAGGCTTTTTGTGCGGAGAGCGGTGCTGTCCTGCTGGCGCGAGGAGTGGTTGGCGCTCTGTGGAAACAAGCTTAGGATAGTTAAGGACAATCCGATAAACTGGGTAACTTCCTCTCGCGTATCGTCGTGAGAAGGTAATTTTGGCTCGGTTGCGTATTGGTCATCACTGCAATTTTACTCACAGTTATCTTTTTAAGGGTGACCCAGGTCCTATTTGTCCGTTTTGTGGCGAGGATATGTCGGCCTGTCACGTGTATTGCTCTAGCACATCTTCGGGACTCTCTGCAACTGCCGGACAGTCTTGCAGAGGTCTTAGCGGATGATAAGCAGGTGGTCGATAGGCTTTTTAATTTTGTTTCGAAAGTAAATTTCCAAATGCGGATTTAGTCACCCTAATAGCAGGTTTTTCATACTGATCGGTCTAGTTTTATATATTTATGACTTATGCTGTTTTTATATTGATATTTTTCTCTGGGTTTTGCTATGATTTTTATATTGATATTTATCTCTGGCCTTTGCCATGAAATTTTCTGCTTATCTTTATTTCTGGGCTTTGCCATGATCTGTCTTAGAAGGGCGCTAATGACCTTGAAGTTGAGCGTCCTTAAACAAAACCAAACAGCATGCAACAGAATGTGTTGAATGTGGAAAGTTGTTTATTTCATGTGAAAAGTGCTTCACTTTCTTTTAAAACCTTTTTTTAAAGGAAAATGACAAACATGTAAAATTGATGCAAAATATAGTCTTGGCTTATGCATTAGCTTTATCCCATATCCATAGTTTTTCTCACAATTTCTTTTTGTTTTCTTCTTCTTTCTTTCCTTTCTTTTTTACCCACTCCTTTGGAAAATGATAGATTGAGGTTCGACTGTAGTCACAATTTTAATTTTGTATCCATTTTTCATCATTTCCTAGGTATTCATTTCAGTGTAGTGCGACCTTCCAGATTAGTTCTTGAATTCAGTGTTTAGCAAGCATGCTGATGATGGTGAAATGTACATTTGGAGCAAGTTTAATACAATGTTTTATAGACTAAAGGCTTTATCTCCATTGGCTGAGTTTGTTGATTAAACTGTTGGAAGCCAATTTCACAGAAAAATTTTGTTTTCATTTTATTGGAAATAGGTTATTTTACTGGTGCCAGTTTGTTTCTTGGATGATATACAACTTTATTAAATGAAAATCTCAACATGTTCAAGTATGGATATATATACACAAAACATTCTTTGAGTGCAGGCTTCATTACTGATTTTGAAAATATATTTATAATAAGCAATGGGGATCATGAGGTTGTCTCCTTAGTGCAGTGGTAGTGCAGCTGCTTAACAAGCGGAAAACCCGGGTTTGATTTCCAGTACTTGCTTGCGGATTTTCTGTGCTGAGAGACGTGGCCCAGGGTTTACTCAGCCTCGTTAGGTCCCTGAGGGACCAATTGAGGAGCTACTCAATTGTAAAGTAATGGCTCAAGGTTAAGGAGTCTGCATGTACGAGCCGGGAGGGACCCCGGGTGCTGACCACATTCCACCCTCCAGTACTGCACCCCACTTATGGCACCTGTTGTGGGCAGAGGTGGGGGACACAGTGGCTGGGTGGCAGGCCTTAGATCGACAATAGGCTGTTGCGCCACAGAGTTTAGTTTAATGGGGATCATGTTATAACTTTTGCTTCCTTCTTCAGCCATCCGTTAAACCTTAACCTTAAGTAAGTGGCTCAAAATTAATTAAATTATCATTTCACTTTACTGTCTTCAATTCTTCATTCCATATTACTTATGTTCTAAATACTTTAGTTTCCAGTAGTGGATATCACTTTATAAAGTGATTAAGGCTAAATCGCCCACCAAATATTAAGATCTTATTGGAGCTAATAAGGTGTATTAATTTTTGTATAATTACTTGTTTCAGTGTTGCAAGCTTCATGTTTTATGTTGTATTTGTAATTAGTCCAGTGTTACTAAGTTTTCTTGTATGAAACTTTGACTTATTAATCAAATGAATATTCTGTTTATACAGGATCGCTATGGTTATTGATGTAAGGCCAACTCGGAAGATAATGATTCTGCAAATTGGACTCATTGGCACTATACTGAAATCTGGAATTTAACTTAGTTGATTTGAAAAGCATATAGCTTTACAACAGGTGCCTTTGCTTTGAACATTTTCTTATCATTCATCCCATGATACGTTCTCTTATATTTCTTACAGCCTTCCAAATGTGAACATCTGCAATAATCATTTATAAAAATGAATTTATGGTCCTGTTTTTTGTAACCTATCATTCGGCCACTCAATTTTCTTATGTTTAATAATGAAAAATATCAAAAAATGGTTGAAGAGGAAATGGATTTAAAGTAAAGGTGGATGATGTTTTTAGCCTAATTAGCTTATGATATAGCTATTCTGACCTCTTATGTTTTGTAAATATCACAGGTTTGGTTTTAGTGCACATATATAAAGTTTTATATCACTTTAAGCTGTAAAATATATACAAAATATATATGGTAATTTAAAACCTGTACTTCTAAGTCTCTTGGTTATTTTCATTTCTGTTTTTTATTTTTCTCTGGTTGTTTTAGCTGGTGGGAATTCTTTTAAGAGCTAAATATTTAATGTTTTTTCTTTCGTGCAGATTTTGATTATGGTTGTAATTTAAGATTATTGTATGTCAGTGGTGCAGTGCCTAATAAAAAAAACGAACCTCTGGACAGCCATATTTTATATTGGTTCGAGTTGCTCTTGTTTAAATAAAATTTATAACATTTTTGTGTTGTGAAATTGACTACATGGCATACAGTTATGAATGGTTATTAAACCAAAGTCTGTTTTCCTCAACCACTTAGAAAATTGTTTATCTACTTTCATTGTAAGCTCTCTATTGTGCCATGTGGAAAAGAGCTTCCAATGAACATGGTTCACTGTTCTTCAGCATGTGCTTCATAAACTATGTTGTATGTGGTCCTTTAGAAAAGACTTTATTTTATAAAATTGATCCAAACTGTTTAATTAGGAGCATTTTATTTCATGTTAAAATACCTTCCTTTTTCCTTCATAATGCTGGTTTAGACATTACCATGAAATGCATTTTGTTTTTCTGCCTCTTGCCAAATGAAAGCAGTAAGTTATCCAGACTGTTTGGTTAATATGTTGGGCATTGGATGTTAGCCATTCTAGTGTTGTCTTCAGCTTCAATAAATCACAGCCATCTGTCACTTTTTAAATTAGAATATCACATCTGATCTGAATTTTCTATGAAATTACCACACTTGATTTATAGTCGTTCATAGTTGATAAACTAAAATGAAGGAAAAGTTGTTCTGCATGTGACTTTAGATAAGAAGAGTAGAGTAGACGGTCAATAAAAAATAAACATTGAGATAATCACACTTTATTGTGTCATATTGTCATGACCTCAAATAATTTCAGACAGTAGAGCAAGGCATTACCAGGAACTTTACATTAATTACAGGATCAAACATAGAAGAGTGTAGCTTAACTATGCATGCATTATTATGTATTAAAAGTTTCCATATGCATAAACTGGAAAGGAAGGGTAAATGCTTTCAAGAACTCAACATGATTTAAATAGAACAATTAAGCTAAATTGTTATAAAAAAGACAAATTCAAAATAAGTGCCTGGTGGTCGGAAGATGTGTACTGCTCCCTCATTGATTGTCCGGCGACAGCACACAGAAAGAGAAAGAATGCTTACTGTGTGTTAGTTTCTACATAATAGCTTTGCCCATAAACTCTACGTCACTCTAGCATATGCCGTCAACCTTTGATTATCTAATCCCCAAAATATAACAAACTAAACTCCTAGAAGTGTGCTAAATGTCACAGTATGATAAGCTGTTATAAGCACTTCTTAAAGAGGCAATGAAGGGGCATTTTTTCTTTTGCACTATAGAGGTTACAACAGTGGTCTGTATGTGACTTTGAAGAGGGAATAAGCAGTGTTGTGTTGCATATTATTACGTAATGGAAGTATGTTATGAGATTAACCATTTCCGACATAGTCTTTGTTATTGGTTTGAGTCATCAAATACTCTGTACTTTTTTTTCAACTGCCAATTTGCCATTTGTTTCTTTTTTGGGATCATCCAAAGAGTGGAATTTCATAGCCATCACATAGCAACCCACTTTTCAAAGCTCTATCGCTTAGGTCTAATGTAATAAAACCATTTCCCAAATTTTATGTTGTTTAAAAGGAAGTAGATAGAGGAATAATAAGAATACTTTGTAGAAGAGGATGTAGAGAAAGTCATGAGAATGCAACCCATCAAATTGTTTTTGCTCGTAATATATCAAAATTATGAGGACAATTCAGATAGTAAGTTCCATTAATTTTTTTAAGCAATCTGCTTATTTTGGAATTTTTGTTACTCACAAGAGAAAATTAAGCCTTAAGTTACTTTTTAACTAATTTCCATTACATTCAGGCATTTGTTGTACTGCTTCACAAGCTTTGAAATTCCTTAACACTGCTGCCTGTGATTTTAGCCACTCTGACGTTCTCCTTGAGCATCTCATCCATTTGAAATTGCCCCAAGCCATTTCTTATGTTTGAGAACAGTTTCAATCGAGCCAAATCACAGCTATATGGTGTATGATCAAAAACTTCCATCTTAACTATTGCAGGTGATTTTGAGTGCATGCTGCAGTATGCAGCCGAGCATTATTGTGGAAGAAAACAACCCCAGAACTCAACATGCTACATTTTCTCTGAATTGCTCTCCTAAGTTTGGTTAGAATCTGGCAATAGACATCAGTTTTTATTGTTATGCCTCATTCCATGAACTCCTCCAACAATACACCTTGCTTGTCTCAAAAAAACAGTTGTCATGAGCTTTTTCAAAATGTTTGGAGGCATTTTTGTAGTATTGCAGAGGAATTGACATGACCCTATGTCATTGATTGTTGTTTTGTCTCAACGTTCACATACCAAATCCACGTCTCATCTCCCGTGACAATCTGGTCGAGAAAGCTTTCACCTTCACTCTCGTAGTGTTGAAGGAATGTAAGTGCTGCTCCCATCCTCAAGGTTTTTTGGCCTTAAGACAGAATTTTTGGCAACCACTAGCACAAAACTTAAGATAGTTTAACCCATGTGTCACCACTTCATATTAGTGATTTACAGAAAATGCTCATGGAATTCTGAAATAGTGAAACAGCAGTTAAGTCTGATTACATCATCCTCATTTGCAACAAGATTGTTCTTCATTATGGATGTTATACTCGTTGCCAAAGAAGAAAGGGTGACATTTTGCGGAGATAGAGAGAGAGGCGACGTTGCTGTTTATCGTGACCACTTGGAGAGCGCGTTAGAATTGTGTATGAAGGCAACTGGGTTGCATCTGCATTGTAGGGTGGTATTATTTATATTTGTATATGAGGACAATTGTAAAATAATGAATCTGCATGCAAAGGATAGAACATGAAAGAATATATCAGTATAAAGATCTGCGTTAACAAGAGAGACATACTTGTGAAATGTTCATACTTACTCAAATGGGAAAATGCTGCTGATTCTCTCTCAGAGCATATTATTTCCTGTGCTTGTCCTGTCCTTTAATTGGGATACCTTTACGAAATGCATTTTATTCGGTTACCGAGTACGCTCAGTTTTTCGTTTGGCTTAATGTTTTCGTCACTATTTTTTTGATATTGATAAATATCTATTAAAAGTGTTAACACAATTGCAAATGCTTACAACACACACACAGATACACGGACTCAAACACACATAAACACAAAGCAAATAACCGTACAAATAGGATAATGCAAAATAACTTCTCAGTACACACCATTCTCTAAACTGATGTAAATACATTAAGCTGTGACTAAAGGATGGCACAGTTTATAACCACAGTGACAGCAGAAGATAAGATGTGCAGTTCATGTTATTGCAACAGTCGCTTGCCAGGATGTCATGCTAATCACGTGTTACAGTATCGGCAACAATGTTTTTGCATCTATCGTAGCTATGGAAACATCTTAGTTCTAATTGGTTCTTTTAATCATTGCTATGACAACCGCTATGTCGCAGCCATCCCCTCCCATTCATTTAAAGCTTTCCACCACGGTTAGTAACTGTCAATCACCTTCTTGATTGGCGTCGACTATAGTGTGTCCATTTTGGAATTGATGATACCAACGTTGAGCAATACTCTTCCTCATGTTGTCTCCACACTGCAGTAATCTCACAATGAATTGCCATTTTTTGCCCCCCTGCATTACATGTACCTCTCACTTGATGGGAGCTTCTATTGCTGCACACACTTTACAAGCTTGTAATGGTGAAAGAAACAGTGGAATGCAACCTTATATGAACACTACCATGAGCTTACTGAACCAAACTATGAGCGAATCAATAGCGCTGATACTGCTCCCCTGCTCATGAATGGCAAGACTAGAACTTACTTTCCAAATTGCCCTCATATTGTTTGTTTTGGAAAAAATAATTTAATATCTGCTGCTGAAACTGTTCATAAACATAGCATATGCTAATCTAATGTCACACATTCATTCTTACAAAGTTTAGGATGTGCCAATGCTCAGGCCATAGCTTTCTTAATTGTTGTCATAAGGTAATTCTTACATGCCTTTTTATGCAGCTTTTGCTTTGCAAAAATCACTAATATTGTAAGTTTTCCAAACTTGCATGACATAAGCAAAGGCATTTTGCAGTAAGGATGCTGAACTGTATTTCCAGCCTATTTTCCACAAGTAGTGAATATAAGCATAATAAATAATCATTTTAATTTGATTTAATAATATACATTAGTTAAATAATTTACAACTAGAATTAAGAAAAGTGAACATTTATCGTGTATGTGTATACATCATTGCTTATCCTTTATCAAATAGGAATTTATCTTAAATAGAAATGTTTTTAAGCCCTGTGACTTTACGGAGGGTTGCTCCAACTAAGCTGGGATGACCTTGAATTGCTTTAATACACCTGCCATTATACAGATGCTGGCGTTTACTATTGATCAGTTCACTGTGTGCGCCTGCAGTCTGCTGGTACAGTCTAGAGCAAATTTTACTCTATTGGCTTTTAAAGTTGCTGATTTGTGGCAGGGGTACATTGTTGGACTTTCCGACGCCGGTTACAGCTTTTCAGTGATAGTAGAAAGGTGCAAACAGAAAGGTATTGCAATAAGTAAGTTGCCTGTTGGCAAGGTGAGAGCATCAGTGGCGCAAGAACCCCCCCCCCCCCCCCCCCTCAGTGCAAAAAAACATTGCCAACCGCATTTTAACATCTAAAGGGACTGTTTACAGGATAATCCACAAAAATTTGTGTTTAGAATACAGCATAAAGTACAAGAGTACTTGTTGAAAGAGTAGTGAATCAGAGAACGCTTCAATGAAGAAAACTTTATGAACACCACCTGGCAAGTGAAAAGTGGCAGTGGATGGTTTTGTTAGATGAAGCATGGGTTTATCTGGATGACATAAACAAACCCCATGCTATTTACTACCATCAAATAGACCAAAAAGGATGCTCCAACTTCATCCGGGAGAACAAGGAAAAGTTTTCCAAGGGATTCATGGTGGTTACAGGATACTGCTCTCGGGGCAAACTCAATTCACAGAATTGCCAAAAATGTAAAAATTAATTCAGCCTACTACCAAAGGAATGTCATGGACCCAATTTTTGATGAGATTCCCCAGTTATATGGCAGAATGCCTGAAATGTTTGGATCCTCATGGATAAAGCATCCGGCCACATTGTGAGATCTTCTCGGGATTACTACCAGCAGAAAGCTGAGGAAACAGGTGTAAATGTGATACCATTTAAAAGGATCCCTGTAAAGTCGCCAGATGCCTCATCAATGGATTTCCTTCCTGTTCTATGGTGTAGTATTCTGAATGAAAATTACGCTGCAGAGAAGTTGGAGCCTGTGAACATCGCATTGAACATAACAGGTAGTGGCGAAAGGGAATATCACCATGAAAAAAAGTAAGTAAAATTGTCCCAGCTTAAGTAGGGCAACCCTCCATAGGACTTGCACAAAGATCCATGGAACTTAGTGATATTTTCTGCTCCAGCAAAATGTTTTGTGTGCCTGGTCTTAACTTAATTATCCTTTATTGTTTAGTTTATTTGTATAGATATTTGATTTGGTAGAAATGACTTTTGGAATCTAAAACAAAGTTAAATCTAAAAAGTTAGTAATCCACCGTTAGGGTGTTTAATGAAGGATAGAGTAGGTCCATGTATGGTTGTAAATGATGATTTAATGGAAGTAGCATATGATAAAAGAAATCTGATGTGTTGCACTCACATGACTTTCTCTACTCTTGTACAAACTATTTTTACAAACACTTATTCCCCATCTACTTCATGCTAATTGATATATCAAGATGTTAATCTTATTGCCAAGCGTCATCCTCCATGGTGTAGTGTAACCAGTATGCCAGCCTCTAGTTCCCAAGGTTGCAGGTTCAAACCCAGTGGAGGGTGATGGATGTTTTTTGGGTGTAAAAATCCTTACCAAGGCTTCTTTTGGAATGGAAGTAAAGCCGGTGGTCCCGAGTCATAGATTTACGGCATGTTAAAGAACCTCAAGCCTAATAAAGAACCTCAAGCCTAATAAAGAGGCCTCTCAACAAAATTTCTGGTCTTTCACGCCCCATATAGAATGGGACGCTAAGGAACACAGCAGTTAAAGAGCATCCATAAATAAAACTCAATTTAATTTTATTGCTAATTTTCTTGTAGGTGCAAGGGGAATATGGTAGGTTTTAAACGATAGTCAAATCTTTTAAGAGCTGGTTGCTATGTGGAGCATTCCATTCTCTTTGCATGTCCAGGACATAAAAAAACGAATAACGAATTCCCATTTGAGAAAAAGTATAAGTGTTGGAAAATTCAAACAAATAACAAGGAATATCTTGGGAATTGTTCACTCCACAAAAAATATGTATATAATATAAACTGTGTTTTAACGAGATCTACATTTTTTGCATAATAAAACTTTGTCTATCTCTTACGGTTTACCATTTATGCAAAAGTCATTCAGAATGAAGAGGGCTTTTGGGGATATAGCCAGCAAATTCAAGATATACATTTCATTTGCCATGAAAATATCTTAAACATATGATATTTTAATCGAAATTGTTAGCCATTTTTGAGAAACCAAAATTTTTGAAAAATGTTCCATGTAAAGGTAGTCTGGGGTGGAGGGGGATTTTCCTGAAAATCTTCATGCCACATCCTTGGAAGACAGTAAGCTCAAGTACCAAGTTTGGTATTTATCCAACTTTTTGTTTTTGAGTTATGCTGTTCAAGACTGACAGACACACATACATGGACATGTTTCCAAAAATGTTTTATTTGAATTCAGAACACTCAAAACATGTATTTCCGGTGAAATCTTGTATCAATTTTTGGGTGGAATGCAATACTTCGTCTACTTACTATACATAGTAGAAAAAGTAATAAGGTGGAATATTATATTATACTAAAAAATAGGAATGAAACAATTATGAACAAAAAGATAACACATTTATTAAGATACAGGATCCTATATGGTTGTTTAACCAAGGCAACATCAGTAAGATATGCCCTATGAAGTTTGATGAAATTGTATTTGTACCTATTTGTACAAATTTTCTTGCCAACTATACTACTTTTTTTGCCTGGCATCCTGGCCATCTAACCATCCCTTGCTGCCTTTTATCCCTATTGCCCATCCACTTCCTCCTCCGTTTGCCCTTCTGCCTTTCTTATCTCTCTTACATTTCTAATCCATTTCTCTTTTACTTTCTTTAGAAACTCCCCCATACTCTTATTTTTCTTTTCTTCTCTTCTTGTTAATATTTTAATTGCTACTATTTTTCCATCCATTTTTTCCCATTTATCCTCCCATAACTCTCTTCTCCATTCTGCCAATTCTTTACATTCTATCATATAATGCTCTGTACTTTCACTACCTCTGCAAAATTCACAAATTCCGTTTTTTCTACCTCTGCCCTCTCAGATACAGTGATCCTGTTCTCATCCATGCAAACGCTTCTTTTTCCGCTCTATTACAATAATCTACATACCCTTCTCTTCCCTATTTTTGCTAATCTATAAAACCCTAGTGACTTTTTATTCTCTAAGCTTCCCCAAATCTCTTGTCTTTCTATGTCCTCCACTCTGTTTCTTACTGTTATCCAGAAGCCATTGCTGTTTCTTTCTCCTGCTCTCCAAATATCTCCCATTCCTATCTTCTCCATAATTTTTTCTACCCCTGTCCACCAGATAGTTTTGTTTTTATTACTTTTTTGTTGTTCCATACAAATCTTTAAAATTTCCCCATCTTTTCTCATGCATCTAAACCAAAATTTCAATATCCTGTTTAGTATCACTCCTCCTTGTTCTTCCTAATTCCACTAATGCTACTTCCCCTGGTTCTGATCTTAGTAACCCCAGTAGGTCTTTACAAAACATTCTATAGCTCTGATCTATTTGTTTGTTTAATTCAGACACCCCCCCCCCCCAATTTCTGCTGCATATAACATTCTTGCTTCTACCAATGCTTCATACATTCTTTCTATCCATTTAGTTGGCATTTCTAATTTGTATTTGCACATCCTTACTCCAATCATTGCCTCCTTTCCTTTAGCCATAACCTTCCTACTATGCGCTCTCCATTCACCATTACTACTCATTCTTACCCCCCCACATAATCAAACTTCTTGACAACTTCTAACTTTAAACCTCCCATCTGCCATTTTCCTGGTTTTTTTTTAAATACCATAACTTTTGATTTATTTATATTTACTTTAATTCCCCATTCTTCGCAGAATTCATGTATTTCGTTGATTGCTTTCTGCAACCCAATTACCGTTATAGCCCCTACTATAAGATCATCTGCGTATAGTAGACCTGGTATCTCTCTATTTACTATTATGAGACAGTGTGTGTTTCTTTCACTCTTTCTAATATGTTATCTATAAACATATTAAATAATATAGGGCTCAATTTGCATTCCTGTCTTAATCCCATTTTTTGTTCAGTCATTCCTGTAGTTCTATTATTTTTACATCTTATAAAAATTTTTATGTCCTTATAAATTTTTTTGATTTCTTTTATAAAATTTTCGCTTACCCCTTTCATGTTTAATGTATCAAATGCTTTTTCAAAGTCAGCAAAAAACATGTATATCCTTCCTCTTTTCCTGCTCAAATACTTATCTATTATAGTCTTTATTACAAATATATTATCTATCATTTGTTTACCTTTCCTAAATCCTGCTTGATATTCTGAAAATTTTCCTCTCTCTCCTACCCAATTTCTTAATCTATCGGCCAATATACCTGTGTATATTTCCCCTAATATTGATAGTAAACTTATTCTCCTGTGAAATTGTATATAAAAATAACTTTAAAGTGAAATTGATAATACTTTTGGAAGAAATAAAATTGAACTCTTTTTAATCAGCTTAAAGAAGCTAATCATTTCCTGCATTCAGATTTTTATGGGAAGTTTGAGGTTAAAAGTTACGTACTGTTTTATAATTTCATTATAAAGAGAATAAGTGAGTTGCTGAGTTGACTGTTGACTGAAGAAATTAATGAAAAAATCAGAAAATGATGGAAAATATGAAGTTCTTAAAAGTGCATACATAGGTTTACTAGGAAAGTGGTTGAAGATGGAAGTACCCAAATTTATGCCTATTCACACTTCTGGATCACAAATGCTCCTGCTACTGTACATCCATGGTATCTCATGTCAGGTTTTGGAATTTAATGAGAAACCTTTCCAATGTAGAAAAATGTTGGTTATTTTATTAAATATTGGTGCAACAAATAAGTTTGCATCAATTGTAGTGAAGACACTGAAAATCTACAACGCAGACCAAATGAACTCTGACTTTAATCATAAAGTTGGCAATAAGGAATGTCCAGTGATTCAATTGGAAGCTAACGTCTTGGAAAAAGTGCAAAAATTAAAAGTTTAAAGATGACAGAGTGAGATGACTCAACAGTAATGTGCGAGGCTCACATTTGGGAGGTCCTGGTTTCAGTTCCCATTGGGCTGGGCACTTTGACCTTGTATTTTTTTTATGCCGGTCTCGACGATCAAGCTTGCTGAAATGCCTAGCTTTGGTGTTTTGTGGTGCAGGGCATCACAGGTTTAAGTTTTACCCTGGGCATGGGTATTTGTATGTAAATAAAAATGGAAAATAACAAGAACATGGGAGGGGTTGAGGGTAAAATTTGTGGCTAAGTCCAATTTAGAGAGAACGTTTCTTTTGCTGATAAAGTGGTGTAAAATAATTCACAATTGGGGAGATATGATTTCTAATCACTATGTTCTGCACCATATAGTGATTTTAATAGCATAAGTACCTATAAGCAAGACACTAATACAACTTTTTGGAAAAGATAAGGTGAACATAAGGAAAACAACTCAAACCTTATATTAAAAGGAAACAATTGAAGATGGAAAACAAGGAAACTGTCCAAAAGAAAGTGGCAGAATTTCCTAAAGAGCTAATTTTTCCAAATGGCAGGAGTCCACATCCATTCAGTGCAAAGTTATGCTGAAATTAAGTCAAAATTCTCCAAAAGTTAACAGTAAAACCTGAGGCTAAGTTATAACCGTCAAAAGATCAATCTCTTGAAGTAGATGAAATCAAGATTAATTTCAGATCTGAAAAGGATATCTCAGGGCTGACTAAACTTGATGAAAATAAGTAAAAGGCATTAGAGAAAGATAGATGCTCAGAACTATCAAAAGCAAAGAAAATAAATGAATTAAAGGTAACATTTTGGAATGCTAGAAGTTTGGATAAAAAGAAACAAAACCCTTGAAACATTTTTGTCTAACAATGAAATACAGGTATATATTTATGTCAGAAACACGGTTTAAATCAGGTAAAAAACTCGGGATGTTTAGCTATAAAGTTATGTGTCTTGATAGAAATAAATGTGGAGGTGGTGAATTAATAGACTATAAAGGGAATATAATTTTATCAAATTCTAATTGAAAATCCTGAACAGACAGTCCAGGGAATAATGATTCAATTTGCAGAAGTAAAGTTTTTCAATATTTATGAAATATCTTATTCCTTAAATTAAATTAAATTGAATTTTAATTATGGACGCTCTTTAACTGCTGTGGTGCTTAGCGTCCCATTCTATATTGGGCATGAAAGATCAGTAACTTTGCTCGGAGGCTTGAGGTTCTTTTGTGTGTCATAAATCTATGACATGGGACCATTGGCTTTACTTCCCTTCCGAAGGAAGCCATGCTAAGGATTTTTACGCCCAGAAAAATCCATCGCCCTCCATCAGGTTTGAAGCCGCAACCTCGGGAACTAGAGGCTAGCATGGTAACCACTACACCATGGAGGACGACCCCTTATTCTTTTGTTAGTAGCACTTTTGAAACTTTATAAACTGTGGAGACTTGAATTACAGCTCTCTACAAAAGAATAGCAATATAAACATCTTTAATACTCTGTTTGTTATAGGTTAGCAACCTTAAAATAATTATTTACCTAGCAAGGTTACTCTTAACTAGATTGGGATCAATTAATGAAGCAAATTCTTCAGATCTAAGCTTTGGCACAAATAAATTAATTTCAAGTGTGTACTGGTAAATAAAAACAATAAATTAATACATGAAAAGGAAGCTAGAAACAGTGATGTGATTTTGAATTTACTTAAGGTGAGTCGGAACTAGTTAACACTAACATCACTTAAGCTTACTTGCTTAACATGTTTTGGGCAACAGTTTGTTTCCATCCTCAGAAGGTGTCTGACCGGTTTGTGTTATTGGTGTTCCTGTTGTGTTGTCTCTTGTGCTTGTGAAATGTACTTCCAGAGGGGATATGGTGGTGGCAAATCAAAATTTGTTAGGTGTGGACTGTGTTTCAAAATGAAGATTTCTCACATGTCTTATTTTGTTGCATATTTGGCTAATTTGATTAGTGTAATGTATGGTTTGATGTCGTGGTTGGTCATCCAGAAATGATGAGACTGCAGATTTGTCCATTTGTTTATATTTTACGCATTTCACATGCTCCTTTAGCCTAGTTTCCAGGTTTCTGTTTGTCTTCCCTATATATATCTTGTGCAATCAGAACAGTTGATTTTGTAGATTCAGCTTTTTTGTTTTGTGGTACGGGGTCTTTTAACCTATTGCAAAGTAATTTCCCTATGCTAAATTTGTTCTGTGGGGCTAGGCGGATGTTATGTTTCATGAAAATCTTAAATTTGTAATATGTTCTTGGATGATATACAAGTTATAGCTGGTGCAAAACTTTGGAATTGTGACCCTGATTGCTACCCCAGCTGCCGAGCCTAGGAATGGTTTATGTTTAGTTTAGTCAATGAAAGTGATATAATACCTTTGCTCACTCCAGTGCGTAACACATACGGTCTGCATAGAAAGTGTCCGCATCTGGTTTAATTTCATAGAGAGCAGTACCTAAAAGTGCTTATTTTATATTTGTTATATTTATAACCATTGCTCCTACATTTTCAAAGTTAAGTGATAAGGTATTACATAGTCAAAGCAGGGAAATAATTGCAAATGACTTTATGAAGCAAGAAGCAGAGATGAAGGAAAAGAATATATGTTCACCCGAGTTTCACTGTTCACCCGAGTTCCACAAAAGCCTTATGAGAGTGAAAGAAAGAGTAGCCAAAGCAACCGAGTTGTGTTCCCAGAGTTCTCAAAGATAAGAAAAACACATGGATAAAGGAGTACCATTTGACACACCTGGGAAGAAACATAAGGTCTCTAAACGTAATACAGAAATAGACTATTTCGACAAATGTGTCATTTGGCGCACGATTCACTTTTTCTATGTGGAAGAAAAAACTGCCAACAACAAGCCGAAAGGCAGTATAAATTTTCAACCTGGTGCTACAAATCTCAGAAAAATTATAAAAGATTTAGGGTTCAAGTGGAAGAAAAGAACTCAAATAGAAGAGTTCTAATAGAAAAGCATGTCATATGATCTCAGCTGGAAGATTATCTTATTCAGATATTCAAATTAAGTGTGTATGAAGATGAGTCATACATACACAACAGTCATACATCTGAAGTTGGAGTGACGATAGCGAATTAGGTTTGCAGGCACCTGTTGCCAAAGGGCAAATACTTATTATCGTTCATGCTGGTAGAAAGATTGGCTTCGTTCCAAATGTCCTTCTCATTTACAAGTCGCAACAGAAAGCAGGAGATTTTCATCAAGAAACAAATACAGAAAATTACATGAAGTGGATCAACACCATGTTGATACCTAATATGCCTACTGGGTCCGTTCTGATTATTATCGACAATGCTTCTTACCATAACACTCAAACTGATAAACCACCTACCTCAAAATCCTTGAAAGAAGAAATGAGAGCTTGGTTACTTAGGCATACTATAGCTTTTGATGAAAGCATGAACAAAACAAAGCTATATTAACTTAATTAAAGCCAACAAACCGCTTCAGATGTCATACATACTTGACCAGATATTAATACAATATGGCCATAATGTATTTAGACTGCCACCGTATCACCCAATCATATTAATCTGGGCTGATGTCAAAAATGGGTGGCATGCAGTAATATCACTTTTAAATTAAAAGATGTGGAGCAGTTATGCTGCTAGCAATTTGAGAAATTTGAAGGCCAGAATGGGAAAATGTGTGTCGACATGTTGAATAAATTGAGAATCATTATTTCGAAAAAGAACGGAATTGCAGAAAATCAAATAGAAAGAATTCTCATACCAGGATAACGATGCAGAAAGTAGCGACAGCAGTGATGACTGCAATGATGTGAGTGATTCTGCAGAAGAGGAAGGGCTGTCAGGTGTGGAAGAATTGGAGGCAGATGGTTGACAGGTTTTTATATTAAGTGCTTTTTACAGCGGTGGATTTAAATATGCTGTATATAACTATAAGTTTATCAGTGCAGTGCAGTGCATAACTGGTGTGTGGATATTTGACAATGACTGTCCCACGCACTCCTGCAGCATGCAGACGACTGGTCACCTCCTGATTTGGTAAGTAACTCGCTTCATAGCTGTCATTAAGATTTTCACATGTCTAGAACTGCTGCGCCAATTATACTTGAACTTTAACTGTTTTTCTTCCTGTATGAGGAATTTGCAATTTTCTTGTCAATTAGTTTGTTGAACCCATTATTTTTAGCTATGTTTACCATATGCTGATATTCCAGTTGATATTCTTGTTTATTCAGGGGGGTTGTATACCAGCCTGAGTGTTACACTGTTTAGTATTGCATGTTTATGTGTTATTGGGTTGAAACTATTGTTCTTATGTAATTATCTGAATGTGAAGGTTTCCTGTATATGTCAAAGGTTAGGATTTTTTGTTGCTGGATTATTTTTAGGTCTAAGAAAGGTAGCATGGCTTCTTTTTCCACTTCCATTATGAATTTTATTGATAGATTTTGCAAGTTGAATAAATTTATGGAGTCATGTATAAACCTGTTAGGGACTACAGCTAAGATGTTGCCGACGTATCTATGCCAAACTTTAAAAATGTATGGGAAGGAAGTTATTTGTTTCTCCAAGTAACTCGTAAATAAATCTGCCAAGAATGGTGAAAGTGGGTTACCCATGGTTAGACCTGTCAGTTGTTGGTAGAACTTCTGGAAACTAAAACAGCTCTATATGATGCATAATTTGCTGAGTTGTATGAAGTCTTCTATTTCATCTTCAGGGTCTGTTGGAGCCATTTCTTTAACTGAATAGGAGTTGATGTGTTGGGATGCTTGGAAATAATGCAGTACATCAAAAGAAACTAGTCTGTCTTCTAGTTTTAAGTTCAAAGAGTTTTATCTTGTTTATTAGCTCCGCTGAATTCTTTACGCTTAAGCTGTTGAATCTTGACAGTAAAGAGAATCTTTCCACTAACCATTTTGCCAGTTTGTAGGTGGAGAATCAATATTGTTGACTATTGTCTCATCTTGTGTCCGGATTTATGTATTAATACATATGGTTGATATTGTAAAGATCACTATATTTTACAAGAAGTTAGGGTATGAGAAAGCTTTCCACTCGATGGGCTCAGTTCCAAAGAGTTTCTCCATGTTTCATAACAGGTGAAGCATGGATTCATCATTACGCACCAGAGATGAAGGAGCAGTCTTAAACAGTGGGGGACAACAGGTGAAAGTCCACCAAAGAAAGCTAAAACAATTTCATTTGCAGGAAAAGTCATGGCTACAGTTTTCTGGGATTCTCCTGGTGCTCATTCACTACTTCAAGAAGGGCAAAACCATCACTGCTATTATTACGCTTACTAATGGACCAATTGAAGGATGATATTCAGAATTTCATCCACTTCATTCAGTGCCTCTACAGACCTGAGTTAAACCTCCTCTTCCCAAAAAGGTCACGTTTCACTGAAGAACGTCTGAAATGATTATCATAAAACTTGGTATTTAATGTGCCTTAGGTCCCGCTAGTGAATGGTCTGTATGGCATTAGTTAAGGTAGACATGCCAGTAGTTGACCATATAAAGGGAGATTCTTGGTATAACATTTATTAGAAGTTTGATCTGACAAGGTGCCATTGTCACACTGTCATAGATTGAGCTACAATTTTTATTTTATTTTTTTTACATTGAAAAAAAAAAAAGTACCCATCTTGGTTCTCTCCCCAAAGGGTCCTCATTTGCCGGGATAAAAATTGTGAAGTTTAAGTTGTAACAGCTTTATTTTGTCTTCCGCTCAACAATCAACTGCCTGGTATTGTGCCAGACATTGCAGTAAATGTATGCAAGTTGTCACAAGGGAAATTAAGGTCGTATTTCTCAATTGGAATATTAGTTTGGAACTGACAACTGAAATGCGTAATGTACACGAATTAAAAGTTTAATATTATGGGTTTTAAACGGCTTTCATATGAGACTTTATTACAGATACTTTTCATATTGCTCCAAATGTTAAAAAAATATTTTAAATACAATTTATATCAAAAACAAATCTAGACACAACTTAATAATAGCTCCTTATAAAGAAATAGAAGTATTATTGAATGGACAAACATATATACACATTCATACATTCTAGCAGTTTTATCGTTCATAATTAATATGCTTATTCCCTAATTAATGCTTAGAGAGGATTAACATACACCATGCTACATGGAGACATAGAACTAATGGAAAGAAAATGTTGTATTCCTTTGTCAGTGTATCAACACAACCACGAAGGGACAGGATAATAAACTTTGCTCCGTGCCAAGACTACAAGTATCTGCCTGGAAGACTGCACTAGAGAATAACTTACAACCAAGATATGATGTAGGGAAGAGAAAATCGGCTGCAATTATGTTTAATTTTTTTCCCAGTGATGGATGCCTCCCAGAAAAAACTAAAGAGATAAAAAATTGCAGTTTTGTATGTTCTCTTGTGTAATACGTTTTAAACACCAATATATGTAAGGAATTAGATATTATTAGTGAATCATTCTAATTTGTAAATATGTTTTTACTTTCTCTACTGCATATAGTAAGTAGGGGAAGTATTGCATTCCACTAAAAAATTTGATATCGAGATTTCACTGGAAATACATGTTTTGAGGCCCCCTGAATCCAAAAAAATTTTTTTAGAAAAAGATCCATGTGTGTATCTGTAAACAGAATAACCCAAAAACTTGGTATTTAGGTTCAGTACTTTCAAGGATTTAACACAAAGATTTTCAAGAAAATTTCCCCACCTCAAGACTATCCTTTACATGGAAGATATTTGGAAAACTTTGATATTCTTAAAAATGGCCTAATGAATTTGGATTAAAATATCATATGTTTAAGATACTTTCATTTCAAATGAAACGTATATTAGGAATTTTCTGGGAATGTCGCCAAAACTCCTCTCATGAAGTTTGCATAACTGATAAACCATAAGAGATAGACAAACTTTTACTACACAAAAAATGCAGATATTTTTAATACAAACACAATTTGTCATATACTTGTTTTTTTTTTTTTTGAGTGAACCATTTCCGAGATATTCCTTCTTATTTGCTTGAATTTTCTAATACTTATACTTTTTCTCAAACAGGAATTTGTCGTTTTTTTTTATATGTACTGGACATGCAAAGGGAATGGAATGTTCCACATAGCAACCAGTTTTTAAAAGATTTGACTATGACTTAAAGCCTACCACATTCCCCTTGCACCTATAAGAAAATTAGCAATACGATAGTTTCTGCAAATTTTCATATTGATTAACATGAAGTAGGTGGAGAATAAGCGTTTATAAAAATAGTTTGCACAAGAGTGGAGAAAGTTATGAGTATAACACATCAGATTTTTTCTTGTCGAACTTTGGCCTAAGGGGGAGAAAGCCAATCATGGGTATTTTTAATCTATTTTCACTAAAAGGAAATCTCTGCTCGATCCATAACATCAATGTGATAATGGCCCCTTGTAAGATATACAGGGTGAATCACCTAAAACTTGCACCGCAAATATTTTGGAAATGGAAAGTGCTATTGATGTGCAGTTTTTACAGCATTGATTGGTAGTCAGGGCCTCGTACATTTAGCCTATAAACAGATTTTAATAATACTGAGAAAGTGTACTTTTTGAGCAAACATACAATTTTTTTAAATGGAACTATGCCTAGTTACATCAACAGAATAAAGGTAGGTTAAATTAGAATGTCAGTGGCATTTGTTGCAAGATTCTAGTGCAAGTGGTTTACGAGAAATCATATTTTGAAACTTTTACACACCGACACTTGTGCAACCTGTGGTAGCACAAAGTAAAGAAAAACAAAAGGGAATTACAATACTTCTGTGGATTCTTACAAGTAAAGAGAACATAGCCTTTCAAAGGTTGTGTTTAAAATGACCATCGGCAACTTCAATACATGCTTCCAGTCTTCTATAGAAAGACTGCTGCACGCGTTCTAGCATTTCAGCAGAAATTTCAGAGCAGGCAGCAGTAATACGTCGTTTCATATCGTCTGGTGTAGTTGGTACATCCTTGCAGTACTTCGTGCACTATGAGCTGGACAGCCATCATGTTGGTACAAGTTCCTCTTAGTCTGCAAAGGAACGTCTTCTAGCATCTGTGGCAGATGGTCTGTCAGGAGGCTGCGATACTTGTGCGAGTTCATTGTTCCTTCTATGAACAAAGGGCCTATGAGCTGATGGTTCACTATCCCACACCACACATTTAAACTCCATGGATGCTGACGTTCCACCTGACGAAGCCAACGGGGATTGTGAACAGACCAATAGTCATGTTTCTGCGGTTTACCTGGCCATGATTAGTAAATGTTGCCTCATCACTAAACAAGATACATGATGAATCTGGAGTATCATGTCGTGTACAAAATCGTTTCCATGCAGCTCTTGATGGAGAGAGATGTGATAGGGATAGAACATATGTCGATGGAGAATGCGCAGTACACTTGTCTAACTTATGCCACTTCCACGTGTGATTGTGCAGGAACTAATTTGCAGATCTACTGCAATGGCAGCCAAAACTTTAATTTCTGCCTCTTCTCAGTCACTTGTTTGTTTCTGTTACGTTTTCTAGGTGTTACAGTACCATTTTCACGTGATTGTTTGAGGTTGATAAATAATTGCCTTGATGGTTGACATCTATTGGGATACGTTTCCGTATACACCGTACAGGAACAAACTGCATTCTTCCTACACCCTCCATACACCATGAGCATGTTGGCTTTTTCTGCATTAGTAAACCTCATCTTCCACTCACGACTTACTGCTTGAACTGTCACAAACTAACTGACCAGAAAGTCGAATGCAGTCAATGAACAGAAAACACAATACAAACAAACATAACAGCATCATACCTAACAACTAACAATTGTCGGGGTGGAAATTTTTCAAAATACGATTTCTCGTAAACCACTTGCACTAGAATCCTGCAACAAAGACCATTGACATTGTAATTTACCCTACCTTTATTCTATTGATGTAACTAGGCGTTATTCCATTTAAAAAATTGTATGTTTGCTCAAAAAATACACTTTACATTATTATTAAAATCTGTTTATAGGCTAAATGTATGAGCCCCTGACTACCAATCAATGCTGTGAAAACTGCACATCAATAGCACTTTCCATTTCCGAAATATTTGCAGTGCAAATTCACCCTGTATATGCAATTTTAACCTGGCAATGAAAAGCTGCAATATTTATGTAACTAAAGGTGCATAATAAACTCATAGGCATAAATAATACAATATTCCAAACAATAATTAATTTGCTATGTATGCAGTCACCAAGTTGACTGGAACAGATCATCAATTGCCACTTATCTGCTAGTGGATGATGTTGCTCATTCCAATATAAAAGTGCATATATGATGTACTGTATGTTTTGTAATAATAATAATAGTTATTGATACAGTTAATTTGTTTTAGTACAAAGAATAGATATTGGACACATCAGAATGAAAATATGTGCAACCGAATATGCAAGATATATATGAGTTAAATGTGTGATCACTCTCTCTCTCTACAAAACATAGTTTATTTGATATCATTTGCAATGTTGAGTAAAGCCAATGGCCAATGGCCTTTAGGGAACTTAAAAGCTTTTATCTTGTATTTTCTTTAAGGAGTTTGTAGGACTGTTATATATTTTTATCATCATTGTACAATATGCTTTTCCAATACAGAGAAATAAAAACAAAAGAATAAGACTGCCTCCAGGGAATATAGATCTACACACACATTTCCACCCGCCCATCATGATTTACATTAAGATTCCTAATGCTTTATCTGAGACGGGTATTTAAATAGCTTTTACCTTCTCTCCTATATACTGAAGTATTGTATTCCACTCAAAAATTCTATTTGGAGATTTCACCGGAAATACATGTTTTGAGGGCCCATGAACCCAAGAAAAGCAGTTTTAGTGTGTGTGAACAGCATAACTTAAGAATGAAAAGCCTGATAAATACTAAAAGTTCAGCATCTTCCAAAGATGTGACATGAAGCTCTTGAATGAAAATATGGAGCATTTTTCAATTTTTTTTTTATTTTCTCAAAAATGGTTAACGATTTTGATTAAAGTACCATATGTTTAAGATATTCTTACTCTGTCCAGTATTTGTCACTTCGTTAAAGTAATCTAGTTTAACTTTTCACTGTCACTTCCCTAATTCCCACTATCACTTCGTTTCTTCGTGGCGTAAACTCTTCTTCCGAACAATTCAACCCACTGGGGATTCGAACACAAGACTTATCCAATATCTCACGGAAGCAGCACTACTGCACGTTACGGCAGTTGTCACAAACTCGCTAGAGAAACCACTTTTAGTCGCACCAGAAACGCATTACTAAGTCGCTCCTCAGCTGACTCATTGGCTAGAACGTTCGCTTATATAGCCGTTCGAAATTTCCATGGAGTTCTAGAACGTTCGAGAGAAAAATTGAGTTTTATTTATGTTCGTTCATTTATTTTTTACTCCCAAAAATATCCACCGCCCTCCGCCAGCTTTGAACCCGCGACCTGAAGCTAGCATGGTACCATTAGACCACAGAGGGCGATACGTTCGAGAAGGAGAAACGTCTAGAAGATTCTGGTTATCTGACGATAGCGCCTCCGGTATTTACGCTGGCAAGCGCTACTTATCTTTGTTTATCTCCGATTGCCCGGTGACTACCTCCCGATAACCTTGAGCCATAGCTGCTGCATCTTGCAGCTCCCTCCTTAAAGCTGGTCGTCCCGAGTTGCTCTGCGATATGGGGCAAGCCGATCAGGATGGGCCACCATTAACTTTCCTCGAGGTTGACGCCGAATATTTTATATAATTGATGATACAGAAACGTTGCAGTTTCGGCGACATCCCCTTAGTCCTCGTGGGACGATAGAGCCATACGATGTCACCTTCCTGGAATCCGGCACTGGTTGCCAGACGCTCATAGCGTGCCCTTATCCGGTCACTTGCCAGTTCAGGTGTCTCCCAGATTTTCCGTTGCTTTCGGCACCGACTATGTGATGGGGCCCAGGGCCTGTCGCGGAGATGTCGCATTGCTGGCACCTTCTCTCCACGTCGCTTCGAAGATGCAACCAATAGAATCGGCGACGTAACTTTAAACTTCCTCTAGGTCTTATTCACATCCAAGTGCCTTCCGGTAGTGCCGTAGAATTTCGGTGGCTTCACTTTTTTCCATTAGACAATCTCGTAAATGTGGGACACTCTACACCTTCGGCACGGATCTTGACTTCCAGGTCGCGGCACATCTCCTTCACTGCGGCATCCATCAACTTTTTGCTTTGCTTGTCTGCTGGTCAGACGTTCTTTCATTGCGGCTTCTATCATCACCGTGTTTCCTTTCGTCTGCCCCTCCAGCCGTTTTACTTGCTGATCTAGACCTCTCTTTCACCGCACTAATTTTATCTTCCATGTCACATTTAATTTCTTCTAACTCTTTTGCAATGTTGTCTTTCACCGTAGCGTTTATCTCTGATTTTACAGAGTCGTTGTCAAAGCCGAGTTCGTATTTATTTTCTCCATTTCGTTGTTCATTTCATCCTTAACACTGTTCATTTCTGTTCCCATATTTTCCATCAGATTGTATTTTCGTCTACATTTTGGAAATTATTCTTTCCATTCCGAATTTCATGGTATTCACTTCACTTAATATATGTATTTCCTATATCGTGGCGTTTATATCCCACTTCTGACACCATGTGACTTTGCCCATTTTTAACTGTTACTTCACTAATATTCTCACTACCATTGCACTTTCTTCGAGACGTAGCGGCGTAATGAAATACGTAGCCTCTTCTTCCGGACAATTCACGCACTGGGGAGTCGAACACAAGACTTATGTAATATTTCGCGGAGCAGCACTCACTGCACATCACGGTAGTTTTCATAAACTCGCTAGGAAAATAGCACTCTTCGCTCTAGAAACGCACTCGCTAACTCGAGAGGCAACTGACTCTCACTGGCGAGAACGCTGGCTTATATAGCCCTTGGAAATTTCCATAGAGTTCTAGACCGTTCGTCTAGAAGATTTGGCTATCTGACTATAGTGCTTCGGTATTCATGCTGGCGAGCGCTACTTATCTTTGTTATCTCCGACTGACCGGCGCCGGCCTCCCGATAACCTTTAACTATAATTGCTGCGTTACAACATTTTTATAAAAACAAATTGTACATCTTGAATTTTCTGGTGATAGCTGAAGTCTTCTTCATTCTGAATGAATTTTGTATAATCGGTAAACCGTAAGTGATAGACAAAAATCTTTCTACACAAAACATGTAGATGTCGTTAAAACACAATTTATACCAAATGAAATTTTTTGTGGCGTTAACTATTTCCGAGATATTCTTTGTTTTTGGATTGAATTTTCAGTGCTTTCACTTTTCTTAAGAGGAAAATCTCTACTTATTAGTTTTGTTTTCCCCGTGGCCATGGAAAGAGCATAGAACTTCAAAGCCATCACATAACGACCCACTGTGACCAGATTTGCCTACTGTATTCCCCTAATCCCCTTACAAGGAATATGCCGAAAACCATTAAATTCTGCAGATGTTTATCTAAATTAACATGAAGTAGATAGAAGAATAAGCTTTTGTAATAATTGTTTGTTGAAGTATGTGTAGAGAAAGTCATGCGTATGTAACGCATCAGATTTTTTAGCATTTAACAAATACACTCAAAGTGGTTACCTTTTTACACTTAATTCAAACAGAACTTGCTATATATGAGCCGTTTTCCGTCTCCTGCACCCTTCGGATCGGCAGAGAAAAGATCGCTTAACTTGTAGTTCCAAAACAGGCAAGGAAGGAGCGCAATTTGCTTCTCTTGATGTGGCGAGATTTCCTCAGCATTGCTAGCATTAAGCAAGGTCTTTGAATGGGCTTGCTGGACATAGTATACATATTGCGATACAAGTACGGTAAGCGGCTTCCAAATCCAGGGGTCCCGGATTGATTCCGGGCTGCAGTTGGGTATTTTTCTTTTAACGGATTATTCCCCTATCCTCCCTAGAGTCTGGAAGTATAAATGAGAGTGCAAGTGTGTGTGTGTGTGTGTGGGGGGGGGTGGGGGTGTGGGTGTGCATGCGTGCGTGTGTGACTGACTTTACTGTTTATAAACAAACCCTACGATTAACGCATTAGTTAACAAGTGAAAAAAGGTCCTCCGTGATGTGGTTACCATGCTAGCCTCTAGTTCCCTAGGTAGCTGGTTCAAATCCGGCGGAGGGCGATGGATTTTTTCGGGCGTAAACTCCTTAGCATGGCTTCCATCGGAAGGGAAGTAAAGCTGATGGTTCCGTGTTGTAGATTTACGGCTCATAAAAGAACTTCAAGCCTGATAAAGGGGCTTCTTGAGTAAAATTTCGGTCTTTCACGCCCAATATAGAAAGGGACGCTAAGGACCACAGCAGTTATAGAGCGTCCATAAATAAGTTAAAATAAAAGTGAATGCTAATGGGCAATTGTTTTCAAAGGCCGCCGGTATCCTTTGATGTTAAAGGCAGCATTTAATGGGGGGGAGGGGAGAAAGAAAGAAAGAAAGTAAGTGAGGTTAAATTAAATTAGATTAGTTTTATTTATGGACGCTCATTAACTGCTGTGGTTCTTAGCGTCCCATTCTATATTGGGCGTGAAAGACCGGAAATTTTGCTCAGAGGCATCTCTATCAGTCTTGAGTTTCTTTTACGTGCCGTAAATCTACGACACGGGACCACCGACTTTACTTCCCTTCTGAAGGAAGCCAAACTAAGGATTTTTACACCCGAAAAAAACCCGTATCCCTCCACCAGGTTTGAACCCGCAACGGTAACTAAAGAAAGTGAGGTAAGTACATCTTTGAAAGACTAGGAAGAAGTTTTAAAATACGAGACTAGTCATTTCCAAGTTTCTGTGAAGCACTTAACCATGTGTATTGCATACTATTTTTAGGGCGATAGTGAATAATCGAAATATTTACACGAAAATAAAATTAATTATTGTCAGCTCTAGCCTCGTGAACTGTTGAATTGGTAATACGTAGTAGAAACACCTAATAACCAAGTCATAAACAAGTGAATGTGGGTGGTTCCTTGCGCCGAAGGGTTATTTAAATGCATGAATTAAATCTTATGCATGTTAACAAATAAAGGGAAGTAAAGACGGTATGATTTAAATAGTAAGATTCAATCATCAAATATGGCCATATTGATGGATGGTGAACAGTGCAGATGTGGTTAATGCATACCATGAATAAGATTACCATATTCTGAAATCCCAAAATCAGCACACCGACAATGGGATTGATCAACACGCTCTCAGGACAGTCGGATTAAACATTATTAGTTCAATTTTATGTTGTGAAATAGCTATATTACATAACAAACAAACAAACAAAACAAAAAAGACTACATACATCCCACGTACCTACATTACATCGCACATACCCACATTACATCGCACATACCCCATGTGTATTTCTCGCTGGACTGAATCGGTTTTAACATTTGCTTTTGTTGACACAAATATTTAAAATAGTTTTTGCAACTCAAATGTATAAAATTAAACTTTACAGAATCAACTGTCAGTCTATTTCTCTCCTCTGTCCACTATGGGTGTATTAAGGAGAATAACCTCTCAACACAAGCCTTATGTGCTGGCTCTGCAAAGGAGAACTGCACAATTTTAAGTACCAAATTCACTAAATTGTTCTTCACTACTTCAAGAAATGCACCATTTCTTCTGGCTTAGTTCGGGTTTTTTATTATGTGTGGCTCTGAATTTTTTAAAATTTGATATTTAATCAAAATACTTCATCATCTATTTCAATGTGTCTATACAACAAAAAATTGATACATAATGCCATGATACATCTGCAAAATCAAGCCACTTAAAACAAGAAAATTCACTAAACGGTTGCATCCACATGTTCAGATACTCTGAATATCCACCATAGAGGGTTCCAACACTGCACTTTAAATCTTTCACCTTAGATGCACACCCATCATTTTCCATTTGAACGAATCTTACTTTCACTCTCAAAAGCATAAAGTTATAATCTTTCCTATCTTGAACACCAGGAGGGAATCTAGAATATTCATCACATCAATAAGGGTTTTTTCTTCCTTTTCTTAGTCGCTGGTATAATTATGAAAAACACCAATTAATGACTGGATATGCCATAAATATATCCCACTGATAGAATCCATAAAAAATTCTTGAAGACTGCTGGAGGTTTGTTTTGAGACAGGAAGGAGGATTTCAGAGCAGGAAACACCTCTATAACTTCTGAATCTGAATATTTGGAAATAGCCATCGGTCTTGCTATAATTGTGAAATTATGTGTGCTTTATTTCAACAAAGTCACAAAATTTCTTTAGAGACTCACCACGGACCGTATACATTGAAAAATGGTTATGTATCTTCATATGAAACCCTGCAAGTTAATTTCAAGAAGGCCAGTTCCATGCTGAATGCAGTTATTAAGGACCTGAGCAGGTGTTCCCACTCCAACCAACACTTAGTTAAGCATCCTCTTGAGGTTAGCAGACACATAATTACCATCACCTCTTTTAATACCACCGAGCATTGTGTTACGAACGCATCATATTTATCCTTAATTTTCAACTTGTAATGGTGTCAGTGATAAATTGAAATTGTTTCTCCAGTTTCATTTGGCCTATTTTTAATATCAAGAAGCTTAATTTGCAGTCCTCCATTCTTGTGGTCAAAGTAATGAACCATAATGGGGAACATTTTAATATCCCCATGGTTGCTAATGTCTGTCGAGACATCAACAAAAGAAATTTATTCAAGATATTTTATGACACATTCTGCTGAATGAGGTGCTAGAACTGAATTTACAGTCGCTTCAGTTTTGGTACTTGATATGGATGAGTCAAGGAAAATTTCTCTCAATAGTCCAGGGGTACCAATCCTTAGATTTATAGCTGCTGTGCTGTGACACAGTATGATAAGTAAGATTATCTTCAGCAGCCCTTACTTTATTTTCTTGTTTTTGTTTAATAGTAATTTGCTTGATGAACTTGCACCGCTAACACACTTCATATGTTTCTCTGTTTTCAAGTGGAGTTCCAGGTTGCTGGCGCCATGATTTGCGATTGAAACATAGGTCTCTGGGCAGCAAGTCATACCTACATTCTGCTTCCCATTTTAATCTTCCGGTACGAAAGCTTGCATATTTTTTCTGAATTTACCCGTAACTGTAAATTTCCTCTTCGACATGATGAGAAATAATCTGACACAAAAACGAAATAAAGCATGATCCAAACGCATTGTTCAGCTATAAAAAATTGAACTTATAGAAATAAAACAATGTTTCCGTGCCGTATATTTTGAAAATCAAGAAACTTAACTAAAAAGATGATTATTGGCTGAGGAATATATAATTTAATGTAGATGCAGCTGGATGAATTTAGTTCGCTCTAGTCTAAAAACACGTGTATTGCACAAACATAAACTGTTAAGTGAAAACCGGAAGGAAGGAGAACTATGATAGCTCTCTCTAAGCTAAAAAGATCGAGCAATGTAAATCGATATTTTCGGTTTTACTAGCACAACAAATCGATTGTAAGCGAATAACAAACGATGTAATTCTATTATCGATGTATATATATATATATATATATATATATATATAAATTGTTGACGATACGAGATGAAAACAAAAATCAAAAGATCTGAATTCCCCAAAATAAAAAATGCGGACATTAGCAGAAATCGCAAAAATGTACGCGGACGCTACATTAAAAGTTGAGAATACTGACATGTATGCATAAATGCGGACGTAGACTAACCCTACATCGAATGAGAATGCATTCTCTAAACGAAACTCAAATATGGTGTTGATTGCATCGCAAATATGTGCACTAATGCAAATACTAGTTCGTTAACTTCTCATTAAGACCAAAATCAGGATTTCATGTAAAAGAACACTGAAGTTATTAATTTACATTTGGTTTTATTTGTTTTTAATTTTTAATGTAGTAATGAATGGGTGAGAGTAAAAAATGGGATAAATGCTTTAATGCTGATTTATATGCCATTTCGACATGGCAATTTATTTAAATTACTTCTGGGTACAAAAAGTAGGGAGATAGGATCTTCATGGCTCCCTCTCCCTTAAAATGAGTAGGAGTTCCACGAAAGCACTAAAGTTATGTTCCTTTCACTGGATATCATTCGACTGCATGCTACTTACAAAATAATTGCATCTCTCGACTATTGAGTTAAGCGAGGGGTGCATCTATCGCGTTTTCAAAAAGAAAGAAAAGAAAAAGAAACAGCTGTTTCTTACTATCTACACACGACATAGAGGTAATTGTATCTATCGAGTTAGAAAAAAACGCTCCTCATATTTCCAGAAGAAACAATTCTGGAAAATAAAACAGGACTAAATAATATGCACATTAGCTCATTAAAGTCCTATCTTAATATTACGAGCATATGCGGGTCGCTGTATGTCCAAATGTTGGAGTTTCCGTTATAAGATAATTGTATTACATGGAGGGAATGTGGTGACAGAAAGCTTGTTTACCATCCATCAACATGTCGGACAGCTGCAGACGACAGCTCGCGTTTTGAATGTATGGCCGGTTATCCATACGCGTATATAAATTGTTGGTGAAATGTAAAACGGACGGAGTGCAGGAATTTGAACTTCCAACACACGATAGCATGAGCAGGAAGAAAAAAAAAAAAAAAAAAAAAAAAAAAAAAAAAAAAAAAAAGGGGGAAAAATTAAAAAAAAAAGTTAGGTTTTGATTCACTTCCTACTCATGCTGTTATGGTGGAAAGTTGAATTGCCTGCATTCAGTACTTTTTACTTTCTCTACTACGTATAGTAAGTAGGGGAAGTATTGCATTCCACCCAAAAATTCGATACCGAGATTTCACCGGAAATACATGTTTTGAGACCTCCTGAATCCAAAAAAAGCATTTTTGGAAACATGTCCGTGTGTGTGTCTGTGTGTGTCTGTGTGTGTGTCTGTGTGTCTGTGTGTCTGTGAACAGCATAACTCAAAAACGAACAGTCGGATAAGCACCAAACTTGGTATTTAGGTTCAGTATCTTCCAGAGATGCGACACGAAGGTTTTCAAGAAAATCCCCCCACCCCAGACTACCCTTTAAATGGAAGATTTTTCGAAAATTTTAATTTTCTCAAAAATGGCTCTAACGATTTTGATGAAAATATCATATGTTTAAGATAATGTCATGAGAAATGAAATGTATATCTCGAATTTTCTGGGAATGTCTCCAAAAGTATTCTTCATTGTGAACGACTTTTGCATAACTGGTAAACCATAAGAGATAGACAAAATTTTACTACACAAAAAAATGTAGATCGTGTTAAAATACACAATTTATGTCATATACATTTCTTTTGTTGAGTGAACCGTTTTCGAGATATAGCTTGTTATTTCCTTAAATTTTCCAATACTTATACTTTTTCTCAAATTCGTTATTCATTTTTTTATGTCCTGGACATGCAAAGAGAATGGAATGCGCCACATAGCAACCAGCGTTAAAATATTTGACTATCGCTTAAAAGCTACCATATTCCCCTTGCATCTACAAGAAAATTACCAATAAGATTGACATCTCGATATCTCGATTAATATGAAGCATGTGGAGAATAAACGTTTGTAAAAATAGTTTGTACAAGAGTAGAGAAAGTCATGTGAGTGTAGCACATCAGATTTTTTACTTTCTCTACTGCGTATAGTAAGTAGAGGAAGTATTGCATTCCACCCAAAAATTCGATACCGAGATTTCACCGGAAATACATGTTTTGAGACTCCCTGAATCCAAAAAAAGTATTTTTGGAAACACGTCCGTGTGTGTGTGTGTGTGTGTGTGTGTGTGTGTGTGTGTGTGTGTGTCTGTGTCTGTGAACAGCATAACTCAGAAACGAACAGTCGGATAAACACCAAACTTGGTATTTAGGTTCAGTATCTTCCAGAGATGCGACACGAAGGTTTTCAAGAAAATCCCCCCACACCAGACTACCCTTTACATGGAACATTTTTCGAAAATTTTAATTTTCTCAAAAATGGCTCTAACGATTTTGATTAAAATATCATATGTTTAAGGTATTTTCATGACAAATGAAATGTATATCTCGAATTTTCTGGGAATGTCCCTAAAAGTGTTCTTCATTCTGAACGACTTTTGCATAACTGGTAAACCATAAGAGATAGACAAAATTTTACTACACAAAAAATGTAGAACGCGTTACAATACACAATTTATATCATATACATTTTTTGTTGTTGAGGGAACCGTTTTCGAGATATTGCTTGTTATTCCCTTAAGTTTTCCAATACTTATACTTTTTCTCAAATTCGTTACTCATTTTTTTATGTCCTGGACTTGCAAAGAGAATGGAATGCGCCACATAGCAACCAGCGCTTAAATATTTGACTATCGCTTAAAACCTACCATATTCCCCTTGCATCTACAAGAAAATTAGCAATAAGATTGACATCTCGATATCTCGATTAACATGAAGCATATGGAGAATAAGCGTTTGTAATAATAGTTTGTACAAGAGTAGAGAAAGTCATGTGAGTGTAACACATCAGATTTTTTTTACATTCTCTACTACGTATAGTAAGAAGGGAAAATATTGCATTCCACCCAAAAATTCGATACCGAGATTTCACCGGAAATACATGTTTTGAGGTGCACTGAATGTATATAAAGCATTTTTGGAAACATGTCCGTGTGTGTGTGTGTGTGTGTGTGTGTGTGTGTGTGTGTGTGTGTGTGTGTGTGGTTGTGTCTGTATCTGTGAACAGCATAACTCAGAAACGAACGTCGGATAAACACCAAACTTGGTGTTTAGGTTCAGTATCTTCCAGAGATGTGACATGAAGGTTTTCAACAAAATCCCCCACCCCAGATTACTCTTTACATGGAACATTTTTCGAAAATTTAAATTTTCTCAAAAATAGCTCTAACGATTTTGATTAAAATATAATATATTTAAGATACTTTCATGACAAATAAAACGTATATCTTGAATATTCTGGGAATGTCTCCAAAAGTATTCTTCATTGTGAACGACTTTTGCATAACTGGTAAACCATAAGAGATAGACAAAATTTTACTGCACAAAAAATGTAGATCGCGTTAAAATACTCAATTTATGTCATACTTTTTTTTGTTGAGTGAACCATTTTCGAGATATTGCATGTTATTCCCTTAAATTTTCCAATACTGATACTTTTTCTCAAATGGGAATTCGTTATTCATTTTTTTTGTCCTGTTAATGCAAAGAGAATAGAATACTCCACATAGCAATTAGCTCTTAAAATATTTGACTATCGCTTAAAGCCTACTAATTCCCCTTGCATCTAAAAGAAAATTAGGAATAAGATTGATATCTGGATTAACATGAATCATATGCAGAATAAGCGTTTGTAAAAATAGTTTGTACAAGAGTAGAGAAAGTCATGTGAGTGTAGCACATCAGAATTTTTTTGTCCTGGTAAGCAAAGAGAATGGAATACTCCACATAGCAACCAGCTCTTAAACTATTTGACTATCGCTTAAAGTCTACCAATTCCCCTTCCACATACAAGAAAATTAGCAATAAGATTAACATCTCGATATCTCGATTAACATGAAGTATATGGAGAATAAGCGTTTGTAAACATGGATTGTACAAGAGTAGAGAAAGGCATGTGAGTGTAACACAGATGTTTTTTAAAGTTTTTATTTATGGACGCTCTTTAACTGCTGTGGTCCTTAGCGTCCCATTCTATATTGAGCGTGAAAGACCGGAAATTTTGCTCAGAGGCCTCTTTATGAGGCTTGAGGTTCTTTTACGTGCCGTAAATCTACGACACGGGACCACCGGCTTTACTTCCCTTCCGAAGGAAGCCATGCTAAGGATTTTTACGCCCCGAAAAAATCGATCGCCCTCCGCCGGGTTTGAACCCGCGACCTCGGGAACTAGAGGCTAGCAAGCATTCAGTACTGGTAACCTAACCTACCTGCGTATTTTGCCTACTTTACTGCACATATGTGCATGAACTATATTAAATCATCTAACTTTTGATCTGTTTATCATTGCAGACCTGTAATATAATCACTCTATTTGATATTGAATTTTGCCAATTAAATCTTAACGGTACCTTTACTTTCTTCTTATTTGTTAATATTTACTTATAATTTAATTCATGCATCAACCAAGTGTTAACTGTAAGTTATTTATTTATTTATTCATTTTTTAAGGTCAGCAACTAGGCTTGAATAGCAATTTATCACTAGTTCGCCACCAATGTTAATGTTGCTGTCCTTGCTACTGGAACCAATGTTCAACAACTGGTAGTACTTAATTTTATTTTCGCATGAGTACTATTTCTATTATTCACTATAATCGAGAAATAGTGTGCAGTAGGCGTGCCGTTAATGCGTTGGAGAATCTCGGAAGTAGAAAATACTTGACTTCGTTTCGTATTTTCAAACATTCTCGTTCTCCAATTATGCACTTTCCGTACTTGTATCGCAATATACCTGATATTGCCTAGTAGAGAATATAAATTAAATAAATATTTGATTTAGAAGTACAAAATGTTTAAAGGGAAATAGCAGTATGGAGGCGCTAAACTAGACATACAGGAGACTTCGCAACTGGTATCAGTGTGAATGGGCACGGAGGTTATGGAACCTAACTTCAGTCGGTAGCGTTTGGCTACGTTGCTTGAGCCCATGTTCTTACAACGGACAGTAGAAGATGCTGGCACTCGACTCCGTCTGAGCTCCAAGCAATAGAGACATATAATTTTAGACTGGGTTCTCGGCCTGATTCTCGCGTTTCCGGGAGCAACCCTTATAAGGCCCGAGCCGTCCCTCTGCTAGTGTGCCGGCCGGCGTCTTATCCTTTACTCCCCCTCTAGCGCGTTTCTTTAGTACGTGCAACGTCCAGTGTCGACCTACAGAAATTATAGCGACTCCACTCCCTACAGACTCTTCTCTATCAATGAATCTATTGAACCATGCAACCAAAAGGTTCTCCTTCTATCTCACAATATTTCTCTTTTAATTTTCTCCATTGTAGCACTGGAAAATATTGATTTTATACACATATACCGGACGAATCACCCCGAATAATTTTGCCACTCTGATATGCTATTTTCACAAAATTGTTCACACAAGAGTTAATAAAGATAACCCATACAAACATCCCAGCAATTATCAGAAAGTGTGTTTCCAAGATAAATTACATTATTTAAAGTGGAACAATGATTATATTGGCCTAAAAAAGAAGAGAGGCAGTCATTCTTTTTTCTCTCTTTTTTTTTCCTTTTTTGTAATTTTTTCTTTCTCTACCACTTACCTATCATATGTAGAGGAAGTATTGTATTCCACCAAAATAGAGATTTCACTGGAAATACATGTTTTGAGGTCCCCTGAATCCAATTATTTAAAAAATCTGAAGTGTTACACTCACATGACTTTCTCTACTCTTGCACAAATTATGTTTATAAACGCTTATTCTCCATATGCTTCATGTTAATCGAGATATCGAGATGTTAATCTTATTGCTAATGTTCCTGTAGATGCAAGGGGAATTGGTAGGCTTTAAGCGATAATCAAATATTTTAAGAGATGGTTGCTATGTGGAGTATTCCATTTGCTTTGCATTACACGGACAAAAAAAATGAATAACGAATTTGAGAAAAAGTATAAGTATTGGAAAATTTAAGGGAATAACAAGCAATATCTTGAAAATGGTTCACTCAAAAAAAAATGTATATGACACACATTGTGTATTTTAACGTGATCTACATTATTTGTGTAGTAAAATTTTGTCGATCTCTTATGGTTTACCAGTTATGCAAAAGTCGTTCACAATGAAGAACACTTTTGGAGACATTCCCAGAAAATTCGAGATATACATTTCGTTTCTCATGAAAATATCTTAAACATATGATATTTTAATCAAAATCGTTAGAGCCATTTTTGAGAAAATTAAAATTTTCGAAAAATGTTCCATGTAAATGGTAGTCTGGGGTGGGGGGATTTTCGCGAAAATCTTCGTGTTGTATCTCTGAAGGATACTGAACCTAAATACCAAGTTTGGTGTTTATCCGACTGTTCATTTCTGAGTTATGCTGTTCACAGACACACAGACACACACGGACATGTTTCCAAAAATGATTCAGGGGGTCTCAAAACATGTATTTCCGGTGAAATCTCGGTATCGAATTTTTGGGTGGAATACAATACTTCCCCTACTTACTACATGTAGTAGAGAAAGTAAAAAGAGGTGTGTTAGGTGAACAGTATAACTCAAAATATAAAGT
This sequence comes from Deroplatys truncata, assembly GCA_030765065.1. Lineage (NCBI taxonomy): Eukaryota > Metazoa > Arthropoda > Insecta > Mantodea > Mantidae > Deroplatys > Deroplatys truncata. Next base: position 152,639,689 of record CM060984.1, read on the forward strand.
TAGGATCCAAAAGCACTTTTTACTTCAAGTTTATTTAAAGTACCATGTCTTTCAAATATTTGTAGGAATAAATGTATATCTTGAATTTTCTGTGAATAACCTGTGAAGTTTTGAATGAGTTTTGTATACTTTTACATAAATGAGAGAACCACAGGGGATAGAGACAAACTTACTACACAAAAAGCAGATCTCATTAAAATGCATAATTTATGTCCAGTATTTATTTTTGTGACATTAAATATTTTTAAAATATTTATTGTTATTCGATTGAATTTTCAAATACTTTTATAATCTTTTTGAAGTGTAACTTTGCCATTGGTTTGTTTCACATGGTCATGGAAGAGTAGAATTTCAAAACCAGCATACAGTGACCCAGGTTTTTTTCTTCAAATATTCGACGACTATTACTTCAGCCTCATGTATTCTCTTTATACCTATCATGAAATGTATAATAAAGGAATTTCTTCAAAATATAGTGTTTTACTCCATTAACATGAAGTAGATAAAACAATCTGATGTGTTACACTCATATGACTTTCTCTACTCTTGTACAAAATATTTTTACAAATGCTTATTCTCCATATGCTTCATGTTAATCAAATGTTAATCTTATTGCTATCTTTCTTGTATGTGCAAGGGAATTGGTAGGCTTTAAGTGACAGTCAAATGTTTTAAGAACTGGTTGCTATGTGGCGCATTCCATTCTCTTTGCATGTCCAGGACAAAAAAAATGAATAACGAATTTGAGAAAAAGTATAAGTATTGGAAAATTTAAGGGAATAACAAGCAATATCTCGAAAATGGTTCACCAACAAAAAACATGTATATGACATAAATTGTGTATTTTAACGCAATCTACATTTTTTGTGTAGTAAAATTTTGCCTATCTCTTATGGTTTACTAGTTATGCAAAAGTTGTTCACAATGAAGAATACTTTTGGAGACATTCCCAGAAAATTCGAGATATACATTTCATTTGTCATGAAAATATCTTAAACATGATATTTTAATCAAAATCGTTAGAGCCATTTTTGAGAAAATTAAAATGTTCGAAAAATGTTCCATGTAAAGGGTAATCTGGGGTGGGGGGATTTTCTTGAAAACCTTCGTGTCACATCTCTGGAAGATACTGAACCTAAATACCAAGTTTGGAGTTCATCCGACTGTTCGTTTCTAGTTATGCTGTTCACAGACACATACACAGACACACACACACACACACACGGACATGTTTCCAAAAATGCTTTTTTTGGATCCAGGGGCCTCAAAACATATATTTCCGGTGAAATCTCGGTATCGAATTTTTGGGTGGAATACAATACCTCCCCTACTTACTATCCGTATTAGAGAAAGTAAAAATAAGCTTTTGTAAGTATATTCTATAGAACAATGATTAAAGAAAGTCATGTGGATGAAACACATCAGATGTTTTTATTTATTCATTTTTTAAAATTACTTTCCTTTGTTTTTTTTTTTTTTTTGCTTGATTCTATATCTTTCTGTATGAAATTTGCACAAGACAATTTTTTGCTACATTCAGTAGTTGAATTGACCTAAAAATGTACTACAGATTGTCACCTTTTACAACCAACGACATTTTTATATGAATTGTTTCAAGCACATAAATTAGGACATGTCTTTATTCCAGTGGAATGGATTTTACTTGTTCACTCTATGTTATGAATGAAAAGCAGGGAAATGAGACCTTAAATCGTAAGAAATGTCAAGTTTTGTATCTTTACTGAAATCTGTATCTATACTATATTACAGAGATAGAGAGAGTGGGAGTGTGAGTGAATGTGAATGTATGTGTGTGCTACTTCAGAAATTCTTTTAATAATCTACAGAAATATTGTAAAAAGAGAAACATTTATGTGTGCATGGAGTAATTTCAAAAACCACCCAACTGATTGTAATAATTATTTCACCATAGAAAAGCCATATTCTTCCAGATGAAAATAGACTGTATAGTATTTAAAAACATAATTTTGGGAGTTTTAGAGATTTTTATATTCATGTTACATAATTTCAATCTGACAAATTAATCAAGAATATCAGAGCATATTTTTTGGCCCTTTATGTCACAAATGATAGATATTTAATAATTGCTTTCAACCAAAAGGCTAAAAGGAGCGGTTGAAATTCTTTAAATTTGGGTTATTGGAGGGGTGGGGGATTGCATATCACCAAATTTACCCCTGAACATTATCAAGGAGTATTTTTTTTATGACTTTGAAAAAACTGGTGCTCCTTGAATTTACAGTGGATTACACACACTTCAATATGCAGGGTGAAGCTAAAGAGAAGAATTTCCAATTCATATTAACAGGAAACCGAGGCAATTTTGCAGTGGTGAACGTGTGTGTGTGTGTGTGTGTGTGTGTGTGTGTGTGTGTGTGTGTGTGTGTGTGTGTGTGTGTGTGCGCGTGTGTGTGTGTGCGCGTGTGCGTGCGTGCGCGTGTGCGTGCGGTTTTTTAGGCGGGTATACTTCATATTATTAACATAAATAAGCTCATTTGTTGCTTGAGTAACATGTCATAAAAATAAAAGTATGACTTTTCACAGGAATTGCTTAAATGTAGAATCAGCAATTACTCAGCAGACGGAGATTTGTGTATGCTATTCTCACTTTCATTTGTTCTCACTAGCACGTATTTTTACTTTCTCTACTACGTATAGTAAGTAGGGGAAGTATTGTATTCCACCCAAAAATTCGATACCGAGATTTCACCAGAAATACGTGTTTTGAGACCCCCTGAATCCAAAAAAAGCATTTTTAGAAACATGTCAGTGTGTGTGTCTGTGTGTGTGTGTGTGTGTGTGTCTGTGAACAGCATAACTCAGAAACGAACAGTCGGATAAACACCAAACTTGGTATTAAGGTTCAGTATCTTCCAGAGATGTGACACGAAGGTTTTCAAGAAAATCCCCTACCTCAGATTACCCATTACATAGAACATTTTTCGAAAATTTTAATTTTCTAAAAAATGGCTCTAACGATTTTGATTAAAATATCACGTTTAAGATATTTTCATGACAAATGAAATGTATATCTCGAATTTTCTGGGAATGTCTCCAAAAGTATTCTTCATTGTGAACGACTTTTGCATAACTGGTAAACCATAAGAGATAGACAAAATCTTACTACACAAAAAACGTAGATCGCGTTAAAATACACTATTTATGTCATATACATTTTTTTGTTGAGTGAACCATTTTCGAGATATTGTTTGTTATTCCCTTAAATTTTCCAATACTTATACTTTTTCTCAAATTCGTTATTCATTTTTTTATGTCCTGGACATGCAAAGAGAATGGAATGCGCCACATAGCAACCAGCGCTTAAAAGATTTGACTATCGCTTAAAACCTACCATATTCCCCTTGCATCTACAAGAAAATTAGCAATAAGATTGACATCTCGATTAACATGAAGCATATGGAGAATAAGCGTTTGTAAAAATAGTTTGTACAAGAGTAGAGAAAGTCATGTGAGTGTAACACATCAGATTTTTTTCTTACTAATGAGTGCAATTTATACTTTTATTTCCTAAGAAAGGCTTATGATATACTGTAATTCATATTTTATTGGCACTACTCTTGGTTTATACAGGTGTATCTGTATTGGTGTCATTTGTTTGGGAGACGTGTTCCTGACATCAAAACAGTAAAAAAGTTCATATGAACATGGGTCTGAAGATAATTTATTTCAGAGTTACAACACAAAATCGAAAGTTACAAAAGTTGCTCAAAGTGGCTTCCTCTTGCTTCGATGCATGCAGTAAGCCTGCGTTCCATGCTCTGGCGTACTCTGTTGAACATTCTTGGTGTGTTTCTATTTGGTCAAATCCATTTAGGATATGTCCTCTCAAAATGTCAACATGAGGCACAGGAGTCGCATAAACCAAGGACTTCAAATGTCCCCAGATGAAGAAATCCATTGGATTCAAATCAGGCGATCGAGCAGGCCATGCAATGGGTCCCCCTCGACCAATCCATCTTTGCGGAAATCGATCATTCAAAAACTTACTAACTATTATACTGAAATGAGCTGAAGCACCATCGTGTAAAAACACATTCGTTGGATGATGTCCAGAGGCACATTATCAGTTAAGTGATGCAACTCATTTCTAAGAAACTGGAGATAGGTTTATCCATTCAGACGCAGAAGGAAGAAGTAAGGACCAATAAGGTGATAATGAATGATTCCATCCCAAACGTTGAGAGAGAACCTCTGTTGATGGTTGTTCTGTCGTACTTCATTAGGATTTTCAAATGCCCAGTTATGAGTGTTATGAAAATTGAAGATGCCGTCGTGAGTAAAACCAGCCTCATCCGTGAATAACATACGGGCTAGGAAATTGATGAACACAGCACACTGCTGTAACATGCGTTGACAGAAACGTCTTCTTGGCTCAAAGTCCGCCTCGTTTAATCCTTGCACACATTGAAGGTGATACTGGTACAGAAGATTTTCATGCAGAATTCTCCAGATAGTCATATGACTAACTCTTTCTCTTACAGCCATACGTTTTGTGCTTTGTGATGGGTCTGCATCCACAGCATGAAGAACCCATTCTTCAAGCTCAATGCCTCGTACCGCTCTTGGTCACCCAACATTCTCAAATGCACCGTTCTCTCTCAAGCGTTGGTGAATTCGTGCGAATGTTTTTGCACATGGTAACTGCCTGTCAGGGTACCTTTTTGCATGAAGTTCACGTGCTCGTGCTGCATTGCCGTCTGGACGGCCATACGTGTAGTGCATATCCGTCTGTTCGCTCATGGAATACATCTTCTTTGACCTATAACAATGAAACGGTTGATTTTCAGACCCATGTACATATGAACCTTTTTTTACTGTTTTGGTGTAATAAACTATTAATTAATAGAAGGGTATATCTCCACCCAAAATTAAATGACTATGGATACAGAATCGCCTCTTATGGGCCTGCCACAAGGATCATCTTTAAGCCCTCTACTGTATAATTTATACATTTCCAAATTGGATGGTATATATAATGAAGATTTCCAATATCTAGTCTATACTGACGATCTTCTCATTTTTAATACAATTACTCAGAAGGAATTGTAGAAGATAATACATAGTTTAAAAACACATTAAACACATGCATCAATTCTTTTTGGATCTAGGGCTAGAGTTTAATGCATGTAAATCTAAATGGATCATCTTCAAAACAGGCACAAGAATACATAATATTGACATTAAAATTAGCAATGTAACAATCTCTCCTAATGAAATAATATTCTTAGGTATTACCTTCCACTACAAATTGAACTGGATAAGTCACTTTCAAAAGGTAACTTCCAAAGTAAAAGGATTTCTAATATTTTCAGATACTTATCTGGACTTAACTGGAGAGCTCAGCCAAAATGTCTGTTAATCCTTTATAATGGACTGATAACTTTAATTCTTGATTATGGAAGTACAATATTTCATAAAATTCCCAAAATAGTTGTATCAAAATTAATATCGGTGCAATATAACATAGCAAAACTGATATTAGGAATACATGGGAAAGCCAGCACAACTCTCACGTTAGAGGAAATTGGATGGAAATCATATCGAAAAAGGCAGATGAAATTAACAAGCAATTGTATTGCAAAAGTATGGCAAAACTCTAGCAATCCTGTGTATAATAGACTACAATGCTTTCCATCCAATGTTAAAAACCATCTTAAATCACAAAATATCTTAAAATCCCCTATTGTAAGAGTATGGAGGACATTTAGAAATCATCCGGAAATATACCCCATCCCCAAGTATCCTGGATATTTAGTGGACTGGGAGGTCCTGTATACCTCGTTTGATATTTATCTTTTATTTTTTAACAAATAGGAACTGTGCATTGTACAGAAATTTAAGGAATTCATATCATACCATAAAGCACCATTATGGCAACGTTTCTACATGGATGGATCTATAAATAGACAGGGAACAGGAACATCAGCACCACATGAACAACCAATCTGATGAAGTAATAAAATTGAGTACATTCTGGTCAATATACTCTGCAGAATTGGTAGCCATACGATCAGCGATAAAGTTTATCCAGAAAAATAAGTTCTCTCATAGCATAATTTTTTCTGATTAAAAAGTGTTTTGGAAAATCTAGCAACATTTGGATGGTCAAAGAGTTTACAGCTTTTAGAAATGCAAGTAAAATATTTTCTTTTCAAAGCCCAGCATGAAAATATTAAAATAAAGATTGTCTGGATACCAGGACACAGTAACATCCTTGGTAACATTAAGGCTGATTCGTTAGCAAAAATGTCTTGAACCCCAGGTACTCCTAAAATCCAACTTCCTTTTAAAGATGGTGTTCAAGATGTTATAAAACATTGCTGACCAAAAATTCACTTCAACAGGAATATACTAATAAACTATGCTGAACATCCAAAGAAGTCATATTGTCCTAATGAGCAAAATTATATTGAAAGTAGCAAATACACCAGTATATGAATTTAAAATCAAGAAAAGAAATACGAATTCTTGTGACTGTGGTCAATACGAAAATCTAGACCCTATGTTGTTTGGTTGCCAAATATACCAGAATGAAAATTAGCAACTGTTAATAAATCTATACAAAGTAGGATTTACTGGTCCAAACAAAATAGGTAATATAATTTACACAGATCCAAAGAAGTTATACTCTTTGCTGTACAATCATGTCACTAAATATAAAATGAAACTATTAAGAGTGAATAGATTTCTAGCATAATTCAAAATTTACAAACATATAGTTGGCTATTCTGATGTAAGTAGGAAATAATTCCTGGGAAGTCATTAAACAACAACAACGTACACACAACATACAAGAAAGTGAAATTTTGGGTCATGGTGTCATCACTTTGTGGATAAAAGGGAGTGAAAAAGGATGTTATGCAAGATTTTAGAATTGTGCAAATTAAAGAGGACATTGGAATGGTATCAAACAAGAATGCTTATGTTTAAAATGATTTGTTTCAGCATTGTTTTTATGGCAGATCTGCCTTAAAGGTCAGTTACATATAATTTTGACCATCATAACTAGGACCCAGATTTTTAGGTTCTGTTGGCCCTTTGTTGTAGGTTTTCTATACCCTTAAAAATAGGCTGTTTTAGGTTTTCTTTGTGGTTTTTATATGCTGAAAATATGTTTCTTAAATAAATGCTAACACCAATAATTTTTCTGTTTTTCTTATTTTAATACCATTAAATATTTCACAAAAGTACATCTTATCAGTAACCACCGTAAAACACACATGCACAAAATGCATATTTTACTTTTCTTTTATTTGTATTTGTTAACAACACAATAGATGACTAAAAGCATGTCCAAATAATTGACTGGCATGAAAAATTTCATATTATCACTTTCTGTTTTTTTTATTTTGCTTTAGTAAGAGGTACATTATTTAGAGTTACATATTTCACAAGGGTTTACCTTATCAAAAACTACTCAAAGAAAATACACACATGATAGATTTCACTGTTTCTTTCTTTCTTTCTTTCTTTCTTTTTATTTACTTATTTATTTATTCATTCATTTTATTTGTTGGGCATTGCATTGCAGTAGATAACTATGTGTACATACATGCCCAAATTTTCTGGCATGAACAATTTCCTGTTATATGTAGCACATTCTGCAGAACATAATATCATTGAAACATAGATCATAGATGCTAATTCTACAGATTCTAGGGCTAATTTTCCTGTATAGTTTTCTTCCTGCAGTACGGAACTGATCAGCTTCAAAGCCAGGATTATGTTTAATAATTCTCTGCAACTTTGAAGAGCATGCAACTCCCACTGGTACAGGTACTTCTTTCCTGGAAATATTGCCAATGATATCCAAAACATCTTGGAGCAGAGAATAGCTTCTGGTGTATTTTTATTTATAGTGTGCCTTGATATAAGCTAGTGGGGTAAATACGTATTTATCATCTGTAGAACTGAAAACAGTGATTTAGGACAGTTTAGGTCACAACTCCTCATTTAGACATCTTTAGGTCCAATTAGATTCATATATTTAACCCAGAAGTGCAAAACATATTAATATATTGAAAATGGTTCATTAAATGACAAGGAAAAAATATAGGTTAATACTTAAGAATGCAGGTCCTAATTTTAATAGCCTGTTTATAATTCTAGGATTGTAGAATAGTTATTTAAATACCAAGGATATTATATTAATGATGATGCTCTGAGGACTAGCCTCTGACCTTTGGTTTTATAAATTGTGCAAGAGTATAATTGTTAATAATTCCCATGGTAATACAATGATTTATGATGCACTAGTTTGGTATTCAAGAAATAAGTATTTTGTGAAAATCTGTAAATAAAAAACCCAGTACATGAGTTTCATTTTTCTAGGAAATGGTATCTAGAGACTCAGTATTTAATAAACAAAGCTCATTCATTTTGAACAAAATGGAGGAATCTAGTAAAGTTCCTGCTGAAATTGTAGTTAAGGATAGGTGGTACACCCTATAATAATTTAATTTAATTTCTATTTCACCAGCAGTAACTGTTCATTATTTACATTTAAACATAAATTGCTAAACTTTCTTTCAATCAAAATAATAAAGAATCATAAAACTCTATACCTGTGCATATATGACATGTAGTCTGTGCTTTAAGTTTTACTTTCTCTACCACCTACCCAATAGGCAGAGAAGGTATTGCATTCCACCAAAAAATTTGATACAGCAATTTCATCGGAAATACATGTTTTGAGGCTCCTGAATCCAAAAAAGTATTTTTAGAAAAAAGGTCCATGTCCATAAATAGCATAGCTCAAAAACAAGACTCAAATAAATACCAAACTTGGTATTTAGGTTCAGTACCTTACAAAGGTGCGACATGAAGACTTTCAAGAAAATCCCCCATCCCAAACTACCCTTTACATGGAACATTTTTTGAATTTTATTATTTTCTAAAAAATGACTAACGATTTTGATTAAAACACCACGCATTAAAGATATTTACATGACAAATATAATGTATATCTTTAATTTTCTGCGAATAGCCTGTAAAGTTCTCTTCATTCGGAAGGAATTTTGATAATTTTGTTTAACTGATAAACGTTAAGCGATACACGAAGACGCACTAAAAAAAGCCATAAGCCATTTCTGAGATATGCGTTATTAAAGGTTCGAATTGTTCATTCTTTGGTCATTCTCTTAAAGTCCTGTCAACATTCAGTTGTTTCTCGCGATTGCATGAAAACAGTATGGAATTTTAAGGCCAGATATAACGTCCAGTTCTTAAACATTTGACTATCGCTGTTCCCTTTGTATCAATAACGAAATGTGTTATATAGCTCCTTCTTCAAAGGTTTATTTGGATTAAAATGTAATATATACCTAGAAAAAACAGTAATAAGTTTTAGTAAGTATAGTTTGTATACCCATATAAACGATAGAGGGTAGAGAAAGTCATGTGAATGTAACACATCAGATTTTTTGCCACATGTTCTTGAAATCTGCATGTTACAAAACCCAACTTTAGATTTCTACATAAGAGCAATACATGTGTGTACAGAAATTCGGGAATGATATTGAAGCAAGAGTAAGATTTACGTTGAAACCAATTGAAGACATCGCAAAATAAATCTTGAAGAAAAAGGATTGTGTTTATAACTCCAGAACTGTAAAGACTGTCAGGCTAACAAAATTCTGAACTCGGCTCATTGTGGAGTGCCAGTTGAGGCAGAGGGGAGAGTAATGTCCAAATCAAACACATCAGACTTCGCTGTAGCGTTGAATAAAAGTATTTTGTAGCCAGAAGTAAGGCAATTAAGTATTACAGAGCATTTACAACATAATCAAAGTATTTCTGGCTATTATATTATCGACTCAGAATGTTTGTTTACGCAACTCTATATAAAATGGTGGCTTTGCTTACGTGTCAAATGTTAACCATCGAGTCATAAATGAGATGGACTTTGTATGAATAAGGAAAGGACAATTTCTTAACAATATTAAAATGCCTCTTGTTCCGCAATTGTTACACATACCGTGCCTCTTCCTTATGCTTGCATTGGCATCGGAACTATGTTTACATACTGTTTCTCGTGGTAGTTGGGTTACGCAAACGTGTAATAGTAACCAAAAAACTGCTAAAATTGTTTAAATATAGATTCTATTGCAAGTTTGTGAATAACAATTTATTTTTTAGAAACATTATGCCTACAAACATTGGTTACATAGCATTAAAATGTTTATATATAAGCGCGATATTTAGTTTTTTGTTTTGTGTTTTGCCCCATAGATCCCTCTCTTCTTTGGGTAAAATAATTAAGATATCATATAGCCTATTTTCTAATTGGGACGTAAGATAGGTATATGCATACCACGTTTCATAACAATTTGTTTGATAATTTCGTGATAAGGTCTCTCTGTCCCCCCCCCCCCCACACACACACACACACACACACGCACACACTTAAAAACATGATTTCTGGCTTCAGGGAAGACGCTTTCATACATTAGTACCAATTATTCATCCAAAATAAAAAGTTACCAGAAAAAGTTGGATTACAATTTTATTACAGCTATGTACGGATTTATCATGGTCATTCGAGTGTAATATTGAAGTTCCAAGACTTCGGTCTCAGGTTCCTAGAATTTAAGCTGTTCCAGCGCCATATTTATGCTTATGCTAAAACACGTGATTGGTTTTCTGAGGATTAAAAAGTTAAAATACATTAAGTGATTAGTCCACAATCTCTAACACATTATTCTGCTTAAAAATTGAATTGAAATCGATGCTGAGGATGTAGCCTACATAACATGAATAGTATAAACATCTTAATATTGCACTTTTTTGTTTTGTGACGTTTAACGTCCTTAACCTGGTAGGTTATATTATCGGACGATGAATGAATGAAATGGGTCGCGTCCGAGATCCCTAGACATTCTTTTCTTGATAAGGGAAAATCCCATAAAAAAACCAGGATAAGGGTAAACCGGTACTTATCTGGGTAACTCCTCTAACGGAAATTCGAACGGGATCTTGCATTGTTTTGTTTTTTGGGAGCTGATTTAAAGTTTGACAAACATGTAGGTACGCTAAGCGAACGCTTCTATTGTAAATTTCTTCTTTGCATAGTCACTAAAAATAGCAAAATATTCAATTGTGGCATAATCACATACTTTATATTTGTTATTACTGTGAATTATGTCATGTTGTAATCTGAAACATTCCTATATAAGACTTTTCTTTGTGTCGTATGTTGGTAAACATGTGATACGGAAAATGTCTTGTGCAGCGTGAAGTTCTATTTTCCATACTGTTTTTAGTTTGGAATTCAAGTTTAAGCTGTGTTTCGTATTCATTTATGAAGTTATATTGACAATTTACAGGATGGCGCGTAAAGTTATCTATCAATTTCTGTTGGAAAAAAATAAAACTACTAAGTGAAAGTGAAACTACGTTATTTATGAAAAAAAATTAACGATATACATTTTCATTTTTGGATATTGCACTTACATCAACTCTTCTTGAAGATGACGTCAGCTAAGTGGCCCCATTGGCATTTATGCATTCTTGAAGACGACGCAGAAATGCCTCCGTAGCACATTGTATCTCTCGTGGAATGGCGTTGATTTCATGGCGGATGGCACCTTTCAACTCCTCGATGGTGTGACAATACCTTTTCCTTCAAATATCCCCATAGAAAGAGTCGGAGCTATTAAATCCGGGGACCGGTCCGACCAAGCAGGGCTTTTCTCGGACTTTTCCCCTATCATCTGGCTTCCTGCTTTGGAGATTTGACTCGGCCGCCTGGTCCCTGGATTTAACAGCTCCGAACTATTCGGACTATGGGGATATTTTAAAAAAGGAAAGTATTCTCACACCGTTTGAAGAATACATAAATGCATATGGGGTTACTTAGCTGACGTCATCTTCAAGAAGTGTTGAGTAAGTGCAATATCCAAAAAGTTGATGTGTTACACTCACATGACTTTCTCTACTCTTGTACAAACTATTTTTACAAACGCTTATTCTCCATATGCTTCATGTTAATCGAGATATCGAGATGTCAATCTTATTGCTTAATTTTCTTGTAGATGCAAGGAGAATTGGTAGGCTTTAAGCGATAGTCAAATATTTTAAGAGCTGGTTGCTATGTGGAGTAATTTCACTCTCTTTGCATTACCAGGACAAAAAAAAAAATTACGAATTCCCATTTGGCAAAAAGTATAAGTATTGGAAAATTTAAGGGAATAACAAGTAATATCTCGAAAATGGTTCACTCAAAAAAAAAAAAAAAAATGCATATGACATAAATTGTGTATTTTAACGCGATCTACATTATTTGTGTAGTAAAATTTTGTCTCTCTCTTATGGTGTACCAGTTATGCAAAAGTCGTTCACAATGAAGAATACTTTTGGAGACATTCCCAGAAAATTCGAGATATACAATTCATTTGCCATAAAAATGTGTTAAACTTATGGTATTTTATTCAAAATCGTTAGAGGCATTTTTGAGAAATTTAAAATTTTAGAAAAATGTTCCATGTAAAGGGTAATCTGGGGTGGGGGATTTTCTTGAAAACCTTCGTGTTGCATCTCTGGAAGATACTGAACCTAAATACCAAGTTTGGTGTTTATCCGATTGTTCGTTTCTGAGTTATGCTGTTCACAGACACACACACACACACACACACACACACACACACAAAAACACACAGTCACACTTACGGACATGTTTCCAAAAATGCTTTATATGCATTTAGTGCACCTCAAAACATGTATTTCCTGTGAAATCTCGGTATCGAATTTTTGGGTGGAATGCAACACTTCCCCTACTTACTATACGTAATAGAGAAAGTAATAAGGTGTATGCAACAAGCCCCATAAATTGAAAGAACTAGAAAACATCAGGCGAGAAATTCACTCAATTTCAGATATTGAACTCTCGAGTATGAATGAAAATTTCCTGAGAAGATGACAGAAATATGTGGATAGAGAACATTTTCAACACCTCTCACGATAAGGTATGTGCTTGTTATAATTGTAATTGTAACTATGAGAACGTGAGGCGGTTGCGGAGATATTATAACTGTTTCGGCGGTAGTTGAGCTGCGTCGGCCGGCGCCAGCCGTGCGGTGGCCGCAGTGTGAAGGAAACGCACTGTACATCGCCATTCAAAGATGTACATTAGCCAATCAAAGAAAGCAAATGCAACATGGAAGAAACATGTCAACGGGACAAGGTTATAAGAAACAGGGTTTAGTGGGGCAAGAGGATTGTATATTATGGCAATGTAAAACCAGCCTATTTCTCCTTTCCTACACACCCCTCACCAAGGTTTCTCTGTAGCAATTACTAAGTCACAAGGCATCTATACGTCACATGTCGTCTTAGGTGAAATGTTTCTTGTTTTATAGAAGTAAAACAAAAAGTATATATATATATAATCTGCATTATGTAAGCGAAAAATATGCTGCAGCATTCCGCTTTTAGGTAGGTTTCTTACTTTGTCGCTATATACGTTTGTCCGTCTATATATAGGTATTCGTTTCCCAATTAGAAAACCTTGCCGAAGAAGAGGCCATAAATTTAACTGGCCGCTACCAATTAGGCAAGGGACCAAGCCAACTGTTACAAAATCAGGCTGCCGGTTTTTGGTTTTTGCGAACAATTTAAAGAGAAAGGGATAGCTGTACAGTAATTGAAGTACAGAAAGTGTTTAGTCCAAACATTCCTGTCATACTGTGGTTGTTGGGCGAGGTAACGATAAGTACAAGTTTTTCTCCTCGTGAAACTACCTTAAACTGCTGCACTTTACGTTTAGAAACATTTTGAAGCAAATTTGAAGACTCATTTCAAATTTCATTGAAATCGGTATAAATTTATAGTTTATTTAGCTAAAAATCTACGATTTTGTTATGAATAATGTACTAAATGGGTATTTTTGAATTTGAAGAACGTTGGCACATCTGAAATGTGATTGAAATTGCTACAAAATTAAACAGAAATGGAAACCCGTCTAAAATGTTTCAGTTTTAAATATTATTTCTCAAAATATCTATTACTATTTTGGTTAAAGTTATTGTTGGTGTTGGTGGTAATTTACTGAAACTCTCATATTATTCCGCCACAAAGCGAGCAAACCTGAATTTTATATCTATGCGTACATTAATGATACTGAGTTTTGTCTTCCGTAATGCTATGCTGAAATACCTACCTTAGTTTTATTTACATTATTTTATATTATTAACAACAGCCCTATAATAATTCACTAAGACCTTCTTGGCACTCTTTAGTTTGAGAAATTTCTAAAATCCTATCCCTCATAGAAATGCGCTCCAGATTTTAAGCCACTCGAAAGAGTCAAACGTTGGCACCTTCTGCATTTTTGCACGTAGAAAACCATAGCAAAATATTTCATTCAGCATGGATTTCACGTTGATTTCAGCACAACCATCTAAATAAAATGAATAAGGACCTGAGGAGGCTGCAAGCAAACAGACGATTTAAGAAGTATGTAGGTGTATGACGCCATTAATGATCCTTTGCTATGTCGTAAGTGGGGTATAGCTAGCCAGCAATTGTCAGATCCAGGAAGCAGCAAAATAAACAGGCTTTAAAAAAGTAGCACATGTTGCAGCTGCTGCCCTAATTCATTAGAATCGGCAATTCTAACTGTATGAATATTTTTGGAGCGCATTTACTTTTCTTTACTTTGGCAGTACCTCCAGTTGAAATTAACGTGGAGTCTACTAAATGGTTCTCTCAAAGAAGTTTACCACAGTTACAAAACTCCCTGTTAGGTGATTGCATTGTATACTTTTCTCAAATGGGAATTCGTTATTCATTTTTTTTGGCCTGGTAATGCAAAGAGAATGGAATACTCCACATAACAACCAGCTCTTACAATATTTTACTATCGCTTAAAGACTACCAATTCCCCTTGCATGTACAAGAACATTTGCAATAAGAGTAACATCTCGATATCTCGATTAACATGAAACATATGGAGAATAAATGTTTGTAAAAATAGTTTGTACAAGAGTAGAGAAAGTCATGTGAGTGTACCACATCAGATTTTTTTCATGTGATCATCAGAGCCGGGTAAATTTGTGTATTTGGATTTTGTAAAAGGATAGAGTAACTGACCCACGTTTAATATCCTTCTCTAACGAACCATGGTCCCATTTATATGGCCATGTTTCGTCGCAAAATAACAGATATTGGAGTACAGAGAAACCCCATTTCACACACGTGATTACCTTGCATGACTCGAAAATTGGTGCGCAGTAAATGCATACAGAATAATAGGGTCTATATTTGCTGAACACACAGTAAATGTCATAGTTGCACAGTTTTTGAACAGCTGACCTCATTCAATGTCAGTCTGGATTTTCCAAAAAGTCTCTGCTACCGTGCATACGCTCATGAGTCGTTAAATTTGATTAAGGAAATTTTTGAAGGTAGGATTATGGCTATCACGATCGCCTGATATAACTCTATGCAGTTTTTATCAAGGAGGAACTTGAAAATTAAAGTGTATGTAACAAACCTCCATACATTGGAGGAACTAAAGCATCAGGCGAGAAATACTCAATTTCGGATATTGAGCACTTGAGTGTGAATGTAAATTTCCTGAGGAGATGCCAGAAATGTGTGGATAGAGAATGACAAATCTTCTACATCTCTTATTATAAGGTATATACTTATTATCACTACAATTGTATCTATAACTATGAGCATGTGAAGCAGATAGCGGAATGTGTCGTCCACCGTGGTGTAGTGGTTACCTCTAGTTCCCAATTTCGCAGGTTCATACCTGGCGGAGGGCGATGGATTTTTTCGGCCGTAAAAATCCATAGCATGGCTTCCTTCGGAAGGAAAGTAAAGCCGGTGGTCCGGTGTCGTAGATTTACGGCATGTAAAAGAACCTCAAGCCTGATAAAGAAACCTCTTAGCAAAATACCGGCTTTCACGCCCAATGGGGAATGTGACGCTAAGGACCACAGCAGTTAAAGAGCCTCCATAAATAAAACTCAGTTATTATAGCGGAATGTGAAGGGTAGACCGACCCAAGGCGGCCGGCGCGCGAGCGGTGGTCGCATTATGAGGGAAAAACACTGTACAAGCCCTGTGAGATGCAGGTCGGGTGATAAAACAATATAAACACTCTATCATGAAAGATGCATGTGCTTTCGTCATACAGAGGGGCAGGGTCAAACCGAAAGATTCTCCCACTTATTTGTTGATAAGAATTTATGTGCATTCCAGATGCATTAATGCTGTTAAATTATATATTCTATTTATATGGTTATGAAAATATACATTTGACAGTTTTCTTCGAATATATTTAGGTAAATGTTCATGCTAAATAAGGAACCATTTTTATCGCACAACAACATTCCACGGCCGCAGTCAATGGAGGCGACTAGTGCACGTGCCACTTGAGAGATACGGGGAAAAATGATATGGAACGAGTTTAGTCACTTTTCACTAACTTCAGTTTTCCTCTTGCCACCACTTCTCAGTGAGTTTTTTTCTGCATGCTGGGGAGATAGCAAGTCACATTCGCTGACGTCACAGAGCATTCAGCTGGTTGACTGATATACGCTGTATTCACATTGTGAATTTCTTGAAATAATTCAATGTTTTGTTTAAAGCAGAGAAGTAAGAGCAAAAAATATCACAGTATTTTAATTTCACAGATAAGCACATATCTTTTCCGCCTCTCTTTACAAAACTCAAGAATTTATTACTTTGATATTTAAAGCACAATAAAGAAGAAACTAACGCAAGTATTGGGAACGTGTTTCATTTTCGTGGTACGTTTTTAACTACTTCCTTCATATTGAAAAATCACTTAGCAAATTAGTGGAATTGTAAATGCGTACATCACTGTTACAAATTCATTTCTTACTTGCGTTAACAACATACCAACAGATTAGCTCGACCTGATGGGAGAAAATTGCCAAGCTAAAGGATATAATACAATGGCAATTCTGTGATTTTCAGATAGACACGATGGTATTAAGTTTACGGATACAAGTACTTTTGGTTTAAATTTGGAAAATGGCATTACTAAGTCGATTGTGCTTTCCCTCGTGGGCAGGTATATACAAATAAATTAAATTGAGTTTTATTTATGGACGCTCTATAACTGCTATGGTCCTTAGCGTCCCATTCTATATTGGGCGTGAAAGACCGGAAATTTTACTTAGAAGCCTCTTTATCAGGCTTGGGGTTGTTTTACGTGCCGTAGATCTGCGATACGGGACCAACGGCTTTACTTCCCTTCCGAAGGAAGCCATGCTAAGGACTTTTACGCACGAAAAAATTCACCGGCCTCCGCCGGGATTGAAACGGCGACCTCGGGAGCTAGAGGTTAGCATGGTAACCACTACACCACGGAGGACAACAGCAGGTATATGCGAGTGTCATACGCTGGTAGTTATGGTGAAATATTTTTAGATCAACCCTCCTTTCTCCTCATTCGTGACTGTAATCTATTAAATTCGCATTTCCCATCTATCCTGCAATAAACCAAAGTTAAGACTAGCATTTAAAATAAGTGCGAAACAAAATAGATTATGAAAAAAAGCCTATAAAGTGTAAATATTTTGGCAAAATCTTACGAAAAACGAATTCCCGCTTCCAACATGTTTTGTATTCTGTGCAAGCATCTGTTGCCCCTCTCACTTTAAAGATAAAGAATGTGACTGATAAATTGGTAAAAGCTATGTGTAAAATTATTCACATCTGACGTTTCGGTCAACTTTAGTTGCTATCTTCAGAGGATAAGACTCTGGATAGCTAAATAACAACTGCTAATAAGGCGGCATATACTTCTCAGTTTTATAGCTCAAGTCAAGATGAATGGCTATGAACATGATTGGTGGTCTGCAATGATGTGCCTTCGCTGGTATGCATGCGCGATTGAGCTTCAATTTTTCATCTTTTTACTTTCTCTACTACGTATAGCAAGTTGGGGAAGTATTGTATTCCAACCAAAAATTCAATACCGAGATTTCACCGGAAATATATGTTTTGAGACCCCCTGAATCCAAAAAAAAAAAAAAGCATTTTTGGAAACATGTCCGTGTGTGTCTGTGTGTGTGTCTGTGAACAGCATAACTCAGAAACGAACAGTCGGATAAACACCAAACGTGGTATTTAGGTTCAGTATCTTCCAGAGATGCGACACGAAGGTTTTCAAGAAAATCCCCCCAACCCAGATTACCCTTTACATGGAACATTTTTCGAAAATTTTAATTTTCTCAAAAATGGCTGCAACGAGTTTGATTAAAATATCATATGTTTAAGATATTTTCATGACAAATGAAATCTATATCTCGAATTTTCTGGGAATGTCTCCAAAAGTATTCTTCATTGTGAACGACTTTTCATAACTGGTAAACCATAAGAGATAGACAAAATTTTACTGCACAAAAATGTAGAACGCGTTAAAATACACAATTTATATCATATACGTTTTATTTTTGTTAAGTGAATCATTTTCGAGATATTGCTTGTTATTCCCTTAAATTTTCCAATACTTATACTTTTTCTCAAATTCGTTATTCATTTTGTTTGTCCTGGTAATGCAAAGAGAATGGAATGCACCAAATGGCAACCAGCTCTTAAAATATTTGACTATCGCTTAAAGCCTACCAATTCCCCTTGCATCTACAAGAAAGTTAGCAATAAGATTAACATCTCGATATCTCGATTAACATGAAGCTTAAGGAGAATAAGCGTCTGTAAAAATAGTTTGTACAAGAGAAAGTCATGTGAGTGTAACACACCAGATTTTTTAAATAGGATAAAAAAGTTTTCCTCTTATACACAGCCTATTCGTGGCCTTTGTGTGAATTACTTTCAGAGTGGATTGCCCTATTAAAATAGTTGCTGGAAAATCCATTTTCTAACATAGCTGCTCTAAGGCCCTGTATCTCCTCATTTAAAGCATCCAGTGTCTTATCCTTTGAAGATGAACAAAGATGTTGACCGAAACGTCAGGTGTGAATCATTTTATACATAGACCACGGGCTTATAGTCCAAAGGTTTTACTTATTTATCAAATTAACTCCCGCCATGGAAGCTTTCACACGTATTTAAAGAATGTGGGATTTCATATTGCAAGGTTGGCCTTCTTGCACAACCAGCTCTGATCTACTCAATTTTAGAAATGTAAGATGTAGGACCTACAACGTTCTATGAGATTATGTAAAGTTCCACCGAGTTCTAGAATGTTCCAGAATGTTTCACAAAGCTCCAGCATGTCCAGGAAGGTTCTGCATTTTCGACTTTCTTTCGTTCTGGGATGTTCCGATTGTTTGAGAAGGTTATACAAATATATCGAGAACATTCTGATATCTGGAATTTTGATCCAAATTCGCATGGGGCAACCTATAAAATAATCTGAAGCAATGGGTGTATTTATACCTCTGAGTAGTACTTGACTTGAAACCTCCTTCCCCGCTTCGGTTCCAGGGGTCAATATATCTCATGAAATCACACAATTGTGCCAAATTTGATCGCGATACTTCAACATATAAGCAGGCATTGATATTTAAGTATTTATAATTCTTGTTGTTCAGAAAGTATGGACGACAAAATAATCCATCATCTTGGTTGCCGTTTCCAAAGCTGCAAATAACTTCGACATTAAATGGCTATAATAAAGTGCCTACATAAAAAGGCACCAGGAAGGCAATTTTCACAATTAATGTGCCATATTATTTGCTGCTGCCTGCAGGGTGTGGCGCACGGATGAGCCACATAAATAAAATGTACGCGGGGCAAAGACCGCAAGAAATGAACACCTTTGGCTTAATGCCATCTAAATTTTGGCGTACAGCATGAAAAAGAGAATTCAGTGAACTTCAGGACAACGAAGTAGTGAGCCGAGTTTCCGATATCAGATTTTTAGAAAACTTCCGGTGAATGTTTTCAGAAGGTTACAGAAATAATTCTGGAAATAAAATGAGCAAATCTCATTGTCATCATTGTTTCATAGATTCCATTGGCTATTAATCCAAAATTCTCTTTTTTCCTATTCAATCTAAGTTATACATGATATAGATACTGTTCAATCAGCTAGTATTACATACACACGAACACAATGGTTAAGTTTTTAGAAAACAATTCGATGTATGCAAACAATAAGGTCACAATGTAAAGAATTCTATTGTGTTGCATTCACATGACTTTCTCCACTCACTCTTCTACAAGCTATTTTTACAAAAGCTTATTCTTCTATCTACATATTGTTAATCAAGATAAACTTTTATAACTCATTCACACATTTCGTTGTAGATATAAGGGGAATACAGTAGAATAAAGCGATAGTCGAATTTTTAAAATGGGTTCGCTATGTGATGCCCTTGAAATTCCATACTGTTTGCATGGCCACGAAAAAAAAACAAATAGCGACTTACCATTTAAAAACAGTTGTAAGTATTTGGAGATTAAAAAAATAACAAAGATTATTTCGGAAATGTTTAACGCCACGAAGATGTTATTTTACATAAATTGTGTGCTTTAACGAGATCTTTATTTGTTGTGTAGTAAATTTAGCTATCTATTGCGGTTCACCAATTATACAAAATTCGCTCAGAGTGAAGAGGACTTCACAGGTTATTCTAAGAAAATTCAAGGTATACATTTTATTTGTCAGGCAAATATCTTAAACATATAGCATTTTAATCAAAACCGTTGTAGGTATTTTTGAGAAAATAACAAACAATGAATTTTTTTCCATCTAAAGGGTAGCTCGAGGTGGAGAGATTTTCTGAAAATCTTGGGTCGCAAGACGCTGTTCACAAACACACACCATTTTCTAAAAATGCTTTTTATTACTATCATTCAGGGAATCTCAAAACGTGTACTTTCGGGGAAATCTCATATCCGATTTTTGGATGAAATGAAATACTTTCTCTATTTCCAGTGGTAAGTAGTAGAGAAATAAAAAAGAGTTTAATATCTTAGAACTGACTGCTTCTTTCTGGAAACATTTCGAATATTTCTAAAAATGCAGTCTTAAAATATATGGTCTCTAAATTGGGAGAACAGACTTTATATAAAATGTACATACTGAGGCTTTCACGCCGGCGTCAAAACTAATAAATGAATTACAACTATCCGGGCTTGTAGGCCGTGGTCTAGAAGGCATCGATAGTTTAATTCATTTATTAGTTTATATAAAATAATTGCGTTTTATTCATGGACGCTCTTCAAATGCTGTGGTCCTTAGCGTCCCATTCTATATGGGCGTGAAAGACCAGAAATTTTGCTCAGAGTCAGGATTGAAGTTGTTTTACGTGCCGTAAATGTACGATACGGGACCACCGGCTTTACTTCCCTTCCGAAGGAAGCCATGCTAAGGATTTTTACGCTCGAAAAAATTCATCGCCCTCCGCCGGGTTTGAACCCGCGAACTCTGAAACTATAGCTATCGGACAGACTTTGGGAACATACAGGTAAACATTTAAAAGAACTCCTGAATGAGGAACCAATGGGCTGCGATACTTCGTTTCAGTTCAAGAGTGCGATATGCAATAACAATGTATTGGGTTTGGAAGAAGGAGGGAGTATTAGCTTGGTGAACTGTAACCTGTTAGCTTATTTTGGAAATAAAGTATATAATTCGTTTTACAGATACGTCGGCAATCAGACTGAGGAAGACTCTTTGCCTTTCAACCGCATTCGCCTAACCATTTTACATTTAGTTTCTTTGTATAAGGTCTTGTGAAATCTGTACTCCTGTTGTTTCTGAAGGTGATCTTATAGCACGCAGCAGAAACAGCAGATTTGGAGTTTATAACCTTTGTCTACAAGTCGAGGACCGTGATTCGCGCTCATAATGTCTTAATGAGAATACGGTGAAATAAGGAGTATATACTGCTAATTCAGTTCTGAAGTATCCATGTAATTTACCTTTCACTTTTGTTTCTGTATTTTTACTTTCTCTACTACGTATAGTAAGTAGGGGAAGTATTGTATTCCACCCAAAAATTTGATACCGAGATTTCACCGGAAATGTATGTTTTGAGACCCCCTGAATCCAAAAAAAGCATTTTAGGAAAACATCTCCGTGTGTGTTTCTCCCTCTCTCTCTCTCTCTCTCTCTCTCTCTCTCTCTCTGTGTCAGTGTACAGCATAACTCAGAAACGAACAGTCGGATAAACAGCAAACTTGGAATTTAGGTTCATTATCTTCGAGAGATGCGACACGAAGATTTTCAAGAAAATACCCCCACCCCAGATTACCCTTTACATGAAACATTTTTCGAAAATTTTAATTTTCTCAAAAATGGCTCTAACGATTTTGATTAAAATATCATATGTTTAAGATATTTTCATGACAAATTAAATGTATATCTCGAATTTTCTGGGAATGTCTCCAAAAGTATTCTTCATTGTGAACGACTTTTGCATAACTGGTAAACCATAAGGGATAGGCAAGATTTTACTACACACAAAATGTAGATCGCGTTAAAATACACAATTTATGTGATATACAGTTTTTTGTAGAGTGAACCATTTTCGAGATATTGCTTGTTATTCCCTTAAATTTTCCAAGTCTTATACTTTTTCTCAAATGGGAATTCGTTATTCATTTTTTTTATGTCCTGGACATGCAAAGAGAATGGAATACTGCACATAGCAACCAGCTCTTGAAATATTTGACTGTCGCTTAAAGCATACCAGTTCCCCTTGCATCTACAAGAAAATAGCAATAAGATTAACATCTGGATATCTGATTAACATGAAGCATATGGAGAATAAGCGTTTGTAAAAATAGATTGTACAAGAGTAGAGATAGTCATGTGAGTGTAACACATAAGATTTTTTTTATATATTTTGCGACAAATAAGTACCTTTAAAGTTAATGAAGGCATGATTAAATGCATCAGGTAACTAATTTTCATATAATCACTTAGCTCAATCCTAATCTTTAATGTCGGCATTAAAATTGTTACCTAGTGATCCCAAATTTTGGGGGCTAATTAAATACGTTCTATATGCTCGAATTACTTCTGTGATAATTTTATCTAGGTATCTTTAATGACTTATCTGATATACGAAGTTCCACGACTGTAGCAGCATTTATATAGACTATTTAGCTCATGATCCCGATAATCAACAGTTTCCTGATAATTTTACAACTTCCTGCAGATAATCTAAGGCTTCGGTCAGTGTCGCCAACACAAATTCAGTTGCCGGTTTCAGTGTTAAAATTCGCAATGAAACATATCTTCGCACATAACTTCTTTGACCAAATTTTGGGTACAGTAACAAATTAATCAACGTACCATTCGAGAATAATCAATAAATTGCTGAACCCAGAGCTTACGAGAGAATGTACATTAACTCCTTCCACTTTCATCTCTAATAACAGTACATCTGTTGTTTGCAACAAGAAATAAATTCTACCAACTTTTAATTTTATAATTGTATGTTTTAGAGTTCTCCATTAAATTTTGTTCAATGAAGCTTCATTATTATTATTATTATTATTATTATTATTATTATTATTATTATTATTATTATTATTATTATTTTAGCGAATTATACAAGAGCAGGAGCTAAAAATAAATAAAAAATAACTACTTAGGATTATATTACATAACCTTAGTTGTTTATTGCCATGCAACTATTAAAAGAGGATTTAATTTTGTATAGTTCCAAAGAAATTTAACAGTAAAGACATGCTATTTATAATAATCCAGTAAATTTTAGAGGGCCTTGCATGGCAAAGATACAACTAAAGTTATTTAATATACTTATTCCGTAAGTAATTAGTTTTAGATTTATTTTTAGCCTCTGCTCTTGTATTATTCACTTAAATAGTCAGACCAAATCTAACGCGAGGTTGTTATTCCTTAGATAAAATCGCTCGCGACTTGCAATCGTTCGCGATATTTTCAGAATAACACAACCCCTTGTTAACTTAATTATCATAATTACATAGAAACACCTTTTGGCCAATCAACAACTGATTGCTACTCAATTGACCGATGAAAATCGACTTATACTATTAATTAATGGGTCAGGTATTCAATATTGACTAATCCAATTCACAGCTCGTGTCTCTTTGAATCAAGACTATCACTAAAATCTTGTCGAAATGAGACTGTCATACCTGAATCGCAATTGTTTAGAAATTGTCGTAACTGACTCACATTGTTTTTGATTTGTAAGCTAAAGAGACGAAGAAACCTTTCATAAGGAACATAGAAGGAGGAGATACGTTATTATATTGGTATGCAATAAACTCAATTAAATACTATTATACAAAATACCTATGTTATTTTCACTTTATTAATAATGTTTATTAAACATTTCATTCGGAAAGTAGTATTAGCAAGTACCACTCTTGAGTGCTACATTAGTTTTAAAATATCTGACGTAAGGTAAATCGAAGGTTCAGAAAAATGTCTTATGAGCTATGACAATAAACATGAGTTTAAAAGTGAAATTAAACCACCAAAGAGCAATCAGTTTTTACGAATTGTATTCGATAATTACAATGCTTCGTAAAATATCACATAATTATAATCATCATGGCAGTAACTTGCCGATTTCATCTTTCTTAGCAAAACACACACAATTTCATCAGCTTTCTTAAGAAGAATAGAGTAGACATCTGAAATCAAACTGCATTATAGCAACTGAACATTGGTCATCAACATTATATATTTGGTGTTCCATCCCCCATCCGTCGTACAGTTGCAGACAGCACTCAGCTACTCAATAGTCCGTGTTTTTCTTGCCGTCAGTGACCCTTTGCAGCTGTTGTTCACATTCTTTGTTTTGTTCTTTACGTTTATTTTCTGAAATTTATTTTCCTTTACATTTAGATATACAGGACAACGAAAAGTATGTGATAAAATTTCCACTAAATTGGTTAAAATTTTCAGAAATTAGTGACCAGAGAAGGGCAAGAGTGCGATAGAGGGCGAAAGAAAAAATAGGTAGAGAGAGAGAGAGAGAGGGAGAGAGAGAGAGAGAGGTATGTCTCCAATTAACGCAATAACGCGAGCGTAGCTGGTGTTTCTGTTGTTTTTAAAACCTATATTTTGAAAGAGTAAAATTTCTGGAAACAAAGAGTACATCATTAATAAATACGAATATACAACTCCCTGTAACTGATAGCTTTTCTTTTCCCAGTGTTGTTAAAATATCATACATTTGTGTTTAAAGCTGCTAAGAGAGATTGTTTTAAATTCTACTTTCGAAAGAAAATTACTTTTGAGTTTTTATTTTAGTAAAAACATAGCTAGCAACGGTTGAGAACAGGTTCATTGCGGATCTGCCAGAAATAGGTCACTGGTTTATGACCTACAGGCAGTTTATATTTCCAACAGAAATATAACGTGCAGGTGGGGTGTGCTCCGTGTTCGGTGCAGTCTCTGACATGAGCCAAATTCTGTTTACATACCTCGTACAGAGGAAAAGAATAAACTTAAAAAAACCGTGTTGCATTCATATGACTTTCTCTGTCCATTCATCAACAAATTCACTAGTTAACAAGGTTTTTGCCACATAGTGAAAATAGGCCTATTACTCCTAATTAAAGCTTTATGAGCAGTTAACGAATATGAACATAAAAATATTCAGTCACTCTCCTGTATGTTTAAAACAGTAAAAATTGGCAAAAATCTAAGTAAGTGACCTGGACCTATAAATGCACCAGATGCTCTCTAAACCAGCTTTCACAATTAGATTTTATCTCTTCCAATGTTTAGGATTCAAACTTAATAATAACGACCTAATTTACCTTATATTTGGCTTTCTAAGGGTTGAGTGATTTATTACTTTAGTGTTCTCGGCGCCAAACCAGCAGGAAATGACAAAGACGGTCCCTTCATGTATGAGTATATCACATTTTAGTTCAGTTCAAATTTTGTCTTCCTTGTGAAAAGTGGCTTCAAGAGGCTTTTGTCGTCTGTAATTTCATTTTCTCTGCAATGAAGAAATTTCGTCGTGCTTATGTAAATTCACCGAACAATTTCTGTCACGTGTGTGGGTAGTTTACTATAAAGTGTCAGCGCCGAGCTTTGACAGAAACTTTGAAACGAGCATATTTCAATTAATTTGGCTGCCATGTTAGAGATGAAGACGAGTGGGGTCCTTAGGTGTGCTGCATAAGGTGTTATTCCAATCTTATTAATGGATGAGTGGTGACAAAACTCGCACTATGCCTTTCGCAGGTCTGGCGCAAACCAATTGGCCATGCAGACTGTTATTTCTGCCTAACAAAACTTTGGTGACATTAAAAAAGAACAAAATCCAAAATTTATTATACTAATCATCCACCCGCAATAAAACCTGTACCACTTGGACCTGATCTCCCAGTTTCCAGCCCACCTTCACATTTAGAAGAAACTGCTTCAGGAAATGAGCAAGTTGTTGAGCCAATCGCGTCCACTTCCTTTGTGCAGAATACTGCCCAGAACCTGAAAATAAATCTCTCCTGATCAGTCATTCCAGACTAAATGATTTGTTAAGGATGTGAATCTCACGAAACAGCAGTCTGAGGTGCTGCGATCACGACTGCAACAATGGAATTTACTAGCTCCCAATATCAGGTTTTCAGTTTTCAAAAATAGGCATGAACAGTTTTCCAGTTACTAAGCTACGAAAAATCTCCTTGTGTATGCACAGATAATGGTTTAATGAATGAGCCAGGATTTCAATACACCCCAGAAGAATGGAAGTTGTTTATTGACTCTTCTAAGCTAAGCCTCAATGCAGCGTTGCTCAACAACGGGAATACTAAACCATCTATATCAGTGGCACATTCAGTGGAGATGAAGGAAACATACGAATGCTTTTTTTTTTATTAACACAAATACAACGTTCAGCATTAATGCTTTGCAGATATCAGTGAACAGAATGGAAATTTAACTCAGGGCATAACATAGAGGTTATGGCTCCTCGAACTAAAAAAAATCTGATGTGTTACACTCACATGACTTTCTCTACTCTTGTACAAACTATTTTTTCAAATGCTTATTCTCCGTCTACTTCATGTTAATCGAGATAAACATTTGCAGAGTGTATCTTATTGCTAATTTTCTTATAGATGTAAGGGGAATATATGTTTACAAGGGCAATATAGAAAAACAGTAGCCTTTAAGCACATACATATCTCTTAATAGCTGGTTGCTAGGTGCAGCACCATTCCCTTTGCCACAGATTAATACTCTTTGCATATCCAAGACAAAAAAATGAATAACGAATTCCCATTTGAGAAAATAAGTATTGAAAAATTTAAGGGAATAACAAGCAATATCTCGAAAATGGTTCACTCAACAACAAAAATGTATATGACATAAATTGTGTATTTTAACGCGATCTACATTTTTTGTGCAGTAAAATTTTGTCTATCTCTTATGGTTTACCAGTTATGCAAAAGTCGTTCACAATGAAGAATACTTTTGGAGACATTCCCAGAAAATTCAAGATATACATTTTATTTGTCATTAAAATATCTTAAACATATGATATTTTAATCAAAATCGTTAGAGCCATTTTTGAGAAAATTAAAATTTTAGAAAAAGCTTCCATGTAAAGGGTAATCTGGGGTGGGGGGATTTTCTTGAAAACCTTCGTGTCGCATCCTTGGAAGATACTGAACCTAAATACCAAGTTTGGTGTTTATCCGACTGTTCGTTTCTGAGTTATGCTGTTCACAGACACACACACACACACACACACACACACGGACATGTTTCCAAAAATGCTTTTTTTGGATTCAGGGTGTCTCAAAACATGTATTTCCGGTGAAATCTCGGTATCGAATTTTTGGGTGGAATACAATACTTCCCCTACTTACTATACGTAGTAGAGAAAGTAATAATGTTGATATAAGACGAATGAATGGAAGTCCCGTTTCCTTTCCTACCCTACAGGAGGCTTCAGAAGGTCTCCCTTGCCTCTTTAGATTTGGTGGATGTCCAGAAGTTCTGCACGAATCCTCGCAGGAAAGTTCCGTATTGTGTTTCTTTGTTTAAATCCAAGGGGTTGCGTCAAGCCAGTTTTTAAATATCGAGTGCAGGTTGAATAAGCGTGCTGTATGATTTGATGGAACCTTGCGCAGAGTTCGATGCTCTAAATTTAGGGTGCGCGGAGGAAGATGGGCGGGTGTAGATGAAAATAAGCATCACTGCATCAACAGCCACCGCAGCAGATGTCTTCCGCAGCCCACTAAACACAAGCTTTAATGTTTAAACTTGAGATGTAACAGAACACCGCGAGACAATTTTGACCCCACATATTTTCCTCTCCTGAATTTCCAGTTTTTCTTATTGTTGCTATTTCACGAGAGATATTTGGCAATGCTCCACGAACGTAGTTGTCTCTCTGTCCACATCAACAACACTATTGTGTGCTTTATAGGGGGTCACGATGAAAGTCATGAGAAACAATTTTTATTTTCTCCACTATTTACCAATAGCAAGTATAGAGGAAGTATTGCATTTCACCCGGCAATTCGATATCTAGATTTTTCCGGAAATACACGTATTGAAGTTCCCTGAATAACAAACAAAAGAATTGTTGGATAAAAAGGATGTGTGTATGTATCTGTGTGTCCGTCTGGAACAGCATAACTCAAAAAGAAAAGTCTATTAAATACCAAACTATCGTTTATATGGATTATATTTCGTTATTTTTTGTTTTCTCAGAAATGGCTCTAACGACTTCATTTGAGATATTTGCATGGCAAATAAAATTTACACCTTGAAATTCCTGGGAATAACTTGTGAAGTCCTTTTCATTCTGAATTACTTTTATAGGTATAATTGGTAAGAGAAATAGACAGAATCATACTATACAAAAAATGTACTTCTCGTTAAAGCATACAATTTATATCAAAACACATTTTTATGTCGTTAACCATTTCCGCAATATTCATTGTTATTGTTTTGAATTTTTAAGCACTTAAACTTTTTTCAAGTGGGAGGTCGCTATTTGTTTTTTTTTCGTGATCATATAAAGAGCATGGAATTTCAAACCCATCACATATCAATCCGCTTTCTAAATATCTGACTAAAATTTTGATTTGCTATATTTAATCTGGTTCATTTGCCATTTTGCCAGGCTATTTAATTCGTGTAAGATTACAAGTATTTATACTCACTACTCATGTCCAGAATTTCAGAGAACTCTTCACTCGTGATTTCACTCCCTCATTGTTTCAATAATACATGCTGTGAAGAGGCCTAAAGGTTCACATGAAAAATTAAATTAATTTTTAGTACCCAGCACGTACATTGAGGGGACGTATACTCACTTGGCCGCGAAGGACCGAAACGTGGTGTGGAGGCTAAGAGGAAGGCACGGGTTTCTCACTGTACAAAATCCATAACACATATATACTTACATATTCCTAGATTTATTTCCCAACCGTTTGGGGTTTCTACATTATTAAATATGAAGGGTGAGGGGAGATGTCCACCGACCCAAAAGCCGGCTTGCACACGCGATCCGCTTCTCTCGGAATCCTAAGCAAGACAGACGCTATCCCCACCACTCGTGGCTAGCAAAAACTTCCAGCCTGGAGTGACGTCATCCCAGTCAACATAAAGGAAAACAATATGTCTGGTAATGACAATGAAAACCCCCCCCCCAAATTATTAATACGCCACAATATTAAAATCTCCCCAATTGCTGCATTCTTTCTTTAAAACTGTTTTAAAAACGTTATCCATTGGTCCTCATTGTATAGGGTATTAGGAGGTTTGTAAATGGAAATAATTTGTTAATCATCTGTTTCAGTTCCCATTCCCTGCGTATTGGGAAGGAGCGTTGAAAACTTTATAAGCTTTAATGTTTTTGTTAATTAATATTAATGCCCCTCCATTTCTGTCACATCTGATAACGTGAAAATTTGGAATATTGAATTCATGGGAATCCTTAAGCCACGTTTCCGAAATTAAAGCCTGTCAAATAGGAATTTCACCAGTTCTTCTTTCTTATTTTTTACACTCCTAGCATTCCACTGCATTATGTTGAATACCTTTATTAAAGATGGAATGTTGATATCGTAACTGGACTCGTTATCCAACGAGGTGGATTTATTTCGTTGCTACTGTTTGTATACAGGGTTGCTATCCTCTCCTGCCAGTACTGGAAGAAAGTTGCATTGTAAGTTGGCTATCTGATTTTGGAGTTTATATTTATGTTTATATTTATATTTTGTAACGTCATGTTTATATTTATCTAGGATGAATTGTGTTTTCCTCTTGAACAAATCTGGGATGCCTTCCCTGCATACTGAACAGTACTTACGGAGAAATCAGAGAAGCCTGCCGCCTCTTTTTTGGTCTTTCTTTCCAGATCTGTCGTTTGGAAACATCAGAAATTTTGTATGATTGGCAGAAGCTTGAGGACGTCTTGCATTTATCATCTTTCCAGCTTTTGGGTGTTACAATTCTATCTCTTGGAACTTGGTCTTTTGGCCGTGGTCTTGAACGAAATCTCAGTTCTTGTGTTAAACACCGCTGATTTAGGTGCCTGTTTCTGCTGATATTGGATACATTCTTTGCTACTGTTGATCGCTGGTTACCACATTTGCATGTATTTATTTGCACAATAATTGTATTTGCATATTGCTATTTGTGTGACAGATTTTTGTTGTGTATATTGTAAAAGGGCGAAATATCCCTCTCACTGGGATGCAATCCAATAAAGGGGGGAAAAAAACATCTGACTATCGCTTGAGCCTACTGCATCCTTCTTGCACCTACAACGAGATGTGTAAATGCGTTGATGAACGTTTATCTCGTTTAGCAAAAAGTGGATAGAAGAATCAGCTTTTGTAGGAATATTGGATTTTTGTAAGAAAGTGAATGGAGAAAGTAATGTGATCAACACATCAGATCTTTTTATTTTTTTGAGTATTTATAAATCAGCAACTATGAAGTATGGAAAACCAAGCAATTATCATAGTTTATAGACCAGAGCAGATCACGATAAAAGCGCATAATTAGTCCCATAGATATTAGCCCACTTCTGCCACGTGACCATTATTAACTAATGTATAATGGCTGCACCAGTAGTTTCATTCTGTTACTGTGCTATGATTGAATTTTTCGTTTAAGAGGGAATCTTCGCTGCAGAAATTCACCAGAGATTTCAGCATACAAATGTCAACAATGTAAGATGGGTAAATAATCTTAGGGATGGAGAAACGAGCTTCTTAACGGCCATCCGGACTGCCTCTAACGAACGCAACAAGGAAAGAATGAATGAAATCAATTCAGAAGACAGATGTGTAGTTGTGTGTGATATTGTGGCAAAGTTGGGATAGGGACTGGGACTACGGCATGATCAAACGTTCAGGTTATGTAAAATTGTGTACCCCCTGGGTTCCTGGTTTCTGCACTGACGGCAGCAAAGTTTAGAGAAAACCCATCGTCCAAGAACTCCTACTACTACTCGCATATTTGTCAATGAAGGTTTTATAATAAAATTGCTTACCAAATCGACTAAAGAGTGCATGTACAACAATCCTGAATACTAAAGGAAGGGGTTAATCACTAGCTGTGGCTCGAATAAAATGACCTAGCCCACTTATGTTGAAGACATTGGTGCTATTTTGAAATGGAAGCACCTAAAACAATCGGCAAAAGTGGCTAAATCAACGACTTCGGTCGCAACTGCTTCACTCCACTTTGCGGCTTAGGGCACTCCCAGATGTTGACGACACTTCGGATGTGAAATCGTCCCGTAATGCCTCGGGTGTGATGCATATTGCGTGCTAGCTGTTTATAATGAATTAAACTAAACTCCGTGGCACAACACCACCACGGGCCAAGGTCTGCGGCCGGCCGCTGCGTCCTCCACGTTTGCCCACAACAAGCGTCATAAGTGAGGTGCAGTATTGGGGGATGGTACGTGGTCAGCGCCCCGGGTCCCTCCCAGCCGGTATATGCGGCCTCCTTAACCTGGAACCACTACTTTTCAATCAAGTAGATCTTCAATTGGGGACCTAACGAGGGAATTCACCCCGAGCCAGGTCTCCCAGCGGGAGAGAATCCCCACGCAGGTGCCGGGAATCGAACCCAGGTCTCCCGCTTGATAAACAGCTGCGCTACCACCGCGCTAAAGAGACGATCATTTATAATGAACAGGGATTGAAATAATTGTGATGTTTTTGGTTATTTATGTTATCTGCAACCTTAATTTGTGTTAGAAAATGTCTTAGAATGTATATATTTGTGTTATGGAATAAAATAGTTATGACTATGCGTGTGATGTATGAGTATAGTGATTCCGAGCCTACTTCAGAGATATGCAAATGAAGATGGTGTTCTTTTTTGTTTGTTTTTTGTTTTAGCTGAGTATTGTAAAATAAAATTGAGTTTTATTTATGGACACCCTTTAACTACTATGGTTCTTAGCGTCCCATTCTATATTGGTCGTGAAAGACCGGTAATTTTGCTCATAGGCCTCTTTATCAGGCTTGAGGTTCTTTTACGTGCCGTAAATGTACAACACGGGACCACCGGCTTTACTTCCCTTCCAAAGGAAGCCATTAATGCAAGCTGGTTCCATCATAATACAACCGTATCTACACGCGAAACAAAATGACAGACTAGTAAATGGCACTACCGCAATTCCCCGTCAAAAAGGAAAGCCAACACAGTGCCACCAGTTGGGAAAGTTATGGGGCCCATATTCTGGGATGAATGTGGCGGAATTTTTGGAACGTGGACCATCATTAACGCTGCTCGAAACCTCACAACACTTCATAAGCTCCGTCGGACACTGCATGATAAACGTCTAGGAAGACTATCCTGTGGCACGACAATACGAAGCCTCACATTGCTCGTACATTATGGAGGTAATTCGAAAAATGGTGGGGGAAGTTCTTCCGTTTCCCGCCGACGGAGGACATAAGAAAGTAGTGCATTATTATTTTCGCAGTGCTAGAACGCTGGTCTATCATAACGGAATTTTCAAGTATCCAAAAGATCAGCAAAATGTGTCCAAAAATGGAGCTTGTGTGAAATAATATATTATATATAATAATATAATGGCGGTGCTCAAAAATACTTTTGTATGATTTCTTAAAAAATTGTTGCTCATGACTTTCAATGTGAGCTATGTAAGGAGACCAGACCAAAAAAATTAAACTAACATGTTAATGACTTTCTCAATTCGAGACCCCCAAAATATATCTTGAGAAATTCTGGAACTATATTTAGCACGAGGCCCGTATACGGGAGGTCGCAGGTTCAAATTTTGTGGGCTGACCTATCTAACGTGGTTTCGTGGTTTCCCTCAGTTGGCAGGGTGAATACCCGATTGGATACTCAAAGCCAGAGCCAAAAGTTCCACCTTTAGTATAAATTAACAGAAAATCATGAAAAATAATTGGTAAAACGAATGCTCTGCCATTTATCCACAGTGAACAGTGAAAGCAGGTAGGTTGGATGGGACTCTAATACCATCTGCACGCACATGTGGAAGCAGAGGTACAGTTGCTATACACATGCCTCTATGGACACGTGTGGAGGCTACGTTTTGCCCGTCACCAAGCAGCGGTACAGTTGCTGTACGCATTCCTCTGTGGGCATATGACGAAAGTAAGGTTGTATGGTACAGGGATGAGACCTAGAGGGCTAACTGTCCGCCACACACCGATCCACAAGGTATCGCCTAACAGATCCGTCGCGATATGATCACGTAGTTAAAGCGACGTAAAATAATAAATAGGAAAGGAAAACTATATTTGCATTTTATGTTGACTATTTCACAAATAAATCAAATAATATACTCATAAAATATGAAATTATTCCATATTTTATGGATATTAGTTTAGTCCGGCCTTTTAATTCCAGACTGGAGTTAGTCCAATCCGGCCTCTAACAGTTGAACAGATTGATGATCAAATTGAAGCCATTTACGGGATATCACAAATAGGACGCTAAGGAGGAAAAATTGCACATCAAGATGATAAATTGAAACCTATAAAACTGGATAGACAGTTGTGATTTCATCCAAATTTAAAGTGTTCCTGTACCGATTGGTACTTGATATATGATTGAAATAGTCACTATAAAATATTTGATTGAAATGGTTTCAGTCATGCGATACGCGCATGAGTCTGAGGCAATAGCCAACGGTTTACAAGTCAATAAAAATGTTCCTTGCTTATTTTGAAAGACTTACGCACGCACCCCCTTTCAGTTCTTTTTAATAGTGTTTAA
Source organism: Deroplatys truncata (assembly GCA_030765065.1). NCBI lineage: Eukaryota > Metazoa > Arthropoda > Insecta > Mantodea > Mantidae > Deroplatys > Deroplatys truncata. The sequence goes on from CM060984.1 coordinate 152,673,893, forward strand.
GATAATGCATCTGTGAAAATTGGAAAATCCACAGTATGTAAGATAATCTATTGAAATATATGCCAGTTATTACAAATAATAACAATAATGTTTTTGACAATTTTTAAAATCCAATTTGCATGGGTATTTAAATATTAATTTTTTACTGTGTAAATTCATTGTTCTAATAAAAATTATCCTCATGATATAATTTTAAAAATAGTTACATTAGAAATTCAGGTTTACAATAAATGAGTTTATGAAAAGATCTATATATTAGACTTTTACATTGACCTAATTAATATAGGAAAGGTGTTACTTTTTGTACTCTTCAAAATTCCTGATTTTTTCAAAAGTTAAATTTATTTCTCGAAAATTGGAGCAGAATTAAAAAAATACATGGTTCTTATCTGTAATGTGCCTTTGAGAGGCAGTTCAAAAAGCTTGAAACAAATTAGTAAACATTACACTACCCATTCTCAACGAACTATTCTTACAAACGCGTGTTTTCCTGTCTACTCCGTATTAATCAAGATAAACTTTTGTAGAAATGATTTTATTATGTATTTCCTTGTAGGTACAATGGGAATAGGGGAATACAGAAGGCTTAGTAATGTGTACTAGTATTATCTATTGTCCAGGCACTTGGACGCTCTCCATTGTCGTAGGCTTAAGCAATAATCAAATCTTTTGAGCTGGTCGCCATGTGATGACTTGGAATTTGAGTTCTTTCTGCTGCATAACCAGGAGAAAAAAAGAAAAGAAAAGAAATCGAATAACTACTTCCCGTTTGAGAAAATTATAAATAATTGAAAAATTAACCTAATAGAAACGAATATCTCGGAAATGCTTAACTACACACGCACGCACGCATAAGTCATTCTGAACGAAGAGGCTTCACAGGCTATTCCCAGAAAAATCAAGATACGCATTTCATTTGTTATAAAATATCTTATATATTGTATTTGAATCAAAATTGTTAGAGCGATTTTTGAGAAAATAACAAATTTTGAAGATACTTGGAAGATGTTGAACTTAAATACCAAGTTTGGTATTTAACCCACTTTTCGTTTTTGTGTTATCTGTTTATACACACAGACACATGCACGCAAGGACTTCTTTTTAGAAAGCGTTTTTTGAATTCAGGGGCCTTAAAACGTGAATTTACAGTGAAATCTTTGTATGGAATTTTACTCTACTTGCTATAGGCAAGCAATAGCAAAAGTAAAAATTGCATCGTGTGGAGAATTTTGAGTATGGAAAAACGCTAGAAAAAGGTATGGGAGAAAACAAGGCTTAAAATTGGGTGTGCCTATGAATAAACATGCCTGTCCATTTATAGCCTGGTTAATTGGCAGTTTAAATGTGCCAAATGGAAGAAACGACAGTTTTACTTCCTCTACCACGTACGTAGTAGGCAGAGAAAGAACTGCATTCCACCCAAAAGTTCGATACCGATATTTCACCAGAAATACATCTTTTGAGGCCCCCTGAATCCAGAAAAAACATTTTAGAAAAAGGTCTGTATGTGTGTCTGCCTGTCTGTGTGTCTATGAACAGCATGACTCAAAACAAAAAGTTGGACACGTCAAACTTGGATATTTAAGTTCAGTACCTTCCAAGGATGCGACGCAAGATCTTTAAGAAAATCCCCCCACCCTAACACACTTTGCATGGAACATTTTCGAAAATTTTGATTTCTAAAAATGGCTCTAACGATTTTATTTAAAATATATTAAGGATATTTACATGACAAATAAAATGTATATTTTGAATTTTTTGGAATTAGCTCTGTGAAGTCCTCTTCATTCAAAGGAATTTTGTATAATCTTGTATAACTGGTAAACGTTAAGCGATAGACGAAAACGTACTACACAAAAAATGTACATCTTTTTGAAGCACATAATTTATTTCTATTAACTTTTTTGTGGCATCAGCCATTTCTGAGACATCCGTTATTAAAGGTTCGAATTGTTCATTACTTGGTCATTTTCTTGAGGTCCTGTCGACATTCAGTTGTTTTCCCGATTCCATGGTAACAGTATGGAATTTAAAGGCCAGCATATAGCGTCCAGTTCTTAAACGTTTAATTATCGCTGTTACCTTTGTATCTATAACGAAATGTGTTGTGTAGGTATTTCTGCAAAGGTTTATTTGGATTAAAATGCAGTAGATATAAAAATAAGTTTTAGTAAGAACAGTTTGTATAACCACTAATAAAGATAGGGGGTAGAGAATGTCATGTGAGTATATCACTTCCGATGTTTTCTTAAAGTTTTGAATTAATATTCTTTTATTACGAAAAACAGTTTTCCCAAGTTTGGTCAAATTTCATAGATGCACTACCTTAATGCTCGCTCTTACTACATAGTGTACCACAGGCGGTGACACTGGTCATACATGAAATGAATTTATAATTGGGAAGGGAATTTGGGAAGGAATTGTTCCATGCCTAAGTTTAGCGTACCTCCCCGGCATTTGCCAGTTATGAGGACTGAGGAAAACCTGGAAAAATCCTTGGTCCAGAAGGACGGCCCTGGCGGGATTTGAATCTCAGATCTCCCGTTCACGAGTCCTTTCCTTAACCACCTCGGTTACCCTTGTCGGTTCCCTTTCAGTGAGGACCAAATGCATGCTTCAATTTTATCTTCGAACCAAACGTAACGCTATTTATTTCGTACAACGCCTTGTAATAAACAATGTTTAGTGAAAAACAAAATATGACAAGGAATCTTTCAGTTATCCAAATAACGAAGATCAGTGAAGACGAGTATGCTTAGCACATTTTACAGTGAATTTGGACTGCGTGCTTGCTGTAAGTGAATGAATAGCTAGAGAAATAAACTTTCGTGTATTTGCGTGTACTTGGGATAAAGACCTTAACACTGGAAATGATATCTTTGAAGAAATGACCACAAAGCCTTCCAAATAAAAAAAAGGTTCATTTACCACGAACTTACCGTGAAAAAAGCTGTACTTCCACAGCTCATTAAATTACCACTTTGAAATATGAGTTATACATTTATTTTTTTTATTGGCTCGCACGCTGTTAACGAAAGCACACACTTGGCATGTAACGCGGAGTGTTAAAATAAACTTTTGCCAGTTGCCGTGGATTTAGAGCACGTCCGAGAAAACATCCCAGTGAAATCGAAACTAACCTGAAGGTGCCCCAAGCCCGGCACTCTCAGATCAAAAGAAAAGCTGTAGAAATAGCGTCTGCTACTGGCCTTCGTCTGCCCATATACTTTAAGTGATAGCATGCAACATGCCTAAGGAATGTGGGTGGATCTCGCAGTATTTAACAACAATTTTACTGTAGATATTGTCACGATGGAATTCAGTTGACTGGTCTGTCCAAGACATGCTTAGAAAGTCCATCTAATGGCTTGATATACAAAGTTAAACCAATCCAATGGTAGTCAAGGTTGTGGCAGATTGGAGCAACGCCTGAAATTAGACCCCCGTCACGAAGTTCGCCCGTAGGAAGGGGCAGGGCAGATATGTACCGGGTAGCACAGGGCTGAGGGATATCCGGAAGGGGTTATACAATAGATATCAGAACAGGATGTCACTTTTTCATGATACTATAGCTGGTTGCCCGACGTTGCACGGGTAGATTTTAAAGCTCGAATGAAATTTCATTTATCTCCACCTGTTCTTTATGAAATTATTGTACTATGATCTAGAAGTTTATTTTTGGTGAATACATGCTAGCCACCACCATGCTAGCCTCTAGTTCCGATGGTCCCGGCTTTACTTCACGTACTTTACGGCACATAAAAGAACCTCAAGCCTGATAAAGAGGTCTCTGAGCAAAATTTGCGGCCTTTCATGCCCAATATAGAATGGGAAGCTAAGAATCATAGTTAAAGAGCATTCATAAATAAAACTCAATTTCATTTTACACCCCGGCTGTTACTAATAACGGATGAAAAATTCCCTGATATTCACACAAAAGAAGGATATGAAAATGTCAGCGGAACGTCTGACTTCCTCAACCTCCTGCCAATAGCGTAGCCAGAAAATTATTAAAGGGGAGTTATGTAGGGATCCATTGTTTAAACAATTTGTATCAATTCAAATGTTAAATATGAATTAATTCTGAGTTGAAATATTTAAATAGATCGATTTTATATTCACAGATTAAGCTGCGGCAATTGGAAATTAAAATTAGGGTAGGATGTTTTGTGTGCTCTAAGCGGCAAATGAGAGAATTAATGACCACGTGAAGTATTTTATATTACCACTGCAGGACATTTTATTTCATTAAAAAATAGGGTTTCTAGTTATGTTGTAAATTGGGATATATTGCACACATTTTGAAACCACTAAATTTAGCACCGGAACGCCCCCCCCCCATATCTTAACATGGTTGTACCCACGCCAGCTTCCCTGGCTGTCAACTTTGGCGATATTGTTTAAGACATGCGGCGTAAATATAGCGCTATTAGTGATACGATTAGGAACTATCTTGTTCCTGCCAACCTAGAAAGATGCTATTGTTTTAACGAATCTGTTTTTGCTATTAATTTTTACATTTTTTAGCTAGGGGGTTCCAATCCCCAAAACCCTCCCTAACTACGCCTCTGCCTCCCCCCGACAATCTTTCGGAAACGCTGCATAGCCTATAAGTAACCTCTGACGATGGAACAATCCTCGGTCGGATGGTCGAATAATTCTTCAGATAATTGCAGTAGGTACATTTTAAACCTCCGTACCTTCTCTTTGGTCCCATAGTTTTCACATAATGCAGAAACCGTTAACATAATCAACGAAATAGAGGTGAAGCTGGTGAATATGAAGATTGCTCAGTCCCACGCCACCAAGTTAATCGCTTTGGAAAAGATGCATAGTGTGCGACCATCGAGAAAAATAATATACTCAGCTGTTAATTATATAAAATAGCTGGTCACAATTTCCTCTCTTTATACAATTATTTACCATGCCCTGCTAAAGATCTTGATTATAACATACGAAGGAAATGTAATTTATGAAATGAAATTGGAGGGCGTTTTATAGATCACGTCCTTACATAAACACTCACCCGCATACGCAATATACACATACAAATAGTTTCTCTGTTTATAATATATAGCTCGGTGGTACAAAGGAGGGAGTTTTAGGCCTTAAAACTATTCCTGGAGTGCCTTTCCTAAATAATATATTAAACAAAATTAGTGTAACGTTAACAAACGTTATCACACAAACCTACAAAGACCTTCCCCGCATTAAATTCGGCAGCGACTGATTTCTGCTATATGTTAGGCAAACTTCTGCTCACAGTATTGTGTGAGAGAGAATGACTACTGCTGCCCAGTTTCAATTATTCAGCTCCCTTCCCTTTTTTAATTTTTTTTCTTTCTTTTTCTTTTTGGGTAGTGACGGGAATAGGTAGGTGAAGTTAAGGAGATGAATTGACAGGAGAAGTGAAGAAAGGTATTGGGGTTCCGCCTGTGCACCTGCGATAGTGCGGAAGGTAACTGCCAGCTTATTGCGCTAATAGACCAAAACACAATAACTGAATCTAAATCGGCCACTAGAGGAGTTCGTCAAGGATGTATTTTAAAGCTCCTATTGTTCAATTTATTCATAGACGATATAGCAGACGTGTTAATAGCAGAGGAGATGAATAGCCCAAAAGTAGACGATGTCTGCATTCCTGTACTTTTATACGCGGATGACATGACAATTTTGTCAGTGACGATAGAAGGCTTACAGAAAGGTATTAATAGGTTGGAAGAATATTGTAAACAATGGGGTCTGGTGGTAAACATTAATAAAACAAAAACAATGGCTTTCAAAAATGGCTAAGTGTATGGCAGGGATAAGAAATGGTATTACAAGGGGCTAGAACTACAAAACGTTAAACATTTCTCCTATTTAGGAGTAATATTTAATATGAGAGGAAAATGGAACAAACTTCTATCAGTAACTAACTACAAAGCACGAGGGAAGTTAAATGAATTATTACGTACCCTCTCGCGGATACCGGATGTACCTGTAGATACATTAGAAAAGATGTATAACTCTATGATAAGGCCGGTTTTGTCATACTGAAGTGAAATCTGGGGATGGGAAAGAGCAGAGAATGTAAATAAAACGCAGGTAGCATTTTGGAAAAGAGTTCTTGGAGTTTCACAAGGCACATCAAATTCGGGGGTATTGAGGGAGGTGGGATGTTATGAAGACACAATACACTGCAAAATAAGAGCAATGAAGTACTGGCTAAGCTGATGCAGGGGAATAACTCCACACTACGATCCAAATGTTATAAATACCAGCGAGAAAACCTGTCTCCTAAGTTTTGGGCAGCTGATTTGGAAAGGGGTTTGAGGAGAATAGGAATGGGGTCAGTATGGCTAAGAGCTGAAACAAATGACAAAAACATATGGAAAGGAGTCAAAAGAAGACTAAGAGACATCAACCAACGGGAAATAGAATCGGATTGTAAAATTAAACCTCCTCTAAGTGTAGTAAATGAAATAAAATTGAACTGGGGTAAAGAGGCATATATACTTAACTTAGGAAGAAAGGAGAGATCAGGAATGGCATGGTTTAGACTGGGGGCTGGAGGGCACAGAAAATGACTGACGATTCTGGCAGGAGAATCTGCCCATTCTGTGATTTAGATGAGGACTGGGTACATATTTTGGCGGAATGTGCACAGTGGGAGAACCAGCGAACAATTAAACTGAAAGAAAAATTCTTAAGTCCCTCAAGAAAGAGATTGGCATGTTCGGATCTACTGGCTGATTAGAGGAACTGGCAAAACATGGGCAATTTTTTGGCTAAAATACGCGAAGCTAGGTCAAATTTGTTCAGTTAGACGAAGGTAATTTATCTCTATTTCCCTTTTTCTTGTTCCTTTTTGTAGTGTTTTCTTTCTCTGTTGTTTATTTTGTCACCCTATTGTATCTTAAATATGCATGTACGGTCAATGACCCATGCACTAAATACTTATGAAATAACTTCAATAATTTGAAACCAATAAAGATATCTTATCTACCTATCAGTGAGTGAAGGAACTGTCCGGGTAACAGCCATGACCGTGCTGGCCCTCGCTGACAACGCGGGGAATGGATCGGTAGTGGATAGGGATTTTTGTATTTATTGTACAAGTTTTGCCATTGGTATCTAGTGCCATACGTCCATGATCTTGCTTGTGCAAGCATGTAGTTCCTCAGTCTTTCCTGCTCACTCTTCAGTCGGCAAGTACCGGAGTCCATTCGGCCGTCGTAGTGAGCAGGATTTGTATCAGGTCAGCAAGACCTATCAGCGTGCGCCTAAACTCTTCCAGACAATCTGTTGGAGCTGACAGTGATAAGTTCTGTGGCAGACTGGTGATGACTTCTCCCAGGCCACTGATACAGCTTTGGAGTATTCAAACTTTCGACTGCTAACATTCAAGGCTGCCAACTTTGTAGATCTTGAGTATGGTAATTGTGGTAATATTGCTGTACTTTTCATTTAACTGATAGTGGAAGAGGAGGAACTTTTCACCTTGGACCTTTTATTACAAATAAATGCGTATTTAACGAAAGAACTCTCATTTTAGCAATATAGTTATATATACATAATGCTAAACTGAAACAAAAACTGATACATGTAGAATTGTATGTAAGACACTTAATATTTTAACATTATCTTCATTATATATAAGATATGTATTAAATTTGGTATAAAAAGTTATAATAATCAGAAAAAAATATGAACATTCATAACCATCACACCAGGTCAAAAGATAACTATTTCAGAAATAGATGAAGAGGAACTCTGAATAACAAATGCATAGAAAATAACACCAAAGACATGTACAATCACTTACCTTCTCAAATAAAACAGATAACAAATGAGAACATACAACTAAAAGCTACCAAGTCCTATCTCTTAGAAAATGTCTTCTACTCCTTAGAAGAGTACAAAAGAGCAAATGTAAATGCACTCTTACAGTTCTCATTTTCTTGTATATATGTATATTCACTGTTATATTTTTGTATAATTGGACGATCCTTGTAAAATGTAGTTACAATGGAGAAAATAAATACAAATAAAAATAATTGTAGTAAGTTTTAAAGCATAACTTTAAATTTCAAATGCGTTTATTCTGCGGCGAAAATATTAGGCACCTTTGTAATGTTTATTATTATGGATATTTTGAGAAATAATGCCAAAATCTGGTGTGATACATTTACCTGACTTTCTCTACCTATTCTTCAACAAACTGTTCTTATAAAAGCATATTATTTTATATACTTCATGCTAATCTAGATAAACATTTACTGAAATGGTTTTATTACTTATTTCCTTGTGTGTACAAGGGGAATAAGGGAAAACAATAAGCTAAAGCGACAAAATCTTTTAAGAGCGTTATGTGATGGCTTTGAAATTCCGTTCTCTGTGCATGACCACGAGGGAAAAAAAACGAAAAAGAACAAAAAACAAAACAAAACAAACAAACAAACAAAAAAAAGAGAAAAAAGAAAGGGGGAAAATAATCGATTATACAGTTGGAAAGGTATAAACTATTTGGCAATTTAAACCTATATAAACAATACCTCGAAAATTGTTAACACCACAAAAATGTTTATTTGACATAAAATGTGGGATTTGGTGAGATCTACATCTCCTGTACAGTAAGTTTTTGTCTATCTTGAAGTTTACAAGTATAAAAAAATGCATTCCGAATGAAGACGGCTTCACAGGATATTCACACAAAATTCAAGGCATACATTTTACTTTTCATGAAAATATCTTAAACATATGGTATTTTAATCAAAATCGTTAGAGCCATTTTTGAGAAAGTCAGAATTTTCGAAATATTTTCCAGAATAGTTTAGGGCGGCGGGATGTTTAATTTAAAACTTCGTATCGATGACTTAAATCCCAAGTAACCACCTTTAATTTTTGAGTTATGCTGTTCAGAGACACACGGACACACACACACACACACACACACACACACACACACACACACACACACCCACACACGCACACACATGGGAATTTTTTTTTCTAAAAATGCTTCTTTGAATTCAGGGGACTTGAAAACTGAATGTATTGTGAAATCTAGGAATAAAATTTTTGAGTGGAATACAATACTTCCCCTACTTATAGGTAAGCATAGAGAAAGTAAAAAGCGTACATTTTTGGGAGAGTTTCCATAAGTTCAAAAGTGGCATTTTAAGGACTTATACATTTTCGAGGATAAACTAAAACTATTTACCTCTTATAATGCATCAGTTACATGAAGGGGTATTCACAGGTTATTTACAGAAATTCAAGTTAAACATTTTGTTTGGACAATGTCTCATACCTACATATATCATTTTAATACAAATCTGATGTGTACACTCACACAACTTTCTCTATTCTCCATGGCTTATTAGTGGGTATACCAATTATTCTTACGAAAGTTTATTTTCCTATCTACTTCATTTTAACCAAGATAAAACTTTTCGGAAATAGCGACATTACACATTTCGTTATAGATACAAAGGGAATAGGGAGAGTCAACTGTTTAACAACGGGACGCTATAGGCTGGCCTTAAAATTTCATACGTACTCTTTCCATGACATCGCGAGAAACAGCTGAAAATCGACAGGACTTGAAAAGATTGACAAAGTATTAAACAACTCGAACCATTAATAATGGCCCGAATTTTCCAAACTCGGAAATGGCTGATGCTACAAAAAAGAAAAACAAAATATTTGAAATAAATTGTATATTTTAAAGAGATCTACATTTTTTGTGTAGCACGTTTGCGTCTATCGCTTAAACGTTTACCAGTTGTACAAGATTATACAAAATTCCTTCCGAATGAAGAGGACTTCACAGGCCATTCTCAGAAAATTAAAAAAATACCTTTTATTTGTCATGAAAATATCTTTAATATATGGTATTTTAATCATAATCGTTAGAGCCATTTTTTTAGAAAACAAAAAATTTCGAAAAAAGTATTCCATGTAAAGGGTAGTTTGGGTAGGAGATTTTCTTCAAAATCTTTGTGTCGCATCATGGGAAGGTACTGAACCTTAATAGCAAGCGTAGTATTTATCTGACTTTTCGTTTTTAGTGATGCTGCTCACAGACACACACACACACACACACACACACACACACACACACACACACACACGAACCTTTTTCTAAAAAGATTTTTACTTCTCTACTACGTATAGCAAGTAGGGGAAGTATTCCATTCCACCCAAAAATTTGATACCGAAATATCACCGGAAATACATGTTTTGAGGCTCCCTGAATCCAAAAAAGCATTTTTAGAAAAAAGGTCCGCGTGTGTGTCTGTATGGATGTGTGTGTGTGTGTGTGTGTGTGTGTGTGTGTGTGTCTGTGTCTGGACAGCATAACTCAAAAACTAAAAGTCGGATAAATACCAAACTTGGTATTTAGGTTTATTATCTTTCAAAGATGCGGCACGAGGATTTTCCTCCCATCTCAGACTACCCTTTCCATGGAACATATTTTGAAAATTTTGATTTTCTTAGAAACGACTCTAGCGATTTTGATTAAAATATCATATATATCTAAGATATTTTCACGACAAATTAAACGTTGAATTTTATGGGAATGTCCCCAAAAGTCCTCTTCATTCTGAATAGATTTTACATAACTGATAAACCGTACACAAAAAATGTAGATCTCGTTGAAACACACAATTTATGTCATATACATTTTTTTGTCCAGTAAACCATTTCCGAGATATTCCTTGTTATTTGTTTGAATTTTTCAATATTTATACTTTTTCTCAAATGGGAATTCGTTATTCGGGTTTTTATGTCCTGAACATACAAAGAGAATGGAATGCTCCATAACCAGCTCTTAAAAGATTTGGCTATCACTTAAAGCCTACCATATTCCCCTTGCACGTACAAGAAAATTAGCATTAAGATAGTTTCTGCAAATGTTTAAATCGATTAACATGAAGTAGATGGAGAATAAGCGTTTGTAAAAATTTGTACAAAAGTAGAGAAAGTCAGGTGAGTGTAATACATCACATTTTTTTTGATTCAGGAGGCCTCAAAATATGTATTTCCGGTAAAATATTGGTATCGAATTTTTGGATGGAATGCAATACCTTCTCTACCTACTAGGCAGGTGATAGAGAAAGTAAAAATGGTTAGAGCCATTTTAGACAAAATAAAAATATCTACCACGTGAAGGGTAGTTTTGAGAGTGGGAAATGTTATAAAAACCTTTGTGTTGCGTTCACGAAAGATACTGGACTTGAACGCGAAATTTGGTATTCTTTCAGCTTTTCGTTTTTTGTGTTATGCTCTTCACAGACAGGCAGGCCAGTCGGGCAGAGACAGACACGCGCCCGTTTTCTAAAATGCCAGTGTTGGGGTTAAGGGGACCTGAAAACGTGCATTTCTGATGAAATCTCTACGCCTACGGCAGAATGCAACATAACTATTTCCTGTACTTTTCTCCAGAAATTTCGGTATACTAAGGCTATGTGTTGTAATGTACTAGAAGTGCAAAAGCATAAAAGAAACACCGTGGACATTTGTTCCGTAAATAATTCCATTTTCACAAAAATGTAACATAGATGTTTATTCCGCATACGCCTCAATTGTTACAAGCAGGATTTTGGAGCATTATAAGCGGCTAAGATTGTTAGAATAATATATAAGCCCACCTCCGTGCTGTGGAGGTAGCGCGTCCACCTTACCCTCAAGAGGTACCGAGTTCGAATCTCGATTAGAGTGAATTACTCGGATACGGGGTTTTCCGGGGTTTCCCCTTATCCTGAAAATATGAATGTCAGGTAACTTTAATCTCTCTGGACCCCGGGTTCATTTGGGCATAATTTCACCCATTTCATTCATCTCCGGTATGACTTCTCCGTTAAAGGACGTTAAACTATAAAATAAACAAAAATAATATATTAAACGACGTTCTATAATGGGCACGTGAACGCGATATCACTATCATCTTTTTTAAATGTTCCCTTGTTTACCCAGTTTATGATCACTGTGTTTTACTGTTTACTTTACCGCTTATTACAGCAATTATACATATAACACGCACACACCGATACCCATGGCGGGACTCGAACCCGGGACCCTCAGCTTTGCGGAGCGCTGAAGCTACACGTTCCAACGGCCACAGCTACGAGGCAGGCAAAAATTCAATGCCATCGCCGGGTTTTGAACTACGGATCTCTCGTTTTCCGTCCGGTTGCTCTAACCACAGAGATACTATGGCAACATTGGGTACGTATTAAAGTGGGTTTACTGCTTCAACATTATAACTAAAAAGGTTACAATTGATACTGTCTAAAGAGTGGTTATCAAAATGGATAGCGTTATAAAAATGAAATATACCCAGTGCAAAATATTTAGCACTTTTTCAAAGTGTGTACAGACCAGTGCAAAAAACGTGCCGATGTTTTTGGTTTCTTATAGTGTTTTTATTTATTTAATGTTGGCAGAATCCCCTTATCAGTTGTGTTCCACACCTTCTCGGACATGCTAATATCTATTGATTTAAATAAAGTGAGCGGCGAAACGGGTGCGAAGTGCAAGCATTTTACCTGAATAGCTGCAACGTACTCACCAGACTCTCGTCAAATCTGCCCGTCTCTTATTGGTTTGATGTAAAAAATCTGGCACACACACGCTAACTAATGAACAGTGGTCGATTTCCGGCTCAGGAAGGAATAAAGCCAGCGTGAGGAGATAAGGCAAACATGTAATCCATAGATGTTTATTTTTATCCTGTAGAGTTTGCAAGCCATAAGATAAGTCATATAACATTAAAACTTAAAATTAATTGTATACCAATCATAAGGACACACTTTAATTACAAGTAATTCATAAATTTCATTGGGGAAATTGGATTCTAAACAATGTCCTCTTTGCTCTAGACGTTCTCGGGCTTCAAGCCAGGTGAAGTGATGTGGAGACATCGACGTTTCGGGAGCGTACATCTCTCCCATCTTCAGGATGCTGAATGATTAGATCGGTATTTGGGCCCGAAACGTCGATGTCTCTACATCGCTTCACCTGGCTTGAAGCCCGAGAACGTCTAGAGCAGAGGTGGCGAAAACGTGACTCGCGAGACATTTTGACTAGCAGGCGCACGTTCCCTCTCTGCAACCGTCCGTTTGATTTTCACATGCTGCGAGTGATGCAGTGCGTGTTGCATATTTGGTGACTCGCGGAAGGAAGTCGTTTTCGCCACCCTTGCTCTAGAGCATATTCGTCTCCAGGAAAGCTTCAACTCTTATTTCAATGTCCTCTTTATTATAATATATGCTATGTGAAGGGAAAAAAGTATATGAACAACAATCGCCATTCTCTGTGGTGTAGTAGTTGCATACCTACTAGCTTCTAATTCCCAAGGTCGCAGGTTCAAACCCGGTGGAGGGCGATGGATTTTTTTTCGGGCGTAAAACTCCTTAGCATGGCTTCCTTCGGAAGGGAAGTAAAGCCGGTGTTCCCGTGTCGTAAATTTACGGCACGTAAAACAACCTGATAAAGAGGCCTCTGAGTAAAATTGCCGGTCTTTCACGCCCAATATAGAATGGGACGCTCAACTTACTGAACAACAATCCGAAAATTATTGCCCTTAATGAGCAAGAGAACGAGGAGCAACGAGGACTGCGGAGTATCTCCAAGAACAGCGTCAAACGGTAGAAGAAATGCCACGAATGTAGTTACTGGACATGCAAGCCAGGTGACGTATTTAATTATAAATGCATAATGCATGGCACCAAAAACTTCAAAAACATATCACAACGAGATACAAAGCAAATTTAAAGGACATGTGATGAAAACAGTTTAATAAATAAAGTTTTCAGCACAGACAAAACATTTATAATGCTTTGAATATTCCATTTAATGGGTTAGGCCATTATTATTATTATTATTATTATTATTATTATTATTATTATTATTATTATTGCCTGCTATTAATACCACTAGTCTGCATTTTCAAACTTTTTGTTAGATGATTTCTTAAAAGTAGGTGTTCTTGAATCAAGTTTTTATGCTGATTCCAGAAATAACTTCAGTTTATTTTCTATCACGTCAGGTTTTTACACAAAATTAGAAGTAATGTTTTGACAATTTTACTAATGAGCGTAGAAAAGTATTCAAATACCATTTCACACAAGGTAAGTTTTTATTCAAGAAACATTTTAAGAATACTCTCAAGAACTCCCCTGATTTATTTCATGACTACATTTTAACAAAATAAGAAGCCAAAGTGTTTCATTTAGTTTTTTTCAAACTTTCTCTTCTTTGACTTCCTTGAAGATGACTGTCCCTCCTCAACATCCAACAGTAGTCGGCATCATAATTTCGTTCCATCTCCCCTGGTACCTCCTCTCCATTTCCTTAATATCTTGTTGAAAACGTTCACCCTGTTCTTCACTATAATGTCCCAGATTTTCTGGAAAGTAGTCGATATGTGAATGCAGAAAATGCACCTTTACAGTCATGTTACAACCCATCTTCTTTAAATTTTCCAACATTATTTCGACAATGGCCTTGTAACTAGGATCTTTGATATTGCCTAAGAAGTTTTCAGTAACTGATCGGAAGGCGGTCCATGCTTCTATTTCTCTCTCATTCATTGTCTTCTCAAAATCTTCATCCTTCATCAATTTGTTTATTTGAGGACCAACAACAATTCCAGCCTTTAATTTGTCTTGTGTAATGAAAGGAAATTTTTTGGAAAGGTACTTGAAGCAGGGACCATCTGTGGTAGAGCCCTTACAAATTGCTTCATCAAACCCAATTTTATGTGTAGTGGCGGAAGCAATATCTTTTGTCTCTCTACAAGCGGTTCGTGCAGGATGTTTTTAGTTCCAGGCAACAAGTTTCTCCGTGGCCATACTTTCACACTCCAATGTCTTTGCTTTGCCCGACTGTCCTATTCGCACAGAAAACAAGGCATTTTTGTAAATCCAGCTTGTTGTCTAATAGTATTCCAATAACTTTGAAATCACCGCAGATACGCCATTTGTGTTCCTCGTATTGGATACTTGTTAAAAGTATCTTCATGTTTTCAACTGTCTCTTTCATTTGAACTGAATCTGCGACAGGAATGGACCCATACACATTTCCATTATACAGTAACACGCCTTTCAGCTTCCTCTTTGGTGAATCTATAAAAAGTCTCCATTAAGTAGGATCATTTCAATGTCATAAAAGTGTATTAACTCGTTTATATTATTGCAGTAAACCAAGGACTCGATCTATGAGAAAAAAGGAACTAGCTCTTGTTCTCTGTGTCTGTACCATGAGTAATGTGTTCGTGGTTCCAGAAGATTCTTATTTTTAAGACGGGAGCCTAGTAACTCTGCAGATTCCTTAGACAAATTCAAATCACGTACTAGATCATTTAGTTCACTCTGAGAGAACAGTTGTGGAGTCACGTCGTATTCAGGGCGGTAGACATCATCAGAATCGTCTTCGGTGATAGCATGAGGTTCAGTTTCAATACCATCTTCTTCCAAGTTCTCTAAAACAGCTGGAGGAAGAGGAGCAGGCAGATCTTCTCCATTTGGAACTGGCCTATGGCTGAAGGAATACTTGGATACACAATGTGTTTCTTATTTTTCCAATTGCACCCCTTAACATTAACTAAACAGAAATAATAGCCTTTAAGGTGGTCTTTAGGCTCCCTCAACACCATAGGAATTGCAAATGGCATGCATGATTTCTTTCCTTTTATTAACAATCTTAACCTCTCAACACAATAGCGGCAAAGTATCTTTGGAGCCCAGGCCTTGTCTTGGTCACCAAGTTTCATTTTAAAATAAGCATGGTACACTTTTTTTCCCGCACAAAGTCTGTTATATCAGTTCTCTGCTGAAGCACTGTATAATTTCCACAAATGTAGCAGAAAACATTTGGATTGTTCACACACTTGCGTGTAGACATAATGTATTTATAACTTCATTCACGATATAAGCTGGTAATGCAAGCCTCTGATATTAACAACAATGCCTAAATTACAAATAGCAACCAGCATCTACAGGTGTAACAACCTAAGGACTTACAAGTCTGCATTGAGAAATTTCCCTCCAAGAAGTGATAAATTTCCCTTCAACAATATTCATCATCTACTGGCTCAACTCTATATTTTTGAAGTGAAATTGTGAAAAAAACTGTACGTGATAGAAAAAAAAAACTAAAAGCAGTTCTGAAATCAGCATAAAAAGTGAGTCAGAATCACTTATTAATTTTCAGTCATCCGATATCATGCAGACTAGTATAATAATTGTTTGCAAAGCAACAAATGCAACAGACATTAATTTTGATTATAAATTATCACAAAGAAGCACGGTAAGGAACTGAATTATACGAAATTAACTACGTAAAACGAAAAAGCATTACAAAAAAATCGCAAAATATAGCATTTTTGTATTACATAAAAAGGGTTGGCAACCTTCTTTACATTCCTTTTCTTGCAGCCTTCTGATAATAACATTTATTTAAGATAGTACTAATTACGAATTATCTATAGAAAGGTGGAATCAGAATAAAAAATTCAGTGTCACAGTTGGGATTCAAACCACCGATCTACAGCTTCCCGTACATCTGCTTCGACGTCTGAGCTAGGATAACGATATGATAACACGTCATGAAATTCCCCACGTGGCTCCAATTTCCCGGTAAAAAAACAAGGCATCCTTAACTTCTCTTGAAACAACATATCCCAATGTCGACTCACATACTTTTTCATTCTTATTCTACCTTTCCATTCTACGGAAGAACAATTAATAAAACTGAATTTATTATGTTTTTCCAACGAATCTAAAACTACATTGGATCCTAGCCTCTGGTGCACATTCGCAAGCCACCAATCAACTTGGATTGCTAGAACTAGGTAAGGGGTGGGGTGAAGCTATGAATGGATAGGACTTGCTTTACTAATTCCTTACCACCTTAATACGGAATTCATTATATCGGCACGTTATTTTGCACCCAATGCACTATGATTTAGTTACGATAGCAGTAATTTAAGGTAGAACTCGCATTTCACGTCTAGAACATTGCAATTGAAAAGGGCACAAAACAGGTAACATCTTAAGTATCTGTTTAATGTAACGTAAGAAGTAAATAATGACAGCACAGAGTTTATAATTATTCCAATATTCAGAACTACATTTTTATGCTTACCAAACACACATACACACACCACATACAAGGATATTTTTTCTACAAATGCTATTTTTGGGGCTCAGGGACCTCAAAGTATGTATTTACTTGAAATTTCGGTATCGAATTTTTGGGTGGTATGCAGTTCTACATCTACTTATTGTAAGTACGTAGTAGGGAAAGTAACAAGGTCTGTGAAATAAACTCAGTCGAGTTTAATCATTAAACGTTCAACTGACCTACATATTCGTTTATTATTCTTCGAAATGTTTATTACTGAGGCGTGCTCCTCGCCCAGCCTCGTTGTCTGGGAGTCTCACGCCATGACAATGTTGAAGCTAAAGCGCGGAGGCCCGTTGCTATGGTAACAGCCGCCATGTTTCCAGCTTTCCCGACGCCACATTAACATCTGCTCACTCATTGCTTGTATTCACTATGTGCGTCACGCTCTTGGCTTCACTTGCATTTATTGTGTCTTGTTTTTACTGAACGATGTTCACTCATATGTAAAAGAAATAGAGTCTATTACCTGAAGGATTGCTTCCGTTATTTCCGTTTCCTTTCTGGGCTATTAGTTGTGTGTAAAGTTTATAGCCAGTGAATACTGAGGTCGTTATGATGCTTGTAAACAAATGAAACAATATGGCGGCGAGTAGCAAACGTGTTTGTTTGTTTGTATTTATTTTGTCCTTTAAGTACAATAAACGTTTTTCTAACACGTCAGTATAAGTATTTACGATTATTTTACACATATGTACAACAGTAATAGTTAAAAACATAAATACATAATCAATTATACTTAGCGTCTCAAGTTATTAAGAGCTAGTAGTTGATGCAGTAATTTGTATCACAAATTACTTAAATGTAAATAATGATTGTAGTATGAATATGCATTATTATGTGACATTGATTTGAGATGTTTCTTAACTGTAATTATTATTGGGAAATAAGTTTATAACGTCTTACTGAAACTGTCAATAATAGCGCAATAATGCAGAGAGAGGGGGGTGAGCTGTTTATCATTATTGAAAACGAGGAAGTTGCGTAATGTTGGCGCGTTTTCGGTAGAAACTTCTGGAATGTTTTCTCCTTAGAGCATATGTATTCATAATTTTAATTGGATATTAAAATAGACGCTAATGTTGGCGCGTTTTATTAGCCAATTGCAGTTCATTTATAATCTTTAGGCGCATCTGGATGAAGGCGTATAAATAAGGTAGGTTGGAGGTAAAGTCAGTCAGTCCTTCAGTTCGCCGAAAGCATTCATACATTACACGTCGTATTTAGGGCAGTTCATCAAAAATCTGTGTACACTACACGTCGTCTTCAGTCAGTCAGTTCGTCGAAAGTATTAGTTCGTCATACATCGGATATAGATTCACAAGTTACGCGCAGCAGAATTATGAAAGATCTAAAATATGGTAAAGTTAATTATACAAAAGGTTGAAGTACGTTGATTAAAAGTGATCAGTAAGAAGTTATTATAACAGTTTCAGTTTGGCGAGTATCTAGATCAATATGTAAAAGTGATAGTGAACGTGTTCGACAATAAAAATTATAAAACAAATTTTTTTATCAGTGTTCTTTTTGGATAAAAGATTCCTTTCCGTTTACACAACCCTGATCAAGACACATGTTCGACCCAAGATAAGATAATAGCTAGCCGGAGGACAATAAACAAACTTAAAATTCTTTCGAACACTAACACTGATGCAAATTGCTAACACAAGATGGAGCTACAAACCGAACAAATGAATGACGTCACAAGATGGCTTCACATGAAGTAAACACACATACACAAATAACATTATAAAGAATAATACCGTTACAAATTGGCTACCACAACGTGGGGCAGTTAAAAT
Source organism: Deroplatys truncata (assembly GCA_030765065.1). Taxonomy (NCBI): domain Eukaryota; kingdom Metazoa; phylum Arthropoda; class Insecta; order Mantodea; family Mantidae; genus Deroplatys; species Deroplatys truncata. The sequence goes on from CM060984.1 coordinate 152,692,870, forward strand.
TATGTAACCAAACAAAACAAAAGCAGCACAACATAAGATCTTCAAGTTCTAATAATTTACGTAAAAACATATTACGTAAGCACTAATTCGCTACATAGTTCATTTTATATTCAAACACACACTAACAACTAATAACTCATTACCTATCATTTGTACAACACTCTACATACTCATTTATAGAATAGTACGAAAGACTTTAGTTGTTTTTTAAAATGATGAATCTTAGTAATTCCTTTAATATTCTGAGGCAACGTGTTAAATAATTTAATACCCATGTTTTTTTACATTATTTTTAACTATATTGGTTCTACAGAACTGAAAATATTTTGTCGAGTGTTATATCGATGGAGATTTTGATTTGATCGTGTACACCTGATAGATTTGATTTCTGTATATTTTTATACCCACTAGTTACTTTACTTTATCATCGAATTTGCGGTTAAAATGTAAAACTAAAGTCGAAGCGTAATTCCGATTTCCCATGGCCATTGTTTGGCACCTTAATCTGAAACTTTTTTGGCACCTCAAAGCGCATACAAGAGGGGCTCAAGTACAGGTCAGCTTTTTTTCTTTTCCTCCCTCCTTTACCATTTAGCGCTTGGTAGCATTGCTATTGAAACTTTGTTTTAGTAACTATGATTAAATTACTTGTGGTCGTTGTCTCTGTGTAGTTTGTTTTATAATTATGTACATGTATGCACATGTCAGATGAACATGTGTTGTGCATATTGGCAACATCGCGCTGTAGTTCTGAGTTTGTCCGCTAAGCTGTTAGAACCCCAGGTCTCGAAAATAGAGATATGTGTCCTCTGTTAGAGGAGGCAGGACATTTTAACTTGGCAAATTTCTGAATGCAATTTATAATTTTCATACTTTCTGATTCTACTTTTTGATTCTTATTCTTTAATTTTATTTATTTATTTTATTTTCTTTGAACGGCCACACAAGCTCTGGTAAGTGCACGCGGAGCTCTTAGGGTTCCGTGGAGCACAGTAGAATTGTGCTAAATTCTTACAATTCGAATACAAAGCATGTTTACCTTGGAGCAAGAAGGCTAGGTATATTTGGAAGCAACAAGTCTATCATTTGGCACACATTACCGTGAGGATTCTCGTTTACAACTTGCATTCGTACGCCTCCTCCCACCTTGTAATGAAAGCACAAACCCGGCCTCTCGCCATGTTGCCGTGTTTATGTGTATTTGTGACGATTGTTGTTATTATCGTCCTAAACATAAGACAGGAGCTAAATAACGCAGTTGCAGCTGTTGTGGATACCTCCTTATCATAAAAGAGTAAGTTTATGTTTTAAATGAAAAACTATTATGCTATTTTGGCAAGAGAAGTATTGGCAGCCATGACTTCTTAAGAATGCTTGTAGAAGGTTCTCGCTAATGAGCGTTAGAGGTCCTAAATTTGGCCAAGGTAACTAACTTGGCACTTTGAAGTGTTTCTCATTTGTAAGTAATGTGCGTGAATGTGTGCAAATTTTGAAGAATATTTACTTATTCTGTGCATTTACTAGCTATGCATTTGTGCAATAGAAAACATATACATCTGAAATTATAATCAGTCTGAAGTGATACAAATTCTACCGATTACAAATTCACCTATGTACATAGCATTATTCTATTCACGTTACGTTAATCACGATGTATTTTTTCCCAAAAAATGATATAGAATTAAGCAGTAGATACTTAAGTAATCACTTACAATGTGCAGAAACAACCTTCAAATGTTTATTCAGAGGCACGGAGGAATAAATTCAGAAACGGGATCTTCGAAAGCAAAGAAAGAGAAGAATCTCAAACTTTCAAATTCGTTCTAACAGAATGCGCACTTACATGCCTTCAGCATGAAATATTCCGAAAAAACGTTATGTGAAATGTTTGATACAAAATGTATACTTTAATGAGCTCTATACTTTTTGCTGAAGTGAGGTTTTGTCTCTCTTATGGTTTACCAATTATACAACATTATAAAAAAAATTCATTCACAATAAAAAAGGTTTCACAGGCTATTCACAGAAAATTCAGGATGTACATTTAATTCCTCGTGTCAATATTTTGAAAACTGATAATGTAAGGAATAATGAGCAAATTTTCCTTGTAAATGGCAGCTGGGGAAAAGAAGTTGGTAAACATCTTTCTGTTGCACCCTTGAAAGATGTCGAACTTAATACGAAGTTACTATACATCAGACTTCCTCTACCGCAGTTTCTCTCTCTCTCTCTCTCTCTCTCTCTCTCTCTCTCTCTCTCACGCACACATATACGTACACCCTCATCTTTGTCCAAAAATACTGCTCTTTTAAATTCAAAGAATAATGAAATCGTGATTTCGAATTTTTGGATCGAATGCATACTTCCTCTTTCTTCCTATCTGAACAATGAGAGCAAAAATAATTACGGAGGCCTAAGATTCGAAGCAATGCTCGAGGAAAACGAAAAATATCTATAAACGAAGACTGAGAAATACTGAAAGACCATTAAACACTCTCATATGACATTTTAAAACCTGATGTTCAATGATTATTCCCATTTTTATATTTCAAGTTAAGTCGTTACACAAAATAAAAGTTTAGGTTTTATGCATATTAGTTAATTTTAGACAAGTATTCAAACAGTATTTCACATAAACTCAATTCGTTTTAACAAACGTCTTTTTCATATACTCTAGGTAGTACTTTTCAAATAACTCTACAAATAAAAAGCAAAAAGGTCGCATTAATCTTCAGAATTTCTACGTTTTTGCTTCCCTGCAAACCATCAACGTTCCTCTTTGACTTCAGTTAACCATCACAGTTTCATCTCAAACCTCCTGGTTTCTCTTCTGTATCTCTCTGATATCCTAGCGAAAGGTTCGTCCTGTCATCACAGTTTTTCGAAAAGCATCGTCATGAGAGCACAGAATATGACATTTTGCAGCAAATATTGTAACTCCGGAAGTTTTTTAGCATTGTTTTAATGCTTTTCGTATAGCTTTAATCTTCTTAAGCCGTAAAGTGTTTTAATAACTGAAATGGTTCATGCGTCTCTCCTTCATATCCTGTTTTCTCAAATCTTTCCTCCTCACCAGTTTATGGCTGTGAGAATCAGCTGTGAAGCTCACTTTATGGCGTAAAATTCCATAGAACAGAGCCTATATTGCGATAGAGCCCTATAAACCCAATATGACACATAGCTACAGATATAACACGTGGTCCTGTGCCTAGAGGTTCAAGTTGTTTTTAGTCCGTCACATAAAATGTGTGTTCTGGCCGAACTCATACTCCAATTCCCTTGATTTAACTAAAGAGAAGTACAGTCATTTGCATCTTAGGTATCATTCATATCCAGAGAATCATAAATAGGATTCAGACGCGCCCTCAACTCAGTGACGAACTTCGTTTGTTTCGTTATGTTGGTTTCCAAGTTTCGTCTTTAAACTAAATATAGGGGAAGCAGCATAACTCTTGTTACTAAAAATCAAAGATGGTTGATGCCACATGTCAGGGCGGTCAACGCTCTAACTTGAATCACTAGATATATGAGGGCGGATTGATAAGTCAGTGACTTTTTAAAGAAAATAACAATTTTTCCAAAAAATCAATTTTATTTCTCAACATAGTCTTCTTTCAATTCAATAAACGTTGTCCAACGTTTCTCCAATTTTTTAAACCTTCCAAACACTATGATTTTTCGAAGTCTGCAAAATATGATGTTGTTTCTGCCATGATGTGTTCACTGGAAGTGAATTTCTTCCCAGCGACAAATTTTTCAGGTTTGCGAAGAGGAAGAAGTCGCTCGGAGCCAAATCTGAAGAATATGGTGGGTGAGGTAGCAGTCCGTAGTCCAATTCCACAAATTTTGCGATGGCAATGGCTGACTGGTGTGCGGGTGCATTATCCTGGTGAAAGAGAACCTTTTTCTTCACCAAATGGGCTCATTTCTTTAACAATTCCTTGTGAGACTGATCCAGCATTGCAGCATAATATAAACCTTTGATCGTTTTATCCTTTTCCAGGAAGTGGATGTCTATCACCCCTTGTGAATCCCAAAAGACAGCTGCCATGATTTTTTCTGCCGACGGAATGGTTTTCGCTTTCTTTGGAGCAAGTTCGCTGAAGGAAATTCACTGCTTTGATTGTTGTTTGGTTTCAGGTTGATAGTAATGGATCCAAGTTTCATCAACCGTGATATAACGCCGCAAAAACTCATTTGGGTTGCGCTGGAACATGTTAAAACATCCCTGTGAAATGATCACACGATTCAGCTTGTTCTCAACTGTGAGCAGTCGCGGCACCTATCTTGTTGACAGCTTTATCATATCCAAAAATTCGTGCAGAATGTTATACACCCGTTTACTCGAGATGTTTACAGTCTTGGCCATCTCACGGGTTTTCACTCGGCGGTCTTCCAGCACAATATTGTGAACTTTGTTCACCATTTCTTCTGCTGTGACCTCAAACGGCCGTCCTGTGCGCACGGCATCTCTTGTGCTCAAACGGCCACATCGACATTCTGTGAACCACTTGTGAACCATGCCATGTGATGGAGGAGAGTCCCCATAACACTTGTTCAGTTTTTCTTTTGTTTCCTTCACCGTCTTGCCACGCAAAAAGTAGTGCTTTATCACAACACGAAATTCACTTTTCTCCATTTTCTACGAAGCAACACACATCTGTGTATTTTAGACGCTCCAACAATGTTCTAAGAAACAAATGAATTTCTGCGATTATACTCAGAATAGATGTAAGACTTGCGTGCAAACAAGAAACCTGTGATTAGAATGCTATCTCTTGTCAAAGTCATAGACTTATCAATCCGCCCTCGTATAACCAGAGAAATCACCAGAAAAACTATCTACAAAGACGCACCATGTCGGTGTTCTGCTAGTATTTTGAGTCATTGTCATACTGTATATACTACACTGTAATATTCTTTTCTTTGGTACCAAGGTTTGGGCATCACCTTTCTTCTCTACCATAATCGCTGATTGCCATAACCTGGATGCACCTTAAGTGTTACTTTAAGCACTGAAGCGTGTTGTGGACTTAATTTATAGAACATGCATATCATATTAAATATTGCAAATTATTGTACTGTAATACTATGAACAACAACTTATAGTTACGTTTTAATATGATTTCGGTATACTTACCTAAGCTAAACAATTAAATTTCTTGGTTCTCCTCTACAGAGATCTTTTTCCTCTAAAACTAAAACCCCCATAACAGACAACCTCACACCAAAAATTGCAAAAAAACAATTTAAATTTCTAGCAAATGCAAAGGTAAGCTTTAATACTTAATAACCTAACCTAACAATTAAATGCTGGTATAATAATTAGCCTAATTAATCTACCTGTGTCAGTTGGTGACTAAATGGTCGGCGTGCAAAGCTTGAACACCTACGAATATAAAAACAGGCCGCACAACGAAACAGATACAATATAACTAACCTTCCCAATGCATGTAACAGGTAGGTTTGTATTTGTGGAGGGGTTGCCGGTTATGAATGGCACCTAACAACTCGAATATCTTCAGGTTCTAGTGACTTACCCTATAATGGTGGAAAAATGTTAAAGTTGCACATATGCCTCTAGTATATTGTAATCTGTATAGTAGATTTTCTTCATGCTTTAAGTCTATTTATTTCCTCCACCACTTACCTATAATAAGCAGAGGAAATATTGCATTTTACTCAAATTCAATATAAAGATTTCACAGGAAATACATGTTTTGAGGTCCCCTGAATAAAGAAAAGCATTTTTAGAAAAAGCTTTGTGTATGTGTATGAAGAGCGTAACGCATAAAGAAATGTCCGCTAGATACGAAAGTTGGTATTTTAAGTTCAACATCTACCTATCTCAAAACTACTTTTTACTTAGAAAATGCTTAGTTATTTTTTATTTTTTCAATAATTAGAAAATTTTGATTAAACTACAATTTTTAAAATATTTGTGTAACAAATAAAATATACATTGGACTTCTGGGAACAGTCTATGAAAAACTCTTCATTCGTTGATTTTGTATACTTCTGTTTAACCGGTAAACATAAGACACAAGGACAAAGCTTATTTCATAGAAAACGTAGGTCCCGTAAGTCTCAATTTATGTCAAATATATTTTTTGTGGCGTCATGTAACCATTACCGAGATATTCGTTATTAGTTTGAATTTTCAAATACTTCATACCTTTTTTTGAAGCGCTAAGACATCAGTCATTTGTTTCTCATGATTTCATGAAGAGAGTATGGAATTTCTAAGGCAGCACATAGCGTCCCGCTTTTTAAAAAAAAGTGACTGGGAATTCAGCCTCTTGCAGCTACAACAAGGTGTGTAACGAAGCGATTTCTGCAAATGTCTGTCTAGCATGAAATAAAGAGAAGAATAGTTTTTAGAATAGAGGCTGGAGAAAGTCAGTGAATGTAACGCATACTCTCTACAAACTATCAACGGTATGTAGAGGAAGTATTGTATTCCACCAAAAATTCGATATACACGTTTTGAGGTTCTCTGAAATCCTCTACCCAAAAAGAGTTTTAGAAACGTGTGTGAAATAGATAGAAGACAGATAGATACATAGATAGATAGATAGATAGATAGATAGATGGATAGATAGATAGAGAGAGACAGAGAGAGAGAGAGAGAGAGAGAGAGAGAGAGAGAGAGAGTCTGTTGAAAATCACGTAACTTCGAAGATCAAAGACACAGATCACCAGCCTTATAGGACAGAACCAAAAAGGCGGAAAAACAACAACAACAAAAACGGTATACTGCTCATACCTTCATATTTTGCATATTTCTTTAAAGTAAATGAATTGAGTTTTATTTATGGACGCTCTTTAACTACTATGATCCTTAGCGTCTCATTCTATATTGGGCGTGAAAGACCGGTAATTTTGCTCAGAGGCCTCTTTATCAGACCTGAGGTTCTTTTACGTGACGTAAATCTACGACACTGGACCACCGGCTTTACTTGCCTTCCGAAGGAAGTCATCTGAAGGATTTTTACGCCCGAAAAAATACATCGCCCTCCGCCGAATTGGAACCTGGGTCCTTGGGAACTAGAGGCTAGCACGGTACCACTAGTCCACGGAGGACGGCATTTTCTTTAAAGTGCTACATTTGTTGGACTGTATTGCTTTATATTTTGTGCATACTTATGAATAATTGCATCCTGTATAGTGTGTCAAAAGATACATTTTTCTTAAATGAGAAGCCATACTTATTCTTAGATACATTTTTAGTTATACACCAAATCCTGTGAAAGGAGAGTGTTTTACCCAAAAATAAAAGTGGTATAATTCTTATATTTGTAACACTTTTTGAACTCAATCTATTACCTTGATACAGTGATACCGAGCAAGGTGGCGCCGCGGTAACGTGTGCGACTTGCATTTGGGATGTCCCGGGTTCGATCCCCGACGACCGCCCACTCTGACCCATGGGTTTTTTGTGGTTTCCCCTGGTCGGCAGGTGAATGCTGGGGTGGTTCATCTTCTACCACGACTTCCCTGTACCGCATTTCCTGTACCCGTCATCTTCCTTGTCATCTGTTTCAGTGTTGTAGGACTAGGTGACGGTGTTCGGCGGGTTGCGGCTGGGCGGTGAATGCCACTCTGTAGAGGTTTCTTCCCTGGGGTCGTTCCGCCCCTTCGGACGATTCCTGGGGGTCAGGGGCTTGTGGGTGGGCCCGGGCGGTGAAGAGCTCTATCTGTAAACGTTAGAATCCCCGTTCATGCCTGCACCCATTATCATCCGGATCTGGTCGCCCTTCGGGTCTCTCCTCTCATCCCTCCCAGGGGTGACAGCAGAAGCCAAAAGGGCCGTTGTAGCCTTGTGGTGCTCTGCTTCGGTTTCGAGGGCCCCTCCGTTCGTCGGTACCTTTACCTTTTTGGAACAGTAATTAAATGTTAAGCATAATACTCTCAACTGACACACTCTGGTGATGAGTAAAGCTTGGGTTGCATTGGACGACACTGTTGGCGTGAGTATACACACAGTATCCTCAGATGGGAGTGACCCATAAGCTCACTGCTTTTCGTACAACACTGTGCAATATCTTCTTCCATTCCACAACCTAACCCATGTCTTTTGTTCCTTTTAGCACTTATCATCTACTTCATGCCTTAGGAACTAAGTCGGCTCATCAGAATTGATCTTCACATCTCTTTTTAGTCGTGACCAAACTTTCCTTTCTCTTGGTTTAAAGTCCAAAATAAAGCGTGAAATTTTCTACCCAGGCGTGCGTTTTAAGCGATCCATCCAAGCTTTCCTATTCACCTGTATTTTATCATTTAAGCTAGGGTCTTTTTCACTTCCCTACAGACAACTACTAATAACCATTACTCCATAACATTTAATCTGTCTCCATTTTGTTGTTCCTCGCATTTGATTACATTTCTGCAGTCTATATTCTATCTATGTCTGCTTCTACAATATAAATGTGGCATCCAAGAACTGATGAGCTCTTTCGACGTGGTGTACTGTTTGCGCCTAGGGATTAGAAATAGCGACTAGCGTCTTTATTCGCTCTCATCAGTGAACGAATAAGTCGCCAGCGTCCAGCCATTAAGTCGCAGGGGACGAGGATATCTTTGGCGTTTGAGACACTCAGTGACATTTAGCGAATTTAAATGTTTCCGCCAAATTCATTGGCGACTAAAGACTAAAATCGCCAGTGTAATCAACGTTTAAAGATAAAGAAAAGTAATAAACAAACAATAACGAATACATTAATCTATCTACTTGCGGAATTTAGACACCGAATCAGGGATGCTGTTTATGAATTTTTTCCACACATCCTGTGCACTTCATACAAATTATTCTATGCACAAAATACTAAGTGATGTAGCCCAAAAGGGAGCATTTAGCAGTTTAATAAACATTTAAAACACAAGGTCATGGTAAGTAATACTAATTTTTGTTCAAACTGCATAATACTATCTGCTCTAAATCTTTGAAATCAGCTTGGTTCTTCTGTGACAAAAAGCAGAGTAAAAACAGTTTTGAGATCATAATAAAACCGTGGTTTTCACTCATCTGATATGCTAGAAGTTGGTGAAACTGTCTGATGTCATATGCGGCTAGAAATCAGATTAAGTTCTTGCCATTTTAGGCATAAAGATTCAAACACCGACACAGAATTTCTGAGTAACTTCCGCATGAACATGTTAGTTCTAGGTTGTCATTTCGATTCTAGATCGCCACAATGATCAGAGGAAGGAAACCAATAGCGGGAAGGTGAAAAGGTTGGGAGAAGTGCCATTTTAAGCTCGTCTCCAATCTAGGGTGGGGCCTCGCGAAGGGGCAACAACTATTTTCGTAGGAGATCCTCCTTGCGGCCAGGAGTGGGGTTAGAAATTGACGTCGACGTCGGCGCGAGATTTTTGGAGACAAGTTCAGAGCCGCTATAGCCTCCGCGGACTCCACATTCCAACTTCGCAAGCACCAGGCGCTTCGACCACTTTTTGTTGTTGCTAAGTGTGAGTATCTAGTGAACTGGTTGTGATAGTGCACGTTACACATTACGGATTTGCGAGCTCGTAAGTAAGCAAGCTTGATTATTAATTCATTTCTTCGCGTTTGTGGCAGTGCTGTGAGAACAAGCTGTTTGGTGTAGAGTGGGGCAACCTGGTTACTAAGTGTGTGCTACTGAGAGAAAAATTCCTAAGTGCTACATGGAAGATTTTATACTCATCATTCTACTATAATCCACCATAATTTACTTAACCCTTCTGTTGCGGCTTCGGACCATCACCTACCGTATGGTACTGACTTGACCGCTTCCATTTACATTTGCGGGATGCACTTCCTGTTTGTCCCGCCCTGCATTCACAGAAAGCCAGCAGAAGCGATGTCAGCAATCCCGGCACTTTATTGTTTAAATATCAAAATACAAAATCTATCCGTATCCAAAATAAAATTTTAAAAAATAAGGCCTAAATCATAAACAGACAATTCAGGAGACAAACAGTACACTCTCGGGTAAGCAGATGTTACGAGGAGAGAAACCAAACCGAACTGCATATGTTGACCACGAAACAAGGATATATCCGCGCATGAAGTGAAAACATTAATATTCTTACTAAAAAGCTGAAATACAGTGTTTCCGTCTATACCAGGGATCAGTAACCCCTGCCAAAAAGGCGAAACAAGCCTGCAACACACTCATCACTAAGATGGATTCTTTTCTTTATAAAACAGGTTGGTTTCCTTCATTTGGCAGGCAGTTGTAGATCCCGGTGTATACAAAAACTGCGATTCTTCTTGCTTCTTCCTCCCCTACTCTTGAAACTTTTATTTTGGCTTGATTTATTCTATGTTCAATCCACACTGCATCTTTTGCATGTTGCACTCTTCTACTGAACTTATTGAAGGCAATAGATGACAATCGTGCATAGAAAAATAGCAGTATGATCAGCAAACCTAAAGAAATTATTGCTATTCATACAGCAGATATCATTCCCCACTTGATTGTATCCTACACTGGGCTATAGCCTACCCAGTAGAAGATGCCAGTAAACCTAATGAAATGAGGATGTCACATTTAAGTTCATTTAAATGCCATCCCCCTGTGCTGCAGGCGGACCAGTAACTTTGGACAGCATTCAATCAACTGTGCCTCCCAGTGCAAAGATTGTACTAAATTTACATGTAGAACATTATTACTTAACATAGCAGCAACCTTTATAGGTCATCTGTTAACTTAAGGCAAATTGGTCAGAAGTTTAGTTTTTAAATTTCGATAGTTTGGTGATTACTAATTTTGGTAATAAGGTAATTGAAAAACTTAGTACAGAGTGAGGTAGGCAAATAAAACTACCACCTCTCCTTTGCTGCTAATGATATTGGTGAGCTGTTTTCGCTAGACTGATGGCTAAGAATAAAGTCTTTAGTGAATTAATATTATTTATGAAACAAAAAAATTAATATTTTGAGCATAAAGTTTCATTTTTAAATAGAAAATAACTATAAGTACAGTAAAAATTAAACTAAATAAAATTTAAACAAAAGAAACTAATGGTGTTTACTTTGTGCAAGCACTTAAGAAGTAAATCCATATTACACAAGCAAGTTTAAACTACTTTTAAGTTCAATACATATATACTTGAAACCTATTTCCTCTAGAAAGATATGATATAAGTGCTTTTTGCTCTGATTTGAAATTAATTTCTGCTACAGTTATGGCTGTTATCCCATTTAAAAATACAATTTTATGTGCAAAATACTCCTTTTATATGAGTGATATTAATTGTCTATGCAATAGGTAATTTTTACTTTTTCTACTACATACTTACAGTAAGTAGTGAAAGTATTGTATTCCACCCAAATTCGATACCAAGATTCCACCAAAAATACATGTTTTGAGAGGACCTGAATCCAGAAAAAGCATTTTTAGAAAAAGGTCTGTGTGTGTGTGTGTGTGTGTGTGTGTGTGTGTGTGTGTGTGTGTGTGTGTGTGTGTGTGTTGAATTGAATTAAATGGAGTTTTATTTATGGACGCTCTTTAACTGCTGTGGTCCTTAGTGTCCCATTCTATATTGGGTGTGAAAGACTGGTAATTTTGCTCAGAGGCCTCTTTATCAGGCTTGAGGTTGTTTCATGTGCTGTAAATCTACAACACAGACCACTGGCTTTACTTCCCTTCCAAAGGAAGCCATGCTAAGGATTTTTATGCCGGTTTGAACCCGCGACTTCGGGAACTAGAGTCTAGCATAGTAACCACTACACCATGGACAACTGTGTGTGTGTGTTTGTATGTGTGTTTGTGAACAGCATAAGTCTAAAACAAAAAGTTGGTTAAAACCAAACTTGATACTTAAGTTCTGCTTCTTCCAAGAATGCGACACAAAGACTTTCAAGAAAATCCCCCCACCCCGAACTGCCCTTTACACGGAAACATTTTCAAACATTTTGATTTTCTCGAATATGACTCTAATGAGCTTGATTATAGTACTTACCATATGTTTAAGATATTTTCATTACAAATAAAATGTATATCTTGAATTTTCTGGGAATAGCTTCTGAAGTCCTCTTCATTCTGAATGACTTTTGCATAAATTGGTAAACCATAAGAGATACAAAATCTTACTAAACAAAAAATTTGGTTTTTGTTAAAGCACTTATTTTATGCCAAATAAATTGTTTCTATAGAGTTAACCATTTGTGAGATATTCCTTGTTATTGGTTTAAATTTTCAAATGCTTATACTTTTCTCAAATGGGAAATCGTTATTCGCTTTTTTTTTCATGGTCATGCAAAGAGCATGGAATTTTAAAGCTATCACATAGTGACATGCTCTTTAAAAATCTGACTATTGCTTTACCTGCTGTATTGTACTACAAAATCTGTAAATGTGAATTGAAAGTTTATTTTAAGAAATAGATAGAATAATAGCTTTTGTAAGAATAGTTTATAGAAGAGGAGTAGAGAAAGTCATGTGAATGCAACATATCGTAATTTTTCCTATAGATACACTTCAATCAAGTAAAAACAACTTTTTGATAACAGTAATGGTATGAGATCTTTAAGCTATACTTTTAACTGCCTCACTCTGTATATCATATTGTTATTATTGTCATATCTCTCTGTGAAGAACTTTTTGTATTACATACACTGTGTGTGTGAAGTGATAGAGTACGTGCCCATAGTTTGGAGTATGAAGTTTCTATTCCTTTATATCTCATATTCAATACAAGAGGGCCACAACTCAGATAAAACGAAAATTGATATGCGCCCATTATTAGGTTTCTTTTTCTCACTTTAATATAGTCAAAAAGAACAATTTTTATTTTTATACAATTCCACTAGATGGAAGATAATTAGGCTGCTTGGCATTTCTTTAGTATTTACCAGTACAGTATTGTCACATTCTGAAAGTGGATTTGTTGCACTCCTCTGTCTTCAATTTTAAAGCCAAACCAATAAAATAATATTTCAAGGTATTTTGCTTTAAATAAAATGCTGATTTTATATACAGTACTGAAATCATTAAAGCTTCTCTTACAAAAATAGAAGCTTTGAGTCATGGCCCTTTCCATTAGTGATGCGAAAAAGGGATTATTACTTTTCAGTTTTGTTATTTTTCTTAGTGTTTTTGATTATCAAAATAATTTTACAAGTTTGAAATGCTACCTTACAAATTAATCCTTTTATTGGCCTAACGGAAGCTCGTAAGGTTAACTCTGAACATTCAAATAGGATTTTAAACTATCTAAAAGATGTTCTTCCACACTGACCACATTAGAACAGTGAGAATTACATTTGAAAAATCCAATGCTATGGCCGGGTGTCTCTTAGTGATTGCATTGAGATGGAAAACTGAAGTGAAGGTTTATTGTTCAAGTCTAGTCTGTGGCTATGTAGTTTTCAAATCTGATTCAGTGTTCCATGTTTTTAAATTATTGATCATCTTTTATTCTGAGCATGTTTATCTGATTATTACAGACTCCATAAACTTTATTTTCAGTATATAGCATGGTAAAGTTTTTAATTATCACTAAAACTAACAAATTGTCTGTAACGCAAACATGCCTTGCTAGTACCATGTAAGTATCTATAAAATTTGTCATCTCAAAAATATGTTGTCAGTCTGATAATTAGTATATAAACACATTTATGAGAACTTAAGAAGGTTTAAGCTCGATTTTCTTGTATGGCAGATAATTGTCACAACTTATGCTAAAGTAGCTCATGTGAGAAGAACTAAGCTTAAATATTACAGAGTTTGCATTATCTATAGTCAACTGGGTTTAGTAAAGTGTTATGGCTGAAAACATCACCCATAAGACTGAATCCAAGACCAACTGTGCCAGCACAATCATCATTCAGCTTTTTGTACCTCTAAGCAGTTGGTCTTAAAACTTCAAACCATAAGCAGCAATACATTTCTTTTTAATTTTAATTCTTTTATTTCTTCATCCTCCCTAAAGACTTTGTTCATGTTGGTACTGTTGATGATAGGTGTAGAACAGTATTAAAATTCTTTCACTAAAATTTCAACCGCTCTGACTGGGATGTTCAAAGTATTTATGAAAAGTTATGCACTTCTAGCCAAATATTAAAATATACTAGAAGTGTTATTATTTTAGAACTTCTTTTTTATTTTCATTTTAATTTTTTGCATGACACCACAACATTTGCAGTTACTTTTTGAAATAACGTATGTTAAGTGTTTCTTAGGTATCTACTTAATAGATAGGTCCATAAAACAAATAAAAACGCTGATGACTATAATAATTAAAATGATACTTTATTGTTTGTCTCCTAGAAATCTATTTGACAGATTCCTAACATTATTTATGGTTAAAGTTTCCATAGTTCTTTTCTTCAAATTAAGTAGAAACATACATTTTGCTTAATTACCAAAGAAATAGAAATAACTTCCTTCAAAACATTCAATGTCAACAAATTGGAGGTTTACATTATAACAGATAAACCTTGTAAATTACAGCAATGTTCTGGGTTTACAAAGCTCTTATTTGGTTAAATACTTGAAAAATTTGCGTTAAACAAAAGTTGTGTTTTAGAGCTTTCTTCCATTAATTTTAGTGTTGTCCAGACAGAATGATTTATGATTTAAGTATATTCTTTAACCGGGCAGGTCATAGCAGATGGTGAATGAATGAAATGGTTGAAATGATGCTCAAATGGGCCCAGGGTTCCTGGAGCTTAGTGCTACTTGACATTCTTCTTCTCGGGATAAGGGAAAACCTTGGAAAAAAACCTTATCCAGTAACTCACCCTAAATGAGATTCAAACTCAGGACCTCTTGAATGTGAGACATACATGCTATCCCCATGCTACAGAGGTGGGCGCTTTGGGTCATAGAATGTATTCAACTATAGAATCTGGTATTTACCTCATGTTACACTGGTTTTGAATCTGAACCTCTGGAATAGTAGCCTCTTGAGCCATATTGCTTGGTAAATTAAACATTAATGTAACTTAGTAATTTAAAGCTTATTGCATGTTAGCTATCAGAAAATTCCTGCCTAAGTTAAGGTAGTTAAGGTTTTTTAAACTACAAATTAATTTCTGAAGCGGTGATAACAAAAATATGTAAACTATTAACAAACTCTCAAGTTTCAAATTTATATGAATACTCCTACGTGTAAATGAATAACATTAGAATAATCAACTGGAAAATAATAATTGGAGAGGAAGGTACTTGCTGAACTACCCTCTTTACTGGAACAGCTTCTGTCAACTGTTTTGCGGTAAACATCACTTAGAGATGGCAGACCAGAAGCTTGATGAGTGGGGTTTGAATAAATATGTAATGAACAGGTGATAGGAAATGTAAAAAAAGACCCAAGATTTTTACTAAGAGGCCTTAATGTGCTTTCTGTTACTGAAATGGCAACCGTATTCATGATTCTTGTTAGTGTAGCTGTTATTGTTTTCTTCATTGTCCATCTGGCTGTGTGGTGGTATGTGGTTTAATTCACACTATGCTGTGGCTAAGGTATTTTCAGACTTTTCATTTTTCTTTCAAAGTTGAACTGTTGCCAAATACACCCTGATGGATTCTGCAATTAATTGGACTATAGTTTCAATTGCATGCTTACCCACAATTCCCTAGTGCAGCTTATCTGCAAACTTGCAAAATAATTATATAAAAACCAGCAACAGACAATTGGTGACATGCTGATTATTTTCTTTCAATCTAAGAGTATAAGCTAACCTATGAAAATTTCAATTAAGAATATTCTTCTTGAGAGAAAGTATTACAGCACATGTCATACCTCAAAGGAGCATCAACCTTAACCAAATGTCTAGAGGCCCATAACTAGAACAACAGCACACTATGGTGCTATTTGTTTGCCTTTTTTGTTGTATTCATTCTGCATGTGGTGCATGGAACTGAAGAGAAAAGAACATTTAGGCCATCATAAACATTTGTGAAACGTTAAACTTTTTTATATATGTTTGTTATTGGGTTTGCTATCACCACTTAATACTTAGAGGCTGTGACCCCTCTCCCTGCAATCTTATTCATTCTTCACTGTATGATTCTATGGAAGAAACTAGTGAAGGGCTTTATGTGGAGTGTGGAACTATATAGTACAGAAACTTAAACATTGCAATGAAGTAGAAAAACGTTTGGAAGAATTTGAAATGTGGATATGAAGTGTAAGATAGAAGACAATGAAGCTGTTTTAGAAGGAACGGATAAAGAAAAGAGCAATGCTAAAATTGACAAGAAGAAAGAAAAAGAAATTGGCTGGGGTATTGCGTGAGAAGAACATGCTTGCTAAAGCATGCACTGAAAGAAATGCACAATGAAAAAATGTAGGGGCAGAAGATAATAACATCTGATTTAAGATAGAAGATATTAAGATAAATAATTTTAAGCAGAGATATATAGTTATAAAGAGAACTTCACAGAAGCAAATAAGTAATGAAAAATTATCAAAGTACTATCAGTACCTGCTAATACACATGGATCTAAAAACTGGAATATTAAAAGAGCAGATAAAAAGATTATCCAATCTGCCGGCGTGTAGCTGGATATACATTCAAAAACCAATCACCAATAAGGATATTCAGTTTAAATGAAAAACTTGGTACTAGTAAAAAAAAATTGTATGAATATATATTATGAATTGACCTATAAGCCTAAGTGCAAAATCATTCCAGTGCAAACCAATAGAATACAAAGATCCTGTGTATCCAAGAACAAGGTGACAGGAAGTACTCAGGTCCTCTGATATTCTTGGGACCAAAACAGGGTAATCAGCCTCTCATGAAGCCAATGGTGATGATGACAAAGAGAAAAACGAAAAACAGGAAAGAATATTTTGCAGCAAAGGACTTGTCCATGAGCTCAAAACTATGATTGACTCTATGATTGTATATTTCCACCCATTTTTACTTTCTCTGTCATGTAGATTGTAGATAGAGAAGGTATTACATTCCACCCAAAAATTTGATACAGAGATTTCACTAGAAATACAATTTTTGAGGCCCCCTGAATAAAAAAAAAGAATTTTTATAAAAAGGTCTTTGTGTGTGTGTGTGTGTGTGTGTGTGTGTGTGTGTGTGTGTGTGTGTGTGTGTGTGTGTGTGTGTGTGTGTGTGTGTGTGTGTGTGTGTGTGTGAACAGCATAACTCAGAAATGAAAAATCAGTCAAATACCAAACTTGATATTTAAGTTCAGCATCTGCGCCAAGTATTCTAGTTGCTAGATCTATTTGTATTCAAATGGCTCTCATGGATGCTTGAGAGACCTCTGAATTAACTTGTCACAATTTATAAATTCATGAACTTATTTTTATATTCCCATATGAAAATATATTTGCCATGACCTTATTCATTGTTTGCATCCTCAAGTTCAGTAAGCTTTGTTCACTTTTTTGTGACTCTCTCCCAAATAAGAAGATCTGTTGCTTAATCAGTAGGTTTCTAAAAACACATGACAGGTAATAACCATAGTGATGACTGGCTAGAAAACAAAACTTAAATAAAATCCTCTAGTGTTTACATTTAAGGGTAATTGTAAAATTAATATAATAGGTACTCAGTGCAGCACTGTGCCACAGCTCTGTGTTTCAGAATTGTTGCTTTTACAATTCATACATAATCTTTGGTGAACTCTGTTATTAGAGATTGGAAACTTCTACAGAAACGTGTATAAAATGTTTTTGTAGAGAAATATTAGATGTAATGAGTTGCTTTGCCTCCAAATATCATCATTAGTGAGTTTTCAAACATTTCTCCATGAATCATTACAGTTATTTGCAATAACACAAAACTTGGGAAACGTTTATACTATTTACTCCTCCTAAAGCCTCAGAGGTTCAGGTTACCCATTGTACTGTACAGTTATTCTCTAAGAACAGCAACACTATCAATAAATAAAATACCTATATTAGTAAATGTGTGATGAATGATAACTGAACATCACTACCATTCAGCTCCCTTCAATCTAATAGCTTGTCTATCATTGGTAATTCTACCCATGTAGCTTGCATGTGCTTAGTTGTGCCAAGTTTTCATAATTTCTCAAAGTCTGAACAAAAGATACTAACTCACTTTGTTGCACTCTATATGGTGCTGAGCACTTGCGACAATACTCATCTCATTTGCTTTTGATGACTGTTGCACATTGAAGCTGTAGACTTCAAAAGAACAATCACCATCATTAGCTGTCGTCCTTATATAGATATGGTTCAAGATGTTTCACCTTGTTCTAACCTACCGTTTGTTTTGGTTTTGTTTGTTGAAGTTTAACAATCCTTTAACTGAGTAGGTCATATCAGATGGTGAATGAACAAAATGATTGAAATGATGCTCAAATGGACCTGAGGTCCCTTGAACTTAGAGTTACTTAACATTCGTCTTCTTAGGATAAGGGAAAACTCAGAAAAAAACCTTATTCAGGTAATTCATCCTAACCAAGATTCAAACTTGGGACCTCTTGACCTCTCGATTGTTGTATTTTCTGGAAGTTTTCACTTCCAATAGTTACCTCAGAGGATTGGACCTTCCCCTTCCACCATTCTGCTGGCAAAACATTCTTCCTTAAGAAGAACTTGAATGATGTTATAAAAAATGACAAATATCATTAGATACACTGATGGTAATATAACGAAACCTTGTTTTTTTAAAACACGTATAGCCTGTAGCTCTCTCTATTAATGCAAAATAAAACTAATTAAGCTTTTATTCCACATATTGTTACTTCAGGGTTTTTCAACGTTCCTGAAATATACTGGAATATTGCTTAGTTATTTAAGAATTCCAGCACAATCTACACAATATTTACTATATATATCTATTTATCATATTTAATACATATCAAGTAATATTATATAACGTCTTAAATACACAGGATGATAAAATAAAAGGGTTGAATATTTTTAGAGGTGATAGCATTCATAAAAACAAGAAAGAAATGTCTAACAAGCAGAGGTTCCTTAAAGTTAATATGTTCCAAAACATAACACTACATTTCTTCATTCCCACTAGATTTTGGCTATCATTTCTGCACAGAAAAACTTGGTATAGGGAGATATTTTTATTTTCCTTACCATGTAGGTAGAGAAGGTGTTGCATTGCACACAAAATTCAGTACAGAAATTTCTTTGAAAATATATGTTTTGAGGGTTCCTGAAATCCAGGATACATAGATTACATACATTATAGTTACTTCTGTTGCATTAGAGCTTCATTACTAAAAACAATTATTTGAGTAATCTCACAGATACCACTGAAAAAAGTTTTATTATTTAAGAACATTAGTTAATTTCTGAAGTTGTAAAAGTTTTGTTTCTTTGAAAATATCAGTGTAATGCATACAGTTCGTATCCAATGTTTTCTATAAAAGGCTTATAATGGCTCTTCAGATTTATTCAGTCTTTACCACCAGTCAGTTCAAATGAATGACATTTCAGAAAGCCCCTTGAATCAATTGAACCTCAGACTGCACATGTTTCTGGCTTCATAAACAGGTTGATGTACTGCAGCGGTGCAGAATTGTTTTTCACTAGGATATTTTGTGCATTCTTTGCACGTGAGATGGAAGTGACCACCGATCACAGAATTTGCATGGTTGAGTGCTAAGCCGAGATACTCTATGCTACAAAAACTGTCCAGTTATTTGAGTTACCTATCAGCATATATGCTGAGATTGTATGTTTGCGGGATACAAGTAAAAGACATTCAAATGTAAGTACTGGAAAGGTACAGTACAAGTCTCATTTCACTAGGGTGACCTCAAAACTGTTGACATTCACCCCTTCCATTCATATTTCTCTAATCCTCTGCCAGAGACACTGGTGATAAACTTGCTTCAAAGTACTGATGTCATGCATAGACAACCAACTGGCACAACGGCCAAATAAATCTGAGGACCCTGTATATTATATAAGATCAAAAAAGAAATTATTTGTAGTTAACTTATGCTTTCTGTTTTCTTTCAGCCCTCTAACCATACTTCACCATGTCCGACGAGGAAGAATATTCGTAAGTCAATTTTTTTGCTATAAATAATCTGTGAAAAGTGCTATATATTGTATTTCAGGTATATTATACAAGTTTATTGTTTATACTACTGGAAAGTATGCTTTTATATTACAAGTTTTCCTTTTTATTCTTAAAGTGACTTCAACCAACTGATATTTGGAATTGTTACAAAAAACTTTCCCAATCTATAATTTCTCACATATCACAACTATATAGTTTAAAAGAGAAAGGATAACACTTCACTCCATCAACAATAGTAAAGTAACCACATCTGGTAGCTTTGCCTGACATTTGTTACAACTCAACAGTGTATACATGCATACTTACAAATACTGGAAATAGTTCATGTGACATCAGTTTTCCATGAGTGCACTGATACCTTATGTGGATTAGGAGGATATTGCTACCTGTAATCTGATGTACCATTGTGGCAAGCAGTGCACATTGATACAGAATGCATTTTTCATTGTATGTACTTGCCAGATTATAGTACAAGATATAACTACAAGATGTGTTAGAAAGTATACGATTAAAGTATGATAACTTGTTAGCACAATAAGCCTATAGGCTGAAGTGTGTCAGAGCAAAAGGCAGGAAACTATATCAAAACAGACAAGAAAAGACAAGACGATAACTCAAAAATGAAGCATGGCATTGCTTTTTGCTGGCAAGCTATGTAGCTATACTGTTAATTAGTTTTTTCTTCCCTCTATGTGCAAAACTCACTTCTGAAATTCTGACCAGGAGTTTAGTTATTCTATATAACAACAAAATTCCAGTCTGAAATGCAAGGATTATGCTTTACCAAGACAAGGTTACAACATGCAATATTTGCAAGAATCAGAAGTGCTATTGATGGAAAGAAATTCTGATCTGGCTTCCAATAATATGTTCTCGTTTCAAATAATTAAGAAAAAATAAGGATACAATTGAAAGCCTGGACGTTTCCCTTTCTTACTGCATAAGAGAGCAAGGAAAAGTAACAATTATCCCTTTATTGCAGCTGCAACGATAGAAGTGTGTACCATTTGGCACAACAGTTATTAGTAATTAAAGTATGCTCTTTCTGGTAATGACAGGAAATCTTGGAATCAGCAAAAATTGAGCAGGTGCACTTGTAATTGTAATAGGTAGTATCCCATATTTTGTGTTACAGTTCAAAATGAATTTTTCATTACAGTTGAAAGTTTTGAAGCTGACATGATAAAGTAGCTAGGGTGGGGAGGGGGGGAGAAGAACAGTAGAACCCAAGTTGTTTTAGTTTTTAGTAAAACAAAGCTTTACATGTGATGTGTTGTTATGGTGAACACCTTGTCAACTTTTGTGCCAAAATGAGTTTTGCACCTTTACAGCCTATAAAGTGACTGCATTCATAGGTATATAATAGCAGCAGAACTCCTTAACACAATTTATGTTATGGTAACTTAAGATGTAACTTTAGAGCATAAGAATTTAATTGTATACTCATGATATCTGCATAAACATAATTTTTCGTTTTCTTTTCTTTCCAGTGAGGAGGAGGAGGAAGAGGTTGAGGTAGAGGTTGACAAGTAAGGACTTATTTTTATTTTTTTGCTTAAAGCTTAAAATAGTTGCTGTAGATGTAGTAATAGTTGTTTTAAAGCAATATAAACCTTAAGCAGAAATATGATTCTGTTGCTTCGTTCCCTGTATATTAATGGTCTTAGTGCTGATTTGCCTGAAATGGTTCATATTGCTGTCATAAGCAGGGATGCAGAACTTGGAAAGAAAGGATGAAAGACATGGGAAGGATTAAGTTCTCCTTCCACAGTCCACATGCAGATCAATATGTCTTTATCTCATATAAACAAACATGTGGCAAATATAAACTCTCTGAATGACATAAATTGGTCTTTGATGTTGCACGTATTGCATTCCACTTCTGTATTCCTGCTTATAAAGATTGTTCAAGTATTTTGGAAATTCTTTTAAAATCTCTTCTGGCGCCCTTTCATGTTTGTTAGCCCACATTAAAAGCAGTCTCCCTTTTAACTCTTATGTGAGACTTATGACTTGACTCTTAAGAATAAATATCATTTTTAATACAATTTATAGTATCATTTATTTTTACTAGTGATAGAAACAGTAGTTTTCATGAAACTGTTTGCTCCCTTAGACATGCTTTCATCAATGTGGTGATAGTACATAATTCTTAGTTCCACATGAAGTAGTTAAGTTAAGATTTTTCAATAGGATACTCCAAACTGAATTGCATAAAAATTCATAAAAATGCTAAAACATATACAAAATTTACAAAAGCTCAGACGCATAAACATAGAATTTTACTTAAAAAACACATTTAATTAACTATGCCATTTATAATTAAAATGAATTTGAATGGCCCACAGCCATTTCTTATGAAACAGATTGGAAACATCCCTAGAAATTCAGGAATAAGAATGGCATTCCATTTACTGTAGTTCATTTAAACTCCAGTTAATTGTTAATATGAAAGCTTTGAAAGTCAAGAAATATGACATGAAATGTTAATGATACCTTTTCTGTGATTGAACCATTGTTGATTTCGGGGAATTCTTTCATTTGTGCATTCTTTCCATTTGTATTCATTTTTTCATAAACCTGTCTGATAAGTAATGTGGAACCTGCAGAAAACAAATGTTAATGACCTCAAACCGTTTGGTGTAAAACAAATGAACAACTAAAATAATAAAAGATTATGCCATGAACAACACCATTGATTAATTGAAATGTATAAAATTATAACAAAAAACAAAACAAAAACAAAACAGAGAAAATGGTTGAAGCTACATAGTAATAGCAGCAAAGTCTCATTACATAGGAGTTTGTGAGTCAGTTGTAAATGAATGGTTATGAGTCATTACTGAATAAAATTTTGAAAACATTGTATGCATTTATCCTTGAGCATCAGAAATGATCCAAGGTTGCTCTTTGTTTACAAAAGGAACATTGCTGAGAGGTGGAGTTGTAATTAAACTATATGTTTGTAGAGGATGATAGTTACATATTCTGAAACATTTAGCAAGTTCTTTACTTGCCTGAAGAATATCAGTTGCATTGTACTGCGGTCAACCTCACAGTAAAGAAGATTATTCATATTCGTCTCACAAATGTTATGAACCCATGAGACATTTTTGCTTCTACTATCATATACTTTCAACTATTTCTGTTATCAACTATATTGCAAAAAAAATAAAAAAAGCTTTTGGCTCTCATGCTCTCATATATGTGTGCTTTAGAAGTGGCCGAGTAAATAGTTGACATGAATAATAATTATATAGGATTCCAGCACATTCCTCACCTCTGTGGTATTCTAATCAACAGATCTTTGAGTCCATGTGGTTTCATTATACTTGAACAACACCAAACTAAATAATAATGTATATTTTAACAGGGTTATTTTTGTTAGAAATCCAAGTAATAAGCAGAAGCAGTTTTGATATCAATTTTGTAGTGCAAGTATCTGTATGAATTCAGTGCTTGTATTATTACTTTAGTAATTATAATAGATAGTGTTGATTAGTATTGATTCCTTACTGACATGAATAGATTAAGTTTTACATTCAGTAGGGCTAACACAGTCCCAATGCTTTGAACTAATCCTTATTTATTATTCTTTACAGGAAGTAAGTATACAGCTTCTGAAGTAGACAAGCCTACTTAGTGGTAACGTCGCTGTAGTAAGCTACTGCTGCAAGTTAACTTACTGGAACAGTAGAACAGCTGTCTCACTTAAGTAGAAGCTTTGATAAAATAACACTTAAACTAATACACTAGCAAATATGCAGTCACCTCAGACATGTAAAAAACACTTAAAATTTAAATGCTAAACATAACACTACATAACATGTTGCTTAGATCTTAAGTAAATTAATTAATACTGTACATTTTTTTACATTAAGCACAACCATTATTAAAATGATGCAGCTTAATCCTCAATAAATAATATCTATGGTAACTAAACACTCATTGTATAGTTTGACCTAGAAAAATACTGAACTTCTCTTAGTATTATCCAGCTTATTAATTATAAAGCAATCAGCAGAGTAAAGTACTTCAATAAAATTTTGCTGGAAATGACTGAGTTAAGCTTAGATACTCATTATTTTCTTCACTTACAACTTTATTCAGAAAGTTTTGTGGGCTACTGTTCATATCCTCAGCTTCATCACAATTCCTAGTTTGAGTTTCATAAAGTTTCTTCCTGATGGTTCGTGTGAATCTCTGGTGGTTTCTTGGTGTATCATTGACTTCCAAGAATATTGAAATTCTTATGTAAATGATGCCATTTTACGACATAAATGTTTTCCAATATGTCAAACGTTGCATACTTGTTCAATAATTTTACTATACTGATTGGTACTTTTTCTATCACCTACCTATGGTAGATGGGGACTATTACAGTGGCAATACATGTTTTGGGATCCCTGAATCTAAAAAAAAAGTATTTTAGAAAAAGGTCAATGTAGGTGCATGGGTATGTGAGTGAGTGAAGAGCATAGCTCAGAAACCAAAAAAAGTAATACAAACGTTTTTAAGAAAATCTTCCATCTCAAACTTTCCTTTACATGAAGACTTTTTGTTATTTTTGGTTTTCTCTCCTATCACTATTCACTTGTTTCTTGCAATGTCATGGAAAGAGAATTGTAATTACAAAGCATTGAAGAATTGAAACAAGTATTAACATATATCTTGGAAATGGCTAATACCACAAAAGAGTTATTTGAAATAAATGGTGTATTTTAAAGATATATTTCTTTTTGTGTAGTATGCCTATCTCTTAACGTTTACCAGTTATACAAAATTCTACCAAAACTACTTCCGAATGAAGTGGACTTCAGAGCCCGTTGCCAAAAAATTTAAGATATACATTTAATTTGTCATGTAAATATCTTAGATATGTGGTATTTTAATCAAATCATTAAAGCCATTTTTGAGAAAATAAAAAATTTTGAAAAATGTTCTATGTAAAGGGTAGTTTGGGAAGTGCGGAATTTCCTGAAAAGCTTTGTGTTGCATCTTTGGAAGATACTGAACTTAAATTACAAGTTTGGTATTTATCCGACATTTTGTTTTTGAGCTATGTTGTTCACACATACCTTTATTTATTTATTTGCTAAGCTGTATACAGGTTAGTATGACTGGTGTTCAGCCCTGGCTCTTTGCCAGTCATACTCATATTTTACAGTAATTTCTTATTTATAATTTATTACATCGTTTATAAATTGTTGTTTAACTCTATTTACTGTCCATACTTTTTAACTTTATATAAAAATTGCCGAATCTTCTTACTATCTTTTTGAAATATTTCACTACTGCTATACTTCTATCTTGAACCATTTCTTATTTTTTTGTTTATTTATTGTGTTAAGAGATTTACAATTTGATTGTCTACTGAACTTTGACCCTGGCCACTCATTCTGTAGACAGTCACTACAGTTTATCTATATTTTACAATTTCCCGTCAATAAATTATCTTGCTTCAGTTTTTCACGTCCCTTTCCACTTGTTTTTCACTTGTCACTTATTGATTACTTTATCATCATACATTCACCATAGTTTTCCATTCATAGTAAGATACACTACCTCTTACTTTTCTCTATCCACTGTCCAAAGCCATTTATTTTTGACTTTACAAAAAAACTGTCCAATGCTCCTAGCGTCTTTGCACATCATTTCGATTATAAGTGTATTTCTATCCCCCTTCAACCACTTCTCTTTAATAAATTCACATTCAAAGGGTGAATTTTTTTCTCGGTCTTCAATATTTTTTTTCTCCAATTTTCTGTTCCTTGGCACTTAAATACTATGGCTCACACATACAGACGCACACACCTTTTTCTAAAAATGTGTGTGTGTGTGTTTTTTTAATTCAAGGGGCCTCAAAGCATGTATTTATGTTGAAATCTCAAAACCACACTGTTTAGGTGGAATGTTATACCTTCTCTACCTACTAGGTATGTGGTTGAGAAAATAATAATGGGAGCAGATATATATCAGAAAATTATGGATTTAAACCTGAGGTCTCTCACACGACTTTCATGCTTGCAAGAAACCACCAGAGATATCACACCCACTGTCAAGAACAAACTTTATTAAACTCACTCTGGCAATTGTCAGAAAGCTGAGGGTGTAGTTAACCCACAAAACATGTTATGATAGTTCATGGTGAATATGAGAGATAATGTGGTGATTAGAACAAGGTATTGGGGGCACTTTAAGTGCAAGCCAGACATTTCCACTAAATTTTATTATGTACTAATTTTACTTTTTGCCTGCAATCCAGTTTTTAAAACATATTAGAGTCCTCAAAAGAAATAGAGTTGCTGTATTACAAGACCTGAGTATTAAAGCAATTCTTTTAAAAGATGAATGTTGTCTGCTTATAATTATTGTCTGCTTCTATATTAATTACATGAAACTGAACCATGATGTCTAGTAGCATTTTCCTTTCACATCGTTTTATAAACATTGCTTCATTGGCAATATTTCAGTGCTTTCTTCATGATTTTATGATGTGATACACATGATTTAGTAAACTTATAATATCACAAAATGATAAAGGGGCAATGAAATATTACTTAGTAATGCAGCATAAAAATGTCCAGTAAACACGGGCTCTAAAATGCATACGTTAAGAGCTATGAGCACTTGTTCATCTTTGCTAGTGCAAAACATCTCTTCTACTGTAAGCTCTTTGTTATCACGCACAACATACAGAATGCAGTAAACAAATGAGGACACATTATTCTGTTACTGTGAAACAGCATAACTTCAAATGTAATCTGCTTGCTATTACATATAATCACTAAAGGAGGTGCTCAATATGGTGGACATTCATAGTAAGGCATGCTTCTGTCTGACGTCTTAAGGACTCTCTGAAAGGCTCCAAATTAGTCACGGATGCTCTGGCAGTCATTGATGATGCCTTCCTGTAGTGTTTGTACATCATTAATGGGGATTGCATACACCAAAGTTTTCAAGATAAAACTGCAATGTAAAAGCATTTCACAAACTGATTTCATTAGAACTAATAAGAATATGTATTGCACTTATCCAGAACTGTGAATGTGGTTTACAGTAACAACACTAACAGATGTTTACTGAATACTGTATCCATGGAGAATAACAGGTAATGTGTCCTCATATGTTTACTGCCTGCTGTAGGTCATACATAATCGCAAAGAGCTTGCAACAGAAGGGCTGTTTCACAGTAGCAAAGATGAACAAATGCTCATAGCTCTTAAGGTATGCATTTTAGAACCCATGTCTGCTGGGCATTTTTTTTCTTGTTTTAGTCCACAATACCACCTCTCAAAATATGGAATGCTTTTTTTCAACACCTGGTATATTTACATTATAGCGTAATGAACACTAATTCTCAAAAAGAAGACTATGCACTTAAATCACAAGCATATAATTTATGTTCTATTGTTTGAGAATATTAGTATACATTAAAAAACCTTAAACTGTATACACTTAAGTATAGGGTCTTTCAAAGTCACTTAAAACTGTAGGATGGAATTTCTTGGTTTTAATCTAAAGCCTTGCTTAGTCACTAGGCACTTGGGCCTTGCTTATTGAGCCTTGTCAGCAAATAAAATTTGTGTCAGGAAGGAAGAAAAGTTATTACACCATTAAAGCAAAATGTGGGGTTTGATGTCTACAAACCACCAGGAGTGTATCTGCAATTCCCTAATTTTACCAATATCAATAGGGAAGATTATTGGAATGTCCTGTTTCTTGCAATAACATCTTTCAGATTATCTTGGGTGTATCAAGGGAATTCTTGCTTTTAGGTAACTCAACAACTCAAAATGGTTTAGACTGAGGCCAGAAGTTTATATATTTGACAGTTTTGCATGAGTATGATTCTGAGCAGTGCCATGTAGCATAAAAAGCATGTGCTCAATAAACAAACTTCTGTGGCTTTCATAATAATATTCAACCAGTGTCTATGGAACATTTGATGATAGAACCATGGCTTATAACTTAAAAATACCTATGGAGTAGAGTGCTTTTTATAAGCAACTGGTCTCTTGAAAAGTTCACCACTGATGATGATTCCCAGTCATTGTGTGTGTGTGTGTGTGTGTGTGTGTGTGTGTGTATCAACAAACACACTTCCTAGTGTCACACAGCCACTCTGATTAGAAACATGCCCATTGGATAATGCCACTTTTTCTGTATGTACACTGAAACAATTAGATGGTTTCTTTGAGAAAGCATAAAAACAAATGAATACTGCATCTCAGTTACACACTTCTTGGCCCCATGGTTTAGGTAACATTTACAGTGTGCTGACTTTTCATCTATCCACTAAGATGAAATTGGTTGTAATGTATCAATAAAACTTCTTTTAACAATGATGTCTAAGAATCTGCATTTCAAAACATTTTGTCAATTGTTTGAGTGCCTATTACGAAAACCCCACTATTAGTAATTATTCTTATTAACATATCTCTACACTGGCTATAGAATGCCAAAAGAATAAAATGAAAACCCAAACATTATCTTTGGTTAATGAAATGCCATTTTACTCATTACAGAAATCTAAGTATAACAGCCTTGCTTTTAAGCTCCAGGCTCATGTTTGAAACCTTCTTTGATCATGCTGCCTGGCCAATAGAAACCAATTTATCAGTTCAGAAGGTTGCAGTAGTAAAGAAACCCTGAATCACTTGATAAATGAAGTCAAACAAGTTATAATGAGAGTTATAAATGGAGAACAAAAAGAACTTTGAGGATAAAAGTGTGGGTAATAAAGTGTTTATCTGGAGAGGAAATAGAAGATGTCAAATGCTGAGTACAATTTGTGACAACTGGATAGTGGAACTGGAAGTAAGAAAAGAAATTTTGGGAAGTGGAATGCATATATGAAAAGGAGCTTTTGCTGATGAAGATGACCATTATGTGAAAATGCATTCAATGGTATTAAAATGGCTTAGATTGAAAACAGTGATGACCTGCAGCACTTCTGTTTTACGTAACTCATGGAATCGTATCGATCCTCAGTTCATCTGGAAGATTATCACAAACTATTTGTGGAAGGTGGTGGTTTGAAAGAGATATTACCAAAAGCAGAAACTATGCATAAAATTATCTTACATTATGAATTTTTAATGCAATTGGAAAGAGATATTTATGCTATTATAAGAATTAAAATAACTATTTGTGTTACCACATATACTAAACACCTTCTCAAGAGCACTAGGATCATCTGCTGAGTGTAAATAGATTGCAATGCTCTGAATTATGTCAATTATGCTTGAAATTATTGGCACTTCTCTTAAATTAAAACTGTTTGGAAATTCTTGCAAACATAAAGCTGTGCTTAGAAAAATAATAAATTGATTATTAAATTATAAGTAATTCTAAATTGTATTGAATATATCCCAGTTTGTCTTAAAGCAAGGGTTCCTTGGAAATTTCTGTAATACGATACCTCATACCATATAAGTCGACCTCAGATTACTGAAGCTTTAATGTGGAATTTTCGTTAAGTACCGAGAAATAAGGTTTAGTGCTTCAGGTCCTTGAACTTATTTGTATATCAATTTCATTCATTTCTTTATGTTACAAGTTGATGAAAATAATGATGTGTTTAGCAAGTTATAACACTGGGAGGTTATTTAATTGTGGCATAAAACTCTGTTGCTTGCATGGCATCTATCTGCTATCACTGATATGCAGTTTGGGCAAGCCATAATGAAGGCTGGACTGTGAGCAGAGAGAAGTTGTGTATGACCTGTTGATGTCAGCTTTTAATGCATGTAGGGACTCAACATGATAGCTTCCTGGTATCATAAAATTCACAATGATTCAAAGTATGAAGTGACTTATGAAATACCCTATAGATTCCCCAATCACTAAAGATTTTCATGTTCTGAATGGCAATATATAGTAGCTTCAGCCAGCTAGTCCAGCTAAAGGATAAACCATGTGCTTATGAGTAGTAAATAATTAATAAGCTGTTGTTGGCTTTATGGAATTCAATGAAATGCTATTGGGATGAGTGTGTGGAATCATAAATGTGAATAACCATTACTAATATCATGATTCTAACCCAGAGTTTATTTTTCAGCACTTAGCTATTTTAGAAAAGCCTATAATGAATGCAGTACAATGTTTTACAAAATACAGGCGCTAAAGTCATAGTTCCAAAGCTTAATGATCAACATTATCCTGTACAAACATTAAATTTCATGATTTTTTGTTTTCCTTTTCTCTCCTTTCCTGGGCTGCCGTCTATAACACAGAAAGGAACCGGATGTGAAGAAAGAGTAAGTGAATGCTGTACTACTTTTTGCAGTCTGTATTTTCTGCCAGCAGCATAAAAAGGCCATTCCAAAATCTGTGCATTCATAAGCTGTGCTTGTTTTACCACAAAGAATCTTTATTTTACAACTGATTTAAAATTGTTGTTAAACTATAAATTATGCAAATGCAAGCTATTTTAGTAATAAGTTCCATTTTGTAATAAATTATCTACATCAACATAATGTTTCTCTGTGGTGAGACGCAATTTTTTTATCTTTTTTGTTTTTTTATTTAATTTTTTAAGCTTTTGATATGTGCAAAAAGCTTCACCTGTTAAAAGTCATAGTTTATGTTTTTAGATTATGTAGCACAGTGGAAGAGTATTATTTTTACTTAACATTTTTTTCACCAACTGTTAAAGATATTTTATTATTTTTATAGTTTCGTCTGGAATGGCTAGTCATTAAAGCACTTTTATGCAATGTAACTGCTCATACTAATGTAAATATTGGGATGGCCTTAAATTCAGCATTGTGAAAACTCACAATTTTGTATTTTGTAGCAATTTTTTTTACTGTGCCTTATGTTTCAGAAATATGATTTTGTGCTTTTTAAAAGAACTTTTTATTTTTGTGTGCTAGAAGCAATTGGCTGCCTGCTATCTTGCAGGTTAACTCTCTGTTTGTGAATATGGTGAAAGTTCACAAAAATCAAAGGAACAGCTTCGCTTTTTTACGTTTGTTTCTGTGTTGTCTGCGCTGCCTGCTTTATTTCCTTATACTCTAAATGCATTTTTCTTGATTATCCATTTATCTTCCATTTCTTTCCACCTTTTCTTCATTGTCTCTGTAAATATAAATAAAAGCTTAAATTTAAACTAAGAGAAATATGGGATTTTTAGAGTATGTAATAGAGTAAAATGTTTTTAATACACAGATTTGTTCATCAGAAAATTAGGGAATTCAATAACTTTAATTCTTTTGGCATCCAAATGGGCAGAAATATACTTTCTCTGTTAGCTTGTTGATGAATGGCAGTGCATAACTGAATGTTACTTCTTATAACTTTCTTGCACTGCTACAAATACTTTACAAGGTTAATGATTATGTTTTCACGAAATCTGTTTGCTGAACTTTACTTCTAACTAACATTAACTAATGTTAGCAGTCAATTTTAAAATTTATATAATGGAAAATAAATTAGAAACTATTAGAGAAAAGCATTGTACTAATTAGTATTAATTAAAAAGCTTGTAATGTGTATGCTTAAAATGGGTAGCAGAGGTCCCATAAGGATTATTTGAAGCCTTTCTATTATTTTTTAGGAACCTGTTGTGTTAACATTTCATGAAAGTTAATTTTTAGTTTTTACATGTGATTATGCAGCTACACAAAACTAATTTAAAACTGTGATGTATGTATCTATGTAAGTTTATTGTTTTATATCTGTCATGTTATCTGTGGAAGGTGGAAGGGATATAAATGTTCATATTTGTCCCTTCAATGCCCACCATTAAATTGGCCACACAAAATTTGATTTGTATCAGACTTTTATTATATAATTTCACTTTGATACACTTAAGTATCAGAAAGCTCTTAGGTTATGAACACTCTAAAGAAACTGAACAGATTTCCCCTTTCTCCTTTTTAAAAGAAAATTGCTAGACAGTATAAGTGTACTTGCACACACCAGGCATTCTTGCTGTCCCTTGAGTGATAAATGGTGAGTACTTCTAGCATTCACCAGAGAAGGAACATGCTTACCTTGCGATCTTTGATGGCTTACTTATCTTACTTCAGAAGTGCGATAATTTATTTTGTATAAATGTTTGGAGATGCACCAAAGTTCATTAAGGATTTTTGCTCCCTTTTGTTAAGTTTGTCTTGCAGTTTAAAGGTGCACACTTATATCCTTTCCATCCTGTATACATTTCTTTCATACTAAATTGTTTTTCAAGATATGTTGACTGTTTCTGTGGTTTGATACCAGGGTATTGGCTTCTAAGCTCAGAGGTGCTGGGTGAGGGAATTTTTCTTTGACTAAGATCATTCCTTACCCTCCTTAGATTCTGGAAAGAATGAATGCAAGCATGGATGTATGTGTATGTGTTTCTTTGTTAACAGTAATAAAAACTTAGTGTTTAAAAATCTAAGGTAAACCAGTTGTCAAAAACAGCAACTGGGTATTAAAAGCTGCTGATAGGACCACAAGAATTAAAGGCAGCTAAATAAATGGAATGGTTGAAACAAAAGGGTTTGTCATTCAATTCACTAGCACTGGAACAACATCCGTAAAGCAAAAAAGTTGGGAACTGCATAGACATGTACTTACTATGCATTTATTTCAAAATTTATATGGAAAATGCATTGAAGAATTTTGGTTTTCATCACTTGATAACAAATTAAATGCAAAGCAACATTGTTTAATATTCTGGAAAAACAATTTAGACTACACCCCAATTTACTGCTTTCCAAGTAATTATGCAAATATAAAGTTTGTAATTAATTCCAAATAACTAATTAATAACAAAAATAAGAAACCTAATGTGAGTTCTTCAAGGCAAAATGAGTAAAATGCTTGAATATTATTTGGAGGTCTTAGGTTTGATCCTTGACTGGATTAATCCTTGCATAAAATTTTTCTTTCAAAGCTTTTGCTTACTCTGAAAGTGTTTAAGCACTGAAAGATGCTGGCAATTTCTATAATACGTGGTGCCACATAGAAAAGTTTATAATTTATTTCTTATCAACACACATAATCAAAGTTGAGAAATAAATATTGGAATGAATACTGCTGTATCACCTATAACCCTTTCTCTTAATCTAAAGCAATAAGGTGAAACTGTAAACATTATTTTCAAACTGGCATTATTAAGAACAATATTAATTTTATAAATAAAGAAAAACTTTCATTTAAATTTAGATATAGTATTTCCAAATTTCTCAATGAATTAAACTATTCATATAGTTACTTTGAGAATTCCGCGATGTATTAGCTTTAAGGTTAATATACTTCAAAGATACAGTACTCCACACTCATCCTAGTGTTTAAATGTATAGAAAGTAAGTCTTGAGATAAAATCTTAAGGTACTTGGTAGATATGTTTATTTTGATTTTGATTAACACTTATCATAATAAAATGGATCAACATTATCTATATTGTGCTTGTTGTACAGAACATGCAAATTCTTTGGTGCAAATAAGCTAATAAATATTTTTGTATCATTTAGTTTATCTTGTCAATGCAAACTTTATAACTTTTTGTTGAAACTAATAAACTTTTTAAGTCTTCATTTTAATTACATGTTTTTGCAAATATTTGTTTAATCATCTTCAGTTTAATGACTGGATTCCAGCAACCATGAACAGTGCTCAAAGTATACATTACTGATATGAGAAAAATAATGTATGTGCTTAACAATTCATTTATATTTCAAGGCAAAACTTGCATAAATAATACAACTTTAGAGTAAATATCATTGAAAATTAAAACTTATTTTGTAAAGAATTAAACATTTTCAGAAAACTTTAAAACAAATGTTTGATTTTATTTCAGTAGTAAAGGTTTGTCACTGTATTTATACTATCAATATTTTTCATTTAACTTTTGTTGTAACATGCTTCATGTATACCAGAGGTATGAGTATTTAAAATTATATTAGAAGGGAAATTAACTTGCAGAAAGAATTTAACTCAGAATTTTTATGCAAATATATATATGTATACATACAAAACTGCATAAATATAGTTCTAATTTAACTTAGTCTTTTACTTTTAAGGACATCTGCACTACTTCATTTCCTAATTTTAATTTGGGAGTTCATATTCTCAGTTGTAGATCAGCTTCTCCTGGAATTGTCTTCTTTAAACCTATTTTGGTGACGTGTGATATCTGACAGAAGAACCTACTCTGGAATTCTGGTGTCAAAAATTTCAACTTTATGGAGAAATTTTTGTTCCTTAGTACATATAAACATTTTTCCATACTTATTTTAGTGCTCTTGTTTTCTTAGTATGCATCAGTAACTACAACGATTTCTTGGTTTATCTTATGGCTATTGTTCTGAAAATAGGCTATAACTACAGAGGTAACACCAGGTGAGCATTTTTAAGGATTAAAGTTATTTAACTGTCCAACATATTCTGCCAAAGTACAGGATTCATTCATGTGTGAATTTAAAGTGTTTTGTGTTGGAGTTCTTTTAATAGTAAACTTAACTAAATGCCTGCATGAGATCAGGGCCATTTACCATTGATAGTGGTGCTTCAAGAGTTAAGGCAACTATATACACTTTATTAGAGAAAACATGAATTCATTATTTTCTATTCCAATCAAATAAAATATTTGAGTCAACATTTAAGAAACACCATATCAGAACACAATATGGAAGAAGAATGGAGTATAGATGTGTGATAATGTAGGAAACATGAATTGAATTCTGGTAATTAACATTCTCATCTACTTAACAAATAGGAAAAGAATAGGTACACATGCACTGGAACTGCATTTGCTTATTAAGTTTTGAAAGCTGCATGTTGTAGACCTATTTATTTTGAACCATGTAGTCACTAGTATTTACTTCAATGACAAAAATGTGTTTTGCATATAAGCAAAAAACAGCAGAAACTGATGTTAGCAATGGCTTTTATTGGTAGCTCTTCCTAAATAGTTTCCGCATTAAACTTTGGTAGAGTTGTAGATTAACAGTCCTTTAAGCTGCACTATAGCCTCTTTACATAGCATGTCAGTGCATTTCTGCATAAGGACAGCAGTAGCCTGCAGATATAAGCCAGTAGATCTTAGGCCCTACAGTTTTGAAAATGTTTCTCAACCAAAATATTTTATCAGCTTCTGGTGTACATGAATATAAAATTAAGCATAAAATAATAAATGTAAACTGTGTGTGAATATATATTTTAAAACCAATGTGATGTGTATAAATGTGATGCTATTTGTGATATTTAAAGACCATAATTCTCGACATAATTTTGCTAAAGGCATTAATAAAAATTAATTGTTACACTTACACAAATGTAGATCTAAGCAACATAAATTCACTTTCAACTTTAACTTTTCTGATAACTTATCTTTATAAATTATGTTTATCTAATCATTGCTAACATGTTTATCATTACTCTTAGCATAACAGAAAATATGATTGTATATTTTATGAGAGCAACTGAAAGTGGACTTAATGAAACTAAAAATGTTCAAATCAAGCAGCATGTTTACAAACATGAGCTAATGGAAATGTTACAAAAATATCCAGTGGATCCCATTAGTTTTTTCTTTTTTTTTAACCACTTGTTAAGCATTTAATTTTGAAATATTGCACTATTCTACTTCACCAGAAACAACGTTTAATGTTTTATTCACATTATAAAATTCCATTTGTATCTCTAGATTTTATGTTTAATCTATTGCGTTATCAGCTAAAACAGTTCAATGGGTATGTTCAGAAAACTGTTATTTTGCCTCAAAACTTACTACCAGCAAGTGCTACATTCTGTAACAAAAGATTCATACTTTTTTTCTATGAAAATACATTAAACTTTATCCATTTATTATACATTTCCATAGCTAGATGTATTATTGGGTTTTTCCTTTTATCAAAAACTCAAATCATGATAACTCTTTTTGAAGAGTACATTCAATTAAAATATGCTTGCTAAGCAGTTAAGATTTTATCCACATTTTATATGCACGCAGTCTTTCAATTATAAATGATTAGTTACTTTACAAAAGCTAACATTCTCCATAACATTGACAATATGTTGCTTAACTTATAAGTCTCATCAAAATATGTTTTCCTAACACATAGCATTGTAATTTGAAATACAAGAGTGTAGTGTAGTTTTTAAGATTATAAAAAAAGAGAGAATTTATCTAAATTATTTTTTCTGTATTCCTTTTATTGTGTGTTTTGAAACAATTTCTCTCCACTTGCCCCACTTTCAGTAGCTACAAATCAGAATATTATTATAAGATTAACATATACACTTTTATGTATAGTTCTAAAGCTTTGGAGAAAATAAATTAACTTTAAAATAAAAAGACAGATGACACTATTCAATAGTAACTTAGAGAATTGGTGGCTGATAATGTAGTGACATAACTTGCAGAACATTTTAGATAAGAATAATCAGAAATGTTGAGAAACAGTATTCATTATTTACCTTTCCTCATATTAAGCTGTATCTCTTGAAATCTTATATCATGTATCTGTAACAGTGAGACAAGTTCTTGTGAAAACAGTTGAAATGTTTTATTTTGCTATTTTTATAAAGCATTTGCATTTGAAGTTAAAATGCAGGTCTAAGACTTGCATACATTCCACTTGTTATAATATACATGAATTTTTCAACATGGAGGAGCTAAACACAAGAACTATTCTCACAGAAAGTTGGCAAACTGTAATCTAATGATTGTAGATACATTGCCAAAAGTAAAGATACATAATCTTCTTAACTTTAGATACTCTTAACTGTTTTAGATATGAGATTAACTGTTTGTAATTACCTCAATATTTCTTTTCTCTTTTTAGGCCCAGGCATTCTGTTATTGTGTAAGTCTGTACAGCAGCACTATGTGTTTACATGTCTTGCAGGAACACATATGTTGGCATGTCTGTGCACAGAATGACAGAAGTACTGCTTCTACTGATTCTTTATAAAAGAAAGATTAACTGTTTTAAATAGATTCTCTTGGTTGTTTTCATTGCTTCCATTGTATAACTCTCTCTTTGAGTGAAAGAACACATTAAGATTTACAGATATTAAATCTTGTTAATACCTGGTCTTACCAAAAATGCTGTGACAAATATTTAAGTGAATTATGAATACAGCTTTAAACATATTTTTAACATCTTCATCAACTCCCCATCAAATCACGATGAAGACAGGATAATGACTCCTAAGAAAAATTGGACTTTCTCATAAGTTTCTCAAGAGCTTGAGTAATAAACCCTGTAGTTTTACGTATTGAAAAGTTTCTCAATTTTGTTGTTTTTCTCATTGGTAAAAAGGGTCTTCCTGTGAATGATTGTGAAAGTGCTCTGTTAAAGGAGAAGTGCTGTCTTTTAAATCCAAATTTGTATTTGTGACCATTGGTTATGATGAGGGGGCGGCGCCATGGCCGAGTGGTTAGACTGCTCGCCTCTCACTGAGGCGGCCCGGGTTCAATCCCAGGGACCCAATTTGTTGTGGACAAAGCGGTGTCTGGGTTCTCCAGTTTCCTCCGCCATTCATTCCACCAACTGCTCCAACATCACCTTTCCTTTCATCCATTTCACCATCATTTCGTTCCATCTACTTCCTTCCTCCCATACCAGGCATTGGGCTGATCACCCATCCTGGATATTCTGTCTGATCTATGAGTGTCTGCTCCTCGACGAGCCTCTGACCCCAGGCACCCACCTGTAAGTCCTGGGGGGTGTAAGTCCTGCATAAGAGGAGGTTAAACAGATAAAGAAGAAGAAGAAGAAGAAGGTTATGATGAGGAATAATTCCATTTGTTGTTTCAGAGATTTTCTTCTTTATTTCATTCTTCTGAACATTTCATCTGCAAGTTATTTCACTTGCTTCAACTATTGAAATAGGTTTTAAGTATAACACTGCAGAAGCCATCTTGACTTAGGCTCTCTCTGCTACTTCAGTCATGGTAAGCCAGTCAGTTAGTGGTATTTCTCCAGCAAGCTTCTACCCCTAAACTTGGTAATGATATTCATGAAGTCTGTGGTTCATGAGCCATGCTATCTGTTTCCAGACAGGATTTTGCCAAGTATGAGATGTCACTGCTTTACTGGACAGAACCTTATAATTTCTTGGAAAAGAAACCTTGTCTCAGGTGGTCATCTACGTCCCCAGTTTAAGTGCACCACTTGATGATGTGTTAGCAGCCTGCTTATGTTAAGATTTTATAGGTTGTACACATTTCACAAGCTGATCTTTTGGCCTTGTAAAATGCAATTATTGCCACAAAATTTTCATAAGCACCCAACTGTGCATTGAAAGCTTTGCAAAACACATTTTCTCGTATATACTCAACTCGCAATGAAATGCCCATAACTTGACATCAAGAGCTGACAGTAACCTTCAAAACCAGTTGTGCACTGCTCCTTAGAATTTTTGTAACAGCATTTATGGTATGACTGGGTTAACATATAAACTTTTTAAGAACCTATACGAAAGATGAAGCAGTTTTTCTGAGTGTCTTTTTTCCTTTTTATTTTCGTTTTACATCCTTTACAGGATTGTGTTATGGTTTTCTTTTTTACAGTTTATTGAACCCTCCGCCCTTCTCCAGTGTATATAAAATACTAAATATTTTTTGTCTCTGTTATTTTTTCCTGCATCTGAACTTTCTTGCGAGGTGTGCAAATAATCCCTACTGAGATTCGCATGGTAACCAAGTCAGTTTCAGGATGTTTGGTTTTGGTATGTTCGTCTGTGTTCTGCAGGTGGAAGACTCATCTCTTATGGTCAGAAGAATGCTATTCAAATTGAACCTGGAACTGGCTTATTTTAATATGTAGTAACATACTGTCAAATCTTGAAACCCATACACATGCTGCAGACAAATTAAAATTTTTCATGTTTTCATAATATGAACATAATGCGAGTGGATCCATGTCTAATAAGTGAAACTCAGTAGTTATGAACATGAAAACTGCTGAAAGGTAGAGTGCGTGAAGCTTATATGGTGTCTTCTAGAGTATCACTATACAATGCTACTACTGACAATGTAGTGAAGTAATTATGATCCATATTTTTCATAGAAATATATTTAGTAACTTTCTGAATAATCTTACACATCATATATAGTAGCTTATGGGGAAATGAAATGTGGAAGAGATATTTTCACCCATATCTACTCAGCTGCATAACACAATGAACAATGTGAACGTGAATTAAAAAAATTTCTGGAGTTATTGTTTCTTGATTACTCTCGATGTAAAACAAAATGTTCGCAGCTGAAAGTTTCTGTAAGCGAAACAATTATGAACAGAATACACCAATTTACCTGGAAACATACTTTACTCTAAAACATTGTGTTATACATTTGTAGCAATTACCGGTATAAAGGAGGTACACAAGGTATTAATAAGCACATTATTATTGAACAAACTAGGGAAAAATCATTATACCTATTTTAAATTATCATCTGTTGTTTGGGAGGGCACAATCAGAAATGTGTAGCATGTTCTGTGATAGAAATTTTATTGTTATTGTGCATGCTTTCAAGGAAGAACTTTTATACACATGTTTATTTTCGTCCAATTGTTGTCCTTCATGTTATTAACAAACCTATGCACAGTTCTTTTGATTTGGCTTAAGTTTGTGCTTTTGTGTTTGTCCTAAAATACAATAATGTACAAGGTAATTTTAAGTAAGTTCTATTTTGCAATAAAATAAGAACTACTAAATGTGTTTGAGCAATTTATTATTTGTCTGACTCTATAAGTTAATTTTTGTACAAGCTTCTCATAGAAAACTGAGATTAGACATTTAACAAACCCATAACTACTTCTGGCATTCACTTTCTTGTATCAAAGATGTCATGAATAAGAAGAAAGCACCAAGAAGTGTCATTCATTTGGTGGGGGTGAGACAGTGGTGATCTCATCATCTGTCATCACAGAAGAGTTGAATAAAGAAACTGATGCTCTGATGTTCACCAGCAATGAGCTGCATGGAATGTTTTACAAATCATCCTCTACATGACTATTGTAGTTAATTTTCAATATAGAAAAGCTTACTCCAGAAACTCCACATGCTTGATAATGGACTAATGGAGGATAATTTTGATGAGAGTTTACAAAAACCTATCCCACAGTATTACAAATGTTCAATTGACAATGGAGGCTACTGGAAAATCAGCTTAAGATGTCAGAATCAAATAAAAAAAATTACACAGAAATACTTAGTAGTTATTATTTTTCTGTAAAATGTACCTTACTTAAGAAGGTATATCACCTAGTAATTCAATGACATAGACTGTAACTAAAATTTTATTGAAATGTTTGGAATCTAAAACAAATATTATGAACTGTTTGCATTTTGGGAAAATTTTCAATCAAATTGAAGTGATGACACTTTAGAAAACAAAGAATCTTTATAACAAGAAAATACATTTGCAAAATGCCAAACTTGGCACAAATTCTACAGTTCCACCATGGATGCTTTTAAGACATTTTATTAATAATTTTTATGCATATTTTGCTACAGGACAGAGGAGAAGGGAGACCCTGAGTTCATTAAGGTATGTAAATATATTATCAACTGTAACCTGAAACAATACTTAAACACTTTGATGAACTTCACTAATATAATTTAAAATTATACAGCGTCAAGAGCAAAAGTCTTCGGCCCTAGATGAACAGTTGAAGGAATACATCGCAGAATGGCGCAAACAGCGAGCAAAGGAAGAGGACGAGCTCAAAAAGCTGAAGGAGAAGCAGTCCAAGCGCAAGGTAAATTTTTCTTCTAGAATGGTCTGCTATGATGGTACTTTGTTCTATGATTGGCTGGCTCAAATATTTTCATAGTATCATCATATCTATGTACACAAATATGAATTTTGAAACTTTTTGAAGCAATTGCAGATACTGTTGTAAATTTTACAGGTGCAAAAATTGCATACTCTTTGGGCTTTCCACTTGTGGTACAGCTTAACTTTGAAGATAATTTTTACCCATAAGTGACAAATTATTTCTGGGCAAAAAAATATACCAGATTAATCAGCTACCCTGTGTTAATTATGTCTGTGCAAACTCCAGACCACAGTTTAAATGAAAGCATCACCTCTTCTGTTATCAGGTTGGTTACCTCTACATGCTTAGTAACCATCCAGTGATGCCAATTGTCATTTTGTAGCTTTTAGGTTATTGACTTCAAAAAAATTAATTGCTTTTCATATTTTATAACACTATGTTATATATACACATTCATAAAACTTCATTCGGTGATCAGGATCAGCCTCATTTTATTCATGCAATAATCTTATTAAGTACACTTTCCACTTGCTGGCTTTCAGAATGTGTCATACTTTTGCGTTGTTAACCTCTGTCTTATGAGCACATTATTGAGCAGTCTTGTGAGGTGATATTGCAGACTTGTCTAAGACCATAGCCAAAAAAGTAGGACTTGTAACTGAGGTTTTCCACACCTTTGCTTTCTTAACTTTCTTGTGACACTCGAAATAAAATGGTGTATGTATACCAATGGACACTAGTGATTATACATTGTACATTATTAATCCTAACTTTATTTTAGCTAATATATTTCAAAGATGTTGACGGTGCATTTTTTATATCTTTGTTCTGCAGTTTAAATCTTTCTTAGTTTTTGAATGATATGCATGAAAAATCAAGCATTAATAACTTCACATTGTTCTAAAGTCTCAGATTTTGAATTAAAGGTTATTATTGTATCCGATTTAAGGTATGCTAAATTATTTGTAAGTAAAGTTATTTTAGGATCTGTTTCATTAAAGCTTTATTTTAAAGGTGATGCGAGCAGACGAAGAGAAGCGCATGGCAGAGCGCAAGAAGCAGGAGGAGGAGAGGAGAGTCAAGGAGATTGAGGAGAAGAAACAGAGAGATATTGAAGAGAAGAGGAAACGTCTTGAGGAAGCTGAGAAGAAGCGCCAGGCCATGATGCAAGCTCTTAAGGTATCTACTACTTCCTGCTGACAATTTCTTTTGCATTGCCTTGGCTTTCAAAGGACTAATTTAAACCCTTTCCAGTCATCTGAATGCAATAATAGTTGTTTGCTAGTTTACTTCAATAAATACTACAGAGTTCTCAAGATAGGTTGGAAGTTATGAATTGATCCTTGGGGCCTGTGATTTATAGGGAGCTCATAAAACCAAAAAGAAAGTAATAAAATTATCATTCTATTTTTAACTCAAAGAAAAAATTACTTAACAAACAATTTAAAAGAGTTTACATTGAAATATAATACATTCTTTTGAAATAGGAAAGAAGATTACTTTAATGTGAGCTTTAATGGCAATAGGATTTACTAGCAAACTGCAAGGGACAAAGGCAGCGTGGTTCTTGTTGATAAAGCAAAGCATTTTTATTCCACTAAAGGTTATGATTTACTCTTTATCTGCCTGGAAGGGAGCCTGTTAAGTTTTGGCATGAGGCCTTGTCAGTCCATGCAGTTGCTCCATTATCATTAACTGACTGCAGTAGAAAAGTTTCAAAATTACTATGCAGCATATGCAAGAGAGGAGGCATATAGCTGAAAATGTTTTTACATTTGATAACAAAAAGAAAATACCATGAAATACACTTTTTACATTTTTGTTCTAGTTAGGTTATCCATTTTGCAGACCTAATGTGGAATGGGTGGCAGTAATATAAAAATCATAACAGATAAGGTTACTTTTGTTATTCCTCTTATTGCAAGCAAGAAAGAAAGAAAATGGAAGGAAAAAGCATTACAAAAATAATGACAAGAGAGATCTTAGAATTTTAAAAAATCTCATATTTGTACACAAATGTAACTTTCAAACACTGAAAAATATGTTGTGGTTTATTTAATTCTAATTTAATACTAAAAATATTTTCATGTATACACCTCTAACTCTGTATAATCCTGAAAAGATTGACCACCTTTTATGGAAGTGCATACTTCCTCTTCAAAAAAAAGTATATTTCGAGATTTTGGTCAACATTAAGCAATCCAGTATCTTCCAATTAAAATCCAGTTTGGATTAAGAATAATCACTAATTTGGTTTTCTAGTTTGAAGGTTTGTCTGCCATTTCATCCATTTTTGTAAATGCTTTATGAATCCATTGTATTTTGTATAACATTTTAAAGAGAAGTATAATGAGCTTATCAAAATTAGCATTATTGGATTTTTGGTTTACATCAACTTATTTCATTTCTTTCTTTATTTAATGGACTATTATAACAGTGATTAACATTAGCCATTATTA
Source organism: Deroplatys truncata (assembly GCA_030765065.1). Lineage (NCBI taxonomy): Eukaryota > Metazoa > Arthropoda > Insecta > Mantodea > Mantidae > Deroplatys > Deroplatys truncata. The sequence continues at coordinate 152,736,036 of CM060984.1, forward strand.
TTGACTGCAAATAATGGTTAACCCTAAAACACCTAACTTCCCTTTTTTGGGGGTTTGCATCTGTTGACACTTAGCTGGGGCACTAGAGTACCCTATCCAGTGCTCCAACTTACACAGCATTTTATTTTACCAATATTTTATAACATCTGTTAACCACATACATGGTCAGTAATAAGCAAACAAATCAACAGCAATAGGTTTCATGCAGATAACAGAAGCATTGCCTTTTGAATGGAAAGGAATACAGGTAAAGTTTTTTTCGCTTAAATATGCAGCGTAAGATAGTAAGACACTTAAGATGGCAAGGATAATTCTTTAGCAATGAGTCAAGTTTAAGCTTTGTGATAAGATACACATTTTGTAGTTTTGCTTTACAAAATATAGTTGGCAAGCTTAAATGTTTTATAAGCAATTTAACAAATAAGTGTTTGTTTTGTGTTCCTGTCTGTGGTTCTTGGACAGAAAACACATCTGCCTGGGTTTTCCTTTGGGTGCTTCTGATGGTGCTTTAGATTCGGGGATTCCCAAAATTCATCTATTTCATTCTTTAAGTTCTCTAGATAAAGATTTTAAAACTCTGAAAGTCTTAGAGCACATGTCTCTTGTTCACATTTCATTCTTTTTAGATATTGTATTGTATAGACTTCAAAATAAGGCCAATAGTTTGTTTAATCAGTTCACTTATATAGTGAACAATTTGAGTATTTGCTTCCATGGCTTGAAATTTCTTTATTTGTATAAAGTGCCAGTATTTCCATCAATGTGTCAATAAAGACTTGAACCCAGTCATTTCATCCTGAACAACAGATTTCACTTCTGCACTGTCTTCTATATTACTTATTTCTTCTAGAATTATGCTTGAGTAATTTTGTAGATTGGAATCATTCTCTCTCTATTTCTCTATAATTCTTTTACAAAATTAACAAATACTGTAAGTTTATGTTTGACTTATAGCTAGCAAAAAGGAAATGTAAACACATACTTGGGGTAACACAATATTCCATGTGCTGCATCATCGCAAAGGCAAATTTCCAAGAACTACTTACCAAGGAGAACATCAATATTGTTACTATGTATAGCAAAGTCACAAATAAAGGTATAAGGGAGCTCAGAGCAGTAATTAAAGTGTATCACCATCTAAAAACAGCTTTTTAAAACACTTGGGTTTTGAATTCCTTGTAAGTGTCCTGGATTAATAATACTGCAATTAATAAAAGCGATGTTGTTTTTGTTGCCTAGCATTTTGACTATTTTTCTCAGAACAGTATAATGACACACATAATTATAGCCATTTATCTTTATATTTACAGGATCAAAAGGAAAAGAAAGGGCCCAACTTCACCATCACCAAAAAGGCTGAAACTGTAAGTACCTGTTACTTTTGTACTATCCTTAAAGTGAATGTTAATGACATGTAATTTCAATATAATGCTATGCTATGTTATAACCCATATTTTTTCTCCTCAGTTCAATATGACAAACGCCCAAATAGAAAGGAGCAAAACCAAAGAGCAGCTGGAGGAAGAGAAGAAGATCTCTCTGAGCTTCCGTATCAAGCCCCTGGATATTGAGAACCTGAATATAGATAAGCTGAAGGGAAAGGCTAATGAACTCTGGGATTGCATTGTGAAGCTGGAAACTGAGAAGTATGACTTGGAGGAGAGGCAAAAGAGACAAGATTATGATGTGAGTATGGATCCATATTCATTCCTGTTCTCTATCATAACTGTGCCATATTTATTTTTTTGCATGACTGCGATAAGTGTAATGTAATAGACAATTAGGATATGGTGCTAACTATACATGCTAGCCAAAGTATTGATTAGAGATTTGCTGCCAAATTATAATTTTAATTTAAACACAATTTATCCTATTATGAACAATAATTGTTGAATTTTACCATCTTGCAAATAAAACAGATGCATTAGCTGGCACAAAGCAGTGTGTAAACACTACTTTTAAATTTTGTATCACACTGACAGAGAACGTGGTTCATACATACTATCTTCATATCTGGAATGGACATATTTCCAAAATTCCGTCACCATTCCATATCTTTGTAACCAAATATCACCCAAACCAATCTTCTCTAGCTGATTCTCAGCACTCCTCAGTTGATTGATAGAACCCACATGTTTTTCTTGGAACCAAAGGCAACATTTTCAAATATTCTCTTCCGGCAAGTAACAAACATGGCATTCATATTTCATTATTCTTTCCATCACCAGCTCTTTCATGTTGACCTTGCCTGGTTCTAATCATGGCCCTACATAGCTGTGTAATGAGGAATGTCTAACATAAGCATACAAAATGAGCATAATATCAAGTTCATTTTCCCCCATCCATCATCTTTTCCCCAAATTTCAACTCTGTATACCTATATTGACTCCAATGGGGCTCTTTCAAAACATATTACCATCATCATTGACATTATAAATAAACATTTTCTCAGCAATCCCTTTGCTGATCTCCCCTTGGCTGTTGCACCCTGTCCTGCTCAGTTAAGACCAAATAAATGAAACCATTTACAATTTGAATTTCTTTACTTGTCGTAAGCCATTTTTCTCAGTTTCTTTCCTTTTTGGAACACTTCATCTAGTTTTGCTTTGATTTACTGTAGACTTCATGCTTTTTAATATCTCTTAACTTGTAATATAGCATGGTTTAATCCAATTATTGATACTATGCCACATCAGCATATAGCAGTCCTATTTTCACTGGCATGTGTGTTAGTATCATCATGTATAAATAAATTAAACACAATAGGGTTCACTTTACATCCTTGACATACATCCTGCTCCTGTAAGACTTTACTTGTTATTCCTTATTCCCAAACTGATACAAGAAATGTTCTGTTGATATAATCTGTGTAATATCCCAATCAATCTTTGCTTAATCCTTTTAGTCATAACTTGTACCATAGTGTTTTCCTTATTATTTTCTCATAAAAACAGTGTACAACAGTTTACTTTATCCATAGAAGGTAATCAAACCTTTAAGTCCCAAAGAGCTCTGAACAATTTGTAACCTCATTTTATGTCTTTCATTCATCAAACTTAAAGGATTTTAACAGGATGTTAAATGCTACAAAAGAACTTTTTCTTGTTGAATCTTATGCTACATGCTATTTCAGCTTAAGGATTTATTGCATTGTTCCTGAATAGATTTTCCAAGTTCCAAATATGGTAATCCTGAAGAGAAATACACATTTTGAAAATAACTTCCTAGTTCTACATTTTCCGCAATGAAATACTGGAACGGTGAAACATCTTCCAAAAAAACTATACTGATCTGTTTCAGCTGAAAGAGCTGAAAGAGAGGCAGAAGCAACAGCTTCGCCATAAAGCCCAAAAGAGGGGACTCGACCCAGAGTGAGTACTGATTAACACAAGTTGTATTGTTTTGCATATTGCAGTTGAAAGAGCTGAAGGAAAGACAGAAGCAGCAACTTAGGCACAAAGCTCTCAAGAAGGGATTGGACCCTGAGTAAGTATTAAGTGAAACCTCTCTGAAATTACACCTGCACCTATTACATGCAAACAAACATTATATTCATGTGACGAAAACAAAGACCAAAGCAATCCCAGGTGAAATATTGAAGCAGAGGTTTCACATACGCTTGCTACTGCAGCAAATTAATATAAATAACAAAAAGCTCAATCTGATGTTCAGGGGTGAATTGGTGAATGTAATCCTTTATATTTAAAAATAATTCTACATATTATTTGCAAATATTAAAAACCGTAAGTTCTCAGATAATTAAAAATAATGTTCTATCTCTATACTATAAACATTGTATGTCATTATAATATAAATAAGTTTTATTACTCTAAAAAACAGATACTTATTACACATGTGACGTACCAGTCACCCCTGCTACAAGCTCAAGCTGCTTTAAATGTGCTGTAATTATCTGTAGATTGCTTCAGTATTTATGCTTATCTTAATTACAAATTATATTATAGTCTCTATTTTTTCATATTCTAAGTAATATATTTGTAGTTACTTATTCACTAAATTCTTTATGTAACTTTATGAATATATAAATTTATTAGTACGGCTAACTTGGTTATGGCATAGAACTAAACATGTATATTATTCAAATAACATTGGTCAGAACTTATTCCAATGGACCATTTGGAAGTTTCAACAGCACTCCAACAGGGTATGTAAATTTAAAATGGTTATTAAAAAACAAGTAAATAGGTATTGTGGAAGTGGCCAGTGCAATAAAGGATGTTATAATCTGGAATATAAAAGGAATTTAGGAAAATTGTTCTAATTTATGTAATGAGTGTAAAGCGGTTATCATGCAGACATAAGATGACTATAAAAAGTTTCAAGTTTTTAAATTACTCAATCAAGTTTCATTGCTATAATGAATAAAAACATTAAAAATTATTCCAACTTTCAAAACTTTTGTAATTTGCTAAAAATTAGAGTTAGCTAGAAATAATGCAATAGCTATTCTTCACAGAAGCATGGAGTTTATAATAAATACATTATGAATAATAAAACAGATCAACAGTTATTCAAACTGCTCTTGAATTAAGTAATAAATTCATCCCCTTAAGGTTTGAATAAACTCTCCAATGGGGAAGACAGTGAAAGAGAATTTAAATTTGGTGTACCACCAGAAAACAATCCAAAATGGTAAATTTTATCTGTATGTGTTACATCTTATCGTTGAACTTTGGCCTTACAGATAAGAAATTTTGTATTATGAGTAGGGGGTTCTGCTTGATGATAAATCCTTGCAAAACTTATTGATGTATTTAAATAATGACTTTGCATATATAAACGTAAATCATCATCTGTACAAATTAAGTTATATTTTAATCATTTAAAGGCCAGTTAATTTAAATTATTTTGGGTGTGTTATTGACAAGTTACATTTCTATCTTCAACTGCCACTTGGTTGAGCGTTATCTTGTAAGTGCTCTATAGTACCATTTTGTGGTGATGTGGTAATACTTTTTATGTCTTGAAGTAAGAGTTAAAAGAAAAACGCTTAATAAAAATATTCCACACCCTCCCCCCTCTGTAAAATTTTTATAAATCACTGAAGGCTCATTTTTGCTGTAGCTGTGTTTTAGAATTTTTTTATGTGAATCTTCTTTTGCACTGCATATTCTGCCATCCATAAACTGTGTGTAACAGTTTATCTTGCCATTTGTTTGTTTTATATGTGTTTATTTTCCTTTGTTTTTATGAAGGCCTATGCCTAAAAATACAGCCAACAAAATAGCAATGTAGAAAACCTGATGATTTGTAAATACTTCATTTAAAAACGTGAAGCTTGTAGAGAGAAATTTGCATTTTCCAGATTTTCAGACTGAGAGGTAGATCATAAATCTGGAGTTCTTGTTTTTAACACTAATTGTTTTCTGAATTTTGTGAATATAATTTTAATGTGGGCAGTATTTTATAATTATTTCCATCTTATGCCATCTTTACAATTTGTCTTAAAATTTTAATTTGTAAAGACCATAGTTAATATGAGTTTTCCGTTAATTGAGAAACTATAATCACATGAGAGATGTATGTATTTGCTAAATGAAAAGCAGTTGCTTTAATTCTTTAAGTATTAACATTATTACAGAAAATGGACTTTCTGCCATATAAATGGTGATGTTATTAAGAGATTTTCTGGAATTTTATGGCAGAGGCTTTGGGTTTAGTTGAACGACAAGTCTTATAAGGAGAAGAAACAATCTTCTTACATAACTCTTGCTCATGATTCTGTTGTCTTAGCAATTGTTTATTTTTCTATGTCATGGCTCCCTTCCCAAAAATTATTAGCTTCTGCAGACATATTAGTTTGTTTATTCTATAGGTTTCTGAAGAGTTCATTGGGCATAATGTCTAAGTTTCTTATTGTTTTTCTGTTGTATATTTTGTCACATGTTTTTCTGTAAATTCTGATATTTTTCTCAGTAGCATATAGTATATTTTGTTTAAATTTAACATTGTTAGTTTAAAATTAAGACTGAAGTTCATGAAAATAATGTCAAATTCCTTTAATATACACAACTATAAGGGTAAGAGAAGTCACGCTCTTAGAATGTAATTCTATATACAAAGACAAATGAAAAATTGGAATATCATTTAGTTCATGAATGCTTATTGCAGCAAAACAAGTTTTCTGCACTTTTCGTCATGTAATTCATAGATGGAATGGTTAAGGAAAGAGCACAAACGAAGCTATTTTTTTCTTAGCTTCACATTCTTCCACATTTCACTACATTTTAACTTGTTTTGTACAAATCTTAATTTACATAGAAGTTATGATGTTGCAACAGAAACCTGAATAACCAACCGTGCATACATCTCACATGGGTATGGTATCTCTCACCATTGCTAATTATACATTTACATATTCAATATAAACACTGTTATCAGTGTTTTACATAATTTTTATTTCCCTTTATTGGAGGTTTAAATAAAAATAAGAATGTAGCTGAATTAATTATTAGTCTAATATACTAAATGTATAAATAAAATAATTTATTTTGTTTTATTGCATTCATTTAATTGTAAAACAAAAATACCCATTTTACTTTATCAATTGTTCTCATCTTACTAAATGTTTCAAGGAGCACAACTTTCTTGTTTTGATACTTATAAAATACTGTACTATTTGGTTTTTGCATTAAGTGCATAATAAGTAAATTTTTAAGCTAAAACATTTATTTTGTTTTATTGCTACATTCAAACTTAAACAAATGTGTTTTGGCTTGAGTTAGTTTCATTAAAAACTGAACATTTTGATGAATCTACAAGAAAGAATCACCTTTAAAACAACATAGTAATGTTTTATAAAGCAACGTAAACCTTGCAGAAGCATCTGAAAAATGCATCCACTCAATGGAGAACTTTAGCTTATTTTTCCAAGTATTATTTTCCCAGATGAAAATAATACTTGTTGCCAAACATCTCTGAATTTCAAAGCATTTTCTACAAATCTATGAAATATAAAAAAAAGTACTCAAAAATTTTTCCAATGTTTTGATTGAGATCCTTCCCTAGTTTAAAGGATGCCATTTTTATACCCCTTCCACCTAGCAAATTGTCATATTTATTGTTAACACCAAAAAAAAGAACACAAAAAAAAAACAACAGTTCTTCTACAAAAATCTTATGCGTATACTTTCATAAGTTTCTTGAGGTTATACAAGGTACTAAAACACAGAAGATGCAGTATTGTTCAGCATAATAGAAGACCAAAAAGGAGATTTAAAACTCCAAGATATGTTCCAAGTAATATTTGATTAATTAAAATATGACCAATTTAAACAGCAGTTCATTTCAGTTTTAATAACTTCATATAAAAAATTAAAACATATTGTCTTTTTGAACATAAAGTTACCAATTTACCTGGACTATTTACTGGCAGGACCATACTTAACAGCAGAATATGCAGTGTATTTATTAACAAACTGGTAGGCAGAAAGTGAACATAAGATTCAAAGCAGTTTTGCCTTTTCTCTCAAATTCTTTATGTTTTAACTTGTCTAATTTACTACATGTAAATTCAAGAGTTTCCTTTAATATGAATGTAGTGGAGAATTTTCTGGTGCCAGAATTTAGAAGTTTTGTATGTTTGAATAATCTTACAAATAAAACCAATGGAATCATTTTTTGACAGTACTTCTTAGTATCTTAATAAATCGTGCATAATTAATATATTCCATCTGCAATTCATATACTAATGAAAACGGTTTTTATGAAATTGAGAAATAAAATTTGCTTCATTGATTAAATTAAATAGAATCCTGGGATTAAAAATAAACTTCATAAACACACACAAGTACACACTTTACATGTTTTATTCTAATGACATATTATGGTAAGCGTATAAAGGATAATATTTTAAAAACTTCCTTAGTTTCTATACAATAGTATCTTCATTGCTGTAATATTGTTGAATTGTAAATACCATATAAGAAAATATTTATTATGATTTAATTGAGATATTTGTCACAACTTGTGTCTGAAATGCCTTGATTTTGAGTTAATTTTTCTACCTTTTTTTCTTTTGCAGAGCTCTGACTGGAAAATATCCTGTAAGTATACAGTACTTTCTGCAATATATTTAACAGTGTATATATGCTTTATTTAATTTCCCTTGTTAATTAGTAAAGTGATTGGTCTAATCACTTCATTCATATGAACTATTTCACTCAATCACAATCTTTCCTGTGAATCAAGGAAATGAAGTATTGAAGATATTCATGTGCGTTTTTATTAACTTTTTTTATTCAACTCAATGAATGTCGAGTTGTATGAACTGTAAACAGGCTGGATCCAGGAGTTTTGCCACCCTGTGTGATAATTGCAAGTGCCAACCCCTCATGCTTTCAGACAACTAATTTTTATCCACATCAACCCTCCATGACTACTTATTCTGAAATAAAATAAATTTAGCCCACCTCTGTAGTGTGGGGGTAGCATGTCTGCCTCATTCAAGAGGTCTGAGTTCAAATCTTGATTAGGGTGAGTTATCTGGATAAGAATTTTTTTGGTGGGTTTTCCCTTATCCTGAAAAGATGAATGTCGGGTAACTTTAAGCTCTATGAATCCTGGACTCATCTGAGCATAATTTCATCCATTTAATTCATTCATTGTCCGATATGACTTAACCGGTTAAAGAACACTAAAGCTTAAAAAAAAAGTTATTTATTTGCTTGCAGGGATAATAAATAAAACTCAAGAAGAGATATATGTTATGGTGAAAGAACGAGATTGTTCTGAGTGAAAGACAGAAACACGCTGAGTAACACACTAAAAAGGAGATAAAATTACTTAAAAGCATACACAAAATGAAAACAACTTGACAATCAACTGCACTGGTTAATAATCTACAACTTATTTAGAGTTACATCCCACATTTTGCGAGTGAAACACTCCACCAATTGTACTTTAGTGTAACTGTTAGTGTGCACTTATTTATTTGGACCATGTGATATGGGGATCTGTAGAAATGACCAAGGCTAATGTCTTCATAGTAAACCCAGATCTTTTTGAATTGAAGAGCATAAAAGAATGGGATTTTGTACTTATCTTAAAAGTAATGCTCTTAGGGCTACAATATCATTTTTCTCTTATTTATTGTCTTGAAATTAAATACAAGAACATGGAGGGTCTTGTTCAAAGAGCAAAGGCTTCCCTGAAATAGCTCTGCTTCTGCATGTGGTAGGATACTCATTTTGGGTGTAGTAGCCTTCTTATTGCATTTAATTCAAAGTTGTCCAACTGAGTTTCCCTGGAGTTAAAAGCAGTAGTTTCTAACAAAGTAGGTTAATAACACAAGAAGTAACTGAATGCACAAACAGTGACTTTCAGGATACCACTGGGATGATAACTGACCTGGGAGGTTTATGAGTCATCAAAAGCAAATAAACTAAAGTTAGTGACTGGAAACACTCCTGTTTATAAATGTAATATTTATTGTTAAACTCCTGACATGCTTGGGATGTTTTGATGAGATCATCACTAAGGATCACATCCAAGTCACTGTGGAGCTTCATTCATCACCAGTTTCATAACAAAAAATCTCCAGAAAGTCGCTAGAATTGATTTGTAATTCCATCATATTTTCACATATCTTGTTAAGATTTTGCCACCTCTAAAACCTGCCGCCCTGGATGGTGGCATGCTCGACCCTCCCTTGATGAGCTGGTCCTGATTGTGAATGATATGAAATGCAAGTGTAATGAAATATGCAAGCATTATGAAGTGTAAGACTTGAAAACCATGAATGTGAGTGAATTGTGAGGTTTCAGAATATATTAGTCAGCCAATATCTGAGTCCAGTTCATTAAAAATAAATAGCTCATAGTTCAGAGAAGCAAGAGAGCTATTTTGAACAAATCATTCATAAACTATCCATCACTAGTGAATACTTTACAACCTGTGCTTTTACTTGTAAACAACTAAAGTTTCCCATAAATGTTAAAATTATTTATTATTTGGAGGCTTAGATGTTAATGCACTCTAAAATAATTATTTGCTTTTTTAATTATTACAGCCTAAGATTCAGGTTGCCTCCAAATATGAACGGCGTGTGGACACCAGGTCTTATGATGACAAGAAGAAGCTCTTTGAGGGCGTAAGTATCCATCTGTCTATCACAGCATTTATAACAGTAAAGTTTAAAATAAGGATCATAAGGATATCCTTAGTTTTTCTGTAAAAGAACATAATTAGCAGCTTAAGAAAATATCAATATATGTTGTTAGGAGGTTTGCACAACTGAGTACAAATGCTGTAGCAGTAGTCGCTAAATGAAGAAAACTTAATATTTTGACCTTCAGGGTATGTTAAGCCACAAATATATGTCATTAAGTAATGGCCTTCTTGTTTTTCATATGTACAAAATCATAAATGATCCTAAATTCCTAACATATTTTCTAGATAAACACTTTTGTGTTTCAATAATGTGGTCTTCATACTCGTATTTCTGACCATAATTATTTTGCATGGAAATAAGTAAATCAGAAAATAAAAGAAGCAAATAATATAAGCAAAGAAAAAGTGTCAACTAACCAATCAAGCCACAAGTCTACAATCTTGCCCTCACTATCTCTTTCTTTCTCTCTATCTTTGTTCCTCTTATCTCTAGATTCTCTTTTTCTGTGTGAAAACCGTGTATTTTATAAATACTTATTTTTTGTGTCTTGTAATATAATTTATTGTTTTGCTATTCATTAAAGCTGCATTAGTCATTTATTGAAATACTAAAAGTGAAACTGTGTTGAATCAAACATAGGCAATCTTCTGTATAAAATGAAGAGATATGATGCCATGTTTTACCAAATAAGAGAACTGTAATAGCAAACTGTTTAATCAGATATTGAAGAGTACATTGTTACATTGAATTGAGGGTGAGAAAGAACTTCAGGAATTCTGTAATAAAAATGAAAAAGAAGCAAATTTGGAAGTTGTATGCAAAGTGCAGGAAGTTTCTTAAACTCTTCACAATTAGTACTCAATGCAGCACCTATATGATATGTTCTGAATATGCAGCTTGGTAGATAAAAAGATGTGTATATCCAAAATTATCTACAGGAGTACAAGACTTACAATGCAAATCAAATGAAAGATATGATGAAGAAAGTTAGAGAGAGAGAGAGAAAGAGAGAGGAGAGAGAGAGAGATAGAGAGAGAGAGAGAGAGAGAGAGAGAGAGAGGGGGGGGAAACTGTAGAAACAAGGTAAAACCAAGTATGATGACTACCTGTTGCACCTGAAGGATGGGTTTTGATGATATTTTATTTGAAGAATACTTTGTGAGTATAACAAATTGTATATATATTTTAAAGCACCACGTTGTGGAAGCCAATATGATGGGAGAATGTTATGTTGACTTCTGCGTTGCCATCTTGTGTGACGTCACTCCTTGTTGGTTCGTTTAACTCCGTCTGGCGTAGCAATTTGTATCAATTTTAAATGTCCACCGGCTAGCTATCATCTGATCTGGTAGGCATGTTTTTCTTATAGGTTGTGAAGCGGAAAGGAATCTTTTATCCAAAAATTACTAGTGAAGAAATGTTTTTATAATGTTTTATTGTCGAACACGTGCACTAACACATTTACATATTAATCTAAATACTCGCCCAAACTGAAACTGTTTATAATAACTTCTTATCACTTTTAACTCACGTACTTCAACTTTATATATTTAACTGTATAATACTTTATAAGATTTCTCGTACTTCTGCTGCGCGTAACTTGAATTTAGAGACCGACATGAGAATCTTGTTGAACTGGGAGCTGACGTGTTATATGTTGAGAATCTTGTTGAACACTGGGGGACCCGCTAACTCGACCTGGCTTATTTATAGACTTGCCTAAAGATACGCCTAAAGATTATAAATGAAATGCTATTGGCTAATAAAACGCGCCAACATTAGCGTCTATTTTAATACCCAATAAAAACCACGAATACATATGCTTTTAGGAAATGTTCTAGAAGCTTTTACCGAAAAGGCGCGAAACATTACGTAACTTCCTGGTTCCCGGTAACGATAAACAACTAACCCCTTCATTGCATTATTGCGTTATTATTGACAGTTTCAGTAGAGCCGTATATTATTATTTACCAATAATAATGACAATTCATAAACCTCTGAAATCAATGTCACATAAAAATACATATTTATATTAAAATAATTATTTACATTTGAGTAATTTGTGATACAAATTACCGTATCAACTTATCCTTACTGGAAAGAAAAATGAGGTTCAATAATACAGCAAATTTAAGAACAGTAGTGTAAAAAGGAGAGAGTAAAATAATTCTAAAGAGAATTTCATGAAAATTTTATACAATACCTAATATTTATATTTCTCTGTGATGCTTCTTTTTTAGAATTAATGTACATTTATTGCTTCATAAAATATAAAGTCACATTTCTGTAGTTTATAACTCAAGCTGTTATAGTTTTATGTCCATAAAATATGTTGCAATATTGACTGAAATTTGAGAAGGCTTATTCTGTGTGGCATCTAAAACTTGAGGTTGAATTTACTGTGCAATAGTTATATAAAAAGAAGAAGAAACCAGAAAGGAAACAAAGAAAGAAGCAAGATGAAACTTTATCATTTGGATCTACGAATAACTCTGGCAGGTTTTCAGGCATCTGACATTATTAAAAATTGGAAGAAAGGAATTGAAAGCTGTATTGTACAAGAAACACCACATATACTCCCCATAAAGTATATTTAATTATTCATAAACATAATTTGAAACATACAATATTTTATAATATAAAGATGTTTTCCCTGAACATTTTAACTAGATTCTTTATAATCTGAAGTTATCAGAAATAAAGTTAGTGGCATTTATATTCCAAGTTTACTGTGGTGTGTAACTTTTCTTAATGTCCATATGCAGGGTTGGGCCACGTTAAGTTCAGAAGTTAGTGAGAAAGTTTGGAAATCCAAGTATGAATTGTTTACCAAGAGAAGCAAGAGTAAGTAAGATGATGGCACGAATACCCCTTGCCCGATGCATTGGATATTTGTGTGCTTCCCCCACCCCCTTGAGTCTGCTACGGAACCACAATTTCAGAACAATGTGTGGTGGACAAATGAAAACCATTCATTATTTATGTGCTTTGTTTATTATTGTGTGTGTGTATATAATAAATTTACTCCATTACATTTTCTGTAAGGAAGAAAAGAAAAAAAGGAAGCTAAGGAGGGGCATACACTTTTGACACTCTAAAATTTGTGTATTCTTCAAATTTTATTTCTCTGTTGATGTAAGGCATGTAGAATAAAAGCACAACTACATGCTACACCAGAAGACAGCTTACATCATCTGTTCTCTCCCTGAACACTAAAGTGAAGGGTAGGTTGCTCACTTATTTTGTAGTTTGATGCTTACTTGTTTCAAACGAAGGAGAGCCTATATCTTTCCCTCTCTTTTGCTTCATCTTTCCTGGTTTTACATGCTGATATGAGAGAAATTTATGTGCTTAATACTTAAAATTTCTTCTATAATGTAAGTTAAAATGGTAATTTCCCATTCTATAGAATTTGGAAATAATTATAACTATTCAAATTTCCATAGTTGATCTGTAGTAAACAACTTACAAAATTATTCCCAAGATCTGAATAACTTTTTGTTGTTATTAAAGTGAAACATGAATCTTCAAATAGAACTGCATTTAGTCAAAATGCTTGCATGCAAACCTTTTTCCCCTGAAATTTTAATTCTAAATTATGTTTTTTGAGCTTATATTTATTTATTTTTTAAAGATGCAGGATGATATACTTTGCGCAAAGTCAAGGCAATTATCTTGAAAATTATAGCATGTATACAAAAGTGGCTGAATGATGCAACATATGCAATAGCAATGGGGGAAATAAGTGGAATTTATATTTTCTATATTTTTGAAGTTACGTTCCTAATATTTGTGTACCTATACACTTAGGGTATAACAATCTCTATTTTGGCAGAATTTAATTTCTGTAAGTCTGTTAGCTTTTTAAGTTACTTGTTTTAATTTATTTTTTAGAAAACTTGCATATTTAAAGATGAAACATAATTTTCTAGTAAAATGATTGAAATGTTTTCTAAAGATCAGAGACATATTTAGATAATGTGTAATATTTTGATCACAAATAGAGAAAAACGTTTTCAAAATTCAAGAATTCTAATGTCTTGGCATGCATTATAGTTTTATTTCAAAAAGTAAAAATTTAATGTCATAACCATATTTTGTTTTGTTTTCATTTTTTCCCCCTATGGTTTAGACAATGTGCAGTAAAAATAAGCGATTCTTAACATATAATTTTTAGATCTCAATTAATTCTCAATGTACAATAATGTAATACAAATTCAAGAATGGCTTTAAACTTTTAGAATCTGTTCAATAAAAACAGGGGTGTATGATGTGGTTAGGGCAGTTTGCAGATGTAGTACAGCTGTAAGATTCTATATACATGTATACTGGAGAGCTGAGTGTCTTTTTAATACAAAAACTAAATATGCGCACTTTCACCAAGAATAGCCAGTTATTTCAATCACGTGGTTTAAATTGATTTATTTTACAAAGAGCAAAATATTTTTAGAGGCATGAGGATGAGTTTTTTTTTCTTCAGATTAATGGGCAAAAATGTAAATTATATAAAAATCATTGAAAGTGTATGTACATCCATAAAATAACAAATAACTGGCAAAAAGTAAAGTGAAATTATATGTAGATATCTGTTTGACTCTAAATTACAGATTACAGGATCCGACATTTGGTTCTGATAAGTTTCAACATGTTACTGTAAATGGACCATTCAGTTTGAAAATTAAAAAATAACACAGTATATGGCTTGAAGAAATCGCACATTTCAAGTGATCCCCCTCTGTATCTTATGGTTTGTTGTAATCTTACTCAAAGATTGTTCATTACGCTTTGTAATAAAGCTGGGGTTTCGTTGATTTCTTGGAGTTCAGCCTGTATCCTGCTCTTCAGGTCATGTATTGAGTGTGTTCTGGCTTGAAATACCCTTTCTTTGAGGTATCCTCACAAAAAGAAGTCAGGAGCTGTTAGGTCTGAATATCAAAGTGGCCAATTTATGTCCCCAAACCGATAGAGTAAGTGTCCTGGCAAGAAATTTCTCAACAACAGCAGTGTGCCTCTGACAGTTTTGTTGGAACCAAATGCCATCCCTGTTTAGTGTTTCTCTTAATCCCTGTAACATCTGTCAATAACTTTCACCATCCACCATAACAGCTCTCTCATTTTAATCTTCAAAATGTAGAGAGCACTTATGAGTTCTTGTCTATATGGTCACCTTTTCACCATGTAATGGCCATTTATGCATCCCATAGGATTAATGTCACTCCAATATCAAAAAGTTTACTTGTTGACAAAGCTCTTTAAGTGAAAATGTGCCTCATTTGACATAAACAAATTATTCAACATGTGATTCTCTTTAAGAATGTCACTAGATTCTCTTGCAAAATGAAGTCAGGAGACCTGATCTTGTGGTTTCAGCTTATGAGCAACCTAAATTTTAAAGGGATGAAATTTTAGATCGTTGTGCAAAATGCGGTAACATTTCTGATTGGATATGCGCAAGTCTGAAGCATGTTGTGATGCAGATCTTGTCAGACTTCATTGGACAGTCAATCTCACTATTTGGATATTTTCTGCAGTACGGACATACACCTACTACCATGGAATGAAGGTTTTAAACTGCCTGTAGCATTAAACATATTAAGCCAAACTCATTGCTGTGATCCTTGAAGGATCCCTACCATGTCTCTGAACATTAAACTTATGGTGAAATAGACATTGTGTTTCAACACTTACCTACTTTCAATATATGCTGATACAACAAATATGCATACATTAACTGGTCAGGCATCCATGAGTAACAAAATTTTATGTTTGGAAGTGCATGTTGCCTTGACATTTCATTATGGCTACTGTCATTTCAGTTTACAGTTCTACCAAACTAATTAGAACCAAATGCTGGACCCTACTGTTAGTTTTAATTGATTTAATATCATTCAAGATGAATTGCAATATTAAAAGTGATATAAAATGAAAATTAAGGGAAATAGATAGCATATTTTCACTTTGTTTGTCTGCCACTATTTATTGGTACTCCTTGCAGAAAATGTTTCTGAAGATTTATTTTAATTTATTAAACTAATTTTCACTAACAAGGCTTTATTTTTCTTATCCCAACGATTTGCCTTGTTTGTTTATAATTATGAATTCCCATGTGTGTTCTTTTAATATATGATATGCGTAATTGATCTCCCTCTCTAGGGTTTAGAGGCCCAAAGTAAGGAAGTCTTGGAGCGACTATGGGCTGATAAGAGCACTGAATTTGATTCACGTCAGAAATGTAAGTTACTCTGTCAGCCTGTGCACATAAAACAGCAAGCAACAAGCGCTGCTTAGATGCATACTTTTTGATGTGTAATTCTCTTAGCTCTCTGTTTTTTGTAAATCTATTGGCTTTTTTTTAATACCTCTTGAAATTGCTTTTTTGCTTCAGAGATGGTAAAGTTTTCAACTGCTGTTGATAATAACACATATCATTAATAGCGATAAAAATTAGCTAAATATAATTCTGCAACTAAGCTTTTTTTCTCTTGCCTTCAGGCTATTTGTCTCTAATTAAGGATTATCATAAACATATCAAGTGCTTAGGGTTTACCTAACATTGTTAATGAGCTGCAATTCACTTTATTTGATAATTAAAAACTGGTATATGTAACATATTTTTTTCTAACAGATGTTTTATTTTTTTTAAAAAAAAGCTAAAATAAATGCCTACTTATGTATAAATTCTATTAAGTCACTTAATCAAAGCCATTGAATGTTTTCTCTTGACACACACACGCACACACGCACACACGCGCACACGCGCACACGCGCACACACACTTCTGGTTTAAAATTAATATAGGGTTATAAAACCTTATTTGAAGGATGTTTAAATCAATTTTAATCAAATTAAATTAAATTAGTCTTTATTGATATGTTTCATTGTGGTTACTTTGGCTGTCTCTCCCTCCATCTGCAGACAGGAAACAAATCATGAACTGCTGCATATAAAGAGTTAAAGTTAAAACAAAGATTTGGAAGAAAATTTATTTAAATTTCAAATTTGGTTGAAACTGATATAAAATTGAGGATGGTTTATGCAGAGATTTCTACAAATTTATCTATGGAATTCAAATTTTAAATACAAGAATTTGAAGAGACATTGTAAAATGTTTAAAATTGGTTAAAATTGCTACAAAATTTGTTTTAACATTTATGATTTGTAGACAAATATGCTCAGTTTTGAAATCTTGCAATTCATTGAAGAGTTTTGAAACTGATACAACATTAAGGGTAGTTTAACAGACTCCCAAGCATTTGGATATTTAGGTGTTTAGGCGAATGGCTGCAAGTTCAGATTTAGCTTTTGTACATGAGCTTGAATAAACTTTTTCAACATCTTTCAATTTGGATGAGTCTGCTACAAAATTAAGGGTAGTTTATCCTTAGATCAACTCAAAAGCTTATAATATCTAGGTGAATTGCTGTGTGGAAATATGTAATCAAAATTCTGTAAGTGTTTGAAGAAAATATTTGTGGATGAGTCCTTGATTGAAATTGGTACAAAATTAATAGTAGTTTACACATAGAGAGATTCCAAAAAATATTAAGTTTTCAGGATTATTTTTCAAACATCTGCAATAATAAGGTTCATTATGCTACTTGTCACTTTTTATAAAATATATGCACCTCAAATTTAATGCTCTATTTGCATTTTTAATTATATTTCATATTTAGTTTGCTGAAATTGTATTACGCTTTTCAATTAGCTGTTGTATTTTTCTAGTATTTTCCGGAGTTAAATCTAGCTCAGTAGCAAATAACCATCTTTTAATACTTGTCACATTTAAGTAATTATGCTCAGCCAGTATCTTTATAGCACTAACTTCCAAAAGCATAAAATTAAATTAAATGATATGGAAGTATGGTGGTATAAGGGTAATAATCCTGGCTCTCATGCTGCAGGACATGATTCAAATCCTTGTCTGAAGCTAACTGTGGTATTCATTCAGTGTTTTTCCTGTAACCAGAGGAGGGTTTTTTGAGGGTTGGAACCCCTAAACAAATGTAAAAATTAATAGCAAAAACACTTCATTAAAATAATAGCATCTTTCTAGGTTGGCAGGAATCTGATACTTTCTACTGGCAGTGCTATATTTATGCCACATGTCTTAGATAGTATTGCCAAAGGTGATAGCAACAGGAACTGTATTTTAGATGGCTTTGATACAACTATGTTAAGATATTAGGGGCATGTTTTTGTTCCAGTGGTAAAACCAAGTGGTTTCCAAATTAATGCAATATCTCCCAGTTTAGAACATAACTAAGAACCCCTTTTTGTAGTGATTTAAAATGGCCTGCAGCAGTAATATAAAATGCTTCACAGTGGACATTAATTCTCATGTCACAACGCATTTGCTGCTTAGAATTTGCCTATCCCAATTTTTATTCCAATTGCTGCACATTAATCTGTGAATCTAAAATCCATTTATTTAAATATTTCAACTCAGATTTGAATTGATACAAATTGTTTAAAAAATGAATTCCTATACATAATCCCCCTCCCTTAATATTTTTCTGGCTATGCTACTGCCTCCAGTAGGATAAATATTAGTCTTTACACGTTCACTGTCCAGTTAAAGGATTTTATATTTAACCAAAAGAAAGAAAATAAAATTAGTAAAGAAACACATAAAAAAGGAACAAAATTCAAACAGAGAACATTGAGATCCTTATAATAATGAAACTCATTATTTACATATCTATGAATCCATTGTTTTAATATTCTCCTTAAAAGTCATCATGACATTTAATAGAAAGAATACAACACATCATAAAACAAACTGCATATTACACACAAAAACTATAAAAGGTTTACTATGATTTTTAAAATTTTTAGCCCTCTCTTAATAAACAACAGCAGAGGTTTCCTAACCATCTAGTTTTTGTAAGCAAATGCTATGTTTAAAATTTTATTCTTCAGTGATATAATGCTCTAGAATATTTATCGTTTTGAATTTTTTTCAACTTTAATAATTGAGTTTGACTATAAATGGAGTTTTGTAGACTTGGACATACAAAGGCAATAATTAAAGCTTGCTACTTCTTACTGCTTCCAGCGCTGCTTAGGAAAGGCATTAGTTTATGCAGAAGGTGTAAGTTTTCTGTTTCTTAGTTGGGAGATCTTATGGTGCATTGATTTGTAACATGAATTCAAAATAAATTATTATTTTACTTGGCTGCCTCAGTAATCTTCATATGTGATTTTTAAATTCTAAGTGCTGTTGTGATTATAGTGGTCTGATATGCTGTGTAGCATGTAATTTCATAGGCACCTAGTGAAACCTGCTTCTCTTTTAACCATTATGAATTGCTTGTATACACTGTAACATTAGTATTTATTGAAAATGCTTGATTTTTCTTTGCCTCCCTCTCTTTTTCTTTTATGTTAGATTTAAATATCTGAAGTTATTAATTTAAAAAATGTGTTTTTAGGTAAGTAATATACTTTGAATTAGAACTTGCTTGTAAAAATTGTGCTTGTTTTTTTTAATGAATTTTAGAAGGCATGTTTGATTTCTACTTATCTTTAATTTTATGATAAGGCAAGCAGATTGCAACAGAGCCAACTGGAATATTTCAAGGCATTCTGTTTTTCATATTATGAAGGCTAATAAAATTAAATGTGTAGTGATACATCATTTATCCTATACTACTACACAAGTTAATAATGTACTTATATATCTTGTTGCATATATACACAATAATTCTGTATCTCATTGTCTATTTGTTGGATTTTCAGTAAATTCACTGGAAAGGGGTGTTATGTAGGTCAATTTGGGTAACGTCTCCAAAAAAATTCATGTTCATAGATATTTTTAGAGAAATATTATAATCAGAAATATTGCACTACAGCAAAATTAACAGTCGGATAAACACCGAACTTGGTATTTAGGTTCAGTATCTTTCAGAGATGCGACACGAAGGTTTTCAAGAAAATCCCCCCACCCCAGATTACCCTTTACATGGAACATTTTCGAAAATTTTAATTTTCTCAAAGATGGCTCTAACGATTTTGATTAAAATGTCATATGTTTAAGATACTTTCATGACAAATAAAATGTATATCTTGAATTTTCTGGGAATGTCCCCAAAAGTGTTCTTCATTGTGAACAACTTTTGCATAACTGGTAAACCATAAGAGATAGACAAAATTTTACTGCACAAAAAATGTAGATCACATTAAAATACACAATTTATGTCATATACATTTTTTTTGTTGAGTGAATCATTTTCGAGATATTGCTTGTTATACCCTTAAATTTTCCAATACATATACTTTTTCTCAAATGGGAATTCGTTATTCATTTTTTTTGTCCTGGTAATGCAAAGAGAATAGAATACTCCACATAGCAACCAGCTCTTAAAATATTTGACTCTCGCTTAAAGCCTAGCAATTCTCTACAAGAAAATTAGCAATAAGATTAACATCTCGATTAACATGAAGCATATGGAGAATAAGCGTTTGTAAAAATAGTTTGTACAAGAGTAGAGAAAGTCATGTGAGTGTAACACATCAGATTTTTTAAAGTAAACCAATGCATTATGCCTGCTATTCTTGAAATGTGCTCTTGGCTCTGCTCAGCCTGTAAATGTTTTATGTAACTTAACCTGCTTGTTAAATTATATTTTTATGTGTTACATCACAAAAAAGTTTCAAAACAAAATGCTTAAGATGATCTTTATGACAGTATGCATTTTTTCATGATATTAAGGAAGATTTTACAGCCTTTTAGAGAAATCAGTTTCCTTATTTCTACTGATATTTCTGTCAAGACTAACTGCGTAATATTATAAGTACATTTGTATTTAATTAGCCAAACTGCCAAAATGGTTCGGTGAGAGGCCTGGCAAGAAGAAGGGAGACCCAGAAAGCCCCGAGGAAGAGGAGCTGAAGGCTGATGTAGGTGTTGATGAGGAGATTGAGGAGCCTACATTTGAACCTGAGCCCGAACCCGAGGAGGAAGTTGAGGAGGAAGAGGAAGAAGAGGAGGAAGAGGAAGAGGAAGAGGAGGAGGAAGAAGAAGAGTAAATGCAGAGTAAGTATTCAGTCTTTAGGCAAATATAGTAAAAAGATACACATACTATGACCAGAAATAATGGGATAACAACTAAACGTCGCACATCAGGGAGGTGGCAAGTACCTAAATTGGGTATATATTCAGTTTCATTTTGTGATACAGTGATATGCTGCAAATATTAATGAAATTTTGGAGTTTTTGAATTTAATTTATTGCTAACACAACATTATTTTCTTTAAAATGCAGCTTGTAATTTTATAAAGAGAGAAAATTTATATATATATATATAGGATAATCTTGGAGGCCATTCATTGTCCTCCATGGTCTAGGGGTACCATGCTAGCCTCTAGTTTCTGAGATCATGGGTTCAAACCTGGCAGAGGGCAATGGATTTTTTCGGACGTAAAAATCCTTAGCATGGCTTCCTTTGGAAGGAAAGTAAAGCTGGTGGTCCCCTGTCATAGATTTAAGGCATGTAAAAGAACCTCAAGCTAATAAAGAGGCTTCTATGCAGAATTTCTAGTCTTTCATGCCCAATATAAAATGGGATGTTAAGAACCATAGTAGTTAAAGAGCGCCCATAAATAAAACGCAATTTAATTTAATTTTTGGAAGTCTCTCAACCGATTTTGATAATTTTTTCACTATTGCAAAGCACTGTTCTTCCTGATGGACATAGGCTATAAGATAATTTCTAATTTCAATTCTAAGTGAATGAAACAGAATTTATAAAGCCCGGATAATATAATGCAAACATGTTGGAATCATTAAAGAAAGCATGTGTGAAGGTGTCTGACTTTTTGTTGAGAATGTCATGGAATAGGAAATAATTATTGTTACTCCACAGAAAGTGTGTGTGGGAACAAGTCAAAGGCTGTGAATATTTAATTATAAGTAATATACATAGATGATTGGGATTTAGCAACTGAGAAAATAGAAGACACAACAAAACAAAAGGCAATTGGATTTGCTTATAGTGGTACAATATTCTAAAACCGTTTAGAATAGGAAAGTACAGCTGTATTCCCTGTGTATGTTGTAATCAAGTCAATTACCAGTGTATGCAAACAAATTATATAAAGAGAAATAAAATTGTGCCCTGCTTAACATCTGAAATCAATCAACTGATATACTTTACAATTAGCAACTGAGAAAATTATTTTTCTAGATGGTTACAGAGTATGTCACTTCCAAAACATTTAACTTGGTAGCCCGGGAGTGTTGAATCTTCATATTAATAATTTTTGCCCTTATTTCATTGTATCGGATGAGAAATCCTTGGTGAGGCTGGTTGCTGTGTTGGCAGTGCAGGTAAAGGAACATCTGCAGTAAATATAGTATGATTTATCACTAAGTTATTTCTAACACCATTAACATAAACACTTAAAAACTAAAGGAAATCACTCATGTATATCAACAAGGAAATGTCAAAACTATCTCCCTTGTTCTTCAAGCATTTCTGGCACCTGCTTAGGAAATTGCCCATTACACTCTGTAGTTCTCTCTGAGAATTGGCAATAATTTCCTGACAAATCTTATTTTTAAGTTCATCTAAAAACTTTCTCTTTTAATGTTCCCTGATTCTCCTGATTTAACCCTCTGTGATTTTTACCTCTGGGGGGCATTAAAAGAGAAACAAATCCATACACTTTAGATGAAATGCTGCCATTTCTCAGAGGGAACTGCAGAGTGTAATGGGAAATTTCCTAATTAGGTGCCAGAAATACTTGAACAACAAAGGGAGGAGGCGAGTAATTTGCTTTTCCTTTTAAACAACTTACGTGACATACTGTACTATGTTCACTGCAGAACATCCTGTCACCTGCACCACCGACACAGCAACCAGCCTTGCTGGCCAGCTGCATGCCACAAAAGTGGTCCTGCCAAGGATTGTTCATCATGTATATTTATGTTAAGGGTTTCTGTACTATGTTATAGCTCTATAGTCTTTATGTTATTAAAAAACAAATAACCAAAAATAAGGTACAAAGGCTTCATCTGCTATGATTATCTAAAAAATTGCTCAACCATAGACTAAAGATACATGTAGACTACATCATTTCCTCTTAGATGATTGTTGAGGAGGTTAAGATAATCAGAAATACATCCATCAATATTTCATACCCATTTCTATTACATCAGAGGGTTTTTTATTCATTATTAGGAATATCATGGGGCTGTAAGAGATTACAATTATAAGGGATAAAGAGAAAAATGAAATTAACATAACAAAACTTATAAATAAAAGTGATATTTAATCCAATAATAATGTTATAACAATTGAAGAAGAATTTTATCTAATAAT
Source organism: Deroplatys truncata (assembly GCA_030765065.1). Classification (NCBI taxonomy): domain Eukaryota; kingdom Metazoa; phylum Arthropoda; class Insecta; order Mantodea; family Mantidae; genus Deroplatys; species Deroplatys truncata. The sequence continues at coordinate 152,759,490 of CM060984.1, forward strand.
TTCTCATTCAACAAAATAAATTAAATTGGTGTAAAATTAATAAAAATAGTAATTTATATAATTTATTCTATCAAAATAATCCTTTTGAATATGGCATTATATTTTTTCATTTAAAGAAATTTTAAATTTATTGGATTGATAAGTTTAATTAAATTAATTGTTTATATGTGTAAAATTGAGTAGATTTCTTGCTCGGATAAAGAGAATGTTTCACCATAATTTGAAACAATGTAGTGGAGTGGGTATGTCATATAATACAATGAAGTATGATTTAGTTACAATATCTCATAAAATACTGACTGGCTGGCTGGTTTGCTGGCTAGAACCATACCTCAGATAATTATCATTAAAATTGTATTCATGCTGCTTGCCACTTTTCCCTATTCATCTTACACATTATATCTGTTTAACAGATACAAAGATTGCAGCAATTTCTGTTTAGCTGATGTGAATGAACTCTGTAGCAATTCAGATGACAAATGTTTGCACAGTGACTTGTTAGGTTTGGCAACTCCTGGGAGAACAGCCTGGAATGGACCAAACCTGACTGCATGGTATTTTTACATCTGTTCATGGCTCATGTAAAGAATGCAGAGTAGTCAGCATGGTGCCTCCCCCAGCTGATTATGTATGTTTCTTCTGATATGGAAGCTACTTCTTTTCCAACAAAGAGCTCCTCAATTGGTTAGCAGTGCCCTTTGAGTTGACTGCAATCTGTATAGGGTCTCCCAGTCAAGGGTTAAACACAAGTGCCTTTTTATGGCAGGCTGCAGGGCTAGGGGGAAGGTTTAAATATGGTACATCCCCTAGATTATAAGAAAATAGGTGTTACACCCTCATTTCTGGTCTGATATATAATGTCAGTTATTCTTTTATGGAAAAAAATTAAGTATTTCCAGGAATTTCAATTTATAATGATATTTATTTGTTGCAGGTGCAAGGCTACATATGGGACTAAGTTTGGCAGCTTGTCATCATAAGGGATGTTCCTTGGTGTGCGCCTTTTGGTGTATTTCTGTGAGAAGATCTGATATGATATGTACATGTAACAACAAAGGGACATATAAATAAATTTATTTAATTAACAATATTTATAAAAGATTATCAGTTATTATTATATATATTTACAGAATATTACACAGTTACTACCCATTAAAACATGTTTATGAATAATAATGGTATATCAAACGAAGGAACAACAATAATTACTTGTGTAATTCATTCAGCTGTGCATATAATAATAGCTAGGTATCAATGCAGTGTGTTGAGTGAGAGTGATTATAAGCACACATGTTTAAGAACACACACATACAAGAAGTCCATTTAAATGCACAGTAGTCATAGGTTTGCAAGTGCAATCCAATGGAAGTATTTCACACATTAACAATCGTATCTCATTCTCAAATGCAGTGAGATTACTGTCATCAAGTGAAATTTATGTATAAAATGGTGGCATAAATCAGAAGATCAAAATCTCTGACTTTATTCCAGTTCTCAAAAGTATTTATCCACTTACCTGTTTCCCCATCCTTTAATCCTTTTATCAAAAGCTCTTCTTGGAAATAAAGTTTTAAACAAATTTTGCTGTCATTTCTGATTTTGTGGATATACAGAATCCTTTATGAGTGATGAGGAGAACTTGGTATATGCAATGTACAAAGCAGGAAGTATATAAAATGGCATGGGTAAAAGAAACAATAAAGGGTAAAAATATGGATAATGAATGAGCATAAAGGAGGAAACAAAAGTAACAACAACAACATAGGTATACTGAAAAGGTAAGTACACATTTTAGAAGCAATTATAGGCTAAGTTAACATTATGATAACAATATGGAAAGCCAGGAGGCTACATATATATAAAAACAGCAAGAAATCATGGCATAGGTTAAGACTGGAGGCTATGTAAAGGCTCAGACAGAAGCTATGTGTAGTAGTAAGAAAGTTGATATAGGCTAAGACTGGAGGCTATGTATAACAGTAAGAAAATATGGCATAGGGTGAGATAGGCCAAGATTGGAAGCTATGTATAACAGTAAGAAAACATGACATAGGGTGAGATAGGCCAAAACTGGAAGCTATGTACAACAGTAAGAAAATTTGGTATAGTTTAAGACTGGAGGCTATGCTTAAGGTTAAGAAAACATGGCATAGGGTGAGATAGGTCAATACTGGAAGTTATGTGTAACTAAGAAAACATGGCATAGGGTGAGAGAGGTCAAGACTGGAAGTTATGTATAACTAAGAAAACATGGCATAGGTTGAGATAGGCCAAGATTGAAAGCTATATATAACAGTAAGAAATCTTGGTATAGACTAAGACTGGAGGCTATGCATAACAGTAAGAAAATATGGCATAGGTTGAGATAGGCCAAGACTGGAAGCTCTATATAACAGTAGGAAAACTTGGTATAGGCTTAAGACTGGAAGCTAACTATAACGGTAAGAAAACTTGGTATTGGTTAAGATTGAAGGTCATGTATAGGTTGAGCCTGGAGGCTTTGTATAAGAGTAAGAAAATATGGTATACGCTGAGACTGGAGCTTTGCATAAGAGTAAGAAAACATGGTGTAGGCTAAAACTGGAGGTTATGTATAGGCTGAGACTGGAGGCTTTGTATAAGAGTAAGAAACATGGTATAGACTGAAACTGGAGGTTATGTATAGGCTGAGATTGGAGGCTTTGTATAAGAGTAAGAAACATGGTATAGACTGAAACTGGAGGTTATGTATAGGCTGAGACTGGAGGCTTTGTATAAGAGTAAGAAACATGGTATAGGCTGAAACTGGAGGCTATGTATAGGTTGAGACTGGGGGCTTTGTATAAGAGTAACAAATATGGTGTAGACTAGACTGGAGGTTATGTATAAGCTTTGACTGGAGGCTTTGTATAAAAGTAAGAAAATGGTGTAGGCTAAAACTGGAGGTTATGTATAGGCTGACACTGGAAGCTTTGTATAAGAGTAAGAAATATGGTGTAGGCTGAAACTGAATGTTATGTATAGGCTGAGATTGCAGGATTTGTATAAAAGTAGGAAAGCATAGTACAGGTTGAATATGAGGTTATGTATAGGCTGAGACTGGAGCTTTTTATAAAAGTAAGAAACATGGTGTAGGCTGAAACTGGAGGTTATGTATAGGCTGAGACTGGAGGGTATACATAAGAGTAAGAAAACGTGGTGTGCGCTGAAACTGGAGGTGATGTATAAGGCTGAGACTGGAGGCTTTTTATAAGAGTAAGAGAACATGGTATAACTTGAGGCTGGAGGCTATTTATAACAGTAAAAAACTTAGTATAGGCTGAGATAGGACAAGGCAGGCTTACCCAAGAAGGTAGAAGCAGGTTAAGCTTGGAGGGAAAACGGTAGTTGACTGGGATAGAGATATGTATTCCATATTTTACTGATTTACAGAGAATAGGAACACATACATGGTTTAGAAATAAATGACCCAGAGTGGTTTAACATAATCTTAGAAAATTTTATTATTTAAAAGTACAGTAATTACAGTATAAGAAAATTGCTTATAGAATTTTAGTAACTGGGCAAAGTCCAGAATTTTCACATTTGAGCAAATTTTTTCAATGTTTTTCTCTGGAGGGAGGAAACATACACAAAATTCATTGACAAACAGAAGAGAAATTATTAATACATTAAATCACTTCATTAAGAGCTGCACACATAGAGATATAGATGGCAATAATATTTGCAATAATGGCACATACCTTAAAAAGAAAAATTAATTAATTCCGATTTATAGATACTATCTAGAAACATTTATGTCCTATTCCATAAGTTGTTTGAATGTTTTAATGCTATGGTATTCTTGAAACGTTTTGCGAGCTAAAAAATAATGTGCTTTGTTATAAAGGTCTTACAGTTTAAAATCCCATGTTAAGCTGCATATATACTAAGATATATTCTATGTAGGGACATATTTTTAAAATTCATTTAGATATAAAATAAATATTCCTTGTGCTTTTTAAAATTATGTATTTCTTTACTTTTTAACTAACCTTTTGAAATGAAAACCATAGGTTGAGTATATTTTATAGCTCTTCACTATATAATCTTAATATTGTCTGTACAGATTTAATTCATGATTAAAATAACTGCACAGAGCATGCCTTTATTGTGTTCTCTTATTTATTTACATTATGGATCACACAGTATAGGAGAAATGCCCTAGATTCTGAGACAGTCATGTCCCATCAAATATAAAGATGTTATCATATTTTACAACTATTTCCCGCTTTAAAGCTCAATAAGTTCATTAGTATGCACCATTTAACAAACTTATCAATATAAGATTTTATATATATGATATACATTCCTGTGCTATTTTTTTGTCATATGGCATAAATTGAGGATTAATAATTCTCAGATTTCCTATGGAAACAGAGTTTGTATTGACAAACATTTAAGGAATTTGTGTGTCAAGACATTGTTCACTCACTGAGGGTTTTACACACGCAGAACTTTGTACATCCAGTCAATACACATGGCAGACAGAAGGCACTGTTTACCACTGCCAGAGTTCATCTTCTTCTTTACAGCAGACTAGCATGGGTGTGCATTACAGCTTGCCCAGAATTGGCAAAAAGTAAGATTTAAATATTTTATTGATCATAGTCTGAAAAGATAGAAAATCAATTAGTAAAATCAACAAATAAAGTTACAATATGCTAATATATCTTACACAGTGACCATGAATATCGTTCTCTTTTGACATTTAATTGCATTTCTGTATGGTAATTTGCAAAAAAATCTTATTATCAGTTTCAGCTGATATTTTTATGTAGTGTTTAATGACACTGTTACTACAAATGGCACCACAGGTGGTGGACACTGGTGATACATAAAATTAGATGGTTGGAAAAGGATATTTGGAAGGAAACATTTCAGGCCTGCATTTTAGGGTACTTTCTGGCATGGCATTTGTCAGTTATGAGAACTGTAGAAAACCTGGAGAAAACCTCAGTCAGGGGGGATCATGCTGGCAAGATTTGAATCACAGACCTGTTCACATGTCATGTCCATGTCTTAACAACCTTGGGTACCCATATCAGTGCTTTAGTAGTTACAGTTGATATTAAAATACCATACAGTCTTTCCCTCTCTCAGTGCTAATCTTCTCCCCCTCCTGACTTCTAAAGCAGGTAAACTAATTTAAACAGACAGATAACAAATCCTCCAGCATAGCCTACAAACCCATGCCATTGGGTCTTTAAATTGCACAGCCCACACCCATTTTATTTACATCCAATCACAGCAAACTTGCTGTTGGGTGAAATATTAGCCGGGCACTTAAGGAAGGAAATAAGCACTTTTGCATTGTTAAAGCATCAGAAAATTGTTTTTGCATTTATCTGCACATCTCTTTAATGCAAAAATATTTAACAAGCCACAATACAATACTTACTGTGTTGAACTCAGCAAATAAAGTGAACTTTGAGAGAGACAAGCAATTATTACCAGAAGCATAGCTTCAGATTCAGTTTGTGTGTCTGATTTTACCCACAGTTTTTAAAAAATGAAAATATATGACTCACATTTCTCTGTATGGTAACCGCAACTGGATTATGTTAAGTTTCTAAATTTTTGTCTCAATTTCTCAAAAGCAGTAATATGCTGTAATACCTTTGAATCTTTAATCTATTTAATTCCTAGCTGCATTTTAATTCATATCTTCAGTTGAACATCTTTTATGAATTTAAATTTTGTAGAATGAGCTTTAAAATATGACAAAGAGTATTGTAAAATATATTGTGGCTAGATGGATGAGTGTACTTCACACATTTATAAAAAATGTGGAGCTCTGGCAGACCAAAGTGTATGTAAGAGTACTATTAGAAGAAGATAATATGGTACGATGTGGTAACATTTTTCTACTATAAGCTTTCTGTAATGCTGTAAGCCATCCATGAGCATTCTTACTTTCTCTACCATGTACATAGTAGGTAGAGAAGATATCACATTCCACCCAAAAATTGATACCAAGATTTTACCAGAAATATATGTTTTGATGTTCCTGAACAAAAAAAATATTTTTTTTTTAGAAAAAGGTCCATATATGTGTCTGTGTGTCTGCCTGTGTGTTTGTCTGTGTATGAGAACAGCATAGCTCAAGAACAAAAAGCTGGATAAGTACCAAACTTGGTATTTAAGTTCAGTATCTTCCAAGGATTTGACACAAAGATTTTCAAGAAAATCCCCCCAATTCCAACTACCCTTTATATGGAACATTTTTAAAAAATTTTGATTTTTAAAAAAATACCTCAAATGATTTTGATTAAAATACCATATTATAAAGATTTTTACATGAAAAATAAAATGCATATCTTGAATTTTCTAGTAATAGCCTGTGAAGTAATCTTCATTCAGAAGGAATTTTGTACAATCTTGTATAACTGATATTATAAATGTTAAGCAATAAACAAAAACATAATACACAAAAAATGTATATCTCTTTAAAACACACAATTTATTTAATTTTTTTTATGGCATAAGCCATTTCCGAGATATCCATTATTAATGATTCAAATTGTTCATTGCTTGGTCATTCTCTTAAAGTCCTGTTAACATTCAGTGTTTCTTGCAGTTGCATGAAATAGTATGGAATTTTGAGGCTAGCGTATAGTGTCCAGTTTTCAAACATTTGACTATCACTATTCTCTTTGCATCTATAATGAAATGTGTAATGTAGCAATTTCTGCAAAGGTTTATTTGGATTAAAGTGTAGTAGATAGAAAAATATGGTTTAGTAAAAATAGTTTGTATACCCACTAATAAAGATAGAGGGTAGAGGAAGTCATGTGAATGTTTCACATCAGATTTTTTTACTCTAGCAACCTGAATTTTAATGAACCATCTTTGTTCATATTTATTAAAGATGTCTAGGGAATTATAAATAACAGTCTACAATTAAACACACCACATACAATTTCATAATCTTATTGCATTCTGCTTCACAGAAAACAATCAAATGCTGCCATTTCTACTTTATAGCTTAGATTATTTATCAATAGTAGCGCCAAAAACTATTGTTGGCACTAATTTTGAAAATACCCACATGCTTTCATAATTATGAAGAAATCCCTAAATTTTGCAGTATGTGTTATAAAAAGCTCCATGGTAAATGAGCTATCATGCAACCAATCTTTCAGATCAATGGACTGTACCTCTGAACTTATCCAACGAACCAAAATTTACTTGCAGCCATAACAAAACCAAGGCAGTTATATTAAATGTTTTAACCCCATTTGCCATTTCTCAATTACAATTTGATTTACAGAAAGCTAATTTTATTTCAATACTGACGGATGCATCAAACTATCAAGCCATAAAAATATTTCCATTGCTTGTTAGGTACTTTAATCCCACTGAGGGCATTCAAGTTAAAATATTGGATCTCTGAAATCTTTGCCTGGAGAAACTTCAGAAATCATTGCTACATTTTTGTAAGTGTTTGAAAAATAATAACTTAAAAGAAAAAAAAAATTGCTGTTTGTGCAGATAATACGAATTGCAATTTTGAAGATGTATCTAGAAAGGGCATCAACATATCTTTACAAAACTGAAAGGAAATTTAGGTTCATAACTTATTTGGTGTTGGGTGTTCTGCTCATGTAATCCACAATACTATCCAGATGGCTGCTGATGTTCCTTTCTATTGATATTGAAGGCAGTGTTTCTAAAATATATTCTTATTTCTATGTGTATACTGTAAGGGTTAAAAATCTTAAAAAAATGTAAATTTTTAGACCAGGAGTACAAACATGTTTTAGGGTATAGCAAAACAAGGTGACATGCTTTACTCCCTGCGGTCGGACGTCCTCTGACTATGCTTGTTCCTCTGAAATCATATTTCGAATCTCAAAATAAATGTCCATTTGTTATCGAATCATTCTTTGAAAATCCTTTATCAGAAGCTTGGCTGTACTTTCTTTACAAACTAGCATAAACTTTTAACACTGCAGTTCAAAGAGTAGAGGCTCAAACAATTACAGTTTTTGAAGTAACAATTTCTATATTAAACGATTTAAAAGCTAACTTAGCTTCCAAGAGTGAAGATTATTTCATAACATCAGCTGTTGGATCAATCCTGTTAAATTGGAAAATGAGGGTTTATCATCAGTTAATGCAAAGTTGAACAGTACGTCCATACATTTTATGAAACTGCAGCTGAATATTTAAATAAGTGGTTTGAACCCGTTGAGAGTTTGCAGGACTGCAGTTGGGTAACACTTAAGGCAGGAGTACCCCAATGGAAAGATATACAAAAGACTGAAGATTTTGTTCGTGAAGTGACTCCAACTATAATAGATGATACTGGTCTGTATGATGAGTATGCGTATATTAAACAATATATATCACTGAAAATATTAGAAAAATGGAAACTGGAAAAAACATCATCTAGCGACTGTTGGGTAGAAATTATTTCACATTGTAATATGAACAATGTGCCTTATACCAATTTTCTTAAAATAATATAATTTCTTCTTTGTTTACCAGGGAACTAATGCCCCCACTGAACAAGTGTTTTCTCATATGAATGGTTTGTGGACAAATGACATGAACACTTTTTCAGTATGGACTTTGAAAGCTGTGTTGATTAATAAGGTGGACTTTAATCACACTTGTGTAAATTTTTACAAAATATTGTGTGGTAAAGTGGACTTACTGAAGAAGATGCATTCCTCAGCAAAATATCAATGAGGAATGACTCCTAACTAATAATTCTACGGGATTGTTTGGCTGGAGTGAATTCAGAGCTACTATTATGTATATTACACATTATTTATTTATTTATTTATTTACTTACTTATTATTAGTTTCAAAACCTTTGTATTTATGATGAAACAATTTTACACATTCTCTTTTGTTTCATTGAGAAAAAATTTAAAATGTCCCATTTTCTTGTTTCAAAATAGGTCACCTTAAATATGTAACATGTGCTCAGAATTGTAACTGTTTGTATGCATTCAAATGGGGTCATGCCACATACTCCTAAACAATATAAGTGAATATTACAGGAACAGGAAACTGAGGCCATAATCTAATATAGGAAATTCAATTTTTATATGCAACTGTTTTCATGAAAAATTACAATGGTGGTATTAGAGTGCTAAAGAAACTCTGCTGGTCTCCTCCAGTTGTGGATATAATTATCCTTAGATATGCTAGGTAGGTCAGTTATGGGATATTGCCAGAAATAAGGGGGCTTGGTAACCTATTTCCTATGTTTTGAATTGGGACCAGGGGCAGTGGGAAAGAGGCTTTAGTGGACTAGAGCCCACCCTTAAGAGCCCCCCTCCCAGTATGAAAATGAACATCAAGTAAATAATTATGTATTATCACAAAGTAATTCTTTAATAGAGGAAAAGTCCTTTTCTAGGAAAAAGTCTCTATTAAGTATACAATTCTACAAAATAAACATAACTATTTTCCAGTTTGCATAGTTTGAAAAACAATGGATGCTTATGAGGAAGAGCAAAATTCTTGGTGAAAAGTATGTTATGCTTTACTAGGTTTCTTGAGGAGTTTTATTTCACAAATTATTGTTCTAAATGGCAGCAAGTGAAAGGTGTAAAATAACATTTTCAGTTATGAGGCAGGTTAAGCATAATAAGAAACAAAATGGGTTATGATCATCTCAGTGATTTTGATGTTATTGCAGTAAAGAGGTTAGTAACTAAAGCTATAGATGTTAAGGCTGTAATAGGCGAGTTCAGCTCCTGTTGCAACAATTAAAGGATTAAATGTTTCTGAGTTAAAGCTTTTAGTATTGTTTTGTATTATACACTCTACTGTAGTTTGATTAAATTTAACATGACAGGGCAGCTATAGATGTTAAGGCTATCATATATGAGTTCGACTCCTGTTTCAACAATTAGTGAATTAAATGTCTCTGAGTTAAAGCATTTAATATTGTTTTGTATTACACCAGTTTAGAACAGTTTGATTACATCTTAACCTGACAGGACAACACTATATTTGAAATTATTTACAACTGTAAAGCATTCTTAAAATCTGCACTGTAATATTCTGAGGAACATATACCTAAATGCACCAATATAAATTAAACTCATACAAAGCCCCCAGTGTTACAATAGCATGTGACAATATGACAGGGTTACCAGGTTTTGCAGCACATAAGGACTGAAAGTAGTATATCTCTTTGTAAAAATTAATATTATAGGTAAAGTTTGCCTCGCAATATTGCTCCCTTATTCCAAAGGCTTCCCAGCATTGCAGCTCTGATAGTGCCACTGGTGAGATGCCTTTCGATTACTTTGAGATGCACAGTACAAAGAGAGGTAAAAAGTGATGCATTACCTGATCACGATTGTTTGTTAATTTCTTTTGCTTCCTTGTTCTTCTTCTTCTTGTCGTATGCCTTGAAGTAAAAGTCACTGAATAGGTAGTAGAAGAAGATTGAATTGGGCAGTGTAAAGAAAAGTGAGAAGCGAGGGTATCCACAGTCGTAGAACAGCAGTTGAGCAGAGTGTAGAAATGCAAAGCAGAACTGGCCCTGAGGGAAGAGAAACATTTACAGATGTTTATATTTTAAACTGCATCAAGTAAAACAAAATGAGACCCCATTGTTACTATTTCTGCCAAAATTGTTGTCTTACAATACTTAAACTAATCCCGTAGAAAAGAATAGTCACAAGAATATTTGCTTCAGTCCTACATACAAAAATGTTACTTTGGACAATAGATAGGTTCTAAATTCTCCAGAATTATTTTAAGTATTTCAAGATAGCTATATGTATAATTTTGGCTACCTTTATCATATTAGTAGTTCTCATTTTATTTCATTAAAGTAACAAAACAAATTGTGAAACTAAATTTTGTACAGAAATTTTTCTCTTAGGGTACTACATTAAAGCCGTAGTATTAATTTTCCTACTATGCACTGACACTATTTATGTCAGAAAATGATATTTCTCTTATTTCAGTGCTATTTGATAAGTGTGCATATGATACCCAATGAAATCTAGTACACATTTGTAAACATAGATTTGTATGAACATACTGCAGATTATTTTTGATGCTCTGGCAAACAGCGATCTTTTTGGAAAGGTAGAATAAGATGACTGAAAATTTCAAAGCTATAGCTGGGATTTGAACCATGGATCTCCCAGTCTCCATAAGTTGCTCTAACCAATGAACTGCCATGGCTACATGCCGGCACGACATTAAATTCTCCAACTGATTCGCATTTTTCCCTGTAAACCACAAGGAGATCTCAAATTGTATTGAGATGACATACCCCAATGGTGACTTACAATGTTGTAAGTACTTTAAGTCCCAGGCTTCATAGCTTCAACCACTATTAGGTCAATAAATCGAATTAATTCCATTAATTGAATTCCATTCTACCTTTTCAACCTTGTCCAACACACGGCTTGTGTGGAAGAACAATTAATTCTAGCAATCTTTTTGCATATGACAGGTATGAATAATACCGCTCTTCCAAAGGATACAATAGCCAAAGGATGGAAGTGGGTAATGAGACTATAATAAAGTGAATCACTGACATCAAATAAGTTCACAAATGAATTTTTCCAAATTAAAATTCTAGTAACTCCTTCTCTTGTAAGAATCATTGATTCGTTAATTAACCCCTGCATTTTTATTGTCCTTTATGAGATGATTGATTCCTGTAGTCAATGAGGATATTTGATGCTAGCAGCTCTGTTAATTGATTAAACTTTATTCTAGTAATTAAGAAATATTGCATACCATTTGCATCGTAGTGATGTACTTTTTCCACCAGAGGTATTTCTGATACTGAGGTCCTAGAGCAGCCAGCAAGTAATACATGTACATTATTATGTGAACAAATGAATTGATTACTCCAAGTAGTGTTCCATGTCCACCAGGATAATACTTTGTGACACCCCAGGAAATCATGGGCATTACTGTGTGATGATACATATGTAGGAAAGTGATCTGTCTATCCTTCTTGCGAAGCACAAAGAATACCTGTAACATAGCAACATAAGCTTTTCAACTCTAGAGAAATAATTTCAGCACTTGAGAGTTGAACTTAATAGCTTCAAGACAGGGTAAACTTATTATGAGTCCAGAGAAATGTAGATAGGTACATTATGTTTTATTTAGGACCTTGAATACTTAAACATGTTAATTCAGGTATAGCAGAAAAAATGTGACCTGAAGTGTAATTTGTGATTTGCGAGTTCGTTTTATAATTAAAAATTGAACAATGATATCTCTATATATTCTCAGGGCATGTTACAGGAAAGATTTCTTTACATTACTATACTATTAAGTATAATTTAATTTTCACAAATTAAATTCTTTTTATTTATTTTTTCTTAACAATTTTCAGCTTTACATCTTCTTTGTTACATTTTTCTGTAACGTTACAGATTATTTCATTGAAGTATTATTTTAGGTTGATAAAATATATGTGAATGTAGAATATATATTACATCTTTCTTATAATGGTGTAGCACAACTGTTCAGCATGAGCACTAATGAGATACTGAATTCACAACTGCTCAGTATGAGTAATAATGAGGTAATGACTTTCTTGTAAGGAGAAGACTATTTATTGCTCCTTGGCAACATTCATTATTCTATTGCTACATCACCTCTTATGGAATAAACAAGTTTGTTTATTCCTTGCCCATGAATGCTGCCTTCTACAGATTTTTCTTTACATATGAATGGATGGATGGATGGATGGATGGGTGGGTGGCTGGGTGGCTGGGTGGCTGGGTGGATGGATGGATGGATGGATGGATGGACGGACGGACGGATAGATAGATGGATGGATGGATGGATGGATGGATGGAGGGAGTGAGGGACGGACGGATTCAACTTTTGAATACAAATATAGGTTAACATAGAACAAATTTGCAATACCATAATAAATACAATATAGTAACCATGATGTTAATATCAAAAATATGCAAATAAACATAACTAAATGAAACCAATTCTTCTCATATTCTTAGTCAAACAGGTAAGTCCAATATAATTGGCATTAAACCTTTCTGCTTCACAGGTTTACATTATAAATTAAAAAATTCTGATGTGTTACACTCACATGACTTTCTCTACTCTTATACAAAGTATTTTTACGAACGCTTATTCTCCATATGCTTCATGTTAATCGAGATATCGAGATGTCAATCTTATTGGTAATTTTCATGTAGATGCAAGGGGAATTGGTAGGCTTTAAGCGATAGTCAAATATTTTAACGCTGGTTGCTATGTGGCCCATTCCATTCTCTTTGCATGTCCAGGACAAAAAAAATGATAAACGAATTTGAGAAAAAGTATAAGTATTGGAAAATTTAAGGGAATAACAAGCAATATCTCGAAAACGGTTCACTCAACAAAAGAAATGTATATGACATAAATTGTGTATTTTAACGCGATCTACATTTTTTGTGCAGTAAAATTTTCTCTATCTCTTATGGTTTACCAGTTATGCACAAGTCGTTCACAATGAAGAATACTTTTGGGAGACATTCCCAGAAAATTCGAGATATACATTTCTCATGACAATATCTTAAACATATGATATTTTAATCAAAATCGTTAGAGCCATTTTTGAGAAAATTAAAATTTTCGAAAAATGTTCCATGTAAAGGGTAGTCTGGGGTGGGGGGATTTTCTTGAAAACCTTCGTGTCGCATCTCTGGGAGATACTGAACCTAAATACCAAGTTTGGTGTTTATCCGACTGTTCGTTTCTGAGTTATGCTGTTCTCACACACACACACGCACACGCACGCGCACGCGCGCACACGCACACACACACGCACACACACAGACATGTTTCCAAAAATGCTTTTTTGGATTCAGGGAGTCTCAAAACATGTATTTCCGGTGAAATCTCGGTATCGAATTTTTGGGTGGAATACAATACTTTCCCTACTTACTATACGTAGTAGAGAAAGTAAAAAGTAGATTAACTGCTATTTTACCATATATTTCAATAGGACTTATCTTAATTGTTCCATATATGAATTATGAAGTGACAAAGTGTTGAGAAAAATTAATTTTTTTCTACTGAAATAATCACTCACAGACTAAAAGTGATAAAATTTTTCATTTTCCAGCTGCTGCTCTTTTCTCTTATGGTGCACCATTATAAATCATTATATATTTTTCTAATTAGTTGAAACTTTTAGTTTTTTTTGGTTTCTGGAATTACAGCAACATCTACATTCATTTTTTCAGTTCATTTTCTAGCTCAGTTTATTTATTGGCAATACCTCTTGGATTCCATACTCCTATGTTCATTATTTAATTTCTACATAAATCTTTATACCTATTTCTAGCTGAGAACATCAATTTAGGAACAGTTCTGCTTTTAGTATCTACAAGACTTTTAGTAATAGAATGTCCTCTGAGTATGTTACTTTGGTAGAGTGAGATGAGTGATGGGGCTGCCATGTTAAGGTTAGACATCAGAGCCCCCTATTGAAGGACTGCCTCATCCGTTCTTTTGTGGGATTGTTGAGGACTTCTCCCTTGTTTTCCTGGGAATGGGTCTCCATATTTGTCCTCTGAAGAATGGGTATCTTCTCCGCACATTTATTATGTTCATTGAGTTCTTACATGTCACCCTGTGTAAGGGACACTTTGATCATGCGCTACACACTGGGTCAGTGTGACCTGAAGCTCATGAGGGAAGAGACACTACACCCTTTGATGAGACTACCTCAGAGAGGGTTCTCATCTGCTACCACTAGCTTACAACACAGTGTTACTGCCTCTAGATTGCTATGTAATGTTTAACGAGCCATGATCCAGGAACCTTTGCTTAGGCAATACCAGAACATGGGGGACTAAATATAGGGGTTTATTTTAGTTTTTGCACCTTTACTGTGGTTTAACCTAGAGCCTGTGCCTTGGAAAGGCATAGCAACACTTGGTCTCTACCAGATTTTCTTGAGAAGGATCTAGTGGCGGTCCTAGTGAGGTATGAGAAAAGTAGATGCCAAAAAAGGTGGTGCTATGCTCTGCATATTTCCATATGAGGAATCCCTACCCCTCAGTAGTCCAGGAATCTTCTGCTTTAACGGCTTTTTTTATTTATTTATGGACGCTCCTTAACTGCTGTGGTCCTTAGGAACCAGAGACCTACATGGTACCCCTAGACTACGGAGGACGATCCCACCCACATACACACACATACACATGGAGCATTTTCTCAAAAGTTTTTTTTGTATTCAGGGGCCTCAAAACATGTATTTCTAGTGAAATCTCAGTATCAAAGTTTTGGATTGGATGCAATACCTTCTCTACCTAACTATGTACATGATAGAGAAAGTAAAAATGTAATAAAATAAATAAATATATAGTTAACTTTTAAAATCTGTGCAAATATACTTACAATAAAAGAGGAAATACATAATAAATTTACCATATCTGCTTACAATTTCTTTACATTGATTAGACCAAACATCTTTATGGAATAACATTCATCGTACTACAAGAAAAAATCTGATGTGCTACACTCACATGACTTTCTCTACTCTTGTACAAACTATTTTTACAAACGTTTATTCTCCATATGTTAATCGAGATATCGAGATGCCAATCTTATTGCTAATTTTCTTGTAGATGCAAGGGGAATATGGTAGGTTATAAACGATAGTCAAATCTTTTAAGCGCTGGTTGCTATGTGGCGCATTCCATTCTCTTTGCATGTCCATGGCATAAAAAAAGGAATAACGAATTTGAGAAAATGTATAAGTATTGGAAAATTTAAGGGAATAACAAGCAATATCTCGAAAACGGTTCACTCAACAAAAAAATGCATATGACATAAATTGTGTATTTTAACGCAATCTACATTTTTTGTGCAGTAAAATTTTGTCTATCTCCTATGGTTTACCAGTTATGCAAAAGTCGTTCATAATGAAGAATACTTTTGGAGACATTCCCAGGAAATTCGAGATATACATTTCATTTCTCATGACAGTATCTTAAACATATGATATTTTAATCAAAATCGTTAGAGCCATTTTTGAGAAAATTAAAATTTTCAAAAAATGTTCCATGTAAAGGGTAGTCTGGGGTGGGGGCATTTTCTTGAAAACCTTCGTGTCGCATCTCTAGAAGGTACTGAACCTGAATACCAAGTTTGGTGTTTATGCGACTGTTCGTTTCTGAGTTATGCTGTTCACAGACACACAGACACACACACAGACACACACACACACACACAGACATACACACGGACGTGTTTCTAAAAATGCTTTTTTTGCATTCAGGGGGTCTCAAAACATGTATTTCCGGTGAAATCTCGGTATCGAATTTTTGGGTGGAATACAATACTTCCCCTACTTACTATACGTAGTAGAGAAAGTAAAAAAGTGAAATAAATTAAAACCTCATTGCCTCCCTCCTCCTCTCTCACATCACAGATACCCATGGTGTGTACATCATGGTACTGTCTTGTTATAAATCATCATATCTGTTATTAGCAGTTTATTGAAACTTACTGTGTCCAGTAATTCAGTCAGCTTTGCCAGAAAGTAAGCATGGCACCCTCTTGCTATCTGAAATATAAATAAGAATCTCATATTACATATATGAACATCTGATAAAATAAAGTTTTCTTTTATATTTTCAAGAAGTGTATAGTAATGATAAGCTGATGCAAATTAAAACATTAATATAAGTGAATTAAGAATAATTATGTAAATAATTTTTACACATTTACTTGGAAGTGTGTACAACTAATACAGATTTCTTCATTATACTTTTACTATTTTTCTTTTACCACAAACGGTTACATAGATAGTCTGTTATCAACTGAGTTTCCAGGTTTACAGAACATTTTACACAAGATAAACAAGGTTTAGGAATATTGCGTATGCCTTTATAATTTCAATGTTTGTTAAAAAGTATAAATCTGCAATTGTTGGGTGCATATAAATTAAATGATGTATACATGGAAGATTTCTATCCTCAAATCCTTTCCTAGCTGACAACACATATTTTTTGCATTTCTGAACGTTTACCCAGATCTGCATGAGAATGGATTAACTTATGTTTTATCACTTACTTTGATGCTTACCCAAAAAGTTATACTCCATTATCTAACTTCACCATTTCAATTAATTATTTATCATCTGGTTTATTTTATCTACTTTATTTCAGTTTTCTCTACTCTCATTCAGAGAAGGAAAATAAACTGGGCATTCACATTTGTTGTGAAGGTAAGGGCCTCCAGAAAAGCATAATATATTAGTATGTTTTCTTTTTTTTAAAATAATAAATTCATCTTGTACAGAATTGAAAGCACAGCTAAAATGTAGAAATAAGCATGGCTTGCCATTCAAGAAAAACATTACTTTCGATATGACTTATATATCTAAGGTTGTAACTTTTTCAAACTCTTGTGCCTTTCTGACTGAAGGTAAGTGATGTGCATTTTGAAGCAGTGTAAAGATGCAGCTCTGCCTCCAGCTACCATTCCATTAGCCTCCTAGCCATCCTCTCGAAAATCTTCGAAAGGCTTATACTCGCCCGCTTATCGCCACTCCTAGCAAATATTCAAGTCGACCCAACCCATCAGTTCGTCCGGCGCACTTGCTGCTTTGTGGCAGAAGCTGCTGCCCTGGGATTCCAGGATGGGGCTTTCACTCCAGCGGTATCTCTGGACATCAAGAAGGGTTTCTCCAATACCTGGCATGAAGGACTCCTCTACAAATTCATCCAATTTGGCTTAAATAGACAGATTATCAACAAAACACAGTTTCCTACACCAACGCTCCTTTATAGCAGTAGTTGGGGAAAACATAGTTACCTAAACCCATACGAAGCGGAGTTCTTGAAGGCTCTGTTTTATCCCCCATGTTGTTATCCTGTTTATAGTAGACTTTCCAGCGGCGCAGGGCGTCACCATGACCCATTTATAATTTGCTGATGACTTCCTGCTATACAAAACAGAAACACTCCTATTCAGAGCCTTCAACCGAGGCGGTTGTACAATGTTGCAGGCAGTGGCGGATGTTAATCATTCTGGGCAAAATTCATGCTTTCATGTTTATCAGACGAAGAATCCCCGCAGACACACCCACATGTACCTACCTGGGCCAGAGGTTATAGTGGAGATCTTGTATTCAATACCTAGGAGTCGCTCTTGACAAAGGCCTAACTTTTCGTGAACGTGTGCAGGGAAAATGAACAGGGTTAGAGGGATGGTAGCTACCTTATACCTGTCCACGTATAGTTAAACCTTTTCAAGACTCTGATCAACCCACTGCTGCGCTATGCCTGCAGAACATTGAGCATGGCAGCAGAGTCCTGGTTCCTCTAATTACAACGGATAAAATAGGGGATTCTGGTCCATCTATTCCCTCTGGCGTCGCTTCCCGGTAATACTGATACACGATACCTCGGCATCTCCATATGCAGAGGATGTGGTAAGGCGTCGGACTCAAACTTTATACGCCAGGTTGAATTTTCACGAGAAGGCCTTCTCAGATCTCTGAGGAACTACTTGTCCAGAAATCGCCGCTTCAGGCGCTTTTGGGTTCCAGCATGGAATGTGGGCACCCCGATAACGGCAGCATTAAATCAGCCAACAGCTTCAAAGCTGAACACAATTACTCCTCCTTCCCCGTTGGGAATGGTCAAAATAGGAAAATTACAACCCTACGCCTTTTTGGATACTGAAGAGTACCAGAGGACAGCAACAGAGAAAGCTGCCACAGAAAAGAAGGCAACCTTTGAGGAGCCTATAACAATAATGATACCTCCTTACCATGCCTCTTCTAAACCTAAACAGCCACTTACAGCTCAGTGGTTAAGCCCCACCAAAGGCAGGTACACAGCAAACATACCTAGCCTCACCATGAGCCTACCAGACACCGGTCAGATGGTGGACACTGCTGCCCAAGGTATCTTTCTGGGATTTTAATGGATTATGCTGGTGTTAATATTATGTTTTAATAATTAATGTTAATCACAATATCTGTACAATTATAAATGAGCAAACAGTCATGACAAGCTATTGCCAATTAATACTGTTATAATACTGTTTGAATGATTTAAATTAATGCATTATTCTATACCTATTATTAAAAGCATTGGAAGAAACTTGCGAATACATTTACCTATTTTGACTTATCCTACATTTACGACTAGCATTTATGTAGAGAATATGGTTTTAAGGGCTTCATCTTGTATATTTATCCAGCCAATATTTATTGTTTTATAAATAGAGAAATTAAAAAAATAATAAATATAACCTACCCTCATAGCTTCAGGTGTATAAGTGAAGTCTACAGGTTCACATTTCCAGCTGTATCTTGTCAGCCATGCTCCATCAACTCCCTGAAAACAAAGGCTATGTTGTAAATTTGTTATTATCAGATCAGAAACGTAAGAAAACAATAAGACATTAAGATAGAAAAGGATACAATAAACGTTGGGATGCTGCGGTGGCATATCCCTACAAGTATTTTAAGGCGGGGGACAATTGCACTGTGATGATGATAGTGATGACAGTAGTGATGGTGGTTCTAATCAGCATTATAACTTACTGCAATGACCATGTTTCTTAATTTATTAATTATTTATTAGCAGAAACACTTGAAATTACTCCAGGCTTTGTGATTTTGGTAAAACTTCAATCTTCCAAATATTTGTTTATTTAAAATTAAATGAATTGAAACAATTATAGTATTGCTGGTATTAAATTCTTTTAATTCGGTTAGCTTACTTTTAACGAGTCAAATTTCCAATTCATGTTGAAAACCCTCCAAATTGCCGCCCATTCAACCTTTTCAACCCTCCCCCACTTAATGTGATTTTTCTCTAATTACCAACCTTAAAATAATGAAGAGAGCAGGAATTATCCTTTTATAATTGAGAAAAAGGTCATTTGTGTTGAACATCCTCAAAGTTGCTCCCCATCGAATATTTTCCACCTTTTTCGGTTCGGGTAGTTTTTTATACCGCCCATAACGGAATGAAGAGAATGTGATTTATATTTTTATTTCACAAAAGTATCGATAAAACAAACCCTTCCCGATGACAAAGCTCAAAATTGCTTCTCAACGAACAATTTTCAACCTCATCTCCCATTAGGTTTTTTTACATTACTGCCTCTAAAAGAATGAAAGGACTAACATCTATCCTTTTATTTAGCAAAAATATTGAGAACATAGGAGAATTCATGCTGGGAATTTCCCAAGGTGTGGGTTCAAACCTAGGTGAAGGAGATGGACTTTGGAGTCAAGCGTAAAAATTCTTAGAATGGCTTCCTTCGGAAGGGAAGTAAAGCCGGTGGTTCCGTGTCGTAGATTTACGGCACGCGAAAGAATCTCAAACCTGATAAAGGGGCTTCTGAGCCACATTTACGGTTTTTCACGCCAATATAGACTCTAAAGACCACAGTAGTTAAAGAGCGTGCGTAAAAAAAACTCAACCTCCCGATGAAATGCTCCAACTATATTTTTACTCTTGTCATATATCAGATGAGTCAGCTGCCC
The DNA here is from genome assembly GCA_030765065.1 of Deroplatys truncata. Lineage (NCBI taxonomy): Eukaryota > Metazoa > Arthropoda > Insecta > Mantodea > Mantidae > Deroplatys > Deroplatys truncata. The sequence goes on from CM060984.1 coordinate 152,779,987, forward strand.
CTAGGTATTCGTATCTATGCAACCCGCAGTTTATAGACTAATGTGAAAACATGGACCCTTTTAGCAAACAAACTGTTATTGTAGCTCTACTCTTCTATTGGATACTATACGTAACTAGCATTAATCATTAAAGGCCTGAATGAGAACCAAGGAGCTGTAAAAGGCTTAAAAAGGCAGTTGTTCATGGATATAACGCTTGCAAGGAGGTAGAGGTATGTTCTTGCAAAGAATGACAGAAAGTGAGTTAGCCGAATGGATTAGCTGCCGAAATATTGTGAAGCAAAGGTTAGCTTCGGAATACAATACAAGCATCAAATTGTTTTGATTCTTTTTTCTTTCTTTCTCCTTGTGTTTATTTTGTATTTTAGTATACTAATTTATTTATTTTTGATATTTGCTCTCCTGTGAGCCAAAGACATAACAATTACAAGCAGATAATTGTGTATCATGTTTACCGTAATAATCTGTACCGTATCTGGTGTTTTAAGCGCGTTACGTAGTTAGCTTTCATTCTTTTGGGCGGATACCAACGATATTAAATCTAATAGTTTTGTTTCATGTTTAAACCTTATGTTTCACTTCTTCTATTGACAAAGGAGTTGTAAATGTGTTAAGTTCACGGATAAACAGAATAATATATTGTTAAAGAGTGTAGATTTCATCAACGAAGTAAATGTTCAAAATGATGACACCCTTCATCAATGCACATTTGTGACGTTGCCTGAGAGACCTTCTTGCATGCTGTAACATGCGCGGTGTAATCTGCCTACATTCTTCACGTATGAGTGTCCGTAGATGTTTTGGGCTTTGCGGAGGAAAATATGGCGTTTATTCTATTTTGTACACACTTATGTTATCAAAATTGTTATTTATATCATAATATCAAATTATAGACCAAAAGAGATAAAACAAAAGGTAATAAAAAGTTTGAACTTAACCCGACGGATTTGAACCCGAACTGAAATGAGACAGTGTTAAAGCAACCATGATAATACCATTCGGCTAATGCTACCTTGGGAGCTTAGGTTCCTATATGAATTAGTGACGGCAGAACTTGACCCACCTCGAATCTTTACACGCTTTTTGCAGCTTCTTACAGTGTTTTGAGCTCGGTTTGTAGTTTTAACTCAAATAAAGAGACTGCGTTAGTCATTACAGTTACTGTATGAACTGAAATATGCCATAGTTTATGACAGAAGGGCAATTATCTACCTAATACTTAGCATTTTTTTTTGCAAAGGCTGTACTGTGAACCTTTGTTGGCTGACGCTTAAATCCAATTGGTCGTACTGCGTAGATCTGCCATTTTGTCTTCAAATAGTTTTGTCAACCGATGCCTGTGGTAAGTTGTTCCTTCAGGGGCGTTTTAAAAGGTGTGTGGGAATGTATGCTAAAGAATAAAAGTTTGTAAAATCAGCTAAAACTGCTGCTGCAGGTGCCAGTGTCAGGGTGGGATTTTTTGAAATCGACATACATGGCGATTGTATTCTGTCCCGTAAAACACTTATGCACTGAGTTATCTATCCCTCCTCTATAAAGTGTTATGCAAATCAGCCATTAGAAGGCATCAAGAAAGGCGTAAGTCATATATGTCGCTTAGCACGTTGCATAAATTAAAAAATAAATAGGCGCAACTGACTCACCTTATATATTGTGACGTAGCGGCTATGGCCAAGGTTATCGGGAGTTCGGCGCCGGGCAGTCGGAGTAAATAAGCTAAGTAGTGATCGCCAGCGTAAACACCGGGAGCGCTAACCATAGTGTTCTGAAAGTTTCTTTCCCCCTCCTCCAGAATGTGGGTCGAGGTGGTTCTAGAATGTTCTGTGGAAGATTCCATTGCCTATAAAGCGAGCGTTCTCGGAGTTGAGTGAGTGAGTCAGTCAGTCAGCGAGAGAATTGGCGAGTGCGGCATCGTATAAGCGAGTTTGTGATGACAATGTGACTTGCAAGGAGTGCTGCTACTGCTGCAGGAGAGATTGAAGAAGCCTCGAGTTCGACTCCCCAGCGAGTAAGCCGTCCGGGAGAATTGGCTACGTCGTGGGTACTGCATTACGCCGTTACATCAAGAAGAAAAGTGAAGTGACGGGGAAATTGAATTACTTAGTTCACATTAATGAAGTAACAGTGTCAACTACGTGAAGTTGAACTAGATAGAAACAGTGGTGGCATTGTAGAAGTGACAGTTAAAAACTGGACAAAGTCACGTAGTAGTCTTTTTACAGACTAACTGAACTCACAGCTCTGTTTGTTTTACGTCACTAACAACGGAGCTTATACTCTGATTATTTCTCTGTCTCTCTACTTATGTCTTACTCCTGGGTCAGCAGAGAAGTAAAAACCTTAAATCCTTTAAGCATTCGGAACTGTATTCCACGATAACCGGAAAACAACAGAATTTATTAAACAACTGGAGTATGTAACCCAACAATAATAACTTATTACATAGATATTCATTATATTCAACCTTTAAAACAAGAAAACTTGTCAGAAAAGCTATGTTTTTAAGTTTTTTTCATGTAATATTTTTTACAAAATTCAATAATAAGCAAGTTTTGCGTTGGTACATGGTTTTAATATTCGCTATGGGAATAGTGGCGGCTCGTGATGTAGAAAACAGGGAAAATGCTGTACGAAACAAAAATAGTGCACGATAAAAATGGAATAACTATTAATATTGCTCATCCTACTTTTCGTACACTATGCCAATCCTCCTGTCCTTTAAGAAAGCAAAGTTATCTATTATTTGAAAATTTAAATTGAGTTATATTTATGGACGCTCTTTAACTGCTGTGGTCCTTAGCGTCCCATTCTATATTGGGCGTGAAAGACCGGTATTTTTGCTCAGAGGCCGCTTTATCAGGCTTGGGACTCTTTTACATGCCGTAAATCTACAACACAGGACCACCGGCTTTACTTCCCTTCCGAAGGAAACCATGCTAAGGATTTTTACGCCGGAAAGAATCCTTAGTCCTCCGCCGGGTTTGAATCCGCTATTATTTTAAAGCGTACACTAGTGTCTAACTAACAAAATTCAGAAAACCAAAAATATTTAAATTTCATATTATACGAGTTCCTAGAGCTTTTAACTGATTCCTTTATGGAAATTTGCAATCAATTAATTGCCGCCCAGTAATTAAAAGAATTGCTTCTCATTATTACACCTATTAAACGGAGTTTCTAACCAAATGCTCTCGACATAATTTGTTGGATATATAAAAAGGGGGCACAAATTTATTTGTATTGAGTATTCATGCGGTTCATACTACTTACTAACTACTCGTAAGCACACATGACATATTTTATTTTATTGGAAACATAAACAAACAAAAGCAAACACAAAACACAAATTAACTTGTATTATGGTTCACACTTACTCACTAGTCGCATAAAGTTTTTAAGTTACAACCTGCAAGTGCTCGACTTCAATGTCGAGACAGAAGCTCACTTCCATAGCTAGACAAGCAGTAGCAACGTCACGAACCATGGCAAGCTTCCCAAACAAGAGAAATAGTGAACTCGAAGTGCTGAAATATTTTTGTTGCTGAAGGGTTGAGCTGTGATCGTATCTCCTCCCCTTGAAAGAGAAGTTCCGGGTTTGTCTTCGAAGTCAGGATACAAAAGAAGAGATAGTTGTTAACTTCAACGTCTACACTACCTGGACTTACTTAGTTTTACACTGTTTAATCTACACTAAACGTTTCACAACTATTGACAAGCTTGATTATTTTTATTAAATGCTGTATTTAAAGTAAATTAAGAATTGATGTAAGCAGGGAATATTAGGTGGAAAATTATTCGCCTACTTCATCTGGCCGGCCGCCTCTGTATGGGAGAGGTAATTAAAATACCGTATAATAGACTAATTCGGACCCGAAGTAGCATCCCGCATACCAGTTTCGTTGTAATAGGTGTACCATTTTGTACTCCCCGTATCACATGACGGCGCATGGAACATCAAAAGTTCGTCAAGACAAGAACATGGAACTTCATGAACGTGCTCTTCAAGAATTAGGGCAAGCCTGTTGAAGAGTCCGCCGCGTCCTCCTGCGCTGATCGTCTGAGGTGACGTCAGCGCCATACCTCTCCTCCAGCCGGTTCCGTCGCGCATGTGAAAGTGCTTGGTAAATAGAAGAGGAAGCCAGTGCGAATAGTGGTTATTCAGAGATATTAACCTGCAATTTTTTTTTCGGCTTCATTTCATTCATGATATGTTGTAACTTTTCTAAATTTATTGTTTCGGCTGCTTACACGATGTTAGGGGGAAGTTTAAGAACATTATATGGAAGTATTATACTTCGAATTGTGTCAAATTAAAACTAGCAACAGAAACCAAATAATTTTGAAAGTGTACGATAATATTTAAAATGTTTAATAACGTTTAAACTGTTTATTAATTTTAATGTATTTATATTATGGTTATGTAAATTTGAATTTGTAGTCAAATGCAGAGAGGCACGTTGGCACATAAACTTTTACGAATGCACTCGTTCCATGCTAGTTTTGATTGTTAGTTTCTGCGCCGATTTACAATATATAGTGAAACTTGTTAGAGTCGAGTTTATTAATGGTATTGTTTGACAGTAATTCCTTTTGTAATTTCCTGCGTTACGCCTTTAAGATTTTAGTGAGTTTAGAAGGTAAATACTTAAATATATTGATAGTTATTTCTGGTATTACCCTTCACCATTTATAACTTATTATATATATTTATTATATATCTCATAATGGAAGACTAAGTGATGTATATATTGACATATATACTTATAGGGTGAATCACCTAAAACTTGCACAGCAAATATTTCGGAAATGGAAAGTGCTATTGATGTGCAGTTTTCACGGCATTGATTGGTAGTCAGGGGCTCGTACATTTAGCCTATAAACAGATTTTAATAATACTGAGAAAGTGTATTTTTTGAGTAAACATACAAGCTTTTAAATGGAACAATACCTAGTTACATCAACAGATAAAGGTAGAGTAAATTAGAATATCAGTGGCGTTTGTTGCAAGATTCTAGTGCAAGTGTTTACGAGAAATCTTATTTTGAAACTTTTGTACAACCTGTAGTTGCACAAACTAAAAAAAAACAAACAAAAAACAAAAGGGAATTACAATATTTCTGTGGATTCTTACAAGTAAAGAGAATATAGCCCTTCAAAGGTTGTGTTCAAAATAACCACCGGCAGCTTCAATACACGCTTCCAGTCTGCTGTGGAAAGAATGCTGCACACATTCTAGCATTTCAGCGGAAATTTCAGAGCAGGCAGCAGTAATACCTCATTTCATATCGTCTGGTGTAGTTGGCAATCCTTGTTGGCAGTGTCTTTCAGCCTTCCTCACTGAAAAAGAAAGCCCAGAGGGGTCAGATCCGGTGAACGGACCGGCCAAGGTACAGGTCCCCTTCGTCCAATCCAACGATTTGGAAACAATTCGTTAAGACAAGCTGTAGTACTTCGTGCACTATGGGCTGGACAGCCATCATGTTGGTACCACAGATTCCTCCTAGTCTGCAAAGGCACGTCTTCTAGCATATGTGACAGATGGTCTGTCAGGAGGCTGCAATACCTGTGCGAGTTCATTGTTCCTTCTATGAATAAAGGGCCTATGAAGGGATGGTTCACTATCCCACACCACACGTTTAAACTCCATGGACGCTGACGTTCCACCTGGCGAAGCCAACGAGGATTGTCAACAGACCAATAGTGCATGTTTCTGCGGTTTATCTGGCCATGGTTAGTAAATGTTGCCTCATCACTAAACAAGATACATGATGAATCTGGAGTATCATGTCTTAATGCCCATGTACAATTGTTAACACAACTCTCAAAATCGTTTCCATCAGTTCTTGATGGAGGGAGATGTGATAGGGATGGAACCTAGTATGTCGATGGAGAATGTCCAGTACACATTCCTGACTTATGCCACTTCCACGTGTGATTGTGCGGAATCTAATTTGTAAATCTACTGCAACGGCAGCCTTTCTGCCTCTTCTCCAGTCACTTGTTTGTTTCTGTTACATTTTATAGGTGTTACAATACCACGTTCACGTAGTTGGTTGAAGAGGTTGATAAATAATTGCCGAGATGGTTGACGTCTATTGGGATACGTTTCCTCATACACCGTACAGGAACGAACTGCATTTTTCCTACACTCTCCATACACCATGGGCATGTCGACTTTTTCTGCATTAGTAAACCCCATCTTCCACACACGACTTACTGCTTGAACTGTCACAAACTAACTGACCAGAATATCGCAATGCAGTATGAACAGAAAACACAATGCAAACAAACATAACAACATCGTACCTAGCAACTAAGCAGGTTGAATGGGACAAACAATTGTTGGGGTGGAAACTTTTCAAAATACGATTTCTCGTAAACCACTTGCACTAAATCCTGTAACAAAGACCGTTGACATTCTAATTTACCCCACATTTATACTGTTGCGTGACTAAGCATTGTTCCATTTAAAAATTGTATGTTTTGCTCAAAAAATACACTTTCTCAGTATTATTAAACTCTGTTTATAGGCTAAATGTACGAGCTGCTGACTACCAACCAATGCTGTGAACACTGCATATCAATAGCACTTTCTATTTCTGAAATATTTGCGGTGCAAGTTTTAGGTGATTGGTGCATAGGTTCAGCTATTCTTGTGTGGAAATGTAAAAACACGCACATAAACAAAAGTGATAAGAGAATGGTTTCTTGTTTCGAGGTCTATTATTAATATTATTTATCCAAAATAAAATCTTTGCCAGCAAATATTTGGTTATAGGTTTATTATAATTCAGTATGCCTATATGCCATGACTTCAAAAGTTAATTATTTACTTGATTAATTAAGTAGAATAATTATAATGCCACTATATGCATTAGCTATACATCGCAGCTTATTAAGTTGCAATTTGCATGTACATCATTATCAACAACGTCTCGCGTGGGGAGCTAAAAACTGAAGCAACTAAACGTTGATATTTACTCAGCAGATTAATAGAAACAATTGATTGCTGACATTCTTTAGCTTTGGGCTATCATTATTGCTTTGCACGGAATTAACATGTTGCTCATATTCACTTGTGATGAAAGGATATGAAGATGTAAATGCGTTTTTCTAGAAGCAGGATTTTACGTGAACTAGAAATTAAGAAAGCAAACAAATATATTTTAGCAAGCAAAATGTTATAATACTCCAATTCCTGAAATCAACTTCTAACAATAAGAAATCAAATATAATTTAACAATCAAAATGTAATACTATTCCAGTTCTTTAAGTTAACTTGTGACGGTATCAGATATATAGAGAAACTGGAAGGCGCAGGAAGTAATTCTTGAAATTAAATCGATTTCATTAGGTTATAATGTAAATAAGAATTTAAAATATATATGGAACATAAATTTTAACTTCTTGAAAGTCTAAAAGTATAAATCTCAATAAATGTGGTAGTAGACTTATAAATTAAACAAAGTTGACCTCTACCTACTATGGTGTATTTTTATCTCTGTGCTGTAAACTATTCTTACAAAGTTAATTACCTTCTCTACTATATGCCTAGTAGCTAGAGAACATTTTATATGGAGATTTCACTGGAATACATGTTTTGAGGCTTCCTGAATCCAAAAAAGAAAGAAGAAGAACAAAGAAAGCATTTTTAGAAAAAAGTTGTGTGTGTGTGTGCCCCCGCGCGCGCATCTGCCAACAGCATAACTCCAAAATGAAACCTAGGTAAATACCAAGCTTTGTATTTAAGTATATTCCAAAGATGCAATATAAAGATTTTTAAGATAGTCCTCATCCCAAGCAACATTTACATGGAAAATGCCTTAAAATTTTAATATTCTTAAAAATAGCTGTAATGATTTTGAGTTAAAATACCGTATGTTTAAGATATTTACCTGAATAATAAAATGTATATATTGAATCTTCTGGGAATAGGCTATGAAGTCTGTTCATTCGGAAGGAATTTTGTATACTCCTGTGTAACTGTTAAAGGTTATGGGATAGACGAAAACGTACTACACAAAAACTGTAGATCTCTTTAAAACACATAATTTATTTCAAATAATTTTTTGTGACATATATCATTTCTGAGATATCCATTATTAATGTTTCGAATTGTTAACTTCTTGGTCATTCTCTTAAAGTCCTGTCAACATTCAGTTGCTTCTCGCGATTGCATTGAAACAGTATGCAGTTTTAAGGCCAGCGTATAGCGTCTAGCTCTTAAACATTTGACTATCGCTCCCTTTGTATCTGTAACGAAATGTGTATTGTAGTTATTTCAGCAAGGGCTTATTTGGATTATAATGTAATAGATAAAAAAAGTTTATTAAGATTAGTTTGTATACCAACTAAAAACGTTAGAGGATAGAGAAAGTCATGTGAATTTATCATATAAGATTTTTTTTAAAAGTCAGTACAATTTAAAACCACATTTTCTGTACATATTATACAGAGTGGAACATTTAATTGAGACTGTACAATATCTCCAAAACTACGTGTTGTAGAAAGAAATGTCTTGAGTAAAAGTTGCTTGTTATTATGGGGGAAAGTAAATTCCATTAGTCGCGTTTTATTTGGAGAATGTGTTACATCCATAATGCATAATTGGGCATTTTAGGATCAATTTAACTTTTTTAAAATTGAAACCTGCGTTTTTATGTTGTTTTATCACTCATTTGTATAAAGCACTTTGCAATTGTTCTTACACCAATGTAAAGAACAACGAAAGGTCTGGATGGCTGTGTACGAAGAGCGCAATGAATGGTTGGACCATCCATGATAGTCATTTGAGGGTCAAGTTACATTTCGTAATTGGGAACCAACATTTTTTATTTTGTTTATTTATCCTCATCACAAAATAAACAGCTTTTCATGAAACATTTTCTAATGAGAAAACAACATACAAAATGTAGGCTCCCATTGAAAAAAATCTGATGTGTTACACTCACATGACTTTCTCTACTCTTGTACAAACTAGTTTTACAAACGCTTATTTTCCATCTAATTCATGTTAATCGAGATAAACATTTGCAGACTCAATCTTATTGCTAATTTTCTTGTAGGTGTAAGGGGAATATATATTTACAAGGGCAATATAGAAATACAGTAGCCTTTAAGCACATACATATCTCTTAATAGCTGGTTGCTAGGTGCAGCACTATTCCCTTTGCCACGGATTAATACTCTTTGCATATCCAAGACAAAAAATGAATAACGAGTTCCCATTTGAGAAAATAAGTATTGAAGAATTTAAGGGAATAACAAGCAATATCTCGAAAATGGTTCACTCAAAAAAAATGTATATGACATAAATTGTGTATTTTAACGCGATCTACATTTTTTGTGTAGTAAAATTTTGCCTATCTCTTATGGTTTACAAGTTATGCAAAAGTCGTTCACAATGAAGAATACTTTTGGAGACATTCCCAGAAAATTCGAGATATACATTTTATTTGTCATAAAAATATCTTAAACATATGATATTTTAATCAAAATCGTTAGAGTCATTTTTGAGAAAATTAAAATTTTCGAAAAATGTTCCATGTCAAGGGTAATCTGGGGTGGGGGATTTTCTTGAAAACCTTCGTGTCGCATCTCTGGAAGATACTGAACCTAAATATCAAGTTTGGTGTTTATCCGACTATTCGTTTCTGAGTTATGCTGTTCACAGACACACAGACAGACATGTTTCCAAAAATGCTTTTTTTTGGATTCAGGGGGTCTCAAAACATGTATTTCCGGTGAAATCTTGGTATCGAATTTTTGGGTGGAATACAATACTTCCCCTACTTACTATACGTAGTAGAGAAAGTATAAATTACATTGACCCTAAACTGACCTCATAACGTCCTCCAAACAAAACACGACTAATGATATTTACTTTCTTCCATAATATCAATCAACTTTTATTAAATATGTTTCTTTCTACAACGGTTAGTTTTGTAGATATTGTATAGTCTCAACTCAAATGGTCCACTCTGTATAGTCCAAACAACAAATGTGTGAACATTTCATCAGCATCACATAGACTATATCCGCAGTCAAGTTTCCATATAGCTTTCCTGTGTGGGGAAGCACTCAGGTAACAAATACACTCCGTTACATCTAACTGTTAGCTTGTTAGGGAATGTCTATTAGCAGGCTTCGAACACGTGAACATTTAGAGCGTCAACGGTCTTGAATGATGTAAGCTGTTTATGCTTTCGAGCAACGTCTGTATGTGTGGAGAAATCTGGTGAGTTATATTCACATGACTTTTGTCTACTTATTACATTTATTACTTTCTCACTACGTATAGTAAGTAGGGGAAGTATTATATTCCACCCAAAAATTCGATACCGAGATTTCACCGGAAATACATATTTTGAGACCCCCTGAATCCAAAAAAAGCATTTTTGGAAACATGTCCGTGTGTGTGTCTGTCTGTGTATGTGTCTGTGAACAGCATAACTCAGAAACGAACAGTCGGATAAACACCAAACTTGGTATTTAGGTTCAGTATCTTCCAAGGATGCGACACGAAGGTTTTCAAGAAAATCCCCCCACCCCAGATTACCCTTTACATGGAACATTTTTCGAAAATTTTAATTTTCTCAAAAATGGCTCTAACGATTTTGATTAAAATATCATATGTTTAAGATATTTTCATGACAAATGAAATGTATATCTCGAATTTTCTGGGAATGTCTCCAAAAGTATTATTAATTGTGAACGATCTTTGCGTAACTGGTAAACCATAAGAGATAGACAACATTTTACTACACAAAAAATGTAGATTACGTTAAAATACACAATTTATGCCATATACATTTTTTTGCTGAGTGAGCTATTTTCGAGATATTGCTTGTTATTCCCTTAAATTTTCCAATACTTATACTTTTCTCAAATTCGTTATTCATTTTTTTTGTCCTGGTAATGCAAAGAGAATGGAATTCTCCACATAGCAACCAGCTCTTAAAATATTTGACTATAGCTTAAAGCCTAGCAATTCCCCTTGCATCTACAAGAAATTGAGCAATAATATTAACATCTCGATTAACATGAAGCATATGGAGAATAAGCGTTTGTAAAAATAGTTTGTACAAGAGTAGAGAAAGTCATGTGAGTGTAACACATCAGAATTTGTTTTCTATTTGCTCCATGTTAATTGAGATAAAACCTTTGCAGAAATAGTTTCAATACACGTTTCGTTGAAGGTACAAGGGGATAGAGGAAAACGAATCGATATTCAGATGTCTAAAAACATGATTGCTATATTATGGTCTAGAAATTGAATATCCTTTTGACGACATTGCGAGAGAAACAAACACATAGCGACACACTTAAAAATCTTATGTGTTACATTCACATGGCTTTCTCTACCTTCTGTTGTTTATTAGTGGGTATAAAAGCTATTTTTACGAAAGCTTATTCTTTATTACTTCATTATAATCGAAATAAACCTTTGCAGAAATAGCTACATTACACATTTCGTTATACATACAATAGTGATTGTCAAATGCTTCAGAACTGGACGCTCTACGCTGACTTTAAAATTCAATCTCTTTCCATGCAATCGCGAGAAACAATTAAAAATCGACAGAATTGAGAAGAATGACAAGGTATTGAACAATTCGAACCATTAATAACGATGTCTCGTAAATGGCTAATGCCACAAAAACGTTATTTGAAGTAAAATCCTTTCACCCAATTACCCTTTACATGAAACATTTTTTAAAAAAATTGATTTTACCAAATAACTTTAATAACTGAAAACCTTCGTGTCGCATCTGGAAGATACTGAAGTCTGGTATTTATTCGACTTTTCCTTTTTGACTTATGCTATTCACAGACACAACGGCGACAGACACAACTCGGACTTTTTGTTTTTCTAAAAATGATTCTTTTTTGGATTCAAGGGCTCTCAAAGTCTGTATTTCCGGTGAAATATCGGTATCGAATTTTTGCGTGAAATACAATACCTTCTCTACCTACTAAGTATTTGGTAGAAAAAATTTAAATTGAGTTTTATTTATGTACGCTCTTTAACTACTATGGTTCTTAGCGTCCCATTCTATATTGGGCGTGAAAGACCGGTAATTTTGCTCAGAGGCCTCTTTATCAGACTTGAGGTTCTTTTACGTGCCGTAAATCTACTTCCCTTCCGAAGGAAGCCATGCTAAGAATTTTTACGCCCAAAAAAATCCATCGCCCTCCGCCGGGTTTGAACCCGCCACCTTGGGAACTAGAGGCAATATTTGGTAGGGAAGTTAAAAAACGAAGTATTGAACATTAAAACTAATTACAACGATATCTTGGAAATGGTCAGTGTCACAAACAAAAACTTATTTGAAATAAATGTGTTTTAAAGAACTATACTTTTTCTGTAGTTGTTTTTACAATCTCTTATGGTTTACCAATCATAAAAAATTACACAAAATTCCTTCGAATGAAGAGAACTTCTTGGCTATTCCTAGAAAATTCAAGATATACATTTTATTTTTGATTTAGATATCTTAAACTTCTTCTTCGTCTTCTTGCCTTTCTGCTGTTAAGCATGGGGTCCGATTCTTCCATGTTACTCCCTATTCTCCCATCAACTCCCATCTCCTGGACTTGCTTTTCTTGCTTCATCCATATGTCGTACATGTCCATACCACTTGAGCTCCTCAACTGTATCTGTAAGCGATTCTTTTTTGTTTTGCTTCTTCTCTTATAATCTTAAACACATGGCATTTTAATCAAAATGGTTAGAGCCATTTTTGAGAAAATCCAAAATTTCGAAGGATATTCCATGTGGTTGCAGTTGGGAGGAATACCCGGAAAATCTTTGCGTCGTATCTTTGGAAGATGCTGAAGTTAAATACCAAATTTGGTATTTATCGGACATTTCGTTTATGGGTTATCTATTCACAAACATACACACCGCGAAGGAAGTTTGTCTAAAATATTTTGGAGCTCAAAACGTGTATTTACAGTGAAATATGGACGTCGTAATTATTGTTGGAGTGGAATAGTTCCTCTAGTTAGTAAAGGTAAGTGTAAGAGAAGTGAAAAGGGATGGTTCTTCTTTCAGAAGAAGGAAAACCCCAAGCCTAAGTATAATGCAATGATAAAGTGAAGAATTGGTCCACTATATGCCTGCTTCCGCCTCTAAAGACGAGTTTTGCTGCTGATAGACCATAGATGCACTTACCTCGAAGAATATATAGATGCTAACCAAAACCTGAATGAAGTTGTACACTATAAGCATTCTGTTGAGGTCATACGGTTTCCTGTGCTTCATGTAGTTTGGTCCCCACGAAAGGACGAAGTAGAGGTAGGCGCCGAGAACGGTCAACCCTGGCATCGGACTGGTTATGAGGAACCAGTCATTCGTCCTTGGATCTGCAACACAACAAGAATGATTACAATCAAGGATAGTAATGGGAATCCTAGAAATAGTGCATATTGCGCATGCGTTCCCATCTCCATGGAGATGCATGGCTGCTATTTTTAGTGTGTGATTTTTACTAAGGAAATCTGTCCAGGTTTAACTTAATTGCTTAAATATTATTTGTCTTCAAGCTTGAAGTTCAACAATCAGTCAAATCACGTTAGTATCTTAGACCTTTTATTTAAACTGGAGGTATGAGTACAAAGATCACGAAACTATATAACAGATCATAGCACAATTTCTCAGTAGTTTAAATGTTTCCATCAAAATCGTAGTACTAAAGAACACCGTCAACGCCCGGAAGATCGAGATCATCTATAGACTTCACTGCAGATGTGTTCGTTGTCAATATTTTGGGAAAATTTACTTGAATGCAGTATTTACAAATAACAATGCCCAGAAACTGCAATTTGACAAAATCAGCCACAGCTATTGGAATCTGGTATTCTATTTCTTCACGATAGTGCAAGATGGCGTATCAGTGGGATATCTTCAGTTGGATGAAAAAAAAGTGCAGATATAATGAGCTGTGTGATAAGTCGGTAAGGAATTAGTAAAGCAGCTCCTCCCACAACCATGGCTCCACCACGCAGTCCCCACCACTTACCTGATTCTAGCAATCCATTTTGCCTGACGGCTTTCTCATAGCCTTTTCTTCGCGATGGCGGATGTGCGCCAGAGGCTAGGATCCAAGGTGGTTTTACATTCGTTCAGAAAACATTATCAATTCAGTTTTATTACTTGTTCTTTGGTAGACTGGAAAGATAGAATCAGAATGAAAAAATGTCTAAGTCGACATTGGGGTATGTTATCTCAAGAGAAGTTGAGAACTCGTTGGGCTTTACCGGGAAAATTCGAATCACACGGAGAATTTCATGGTTGTCATATCGACCTGTAGCTCAGGTGGCAGAGCAGCGGTATGGGGAGATGAAAATGGGTGGTTCGAATCTCGACCATGGCACTGAGGTTTTTATTCTGATTCTAACTTTCCGTAATTAATTCGGAACTAGTATTATCTTAAATAAATTTTATTATCAGAGCTTTGCGTATAACTTATTTCCTTGCCATGCGGTTTTTTTTTTACTTTTTTGTGATATTTTATTACTCAAAATCAATGAGTCTGTTGCTTTTGCTGCTTTGCAAACAATTATTAGCAGAAGGGAATAACAGCAGCAGCAGCAACAACAACAATAATAATAACCCTATAATGCCTTAATTTATCAAATGGTTTATTCAAAGTAGAATGCCTTTTTTATGTCCTCTGAGAACTTATTAAACTGTATTTTTTCGTATGTCCTTTAATTTTGATTTATATCCCATTGTGATGTTTTTGAAGCTTCTGGTACCTTGCGGACTGCATTAGGCATTTATAATTAAATACTAGTTTGAGACGTTCTTGGATATATTCTACATAGCTCCGCAGCCCTCGCAGCATTATAACCTTGCTCAATAAGGGCCATAAGTTTCAGTTTGCTGTCCACATCCTTTGTTCATTTAAGACCACATGTATAATAAAGAAGATAATGTTTATAAGGCAATTTCATGTAACCTTCCACACAATATTTGTTTGAACCCCTACCTTCTCGTCGCTCCTGAGAGGAAACCGACCTTTGTTCATTGGTTAGGGTTTGAGTGCCAGGCTTTTGACATCAAACCAATTGGAGACGGAAAGATCTGGTGAATGCCTGGAGAGTGTCTTCCAGCCGCTCAGACAAAATGCTTCCCTTTCCCACCCCTGTTTTCTGTTACATTATTCAAACTAATAAGAGATTAGCACAACCGGGTAGGTATGGAACACAACTGATAAGGAGATCCTTCCAACATTAAATAAAGAAAAAACAGTATAGGAAACCAAAAGCATCGGTACATTTTTTGCACCGGACTGTACCTACTGAGTGACTACAATTGGGAAATACTCCCTAGTTCAGCATACGTGCCGAATGTGTGAAAAGTTGATTAGAACCTTTTCCCTAAACTGAAAAACAAATGTGGATCAGTGTTTTACAACTTAAATAACCTGATACAGTTGTGAGCGATTTATACGACAGTTTAACTTCAAAGGACAATTTAACAGCTACCACAATTTCGGAAAAGCAAACACTCGTTAAAATCTAAGCAGATATTTTGAACGATATTGATGTAAGTGGATCAAAAAATGAGATTTAAAATAATAAACTTTGAATTCGCATCGTGCATGCACCAAGCTCATATTCGCTAATTTAACAACAATCGATTTTTATATGAATGATACAATTTATATGGGAATAGTAATGGGCAAAAAAAGTTTTGCGAGTGTTGCAGTGTCTCTTCAAGTGTGAAATTTGGTACTTACAATTCGTTTTTGAAGTACTCTGTCCATAGACACGGACGGATCGTTTTGCATTTTTCTATTTTTAAGTTTAGGAAAATCCTAAATATGTGTTTCCCATGAAATCTTGAATATTGAATTTTTGGGTTAAATGCAACACTTACTTTACCTTAACCGAGCGAAATGGCTCCGTGGTGACGTGTGAGGCCCGCATTTGGGAGGTCCCGGGTTCGATTCGCGTCGACCCCCGCGTTGACCTTGGGTTTTTCGTGATTTTTTCCTGTTAGACTGGGGTGGCTTCTCATCTAAAACGGTTTCCTTTCCATAATTTTCTTTTCATTCCGTTTCTTCCCGTGTTTATACGTTTCGTGGGGCATAGCAGTGCCAGGCAGATGTGCGGATGCTTGCTCCAAGGAAAGGGTATTTCCCGTGGACACCAGAGGACTGCCTCGTTGGATGGGTCGTTCACTGCCCTCTCTGGGCAGCACCAGTAGTGGGACGGGTCTTCGAGCTAGGGCGTATTAAGCACTTCCGCGCGCCTGTGTGGCCTGTAGCCTGTAGCCTCCTGTGGTTCCTTCATTTCATTTCTCCCTCCTGGGGAGTGGTAGTCGCAATGCATCTTCCGTATGTCGTAGTCCGTGAGGGAATACTTGTTGTTAATATTGCATTGATTGCCATTAAACTTGTTAATTTTGAAAATAGATTTGTCTCCATCCGTTGTATACCCTATGTTTTACCTTAAGTACATAATCGGTAAGAAAATATATAAAATGTTTGGATTAATACAGGCATTAGGCCTATTACATAAAGATATTATCACAAGGACTACACTGTTATATTAGTCAAGGCAATTGGGAAGGAGAGTGCGCTTCACCTCGCTGTAAAAACAAGTTATCATTCAAACACAGTAGGTCACAAAGCAGACATAATTTATCGTAAAGAAATCTAGCATGGAAAATAATTAAATAAGGCCACATCTTTCTTGTATGCTTATTAAAAATAGAAGGATAAAGCAAGTTTGCAGTCACATGTCGATATTGTTACGAAGGTTATCGGGAGATCGGCGCCGAGCGGTCGGAGTAAACAAGGTCGCAGACACTCGCCAGCATAAATACTGGGCGCCTTATCGGGAGATAACTAGAAGCATCTGGAAGTGTGTTGAAATAGTTCTAGAACATTCGAGAACCTTATGGAAAACTTCCATGATTATGTAAGCGAGCGCTCTAGCGGGCAGTCGAGTCAGTGCGAGGTGAGCAATGGCGACAGTAGAGTGAGTCACGTCGGTCAGTCGGAGAGCGAGCGAGTTAGCGAGTGCGTCTCTGTGCAACATTAAGGAGATGGTGACGACTTGTGACGTGTAGCGAGTGCTACTGCGGAGCGACGGTTTGTGGAGGTTTTGTGTTCGACTCGCGAGTGAAGTGAACCGTCCAGTGTGAAGAGGGTACGCCACGAAGGAAGTGACGAAGAACCAAACTAGTTCATCTTAGTGAAATGAAAACCTCATGTGAAGGTGAACTGCATAAAAGCGAAACAGTGACAATGAGAACAGATATCTAAAGGGTCTTTCAACAAGAGTGTCCTATTTTTAACATGTGATAGCTTCCGCTGTTATTGAGTTACAGCAGTCATTTTTTCATGTGGTTACAGTTGTTATTGACAAATAGCCATGAAACGTTACAGCATTCAGGAATGCGTAGAAATTGTGAAAATTTATTATCAAAATTGATCATGTGTTCGCAAAATCTTCCGTGTATTGCGTGAAGTTTACGGTGTGCATAATCGTCCCTGCGAGAGAACGATTCGGCGTTTTATCGATAAATTTGAAAGAAGTGGTTCTGTCAGCGATCTAAGAAAGCCTGTACGTAATCGACGTAAGCGCTCCAACGAAAACATAGGCCCCGTTCCTGAGAGTGTACGCAAGAACGGAAACAAATAAATTGCTCGTCGAGCGCAAGAATTGGGGCTTTCGCCGACCACAACTTGGCGAATTCTGCATCTGAACTTAAAATTTCACGCTTACAAAATGGTGTTAACTCAAGAACTAAAGCCCAACGACCATAGGTTGTGCCGTGTATTCGCTGACTGGGCTATGGAGCAATTGGAAGCCGACCCGGATTTTTGTCGAAAAATCATCTTCAGCGACGAAGCCCGCTTTTGGATGGATGGTTGTGTTAACAAACACAATTACCGCTATTGGAGCAATCACAATCCAATGCGGATTCAAGAACGACCACTTCATCCCCAAAAGGTTACTGTATGGTGTGGAATTTGGTATGGTGGAATCATTGGTCCATATTTTTTCCAAGATGAAGACGGAGAAGCTCTAACTATCAATGGAGAAAGTTACCGGGCTCTTATAAGCGATTATTTTTTGCCTCAATTGGATGGTATGAATCTCAGAAACATCTGGTTCCAGCAAGATGGTGCCACATGTCATACTGCTCTCAAAACAATCGATCTTTTGAAGGAGAAGTTCAGAGGTTTCATCATTCCCCGTGGTGGTGATGTTAACTGGCCCCCGAGGTCATGTGATTTAACGCCGTTGAATTACTTCTTGTGGGGTTATTTAAATTTCAAGTTTATGTCAACAAGCCAGAAACAGTAAATTAACTTATGAACAACATCACGCGTGTTATTCGTGAAGTTGGACCTAATTTACGTTCTTTTGTAATTGAAAATTGGGTCAACCGTATACGCGCAACCCAACGAAGTCGCGGCGGTCACTTAACTGATGTTCTCTTCCACACGTAATGACATTAATTATTATCCCAAAAAATAAAAATAAACCTCTATCATTTATAGAACGTGTTTTATTTAAGTTCAAAGATAGGACACTCTTGTTGAAATACCCTATGCTTTTGTTTTATTACCGTCCGTGCTCTTGTGGACCACATCTGGGTCAGCATGTTAAGTGCAGCTCGCCTTTGACCAGTACAATAATGCTAGGAGAAATATAAAGTATTCACCTATGACACTTTTTAGTGCTTGTTTAACGTGGCTTTATTTAATGGATCATATGGCGGGGAGATTGTTCTGTGGGATGGTGAGCGCAGTCGGTATATGCCATACAGATGACCTAAGGTGACATAGTCGACATATACGTCGTACAGAGACATACGGATCTTCTGCTTATGTTTAGAGGTCGAGTGTCGGTGTTGTAATGGGCGCAGTGGTGAGTACGCTTATCGGATATAATAAATGGAAGCATTGGCAGCATGGCGTGCATAAGAATGAATCTTCCGGAATACACAAGCCGCAAAATAATACGGAAGATATTATTTGTGACGTTAGTTCAATACTATTACAATATTGGCGTGTTTATGAATAAAAAATCACACTTCAATGTAGCTCTAAAATAGTACAATAATAAAACTAACTCCGTGCAAAAACCTGAATGAACCAAGGCCTACAACTCGTCCCTTGCATCTTCCGCCTCCATTTGCACAGCAGCACAGCTGCAGATTGCAATAACGGAGGTGGAACCAAAATGCCCAGCACGTACCCCACCTGCCCGATTTAGTTCCGTAGTTCGCGAGTACAAACCCGGCGGAGGGCGAAGGATTTTTTTCGGGCGTAAAAATCCTCAGCATGGCTTCCTTCGGAAGGGAAGTAAAGCCGGTGGTCCCGTGTCGTAGATTTACGGCACGTAAAAGAACCTCAAGCCTGATACACGACCTCTGAGCAAAATTACCGGTCTTTCACGCCCAATATAGAATGGGACGCTAAGGACCACAGTAGTTAAAGAGCGTCCATAAATAAAACTGAATTTAATTTTAATTTACCGTCCGCTGTTTGCGAGACTGGAGGCGGTCCTAAGGACCTTACGAGGCTGAGTGCACCCTTACCTACCAGGCCTTTCAACAGGGAGAAACTCTTCTTATCTGCATCTTCTCGCACTGCAGGCAGCAACGCCACCGTAACGGTATGGGGACGTCATAATGGAACAAATAATGGAAACATGTGTAGTATTTAATATATTATAAATATTACATACTCATTTAAAACAGTGTTTCCCAAAGCTTCTTAGCTAGCAGCTCCCTTTGTAAACTCTGCAATTGCCATGCCCCATTGGTTATTGCAAACATGTCCATTTAGACATGTTTATTTAAAAAAACCTGAATCTTTGAGAATATTGTAAAAGAAACGGGGGTTTTAACAAAAGGTGCAGCATGTATGCCCGAAATAAACTGTAGTGAAATACATGTGAGCATATGCCTAGATCAGGTATTTCTTATTCTATTGTATGTTACTTTCTAGTTAGTTGCTTTAACTCTGCAGAACACGGGATTTGTTTTAATCTTTTGTAGGAGTTTTGTGTCTTGGCAGTGAAATGCGCAATCCGGTATTTAAAAATCTGATCAGTTAGATTAACTGTTTCTAGCTACCATTGTTTATTACTTTCTCTACTACGTATAGTAAGTAGGGGAAGTATTGCATTCCACTCAAAAATTCGATACCGAGATTTCACCGGAAATATATGCTTTGAGACTCCCTGAAACCAAAAAAAAAAAAAAAAAAAAAAAATCTGGAAACATGTCCTGTGTGTGTGTGTGTGTGTGTGTGTGTGTGTGTGTGTGTGTGTGTGTGTGTGTGTGTGTGTGTGTGAACAGCATAACTCAGAAACGAACAGTCGGATAAACACCAAACTTGATATTTAGGTTCAGTATCTTCTAGAGATGCGACACGAAGGTTTTCAAGAAAATCCCCCCACCCCAGATTACCCTTTACATGGAACATTTTTCGAAAATTTTAATTTTCTCAAAAATGGCTCTAACGATCTTGATTAAAATATCATATATTTAAGATATTTTCATGACAAATAAAATGTATATCTTCAATTTTCTGGGAATGTCTCCAAAAGTATTTTCCATTGTGAATGACTTTTGCATAACTGGTAAACCATAAGAGATAGACAAAATTTTACTGCACAAAAAATGTAGATCGCGTTAAAATTCACAATTTATGTCATACATTTTTTTTGTTGAGTGAACCATTTTAGAGATATTGGTTGTTTTTCCCTTAAATTTTTCAATACTTATATTCTCAAATGGGAATTCGTTATTCATTTTTTTGTCTTGGATATGCAAAGAGTATTAATCTGTGGCAAATATAATGGTGCTGCACCTAGCAACCAGCTATTAAGAGATGTCTATGCTTAAAGGCTACTGTATTTCTATATTGTCCTTGTAAATATATATTCCCCTTACATCTACAAGAAAATTAGCAATAAGATAGAGTCTGCAAATGTTTATCTCGATTAAAATGAAGTAGATGGAGAATAGGCGTTTGTAAAACTAATTTGTACAAGAGTAGAGAAAGTCATGTGAGTGTAACACATCAGATTTTTTTATGTAGCGTCTGCAAACTATTTTTCCAATACCTTATTTTTCTATATATTTAATGATAATCGAGATAAACATTTGCAGAAAATTTGTATTTCGTTATAGGCACAAAGGGAATAGCGGAGGCTGACGCAATAGTCACATCTTTAAAAAGTGGGTTGCTATATATTAGATTTCAGACTCCACTCTTTGCATGCCATTACGAGAAGCAACGGATGGCGGTATCACTTCAAAATGACAAACGTGTTGAACACGTCAAACCAATGGCAACGAATATCGAAATTGATGCAGCAAAGAAGTTATTTTGAAATAAATGGTGTGTTTTAAAGACATTTGCATTTTTTGCCTAGTAAGTTTTTGTATCCCCCCATAAAAGTAAAGCAAAGCTTTCCACGTAAATGGTAGTTTGCAGTGGAAGTATTTTCTTGAAAATCTTAGTCGCATCCTTGGAAGATGCTGAAATTAAATGCGAAATTGCTATTTATCTGACTTTTTATGTTTGAGTTATGCTGTTTCTCTCTCTCTCTCTCTCTCTCTCTCTCTCTCTCACACACACACACACACACACACACACAAACACACACACACACACGCAGAGGTTTTGATTCCAACAACAATTTTGATAGCACCTACTTGGTCATTCTTGAAGTGCTTTCACCATTCAATTGTTTCTTGCAATATCTTGGAAAAAGCATGGATTTCAAAGCCAGTATCTAGCAATTCTTGTTTTTTTTTTTTAAAGATTTGGCCATCAAATTTGTTATGAAATTATTTCCGCTACAGAAAGTAATGTGAATGGAACAAATAATTTTTTTTAAAGGTGGTTATGTGTAATGTTGGCCATCAGCTCCTTTTCACTCTTAATCGGCATCTTGTACACAAAAGTCTGAACATGTCCCCCAAAGAAAAAAAATCCAAAGGGGTTAGATCTGGTGAACATGCTGGCCATGATTTCGGTGCTTCTCTACCGATCCTGCGATCAGGATATATTAAACTTAGGAAATCCCTTGTGTCACCGGAATAATGTGCAGGTATAATGCTTTTAGGTTTCAGAGAATCTCAAAACGTGTATTTCTCGTGAAATCTCGATATCAAATTTTAGGGTGGAATGCAATACCTGATTCCTCTACCACCTAAGAAGGTGCCAGAGAAGGTAAAAATAAACCAAACGAAAAAAAAACAGGAATTAAAAAACCGGAGAGAAATTTAGATTGGTAGAATATGACATTTGAACCCGGCAGTCTTGAACACGAGTCACAGAAGCTAAGCTTTCTCGCTCGTTATGTTTCACGTTATTTTCAAGCATAACCATTGCTAATAGAATTGCCTGATAGCTGGTTACAGAGTACCTACCAATTTCGTGGGAGGCGCGGACGGCCTTGTTGAGGAAAGCAACCTTTGCATCGCAAGGTCGAGGGCGGTTGTTCGCCCATTACATTGATGTAAGCCAAGTACTGCAGTGGTTTCGAGGCGATTGACCTAGGTCTTTCACAAGACGCTTCAAACTTTAAACGTTATAGATATTGCAACATTTAGGAAAGAAAACAATAAAAGCAGCACTTTTGTTGACCAAATAGTGGGACTTAGTTTCTATAAAACGTCCACAAGACGTCGGAATTACTTTATACATATTGCAGCTGCAGTCTTTCTGTGATGCCATGAACAGCAACTTTCAGCTTGGCTCTTCGAAAATTCCCAATTTCTTGCTGTGTGGGAATTCAGGTTAAGCCAACTCAGCAACAGAAAATTGCGTTGGTTTATACTAGATTTGAAGATCAGGTTGACAGAATGTGGCTTTTAGCAAAATCCTTCTCTATTACTTTGACAGACAATATTACAGATGCTATACGAACATTCTTTTAAATAGTTTGTTTTGTTTTTAACGCTTCCCATATATGGCCTATGTCCTTCGAGATTTATCTCATTCCACCAAGCAATGACTGGATCCATTTATGAGGTGGAGGCACCCAGGAGTCCGTTACCTCCGGTGATGAGGATGGCGGTAGAATGAGAGGACCTGCAGCTTTTAATGAGGACTCCAAACCATTTGGGCCTTGGGCCACATGGAAAGACAGAGGTGAAGGCGTGGATAACGCCGACTTAAAATCACCATCCCAGAGCCCTGAATCGAACCCGGACGCTTAGAACGAGAGCACGAAACGAAACCACTGCGCTAGCCCGGCGCCCTTCTTTTAAATCATTAAATTGTGAATTGTCTCAAAGATTGAGAACTATAAATTATTCTTTATAACAGCATTAGATCAGAGGCATCATATAATTTAATTAACAGAACCAGCGTCATGCTGTTGTAATCCTTCTGTGTTTTTACTAAAATAATAAATGTACTACATGAAAAAAATCGATTAATGCTGCAACACGTGGTGACGTTATATTTGTTTAGGGATGTGTATTATTATATTTATGAGGCTTTAAAGTCTGAAAATACTTTTCAAAGAGCTTATACTTTTTAGTGGGCAAACGCCGATTAAAGGATCTATGTGCAAGGTATAATAAAATGAATTTTGTAAGAAATGGCTAATTCTATCTACGACTGATATAGTTGAACAAGTGGGGGTGAAAAGTTTGTTTGTGAAATAAAAATAAAATAATATTGAGAATTTATGTAACAATTTTTTTCCGCATATGTAGACAAGCGATGTTCCAATGCTTATCTCGTTTCTGAAGTATTT
The DNA here is from genome assembly GCA_030765065.1 of Deroplatys truncata. Lineage (NCBI taxonomy): Eukaryota > Metazoa > Arthropoda > Insecta > Mantodea > Mantidae > Deroplatys > Deroplatys truncata. The sequence goes on from CM060984.1 coordinate 152,803,744, forward strand.
TTCGAAAGGTCCTAAACTCCTGCTCTATAGCGGCTGTCATATCTTAATTTGGTAAAAAAGCTGACATCAGCAAGAAAGAATTGGGACGGTTTTGGAAGCCAGAGAAAGTCAAATTTGGGGAGCAGGATAGATGTTCAAACCTTTATACTTAAAATCCCTCAAACTTCCCATCGTTAAATCATTTTGGCGAGCAGACACCTTCTTTTGGGTTTTTACTACTTTCTCTACCACGTACCTAGTGGGTAGGAAGGTATTGCATTACAACCAAAAATTCTAGACGAGATTTCACCGGAAGTACATGTTTTGAAGCTCCCTGAATACAAAAAAGCATTTTTAGAAAAGGGTCCGTGTTTATGTCTGTGAGCAGCATAACCCAAAAACGAAAAGTTGGATCAACACCAAACTTGGTATTTAAGTTTAGAACCTTCCAAAGATGCGACACAAAGATTTTAACGAAAATCCCCATACTCCAAACTACCCTTCACATGGGAACATTTTTCGAAATTTTTGATTTTCTAAAAAATGGCTCTAAAGATTTAGATTAAAATACCATATATTAATGATATTTACATGACAAATAAAAGTATATATTGAATTTTCTGGAAATAGCCTTTGAAGTCCTCTTCATTCGTAAGTAATTTTGTATCACTGGTAAACGTTGAGTTAGACAAAAACGCATCACATAAGAAATGTAGATCTCTTTAAAACATACAGTTCATTTTAAATAACTTTTTTTGTCATAAGCCATTTCCGAGATATCCGTTACTAATGATTCGAATTGCTCAACACAGCCTGTCAACATTCAGTCGTTTCTCGCAATTCCACTGAAAAACAGTATGGAATTTTAAAGCCAGCATATAGCGTCCAGTTCTTAAACATTTGACTATCGCTGTTTCCTTTGTATTTATAACGAAACGTGCAATGTAGCTGTTTCTGCAAAAGTTTATTTTGATTAAAATGAAATAGATATATAAATAGACTTTAGTAAGACTAGTTGTATAACCACTAATAAACGATGGAGGTCATGTGAATGTACTATATCAGATTTTTTTGCAACGCAGGCCTTTTCACAATAAAATTGTTATGCTTTGGTTCTGTGAGTGTGAAGGGTTTTACGCGCTATCCTCTGAACCAATTTCTTGCTGCGAACTGATGAATGAATAAGCAAACTGCGGGAAAGTCGAGTTTTTACACGCACAGTAGTCAGTAGGTTGTAGGCTTACTGCTGTAATGTCATTAGTTGGTCGCTTGTTAAATTACTCGAAGCGGAGGTCAGACCGAGGGGCCTCCAGTAACTGGAGCACAGCACCGCACGTAGGCCACAGAGGATCCTTTGCGCTTCCAACATGATCCCTAGGAGAAAGGGATGAAGGGGAGACTCGAAGGGCGACCGGATCCGGTCGACGATGTGCACTAGCAAGGACGGGGTTCCAAATGATTCCAACATGACACTAATCCTTTCGCCGCTCTGCCTAAGCCACCCGCAACCTGGGGGTCCCGGTAATAGACGAGGCAGCTCTCCGGAAGAAAGCAGTCCCGTCAAGCGCCAGGAAGAAATCTTTCCATAGCGCAAATTCCACCTCCTGCCAACATACCAACCGCCAGGTTCTACAATTCTGAAACAGATGAAAGGAAATAATGGGGCAGGAAGTTCGTGATAGAAGGTGAACCTCCCCAGCATTCATCTACTCACCTGGGGAAACCACGAAAAAAAAACCATGGTCAGAGTGGTCGGGCTGACCCGGGACCTCCCGAATGCAAGCCTTGTATGTTACCGCGGAGCTATAACGCTTGATTAAGGGAAGGAAGAAAACTTCCAAATGATAAACCCATTGGATTCTCTAAAATACTTACGGCATTCCAAGTGAAAAAGATAAAAATCTTCAGATACTTCATACAACTTTGGAGGTAAATCCACACTGAGTAGGAATAACCATTTACAAGAAATGACTGGGTGAGAAATCCTTATGTTGAGTCTCCAGAATACTCCGCAAATCTCTTTCCGGAAAAGAGCAGCTACAGTCATGAAATATTGTGAACTATCACTTCTCACCTTGTCTTGTTGAAATGAAGCGTCCAGATATCATCAAACCGATAGAATCAGTTCTGTTGATGTTAATTGCGTCCAAATACGCCTTATACGAAGCTATTTTTGAGCCGAAGTAGCAATAATGCATCCACCTTGTACAGAGCCATTTTGTGCGCAATTCTCTTGAGGCAGTACTTTATATCACAATGTGGTTGCCAGAGTGATTGTAGTGTAAATTAACATTATTGTATGACAATGATTTGAGATGTTTGTTAGCTATAAGCATTGTTAGGAAATAAGTTTACACGGCCTCACTGAAACTGACAATGGAGTGGGCAACAATGAAGCGATGGGGTGAGTTGTTTATCACTTAGAAGAGACAAACAAATGACGTCAGTGTAGCGTGCCTTTCTTTAGAAAGGAGGGAATATCTTCCCTAGAGCATATGTATTAATAATTATGATTGGCTTACAAAACAGACGCTAATGTTGGCGCGATTTAGTAACCAATAGCAGCTCTATTATAATGTTTAGGCATATCGGGGTGAGGGAGTATAAATTTTTGAGCCAAAAGCAAGTATCACGCAGTTCTACAGAATCATTCACGAGGTAAACGTCGCGCAGTTCTACAGAATCTCTCGCGAGGTACACATTACGCAATTCTACAGAATCTCTCGCGTCATAAAGTTAGTTACAAAATGTGAAGTACGCGTACGGCAGTAATTATATTCGGAAATATAACAGTTTCAGTCAGGCGTGTATAAAGACTACAGATGTGAACTATTAATTAAGTGTGACGGCAATAAAAGTGTAAAAACAAATTCTTTTATCAGTGTTATCTTTTATAACTACTCTTTTCCGTTTACACGCCCTGCTTAGAGATATTTGCTCGATTGAGTAATAATAGCTAGCCGGAGGACAAAGAACCCAAAATTCAAAATAGTAAAACAATAACAGGCGCTCAGCAAATAAGATAACATGAACAGATTACTGCGACACTCTAGATATGTAAAATATAATCACGTTAAGCCTCTGAAATATTGTAGCCTTATTCGCGTACCTAAACCGCCGGTCATATAATAGTTTATTTTGCTTTATTGTTACACTTTTGGACGTCTTTCGCACGTGTTATATGCAGACTGGTACTAGCATGTTTATTTCATCAGCTGAATTTTATATAGGTAATTTATCACAAACTTTTTATACTAATTATGAAATTATTTTCTTTGGGAACGCGAATATTTCAAGAATAAACGTATTACAGCATGATATTCAACCGTTTTATACAATATCACATCATATCTGCCTTAGCTCTGTACTATAGAAATTATTTGAAACAGCGACTTTATATTCCAAACAAAGATGTTCAAGACAAAGAGAAATATCTTCAAGGATAAACACGTTACAGGGAGCCCTCATAATGCTCAGAGTTCGACCAGAACACCTTAAAAACATTTTATACTCTTATTGAAACACCTTCCCTAACAACAGACAAATAATTTTCTCTCAGGCTTTAAAAATTAAAGAGCATGAAAACTTTTCTTAGACTCTCTGCTATATTCCTAGGTAAAATGCGATCTGAATTCAAAAATGATCTCAGTTTTTCTCTACAAGTACCATTTTTCCATAAAATGCTTCACACTGTGAAAGTAGCATTGTTGAATTTAATGGGGAAAGATGGAAAAATTTAAATGTATATTTTACATGGCAACTTTACTTTCTAATGCATTTTTGTCTTAATGATGGAAGGTATGGATATTGCCTTTGCTCTCGTGTGAGGTTATTGGAATGTCACGGTGCAGTATCAAGCAGTAGTCTCCTACCGTATTAAAGTCTACCGTGCGTTACTATCTTGATTATATATTCCCAATATCTTGGTGAAAACGTTCTTCTTGCTCTTTATTCACTGTAATAAGATTTTAATTGAAAAAAAAACAGTTGAGTATTGAGAAAATCAAATTTTTAAATCAATAAGCATCTCAAAACTTTGTTTCTCTTCAGCATATTTTTAGTGTCCCTTGTGTAACTGATAATAATAACAATCGTGGTTATAGGATTCTTGTGATACCCAGTGCAGGTAGTACGAAATCACTAGTTTGTATATTAGCATTATAAGAATAAAATTATAATTTTGGAATTAGTTGTGTTATGTGCCATTTTAGTGTTATTTGTGGCCTCAGTGCACAAAAAGAAAGAGATAAAATAAGAGGTTTTCGTAACACTCCTCTATTATTTAAGATCATTTAAGAACATTTGGAATATAGCTTCTATGCTATTCTAGAATGCTCTTACATAAAAAAACAGCGTGGAGGTGTAATAGAATGTACTTCCTCTCATGCCGCGGACCCATATTCGAACCCGGGTAGAGTCAACTTACTTAAGGAGTTTCCTTCTCGGTCTTTAGGATATATATACCGTGTGAGTCTTCTTATCCTGCGGATTGGTAACCAGGTAACCTTTCATTTTACAGACACTGCAAAATGCAGCTGCTGACACCGCATTCACCAGCCCGCTGATTAGGGCTATGGTGGTTGTTAATGTGCTCTAGTAGTACAATGGTTGACATGCTGGAAAGTCATGGTGAAGGTTGCAAGTTCAAATCACGCTTGCGAATAAATGAGTTTTTTAATTCATTTCTTGCATTTATTTATGATGTTCATTAAAGCATATTCTAACAAACACCAATTTATGTTTTAATGAAATGCAATAATTAAACTAATTAAGTAAAACGACACTTCCATGCCAAACTATCAGTTCTCGTTAAATTTACTAAACAGGTCACTGCACGCACAGTGGTGCAAAGAAGTCATTTCGACCGAAATTGATATACGCGATGCAGTGGACAGTGTTTACGGCATAACCTATACAACGCCCGGACTGCATAACTTCTCAATCCGCAGGCTGAGAAGACTCACTCTATATAGATACAGAATGTTTCAGAAATATTTTTACAAACTTCGGGTATGGGTTCCTTACACCAGAAGAAAGAAAAAAGTTCATATGAACATATGTCCCATAATCCATTGTTTTCTCGTTAGGAGGTGTTCAATACAGTACACTTATTCAGTTCAGTTCAGTACACTTATAACACACAAAGCTTATAAGAAATGCTCGAAATGTCCTCCTCGTGCTTCTATGCATGCCTGCACTCGTCGAATCATGGAATGTCGCACCCTGTCAAAAACTCCGGGATGGTGTCGAATGGTTTCGCAGGCTTCCATGACACGTCGATGAAGCGTTTCTGTATCCGGGATGGCTGCTCCATAAACCAATGATTTAAGATGCCCCCAGAGGTAAAGATCCACAGGATTGAGGTCGGGAGAACGTGCAGGCCATGGAACTGGTCCTCCTCTGCTATCCATCGGTCATGGTAGATTCATGTTCACGAAATGAATAACCAGCTATGGTGAAACGAAACAAGTGCAGTTAACTCACTACATGTACACAATTGAAACGCTGAAGACAGACTAATGACAAATGACAAACTTAAACAAATCTCCGTGGCAACACTTCGCCATCTACCGTATGTAGTACAATGGGTCAACGCCTTCTATGAATGCATAGAGAAATGAAGTTTTGAGGTTGGACCTCGAAGGCCGTTGAACTCACACTTTCATTGTGACAGGAATAACGCGAAAACCAAGGATTATGGGACATATGTTCATATGAACTTTTTTCCTTCTTTTGGTGTGAGGAACCCATACCCAAAGTTTGTAAAAGTATTTCTGAAACATATCGTATATAAGGTAGCCACTGCATTTTAGATCCATGAACTTATTTACAGTTTCGTTTCATCCTTCAGTCTAGTCGGTGGCTTCTGCAGTCGAGCAATCAGTATGTGGTTTCCAGTACAGAGTTCCAAGGTTCGATTCTTGGCTAAAGTGGGGGAGTTTTTTTAAAATTATAATTATTCCCTCTCCCCCATAGTATCTGAATGTGTGAATGTGTGATTAATTGAATATGTTTCAAAGTAAACATACACATAGCATTAAACATAAAAATCCAACGTAAGCGAGTTAACACTGAGTGAATTGTTCGTAAAGCCAAGCCGTCGGTATTAGCAGAGTAGTCAAATGTAAATGAAATAAGATATTATCTATTTTTCATACGACCTTTCCAGTGGAGCGACGTTAAAGTCAATAAGAAAGAAAAGCAGAATTTTTTTATCTCGATGTCGCTAATTGCAAATAAAGCCATGCTTTCGAAATCACTCAGCAGCTTTCTCTAAGTAGGTATGCGTACCAAATAGAAGAGAATGGTATAAAAAGTGTCATTATTATTTGTAAGGTCACTCTAGAAACTTTCTAAAGCAGATCACCTTGACGAAAACCCAGGGCAAATGCCTAGCAAAGGCAGATGTGCTGTTGTGGAGTACGTATACTATTTTCTTAAGTAGCGCCGCGAATCATTTAGATCTTACCCAAGGCAGTTCAAGATCATCAAAGATGGGTTTCATCAAGGATAGACTTCATCATTTGACATCAAGAGAGTCAAAGATAGGCTTCTTAGGAACATTCCACGAATAAGATGTAATAAACTAGATGCATAGTAACTAATAGTAAATACGGTTACGAAATATCCATGCGGAATTTCAGCATGAGTTTTGTTATTTCAAAATAAAATTACTACCCTCACAGTAGTGCACAGAATAGATAAAACATAACCTCAAAAGTAAGAGAAGCAAAAATAATGCAATAAAAGCAAAATAAATGAGATGTGTTTAAGCCCCTACTTTCTACACCCATGAACAATTCACATATATCCCCGTTGTATTATACTATTCACATAATCATTATTCTTTTATCCACGTTATGCTATTTACGATAAACGTTTAACTGCAATGATTCCAGGCTAAGCAATAAGGACTTAGTTACTTGTAGACACAGCATTCAAATATTTATATCACAAATTGTATTACAAGCTCATGCAAAAGGGGAAAAAGAGGAAGAATTGAAATCTAAAAAAATTATCATCAAATGATGCATTTCTGCTAAGAAAAAATCTTATGTGATACATTCATATTACTTTCTCTAACCTCCATAATTTATTTGTAGGTATACAAATTATTCTTACTAAAGCTTCTTATTCTATCGACATACAACATTTTCATCAAAATGTACCTTTGCAGAAATAGCTACATTACATTATAGATACAAAGAGAACATCGACAGTTAAATGTTTAAGAACAGGGCTATATGCTGGCCTTAAAATTTCATACTGTTTCCAAGCAATCGCAAGAAACAACCGAATGTTGAAAGGACTTTAAGAGAATGACCAGAAATGAACAATTTGAACCATTAATAACGGTTATATTAGAAACGGCTTATGCTACAAAAAACTTATTCGAAATAAATTGTATATTTTAAAGAGATCTACATCTCGTGTGTACTAGATTTTCGTCTATCGCTTAACATCTACCAGTTAAACAAGATTATATAAAATTCCTTCCGAAGAAGAGGACTTCATAGGCTATTCCCCCAAAATTCAAGACATATGTTTTATTTGTTATGTAAGTATTGTTCATATATATTTTAATCAAAATCTTTAGAGCATTGTTTAGAAAATAAAAAAAATTCGAAAAATGTTCTATGTAAAGTTTAGTTTGGGGTGGGGGATTTTGTTGAAAACTTCAGTGTCGCATCTTTGGAAGATATTGAGCCTAAATACCGAGTTTGGTATTTAACCTACTTTTCGTTTTTGAGTTATCGTGTTCACAGACATACAGGCACACACACGCGGACATGTTTCCAAAATGCTTTATTTGGATTCAGGGGGTCTCAACACGCATATTTCCGTTGAAATCTCGATATCGAATTTTTGGGTGGAATTCAATACTTCCCTTGTTTACTATACGTAGTAGAGAAAGTAAAACTGTAAAAAATCCGCACTCCTACCTTAGAGAGAGGGAGGGTACTGAATCACATGTGGACTTCTCAGTCGTAGAAATCTCTCCCACCCGTTTTATTCTCGGTAAGGTATTCGCCGTAATTTATTTAATTAGGCAGTCTCTCTTGGATATCTCTGACATCATAGTATTATTGAACTCAAGTGAAAAAATATTAATATTTAGCAAAATGTGACCTCTCTGTCATACATGTGAGATGGGGATGACAGCGTATTTTCCGTATAGCGATAACAGAAAATCAATCCGGCTAAAACTGCATTTTCTGAGTTGCCGACGTTTAATGTTATTTCTAAAAATCGAGGTTAATATTATTTTCACTTTTTGCACTTGATGACTTAAAAACTCTGAAATTTCTAAAAAAGAGCACAATGCTAATAATGGAGCATATGAGCCAATGGGAAAAGTAGAATCAGACTGAAAAATTCAATGCCAAAGCCGAGATTTGAACCATGGATCTTCCGGTTTCCTTTCGGTTACTCTAACCAACTGAGCTACCATTGAAATATGCCAGAAGATATTAAGTTCTCCAAATGACTCGCGTTTTTTCGATAAACCACAAGGAGATCTCAGATTCATTTTGAGATGACATACTCCAATGGCGACGTACAATTGTAAGTACTTTAGGACCCAGGCTTCATAGTTTAACTAACTATAGGTCAATCACACGGCTTGTGTGAAAGAATAATTAATTACCTATAACCGATTAGTATTATTTCAGAAGAGACAGGGATTTAATATTTTATCCCTTGTTTAAAGCTTATAGAATATTAGTACAGATACAATTTTGTAAGTTCACTGCACGGCACGGGATTTGAAGGAATGGTCCCGGGTTCGATGCTAGCTCAGGGACTCGCATGGATCTTGGATCTAGGGTTGGTGGTTAATACGACTGGTTCATTTTCCTGCCCGTTTATTTCCCGTCACCGTTTTAAAATCTGACTCCTAATATTACCTCGCCACACACACACACACACACACACACACACACACACACGCACACACACAAGGAAATACCACGAAGAAGTGTCTTCTAAACTCTCCTTTTCTTTATTTCAAATTTCCTATCTCCCCATTCACTACAACATGATTTATACCTTCTTTCTTATTGGATGCCTACGGCCATGAGAGCACTGATCCTTTTCTACACATCTGCTTTTCAGGCGACCTAACGGTACGCTAACTAAGTGTATTCTCTTCTCACTTGGCTAGAATAATGGAAAAACCATCCCCGCTTCCTGCCTGCTGCTGGCACTGTCTTTTCAACCCATATTTACCTTTACAGCAATACTCGCTTCCCAGTCTTATTTAATAATGCAATTCCTAATGTTATTAATATTTATGTTTCCTATGGTTATCATTTTATATTTAGCTACGCCGAAGTACTGTCTCAATAGCCACTATTGTGACTAAAGTAAATGAAAATCAAATTTCATGGTGTTCATTTGCGCTACACTCAATAAAACCTGTTACAGCGTCACTTCGACACTCGGCTGTCTACTGCATTCACTTTCCTAGAACTGAAATAAGCTCATCTCCTCCATGCGATTTTTACTTTCTCTACCACGTACATACTAGACAGAGAAGGTACTTGCATTCCACCCAAATTCGATACCGAGATTTCACCGGAAACACATGTTTTAAGCCTCCAAATAAAAAACAGCATTTTTAGAAAAAGGTCCGAAGGCGCGAGTATGCGTATCTGTGAACAATATAATTAAAAAACGAAAGTTGGATAAACATCAAACTTGGTAATTAAGTTGAGGCAGTATTTTTAACACTTAAATAATTTCAGTCTAATTATATAATATATAAATTCAATAACAGTCCGCCTTGAAGCAATATGTGAATGTAACAATATATAAAAAGTGTATGTAGCAGTCATTGTATATGTTTGTATTATTGTATCCATGTGTAATAATGTTATGTGAATATATTACGTAATTTAATAATGTAGGAGCTGTGAGAATAATAGGTTAAAGTTGCTAACAATGAGGTAATAATGAGATAACCTTGAGGCAATAATGAATTTGAAAGTTTAACAATACTACTTGTGATTCTTGGAAGCAATAATGTAATTTTAGTGACAGTTTATAAAAATAGCCATCAACAACCAGAAAAAGCTTTAGTTAAATGAAGGTATTCTATTGGATTAGGTATAGCCAATCAGAAACTTGAAATATAGAAATTTGCAAGTTTAGGCGGTTGAAATCAGTTCAGTTGGTTGCAGACAGCGTTACTAACCAGACGCAAAAAGTGTCCTCAAGAAATTTAATACGTGTTCATGTGAGACGAAAAGAGTTTTACGTGTTAAAAAGTGCAAGTAATTAATTAAATAATCTCACATCTCCCTATATCAGTGAAGTGTTATTTAAATCGTATCAAGTATTAATAAAAGGAGTGAAGTAAAATTATAATCTGTGTAAGCCTACATTCTTAGTCGCACCACAACCCTGCAAAGACATCCATGTCTCTAACAATAATACTGACGCAGTCGAGGCAAACATAAATATATAATATTTAAAGAAACAGTCAAAATTACAAAGTTAATATTTTTTTAAACTTGGGGTAAAGGCCACCTGAAAGTACATTTGGGGCGAAGGCTACCGGAAACCGTTTACTATACGTGCGGTTGCAACTACTACAAGTTCGGCTCCCCAACAGTTGAAATACGATACAACTCTTTCTAAAATACTCCTTTCCTCAAAGTTCCTCCTCCTTTCCTCTTCCAAAAAAGGTTTTCGAGAAAATCCCCCAACTCAAACTACACTTCACATGGAACATTTTTCGAAATTTTTGATTTTCTAAAAAATGGCTACAACGATTTTGTTTAAAATATCATATATTAAACGTACTTACAGATAAACAAACTGTATATCTTGAATTTTTTGGGAATAACCTTTGAAGTCCTGTTCGTTCGGAAGCAATTTGGTATAATCTTGTACAACTGGTACATGTTAAACGATGGACGAAAACATACTTCACAGAAAATGTAGACCTCTTTAAAACACACAATTTATTTTAAATAATTTTTTGTGACATCAGCCATTTCCGCGATATCCATTATAATGGTTCGAATTATTCAATTTAGCCGTTCTTTTAAAGTGCTGTCAATTTTCAATTGTTCGTGATGTCATGGAAAGAGTATGGAATTTTAAAGCCAGTGTATAGCGTCCAGTTCTAAAACATTTGACTATCGCCATTCCCTTTCTATCTATAACGAAATGTGTAATGCAACTATTTCTGGAAAGATTTATCTCGATTAAAATGAAGCAAATAGGAAAGTAAGCTTTGGTAGGTATAATTTGTATACCCCTTAGCAAGCAATAGAGAGTAGAGAAAGTCACGTGAATGTAACACATCAAATTTTTTTTTATCTGTTGAGTGCAAGATATCTTCGAGGAGGTGGCTATAGTGTTGCTGCCACCCCTTACTAGATGTTTTTTGACTATCAGGATTACCTGCTGTGGCCGTGAATCCAGAAGTCGTCTCTAATACACTCGTCGCCTCCATTAGCCGTGAAAAGGAAGTGAATAAATTTACTTAGGTTACTCTGGAACGTATTCTGACATATCTGCATCAAATGGCTTATATATGAATGCAATAATTGATATAGTTGATCTCATCCCATCCATTTTATTTAATCAGTGCTCCTACAAAACAAGCATTTGCAATTCATCCTTTCTTTATGTAACGTTAGTAATTATTTCTAACTTTTGGTAAATCATGAACCTCGCAACCGGAGTCATGGCTGGAAAAAATCAAAATGCTCTATTTGGGCGAAGATTTAATCTGGAATACCTATTCAACTACGAGGGCTGTTCATTAAAGAATGGTCATAATTTTTAACGGCCATAGTTTCTCCGCTAGAATTTAATATTTTGATATTCTGTTAGCTTAATGTGTAACAAACACGCTGTACTAGTTTCATAGTTGGCACTCCTGGTTCCCGTCTGTGAGAAGCGGGCAAGCTGAGACACGTTCAGTATACCGCAAAGCTGGAGATTCTGCTTTCGTCTGAGTCTTTTCTTCTTCGAAGATAGTTTAAAATGTTTAAAGAGAGGAGACAATCAGTTTCAAAGAAAGGTGGAACCGGCACTCCAGTTACTGCTCTTACGGAGGAAAAGAATCAAATTTCACTGGGTGCCACCCACACGTTGGTGACAGAAAATTTGCACATGAGACGTGTTTGTGCGCGGGGGTTCCAGGACTGCTCATTCCCGAGCAAAAGGACATTCTCGTGCAGATTTGCATGCAGTTGAAGATAATGTTAGGGGAAGATCCGGGGTTTCTTTCAAAGGTAATCATTGTTGATGAAACGTGGCTGCACCATTTTGATACTGGAAGCAAGCAGCAACGCTCAGTGTGGAAATCTTCATCACCAACCCCCCCAAAAGACAAAATTGTTGCTTCTGCTGGGGAAGTTATGGTCATCTCATTTTTTGATATTCATGGATTGATTTATCAGGTGTTGTACCTATACACACAACAATAATTGGGCAATATTATAAGGATGACCTGAAAATGTTGTGAACCCATATCAGCGCAAAAGACCACATACCTCTGAAACAGGTTGTATGTTGCACCACGATGATGCACGACCACATATTGCAAATGTTGTTACTGAATATCTTGCAAAACTCAATGTAAAGTGCATCCCCCACCCTCTCTATAGTCCGGATTTAGCCTCACGTGACTTTTTCTATTCCCTAAGCTGAAAAAAACCTTAATGGGAGGCATTTTATATCTTTAGAAGCAGTAGTGAAGGCTACGGAGGCGATTCTGAAGGACCTGTCAAAAAAGTAGTTTCCGGCATGTATTTGTAGATGGGAGAAACGTTAAGACAAGTGCATCCTAAGGAGACTATTTTGAGAAGGACCATCAAAATAACGAGGATAAGTAAAAGTATGTTGACAAAAAATTATGATAACCTTTTATTGAACAGCCCTCGTGTTTAGGTGGCACCAGGGAATGTCAACTGCGGAGTTTATCTAAGTTAAGATATATTATATGCAATATTCTCACGAGTTCTTCTACACATACTGTTTGTCTTCATACCTATTATGCAAGTTATATGTAAAACACTTCATTTTTTTCTATCGACCACCTGGTGATCACGATAAACATTCGAAGGAAATGGTCTCATTTAACTGTCACTACGATAAGCTGCATTTTAAGGCTGGAGTAGAACTCAGCTGTAAGCGATTATGTACTAGCCATAATAGTACCTACTTTTTGAATGAGCTCGTGAGAAAGAAACTACTTGATAGTTCAAAGCGTACTGCTTAAGATCTAGAAAACTCAAAGAAACAACAGCGAATATTTCGGAAATAATTAATGTGCCAAAAATGTTCACTTGGTGTTAAGTATATATTCCATCAAGATATGCGAGTGCATTTTATGGTGTTATGGCTTCAAGTTATACATAATTCAAAGAGTAAGAAGATGACTATTCGGAATGCTCACAGCAAATTCAAAACATACATTTATTTAATCATGCCAGCATATCAAGAGCCGTATATCAGGGGGAAAAGGTTTACGGAAATGTTACAATGTAAATGGTTGTTTGACAGGGGGAAATTTCTATATCTTCGATCTTCAATCCCTAAAAGGTTCCCAAATTAAGCATGGAATCCTCTCGCTCTCGCTCTCGCTCTCTCTCTCACCCTCCCCCTGTAACATACACGCACGCTTACATAGACGCGCACGCAGCACAGGTTTATTCAAAGAATAGCTTTGGGTTCAGGGGATCTCAGAACGTGTATTTCCGGTGAAATCTCGATGTTGGATTTTGGAGTAGAATACAGTACATCTATCTGCTATACGTAATAGGTAAGAAGAAGTAAATAATTAAATCTATTTTGTAATATCATCTTATTAATTTCTAATTTTACCAGCACAGATATCTTATTTTATCTAATCTGATATTCTCATAGCCCTCGATATTTGATTAAAGCAGCTGATACATTTGACAAACTTGTGTAAAATGGTTTACAATGTGATATTCTTTGGTCAGAGTTTATAGACAGTGGAAGGGGGAAATAAGGACGACGGATGTTACGTGGGCCGGTGCAACAGCTATCGCAAAGTGTCGCCATGAGTAACCTGTTTTCTACCTTCGCCCTTTCAACTGTCTCAAAAGAATCTGACCAGAACTTTACGCTAAACATGATTCTTTATTAAAGATCTTTTATTCCTCCTGAAAATTTTTCATAAGTAATGAGTTTTGTTGATTAAGTTGTTGATATATCTAAAACAATTGCAATTACTTGCGTAACACCTATTACTCTATTAGCTCTGCTGCGTATAATATATATATATATATAATGTATATGCTATTATATTTACCTAAACAGTACACTTTCCATGTATGCTTCCATAACGTTTCGTCAACAGCAGTACGCCAACAGATAATTTGATTACTTTTTCTGTCAACGGACAGTATGACTATGGTGGTTTCGTTCAACAATCCTTTCGCCTACATTAAATAATAAATAAAAACCAAAATAAATTTTATTTTAGTTGTGTGTAAAATTGGCACAAGGACGTTTCGTCAACATGTAACATTTCACAAACACAAGAATGGCGGATGCAAGTTCTAACTTGCTCTTACTTATAAATACGAGTAAGAGGCGAGCGGAGTCCGTCAGGCCGTAGTGAGTCGCAGCGAAACCAAAGGATCCTATCGTTTCTAGATTTAAACCGAGGTGAGCCCTAGGGTTAGTGCGTGTACCTGTATGAACTCCTATTACTGTAATTACTCGTCCCTCCACCAACAGAACTCATCCTAACATTCCCAGCCCTAGCAGCCAATTTTTTACAAGCAATTCTGCTGCTACATTACTTCATTACTAAAACCAACATTAAATATGAATATTACAAAAATAATTTAGGAAAAGTGGATTAGGGAGACTTTTTAAGGAAATTCAGTTTAAGAAGAATGAATTAATAAAATTCACCGGTAATAAATGGTACAAATTTACGTTTTAAACTTCATTTCATTATTTCCATTCATTCTCATCAAATGTTTCAATTGGCGTACCCATAGTACTAACGGATTTCACCAAAAGTCAGAATACTTCATTGACGATGTATTCATTGTCGAATTCCTCTTTTTGAATTTTTCAGTTGTCAAACGCAATGCCAAAATTTTTCATTGGCGAAATATATGTTGACGGACCGTCCACTAATGCTTATGTACTCTTGCTAGGTTATACTTAAGCAGTTGCTAGATACAAACTAGGACACTTAGCATTTGCGGCAGGATCGGTACTCGTGAAGGAAAGGAGAGGGAGAGGTAAAGAGGTGCGTGGGTGGATTGATAATTTCGGTATCTTGGGTCGTGATGTTCCGATGGTAGATGAAGACGAGTTTATGGCTAAAGAATTTTATTCAAACACACATTTTTTATCCTCACTTGTTTCTTTCTCTTACAATGATCCGACCACACAAAAAGCATTTATAACTTCGGGTCGGCTTCAACTCGAGAACTTTTCGCAAACAATTTCCGTTATTGCTGGGTACATATTTCCCGAATCACATGCCCGATAAATCCACATCACTGTTTAAAACATTAACTTGCATATCTGTCTTTGCTGACTCGTTAAGTCACGCGATATCTTTCTTTAATGTTATTCGTTGGATGTATTTCTTTATAATAAATACAATTTTTCTGTTGATCTGTGAATATTACAGAAACTCCCCACTTAGCTCTTTTTCGTGAATCTGAAGATAAATGTTCTCACGCGAAATGATAGGATGCAAGATAAGTTGTGGTCTTCTGAAACTTTACATTTCCAAATATAATACTAGCTTGTATTGATAATCTGATTCATTTACAATAGCAGTTTTAACTACGACAACTTGACCCACACGTAGTTTTAGAGAAGCTTTCCCTATTGTCCGTCTAAAAGGGTGTGTTTCCTACTGAACATAGTTTTCTTTGCAAGCCCGTACTGCTCTCTACAATACATTAGCTTCTTAAAATTATATTAAATAAATAAAAAGAAATACACCTTATTATTTATCTGATTGTGGACATAATGTTCAACTTCACTCTTAAAAATTCGATTTAAAAGAATAATTAGCAGACTGTGTGTAGGCCACAGGTGGTTTGGGAAGAATTGTGTCGATACCATAAACAGGTTTTTAACTAAAACTCCCAGCAGTAGAGTGCACATACTCATAAAAGTAATGGTTTGAGTAAAAATATGCCAAATCGATTATGAAAAGCTCGTCTCGAAACTATCGATAGTTACGAAGGACAACCTAACCTCAAAAGTATCCTTCAGAATCCCTAATTCTACCACGATTTTATAAGTTATATGTATTTCTGAGGAATATATGTCAAAACAAATGAACATACCTGCAAGATCCGTGAAGATGAAGTCATAATAGTTTGTAAGCGTGTTGTTATAGAGCGCCATGCTGCAGGGTCCTTGTGTCGGAACAGACGAATGCTGTCGGTGCTTCTGCAACAACGTACAGAGAGAAAATCGATTAGACACACCCTATGTTATACTACCTCTCACCCTCCCGCTGATATTGCAAAATGACACAAGTTGAGAAGGGTGCTGAGTCTCCGAGTCCAGAAATTATGTTTCTCCTATGGTTCTACGTTGACATTCCTAAACTAAAGTCTGAGCGTATTCTTTTGGATATCCTCACGAACATTATACTAAAATGTAAGATTCATAACAGTATGTTCAGTAATTTTAAGGTTATAGTAAGCGAAATACTCCATCAGAACAAAAATCAATTTATCTTAAATATTTAATTAATACAGATGAATATTAAAGAAAAATTATGTAAAGAGTTTTTCTACACTTTAACTTTTTATAAACCTCCTAAAATGTTTATTTACCTTCTCTAGCATCTAGAAAGTATCGCATTTCATCAGAAAACTGGATATCGAGATTTGACCGGAAATACACGTTTTACGGTCCCATGAATACAAGATAGCATTTCCAGAAAAATGTTTGTGTGAACAGTATATCTCAAAAACGAAATGTCGTTAAATCCAAACAGCATATATAAGTACAGCATCTTCCAAGGATGCTACATGGAGATATTCAAGAAACTCCTCCCATTCAAAACCATCGTTTACATGGAACATTTTTTGTTATTTTTGATTTTCTCAAAAATGGCTCTAAGAATTTTTATTAAATAGTAGATATCTAAAATATTTACGAAAAAAATAAAGATTATATTTTGAATTTTCGGGAAATAGCCTGTGAAGTTGCTTTCATTCAGGAGTAATTTTGTATAACTAGTGAACCATAAGAGATAATCAAAGAATTACTACATACACAAAAAATAGGGCTCTTTAAAACACACAATTTATTTCAAATGACTATTTTTGTGGCATCAGCCATTTCCGAAATATTGATTGTTATTGGTATTTCTCTATACTTCATTTTTGAAGCTATACGTATCACTATTTAGTTGTTTCTCGTGATGTTCAAGGAAAGAGTTTGGAGTTTCAAAGCAAGCATTTGAAGATTTGATATCCTTTAGTCCTCCTTCTTGTACCTACAGAGAAATACATAATGAAACCAAACGTTTATCTCGATTAACATGAAGTAGATAGAAAGATGAGCTTTGGCAAGAATAGTTTGTAGAGACTGTGTAACACGCTAGAAAAATCATGTGAATGTAACACATAAGCTATTTTGCTAATTGGATGTTTTAAGTAATACGGAGATAAATATTAACACTACAGAAAAGTCCACTTTATAATTTATTTATTTAGAGTTCTTATATGTTTCTTAATGTATTGTAGGAAGCTGAACATCTGCATTATGTGGAACATTTTGAACCTTTAAAAGTATAATAAAAAAACCCAATAATTACATTCACATTACTCTTTTTACCCTCTATAATTAATTTTTATATATCTCTCCAGAAACTACTCTTTCAAAATCTTATATTTCTATCTGATTCATGTTAATTGAGGTAAATGTTTGCAGAAATTCTTTAATTATACATTTTATTGTAAGAACAAGAGGAATACAGAAGGCTGCAGTGATAATCAAATCCGTAAAAAGCGAGTCACTGAAGGCTGACTTTTAAATTTAGTACTCTTTCCGTGATAACACAAGAAACAAATGAATTGTAAATACTTAAAAAATGACCAAGTGACTCGGATATGGCTGATGTCACTAAACTTTATTTAAAATAAATTATGTATTTTAAGGAGATCTACAGTTACTGTGTAGTAAAGTTTTATCTATTTCTTATGGTTTACCACTTATAAAAATTATACAAAAGTCATTCCGAATGAAGAGAACGTCAGGCTATTACCAGACAATTTAATAGTCACGTAAATATCTTAAAAATACAGTACTTTAATCAAAATCGTGAGAGGAATTTTTGAGAAAATCTAAAATAACGCAAAATGTTCCTGTAAAGGGATGCACAGAAGTCCATCCCCATACCTACAGCATACGGCAATGCTTATGGTATTATTGTGTTCACTAGTTTCATACTATTCATTTATTGTCAAATGGGAATGAACAATGACGTTGTACACAAATGCAGAATACACCCAGATGTTTCTCAGTTACGGGGAAGTCCAAAGCAATACTAGAAGCAGCTTGGCGGTTCTGTCTGCAACGGTACCTCAACAGACGTCCCCCAGCCCACAAGTTTGGATTGGAGAGGCGTTTAAGCGTAAAAGCCAGCTTAGCTCCCAACAAACATCCATGGACGGGGGCATGCTGTACACCTGGGTTTGGAATCTTAACAAGTGTTTGACTTCACATAACCATGTACATATGTAGAAGTTGGCGGAGCCTGTTTAAGTACCTTCAGAAGCCAATTAAAGGCGGTCTGTTTATTTACAGTATTTCAATTTTATTTTTTACTTCTTTACTATTTTTTTGGAATTCATACTGTCTACGTCCTCCTCCTAAACAAAGCGTTTTTGAGCATGCGTTTATTATTAGCATGATCACATGGTAAACATGCATCTACCACCGAGCCTCGTAATATTTATTTACCTACATCCTGTTTTTCTTGTCGACCATGGCCAACTCTGTGCATTGTTTAATGAAAAAAGACAATAAAAATGAATTTTTGGACCTATTTTACTCTTACATGTATTATTTTGTGCCTCTTACTATAAATATTGCAATAACATGTGCAATATTGCAATTAAATGTATTTTTGTATCTATTTATTTAGTAAAGCATCACTCTAAGCCGCGCTGAAAGCAACAAGGAAAAGTGAACGCGTGCACAGAGAGCATAAACATTTTTTCTTACATCTGTGATATCTGAAAGTGACATAGCAGGTTTCCTGTGAATCTTCGTGGACGTCTCGCATGCCAATGTAGCTTGAGTGTGAACCTTCCGTCCAGGGAATTAAAAGAAAGTTCTGTCAGACAAAGTTACATCAGAAGATTTATTGCAGTTTTGCTGACCGAGTTTTCTCCGTCATTAATTAGCACACTTTACGCAAACTTCTTGTAGGTGTTTTTTATATCCATAAGCAATCTTCTACTACGCGAGATTGTAAAAAAAAAACGTCAGTATCGCGTACATATGGGAATAGCTGCTTAGATGCCATTGTGTGGCACTTTTCTGTCATCTACGTAAAGTTAAATTCCAATAATTTAGGTACATTGTTCTCTTAAACATTTAAACAGAGACCAAAGATCTTTTGTGAGGATATAAAACAACACAATTTATCTCAGGATTTAAGATACAGCTACTTCCAAAAACACTGAGGAGTGATTCTGTCACTGTTTGATACATAGGTATATCAACAGTCACACAGCCTTCTAAATTACGTTTTTAGTGCTCACTCACAAATTTATACACAAATTTGGCATTAGGTAACTGGTTGATGGAAGTGCTAGAATACCAGTGTACTAAAATACTTATAATTAATTGTGAAAAATAGTGCGTGATGAACCATTTTGTACGTACATATGTTTGCTTCAGCTCACAAAAATTAGTAAAGGAGTGCTACGTTTTAAAACAATTGTTTTTATTGCAGATCTGTGTTATCACTTATTCAGAAAGAAAACAATGGCGAAACTCAAAGATTCGAAAAAGTTGATAGAAAGGGATCAAGATACTTCGCTGCTTGCCTCCACCATCCGTTCCTAGCAGTGAAGGTCTTGATATTTCTGCAAACTCTTTCATGGGAAATCAGTGTCCCATTTTGGTGCATTGCAGCCCGTGGTACAACTTCGGAGAGATTATTCGTACAGACGAGAAGAGACACTGTCTAGCTTTTTGCAAGAGTAACAAAAGAAAGTCAGTGGCGAAAGCCAACGGTTCGACTCCATGTTTCGTCGTTCACTACCGGAAATCAGTACAACACTCCAAAGAAAGCTGAAGGAGAAGTGGTAACTACGTAGAGTCTAGTTTTCCCAGCTTTAAGGCTGCCATTTTAGAACCTGAAGAGTTAGTACAGCGTTTATGATAACAGCCAGTCACAGTGCTTCATATGGAGTATTGCAAGCATAAGACAGTTCTGTAAACTTCTATTGCATAGCACCAATAACTCTCACTTCCAAAGTGTACACTTACTTTCATCGTTATTCTTATTTTAAGTTGTTATTACTATAGATTAGGTTGGGTTGCATTCTTTGAGTTTACTAGCAGTCATAAAGGCTTGTGAACGTAGAACATGTCAAGGAAATTTACAAAAATTACATATAAACATAAATATTACACAGAATATAGAACATTTAAAATAAAATAAAGACATATTATATAAAAATGAAACAAATCAGGTGTAATTTTATACAAAATCGAATACCTTTCTACCTTTATAAGGTTAATATTATATTTATACACAAGAACAGTTATTTTAACATTCACTAGGCTTGTGCATTTTATTCGTCTCATCATTTTGTTCTATTTGATTTGTAATGCATAGCAGTTACTGTCAGTTCTTAATATACATACATTTAAACACTTCATTAATTCTAGAGCAGGCATCAAATGTAACTAGAAATTGTCATTAATATTTATTAATACTACTTACAGAGCTATGTATGTATTATCATCAGGATAATTTGTCATTATCTTGTCATTTTTCATATTATTTTGAGCATAGTTACTCTTTACCAGCAGTTTTAAAGACATTGAAAGTCAACTTTTGCCTTAGATCATTAGGGAGAGTATTAAATATTTTTATAGTCTCATGATATACACCTTTCTGGAAGCAAGAAAGCTTTGCACTGGGATAATGGATATTACCCTTTTGTCCAGTGTTTATCTCATGAATTTCCATGTTTGTAATAAATGTGGTTCGATTGCATACAAAGAATTTTAAGACTGAAAATATGTACATGCAAGGTAGGGTTAATATCTTCAGTCTTCTAAAAAAAATGTTTGCTAGAGTGTCTGCTATGGGTGCTGGAAATGATTCTTATAACCTTCTTTTGCATGAGGAATATTCGTTTACTTTCTACTGAGTTTCCCCAAAATAATATTCCATATTCAATGATAGAGTTAAAGTATGCATAGTATACTAATTTAAGTGTATAGAACTGACATTTATCAGTGCTCCGATAGCATAACAGGCAGAACTGAGTTTGGGTAACATATACGTAATGCGAACTTTCCAATCTAAATATCTTTCTACTTGGGGGTCCAGAAATTTAATGTTGTGGATTTGTTCTAGTAAAATGTCATTAATCCCAATTTCTATTGGAGTGTGTGGTGATCGATGGGTTATAAACTTAACAACTTTTGTTTTGTCTAGATTTACAGATCATTTGTTAGCTTTAAACCAATTCAGTTCAATTACAGTTCAAAACATAATTCAATTTAATTACATTATTAGTAATTGTTCAGCATACCATCAGCAGTGATATTACCTCATTTGTTTTTATTAGCACGTTTATATGCAGTAACTTTAAAAGCCTATCAGTTTTGTTTACTGATGTTTAGCAAACCAAACAAGTGCAGTATATTGATGGTTTCAAACTCAAAGACAGTTGCACATATTCTTTGTAATATACACAAAGAAAGGGGAGGAGTTGATGACATATTTATATTGCACGGTAGTCATACGAGTACAATACATTATATCTTAAAATTTAGTAGCTTGTGGTTTACCGCGAAAAATGATAATCAGTTGGAGAATTTAATGTCGTGTCGGTATGTTGCCATGGTAGCTCAGTGGTTACAGCAACCGGACGGAGACCGGGAGATCCGTGGTTCAAATCCCGGCAATGACATTGAATTTTTCAGTCATCTGATTCTATCTTGCCAGCCCTGTCCAACACACGGCTTGTGTGAAAGAACAATTAATTCCATGATGTATTTATTTTCAATTTTAGCCTAAGCCTTTTATACTTGTCAACATTCAAGCGACAGAAGAACAACTGCAAGAGGGTGGATATGTCCATGAGTTAAACTAATCTGCACCCAAAGTCGACCACTTTTTCTGATAATTGGACACTTTTTCTGTCTAATTGTGAGACTTTTTAAAGATTCATGTAACGGTCTACTCTTGATAGAAATACAAATTAAATAAAAACGTCTCTAGAAGAACTTTCATGTTATATATACCCCTTTAAAACGTGCTTTGGCTCTAAAACAGTTTTTTAATTTACAAACTCGAATTATCTTTGAGGCAGTAAGTCCTCTTTAAGGCACAATACTCATAGCCAAAAACAACTGGAGTTAAGAAAGTAATCTCCAATCAATTGAATTAATTCTCTAATTAGTAAGGATATTTAATATAATGTAAATCAGGATTTGTTTATGATATCTTCTTTATGAAACGGTAGAATTGCCCTTAAGACTTGCCTATAAATGGGGGATAATGATCAAGGGTAAAGAAGAGGGAGATAAATTCAATACAAAAATGCTGATCTCGTTAAATCACGTAATTTCTGTCAAATTATGTTTTTGTAGCATTAACCATTTCTTAGATATTTGTTGGTATTTGATTTGAATTTTACAATTATTTGAAGTGCTAGACACCTTATTTTGTTTCTTGTGATTTAACCCAAGACGTATAGAATTAAAAAGCCAGCCTATAGTGAATCACTTTTTAAAGATTCAGCGCACTGTATCCCTCTTGAACTTATAACGAAATGTATAATCGAGCCATTTCTGCATACGCTTATCTCGATTAACATGAAGTATATGGAAAAATAGGCTTTCTAAGAATAGTATATAGAAGAGGTTTAAACGATAGTAGATAGAGAAAGTCACGTGAGTTTTTCGTGTACTTATGAATGAGACTTTTTCCATTAGAAACACATTAAAAACGTCATAAATTGAGAACGTCTAAAGGTGGACAATGTATAGAAAGTGGGATGTGCTAGATATCACATTTTGCACAAGCACGCTGTTATCTCATAAAGGTCGGAGAAAGTTTCACACACCTAAATGACCGAGACCTTGAAACAAATAGGTAAGCGGAAGGAAATGAAAACGCTTAATAAAGTGAACCTGAACGAATAACTGTAAGTAGCCTGTTTGTTGCTATAAGCAATAACCTGTTTGTTGTTATAATCAATGACTTCGAGGAAAGATAATATATAATTATGATAACTTTCGAAATCGTGTATACGCATTTAGGGTTTTTGTTTTAGACTTATCTCTTGCTCGTAGGCATACCGCAGAAAAACAGTTACATACTTGTCTACCTGTAGTGATTAATTCCGTGCCCATTCTACAAGCTAACAAAAATTACTTGTCAATTTATTTCCTGTTACTCGCGATAAATATCCTCCAGAAATGGTTACAATAATATAGAATTTGTTGTACAGGCACAAGGAGATAAATTTTTTAAATAGCTGGCCTTGATATTCCATACTTTTTTATAATTTCATGCATAAAAATAAAACGACCACTTACAAGTTCAAGGTACTGCCCAAAATAATGTAAAATTAAGACGAATAAGGGAATATTTTGAAAATAGTTAATGCCCCGAAAATAGATGACATAAAACGTATGCTGCAATAAGCTCTACTCCTTTAAATTGGTATGTTTCTGTATATTTTAAGGTTTCCGTGTTAAAGAAAATTCTGTTAGAATGAAGAAGTCTTCTTAGGCTATTTTCAGAAAATGCATATTTTAATCGTAATGTCAATGTTTGAAACGTATGATATTTTGGTCAAAATGCTCAGAACTATTTTAAAAAAAGAAATAACTAAAATTTCAATTAAAACGTGAGTTGCAGCGGGGAGAATTTCTTGAAAATCATCTCCTTGCATTCCGTTAAGATGTTTGACTTATTTTTTTTTTATTTTCTTTTTGGATTTAGGTTGTCAATGTAGATTGTTCACAAATTTGCGCACACGCAATAAATAAATAAATAAATAAATATATTTAATTTTATTTTATGTGTTCAAATTGGGCGCCATTTGTTATGCGAGGACGACCAGTGCTTTTCCGCTTGCATACGCAAACATCTTCTACGAATTTCTTGTATGAATTGTAAATTTTTTATGAAGAGGCGTTGAATGTACAACGAAATGCACGCTGCAATGAAACAATGGATTCGCTCTTTGCATAATGCAGCACACAAAACGATTTTTCCTGTGACGTCGCCATTTTCTCGTAAACAAACACAGCGCCACTGTAAGCACCGAATGGAACTAATAGGTGGGGCTTAAAACTTTGACTTTCTTCTATTTAATGATGTGTCGTATGTGTCGCTATGTATTGTCGTTCATTAAAATGAATATTTAAAATTTGTTCCTTCTTTTTGAATAACCCTGTATATATATTTCAAATTGTTATTTTTATTTAAGGATCTCGAAACGTTCACTTCCAGCGGAACATCGATACAAAGTAGTTAAGTAACTAAGTTACCACCTTCCTTACACTAATTCATTTTCAGAACAAGGCAGGAATTCTAAGAAACAGTCTAATGAAGAAATGTATGGATGGAGATAAAAAACAAGAACAAAAATGAATACAATTATTGAAATAAAAGCGAATATGGGATGAGGTAATGGAGTAAGTGGACAGCTTTAGATATCTGGGATGTATCAAAAGTAGTAACAGAGGTGTTGCCAAGAATCAGAGGATGGCAATAGTCAGGAAGAAAATGTTATTCGGGTTATTGAAGAAAGAACTAAGGAGGAAATTAATGAAGTGTTTTAGATAGAATATGGCACGTGTAGTGCGGAAACTGTAAGGTCGGGGCGAGTGAGGAATATGTTTGAAACCATTTAAAAAGCAAATAGAGAAGAATGCAGTGTGTGAAATGGTCAGAGAAAATAAGAAGAGAAGCAATGTTGAAAGTGATAAGGAAGAGTAAAACAAAATTAACTGGGATATTAGATGAGAAGAAACTATTTGCTAAGAGATGCACTGAAAAGAATGATATTGACAAAATAGTTCGTGGTAGAATATATCATGCTAGACCATATTAAAATAAATTATATGCACGATATATGTTAAATTCACATAATTTTCTCTACCCAGTCTTCTTCAAACTATTTCTACAAAGGCTCGTTTTTCTATCTGTTGCATGTTATTTAAGATAAACATTTGCAGAAATAGTTTTATTGCGCCTTTCGTTGTCGGTACAAGGGAAATGCATTAGGTTTAAGCGATAGTCTTCTTTTTGTTCTTCTTCTAAAAGGTATAGGCCTGTCGACCTGTTCCGTCCTCAATTAAACATATCGCTCCATCTTGTTCTTGATTCTCCAAATTGAGTATATGCTCTAGGTTTATAATTTAATAAAAGTTTTGGTATTCATTCCTCTTTCATCCTTAATACTCGTATATGCTGGTATACAAATTATGTTCATTATTTTTTTATTTAGATTAAATAGTTATATTTAACTGCTTTCCTATTTCTTCATTTCTTTGTTTGTCTACTGCTCTTAGGAATTTCATCTCTGCTGTTTCTATTTTTTTCCTATCTGTCCTGCCAGATAAGTGGTAGTCAAACCTTTTAAAAGAGGATCGCTATGTGTTAGCTTTGAAATTCCGTTCTCTTTGCATGATCACGATAAAAACGAGTAGCGACTTAGCAGTTCAAACAGTATGAAGTACTTAACAATTCAAGCCAATAATAAAGAATATCTTGGAAATGGTTAATGTCACAAACAATTATTTGACGTAAGTTGCTTGTTTGAACGAGATATATTTTTTGTGTAGTAAGCTATTGTCCATCTCTTGCGTTTCAAAGTAATATCAAATTCATTCAGAATGAAGAGCATTTCACAGCATATTCCCAGAAAATTCAAAATATACATTTTTTTTGTCATATAAATCTTTTAAATGTATGGTAGGTAGTTTAGACAAAATCTTTAGAGCCATGTTTAAGAAAATAAAAAATATCGAATATTTTCCACATAAAGGTGGTCTGGCTTGGGGGATTTTGACGAAAATCTTTTATCGTAACTTTGGAATATACTGAACTTAAATGGCAATTATGCTGCTTATTCAAATTTTCGTTTTTGAGTTACGCTTTTTACAGACGCAGCTTTTTTAGATTCAGGGGTCTCAAAATATGTATTTCGGTGAAATCTCACATCGAATTTTGGGTGGAATCCAATACCTTCTCTACTTACTATGTACGTAATAGAGAAAGTAAAAATGTAAGAATTAATGAGCCTGGGTACCCAGCAAGGTCCCTGCTTTTAGGCGAAACTATGGTTGATTTAAATTTTATAATAACAGGGAAATGTTTACCTTGATACTAGTGATCATTATCACGCTACCACTATACCGGTACTGATGTTTGAGCACCACTTTATAAAAGTTGTAAAAGCGATAGCTTGTTCACTGAATTATGTTCTTATAGTGACTTTCTCTGTATAAACGCATGTAACGAATTTTGTATTGTATGCTAATTCTAAATTGTTTCTGTTTGACATTCTTCAATTGGCAGCAATTTCTTTTATCTTCATAATGCCACAGGTTGTATATCCCCTTTTGTTAGTCAAAGCTAATAATAATAATAATAATAATAATAATAATAATAATAATAACAATAAATAATAATTTAATAAATAATTTTCTATCCGTTATATAGGAAATAGTCGTACTATATCTATAAGCTATGCTGGTGACCCGAGTTTGACTTCGTAAACACAAACTAACAGATGGAAGGAAAGAACACATATTTCCATGTTGTGTCATATCTTAATTCTGATTTGTTTCTGCTGGATTCACAGATTTGGTCACCGGAGTAGGTAAATGTAATGGCTGAGAATGAGTCACAAAGTCAGGCTATTGCAAAAATGTGATTTAGTGCGTCAGCTAAATCAGCTTCATTCACAACTCAGTTAACGCTGCAAGTTATATGAGTATCTCTACTCCTTCCCTCGTTGTTTTGCATGTTTTCATTTAGGGTCTATGGAATGTTGCATTGATTCATCCACAGGAAACGCAGCCAAAGTCTCTCAAGAACTATAGTCCAGCAACTTTTTGGGGAAATGTGCGAGGTAATAACGAGAAGTCTCGACTCCTTGCGTTCCTTATCTAGCATAAATTTAAACGCAACAACTTGCAACAAGGCAAAACTTAAAACATTTTAAAGTATCGAATAGGTATCGAAGGTATTAGACAGACTTCGATACCACCAAGTATCGAGAGTGTCAATGTATCGACGGCATCGAGGTCCCATCCCTACTTGATACACCCTCTAGGTAAGCTCTTGTGTTGGTGTTTTCACTTTATCGATTATTTGTGATTAAGATGCTATATTTATTACGTTTTTTCTTTCTGTGCCGCTTAGGTACCCATGCTGGAGGATTTATTACATTACACCAAAGGATACCATCGAGATTTCACCATACATGCATGTTCTGAGCTCCTCTGAATCCGAAGAGGAAAAGCACTTTCATAAACAGCTGAAGCGTATGTGAGCAGCGTAACAAGGAAACGAAAAGTGAATAAATGCTAAACTTTACACTTAGTGAGGCACATTTCAGGATATTTTGGTGAAATATCCTCAAATCCAGGCAAACTACATGGGAATGCTCTTCAACTTTTATTTTTGCTTTTATTTTGTACAAAACACCACATGCAGCAAAAGCCATATCTTGAATTTTCTGCAAACAGCCTGTGAAGTCCTCTTTCATTATGAATTCCTTAGAGCTGTATACCTTAAGAGATAAACTGAAACTTATTAGAGACAAAAATATAAATCTCATTAAAGTGCAGTATTTATGCAAAATAACTTTTTCAGAATTACTCGTTTCCGAAATATTTGTTATTGCATCCTTTTTTTTTCTCAGCAGAAAGTTTACTGTAATCTATATCTATGAACGTATGAAAATTAGCTTGTGATAAAACAGGTCTTCTGCGTCTTGCATGCATTCCCATTAAAAAATAAAATCTAATATTTACTTTCACATGACTTTCACTGCCCTCTATCGTTTATTAATGGGAATTTAAATTATTCTTACGAAAGTTAATTTTTTTACCTACTTCATTTTCATCGAGATAAACCTTTACAGAAATAACTACGTTACACACTTCGTTACAGTACAAAGAGAATAGCGATAGTCAAATGTTTAAGAACTGCACGCTATATGCTATCCTTAAAATTCCATACTGTTTCCATGCAATCGCGTGAAATAACTGAATGCTGACAGGACTTAAAGAGAATGACCAAGAAATGAACAATTCGAATCATTAATAACCGATAGCTCGGAAATGACTGATGCCACAAAAAGTTATTTGAAATAAATTGTGTGTTTTTAAAGAGATCTACATTTTTTACAGTACGTTTTCATCTATCGCTTAACGTTTATCAGTTATACAAAATTATATACACTACGTGATCAAAAGTATCCGGACACCTGGCTAAAAAATGACGTACAAGTTCGTGGCGCCCTCCATCGGTAATGCTGGAAGTCAATATGGTGTTGGCCCACCTTTAGCCTTGATGACAGCGTTCACTCTCGCAGGCATACTTTCAATCAGGTGCTGGAAGGTTTCTTGGGGAATGGTAGCCCATTCTTCACGGAGTGCGGAACTGAGGAGAGGTAACGATGTAGGTCGGTGAGGCCTGGTACAAAGTCGGCGTTCCAAAAAATTCAAGTCAGAACTCTGTGCAGGCCAGTTCATTACAGGGATGTTATTGTCGTGTAACCACCCACCACAGCCCGTGCAGTATGAACAGGTGCTCGATCGTGTTGAAAGATGTAATCGCCATCCCCGAATTGCTCTTCAACAGTGGGAAGCAAGAAGGTGCTTAAAATATCAATGTAGGTCTGCGCTGTGAACGTGCCATGCAAAACAAGGGGTGTAAGCCCCTCCAGGAAAAACACGACCACACCATAACACCACCACCTCAGAATTTCACTGTTGGCACTACACACGCTGGCCGATGACGTTCACCGGGCATTCGCCATACCCACACCCTGCCATCGGATCGCCACATTGTGTACCGTGATTCGTCACTCCACACAACGTTTTGCTACTGTTCAATCGTGTAATGTTGACGCTCCTTACACCAAGCGAGGCGTCGTTTGGCATTTTCCTGTGTGATATGTGGCTTATGAGCAGCCGCTCGACCATGGAATCCAAAGTTTCTCACCTCACGCCTAAATGTCATACTACTTGGAGTGTATCCTGAAGCAGTTTGGAATTCCTGTGTGATGTCTGGATAGATGTCTGCCTATTACTCTTTACGACCCTCTTCAAATGTCGGCGGTCTCTGTCAGTCAACAGACGAGGTCTGCCTGTACGCTTTTGTGCTGTACATGTCCCTTCACGTTTCCACTTCACTATCACATCAGAAACAGTGAACCTAGGGATGCTTTAGAGTGTGGAAATCTCGCGTACAGACTTCTGACACAAGTGACACCCAATCACCTGACTACGTTCGAAGTCAGTGAGTTCCACGGAGCGTCCCATTCTGCTGTTTCACGATGTTTAATGACTACTGAGGTCGCAGATAATGAGTACCAGGCAGTAGGTGGCAGCACAGTGCACCTAAGATGAAAAGCGTATGTTTGTGGGGGTGTCCGGATACTTCTGATCACATAGTGTATGATTCTTTGCGAATGAAGAGGACTTCAGAGAAGAAAATTCAATATATGCATTTTATTTTTCACGTAAATATCTTTAATATGTGGTATCAAAAATTTTAGAGCTATTTTTTAGAAAATAAAATGTTTCGAAAAATGTTCCATGTAAAGGGTAGTTTAGGTGGGAGATTTTTTTTAAATCTTCATGTCGCATCTTTGGAAGGCACTGAACCTAAATACCAAGCTAAGTATTTATCTGAATTTTCGTTTTTGATACACAAACAGACGGATAGACCTTTTCTAAAAATGCTTTTTTTTTGGATTCAGGAGGCCTCAAAACATGTATTTCCAATGAAATCTCGGTATTGAATTTTTGGGTGGAATGCAATATCTTGTCTACCTAGCATGTACATGGTAGAGAAAGTGATATTACAAGACAAACAATTGCTTTGTGATTAAGGTAAAACAGATAGAAGATTAAGTACTTATATGTGTATTATACACAGATCCCTGAGTAATAGCATAGGGCAGAAAAAGTGGTGTGAACATTATACATAAGATTTTTAGTTTTAGAAATGAAAATGAGTTGTTATAGTCTTTTATTATTTTCCGGTCAATCAAAATGAACTTTCTCGTTGATCTCTTATAGCAAGCAAATCAGTAGCAGTAACTCTTCTGTGTGGCATAAGTTCAATACTAAGAACTGACTACCAATGGATAAAGGAGTTATGCTCGGCAATAACTGCGGAAGAGAAAGTGCTGCTGTTGACCATACAACTGCATATGACCAAAATCGACGACGCCTTTGAAGCCTCAGGGCTTGCAAGTGCGGTTTGTTTGATGTTGTACTCAAAGTTCATGTACTCACTGCTATGTTTTTGTAAAATTTGTGCCTCTGAGGAGTGTTAACAAAAGCTGACAAGCGTGTGATGTAACAATTCGAAGACAGATTATATGGAGAGTATGAACCGATACGGAAGGCCATTCATGCGTTTAGTAGCTCGAAAGTGGTTTGTTCAACTTGTTATGGTCCTTATAAATAACTGTTTGGTTTCAAAGAGCCGCAAGATACGGATATTTCAAAAGTGTCTAGGAATCGTTGAGTTGGAATTGCAAAATAGTCATATTGAACTACCATTCTCTGAATTACGACACCTATTCGAATCAACAGAACCAAAGTGGACATTCAAATTCTTACTCAGTGGAAGACGATAACGCAAATGGTAAATATAGGTTGATATACGTAGGTCAGACAACAATGAAGAATTTGGAGAAAATATGCAAACAGATAAGAACAGATCTAAGAACAGATTTAGAAGTACAATGTTGTGATACTGCTACAGAAATTCCTGACGTAAGCAGCAGGAAATAGTCGTACCATGACGAAATTACATGTCCGTAAAATCCCCCGGAAGGTGAAACTGCTCTTGTTTACTGGAGTCTTCACTCAAAGCTAAATTTCCCTTTTCACTTCCTTCACCTCCCTTGTATATGTCAGGAAATTACCCCTTAAAGTTCGCTTCCTTCGGAGATGAACAAACGGAGACCATTACGTAATATATGCTGCTCAAAATGGAGAATACTTATATCAGATTCTTGAGATAATCTTGGGAGTAACTTTATTAGATAGTTTTTAACTCAGGAATTAGTAATCGTTTAGCGTGCGAGGTCCAGTACCAACATTAACATGCAGTAATGATTAACAAAAAGATTAACACAACTATCAGAGACATCCTCTATGGTCTGGTGGTTAGCATGATAACCTCCAAACCCAAAGCTTCCGGGTTCGACTCCTGGCTGGAGGGTGGGAATTTTTCTTAAGCCAGTATTATTCCCCATCTTGTGGGTAACCTAGCGGTATGGCTCAGGCGATAACGTCTTTGGCCCGCATTCGGGAGATCGTAGGTTGGAATTCCGCGGCCAACCTTCCTGACCGATGGGTTTTTCGGGGGTTTCTCTGGGTCGCTAGGCAAATGCTGATAGGGTTAATTACCTCCCCCGAATTTTGCCTCTCATTTCGTCTGCCTCTTTCACGTTACAGGTTGACTCGGGCTGTGTGTTGGTCGACTGCGGATAGATGGCACAGAGGATTGGGTTTTGGAACTCCTTCTTGGCCCAGCCAGATGGCGGTCGTTCGAGCCTCCGCTGCTGGGTCGAACTTTCACCGGTCTCCGCTGAAGGGGAGCTTGTGAGCTACCCTCCGGTGAGTTGGGAAGGCCGCCGATGAGTGCCCTCCGACCGGTTGATCAAGCCTGTGACTCTTAGGGAACTCTGCGCGTGTCTGTTGTCTGCGTCGGCCGGTCCTGCAGTCCATACGTCTCCCGCGGTTCCTTCATCTCATCCGTTCTTCCCGGGGGTGTATCACAAAAGATCCCTGTCGGGTCGAGGTGCTAGGTGTCCCTTCCGTTATCTAATTCTAATCCTAATGAACGAGAGTGTGAATGTGTTTGTGGATTTAATGTAATAACTTTAACAACCCAGAGATTAACATGTAAACCAGCGATCATCTTTGCTAATAAGCAATAATTTATTCCAAAGGCAAAAGGCCGCCTCAGAAGTTAAATGCGGCTATAAATGTATAAAAAAACATAAACTAACAGCTACCGAGCAAAAGACGCTGCGGTAACGTGTGCGACTATCATTCTGGAGGTCCGGAGTTCGGTTCCCGGCGATTGCTTACTCTGACCCATGAGTTTTACGAGGTTTTCTCGGGTCGGCAGGCGAATGCTGGAGTGGTTCATCTTCCTTGTCATCTGTTTCAGGGTTGTAGGACAAGCTGACGGTGTTCGGCGGGTTACAGCTGGATGGGGCTTGTCCTTGGGCCCCGGCGGCGGCGGATGGAAACATTAGGCAGCCCGTCCATGCTTGCGTCCGTAGGCATTTGGATCTGTTGCCCTTCGGATCTCTCCCCTCGTTACTCCCTCCCAGGAGTCACGGTAGAAGCAAAAAGGGCCCTCTGTGGTCTACTTACAATGTTCTGCCCCGGTTTGGGGGCCCCTCTGTTCGTCCGTACCTTTATCTTTACCTTTTAATACAATCAGCTGAAATACATTTCTGTGAAAAGCTGTCGGATACCAAAGAACAAACAATAAACGAAACATAGAGATCAGACAAGATCTAAAAATATTCAATGTAAATGAATAGATAATAGATCAAACTGGAAACATGTAGATAAAATGGAAGAAGAAACACTACCTAAAATTATAACAACACACAGAAAGGTTAAGAGGAGGCTCAAACGCATGATGGAAAGTTAAAATACTCCTCGAAGACGGAAAGGGATAGTACCAAAGCCTTGGAATTTGTTTTTATGAAGTACCAGGACGATCGAGCTTAGCCTCCTGAAGACTAGTTGTCTTAAAGAAGATACACCACTCCTTATAAAATAGATTTATCTCTATTTTACACCGCGTCAAAACCTTAGCATTTGCCAAGAATGAAAGTAGTTAATTATTCCGAGTGTAAGGCGTATAAATATCTTCAGCTTGTGCGGTAATTCTGTGCACAAAGACGAACACAAAACTATAGCGACATTTTCTTTCATCCCGTGTTTTAGCGGAGTAAAAAAATAACTAAATAAATTATGTACACTTTTCGTGGCTTATAATTAATATGACGAACGATTATGTGAAGTCCTATTTAAACATATGATAAAACAGCAATCGATATGCATTTTTAAGGTATCGGATTTTGGCGGATTTTGTATCGTTTTCTGGGGTCTTTTGAGGCGTGTCCTTCACCTTACCTATCGCAGAGCGTGGTGGCTTGATAACACAGCATAAGGGGGAAAAGAGGGGAGATTGATGCCTTCGCTTCTTCTGGTGTTATTGAAACCAAAACATGTTTATTGTCTCAGAACCGGTCATGCCGTATACTACCAAAATTACTCGTGGACGTATCGTGGTTATGTGGGAGGCTGGTCGCACTGTTACAGCAATTGCAACGACAGTGCATAAAAGTGCTTTTATAGTAAATTACTGGGTGAAGAATATTCCTGGAAAGTGGGGAAGGCAGTCTACACTCTCGTCAGAAAGTGGACAGTGCCCGTAAAACATCCGCAGATGATAGTATTCGTTTACTAAATGCAAATTACACTTTTGTTATAATTCTCTGATCATGTTTAGAAACTAGAGATAAATATGTATATGTTTATGGTTTACCGAACATGACATACATATTATGGCAATACAATTGGGTTATATTTTTGTCTATAATCCTGTTGTACTCCTATGATCGGCAATATGTTAGTAAGGGTATATTAACCAATTATAGTTTGAACTAGAGGGAAAACATGCTGCTGTATTTATTTATTATTTAGCTATGTTTGCTTCTATGCAGCAACAAGCATTGATATCACTGCGAGAATACAGTTCTGTTTATTTTTTGTTATAAAGTGCTGCCTTGCTATGTATTTAATGAATATAATTCAAGCATTAATTTGCACCCCCTGAAAATCTTCTCGCACATATACATTCTACATTTCGCTAACCTGGGCGCTCATCAAGCTTTCCCCTTAGCTTTTAACCCTTTCAAAGGCGTGTCCTGCACTAGCCAATAAGGTATGGGCTACCAATCACGATAAGAAGTGTATGACAAACTGAATGCACTCACTCTACCTCTTTCTCTTTTAGGCAATACCATCGAGAGCGTAAACATATATTTCGTGTCTACGCCATTTTGTAACCTTTGTTGTGGTTATTGGTGTAACTGTTTAGCAGAAGGACTGGCGCCCCCTTGCACCGTGGCCTAAAGCAACCAATGGAATGGCCATGGCTTCGCAAGGTGCCGTGAGATTTTCTTTGGCGCTCTTTGGCAAACGCTACTGCTGAGCGCCTATTAGTATCACTTGGTCTGTCCGTACGTCCTTACACATGCAACAACTCGCCAACCGCTACATATACGGAGTTAATATTTTATGTACCGAAATTGAGACGTATTTTGTCTATATATTTCAAATGTGGTGAAATTGGTACAAAATTTAGAATAGTTTAGATGGAAAACTCCTTTCTAAATTTCAACTCTTAAGCCAACAAGTGCACTATTGAGCTGAAATAAGTACACAATTAAGGATAGTTAAGTGGAAGAGCCTTCGAATCGAGTTCACAGCTGAATATTTCCGAACCGAAGCTAAAGGATTTGAAACTTTGAAATATTGAAATGAAAGAGCAGTAATACCTACTGATCAAACGAATAGAGGTACTTGGGTTTGATTTATGTAAATTGGTTTTATATTAATTGTGGTTGTAATAAAATTTACACCTATAATATTAGATATTCCAACAAGAATGCAAAGAAAAAATTGTTAAATCGAATATAATATAAACAACGGGTGGGAAGAAATAAATTTGCTGCTTTGTAGTTTCTCTACTACGTATTGCATTTCACCTAAAAATTTGGTATCGAGTTTTCACTGAAAATACATGTTTTGAGCTCCCCTGAGTCCAAAAAAGCATTTTTAGAAAAGTCTTCTCTCCCCCCTCTCTCCCCCTGTGAACTGTAAACAGCATAACTCAAAAACGAAAAGTCTGATACATACTTGTTATTTAAGGTCAATATCTTCCAAAGGTGTTATACGAAGATTTCAAGAAAATCCCCCACCCCGAACTATTCTTTATATGGAGGATATTTTGAAATTTTTGATTGACTCAAAAATGGCTAACGATTTTCATTAAAATATTATTATATTTAAGACGTTTTCATGACAAATAAAATACATATCTCAAATTTTCTGGAAATAGTCTGTAAAGTCCACTTATTCGGAAGGATTTGTTTTATAATTTTGTATAACTGTTAAAGGTTAACAAATAGAAAAAAACCTACAAACGTACAAAAAATATAGATCTCTTTAAGACACACAATTTATTTCAAATAAATTTTTTTCGGCATCCGTCAATTCCGAGATATCCGTTAATATTGGTTTCGATTGTTCAAAATGTATTTTGTAATTTTCTTAAGGTTCTGTTGCTATTTAGTGATATAGAAGTTTAAAGCCATAGCAAGGCACTTTTAAACGGCTTCCTCAATCCCTCTTGTATCGACAACGAAATGTGTAACAAAACTGTCTATGTTAATGTTTATCTCCATCAATATGATGTAGATAGAAAAATAAACTTATGTGAGAAGAAGCTATATAGAAATACATTATAGTGGGTAAAGAAAGTAATAGTTTTTATTTTTATTAAAGACAAACGGAACATAGGCATAATGGAATGCAGGTAGTGGCCGCAACTTTATTCATGTGCTTATAGACTGTCATTCTGAATAGTTGCTGCGTGATGTAATGGATTGTGAGGCAGTATTTTTAACACTTAAATGATTTCAGTCAAATTATATAATATGTAAATTCAATAACAGCCCGCCTTGAAGCAATATGTATATATAATAATTTGTAAAATGTATGTAACAGTCATTGCATATGCTTATATTATTGTATACATGTTCAATAATGTTATGTAAATATATTACGTAATTTAATAATGTAGGAGCTGTAAGAATGATAAGTTAAAAGTTGCTAACAATGAGGTAACCTTGAGGCAATAATGAGTTTGAGAGTTTAAATGTTACTTGCGATTCTTGGAAGCATTAATGTGATTTTAGTGATAGTTTATAAAAATAGACAATCAACAACCAGAAAAAAGCTTTGGTTAAATGCAAGTATTCTATTGGAGTAAAAATAGCCAATCAGAGACTTGAAATACAGAAATTTACAAGTTTAGGCGCCTGAAACCAGTTCAGTTGCCTGCAGACAGAGTTACTAACCAGATGCGAGATGTGTCCTCGAGAAATTAATTACGTATTCGTGTGAGACGAAAATAGTATACGTGTTAAAAAGTGCAAGTATTAAATAAAAGAATCTCACAGCTCTCGATATCAGTGAAGTGCTATTTAATTTGTGTAAAGGATTAATAAAAAGGAGTGAATTAAAACTTAAAATCTGTGTAAGCCTACATTCTTGTCGCATCACGCCCTGCCAAGACATCCATGTCTCTAAAATAAATACTGACGCAGCCGAGGCAAACATAAATATTAAATAAGTTGTAAAGAAACAGTTACATTACAAAGTATGGTGGTAATAAATAAAGACAATATAACTACTTCAAATTGGCGCCTAAACGTGGGGCAAACAAAACGAAGCAACTATCTTCTTCAATTGTGCTTGCGTTTGAAGCAGTATTTCATATCTAGCCCATTAGAATCGTAATTTAGATTCTGTGCGAGGCTAACTGCAGGTTCCGTAATTTTGGAAGGGGATAAGCCAAGCTTTAGGGCATTCTGAGGCGTGGACACTACCAACTTAGAGTAAAGGACATGTGTTTTACTCGTTCGTTTGATATGGTACATAATGAGGCTCGCTCGTTTCTCTAAGCCCAACTTGGCCCAACGAATATACTGAATTATAGTCGAGCTTCGTTTCATACGCCCTCTGGTGGGAAATGAGCATTTACTCGTTCGAGTATTCGCTCGTTCGAGAGTTCACATCCTAGCGTTGCCAGGTCTATTGCTTCAGTGCGTTAGGGCAAATGAACGGAATATGCCATGTTACTGCATTTTCGACTTTTTTTCTACTCTCCTTTTACTGCATTATGTTAAACACATTCCATTTTGTAACGTTCTATTCTGTCGTTACACCTAAGCAAAACATATTTTAAAATATGTTCTAAAATAAATGTTATACAAGTTTTATCTATAGTTTCATTAGTAGTTTGTGTGAGAGAGAAAAAAGGTCACCCGCCTTTAGTTAAATAAACATTACAAATGATACGAGCGTGGTTTTAAAGAAGTACCGTTTTAATATTTTGCCGCTGCAGTCGCGATTTTGAGCATGCGCGTTCACTTCCCCTATTTATTAGGAAGCCAGAAGCAGCTGTGAGCGATCATCGCTTTGTGATTTCCTATTGTTAGAGCGTTTCGAAATGTTAAAAACTGTCTAACAACACCCCGAATGTGAAGTCAGATCAGTGATTCGTTTTTTGAATGCAAACATTATGTTTGATAATACCCAGCCACACACAGCCAAACTCAAGATCTGATCGCATCATTTGGTTGGAAACAATTCGACCACCCTCCCTACAGTCCAGATTTACACCAAGCGATTTTCATCTGTTTCTTTATCTGAAGAAATTCCTGGAAAACATTTCAACGACCACATGTTGTGAAACAAGAAGTGCAGACTTGGCATTCAACACAGGCGGCATCATTCTTTGACGAAGGCGTACAAAAACTGGTTTCCCGTTACAAGTGCCTGAATAATGGCGACGACTATGTGGAGAAGTAGTGTAAGGTAATGTATGATAATAAAGTATTTGAAAAATAATGTTCGGTTATTTTTTTTAAAAAAATTATCGGTACCTACTTTAATACACGCCTCGTATATAATACCTACAATAAATTAAATAATGATTATTCCTTAAACTCCAGAAATTGCAGAACTGTCGCTAAAGTAAATTATGCTGCTACCAACCTTTAACACAAATTAAGGTTAATCAACTCAAAATTAGTTGTTTTACTTTAAGGCTATATACAATGGATTTACTTAAATTTGGTTTTGTTTTGACGAAATGCAAATTAACAAACCTGGGAATAAACTCGGTAATAATAAAAATCTCTTAACGGTAAATTAGCGATACTTGAGAGCACTTAATATTATAAATAATCAGTATGTAATCTCACACAGTATAAAAATAAAATCAAAGAGAATGTTCTTAAAGTAAATTTCAGAACACTTCAACACTTCTATTAAGATATTTTTATTATTATTATTATTATTATTATTTTTTCGTTTTCTGGTAATAGTTATGAAGTGTTTTTATTCATATACCGGGAACATCACGTGAACTCAGGCTGTGTATAAGGCACCGTGCGGCGTCACTGAAACAGACAGAGTGAGCCTTCCCCCCGAGTCTGGTCACACTGGGCGTTCGAAAATATATACATAATCATTCGGTATACCAAACGGAATGGACTGGGAGAGGCACACCGTTCAGTTCTGGTATAACCAACTCATTTGTGTTCAAAGACAAGAATGGTACAAATTAATGACCGAATCATTCGATGGACAGCTCTACACCCCGCTATACAATGAGAGGCCAAGCTCAGCATAGCGTCATATCTGAGTTTGAGTTCAAATATAAACACCGTGGCGTGTGGGTGAACATTTCTTTAAATGTGCGAGAAACGAGGAGTTCAGTATCGTATTATTTTATTTAGTTTTTTTTAGACCTGTCCAAGATGTGAAAGTGATCAGTGGCCTACGAATGCTTTTACTTCGCCATTAATTAAACAATTGATTCACCGCGTATAGTTTGGAGCTAGTTTTATTTTATTTAATGAGGGAAGGGGGTAACTTTATGCCACGAGCTCCCTCAAAGCTCTCGGTTAGCGTTCCCTTAGATCACACATTCTTGACTGGAAATTTTAGTAACACACATGAATGATAAACGCGTGAAGCAGTATAAGGGATCCTAGTCACCGTGTGATACGATTTATTCGTCGGGTATTTGAACAAGATAGCCTAACGTTTTTCAAGCGAAAGATTGAATTTCGGTTCCCCAACGGGAATTAAACAATGTAATTGAAGTTATTAAGCCTTAAATGGATTAAATGTAATTTTTAATTATCTGCAGCTCGTTTAAAGGACATAATTACACTTTTTATTTTATATTTACTGCCATATATTGGGACGTATTAAAACACCTCAGGTTCATCGACTTGCGTCCGGAAACATTAGGTTTGCCTGGGCACTCTTAACATTTTAATATATATTTATACATTAAAATAATATAAAAGCTACAATTAAAAATAAATAAAACCTTGCGGAAAATTGTCTACATTGTCCCTATTTGAAGTCTTTGGCTAATCCTACTCCAATACAGTACTTTCATTTAACTTTCAGCTTTTCTAGTTTTTGATTGGCTATTTAAAACAAATATTACATTATTTTTCCAAGAATTGTTAGTAGGATTATTAAAATTTCTAATTTATTGTTGTCTCAAGGTTACCTCATTATTAGCAACTTTCGGCTTCTACTTTATAATTT
This sequence comes from Deroplatys truncata, assembly GCA_030765065.1. NCBI lineage: Eukaryota > Metazoa > Arthropoda > Insecta > Mantodea > Mantidae > Deroplatys > Deroplatys truncata. Next base: position 152,843,629 of record CM060984.1, read on the forward strand.
TGTTTGCTACGGAAAGTATTTTGCTTCTATTCTCACAGCTCTTAGATTGTTAAATTACGTAATACATACACATAACATTATTATACATGTACATAGTAATATAAACATAATACAACGACTGTAATATACGCTTTTTTATAAATTAAGGTATACATATGTTGCTTTAGGACGGGCTGTTATTATATTTTATATTATATAATTAGACTGATATTATTTAAGTATTAAAAATACTGCCTCAACATTTTTCGAAAATTTTGGTTTTCTCAAAAATGGTTCTAATGATTTTGTTTAAAATATCATATGTTTAAGATATTTTCATGGCAAATGAAATGTACAGCTTGAATTTTCTGGGAATGTCTCCAAAAGTCCTCTCCATTCTGAATGACTTTTGCATAACTGGTAAACCGTAGGAGATAAACAAAATGTTACTACATAAAAAATGTAGATCTCGTTAAAACACACACTTTATTCATATACATTTTTTTGTGGAGTGAACATTTTCCGATATATTCCTTGTTATTTGTTTGAATTTTCCAATACTTATACTTTTTCTAAAATGGAAATTCGTTATTCGTTATTTTTTTTATGTCCTGGACATGCAAAGAGAATGGAATGCTCCACATAGCAACCAGCTCTTCAAAGATTTGATTATCGCTTAAAGCCTACCTTATTCCCCTTGCACCTACAAGAACATTAGCGATAAGTTTCTGCAAACGTTTATCTCGATTAACATGAAGTAGATGGAGAATAAGCGTTTGTAAAAATAGTTTATACAAGAGTAGAGGTCATATGAGTGCAACACATCAGATGTTTTTCTTTCACGCCAAGCAAGCATTGAACCTTCTAGTTCTTAACTAAAGAGGGATCGTATCTGCAGGAAAGGTTTCCTTGTGGAACTGATGATATCTAGAGATCTTCCAATCCTGAAGAGTATTGGATGTCCAACAGAGTTTCATCTTTAGAAAACTAATGACCCATCCGCAGCTTTTGCTTAACTCCTCAACCAAACGGTCTACGATGCATTCAGATATATACTTGTTACTTTCCTATGTGATTACGACAGTGGATTGTAAATCAGTGTTATTGTTTCTGATAGGCCATTGTTTTCATGTGTGGGAGCCGAGAAATAGGTCACTAGGTCATGGCACAACCCATAACCTTGATCACCATTACTTGCATTGTCCTAAATGTATACATTTTGTTTTTTGAAACAGTTTGGGACTTTCCTTCCACTTTCTATCATACACCAATCAGTTTAAGGTGTACAAGCGTACCGATTTAAAAGACAGAGTTGGAAGATCGAGGTACCTTCTCCTGAATCAAAGCTAACCTGAATATAAGCCAAACAGTGACGCATTGGAGTATTGCGTGCTGGTATTTAACTGCTCGTATTAAACATATCTGATGCGATACATTCACAACGCTTTCACAACCAATGGCAACTTAAAAAGTATACCCGTTTTATATTATAGTATTCATTTAAAAGTGATTCTTCTAACCATATATGTATTTTTACCTAGAAACGATTTCAAATTAAGCAGAAATACTTGGTTACAACACGTATAAGCAGCAATCAAATGTTTATTTGTTGTAACTAGCTCTTGTGATGGAAATAAAGAACTCGGGAAAAGAGTAGACTTACAACATGGAATAGTACGAAACTGTCTAACGCTACGAAAATATGTTTCACAATGTCAGAATTTTAAAGAGCTTTAAATTTTTTCCAATTGTTGTGTGCCTCTTATCCTCTCCTAGTTATACAAAATAATGTAAAATTTAGTCAAATAAAGAGGTCTTTACAGGCCATTCACACAAAATTCAGGGCATACAGTTTATACGTTGTGCAAACATCTTAAACATACCATACTTTAAATAAAGTCGTTAAGACCATTTCAGAGAAAATTAAAAATAACGAAATATTATCTATGAAAAGGATAGTTTGTGAGAAATAGAAAAAAGAATAAGTCAAGGAAGAAAAACAATTGAAATGCTGGACTCGATATTTTGGAGCAAAAACATTTTTGAATAAAACTAAAAGGTTCATTTATAATTCAATAGCACAAAGTATATTACTCTCTGGAGCAGAAAGATGGACAATGAATAAGCAACAATAAAGAAAATTATTAGCAACAAAGATGGATTTTGGTGGAAGGTTTCTCGAATCTCAAGAAGGGAAAAAATTAGAAGTACAAAAACTCGGGAAATAATAGATGTAAAAAGTAATATATTGGAAATAATATAAGAGAGAAGATTAATCGGCAATTTGAAAAAGAATGGGAAAACAGAATAGTAAGAATGAGAAGCTGAAGGAAAAAGAGGACGGGCAAGACCAAGAGAACGTTGGGTGGATGGGGTCGGAAGAATCAGAATAGAGGACTAACAGATGAAGATGCAGAGGATAGGGATTTGTGGAGAAATAAAATTATGAATGGGTTGTAGGAAACCTACTGTATGGCAGATAATTTTTAAATAAATAAAAAAAGGATAGTTTGGGATGAAGACATTTTCTTGAAAATCTTGTGTCGCATCTATGGAAGATGTTGAATTTAACACCAAGTTTGATATTTATCCGACTTTTCTCTCTCTCACTCTCTCTCACACACGCACGCACGCACGTACACACATACATCGCGTGCGGGTATCTTTGCGCAAACATGGTTCTTTGGGGTTCAGAGGGGCTCAAAATATGTGTTTATGGTGAAATCTTGATACTGCATTTTTGATTGGAATGCAGTAGGCATTTAAGCTAAGTAGTAAAGAAATTACTAAAAGGTTCTATGTTGTTATAGCAGTATGCAGATGCACATATTAAATCCTATAATGCTCATATTTATGCAAACTTTCTGAAACTTATGTTATTAAGCTGCAGTAAATACTACACAGTTCTTCCCGAAGTAAAACGCATTATTCTTTACAGCATTCTAGACTATACAGACAAGAAGTTGTAATCTAGGTACTTGCTTTTAATACAAGAAACTTCGTCAAAGATGCGTATGTTTTGTTTCATACATACGGTCTAGCAACACCTGGAGACTGTTTTAACGTTGCGTTTTATGAATTTAAAATCTTTACCATTTTACATATTATGTACTATGAAATACGAGTATACGAAAACATTTTGATACCTTTTGATTTGATATATCGTTATACTTGTTTAGCTTTATCTGCTCAGATAGTGTAGAAGAAAGGTCAGTTTCATTGGTGTTATCATTACGGCTTCATCATTACGTAAGTATATAAAACGTGGATTGCACTTGTTATTTTTATAACCAGAAATGTCTTAAACAAATGTATTACTCCGATTCAAGGGTATGGAACGATTTTTACAAAACATGACAACCTGCTAATTTCACAGTTTGCAGACGATGTAGCTGTCCTTAGTAAAGACCTGAATGTCACACCAGCTGAAAAACTACAAGCTTACACAGAGAAAGTTGGTGAGTGGTGCAAAACCTGGAGAATGAAAATGAATCCAAAGAATTCGAAACTAGTGACATTCACCTATAAAAGAAATAGTGCCAATTGTGCAATAAGATTTGGTAATTCGACAGTGGTATAATCTAAAACCGTGAAATATCTTGGATTAACACTTGATGCAGAACTAATCTGGAATGAAAATATTCTCGTCAAGAAGCTTAGACAGAAAATTCATCAATTAAAATGTTTGATATCGGATACTTCACCTTTACCATTATCTTCAAAAAAGCAGATGTACTTCTCGCTAATGAGACATGTCGGATGCACGGTTGTTCAACCTGGAGCTCTGCATTCAAAACTCAAGTTAATAGAATTCAAACTATACAGAATCAGGTCCTTCAGCTAATAGCGAATGCACCTTGGTACATTCAACACTTCATAAAGATCTTTTTGCATCGACAGGAGCTACTACACCCCAGTCCTGCTACACGACCCTCTTCACTTTCTTCAGTGAACATTAAAATAAAATACCAACACAGATACCTCAGCACATGCCACAGGAGCGAACACGAAGAAGACTGAAACGAAAACGACGTACATACCTTATAATATGAAATTTCATCTCACACTATGTGCATCCTAAACAAAATAAATTAGCAACCGCCTTAAGGGAGTTCGATTCGGAAAACGTCGGTAGCATTCGCTCACGCTGGGTTCACAATACACGATTTCATACCACCCTGCGTTGATTTCAAAACTATGCGATTAACAGGAAGATGCCTGGTTGTATGCATGGTAGCCGAGCGGTGAAACGCATGTGCGTTGTAATTGGCGCAACCTGGGTTTAAATCCTTGGCGTATGTTTATTATTATAATTATATAAATGTTAATTTCTTAAATATATGGCAATGCCATATGTTTTCCGTGCATAAGGTATCTATTAATTTTAAGACATTAATGCATAAAACACAAACAAATTATCTTCCCGTTTTCAAAATAAGTGCCATATTAGTAAGAATTTTGAAGTGAAAAGCTAAACTAAACATTTAATTGACTTAATATTTGATGTGTAAACTATGTATCATTCTTGAGTTATGAATGGCGCTGGCGTGAACATGAGCGCGCGCGCGTCATAGCCTTGGAGTTCTGCATGATATGTTAGCAATCATACTAACTTTTGTATGGCTGAGCGCACATATAAAGACGAAGCTACAAGGAAATCTCCCCTTACGTTAGTGAATGTTGCTGGATACTGTCGCAGGCTGCAAGAACACTTGAAGTGCTTATATCTACGACTACGAGGTGGATGCGGTCATCCAGGGAAGGGATTGTTCGTCGTTGACTTGATTCGGGTCGAAAACGTTTTTCCACTCCTCAACAGGGCACTGCACTTCTAGAAGAGGTAGACAACAATCCCTTCCAGCATGTGTCTACAATTAGAAGTAATTCTAATTTCACTCGGTTTGGACCGCACAACCTGCGTCGTTTGACTACATTCGATCGGTATCTAAGAAGCAACGTCTTACAGACGATCACAAATTATGTCGCCTCGCTTTTGAAGAAAATGTCAACAATAACTGGAATGGGGTTGCATTCACAGACGAGGCATTTGCATCCATAAATGGGGGAAAACGTTCCGACGCAAAATACGTAGCACAAATGGATCGCCAAGGTCGTGTTGGGGTTGGATATCACAAGATGGTCTAGGTGTGTTATGGCAGCTTGATGACACATTAAAATATAGCCAGCAGTATAAAGACATCCTCGAAGACAACTTGATCCCTTCTGTAAGTACTAATCATCCCGATGAAATGATTGAATTCCAACAGGATGACCACCCTGCCCACACATGTCAGCAGGTTTCAAATTGGTTCTCACAAACGCAAGATATCACAGTGATTGACTAGCCTTCTTACTCACCAGATATGAATCATATTGAAAACGTGTGGGCAGAGGTGAAGAAAGTTTTGGAGCTAAATTGGCCTGCAAGACAAAAGAGGTTTTATGGGATGAAATACAGACTGCTTCGGAGGAAGTATCCTCTCGTGAAAATTTAACTAGGCATTTGTTCTCATGCCCCATAGAATGAGGGCAGTAATAGAAACAGAGGGTTTACCACCCGATATTAAGTGAATTTCTATTTTTATTTGCTTTTTCATTTAAGACTGTAATATTTAGTTATTTCGTTTGAGAAAGAAAAGGAGAGTGTTTCAGTTTTATGTGTGAGCATAAATGCCTTGAAGTCAAATAAGCCTTAGTAACTTGAAATTAGAATATGCATAATAAACATTGCGTTTTTCTGAAAATATTATGCTTGGGATACAAACCTCATTACTACGTACCTGCTTATAACTGATCAGTTGTCAGCTCATATACAGTAGCTGGTACACACTATGAAGGTGACAAAAGGCACGCTTCCCGAGACACCATTGCGGACCGACCGCGGAAAAGATTTGGACTTAGACAAATATACACTTCGAGAGTCTGCTCATTTTTTTTGTCTTAGAGTGTACCTACTGAGGAAAGTCGTTGGGCTGCAACTTCACCACATGCTTGCAATTCCTTGTGAATAATGGTGTACCTATGAGCAAAATTAACAATACTGCAAAAAAATATATTCCTGTTGACGATGAGAAATTTTTTACTTTTTAACAAACAGATGACAAGATGTAGATGGGTGTTTTGAGTAGAAAGTGTATGTTTCTCGTAAAACTTTGTTAAAACATGCGATATCCCGCATCTGATCGCGGAAAATTAACCTCCTTCTGTTTTAATAGTCCATCGTATCAGTTACACAGAAGTAAAGAAAGCAGTAATGACGGGTGTATTTGTTATCTGTAACACCAAAGGTGAACAATTGCGTGACTTTACAGCTGTATGTAGGTAACAAATTGCCCCAGGGGTAAGTTTAAATATGCGACAAGCTGTGCAGAGCAATTACACCATCCGGATTAGATTCGTACTGAAGACTAGGCAAGAGTCTGGCTTTCTTTCTATCTGTTCTACAAAGGGCAGACCAAATAGAGCACAATCAGGAAGAGTGTAAACAAGGAGGGCATTTTATGAGGTATAGCAGTAGCCTAAAACAACTACGGAAAAAGCTGATGCGTTGAATTATATGAATTTCTGTATTCACTCATCTACATGCTATTACTATACGAATTTATTCTTCTATCTGCTTCCTATTACTCAAGATAAATTTTCATTGCACATTTGCATATTGGTTACAGGTAGAAGGATACAATAGGTTAAAGCGATAGTCACATTTTTAAACGCGGGTCGCTCCGTGATAACTTTGAAGCTTCTGTTGTTTGCATGACCGCGAGAAGAAACTGCAGGTTGGTAATAAAGTCACAGGGATCCAGATTTAGCAAACTGGAGAATGTACGAGTGTACGAATGTACTCGTAGCAGTGGGTTTGATCTCTTGTTTACTAAATATCATCAAATGTGTTGCATCACTTGTGGGTGCTGTGTAGTAATTACTTAATTTGGAGATCTTTGAATATAATTTATGCTGTATATTTCCTCCCTCTAAGAGGATAGTTGCATGTGAAATTGATTATATAGCCATTTTTCAGCAAAGCTTCATCTTCGCTTTGTTGGTGGCATTTATCTCGATCAGATTACTTTATTTTTGGATTATAAAGATAAATCCACATTTCACACCTGTAGCAATGTTACAGGTGTTCGAGCTTTCACATTTATTGAGTCAAGTTGAAACTGGTCAATGCAATATGACTTATGGTGCCAGTAAAGAAACCTATCTCCTGAAAAGTTAGACACGATGAACCATTTCTTATATTTGAACATTTTAAATTCAATATAGACACAGTGACTGATTTAAGTAGTTGAGGTTAATGTTAACTTCCATGCTCAACACAAATTTTCGGCGAGGGGTAAGTTCTCCAAAAAACCCTGATAATACAAGAAATCAAATTAAAAAAGTACCAACTTTGTATGACTAAAATGAATTATAAATCGTATATTGAAATAGATTTGTTTTGGATAATTGTTTTTATAATAACTGATACTTTGGAGATTTGAAAATGACAAGAGAAGTACATTTGGAGCTTGTATGTCCATGATACAACCCCACCCAAAAATGCGAATTAATTGCGTACGTTTTTTATCAAAAATATCAAAATCGATCAAAATGATTTCCTTGGAGTTAAAAGGACTCTTTCCCGAAGTTGTGGTAGCTTTTGGGGTACAATTTATTTTGGAGTTCAACTCTTAGATTTATCGGGTCTTTTAATGCTAAAGCCTTAAGTGACATCTTTTTTCCGGTTTAGGGAAAAATGTCATATTCAAATGAATTCATATATGGACTGTAAACTGCTCAGGGAGTGTTTTCTGATTGTAACCAATCAACACTTCTACTACTCGCTGACAGCATAAGGAATTAATATTCACCACATCAAAGATAAAAATAAAGAAAATACTGACCACGAATAATATAATAAATAATTTGAAACTAAAAATAAACACAAATAAAAACATAGAAGCACCGTTAGCATGTAAAGTTCGTAGAAATCATCCAATTAGAAAATACTTAAGAGGGGCTTCTGTTGGAAATATATTTTTATTAGAAGAATGTAAGGAAACCTTATATTATTATATACGATTTAGGTTGAAGAGAACATTTTGGAGCACGAAAGCAGTCTTGCATCATACTGAAGATCACGCAATAGCGGAAATTGGATTGCCTGTGCACAATTTCTGATGAAAAACTTTAGATTCAGGTATACCATATTCATAGTCTTTTTCTTCATAAATCATCCATTTGTAGTGCTATAAACACTAAACGTTGGTGGGTAATTTGGATTATTTCTCAAGTTTGACTGTTCTCTGTATGCAGTAATAAGACTTTACAAAAGCGTAGGACCATTGGGACCATCGGAAAAAGGATTCTATGGCACTTACCATAGTGTTATATTTCTGAAGCACCATTAATTTCTTTTCTTTACGTCTACGCAAGGTTCCAATGTTATTGAAATATTTTTTTTACATAAGGCCCTAATGTGATCCGAATGACTTTAGTTGTTGACTTCAACAACGTCAGCGTCTACAGAATAGCTATGTTATGCAACTGAGTAAAATTGGATAGGTTTGCTCAGAATGATTCAGCAATAACTTAGTAAGTTACAACCAAGAGAACAGAGTGCAGGGAATGTGCATTACTTCTCTGCATCTTCATATTTGTCCTATATTAAAATTCTCTTTCATGAAGCATACGAGTACAGAATTAGTTACCGTGTTGTCGATGAAGTTTCTAAAAGTTTCATGAAGCCTTCTTCTAATTATTATTGACGTCAATTCTGCATTGTTTCTACGAATAACTACAGTTGCTCACTTTTTATCGCTATAAACATTTACATTGTATCATATTACACAATATGATATTCACTCATGCTATAATCACCAAGTTTATCAAATTGTTACATAAATGACTACTTCTGCAACTTTATGCATCGTTAGCAATGCGTAAAGTGAGCCTTTAAAAGTCTTGAACCAAAACTATGTAGGAAGATCTAAAACAACGTGTAAAACAATCACAATGGCCGATTTAAATGTTCGTTACATCTTGATCTTGATGATTCACATTCTTAAAGTTACTGCTTACGGTATTTAAGAAGCAAGAATTCGTAATTTCACGCTCCTTCTTGGATGGACATTGGGCATAACACAATGTTTAATGAATATACGCCAAAATGTATAAATAATCCAGTTGTAGAACTCAGTTTTAGTAAAATATAATCAATGTACGTAGTATTTCGATTCATACGTATTATATTGCTGGTAAGATATTTTATGTTCAGTTATTTTCTCCTGTTCATAGCAAATGCTTAGGCCTTATGCACTTCGTATTTGTTGAAAGTTCGTGGTTTTTTCAACAACTATGAGAATTTTGGTGCTTTCAAATCGGTATTTAGCGTTATTTGTACTCAATGGACCTTCATATTAATAACAAGAGACCAAAGCAAACTCATAATCAAGCTCTGTTATAAAATCCTTGTTGTTTCCCTTTCATCTGTAGGTGTAATATTATGATTACACAACAATAACAAACATTTCTTTGTGTACTTTACTGCTTAGCGCGCTAGAAGTGAACAAAAATTGAATTCGTCAGAGAACTAAATTGGTTTTTGTTACAGACAATGATTCCACGAGAGAAAGTAACTTGCGGTCATTAATTTTCTACCTTTGGGATAGGTAAGACAGTTTCACTTTCTATAACAATTGCAAGCTTATAAAAATTATAACTGGGACTTGAACACTCACAGTGGGATGTCTGTGCTTATAATTGCAACTCAGTGAGCAAGATTATTACGTAAAATTGCGGAAGCTTCTTCTCCAACATGATGAAGTTTTACTGAAATTTTATACAGTTGATGTAATACCATAGTCATGTTTGGAAAACACTATAGTGCACGACTATATGTAGCTTCCTTTGTAGCAATATTTCCGCCTGATTAAGCATACATAAAAAGGAACTGTGTAATAATTATAATTTAGGAATTATTGATAATTAATTAACTTGTAATTTGATAATTTTTATAATTTTAAAGCAATATGATTCAAGATTGTATCAATCGAAAGCCCTTCTGATGCTGTAAATATTTTTTAAGTTTCAATATTATTGTCAAATAAATAAAGGCGTAATTGCCTGAGAAAAACTACAGGATTTAGGCAAAATAAGAGTAGCTTCGTTTCGGGTTATCCATTATGTTTTCCGAGCGTGGGGCCATAAAAATCGAAACCTTCTTTTGCACTTCGTGGGGATGAGGCAAGTTTTAAGAGTAAACAGACGCTATGAGGAAACGGACTTTTCATACAGTTAGGCTTTGCATTTTCAACCAGGGAACCAATAAACGTAGAGAATGGAAAGATAGGAAGACGCATTGACATGCACAAAATTTGGAAGCACGCAGGATTGTGATATGTGAACGTGAGCGTGGATTCTTCGTTAAGGTAAAAGTAGCACTCCGAGTCAGAAAAGGACGTTAAGTTCCGAAATTTGCTAAGTGCCGCGCAATTATGTAATTATAAAGTGATGTAAGTGAAATGTTTATATCATGTGCTAACGGTATTCTTCGATATAATCATATCCAAGCTCATAAACGAGTTAATGTTAGTCAAGTGGCTACTTCAAGTTTGCGCGAATCTAAAGAACGGCGATAGAGCACCGAGAATTAAATAACTAGCCGGAGCAAACTTGAGTATTACAAGGGACAATAGTGGGAAGACAGTGCTAAAAGAATCATACGTGTTAAGGAATACCAATGAATCTTGCAGGATTTCCAGTATAAATAGTGAGAAAAGTGAAAACAGTGTTTCTTTCAAGACAATATCCTGGTGTCACCACTCCCGCAATCCAACCTTGACAATAACAGCAGGGAATTTCAGGCCGATTCGCCGACAGTTGACCCTGAGATGCGACGACGATATGTGCTTCCTGACTGATATCGGCGATTTCGAGTTCTGAAGACTACACATTCAACGACGCAGAGACGAGACAACGAAGTAGCGGAGCAAAACGCTAAACCTTTGAAAAATCAGGTTTGGTGTCACTGCAGCGCACATTAACCGGAAAGAGAGAGGTGGAAGTAGTAAAATGGACAGCAGATTTAAAACTCTTTTTAGTTTGCTTATTGTATCTTCAGAATTTACATTCAAAATACTCCGGAAGTCTAGTACCTTAGTGCTAGTTATCGGTTTTAATGTAGCTGCGATCTATTAAATTACTTTAAGTTGACATCTTGGTTTAGGGAGCCAGATACAGATTTTCAGACAGAAGCATGCCTTCCTGCTCGGGAAGATGCCATTTTGGGACGGCAAATGTCCTAGTTTTATCTTCAAAATGTAAGATGTTATACAAAACGACACTGAAATGTTAGTTAATGGCGTTGGACAAAATGTGTTCAATATGTGTACCTTCATGTGCCACACATTGTTCATAATTTCTCAAGATTATTGGACATGATGACCAAAGTTTGCTGTGGGACGTAAAAAAACGACGTAGCCCATGCATGTGCAGTGGTTTCAGGCCATTGAAACCCTAAAACACGAGTTGTCATTGCCAACAAGACGAATGTGGCTTTCACCTGAATACCATATGCTGCAGAAAAAATCCGTAACCTCACTCGCTACAGTACCTACTGCAATCCACCTGGTTAATCCCTACCTGTTAGACGCTGAACAGCTTGAGTCCGGTATGCAAGTCCACCCAGTTGTTTAAACATCCGCCAACCTATTGCTCAGACCAATTTTTACTTTCTTTACTACGTATAGTGAGTAGGGAAAGTATTGTATTCCACCCAAAAATTCGATACAGAGATTTCAACGGAAATATACGTTTTGAGACCCCCTGAATCCAAAAAAAGCATTTTTGGAAACATGTCCGTGTGTGTCTGTGAACAGCATAACTAATAAATGAACAGTCGGATAAACACCAAACTTGGTATTTAGGTTCATTATCTTCCAGAGAGGTGACACGAAGGTTTTCAAGAAAATCCCCCCAACCAGATTACCCTTTACATGGAACATTTTCATTTTCTCAAAAATGGCTCTAACGATTTTGATTAAAATATCATATGTTTAAGATATTTTCATGACAAACAAAATGTATATCTTGAATCTTCTGGAAATGTCCCCAAAAGTGTTCTTCATTGTGAACGACTTTTGCATAACTGGTAAACCATAAGAGATAGACAAAATTTTACTGCACAAAAACTGTAGATCGCGTAAAAATACAAAATTTATGTCATATATATTTTTTTGTTTAGTGAACTATTTTCGAGATATTGCTTGTTATTTCCTTAAATTTTCCAATACTTATACTTTTTCTCAAATGGGAATTCGTTATTCATTTTTTATGTCCTGGACTTTCAAAGAGAATGGAATGCGCCACATAGCAACCAGCTCTTAAAATATTTGACTATCGCTTAAAGCCTACCATATTCCCCTTGCACCTACAAGAAGATTAGCAATAAGATTAACATTTCGATTAACATGAAGCATATGGAGAATAAGCTTTTGTAAAAATAGTTTGTACAAGAGTAGAGAAAGTCATGTGAATGTAACACATCAGATTTTTAGTAATGTTTGTCATAGACATGTTTGTCTACTCTGACACCTGTTGGAGAAGTAGCCCTGATTCTCATTTGTAATGACTGTTCTTCGGCGATATTGTCCCCTTCCATTGACACGGACTGATCCTGTGCGACGGAACTTGTCAACGACAGCTAACATTACTTTATTTGCTGCCTCCTCATTAGGTCCCTCCTCAAGCTGTTCTGTAACGTGAAGCAAACTCGGTTCATTCTGACGTCCAACTCTGTATTGAGGCAGTATTTTTAACACTTAAATGATTTCAATCTAATTATATAATATATAAATTCAATAACAACCCGCCTTAAAGCAATATGAGTATGTAACAATATATAAAAAGTGTATATTACAGTCGTTGTATATGTTTATATTATTGTATACATATAATAATGTTATCAATGTATTACGTAATTTAATAATGTAGGAGCTGTGAGAATAATAGGTTAAAAGTTGCTAACAATGAGGTAACATTGAGGTAACCATGAGTCAATAATGAGTAAGAAAGTTTAACAATATTACTTGTGATTCTTGGAGTAACAATAATGTAATTTTTGTGACAGTTTATAAAATAGCCAATAAACAACCAGAAAAAGCTTTAGTTAAATAAAATTATTCTATTGGATTAGGAATAGCCAATCAGAAACTGAAATATAGCAAAATTTACAAATTTAGAAGTCAGTAGCTTGTAGACACTGCTCATAACGGGACGCGTTGCTAGCAGACAGTTACTAATCAGACGCGAGATGCGTTCTCGAGAAATTTAATACGTATGAGACGAAAAATAGTTTACGTGTTAAAAAGTGCAAGTAATTAACAAAAGAATCTCACAGCTCTCTATATCAATGAAGTGTTATTTAAATCGTGTCAAGAATTAATAAATGGAGTGAAGAAAAACTTAAAATCTGTTTAAGCCTACATTCTTCAGTCGCACCACGCCCTGCTAAGACATCCATGTATCTAACAAAAATACTGACGCAGCCGAGGCAAGCATAAATATATAATATTTAAAGAAACATTCAAAATTACAAAGTTAAAATTTTTTAAATTTTTTTTTGGCAAAGGCCACCGGAAAGTACATTTGGGGCGAAGGCTACCGGAAAGTGGGTACTATACGTGCGGTTGTAACCAACTTCAAGTTCGGCTCCCCAACTTAAGAATTATAATACAACTCCTTCAATACAAACCATCTTCTCAGTATGACAGGAATTAATGAAAACCCTCCTTCTACTGTAAGAACCATAATCATGCAAATCGACACAAAAGTGAATTCAGAGTCTGTCAAACTATTATATACAATAAATAAATATTTCATTATTATGGAAATTTGGATAAGAAATGATTCAAAATTTATCTGTTTGTTTTGCAGCATACTGTATTATATACAATAAATAATTAATACTACATTGCTATGGAAACATGGACAGAGATGGTCGATAATTTTTGTCATTTGTTTTGTAGCATACTGTAGAATGTTCATATTTTTAGTGATAGACATTTAACTGAGTTTGGTTGTTCGCAACGTTAGGATATTGTTAAGACTCTGCTTGTTGGAAGGACCTTCAAAATTCACGTGTTTGTTCATTCTGCGTTTCTGTTTATCACCCATCGTCATGCTTAAAAGAAAGACTTAAGGGTACTCGATAATAAATTTTAAATAAATTTCGAAAAAAAATATTAATGGTAAAATGCTCACACATTGTCAAATTAAAAACTAATTGCAGTTTTGTCCTTTGCTCACGTAAATGCCCAAACACACTTAAATGAAGGATACAAATTTTTATTTTCTCGTAACGTTTTCTTACGTTTTTGCTTATGTAAAAGTTTCCTTAAAACTTGTATTTAATTTTCAGCACACCTTCTTTGAAGATTTATTAAATTTAAGAGTCATTTCTTGATATCAAGTATAGTTTTAGATATAGGATTTTTATAATTTAGTTCAACATTGATTTTAAGAAAATTAAAAGGTTACTTACTTTGTTTTCAAAAAGTTTAAATATTACACAAAATTTAATCATTGATTATAAAGAACTATATTCGAGGAATAGTATGCAATATTAAAAATTTAAAGTTCCCAAATTTTGGTCACGTAGAGAATATCATATGAGACTCGATATGCCTTTTTGAAAATTATTTTCTTGCGGTTTGTTTTGTAGTATAAATATGTTGAACCAATCTGTGATAAAAATGTAAGCTAAATTAGTTGAAACTTATACAAACTAGTAATTTCAATGCTTAGTAACTTTAAAGGATTTTGATCAATTGACTCCACCCTGGAACGCAATAGTAACGGATCAGTTTGTAACGATTACATTATTACAAACGCTACTAAGAAAATGGAGGCCTTGATGTAAACAAATGATGTCATTAACTAGTCCACGATACACGAGAAACCAAAGCATACCATAACATAGCGTGTAGTACCTCAAATATGCGCGATTATCTATGGAATTTCAAGAAATTATATTTCGAAACTTTTGGTTGATTTGGTGGACAGAACTATTTTATGGAAAATAATGGACAATCGAGGATATCCTCGACACATCTTAGAGGTAATTAAAAGTATATATACAAACACTAAAGTTATTATAAACTCAGGCACTACAAAATCAGAACCAATAATAACAAATCAAGGAGTAAGACAAGGATGTAGCCTTTCACCCTCTTATAAAAATGGAGGAAGGAAGTGTATCCAGGAATAAAATTAAATCAGAATTCATATTTAAATATAATGTTATATGCAGATGATGTAATAATACTGCAGAATAGCGAAGATAACCTACAGTGCTCTATTTATAAAATGTACCAACTGGGAAAAAATATAATTTAAAGATTTACGTAAAAAAGGCCAAAGTAATGGCTCACCAAGGAAAATACCCAGGGAGAACAAAAATATGCATTGGAAATAAATCCTGGAACAAGTCATGAATTTCAATTTCTCGTACTTGGGTTGTGACATAAGTTTCGATGTGGATAGGAATATAGATAATAAGATAAATAAACTTCAACAAATATGTGGAACAATAACAATAACTCTACAAAATAAAACAAGGAAAGAAACAAAGCTGAAGTTCTACAAGACCATGGCAGTCCCGGTGATCATGTATGGCAGCGAAACTTGGATAATATAAGAAAAGGACAAAAGTAAAATTCAATCGGCGGAAATGAGATTTTTAAGGAGAACTAAAGGATGCACTAGATTAAACTTAATAATAAATGAAGCAATTAGAGAAGAACTGAATATTTATAAATTATATGATAAAACTGAAGAAAACAAACATTGTTGGAAAGACCACATGAACCGCATGAGTGAAGAAAAAAATACCACAATTAACTAATACATATAAGCCGTTAGGAAAGAGAGACATCGGACGCCCAAGAAAGAGATGGGAATAAATAAAAATATTGTGTGTTACACTCACATGACTTTCTCTACTCTTGTATAAGCTATTTTTACAAACACTTATTCTCCATATGCTTCATATTAATGGAGATATCGAGATGTTAATCTTATTGCTAATTTTCTTGTAGCTACAAGGGGAATTGGTAGGCTTTAAGCGATAGTCAAATATTTTAAGAGCTGGTTGCTATGTGTGGTATTCCATTCTCTTTGCATTACTAGGACAAAAAAGATGAATAACGAATTCCCATTTGAGAAAAAGTAAAAGTATTGGAAAATTTAAAGGAATAACAAGCAATATCTCCAAAAAGGTTGACTCAAAAAAATTATATATCATAAATTGCGTATTTTAACGCGATCTACATATTTTGTGTAGTAAAATTTTGTCTATCTCTTAAGGTTTACTAGTTATGCAAAAGTGTTCACAATGAAGAATACTTTTGGAGACATTCCCAGAAAATTCAAGATATACATTTTATTTGTCATAAAAGTATGTTAAATACACGTTATTTTAATCAAAATCGTTAGAGCCATTTTTGAGAAAATTAAAATTTTCGAAAAATGTTCCATGTAATCGGTAATCTAGGGTGGGAGGATTTTCTTGAAAATCTTCGTGTCGCATCTCTGGAAGATACTGAACCTAAATACCAAATTTAGTGTTTATCCGACTGTTCGTTTCTGAGTTATGCGGTTCACAGACAGACAGACACACGGACATGTTTCCAAAAATGCTTTTTTTGGATTAAGGGGACCTCAAAACATATATTTTCCGGTGAAATCTCGGTATCGAATTTTTGGGTGAAATACAATACTTCCCCTACTTACAGACGGAACAGGTGTAATACCTAATCCTTGAAGTGAAGAAGAAGTTTTGGTTAATATGAAATGAGTAAATAATGAATAGTGAAATCAAGGAAGGTTGTAGCTTCCGTTTAATTCTGTGTGGTGTCGTTTATTTCTTCTGCATTCATACAGTAACGATGAGTAGTCAGTAAGGCGATGCATATTGCTGCCGCTACAAATGTTGTTCGCTTGGTGAGTGGCAAAAAAGTGAAATAGTGAAGCAAGTGGCGAGAAGGAATTGTGTTGAAACTTGAATGTCTTTAACAAATTAATGCAGCAGCACAAATGTCATTATGAATAACGACATACCGGTGTTTCCGAGTGAACGTGGCACGTGCGCATAAAGAACTAGAGGAAACGGGAGCATTGCAAACACCAAGGAAGAAAAGAAACAGACAACGCCGGAATTGCAAAAACCAGATAACCTTAACAAATGTGCTATTCCTAGGAAAAGACACGAGTTTTTCTTTAATAACGAACTGTCAATGTTAGAGAAGGTCTTAAATTCTGTCAACAATAATGCTATGTTGCCTTCTTTTAAGCGATCCACCTTTTATAGATTATTGCTAGAAATTGTATTTAGGATTTTAAAGAGAAATAAAGTGAATATAAGTATTGACAGAAAGGATATCGTGTGATGGAGGTTCAGAGTTTACATCCTTTCCAATAGTGATGCAGCTACATTTTAACGTGCGTTATATTTTAATTATCCTGTATTTAACTTCAACTCAGCTTTTATTTCGGAGTTTATTATTATTATTCAAACAGTACACCTTTCTACTGCATTATAAGCACAGTATATCAGCCCACATGGCATTTGTTTATTATGCTTGTTCCTCACAGCTGATACGAACCCGGGACTAAAGCGGAGGAATACAAAGTGTTTTGTTTACATCAAGTTCGGTTCTAAGGCTGGATCTAACCATCCGATCCGTATCAAATCGATGTCCAGAAATGAGGAGGTCCGTTCCAGAATGTAATAAGTCCACGCATGGACGAAACTGAGTTTTTTTTTATGATTTTGCATAGTTTGAATATGCTCTGTCATGCTGTGAAGTCTGTTTTCATCTAGTTGTATTAAATTCCCTTCAAAAGTATGCATGAAAGTAAGTGTTCTTGGCAAATCTTATTCTGTCCAAAACCAATTGATATTAAATGTACGGAGACTTATATATAAGTCCAAAAGCTCACCAATGCGCATGCGCAAGCAGACAGACATAACATTGCAGCCATCATGCACAACATTTTGTAACAACCGTAGCCAACTTCTGCAAAAAATCCCCAGACATGTGCACAAGAATTATGTCGTAGGTAACATGTGGAACCAATTAGCAGCCGGTCAGTTTTGGAGACCATGCTTGCTTGCGTGCAAACGAACGTGATTGGCTCGGGAAAAAGTTATTGCTTGGGCAAATCCTATTGCATACAAGCAGTCATACGTAATAATTTTGTGCGAGTTTGCAGACAATATCTGACTGGTTCAGTTTATGTCCTAAAAGGTGCATGATCTCCAATAACACTAATATATTGTAAAAGGTAAAATTGACGGTCTCACCACGTTCTTCAAATCGACGAATATAAGATAGGACGACGATGGATCCTTGAGATGATTTGGAAACGAATGACGATGTGACCTAATAACAAAAGGGATACAAACACGCTCTTGAATTTATCGTTGGTGACAACGCGTAAATCTGGATACTCACTTTCGTGAGTATTTGTGGCATGCTGACTGCAAGAACCCTTCAGCTTTTTCCAAGAACTTATGTAAGATACAGGTAGGTCTGTCCTGTGGTGTAGAGGTTAGATTTAGTTAAGTTTAGGCTAAAATGGTTATGTTAACGAATTAGTGTTTAGTATATATAACTAGTGTAATTTAGGGACAAACGATTTACAAAGTTAGCCAATCAGTGTTGTTTGTGTTAAGTGAAGCAAAAACGAGAATTTGACTGCACTGCATTCTTCAATGCAGTAGATAAATAAACAAACATATGTTAAGAAAATGTTCTCCAGCATCAAATTACACTAAAAAGTAATTTCAAATACATATTAGACCACAAAATATCAAGCTGTACTTGGAAAAACTATGCCACTCACGTTGAACTTAGAAAAATTCTCGCGTCTCATGTTTTATTTACGCACCCTCATTAACTGCTGTGGTTTTTAGTGACCCATTCTATATTGTAAATTTTGTTCAGAGGTTTCTTTATCAGGATTGAGCTTATTTTATGTGCCGTAAAT
This sequence comes from Deroplatys truncata, assembly GCA_030765065.1. Classification (NCBI taxonomy): domain Eukaryota; kingdom Metazoa; phylum Arthropoda; class Insecta; order Mantodea; family Mantidae; genus Deroplatys; species Deroplatys truncata. The sequence continues at coordinate 152,862,640 of CM060984.1, forward strand.
CTACAACACGGGACCGCCGGCTTTACATCCCTTCCAAAGGAAGCCAATGTTGAAAAATTGAGCCAAATGTTCATTTTGAAGTTGTTTGTCAACTGTAAAGTTTGCTGCACTGAGAAGAATTGCAGCCAATTTACAGTTCGGCGAAACTATAGCTACTTGGAGGAATTGCATAGCATTGGAAAGTAGAGCTCTGCACAGCCCGAAAGTTTTAGGCCCGACCTGGTCCGGCCAGGTCCGAACTGAGTCCGAGATTAGATTATATTGTCACCCGGCCCGACCGTTTGTCTAATTCTGTTTTAAATAAAATTATTTAGCAGTTATTTATTATTATTATTATTATTATTATTATTATTATTATTATTATTATTATTATTATTATTATTAGCAGTTCAGGAAGTGGTGCTGCCTGTGGTGGGAAGGGACCCGGTTTCGATTTCCGGTACTGGCATTAGCATTTTTTCCCCTGCTGATGGCGCCGGGTGAGGAATGCACTCATATCCTTAGGATCACTTTACAATGCGTATGTAGTAAGTGGCATGTTGACGACATTCTGCCTTATTAACCACATGTCACCCCTATTACTGTCCTCTGCCCAGGATGTCCTGGGAGAGACCGAGTTTACAGCTGCCGTGCAGTTATTCGTAATTGGCCAAAGCGAGCACTGATTTATTATAACTACCTAGTATTTAATACTGCTATTGAAGTGGTATACTTATAATCTTATTTATTTTGTTGAGCCCCACGTTCTGGGTGCCAATTTGATAGTGGTATTAATGTTGTTAGTTTGAAGATGCTTCATGTTTATATGCCCCACGTTTGGGAGCCAATTTGCAATGGTATACTTATAATCTTATGTATTTTGTTGAGCCCCACGTTTTGGAAGCCAATTTTGCGGTGGTATTGCTTATAATGTTTGTGTATGTGTGTTTACTCAACGTGGTGAAGCCATTTTGTGACGTGATTCTTTGTTAGGTTTGTAGCTCCATCTGGTGTTAGCAATTTGCGGCAGTATTAGTTTTTGTTTGAAAGAATGCTACTGTTATTTTATTTAATTTTGTTTCACTGTCCTCCGGCTAGCTATGATCTTTTTGGTCGAGCACATCTCTTTATACAGGTTGTGTAAACGGAAAGGAGTCTATTATCCAAAGATAACACTGATGAAAGAATTTGTTTTACACTTTTTATTGTCGAACACATTCACTATCACAATTTACACATTGATCTTGACACTCGCCAAACTGAAACTGTTATAATAACTTCTTACTGATCACTTTTAATTCACGTACTTCACCCTTTTGTATAATTAACTTTACAACACTTGAGAATTTTCCTAACTCTGCTACGCGTAACTTGCGAATCGATAGCCGACGTATACTTTACAAATATTTCTGACGAACTGAAGGCGACGTGTAGCATACAAATATTTTCGACGAACTGACGGACTGAAGGCGACGTGTAGCATACAAATATTTTCGGTGAACTGACGGACTGAAGGACTTTACCTCTAACCTAGCCCTTTTTATACTCCTACACCCCGATATGCCTAAAGATTATAACTGAGCTGCTATTGGCTAATAAAACGCGCCAACATTAGCGTCTATTTTTATATCCAATGAAAATTATGAATACATATGCTCTAGGTATAATGTTCCAGCAAATTCTAAAGGAAAAACGCGCCAACATTACGTAACTTCCTCGTCTCCAATAATGATAAACAGCTCACCCCCTCGCTGCATTATTGCACGCTATTATTGTCAGTTTCAGTAAGGCAGTATAAACTTACTTCTCAACAATAATTACAATCAACAAACATCTGAAATCAATGTTGCATAAAAATGCATATTCATACTGTAATTATTCTTTACATTTAAATAATTTGTGATACAAATTACTGCATCATATGCCCCACTAGAAACATAATTATAAATATTTACAACTTGTTTGGAAATTTTATAATTAGGTTTTTAGTCTCCTAAATCTTGGAACACACGCTATCACTTTCACTTAACACATCACACGCATTTAACACACGACATATGTTTTTCCTTTATCTTGCCACTACTTACTGGCTCTGGTCTAATGTGTTTAGACATTAATCTGACATCACAATTTTTTATAGCAAATACTGTACCCTGAATTATTTAGTTACTGTTACAAAATTGGTTTACTCTTTTATATTGTTGACAAAAATTTATGAATTTAAGATTTTTGTAATTATTACACATATTTACCAAAAATATTCACCCTCTACACAAATATATTTACATCTCTTAAATCTATACACTGTTTCACATTTTTCTGTTTGCTACATAAGTATTTGTTTTTAATTATTTTTACCCCATTTTTGTTGTTTTTTACTTTATATTCACAATACTCTTGGAATTATATCTACGTAGTTTTACTTTAATATCATATTAAGTTTCAATTTTTACATTCTTAATTTCAAATACTGTTACAGTTACTAAAAAATGTTATTTTTCTTTTTAAAAATTTAGTTATGTCCAAAATTTTATTTCTCCTTTCTCATGACATACATACATAATTAACCCTCTTACGTTCCAATACATTTCTCTGCAAGTCATCTTAAACTATCCAGCATCTACTTTACATCTCATTGCTATTTACCCTCCTGGATCAAATTGTCTGTAGCTAAGCATTACTTGTAGCTGTATCCTAATCTTCAAAATTTTGTTCATGAATAACCTCTTATATTCATATGAAATTTCGTCCCATGATAACATTTGAAAACAATCTAAAGGTTCCTGAACAACACATCTTTTAACAACTGTCATTTTCAATTCTTCTACTATCTCTTTAATTTGAAAGTACTCTGACAAATCTGTAATAAATTGTACTGGATTGGAGTTTTCATTTTGAAAAGCTTGGTACTTGTTAACTTCAGAAGTTAGCTTTTGATTATTTACAGGCAAAACTTTAATTTCTTCGTACAATTTATTTCTTTGCATTACTGACTCCTTCTGTATTTCTGATATCTCCTCTCTGAATTTAACTTGCGCCTGATTCACATCTACATTCATAACCTCTTTCATCTTTCTTATCTCACTTGAAATGTTACTCATTCTACTTCCTAACTCTGTACGTTTTACATCAACTTGTTCACTTTTAGTATTAACCTCACTTTCTTTGTTACCTATTTCCCTGCTCATGTCTAACATTTTCTTTGAAACTTCTCCTATCTCATTTGCTATTACTTCCTCATTTTCATCTCTCATTTTTGGCATACTACTATCTAGCTTCATAACTTTCTTTTCAATTTCTTCCCTGCTTTGATCTAATTTTTGCTCTAATTTCTCATTTCTCTGAGTTAGTTGTTGTTCTAAGCTCCTACCAATATCTTCCCTTATTTTCCTATTTCTATTTTCCATATCTTCCCTTATTTTCCTATTTCTATTTTCCTTATCTTCCCTGTTTTGATCAAATATTTGCTCTAATTTCTCATTTCTCTGAGTTAGTTTTTGTTCTAAACTCCTATTAATATCTTCCATTAATTGATATCTAAAATTTCTCAGCATTTCCATCATTATACTAGCATCAAAATTAACATTTCCTGCTATTCTATTCTGACTTTCTTCATTAACATTTCCTCCCTCAAATCCTACATTGTTTGAGCTATTTTCTGTAACCTGTATTGAATTACAGCTAACTGTTACACTATCCCCTTCCATCACTGTTTCTTCAATATTATTAGTAGCCGTTGTTTTCTTTATCCTACCGCTCCTAAGGTACATTTAAATTTTTTACATTTTTTTTTAGAATTAACATAACACTTTTCTAGCCTTTCTGATGCTATCTGCTGATGTTGCTTTGATGTCCAGCTTTCTGCCCCTCTCTCCTAGATTATATGTTGCTTCTGCGTCGTATTATGATGAATCTACATCGTCTTGGTGTCCTATAGTTGAATTCCCCTGTTGCCTTTTAATCTCGGAATTATGATGTCCACTCATCCGCGTCGTCTGTCGTCCCTGTAGTTGTTTCTGGAATCTGCGTCTTGTAGTTCAGTTCACTGCTCCATTCGTTCCACGTCCTGGTTCCTTCGCCCATTCCTGGTTATTCTGCTCCTTTCCTGGTCATTCTGCCCCACGTTCTGGGTGCCAATTTGATAGTGGTATTAATGTTGTTAGTTTGAAGATGCTTCATGTTTATATGCCCCACGTTTGGGAGCCAATTTGCAATGGTATACTTATAATCTTATGTATTTTGTTGAGCCCCACGTTTTGGAAGCCAATTTTGCGGTGGTATTGCTTATAATGTTTGTGTATGTGTGTTTACTCAACGTGGTGAAGCCATCTTGTGAGGTGATTCTTTGTTAGGTTTGTAGCTCCATCTGGTGTTAGCAATTTGCGGTAGTATTAGTGTTTGTTTGAAAAAATGCAACTGTTATTTTATTGAAGTTTTGTTTACTGTCCTCCGGCTAGCTAATATTTTTTTTGGTCGAGCACTTCTCTTTATACAGGTTGTGTAAACGGAAAGGAATCTTTTATCCAAAGATAACACTGATGAAAGTATTTGTTTTACACTTTTAATTGTCGAACACATTCACTATCACAATTTACACATTGATCTTGACACTCGCCAAACTGAAACTGTTATAACAACTTCTTACTGATCACTTTTAATCCACGTACTTCAACCTTTTGTATAATTAACTTTACCATACTTGAGATTTTTCATAACTCTTATACGCGTGACTTGCGAATCGATAGCCGACGTGTAATATTTCTGCTGGACTAAAGGCGACGTGTATCATACAAAATATTTTCGACGAACTGACCGGACTGAAGACGACGTTTAGTGTACAAAGATTTTAGATGAACTGGCAGGCTGAAGGACTTTACCTCTAACCTACCTTTTATACTCATACACCCCGATATGCCTTAAGATTATAACTGAGCTGCAATTGGCTAATAAAACGCGCCAATATTAGCGTCTATTTTTATATCCAATGAAAATTATGAATACATATGCTCTAGGTATAATGTTCCAGCAAATTCTAAAGGAAAAACGCGCCAACATTACGTAACTTCCTCGTCTCCAATAATGATAAACAACTCACCCCCTCGCTGCATTATTGCGCGCTATTATTGTCAGTTTCAGTAAGGCAGTATAAACTTACTTCTCAACAATAATTACAATCAACAAACATCTGAAATCAATGTCACATAAAAATGCATATTCATACTGTAATCATTCTTTACATTTAAATAATTTGTGATACAAATTACTGCATCACTATGAACGTGTGAATGTTGTGTTAATTATACTACTCAATGCATATAAACATGGCGGATAAAATTGTGATAAATTAACCTTTTTCGTCTTTATTTTCCCTTTATATGAAACATTTTTCGTTATTTTATCTAAAAATTGACACTAATGATTTTGGTTAAAATACCACATATTTAAATATATTTACATGACAATTAAAATGCATATGTGAATGTGATAAATCAATTTATTTTTGATTTTATTTTCAAACCAAGCCCGGCCCGAGTCCGTGCAGACCTCTATCTGCATTGTGAAGATACGGAAGAAACATTATTACATTATTTCAACCATTATTGTTATCAGTATGATTAAGTTTATTAATCCATTATTTTTCATTACTTTAAACACAATATTCGCGTGTTTCGGTCATTTCTGAAGATAAACGGAAACATTTTGGATCAACACCATACGCTATTCAGAATTAATGGTAATAATTGCGCCTTATTACACAGGATGTTTCAGAAATACTTTTACAAACTTCGGGTATGGGTTCCTTACACCACAAGAAGGAAAAAAGTTCATATGAACATGTCCCATAATCCTTTGTTTTCTCGTTAGGAGGTGTTCAATACAGTGGTACACTTATAACACACAAAACTCATAACAAATGCTCGAAATGTCCTCCTCTTGCTTCTATGCATGCCTGTACTCGTCGAATCATGGAATGTCGCACCCTGTCAAAAACTCCGGGATGGTGTCGAATGGTTTCGCAGGCTTCCATGACCTGTCGATGAAGCGTTTCTGCATCCGGGATGGCTGCTCCATAAACCAATGATTTAAGATGCCCCAGAGGTAAAAATCCACAGGATTGAGGTTGGGAGAACGTGCAGGCCATGGAACTGGTTGTCCTCTGCGTATCCATCGATCATGGTAGATACCAGTCAGTGCATCTCGAACAATGCGACTAAAATGTGCCGGATCCCCATCATGCATAAACCAGATGTTTTTCTTATTTGCAGGGGCACATCTTTGTGAAGTAAGTCGGGAAGAGTGTGCTGGATAAAGTCCATGTAGACAGCACCAGTAAGACGTGCTGGTAAAATGTATTGACCTACCAGACAGTCACCTACAATGCCAGTCCACACATTCAGACTAAACTGTTGCTGATGTCTAGCCTGAAGTACAGGATGAGGATTACGTGTACGTTGTGGAAATTAGTAACTCCATCTCTCCCAAACGTTGCCTCGTCTGTAAACAAAGCTGACGAGACAAACAATGGATTGGCTGTTTGTGCTACAAACCATCGGTAAAAGTTATCCCGTGGTGGATAATCGGCAGGCGAAAGACCCTGCACACGTTGAATATGATATGGATACAGGAGCTGCTCGTGAAGTACTCTCCATGCTGTCACGTGTGATGTACCAGATGCCACAGCCAATTGTATTGTACTGATAACTGGATCGTCTTCGACACACTTTAACATCTGTTCTTCGCGTTCCGGCGTACGAACAACTCTTGGTCTTCTTCGATCAATAGTCCGTGGTGCAACGGTTCTTGTCTCAGCAAGGCGACGATAAACAGCGACAAAGGTTGGATGACTCGGTTGTCTTCGGTCTGGAAACTCCATCTGATAGAGCCGTGCAGCCTCGCGTCCATTACCATTCGCGCGACCATACATAAAAATCATGTCTGCCTGTTCACGAAATGAATATCCAGCCATGGTGGAAAGAAACACGTGCAGTTAACTCACTACATGTACACAATTGAAACGTTGAAGACAGACAAACGACAAACGTAAACAAATCTCCGTGGCAACACTTCGCCATCTACCGTATGTAGTACAATGGGTCAACGCCTTCTATGAATGCATAGAGAAATGAAGTTTTGAGGTTGGACCCAAAGGCCGTTGAACTCACACTTTCATTGTGACAGGAATAACGCGAAAATCAAGGATTATGGGACATATGTTCATATGAACTTTTTTCCTTCTTTTGGTGTGAGGAACCCATACCCGAAGTTTGTAAAAGTATTTCTGATACACCCGGTATAAAACATTATCTTAGTGAGTCAATATTAGCTAGGAGTAATTCAAGTAGTTGCATATTACTTAAACAATTTACTTTGGCAGAATGTTAAAAATATTGAGGTAAGCTCGTTTTTTTATTTGTTATGTGCACAATTATGTCCAAGATATTTTCTGAATTTCTGGAGATTCTCGTGTCCAAGTGATTTCAAATAGAATGGATTATGATAAATGAAGCACTCCCAGTAATTAATAGTGTACTGTAATTAAATCTGAACAATTTATATCAATGAATTTAATAAAATTTAGAATGGACCTCCTCATATGTCCTTTTCATTAATTTCATGGTAGCGTAAAGCTGTGAATAAAAACAAACTATCCCCAGGAGAAGAAGTTTAAAGCTGTATAAACAGTTTCCGGGGAAGTTAATACAAGATTCTTCTTCGACTACAACGTACAAAAATTTGACGATTTTTTGGGCACAGGATCCATATTCATTTCGAGATTTAGCATTCCTCCTGAAGTCCATGGCGTTCCATATACATGTCTTACACAGGCATTCGTGGATATTGGTTTGAACCGGATGAGAGAGACTGAAAATCCAAGACCAGTATGAAAGCTTCTACAAGAATGGCCTGGCGGCCTTTTCTTCCAGTGGGACAATTGAAGAACAAGTTATGGAGATTACATTTCGGGTGACAAATGTTCAGTGACACTTTCTCGGTACCTGAATCGGTCACCCCTTCTCAGCAGCATTTTAACAACCATTTTCTATCGAGTTCACATATACACTTCCTTAAAATGTATGGAGGTGCCCAGCTTCCGTTGGGAGGCACTTTGTGGGCCAGGCAGGGCCTGCAGGCTAAACGTTGTAAACGACTACAGGAGAAATTTATTAACCTGACCGACATGTTTCAATATTGTTGTGTGTAAGCTTCTGAATTTATGGTACTTATTGTCTCTGCACTATACTGGAGGGAAAGTTAAGATGCTCTTATAGTCTTCTAGCTTTAGTAAATAACAGGAAAATTAGAACAATATATTACGGAAGATGAATATTAGGCAAAAGAAATGTAACATTTAAGAGAGCTTTTCTACGTAAATCATTAAATCTTTCACGGCACAATAAAATCAGTGAAATATTTTGGACTTTATCAACCCAACAAGTTCAGCTGAATAAACTACTTTTGTTATTGAAACTTTTATTTCATGTGAAATTTGCGTTTGATACATTTGCGAAAACTTAATGTTATTACTCTTTTAGATGCAAATACAAGATTTAGATTTCATTAGTTGTAATTGTAATCAAATAAAGATTTTAATTTTAGCAATTATTTTAGCTTCAAAGACAGACCTTTCATTGCAGCTATATAATTTTTGTTATAAATTTATTTTGGATTGTAACATATTTACGCTGTAGGTATCTTATTTCCTTTATACTCTGAATTATTTTATGTATTTAACATTAAAATGTGTATAGCGATAAGGAATTAACACATATCGTGAGTTTAGTGCAGTTTAAGCTCCTGAATCACTAGATCTTTGGTGTAGTCATAATAGCACAGTAGAAATTGCAGAGTAAATCGCAATTTAATGAATTCTGCATACGCCTAGAATGCCCAAATATTGTAACCACGTCATCCACTCCTGCGACAGCCATCGAGAAGCATAACGCTACCTCCCTGCAGCCCGAAATACCTAAATTACAACCGCCATCCTGCAACTTCCATCCTACCCATCATAATGCTATTAAAAAGAGAATAAAACCTACACAGGTGGGTATGCAGCAAAATACTCTCTGACAGGACCTTAACTCGCCAGCAGCAGAATGGACTGGATTTGTGGAACATTTCTACTCAATTCGGACAACTATTAAAATACAAATTTCTACAAATTAATAGGTAAATATTTAGTTATAAAATGGTTTATTTGAGAAACAACAAATTAAAGGAATGTAAGCATTTCTTTACTTTAATGAATGAATGAGAACTAGGGTTACATTTATTAAATTTATACGTACTTTTACTGTCCATTATTGAATTATTGTGTTTTATTATTTTATGATGCAGGTCCAGAATAAATATGTGTGTAAGATTAAAAATAAATGCAAGAGAAGCATATTTCAGGTTAAAGGTCAAAATGATTTCCAGGAATATAACTATGAATATCTCCTAAATCACTGGAATAATAATTCTACAGATATCAAGGATAGCATATAGACGTATTGCAATTTATGAAGAGAGAGAGAGAGAGAGAGAGAGAGAGAAGGAATGAATAACACTCTTTAATCAAAATGTTCCCAATAACCTACTTCCTGTATGATAGAGGCATGTATTACAAAATGTTATTTGATTAAAATAAGCAGAAATATTACTTTATCTATTGTATAATTAAGGTGGACAGACTTAATTTAGTAATTTCACTGGGAATACATCTTTCAAGAATATTGAAAATTTATTCTATTAATTTGTTTAATTCTAATAGAAACTTATAGTGACATTAAATTTATCTTCACACTTCATGGTTCCCTTAAGACTGTCAATATCAATATTATTTAGCAGTTTTGTTACTTATTATACACACCACAATAACGATTGCGTTTTATTAGCGAGACTACCATTAATACAAATTATTTTTATAGTTTCAGATTATACCAATGTCTATTGGATTATTAAAAAAATTATGTGTGAACCAAAACAGGCTGGAATTACTCTCTATAAGGTCAAATTTATCTGCAGCGTAAATTTGACCTTGAAACAGTTGGTAATTTTCAACAGCCACAAGTTTGAAATATATTTAGAAATCTGCACCTTAAACTTGAATTCCAAAAATACCGTGCTGTACATGTTTTGAAATAGATGTACCAAGTGAAAAAGGAATTGGTGTACACAGTTCTCAACAACAGATTCAACGGCTAGTTGTCAGTCTCGGCAGAAACAGTCGAGTGCATGAAGGCGGCGTTACTAACCAAGACCACAGAAGTCGACAATGAAAGCAACCGGGCAGCTAGGAATACCACAGCAGAAAGTGTGGATGTTACAAAAACGTTTGAGGATAAAGCCATTGTAATAGTACAATGGTACGGAATTTCACGATACAATGCGCACACTGTTCTCTTATACGCCCTATTTTGTTATTAATTATTTCATGATCTTCCCATCAGCGTGCTGTGCTACTCCACTGTAATTTATGTAAACTTGGTGATTTTTTCTTCTACACACAGTTAGTTTCATTGCTGTAAGTCGAATACTTTGTCAATAACATGAAAACAACATCGAGGAGTTCATTTGTAGAAGATCTGTATTAGAGTTAAGGTTCTTTCTGGGGAAATTAGAAGCTACAATGATACCAGAAGATATTTGTCTCCACTTCAACTCCACAGAATTCTAGCAGCCAAATTTAGGAAAAGAAAATTCTCAAGTTTAAAATACATCGAAAGAACAAACGATATATGCATTTAGTACGAAAAACATTTATATCCTTACAGTTACCTATATATGATTTAAACTGACGAAAAATAAATCTGTGATATCGTAGAAACTGCATGTTAAGAGGAATTTCAGTAAAAACATTGATAGTAATTCCTGACTTTTGACGCTTTCTCCCCGAGAGGTTAAAACTCATTGTTACAGTAATTTCAGGCATCATACCAAAATATTTACCGTGCTAAACGCATTTTAAAAGGTTTTATAAGCCCACACATAAAAAATTGAAATATCTGTGCAATTTAAAAAAGTTATGAATCTAATAAAACGAAAAACGCCAGAACATATGAACTAGTATAATTTGTTCCTTCTGTACGAGGGCTGATTGATAAGTCCATGGCTTTGACGAGAGAAGCGACCTAATCACAGGTTTCTTGTTTGCACCCAAGTCTTACACTATTCTGGGTATAATCGCAGAAATTCGTCTTTTGTTTCTTAGAACATTGTTGAGAGCGTCTAATATAAACAGATGTATGTTGCTTTAGAAAATGGAGAAAAGTGAATTTCGTGTTCTGATAAAGCACTACGTTTTGCGTGGTAAGACGGTGAAGGAAAAGCTGATCAAGTATTATGAGGACTCTGCTCCATCACATGGCATGGTTCACAAGTGGTTCACAGAATTACTATGTGGCCGTTCGAGCACAAGAGGTGCCGTGCGCACATGACGGCCGGTTGAGATCACAAGAGAGGAAATGGGGGTAAAGTTCGCGATATTGTGTTGAGAGTCCGCCGAGTGAAAATCCGTGTGATAGCCAAGACCGTAAACATCTCGAGTCAATGTGTGTATAACATTCTGCACGAATTTTAGGGTATGAGAAAACTATCAGCAGGATGGATGCCGCGATTGCTCACAGTTGAGAACAAGCGGAATCTTGTGACCCTTTCACAGGGATGTTTGAACATGTTTCAGTGCAACCCAAATGAGTTTTTGCGGCATTATATCATGGTTGATGAAAGTTGGATCCATTACTATCAACCTGAAACCACAATCAAAGCAGTGGATTTCCTTCCGCGAACCTAACATTCCGTCGGCAGGAAAAATCATAGCAGCTGTCTTTTGGGATTAACAAGGGGTGATAGATAGCCATTACCTGGAAGAGAGTAAAACTATCACAGGCCCATATTATGCCGCAATACTGGATCAGTTTCACAAGGAATTGTTAAAGAAACGATCCGTTTTGGTGAAGAAAAAGATCCTCTTTCACCAGGATAATACACCCGCACACACGTCAGCCATTGCCATCGCAAAAGTTGTGGAATTGGGCTACCTCACCCACCATATTCCTCAGATTTGGCTCCGAGCGACTTCTTCCTCTTCGCAAACCTGAAAAATGGGCTCACTGGGAAGAAATTCACGCCCGGTGAACACATCATGGCAGAAACAACCTCATATTTCGCAAGACTTCGAAAAATAATATTTTTTGGAAGGGTTAAAGAAATTGAAGAAACGTTGGACAACGTGTATTGAATTGAAAGGAGACTGTTGAGAAATAGAATTGATTAAAATTGTAATTTTCTTTAAAAAGTCACTGATTGAACAATCCGGCATCGCATATTTAAAATTATAATTTTCCTTCGTTGATTTGGCTGCTAGAGTTTTTTAAGAAGAGAATATGCAGTGTACACAAATGATTATAAGGGTTTTTAAACTTAATTTTCTCTGCAAATATACAATGTAGTTTTGATCCATAACTTAAATTGAAGAAAAACTGTAGATGTTATCATAAAACAAATTAGTAGTGTTCAATATGGGATCCCTTTGTGACACAGCATATATCCAGCGGTAGTCCATTTCTTGTCACCTGATATTAGAACGCCTGGTGTAACTGATCCCACTGGAGCAAAAATCTTCCGTATCAACTTAGATAAGTGTAGGCAGTGGTACGTATACAATATATTTTAGGGACGCAATAAGTAAAGAATACTCAGATCGGAGTACCTCGGAGGCCAACGGGGTAAAAGCCAAGTCGTCCGGATCATGACGACTGATTCAACAATAACTTTTCCATTCGATCCTTCGAGCATATAATTTAGGAAGCGTGGGGGAGCGCCATCTTGCTGCCAAATTATGTTGTTGTTCTGTTGCGCTTGTAGTTGAGGAAACAGCCAATTCTGTAGCATGTATACATAGATAAATTCAGTAACATTTTTCCAAGAAAGAAAAAAAAAAAGATAGAGAAAACAAGACCCATAGACTGCTGATGTGATATTACACAGAAAATTTCAATTTTTGTATGTTTCGCACATGTTCTTTAACTTCCCGTGGATTCTCCGACTCCAAAATACGAGCATTATGTCTGTTCACTGTTCCATTAAGGCGAAATGTGCTCTCGTCGCTGAGAATTACACGATTAAGGAACATCGTCTTCCTGTTCCAACATTTCTGTGCAGAAGTTTCTATGAAAAACTTAATCTTCAGGATGTAGAGCCTGTAGCAATTACAGACGATACGGTCTCTGAGACGTTTTCTTAACATCTTCCACACTGTCATTGTTGGAATCGTTGCTTCTCAACTTGCCCACCGTACAGACTTTTAGGGCTGCGCGCGAAAGCCGTCCTGACTGTCCACATTCTCATCTGCAACACGTGGTGGTACGGTGCTCTTTGCTTTACAGAGACACCCCGTCGTTTGGATCTGATTGTACCACATACGAATGCTTTTACCAGAAGGTACCATAAAACCAAATCTTCGCCTATACGCCCGCTGAACTGTAACCATTGAATTACGTTTCCGAATTCTAAGACACACAAAGCCTTTTGCACGCGAGTCGCCATGTTTTGTCTATTTCTTTATTATGGCTACAAAATAAACAGTTATTCTTCAGTTTAAGTTATGCCTCTAGTTATTGCACACCTCAGTGGAAAAATACAAGTTTGAAATCCCTAAAACCATTTGTATACAACGTGTACTTTCTATACTCACTGTATATGAAGTGGGTATTGTCTGTTTTAATTATTTAATTAGATTAATTCAGTTTTAATTAACCTCACATAATAATCTTCAAGAAAATGAGGTTAATACCGTAATTATTGACGGAAATGTACAAATAATTGAGTAAAGAAATAATAGTAAGATAGAGAAATAATTGCAATAAATAATTTCCGCATATTAAATCAATGTATAATGTAATACACTTGAATTGAAAAGATTTGTTCAAGGAAAATGCCATTTAGCAAGTCATGTTAAGCAAAATCATTAGCGATAACCGAAGTAGCGAACGCGTTAGTATAAACGTTCTTAGTTGCAGTTAAGGAGTGAATTCAGTGCGTTTGAACAGTCACGTATATCAGAATTCTGTAAAAGAGAAAAGGAACGACATTCTGAAAATTAGGGAGGACCCCCATAGCAACAAGGTAACAGACGCGCACGTAAGAATTTTAAGATTGACTTCGCGTAGGAAGACTTGATGGGACATTTCTAAAGTAGGCGGAGATGAAGTTAATATAACAGAGGTACATTCGTTCGTACTCACATTCATGCATATATTCGACACTCTGGATACTTGTGACGACTCGTGTGTTATTTAAGCGCCCAGGGACACGCTTATTGAGTAAGATTTAGACGTAGCTAAATTTTCATTGTATATATAGTGTATGTATGCCATATTTTAAAGATATCCATTACTATTAACTGAGTTTCCCTATATTTTCAATTAATTTAACTTTGCTGTTCCTCTAATATTTGTATTATTTCTGTTTTGTGTTCATTTGGATATCTGTGTACCATCAATGTGATGAAATATTGTATTCAGGTTTGTTCTAGGTGGTTGAGCGGAAGATGGCCATAGCTCTGCCACAGTACATAAATAAATAAATAAATAAATAAATAAATAAATAAATAAATAAATAAATAAATAAATAAATAACTCGCTTCAATAGTTCAAGTATTAGATCACATTCAACTTCTCAGTCAATTTAAACTGGTGTTATACTTTTATACTACGACCACGCATACCTATGAGAGAAAGATGTCATAGCAAGCCAATGTAGCAGCTGGCAGCAGTATCAACAGAATATATTGAAGCAAAGGGTACGGCTTAAAGAAGTGACGACGGGCTTCAAAGTTCATGTTTCGATAATGTGGAATATTTAACTAATCTTGTACCAATTACTATTTGTTAAAATAGAACCGGACATTGTGCGATTTTCTTTCAGAGCAGAATGGACAAGAAGGCCTCACTCAACATCTTCACCGAAAGAACAAAGCTGAAGACCTTACCGAACTTCTTTCTCTAGAGGTAGTCTCCGGGAAGTGAACAAAGGATGGGTACGGGGCACGGGGTCACCACCCAGGTATATTACGTCGGTAAGTTATTTGTATCCAATCGCAGCGTCAAGTATCAGTAACGTCAACTCGACCTACAAAACGCCGGAGTATGTAGCACAGAGACTGGTTTTTTATTGGGCGAGTGAGCAAGCAATGGAAAGCGACATAAACCTGACTGGCGGGTTTCTATTCTCAGGGATCCTCACGTGGGACCATCCTCAACGTCGTGTCTACTCCATTAGGAAAAGTGTCCGACCGCGCGGAAACGTGCATCAGTGCATCTGTCAAACTCCTTGCTCTTTCACACAAGGAACATCCTCTTAAAACTGTATCACCGTGTATGTAATTGAAAAACATTTAACAACTTCCCGCATTTTCGGACTATAATGGCGGAGAAAGTATAATACACACAGTAGTAATAAATTTCCCAAAAAAGGTCCTCTAATGTGTTACATTCACATGACTTTCTCTACCCCCTTATCGTTTATTGCTAGGTATACAAATTATTCTTACGAAATTTATTTTACTCTCTACTGGCCTATATGCTATCCATAAAATTCCATACTGTTTTCATGCAATCACGAAAAAAAAAACTGAATGTCGACAGGACTTCAAAAGAATGACAAACAATGCGAACCATTAATAACGGATATCTCGGAAATGGCTTCTGCTACAAAAAAAGCTGTTTGAAATAAATTGTGTGTTTTAAAAAGATCTAAATTTTTTATAGTGCGTTTTCATCTGCGCTCAAGGTTTATCAGCTATACAAGATTGTATAAAATTCCTTCCGA
Organism: Deroplatys truncata; assembly: GCA_030765065.1. NCBI lineage: Eukaryota > Metazoa > Arthropoda > Insecta > Mantodea > Mantidae > Deroplatys > Deroplatys truncata. The sequence continues at coordinate 152,878,432 of CM060984.1, forward strand.
ATGAAAATGACTTCACAGGCTATTCCCAGAAAATTCAAAGATGTATATTTTATTTGTTACGTAAATATCTTTAATATATGGCATTTTAATTAAAACCGTTTGAGCTATTTTTCAGAAATTCAAAAATTTAGAAACGTCTTCCATGTAAAAGGAAGGATTGGGGTGAAGGATTTTCTTGAAAATCTTCATGTCGTGTCTTTGGAATATACTGAACTTAAATAAATAGTTTGGTATTTATGCGACTTCTTGTTTTTGATTGATAAACACACAGACAAACAGACATACATACTGATATACATATGGAGCTTTTTATAAAAATGTTTTTTCTGGATTCAGGGGCCTCAAAACCGGTATTTCCGGCAAAATCTCGATATAGAATTTTTGGTTGAAATGCAATACCTTCTCTATCTACTATGTACGCGGCAGAGAACGTAAAAATAGAAACTAGGAGCTGTTATGAGCATATTAAACCATGCGAGGAAAAAAAATTCTGCATAACGTCGATTTTAGTTATTATGTGAGTAAACATTTAACATCGGTATAACATAAACGCATTTAAACTGCTGTACAAGGAAGTTCTTAAAATGATCAATGATTCACGTATTTCAATGATGACTATGTATGCAGAATTTTTGTCCAAACACAAAAGGTTTTCAATGTCCTAACGAAAAATGTAGGAATTTTTCCACGATCGCCTACCGTTAGTCCAATGATTTCTCTGTCTTTAAAAAGACATTTTTGTTTACAATATAGAATGATGGGTGCATAGATCTCCTTTTTTCTCTGTGGGCTTCTTCGGCTTGGGCAGAATTATGTTCAAATCTCACGGTAGGATCAATGGTGTAGCTTTTATGTTGTTGAATTCTAGTTATGAATCTTTCTGTAAAGCTCTGCAATTATCAACAATGGTCTCTGAACAGAACAGAAAAGAGTCACTACGAAACACTAAAATGAATATGTTCTCAGAAATGGCGACGTAAAACAACCTCAAGCCTGATAAAGAGGCCTCTGAGCAAGCTGTTCGCTCTTTAACGCCCAGTATAGAATGGGACTCTAAGAACCATAGTAGTTAAAGAGCGTCCATAAATAAAAATCATTTTTAATTTTTTTCTCTGACTTCATTACGAATCTGTAGGCTTCTGTATCCAGGGATACATCAGCGCATCCGGGATTCACTACGACGGTGTGTTGATGCGTGTATCAATGCTCACGGAGGGCATATTGAACATCTCCTGTGAGAAAGAGTTGCATATGGTATGCTCGTACGTTCTATTACGTGTTTCCCATGATTGATGAGTTGTAGAAAATGAGTTGTAACGTGGTAATAAAGCGTTTCCAGACCCATGTTCATATAACATAATTTCTTCGTCTACGTTTGAGGAACGTGTCCTGCAATTTGTGTCATACATTTGTGTTACATTCTGTATATTCTTATACTCAATTTTCTATACCTTGAACAAAGAAGTACTTGAATTAAACACTAATTAGACCAATGGGCACCTCATTTTGTCTCAAGTTTATTTCAATACGTATACACAACGAATGTAACACATTTATCTCATAAGCAATCTCATACTGACCTTGGAATCCAAGTAAGCGAGAATGGAACGTTTAATGACCACATAGATTAAACTTGTAAAACATGCATTTAAAAATCTTGGATTTGTATTTAGAAAATCAAAAGACCTCATTAGTTGTCAAAGTTTAATTTCTCTTTATAATGTATATGTGAGATCTAAGGGAGTATTTTTCACCGATTTGGAGTTCTTACTTTCAAATCCATCAAAATAGAATAGAAAAGGTCAAGAAGAAATTTCGTAGATATTTGTATTTTAAGAATACCAATTCTCCAGCATTCCACCTGGATTATCATTATAAGGATCTAATGACCAAATTTAAATTAAGCAGCAGAAGAGACATTGCACAACAAATATAATAAAGTTAATAAAAGTCAGTGAATAATCCAATATTTGTTCAATACCTGAATTTTAACACAAATAAATCTGCTTTACGAGCAAACCACTATTTGTGTGTCAAATTTCAAGGTCGCGAGTTTTCAATAATTCAGTGTTATTAAGAATGTATTTTCGTATAACAAAATGTTGGTTAAATCAACCATTTAGATTTTCATCTGAGTTTCTGTGTATTTAAAAGGCAGCTTTATAAAACTGTTATCCAATCATTCATATTTTAGTTTGCGTGGTGCATGTGTGTTTGTGTATGTATATTTATTTGTGTCTGCCTTTCTGTAATTGGGATTTGCGCCCTGTTGAAAGAATGTAAATAAATAAATAAATAAATATGCATTTCCAACATTATTTTCAAGAATAAATTACAAGTATTAAAGTAAAAGATAATGAATGAAAACTGCGTCTTTATTAGTTTTGTTTCCCGTTTATGTAGATATATAAAAGAGGTCAGTGATCTCTGAAGTCAGCTCCATTTTATTTATCTTCCAGATACTAGGCATTTGGCTAACAGGTTCCGCATTTTCCCTAATGGGATATAAACCACGAAACCGCGAAGTACGTTTTTTAGGTCCAATACTTCAGGCTCCGCCACACTTCTGTCAATACGGACACAAAAAATATTTGCACATTAAAGAATCATGTTGCGTAGCTGTGGGCTACTTGACGAGAAAGTGTGAAGTCTTCAGAAAAGCATAATATTTAATTATGCTAACGCAATGCTTATTGAATTCTTTATCATATATCATCAGTACTGTATTACACGGCCCAAAAAGTAAAATGCATGAATATAAATTATTGAATGTTGATTTATTATTTTATCTGCAGATCACAAATGTTTTGTTTTAGAATAATTGTACAACACGTACGCATATATGAGTATTACCAACCCTATTCGTTGTAATGTTTATTTATTTTTCTGTTTTGCTCTCTAGATATGAGCTGAAATATACCAGCTGTACCAACCGCCCCTAGGTTCCCGCTCTATGCAACCCATAGATTATAGTCTTACCTGCTATTGTCCCTTTTCCCGAAAGAATAGCTTATTTTGCAGCTGTGTTTCTTGCAACATGTTTATTCGCGTTGTACACAGAGCGCCAAAGAAAATCTTCCGCGGATTTTGTATCTTTTCTGGGTCTTTGAGGCGTGTCCTTTACCTCACCTATTGCAGAGCGCGGTGGCTTCATAACACAGCAACAAGGGAGTTGATGCCTTTGCTTTTTCTGGTGTTATTGAAAGGGAGTAAATAAATAAATATGCATTTCCAACCTTATTTGCAACAATATGCTTATTGTCTCAGAACCAGTCATGCCGTATACTAGCGAAATTACTCGTGGACGTACCGTGGGTATGTGAGGCTAGTCGCACTGTTACAGAATTTGCAACGGCAGTGCATAGAAGTGTTTTTATAGTAAATCACTGGATAAAAATATTCCAGGAAAGTGTGGATGGCGGTCTACATACTCGTCAGAAAGTGGGTACTCCCGTAAAAAATCCGCAGATGATGATATTCGTTTACTAAATACAAATTACTCTTTTGTTATAATTGACTTATCATGTTTAGATACTAGAGATAAACATGTATATGGTTTACCGAATATGACATACATATTATGACAATAAAATTGGGTTATTTTTTTGTCTATAATCCTGTTGTATTCCTATGATCAGCAATGTATTAGTAAAGGTATATTAACCAATTATAGTTTGGATTAGAGGAAAAACATGCTGCTTTATTTATTTATTATTTAGTTATGTTTGCTTCTATGCAGCAAAAAGCATTGATATCACTGTGAGAATACAGTTATGTTTATTTTTTATTATAAAGTGCTGCCTAGCTATGTATTTAATGAATACCATTCAAACTTTAATTTGTATCCCTTAAAATCTTCTCACACTACACATTCTACATTTCGCTAACCTGGGCTCTCATCAAGTTTTCCCCATAGCTGCTAACCCTTTCAAAGCCGATAAGGTATGGGCTACCAATCACGGTAAGAGGTCTGTATGACAAACTGAATGCATCACTCTACCTCTTTCTCTTTTAGTGAATACGATCGAGAGCGTAAACATATATTTCGTTTCTACGCCTTTGTTATGGTCATTGGTGTAACTATTTAACACAAGGAGTGGCGCACCCTTGCACCGTGATCTAAAGCAACCACTGAAATGGCCATGGCTTCGCAAGGCCACGTACAAATAAATAACGTGACAAACGCGAGGTGCAATGACATTTTCTTTGGCGCTCTTTGTACCTAACCAATATTACACGTTGCACAAATACAAGAAGATGCAGATAGCACAATCATTCGATGTGTTACATTCACATGACTTTCTTTACACACTATCGTTTATTTGTATTTATGTTCTACAGACTATTCATACGAAAGCGTACTTTCCTACTTATTCTATGTAAATGGACACAAACCTTTGCGGATAGAGTTTTATTACACATTTCGTTTTACATACAAGAGGAATAGAAGAAACTGAATCGATACTCAACTAGCCCCATGTGCTGGATTAGAAATGCCACATGATACCGTAATTATTGACAGTAAGATATAAGTAGTTAAATAAAGAAATAATAGTAAGATAGAGAAATAATTGCAACAAACCCTTTCCATATATTGTCAATCTACATACAATGTAACAAGCTTAAGTTGAAGATTTGTCCAGAAAGAAAAAGGTAATTAGTGTGCGAAGTCATTAGTAATAGCCGAAGGAGGAACGCGTTAGTATAAAGACTCCTCGAGTATAATTAATTTATAACTTCAGTACGTTTGCTAAGTCACATAGACCAGAATTCTGTAAAAGAGAAAGGTAAAATTAATTCTTATAATCGGGGAGGTATTGCCTAGTAACAGGTCACGGGCGCACATATAAGAATTTTAGTATTGACTACGCTTGAATAGTAACGTTGGTGGGAGTATCAATAAATAGGCGGAGCTTGCGTTAAGAAGAGGGCACGCACTCTAAATCAGATATTCTCTCTCCTGAGACTTATTCAGTTAATTATGTGACTTGCTCGTGTGTTATTTTAAGCACTCAGTGATGGGCTTATGTGAGTAAAATTTAGCGGCTATTGCAAGGGAGCGACTCATGGCAATTTACGCTTTAGTTTCTTTTATTGCGGAAATAGTTATCTCATACTGTAAAATTGATACTGCAAAATTTAGCAGGTTTAATAATTCAATTGTTTCCAGTGTTTCAAATCAGTTTGGAGTGCTACGATTCATAATCGTTTCTTCTTTATTTTCAAACGGTCAGCAGCCCAGGCATGCCCCGAGAGAAAGATCTCATAGCCAACCACTGTAGCAGCTGACAGCAGAATCAACAGCACATATTGAAGCAAAGGGTTCGGCTTCAAAAAGTGACGGCCATTGTCCGGTTTCAAAAAGTAACTACTATCGCCTGGCTTCAAAACTTGGTGCCTTAACGCGGTGCAATACGGCTTCAAACTTTGCGACCATCGCTGGGCTGGAACCAGCTTTACATACTCTTTCCATGGCATCGCAAGAAATAACTGAATAGCGACAACACTTTAGAAATTAAGTGTCAAAAAAGTAAAAAAAAAAGCGTATATATCCGAAATGGCTAATGACACACAAATGTTATTTGCAATAAGTGTGCGTTTTAACGAGATTTGTGTAATACGTTTTTGTCTATGTCTTATGGTTTACCAGTTATACAAAATTATACCTACAAAACTCCTTCCGAATGAAGAGGACTGCAGTGGTTATTAAGCTGCACAGGGTTTTACCCTTTGAAGTTGGCAACCAAAGAGTTGATCCAAACGTCGGGTGTAAACAATTTTACCCAAGACCATTCCCTTCTAGCCCGGAAGATATTACTATTTTACGTATCGTGTTTTTAGTTTTATAGACAATCATTATAACTTTGACTGATTTTTTACACTGGAACCATAAGACAAGTTGCTCACTCACTGGGAGTCTTCGGAAGTCAGTAGCAAAATAAACCTCTTAGTAAACGTTTATGAAATCTGGTAGAAAACTGGACAGCGTAGCAGAAGGGTGTAATGTTTTAGCTGGTCTTCAATACAGTGTACCTTGTGTACCATAAACAGCTTTTTCACTAAATTTGAAGTCTTCGTCTGTCTATACACATAAAAATAGTTGTAAAGCAGGCGGGAAAGAAGGACGTAATACTCAGAAGGTCGCGAAAAAAAACAATTAAGAGTAGGTGATTTATTTAATATATAAATAATATTAGCTTAGTAATGCTTCTAGGAAATAACAGTGTTTATTCAATACCAACTGACTTCCCCGATGTTGCACGGTTAGCTTTTTGAAATCAGATTTAGAATTAATGAATTTCATTTACCTACCCCCGTTCTTTATACAATTACTGTACAATGATCTAGATCAGCGGTTCCTAAACTTCTTGCACATACGACCCCCTTTTCGATAATGAAATAATTGGCGACCCCTCCATTCACTTCGCTGCTTAATCGTTAATTTGCAAGTTTTCGCGCGAAGTTAAAGATAAATTTATTGAGTTTTCTTCAGACCAAAGTTTAAAACTGACTTTCCAGAAGGAAGATGTGTATCAGTTCTGGCTAGCAAGAAGAACAGAATACTGTAGCGGGGATGAATGAGTAATAGGGTTTTTCTTGGTGTCGGGTTTCTTATTCGGCAGGATTGTTGTTGCCGGGTACTCAGGTAGAGGGTTGTTGGTTGGGTGACTCTTATCTCAGGGAGTGTGGATGGGAGATGAATGATACTCACAGTTCTCCTTTCCGTGGCCCATTTATTCGGAAGATCCACACTGTTTTTCTTATCCGAATACCCTTCACACAAGACGCGATTCCGCCTATCATCCCCCTCTATTGTTTACGTGCTGTACACTTTCCTAATTATCTTTAGAAGTTAAAACATATCATGATGTGAATTTAACGACTTGACTTTTGTCATTCCTAGCTACCCTTTCCTCACTTTTACTTAACACTAACTTTCCAATACATAAATGCTTAAGTTTCGGCATCTGTACTGTTTTCCTATCTGACACGAAATGCTTTGACGTTCTACATCTACTCTTCCCCACTGCACGACACGAAGTCATGTATTCTTCCCCACTGTAGGACACGAAGTGATCCATCTTACACACGCCTGAAACTGCTCTCCGTCATAGTTAAGTTTTCTATTCTCCGGCTCTTTTCTAGTTTCAATCCTTCTTCTTACTATGCACGTGCCTTTTATAATTTCTTATTGGTCATTTTTCTAAATTTTTCTCCGTTTTCCATTGGTTCGTTATATCGTCGAGCTGACCTTGCCCGCGTCTACCATTACCGCCTTACGTTCGCTTGATTAACCTTTCTGTGCGCTTGACTGCGTTCGACTTCCGTTCCGTTGTTCTAGCTTCCTGTGAGTTTCACCAGATTTCTATAGGACTTAAGCGTTTGCTAATGTTTCTTTCCTGTATGTTCCTAAGTATTCACCCCTTTACAGTTTTCACCATGTGTCTCTTCGTTCTAAAATACACTTTTCCTACATTTTATTTCACGTTCTGATTATTTATTCGTATCTGCTCTTTACTTCATTTCTTTCGTAATGATTGTGTTCCCCCCTTTTCTAATCCTTAATATTCTCTTTTATTCTTCCTTCTTATTAGTATTCTCATCCTTATTATTTTGATTAGATTATTAACATTCTTCTTCTTCTTCTTCTTCTTCTTCTTATTATTATTATTATTATTATTATTATTATTATTATTTTGGCGGATCTTATCACTTCAATACCCTGGTGTCTGCCGCACTAAACGTGCTTATTCCATTCTGCACCTCATATCTCTGCAAAATTGGATTTTCGTCAATGATGAACATCAAGACTAAATCTAGGAATAGACTACAGTTAGAAAGTGACTTAATAATGTGTGCAACTAATATACTGCCAGACATTGAACGATTAATTAATAGCAAACAGGCTCATACTTATCACTAATCATCCTGATGTGCAGTGTAATAATTAATGGTTCACATAAAATGTGTACCTGTGCATTTACTGTGAAATTGTAGTATTAATATGCTTCTTAAATACAAAACATGATTCTGTTTAAATGTAATATGTAATAGGTGACTAAATACCATTTTCTCCATTGTTATAATAATAATTAACAATAAAATGCTTTATTAATAATACCAAGTATCCACTGCGACCCCCAGATAGAATACCGCGGTCCCCTTGAGGGTCGCGACCCACAGTTTGGGAACCGCTGATTTGGAAGATTTTTATGGTGAATCCTTCCTATTGCCGCTTATAACTGTGATTTAATACAACCATAACTATTTCTAATAATGGATGAAAAAACCGTTGATATTCACGCAAAAGAATGTGAAACATCGGCGGAACGTCTGACTTCCTTAATCTCGCCCCGACAGTCTTCCAAGCTCTATACGCACCCCTTTGGTGATGGAACAATGATCGGTCGGAATGGTCGAGTAACCTTTTAGATAATTACAGTAGGTGAAGTTTTAAATCTTTGTGCCTTCTCTTTGGTCGCGTAGTTATTTAATACTTTAAAAACTACATAGTTTTCACATAATAAGAAATCCTTAACATATTCAAGGAAATAGAGGTGAAGCTGGTGAATATGTAGATTCCGTACTCCCAGGTCACCAAGTTAACCTCTTTGGAAAAGACAGTCTGAGAAAAATAGTCTTCTTAGTTGTTAATTATAAAACACCGGTGCAATGGTTTCTAATGCTAGTAATTTTCTCTCTTTATAGTATTATTTAACTTGCCCTACTAACGATTTTGGTTACAACTACAAAGGGAATGAAGCAAAAACTTTGTTATCTGAGGGTTATTAAAAATACTCGTATTTTGTCACAGGTATCGCATGCGTATCATAGCGTTATGAGTAGATTCGATTCTCTTTTGTTTTGCTGGGTATTCTCTTTTGTTAAATCTGATCGTGCGTGTGTGTTTGAAATAAAATATCGCGGCATTTGTTTTATTTCACATTATTTTTCATGGAGTAACAATTATTTTCTGCTCCATGTCAATCTCAAAGAAAATCAAAGCCTTCTTCGCAAACATGCTCTTTTATAACTCCATTCTAGTTCCCATTCTCGTACGTAGGGTTTATAAATCCTTTTTAGTCTTTTAGTAACCGCTGGCTTTCCAATCCTAGAAACAATTCGCTAGCATTAAGAAAAATACACACAATACTGACAAATAGGATAATTATTTTTTATTTTGGAGAACATTCCTATGACTGTGCTTTGAACATATTAGAAGTATTTTTTTTAATGTAGAGTCAACTGAAAAATTCAACGCAACAGCCGGGATTTAAACACGATTCTCCCACTCTCCGTGCGGTTGCTCTAACCATTGAGCTACTGTGACAACATGAATTCCCCAATTGACTCAGATTGTTTCCCAGACATACCTACTAAGGCATCTCCATCGAGATGACAAACTTAGCGGCGACCTGCTTATTGCAAGTATAAACAACGTCTGTGGTGTTGAATTTTTCAATTGACTCTACATTAAAAAAACTTGCCTAGGCCAGGCTAAGACCTATTAAAAGGATAATTAATTTATACAATAACAATAAAAAAATTAAAAACCCTGAATAAATTATGTACCCAGCACTGAAGTACTTGCAATAAGCAGGTCGCCGCTAAGTTTGTCATCTCGAGGGAGATGCCTTAGTAGGTATGTCTGGGAAACAATCTGAGTCAATTGGGGAATTCATGTTGTCACAGTAGCTCAATGGTTAGAGCAACCGCACGGAGAGTGGGAGAACCGTGTCCAAATCCCGGCTGTGGCGTTGAATTTTTCAGTTGACTCTACATTAAAAAACTGCCTAGGCCAGGCTAAGACCTATTAAAAGTATAATTAATTTATACAATAACAATAAAAATATTAGAAGTACCCTATTTTTAATTTATGGACCAAAATACAAAACCTTTAAGAGTTTTTGTGCCGAGGTGAGCGAAAAATATTTTAATTACTGAGTAAATATTTCAGCAGAATAAGATTTTCGCACATTTCGTGGCCCCTTAATTCAAATATGGAGGGATTAAGGCAAGTCTTATTGAAATATATGATAGAATAACAGATGATCTTAAGTATTTGTTATCTTCATTCACTTATTTCAATGTCTAGTTTCGCCACAATTTACCGTTTTTGTTTTATACTAACCTTAAATTTCGCTAGGGTTAAGAAGTTTGAACTACATGATGAACGCGTAGCACTCACTCTAGGTAACAGTATTCACTGGCGTTGTTATTGCTTCTTATTGAGGTTAAAATAAAAATAAGACAGACGATTTCCTAGTTTCCTCTATTAGATGTTTAAACAAAGTAAGTTATTCGCATTTAAAGCAAGAGTTTCGATTTGGTTATTTTCCTTAAACATTAGAAGTGTCACTATAATTGCAGAAGGAGCTGTCTTGGAAATAAATATCGTCAGCAAAAGTCAACATTTTTCCCGAAACGCAGTTCCGGCCGTCTTCCAAAGCTAACAGACCTGACCTACCCTTCAAAAGCGAACTCTCTCACCTACCTGTAGCAAAGCGCGGGAACCAAAATATTGTTTTTTTCCAAAGAGATTTTCTACAGTCTATGAAAGACACAAGTGCTCATACACTTTTCAGTGTATTCATTGAGATGCCTCTCTGGTTTAAAGGTTTACTTAATACTCCAGTATAGTGCAATAAAATAATTCTATTAATTTAACACAACATCATAATTACCAGTTCTGCTGTTACCCAGTGACATAGCATGGCGTTCCACCATAGAACGCTACCACTTTTAAATCGCTTTTATTTTGAAAAGCACTAATATGACGTAAAATAGTATATTATTACAGCAATAGTTACCTTACTTAGTGAGTTTAGATCAATCGTCCGGTTTTTGGGTTGAAATATTAATGATATAGTTTTCAAATGTTATTTTAGATCTCATTTTATACAAGAAAAGGAATAAAAGTCTAACTTTCCCATAGTAATTGTGCAGATATTGCTTCTTTTTAAAGTTCAGAATGAGCTGTCCATCAAAATATTGGAGTATATTAAGGAATTCATTATAGTTTCTCCTTTTCAAAGACCCATAGAGTCCAAAATCACAGATTTTTGTTATTTAAGAATAACACATGAGTTACTTATTCTGTTTAATGTTGTAATTTTACATTTCTATCTAAGCAAAATGCCGTTCATCATCGATTTTCTGCTTTGTAGATACAGAGCCTTCGTTTGGACGCGTGACCGTAATGACGGGAATTTCCTTGGCACCGAGAAGCACGCTGAGTCAGATGATCATAGCCCCTTATATTCAAGTGCCTAGTTTCTGCTGCAAATAATATAACTGCAATAACTACATAGCTCCATTATAAATGATGCTGGAAATTAAGTTTTTGTGCCGCCACATACTCTCACAGCTTTTAAGAATTTGCACTACCTCTCATTCTTTATGGCCATGCACTTACATAAAACCATGCTTCGCCCGTAATGTAAATTAAACACAATAGAGGATCATTAACATTATCCAACACTTAATTGCAGAATTTAACTCTACTGATATCGCGTGTTTTCAATTCCTCAACTACAACTAGTTGTCCTCCGTGGTATAGTGGTTATCATGCTAGCCTCTAGTTCCCGAGGTCGCGGGTTCAAATCCGACGGAGGGCGATGGATATTTCAGGGCGTAAAAATTCTTAGAGGATTCCTTCGGAACGGAAGTAAAGCCGGTAGTCCCATGTCGTAGATTTACGGCACATAAAAGAATCTCAAGCCTGATAAAGAGGCCTCTGAGCAAAATTACCGGTCTTTCACGTTCCCCAAAGGGGACGCTAAGGACGACAGTGGTTAAAGAGCGTCCATAAATAAAACTCGATGCATTTTTTTTCAACTACAGCTATTTTATAAGGTTTTAATTTTAAAGGTTTAGTGTAATTCCAAGCCGAGGTTTGCAAAATTCCTGTGCAAGCTTTCTCAGAGATTACCTAAGAAGTCCCCCTCATTCGGAAGGGATTTTGTGTAATCTTGTATAACTGGTAAACGTTAAACAATAGACGAAAAACACTATACAAAAAATGTAGAGCTCTTTAAAATACACAATGTATTTCAAATAAGCTTTTCTGTGGCATAAGCCGTTTCTGAGATTTGTTATTAAAGATTCGAATAGTTAATTTTTTGGCCATTCTCTTAAAGTCCTGTCAAAATTGAGTTGTTTTTATAAAAAGGTCCACGTGTAAGTGTGTGTCTGTGAATAAAGAAATAAAGGAAAGACTAAATATAAAATTTAAGGCAAAAGTTGCCAAAATATGACAATTTTAGTTTTTTTTACAGAGTTTTATAAATTGGAATCTCCTTTTCAAATTTTTATACATTTTATGCAACTAGGCACAACAATTATACTTTAAATATATTTTTAAAAATTGACATTTTGTACTACCAATTCTGCACTTCACAGGAAAAGGATCATAGCTCCTGCAAACTTTGGAGTAGGGACGTAAACTTACAACCATATTTTAGGGGACATTTTGATCTTCAAACGGGTACTACTACTGTTAAGTGTAGAAGTTTGTATGTGATCAAGCCATGTGGTTTATTTCTTTGCAAATATATGCGAGTTTTTCTTCATTTCTGCTTTGAACAGCTTCTTTTGTGATTGATATTTTTTGGAATGAATGACCCATTTTCTCAGAAACTATTGAATATAGCTAAATTAAATTTTAGGAAGATAAAAGCAACCTCTCATTCTTTAGTGTGTCTACCTTGATGTTAATAACATGCCTAGTTATTTAGAAAATTCCCATAGTTTTAATCAAAATATGGTATAATTAAGGAAATACTATCTTCCTTTATAAACCAACTTATTGGATAAAAGTAGATCAGTGTACTTGGAAGGCTTGCATACACATCTTGTAAAATTTCAGTCTGACATCTTAAATAGCTTCTAGGATGAATGGATCATGGATTCAGATTTAACATTAGGGGATAGGACTTTTACTCTCCTGTTAAGCATGCCAGGCGAAGATTTTCATAAGTAATGACACAAGCGAGTTCCGAATTATCTGACGTATCTAACTTAAGAGTGGTATTTGCTAAGACTATTTACTGAATGAAACGTTTAATAATCAAAGTTAATAACATGAAAATAACATGGGTGTTTATATAATAATATCTAATTGAGTTTATTGCATATCAGTATCAAAACTAGCATGACCGTATACGTTATGTTTTGTTTATAGACACCTTTGGAATATTTTATTTCATTTAGAGTCTGATTATCAGTTTTTATTTATTTCACTTCTTATGTAATATCAATCTGAGATTAACAGAATCTCTTTATCGTCTAAACAAGTAATATTTTATTATTTAACACATTAAATTATTCTTCTTTCATTCATTATCCAGTATCCACCATTTTTTATTATAGTTTAATCACTTTCATTATCTTTCTCCGTTTATTTATTTTACCACTTCTTCCTCTTTTCATAAATCTAGGTTTTACTCTTGAGGCTGGCCGCGATTCAGGTTGCGTTAAGACGAAGTGCGCTCCGATAAGGGTGCGGGAAATCATGGATCGTCGCTTTGTCCGTAATCTTAAGGTATTTCTTTGTCGCTATTGTGTTAAGTGCTGAACATTCAAAGGTAGTAGGTGGCTTTCCCAAACTTGGTACCTTATTCTCCGACTTGCAATATAGCATATGCATAAAATCTTATATCTTAATAAGTGCCGTTGCATGGTTATTAACACACATTTGTTTTCCCCTTTGTTCATTACATCCCGTCTTTTATATTAAAACAGTTATCTTATCTTCTGTTTAGAAGGAAACACGGCACCGATCCAGAGTCGATATTGTAGCTACGCTCCACGAGGGGGTCCCCGGGATGAAGGATGAGGCGAGAGGAGACACCGGGCGGCCAGATCCAGGAGCGATGGTACAGCAATGACAGGTCCCTAAGTTTCCAAATATAGACACCCGGCAGACGCACAGGCAGACTGGGGACCACACCTCGCACAAGGGGTGAAACACCCCTCAAAGGGGGTTCGAATATCCCGGCAGCCTGCCGAATGCCGAGGGACGGAAATACTTACAAGAGCATCCTTTTCCCCTGCCACGCTGCACCGAACATCATCGCCGACATTTCCGACCCTGAAAGAGACCAATGGGATGAAATGAAATGAAGAATGGAACGTAATTGAGGGATAGGAAATACGGGGACGAAAAGAAACCACTCTAGCATTTGCTCGGCGACCCGGGAAACCCCGAAAAAATCCATGGATCAGAGTTGGCGGTCGCCGGGGCCCGGGATCTTCTGAATGCGAACCACAGACATTGCTGCCAGAGCCATCCCGCTCGGTACAATAGTATTACTTTCTTTCATTTTATCGGGTTATGTTTTACTTAGCATTAGCCATTTCGGAAATACTCTTGTGTGTGTGTGTGTTTACATTTTGATCTGAGTGAATAAGTTTGAAAGTCTGAATGCCTGTGGTCGAGTGGTCAGTAGTCTTGGTTTATAAACTCAGAGGTCCCGTGCTCGATTTCCGGCTGGGGCAGTGGAAATTTGTATGCAAAATCTTTCCTTACTCTCCATAGAGTCTGCGACTGTGAATGTTTCCAGTTAGAATTTAGAAAACCGAACATTAAAAACGTACAGTCAACGAGTGTTTCTCAAGCCAAACGATGCGACCATAGAAGTTAAAGCGGGCTAGGTAAATGAAACAAACAAGTTTGCAATTTTTCTTTTTCCTTCCTTGGTAATAGAACGTTACTTTATATTTACCTTTTAATGCTTTTCACAATCCACTTCTTAATACAACCATTTTATTAGCTTCAAACTATTACAGTTCCACGAAAACACCATGAATTACTAGAAAGAAAGTATGATCAAGGCACAAATGATTAATTTTACTTTCGGACGTTGTTTTCTATGTTGTATGTAATTAAGCACAAATTGTGTTTTAGTTTCTCTAAAACGTACATAATAGGTAGAGAGGGTATTGCATTCCACCCAAAAATTTTGATACGATATTTCACCAGAAGTACATGTTTTCAGGCTCCCTGAATAAAAAAATCTGATGTGTTACACTCACATGACTTTCTCTACTCTTGTACAAACTATTTTTACGAACGCTTATTCTCCATATGCTTCATGTTAATCGAGATGTTAATCTTATTGCTAATTTTCTTGTAGATGCAAGGGGAATTGGTAAGCTTTAAGCGATAGTCAAATATTTTAAGAGCTGGTTGCTATGTGGAGTATTCCATTCTCTTTGCATTACCAGGACAAAAAATGAATAACGAATTTGAGAAAAAGTACAAGTATTGGAAAATTTAAGGGAATAACAAGCAATATCTCGTAAAATGGTTGACTCAACAAAAAATGTACATGACATAAATTGTGTATCTTAACGCGATCTACATTCTTTGTGTAGTGAAATTTTGTCTATCTCTTATGGTTACCAGTTATGCAAAAGTCGTTCACAATGAAGAATACTTTTGGAGACATTCCCAGAAAATTCGAGATATACATTTCATTTGTCATAAAAAATATCTTAAACATATGCAATTTTAATCAAAATCGTTAGAGCCATTTTTGAGAAAATTAAAATTTTCGAAAAATGTTCCACGGGGATGTTTCCAAAAATGCTTTTTTTTGGATTCAGGGGTCTCAAAACATGTATTTCCGGTGAAATCTCGGTATCGAATTTTTGGGTGGAATACAATACTTCCCTATTTACTATACGTAGTGGAGAAAGTAAAAATCATCTTAAGAAAAAGATCCGTGTATGTGTGTGGCTGTGAACAGTATAACTAAAAAACGAAACGTTGGATCAACACCAAACTCAGTATTTAAGTTCAGTATCTTCCATAGTTGCGACACGAAGATTTTAAAGAAAATTCCCCCACCACAAAGTACCCTTTACATGGAACATTATTTGGAAATGTTGATTAAAATACTATATATTAAATATATTTACATGACAAATAAAATGTATATCTTGAATTTTCTGGGAGGAGCTTTTGAAGGCCTCTTCATTCGGAAGGAATTTTGTATAATCTTGTACAACTGGTAAACGTTTAGCGATAGACGAAAACGTACTACACAAGAAATGTAGATCTCTTTAAAACATACACTTTACTTCAAATAAATTTTTTTGTGGCATCAGCCATTTCCGAGATATCCGTTATTAATGGTTTGAATTGTTCAATACTTTGCCATTCTTTAAAAGACCTGCCAACTCGCGCTTCCTTTGAAACAGTACGGAATTTTAAAGCTAGTATATATCGTCCACTTCTAAAACATTTAACTATCGCTGTTTCCTTTGTATCTATAATGAAATGTGTAATGTAGCTATTTATGCAAAGGTTTATTTTGATTAAAGTGCAGTAGATAGAAAAATAAGATTTAGTAAGACTAGTCTGTATACCCATTAATAAACGATAAAGAGTAGAGCAAGTCATGTTTACGGCACATAAAAGAACCTCAAGCCTGATAAAGAGGCCTCTGAGCAAAATTACTGGTCTTTCACGCCCAATATAGAATGGGACTCTAAGGACCATAGTAGTTAAAGAGCGTCCATAAATAAAACTCAATTTAATTTAATTTGAATGTATCACATTAGATTTTTGTAGTTTAAGGTCATTTAATCGGGTAGGTCATATTGGACGATGAATTGAAGAGATGACATGCTTAGAGCTTAGTTACCGGACATTCGTCTTTTCAGGATGAGGGAAAACTCCGAAAAAAACTTGTCCCTAACTCATCCTAACCGAGTTTCCAACTCAGGACCTCTTGAATGTGAGGCTCAGAAAGCAGATTATTGGATTTACCGCCCTCTTTCAACTGCCACTGATTACATTACTGCATTATCTTCAGGGCCAGGCGAATTTTCTCCATGCATATAATAGGGCCGAGGTGAACTTGTGAGGCAATTATAACCATTTTGAACTAGCAGACTGTGAGTGGCCTACAATAGCATAAAGGTTAGTTCCTGTCCCGGTTTTATCTCTATTCTGCAACCCATCTTTTCGTCGCGAAGTTTTGTGTTTCGTGCGCGGCTGTACGGTTCAGTTGGCAACGAGGGGTATCATTCACCGTGGAACATTAACTCTATTACAAAAAAAATATGAATCTGATCTTTAACGAAAGTGTCCAGTCTTGCATAAAACTTTTCTTTATGTTTATTTTACAGCAGCAAGAAGTAACGGCTCAACGCCAAAATCTTCTGCAATGATGCATGAAAATATTTCAGCATCCATAACCATCTACCTATAGATATCACTTTAATACTGTCTAAATATACCTACAAAATTATTTTTTCGACAATAATGTTTTTACTTTCTCTATCACGGACATAGTAGGTAGAGAACGTATTGCATTCCATCCAAAATTTTTAATACCGATATTTCACCGTAAATACACGTTCTAAGGCCCGAATAAAAAAAGTAAATTTTAGAGAAAAAAACCCGCGCGGCGTGTGTCTGCAAGAATAACTCAAAAATGAAAAGTCGGATAAGTACCAAACTTGGTATTTAAGTTCAGCATCTTCAAAGGATGCGGTACGAAGATTTGCAGGGAAATCCCTCCATCCCCAACTACCCCTTACTTGAAATATTTTTCGAAAATTTTAATTTTCTAAAAAATGACTAAAGATTTTTATTAAAATACCACATATTAAAAATGACAGATGAAATGTATATCTTGAATTTTCTGGGATATCCTATGAAGTCCTCTTCATTCGGAAGGAATTTTGTATAATCTTGTATAACTGGTAAACATTAAGCGATAGAGAAAACATAAACTCCTGAAAAAAAAATCCATCGCCCTCCGCCGGGTTTTAACCCGCGACTTCAGGAACTAGAGACTAGCATGGTACCTCTAGATCACGGAGGACGACAGGTCCTGCGATATTGTAGGTGCCGAGCAGTTGGAAAGATTTCTTCCCGTGAACACCAGAGTGAGCTGTCCCGCCCGCTAGGGTTGTTGCATCGCTCTCTTGAGATTCCTCGCCACTGATGTGCAGGTATTCAAACTGGAAATTTTAGGGACTTCTGCGCGTCTCTGAGGACTTTCTGCCTGCGGACCTGGGGCCTCCTCGGCTTCTTCACCTCATTCCTGCCTCCCGGGGGAGGTGAGGTGCAGCCACAATAGATCAAAATGGTCGTAGTGTGCGAGGTTACCCCTCTGATAAACATCCTGTATCAAATAATATAAAGTGAGAAACTATGCCTGTGTGTGTATGTATATTTGTATGTGTGTATGTATATTTGTATGTGTGTGTGTGTGTGTGTGTGTGTGTAGGAGGGTGTTTTCTTTCGTATGCACTTGGATTATAAAATATTTCCAAAAATTTTAAACCTGAAGGTGATTCCGGGAAGTTTCATTTTTTGGTCACCTAATGTCAATCCTGTTTCATTGAAAATCAGAGGATATTTTGGCACTTTAATGCAAACACAGCAAATTGTAATGACTTCCAACCCAAAGGGTTAAAATGGGAGACTTAAAACGTTTTAAAATTGCATTGTTAGAAAAGGAGTTCTATATCGTATTCTTATCACCAAATTTCTCTCCGATTTTGCGTAACTTTGCTATCAAGGATAGTTATTGTATGATTTTGACAAGATTTGGTACAGTTAGTATTTAGAATCTAGAACAAAATGAAAAGATATCCCTCAACTTTCAAAAACTTTTGCAACACTTATTTTCAACCCTAACAAACAAATCAACATTCTTTCGCCTATCTAGATAAAACTTTGTATCTCATGCAACAGCACCCGGCGAAAATTGTAGGCTATGTTATAACTCTCAAAAACTACCCAATCGTTATTTTCCATCATATCCTCGATATTTTCAGAAACTACAATTACTCTCTATTTTTAACCCCTCATAGACAACACGATATTGCTTGCCCAGTCAGGACTCAAATTCCTTCAGTAGGACTCTCGAACTTGACGAAAAAATATAGGATGCCCTATAATTTTAAAAATACCGGATGGGTTACATTCACATGACTTTCGCTACCCATTCTGCATTAAAGTATTCTTAAAACAGCTTATACCTACTTCTATCTACTTTACGTTAGTCGAGATAAACTTTTATAGAAAGCTTTTATTACCTATTTTCTTGTAGATACAATGGGATTAGAGGAATATAGTAGCCTTAAGCGATACTCAAATATTTTAACAGCTGCTCGCTATGCGATGGACTTGAAATTCCGTTCTGTTTGCTTGGAAAAAAAAGGAAAAAAGAAAGAAAGAACAAAACAATAAACGGATGACTTCCTATTTGAGCAAAGTATGAATAATTTAGTACTAAAACCAACAACAAGGAATATATCAGAAATGGTTAACTCCACAAAAGAAAGAAGAAAATGAGTTTGACATAAATTGTGTGCTTTAACGATATCTATTTTTTTGTGTAGTTAGATATTGTGTATCTCTTACGGTTTACCAATTATACATAAGTCATTCAGAATGAAGAGGACCTAAGAAGCTATTCCCAGAAAATTCAAGATATGCATTTTATTGTCACGAAAATATCTTAAACATATGGCATTTAAAAAAAGCCATTTTTGAGAAAATCAAAAGTTTCGAAAAAATTTCCATGTAAAGGGTAGTTTGGGGTGGGGAGATTTTCTTGAAAAGTTTGTCGCATACTTGGAAGATGCTGAACTTAAATACGAAATTTAAAAACAGTTTTCATTTTTGAGTAATGTTGTTCACAGACACATACATGGACACACACACACACACACACACACACACACACAGATCTTTTTCTAACATTTTTTCATTCAGGGTACCTCAAAACATAATTTCCAGTGAAATTTCGGTATAGATTTTTTTTTGTGAAATTCTCTTACCTACTATGTAGAAAGTAGAAAGCACCCCTACTCATACTTTTAACCTCTTATGTTTCAAAATTTGCACCATTTGACCAATCTGAAGAAAACTTTGGACATTTACATTTTAGGTATGAATGAAAACTGAAGACTATTCAAGACTTTCAAAAACCACCCCATTGTTATTTCCAGTCCACTATTTTGATAATGCAGCGTGCATTGCGGCTCTATATGCTCATATTTGTATTAATCAAAGGGTTTGTTTTTTTCTTTGCTACATAGAGGAAACCCAAAAGAAGTTTGGGTTCGTTCTTCTTTGCTGTGACGAAGCGGCATGGCACCGCGCTAATGTCTGATGCTTGCATGGGGTGGTCTCGGGTTCGACACCCACCGGGCCGGCCAATCAAACCATGGCTTTTTTCATGAATTCCTCGGTTCGATAGGCAAATGTTGGGTTGGTTCCTATTCTGTCACGAGTTTTCTCCATTTAATTTGTTTCAGGTTGAAGGACTACGAGACGGATTCCGATGCGTTGCGGCAGAACGGTGGATTGTGCACTTTGGGAAATTTTCCCCTGGCGTTTGGTTGATTTGCTGGGATCCCCTGCCTGGGTGCGTGTAACGGTCCAACGAGCCCGCAGTGGGCACAGGGGCTAAGATGTGGCTGGCCGAAGCCAGGATGTGACCCATCTGGAATCATCAGGGACCTCGTCCTTGCTAGCGCACATCGTCGCTCGAATGTGGTCGTCCTTTGGGCCTTCCCCGGACCTCTTCCTTTTGGAGGTCTCTCCATCTGTGTTCTGCTAACTGCAAATATGCCAACAAGTATGATAAGGGGCAGCTATTACTGCAGGCTATGACTCAATGGACGCTGAAGTGACAATCGAGACAATTTAATCGTAGCTCATATAGAGAAAATGGACGCTTTGATAATACAAGGACGATACTGAAATTTTTTTAGAAAATCAAAGAAGGATTAATTTAAATTTTTTTAATGCTTTTATTGTTTTTCAAAATATTCTCCATTACCAGCAATACATTTTTGCATTCGATAAAACCAGTCCCTAAAGCAATGATCCCACTCTTCCTGAGGCGCCTCAGAAACCACGTTTTTATAATGTTCCACTGCTTCATCTGATGACGAAAAAGTAATTCCACGCATTTTATCTTTCAT
The DNA here is from genome assembly GCA_030765065.1 of Deroplatys truncata. Taxonomy (NCBI): domain Eukaryota; kingdom Metazoa; phylum Arthropoda; class Insecta; order Mantodea; family Mantidae; genus Deroplatys; species Deroplatys truncata. The sequence continues at coordinate 152,899,393 of CM060984.1, forward strand.
TTTTGGAAACAAAAAAAAATCACAAGGTGCTAGGTCAGGACTATATAGTGGAGTGTCCATGGTGCTGATCTTTAGGTTATCCAGATACTCAGTTATTAATTTTGCTATATGCAACGTAGCGTTGTCATTATGTAACATTATTTTTCTTTTTGGGCGCTTTTCGCGAGCTTTTGCAAAAAATTCCGGTAAACAGACATTTGTGTACCAATTCGCAGCAATGGAAGATACATCTAACTTCTAATGGTATAGTACAATATGACCCGTTTTAGAAGAAAATACTTAGCAACCATCTTCTTACCAGCACTGCGAATTCGGACTTTTGTAAGCTTAGGCTCTGTTCGAAACACCCATGAGACGATTGACTTTTCTTTTCAGGATCATAACAATAAATCCAATATTCATGACCAGTAACGATATTCCAAACCAAAATTTAAGTACCACCTTGGAATTTTTTCAGAGTTTTTTTTTTGCACCAATCAATGCGTTGTTTTTGATCGGGAGTCAGTTTATATGGAATGAAAACAGTTTCCTCATGTCTAACTGTTGATGTAAAATGTTTTGGATTTGACCCATACCAATAATTAATGTCGTCTAAATAAATTCATAAGACGTCAATCTTTTTCAAGAATTGCTCGAACAGCGGCAATATTTTTATCAGTAACAGCAGTTCTTTGGCGTCCTTCACGAAATTCATCACTAAGAAAAAAACCTATTTCTCTTGAATTCGCTGTACCAATTACAAATTGTTGCCTTAGAAGGAGTTTCTTCGCCAAATGCATTTGTAATCCGATCTTCACATTGTTAAGGGCGATTCAAAATCCTAAAAAATCATAGCCCAGAAATGTTTTCTAATGAAATTCATTTTTGGGAAACAAAATTTTAAATGATGATGATAAACTATTAGAGTAAATCGAACAAACTCACGGTAACCAACTCGCAAAACATTAAAAAATAGCTGTCAAATATAAAAAAAATGTCATTTTCTTTTAGGAACATACATTCTAAAGATTTTCAGTATCGTCCTCGTATGTTTGTAGTCACAGAAATTAATAGTTTCATTAATAAAAATAAACAAACAAATATAACGCTGTAAGTCAAACGTAATTACCAGCAGCATTAGATGTCGCTAAAGCTTTAACTATATTAAAACGCTTGGTATATTTACATCACGGCCATTTGTATTCTACAGCCTAGAACAGTACACAGCGGTGTTCGCTACGCAGGTAACAGACAGTTAACTTAATGAGGGAAATTTTCACCGAAAATTCATATATTTTTTCTCCTCAGCGTATTTCATTTAATGGACACAATTTTCACCCGTCCTAAGGCTAATGCGTCACTCCTGTGTAATGTATATACTTAAGGTTTATTTCCAATTCAGAGAACGAACCGTGTTTCTCGTTAGGTGCGATCAAGGTTTTAGGAAGCTCGTTTTCACGCAGCGATACACTTACACTTCAACTTATCATTTCACCGGGTATAATTGGTCTTAAGGATATTGTTTGTCTGGACAAATAAATCAACCTGGCCACTAGAATAATAACGTTAGTGACCATGTAGCACAGTCGCCTTTAACTGGGGGAACCACATTCCATCGCTTTCGATTTTTCTCTTCAATCTAAAGTGGGTTATGTATTGTCTCTTTCTTTGACTAAATCTGTGTGTTCTAACGGCACTTATGCTGAGAGTTGGGAGTCCAAATAATTCACAAGATGCAGGTTTTAGAAGACAACCCTGTGCCATATGTTTTTCTTTTTTATTCTTTCTATTAATCATTTAGTATAGAAACACCTTGTTGCAATCCATTTAAAAATCTAATGTGTTGCACTCACATGACTTTCTCTACTCTTGTACAAACTGTTTTTAAAAACGCTTATTCTCCATATAATTCATGTTAATTGAGATATCGAAATGTTAATCTTATTGCTAATTCCCTTGTAGATGCAAGGGGAATATGATAGGTTGTAAGCGATAGTCAAATCTTTTAAGAGCTGGTTGCTATGTGGAGCATTCCAATCTCTTTGTATGTCCAGGACATAAAAAAAAAGAATAATGAATTCCCATTTGAGAAAAAGTATAAGTAGTGGAAAATTCAAACAAATAACAAGGAATATCTCGGAAATGTTTCGCTCGACATAAAAAAGTATATGACATAAATTGTGTGTTTTAACGAGATTTACATTTTTGTGGACAAAACTTTTATCTATCTCTTATGGTTTACCAGTTATTCAAAATCCATTCACAATGAAGAGGGCTTTTAGAGACATTCCCAGAAAATTCAAGATATGCATTTCATTCGTCATGAAAATATCTTAAACATATGATACTTGGTCAAAATCGTTAGAGACGTTTTGAGAAAATCAAATTTTTCGAAAGATTTTCCGTATAAAGGGTAGTCTGGTGTGGGAAGATTTTCTTGAAAATTATTGTGTCGCATCTTTGAAAGACACTGAACTTAAATAACAAGTTTGGTATTTTTTCCGACTTTTCGTTTTTGAGTTATGCTGTTCACAGTCACACATCCACCAGACACAGACACGGACCTTTTTCTAAAAATACGTTTTTGGATTCCGGGGGGCCTCAAAACATAAATTTCCGGTGAAATCTCGGTATCGAATTTTTGAGTGGAATACAATACTTCCCCTACTTACTATACGTAGTAGAGAAAGTAAACAAGGTTTTGTATGACTAATTTATACAACACACATGAAAATAAATGATAGTAGGCAGGGTACGTCTTGTGGGTGTAACACATCAGAATAGTTTTATTTTTCATCCTTGTACAAAATTAGTATTTAGTAAAATAACTGATTATAATACTCTTGAGTAGGAGCTTAGAGTTTGTAATGAAATGTCAACTTAATAAATATTAGTTTCTTTTTCCTTTATACTTTCTTCAAGACTAAGCTGACGAAATTAAGGTTAAACACAAATTAAACTGAACATTCAACAAAATAAATGTGAATAGTGACCGTGAATTATAGTTATTCACTAACAATTTTATAGTTAGCGAACAAGTTCACAGCTGTTTTCATTTTTGTTGGTTTGTGGGTTATTTCCTTTACACTAATGAGACGGAATCACCGTGTTGACCACGATCAAATGTTCGGTCGGTTGGCGGTGGCGTTATGATTAGTGCTTAATTTTGGTGCACCACAAACATTTCTCTTCTACTTCAAGGTAGAAACATACTAACCTGCTCCGTCTCAGAGCCCATCGTTTGCCTGTACCACCTTTCTCTCGTCTGATAACCATACAATATTCTTGTTTGTGTAGCTGAAGGCATCCTAAGTATATGTCACAACTAACTTGTTATTTTAAGTTACTCTTACATTGAACTACCTCCGTGGTGCACCAAACGCTGCACAATCTGCCTTCATCCATGAAGAGTGCAGTACATAATATGATGACTTGAGACAGAAAAAAAAGTGGAGAAAATTTGCCAGATATGAACACCAATACAAATATCGAAGTATTATGAAATATATATTTTAAAGCCAAAACATTAAACTCTGGGGGTTTGGAGCAGTTTAAAAGGTAGGTTTTGTAGATTTTTCCATACTGTAACAAAATATCAAATGAAATACAACATATTACATGAAGTTTATAGATTTAAATAATTGAGAAACCCCTAGACTTAGAAAAAAAACGAGTTACTAGTCCTTGCTTAATACTAATTACAATTTATCAATTAAAGCAACGGTTCGAGAAAATAAAAACTCTTCAAGAATAGAGGGCGTTTAATTTTGCATGTGACGTCACTTATAGAAATGCTACATTTTCTCCACTGTACCTGACTTTTTTGTTTAAATTTACTTTAAGTCGCTTGAACTTCCTGGTCATATTGCGACCAAATAATAAATTAAATTAAATTATAATAAATGTACATTAGTCAGACAACATTATAATTTGGCGCATATCTTGGTTTGCTTAATATACTTAAGCATCATTTCTTTAAATACTGGACTATTGTTGGCATCGCACATGTTATCCAAAACTTCACAATCTCGGCTTGCATTCGCATGACGTTTCAACCCAGAATCATATGAAATACAGTAAGGGAATAGTTACAGAAGTTACAAAGAGTCATATGAATGAAAAGCAAGTACTTATTCAAAGTTTGTACTCAGGAGTATGAACGCTTTCTGTGATTATATACTCAGCTCAATGAGAACATACTCGTTTTCATAATAATAAAAGCCTACTACTTCACACAAGTATATACTCATCCCCACAGCCATTTTGTTCACTTAAATGTATGTACGAGAGCGGATCGAAAAGTAACGCACAATAATTTTTTTTGCCTTGGTATTGCAGCTGGAATGTTGCAATTTCACACAGAAATAGTTTTAAGTTTTCACTACGGAGTGTATTACTTTCTCTACTACGTATAGTAAGTAGGGGAAGTATTGCATTCCACCCAAAAATTCGATACCGAGATTTCACCGGAAATACATGTTTTGAGACTACCTGAATCCAAAAAAAAGCATTTTTGGAAACATGTCCGTGTGTGTGTCTGTGTGTGTGTGTGTGTGTGTGTGTGTCTGTGTGTCTGTGTGTCTGTGAACAGCATAACTCAAAAACGAACAATCGGATAAGCACCAAACTTGGTATTTAGGTTCAGTATCTTCCGGCGATGCGACACGAAGGTTTTCAAGAAAATCCCCCCACCCCAGACTACCCTTTACATGGAACATTTTTCGAAAATTTTAATTTTCTCAAAAACGGCTCTAACGATTTTGATGAAAATATCATATGTTTAAGATAATGTCATGAGAAATGAAATGTATATCTCGAATATTCTGGGAATGTCTCCAAAAGTATTCTTCATTGTGAACGACTTTTGCATAACTGGTAAACCATAAGCGATAGACAAAATTTTACTACACAAAAAATGTAGATCGCGTTAAAATACACAATTTATGTCATATACATTTCTTTTGTTGAGTGAACCGTTTTCGTGATATTGCTTGTTATTTCCTTAAACTTTCCAACACATACTTTTTCTCAAATTGGTTATTCATTTTTTTTATGTCCTGGACATGCAAAGAGAATGGAATGCGCCACATAGCAACCAGCGTTAAAATATTTGACTATCGCTTAAAAGCTACCATATTTCCCTTCCATCTACAAGAAAATTACCAATAAGATTGACATCTCGATATCTCGATTAACATGAAGCATATGGAGAATAGGCGTTTGTAAAATTAGATTGTACAAGAGTAGAGAAAGTCATGTGAGTGTAACACATCAGATTTTTTTTTATTTCATGTGCAGCTGTATAGAGAGAAGCGTGAACTACGCAACAAGGATGGCGCGCATGTTACTGTCGTCCACGTGTGGAGAGCAGAGAGGTATTTGTGGGCCAAAGGGCATAAACCGAGTGACAGGGATATGCATGGCGTGTATGTGGATAATTGTATGGACCGTAGCAATGTCTCCAGGTGGTGTGCATTCTTCCTAGAGTTCTATGTGAACGTTAGTGATTTGCCACGCTCCGCGAGGCCGGTAACAGCTACAATCCCGCAGAATGTCTGAGGTACTGAGGCGGCAATTTTGAACGACTGCGTGCGCAACTGTGAACCTTATCGCAACAGTTCAACATTTCCTATAGTGCAGTGTACGATATTGTTCATGATACGTTGAAATTTCGTAAAGTTAGTGCTCGCTATGTGCCTAAGAACCTGACAGGCAACCACAAGGGTCAGGGAATGATGACGAGCTTGGGTTACCTAACGCGGTACACCGCAGAAGGGCATGCCTTTATAAAAGGAATCGTCACTGGTGATGAGTCGTGGGCATACCACTACACGCCCGCAACCAAGCAGGCAAGTATGGAATGGAAACATGCTGGTTTCCCAGTGAAGAAAAAATTCAAAGTGACTCAATCTGCTAGGAAAGTGCTTGTGGCGGTGTTCTGGGATATGCATGGTATTGTATTGGTGGACTTTGCTGAACACTGGACTACTGTGAATGCTGCAGCCTACATGAAAACTTTGGTGAAATTGCGTCGTGCCCTTCGTGACAAACGCCACAACATGAATGCTGACGATGTCAAAATTCATGATAATGCTCGTCCCCATGTTGCTGCTGTTCGTCAGAAAATCACCAAATTTGGTTGGGATGTACTCTAGCATCCATCATACAGTCCGGACCTTGCATCATCGGACTTCCATCTGTTTGGTCACATGAAGAAATTCCTGGCCGGCCAACGCTTTGCGACAGATGCGGAAGTGAAATCAGCAGTCCGCAGATGCCTATACTCCAAGGAAACGTACTTCTACGAACAGGGCATATTGAAACTGGTATCACGATGGGAGAAATGTGTTGAGAAACTTGGTGACTGTGTAGAAAACTAGGTAAAAGGTGTAAGTTCATTTGTGATTATTTTCGTTTTTTTAAGTATTAAATTTTTTGTAAAAAAATTATTGTGCGTTACTTTTCGATCCGCCTTAGCATACAATCGTGTTATCTACATTCTTTGACCATATATTAGCTTCGTTGATTGTGTGGTGGTGTGTTGTTTGGCATTCTGAATTAGAGGAGTAGATTTTGTTGTATTTGGTTCTGTTCCATCAAAACAGCTCAGGAATTATCCTGTGTTTTATAATAAAAATAAATTGAAGCAACACACACAAAGGTATAGCTGTGAATTAAATTAGCAAAACAATAAATAAAAGGAAATAGGCAAAATTCTATTATTAATAAATCAGACAAAAAGAAAATATTCTAAAGATTCTAAGGTCATAATTATAAGGTGCCGGGTGCAGATTCAAATCATACTGTTTCTAGAATCCTGAGATGTTTACACTATTTTTCTACGAAACAGTTTTGTTATAAGTAATCTAACTTCTTAAGCAACTGACTTTGGAGGTTAGGATTTTACATAGTAAGCTTAATTAATAAATATGACTTTCAATGATACTTCTAGGTTATGTTTTCATGAAGCAATACAGGATTTTGAAACTCCTTGAATGTTCATGGCAATTTCAGAAAACCAATATATAAAATTGTTATAAGCAAAAGGAAAGGGATAATTGTGGATTGGAAAGTCATAACCCATGAGGTGTTGGATGAAGTCATCCGACTGTTTACCTATTTAGGTATACTATGAAACAGTTTTCTCATAAAGTTTTGTGTAGGTATCTGGACTTGAAATTAACATATTACATAGTAAGGTTAATAGATAAAGCTGACTTCATTATGTTTTTCTGAAACAATGTAGGATTTTGAAACTTCTTTAATGTCCATGTCTATGTTTTAACTTTTCCATGAGTACTATATAGCTCATAAATTGTGCCATTCTCTTCATACTTAGTTTTAAGTTAAAAAAAAAATCCGTATATACTCAGAAGTGAGTATGCATCTAACCATACCCAACATGAGAGGAGAATGAACTCATAAAACTGAGAAATACTAACTTTTATTCATACCAAATTAGAGGGCATACTCTTGTAAGATGGATGCATGTGTATGTTCTACTCTGTTTCCCTTGCTTGAGTATATTCTCAAAATGAATGCTCGAAAGGTTTTTTTTTCTTACCAAACTGAGTATTTATTTGAACAAGTGAAGCATATACGATATACGCATTTTTATTTTTATAACCCAATGGATCATGAGATATAAGGTAAGAGTGAGCAATGGCTGTGCGTCCTATGCGTGATCGTGTGAGACCAACTTGTCGAGGAAGTGAAATCACTGGGTATTTAGGTGAGCAAGAGAGTAGATGTTATGCAGTTCTAATGCTGCTTTCATATCTGAGTGATCTTGTGGATGCATCTGAGGAAGTCACAGTATGGTATTCTACAGTTCTTTGGAGGATGCTTGGTGACCTCTTTAGTTGTAACGCAAGCTTCCTCGTTCCCTTGGATGTCGACGTGAGATGGAGTCCAGATAAGCTTGATATGTTTACCAGATTGAATTGCTCTATTATATAACATTAATAGCTCTGCAACCAGTGGGTGAGACAAAGAGTTTTTGTGATGTAATGCTAACAATGCACTCATATAGTCCGTGAATATGACAAAGGAGTAATACTTGTGTTGTCTAGGATGTATTCCAGAGCAAAGCGGATTGCATACAGCTTACATGTGTAGACACTGAGATAATTACGTAAACTATGTAGCATCGTGTGATCAGGGAACGATGCAATTGTCAGGTTAAGAGTCATCAATATAAATAGGAAATTAAGACGAATTTGATGTGTGCAGATCTTGAAACTTGCTTCGCAAAGTAGAGAGATCTTAGTAGTGGATTTGCTGTATCTGGACATAGAGATATCAACCGAGAGAGAGGCTTGAGCTTTCAGCTGCTGTAATTGGACAGCAACAGGTAATTAGTTCAGGTAATGTGATATTAAATTCCTTAAGATTTTGAGCAAAGCTGCCTTTTGGAAATGATTCAAGGCAGGGGTTGCCCCTGTGTTAGTGGGAAACACGCAAGAATGAATTGCAGTTCTACCTTGTCTAGCCATTATACGAACAGCAAAAAATATGTTTTAATATTTTCTTTCTGATGGGTAATGGGGGTTCACTGGCTTCTATGCAGAGACTCTATAGGGTTGGTACAAAAGGCTCCTAAGGTTATTCGTAGGGCAGAGAATTGTACGGTGTCAAGCGTTTTAAGTGCAGAGGAGCTAGCACCTTGGTAGACGATACTTCCACAGTCAAGTTTGGAGCGGATAGAGGTCTTGCACGTGCGCAACAAAACATTGAGATCTGCTCCCCAATTTCGTGTAGCTAACGTTTCAATATATTGAGACGACGTGTGCAGTTGACTTCAGAAATTTAAGATGTGGAATCCAGGTTAGTTCGCGGTCAAAAATAATCCAAGAATGCGAACTGTGTTGGTAGCTGGCAGACGATGAATGGGTAGTATGATGATGATTACGTTGTTTGAGAAAACAATGCACTGACGTTTATGAGCAGAAAATTTGAAACCTGCATTATAGCTCCAACATTAAAGTCGTTGTAGACATTTTTGTATAAGCATCTGTGTAACTTTCATAGTCTTTCCATTACAGAAGAACACCCATCATCTGCAATAAACATGCTTTAACAGGAGAACCAGTATAGGATATCATATTGTTGATGATCACTGAACAACGTCACACTCAATACTGAGCCCTGAGGTATGCTATTGTCCTGTGAGATGCTCTTTGAGAGTTATCCGTTCGCTCTTACATGTAGCTGGCGGTTCTGGAGGAAGTTGTAGACACAAGCAAGCATGATTCCACCTATACCCTTTTCTTTAATTGTATTGACTGTTATGTAGTCACGCCAGACCGCATCATAGGCTGTTGGAAAGGCTGGTGCCAGACACATTTTTTTTTGAAAGAGTGGCTTGAGTTTTCTAAAACTTTTCACAGAAAACTGTAGAAGCAGAATATCCAGGAAACCCGGTTCATTGCTAACTGAAGTTATTTTAAAAGCGAAAAATCGTAAATCTTACGAAATATAAAGAAATAGGAAGATGTTCATGAAATGTGAACATTGTATCTAAATATTATGAAATATAAAAGTTTTATCATGTGCATTGAATTCTACGCACTGTAAAACGTAAAGATGCTTGTTCCCATAATGCTAGCAAGCATGGTTTAGAATATAACATTTCATATTTTGCCTGTCTAGAGATGATGTCTCCTTCACCTGGCCATTTATATGTACACTGTTTGCAAGACGGGGGAGGGAGCGCTACTTTTCCATCAAATAGCTCCTCGATTGGTCCCCAAGTAGTTCACAAGGCTGAGTGCATCTCGTACCAGACCTCCCATACCAGCACACCCTTCCTTCGCACCAAATGCTACTGCAAAACTGATAGATGCTATCCATTCATTTAGTTTTCAAATATTTAGCTGCTTCCATGTAATATCATACTTTATCACAACATAACATAGAAATTCTGTTTCAGCTAATGTGTCTGTTTTCTTCTGTATTTATGATCAAAATTACATTCTCCCTGTCGGTACAATAATATGGCACTGCCATACTTTTGTACAACTTAAACATACTTTTCGCTTATTCCAGGATCCTTTTCGATAGGTGAAGCCGTTCTCAGTGTCACAACTTTGTGCCGTTCCTGCTTCAAATTTTTATTACATTTAATGTTATCTGCTCTGTTGATGAGTTTTGTAATGCCATCTTATAGCTCGTTGTGCATTGTCTCGTATGTCAGCTGCTATAATGATATATCTATGAGTTCTTTATCTCAGAGTATATGTGAGTGTATTTTGAAAGTATAACACCAATTTAATTAGCTGATAAATTTTAATGTTGAGTAAAATGTTCAGTTTGAGAAGAGTCGCATTAATTACTTTTATAACAATAATTAAGCGAAGCATCAGTTGCCGTAAGTCACAGAAATGTTGCTCGGAAAGATCCCTCTCAATAGCCGCTAAGTCTTTCTAACGCCGGCGCGTTCATGTGCGCTACACAACTTAAAAATTACACACGACAGTAAGTCACACGAGAGTCAAGAATACTAGGAAAGGCACGAATATGTCAGGATGTATGCACGAGTGTATCTCTGATTTAGAATGCATGTCCTATTCTTAACTTAAACTCCGCCCACATATCAATATCACTACCAACGTTACTTCTCGCGCGGTCCAATCTTAGAATCCTAGTATGCGTCTCTTATCTTATTGCTAAGCCGTACATTTCACGTTTCTAATTTACAGAACTCCTGCCTACGTGGCTTTTCAAACGTATTGAGCTTAACTCTCACTGCATTCCAGGAACTTTTATACTTCTTCTCCTATCTTTCAACTCATACTTATTAATTATACATTAATTTAATACACAGAAATTATTTATTGCAATCATTTTTCTATCTTACTATTATTTCTTTGTTTACTTATTTATTTATATCTTCCTGTCAGTAATTGCGGTATCATAGTGGACGTTTACTCAGTGATGAACTAATCAGTTTTAAATACTAACTAAACATTGCTTTCAGATAAATTATACACGTTTCGAAAATAGAAGTAACCTTCTATTAAAAATGACAAAAGGCGTAATTTTAAACGGTGTGCTTCCACAGAAATGGTGCATAAAAATTATCTTAGCCTTTGTTCAATGTTTAAATGTCATCGACCTATGTGAAAAATGGGCTTAACATGTGTAAAATCGCATAAAAGTACTTCTCCACAAAGTAGAAGTTTATCGCTCTTACTTGGTTGAAAAAGGAATCTTAAGTATTAATCACTCGTGGTTTGCAAACTTAAGCTGCTAATGATGCTGTTTTCCACCGCGAACTCAGTTTATTCATAGAGCGACAATAAACATAAAAAACTCTGATGTGTTACAATCACATTACTTTCCCTACTCTTGTACAAATATTTTAAGAGCTGGTTGCTATGTGGACTATTGCATTCTCTTTGCATTACCAGGACCAAAAAGATAAATAACGAATTTCAATTTGAGAAAAATATAAGCATTGGAAAATTTATGGGAATAACAAGATATCTCGAAAATGGTTCACTCAACAACAAAAATCACATAAATTGTGTATTTTGACGCGATCTACATTTTTACTTTCTCTACTACGTATAGTAATCCACCCAAAAATTCGATACCGAGATTTCACTGGAAATATACGTTTTGAGATCCCCTGAATCCAAAAAAGCAGTTTTGGAAACATGTCCGAATGTGTGTCTGTGTGTGTGTGTGTCAGTCTGTGAACAGCATAACTCAGAAACGAACAGTCGGATAAACAAACTTGGTATTTAGGTTCAGTATCTTCCAGAGATGCGACACGAAGGCTTTCAAGAAAATCCCCCCACCCCAGATTACCCTTTTCATGAAACATTTCTCGAAAATTTTAATTTTCTCAAAAATAGCCCTAACGATTTTGATTAAAAATCATATGTTTAAGATATTTTTATGACAAATAAAATGTATATGTTAAATTTTCTGGAAATGTCTCCAAAAGTATTCTTCATTGTGAACGACTTTTGCATAACTGGTAAACCATAAGAGATAGACAAACTTTTACTATACAAAAAATGTAGATCGCGTTAAAATACCCAATTTATGTCATATACATTTTTGTTGTTGAGTGAACCATTTTCGAGATATTGCTTGTTATTCCCTTAAATTTTTCAATACTTATTTTCTCAAATGGGAATTCGTTATTCATTTTTTTGTCTTGTATATGCAAAGAGTATTAATCTGTGGCAAAGAGAATGGTGATGCACCTAGCAACCAGCTATTAAGAGATATGTATGTGCTTAAAGGCTACTGTATTTCTATATTGCCTTTGTAAATATATATTCCCCTTACATCTACAAGAAAATTAGCAATAAGATAGAGTCTGTAAATGTTTATCTCGATTAACATGAATTAGATGGAGAATAAGCGTTTGTAAAAATAGTTTGTACATGAGTAGAGAAAGTCCTGTGAGTGTAACACATCAGATTTTTTGTGTGGTAAAGGTTTGTCTATCTCTTATGGTTTACCAGTTATGCAAAAGTCTTCACAATGAAGAATACGTTTGGAGACATTCCCAGAAAGGTCGAGATATAAATTTCATTTTTCATGAAAATATCTTAAATATATGATATTTTAATCAGAATCGTTATAGCCATTTTTGAGAAAATTAAAACTTTCGAAAAATGTTCCATGTAAAGGGTAATCTGGAGTGGGGGGATTTTCTTGAAAACCTTCGTGTCGCATCTCTGGAAGATACTGAACCTAAATACCAAGCTTGGTGTTTATACGACTGTTCGTTTCTGAGTTATGCTGTTACAGACAGACAGACAGACAGATGTCCACAAACACACACACACACACACATGGACATGGACATGTTTCCAAACATGCATTTTTTGGATTCAGGGTATCTCAAAACATGTATTTCGGGTGAAAACTCGGTATCGAATTTTTGGGTGGAATACAATACTTCCCCTACTTACTATACCCTAACACGCTTAAACTAATACAAGACATTGACTAAACCTACAAGATCTCCCATATTTGTATTATACACCGAAAAAGGAAAGAAAAATGCCGCATAAACGCTAGAAATTCGACTTTAATGCGATAGAAAAATATATGATTTGAGTCTATAACTTGAGTTTCCGAAGGTCTAGCCTCGACACATGGACATAAGGTCATAAGTTTCAAAAACTAGATAATATTCTTATATTATATATTATATAGAACAGCCTGGAACTCGAGTTGCATGATATTTCGAATAAAGAATTCGCTCAGGTATACTGTCTTTAGATGGGCGACACAGTGTGATATATATAGTTTCAAACTGCGTAATACCCAGAAATCACAGTTTCGTAGCAATGACAAAAGAGTATGATGTTATTGAATCATACGAAACAGCAATATCCAAAATTGTGTAATTGGTTTTAAATATAAAAGTGTAAGAAACGAACTGTATTTAACTTCAGTATAATGCATTTAGGGAATTGTTATGTGTAGATAATACAGAACGATACACCCACATTAAAACAATACGTACAGGGTGGACCATTTAACTTGAGACTGTACACCATCTCCAAAACCGAGCGTTTTAGAAAGAAATGTCTTTAATAAAAGTTGCTTGATATTATGTTTTGTTTGGAGGACGTTATGATAGTCATTTTAGGGTCAATTTATTAATTTTTTAATGGGAACCTACATTTTGTGTATTGTTTCCTCATTAGAAAGTGGTTTATATAAAGCTGTTTATTTTGTGATGAGGAATAAGGAAACAAAATAAAAAATGTTGGTTCCCAATTACGAAATGTAACTTGACCCTCAAATGACCATCCTGGATGGTCCAACCATTCATTGCGCTCTTCGTACACAGCCATTCAGAATTTTCGTTGTTCTTTACGTTGGTAAGAACAATTGCAAAGTGCTTTATACAAATGTTGTTTAGTTTATGAGGAGTGAGAAAACAACATAAAAAATCTGATGTGTTACACTCACATGACTTTCTCTACTCTTGTACAATCTAATTTTACAAACGCCTATTCTCCATATGCTTCATGTTAATCGAGATATCGAGATGTCAATCTTATTGATAATTTTCTTGTATATGCAAGGGGAATATGGTAGCTTTTAAGCGATAGTCAAATATTTTCACGCTGGTTGCTATGTGACGCATTCCATTCTCTTTGCATGTCCAGGACATAAAAAAAAAGCTGATGTGTTACACTCACATGACTTTCTCTACTCTTGTACAATCTATTTTTACAAACGCCTATTCTCCATATGCTTTATGTTAATCGAGATATCGAGATGTCAATCTTATTGGTAATTTTCTTGTAGATGCAAGTGGAATATGGTAGCTTTTAAGCGATGGTCAAATATTTTAACGCTGGTTGCTATGCGGCGCATTCCATTCTCTTTGCAATTCCAGGACATAAAAAATGAATAACGAATTTGAGAAAAAGTATAAGTATTGGAAAATTTAAGGGAATAACAAGCAATATCTCGAAAACGGTTCACTCAACAAAAGAAATGTATATGACATAAGTTGTGTATTTTAACGAGATCTACATTTTTTGTGTAGTAAAATTTTGTCTATCTCTTATGGTTTACCAGTTATACAAAAGTCGTCCACAATGAAGAATACTTTTGGAGACATTCCCAGAAAATTCGAGATATACATTTCATTTCTCATGACATTATCTTAAACATATGTTATTTTAATCAAAATCGTTAGAGCCATTTTTGAGAAAATTAAAATTTTCGAAAAATGTTCCATGTAAAGGGTAGTCTGGGGTGGGGGGATTTTCTTGAAAACCTTCGTGTCGCATCTCTGGAAGATACTGAACCTAAATACCAAGTTTGGTGTTTATCCGACTGTTCGTTTTTGAGTTATGCTGTTCACAGACACACAGACACACACACACAGACACACACACACACAGACACACACACACACACACAGACACACACACGGACATGTTTCCAAAAATGCTTTTTTTGGATTCAGGAGGTCTCAAAACATGTATTTCCGGTGAAATCTCGGTATCGAATTTTTGGGTGGAATGCAATACTTCCCCTACTTACTATACGTAGTAGAGAAAGTAAAAATAGGTTACCATTTAAAAAAAATCTGATGTGTTACAATCACATGACTTTCTCTACTCTTGTACAATCTATTTTTACAAACGCCTATTCTCCATATGCTTTATGTTAATCGAGATATCGAGATGTCAATCTTATTGCTAATTTTCTTGTAGATACAAGGGGAATATGGTAGCTTTTAAGCGATGGTCAAATATTTTAACGCTGGTTGCTATGTGCCGAATTCCATTCTCTTTGCAAGTCCAGGACATAAAAAAATGAATAACGAATTTGAGAAAAAGTATAAGTATTGGAAAATTTAAGGGAATAACAAGCAATATCTCGAAAACGGTTCACTCAACAAAAGAAATGTATATAACATAAGTTGTGTATTTTAACGAGATCAACATTTTTTGTGTAGTAAAATTTTGTCTATCTCTTATGGTTTACCAGTTATGCAAAAGTCGTTCACAATGAAGAATACTTTTGGAGACATTCCCAGAAAATTCGAGATATACATTTCATTTCTCATGGCATTATCTTAAACATATGATATTTTAAACAAAATCGTTAGAGCCATTTTTGAGAAAATTAAAATTTTCGAAAAATGTTCCATGTAAAGGGTAGTCTGGGGTGGGGGGATTTTCTTGAAAACCTTCGTGTCGCATCTCTGAAAGATACTGAACCTAAATACCAAGTTTGGTGTTTATCCGACTGTTCGTTTTTGAGTTATGCTGTTCACACACACACACAGACACACACACAGACACACACACACACAGACACACAGACACACACACGGACATGTTTCCAAAAATGCTTTTTTTGGATTCAGGAGGTCTCAAAACATGTATTTCCGGTGAAATCTCGGTATCGAATTTTTGGGTGGAATGCAATACTTCCCCTACTTACTATACGTAGTAGAGAAAGTAATAACAAACTGACTCTAAAATAACAATCACAACGTCCTCCAAATAAAACACGACTAATGGCATTTACTTTCCCCATTATATTAAGCAACTTTTATTCAAGACATTTCTTTCTACAACGCCTAGTTTTGGAGATATTGTGCAGTCTCAGCTTAAATGGCCCATCCTGTATACTGGTGAACGAAACAATTTGATATATTCTTTAACTGAAAATAACTAAACACATAAATATCGTTTTAGGGTGTCCTCCTTCACCTTCTCTGCCACCTACCTATAATAGGCGTATTCCATCCAAGGATTTGATGTCGAGATTTCACCGGAAATACAAGTTTTGAGGCCCTCTGAATAATAAAAAAGAAATATTAGAAAAAGATCTGTATGTATGCATGTGTGTGTGTGTGTATCTGTGTGAATAGCATAAATCTAAAACTAAATATTCGATAAATACCAAACATAGTATATGAGTTTCCCAAAATGCGACTCGAAGATTTCCGCCCAAAACTACCCTTTACATGGAAAATGTTTTATATTTTTGATTTTAACAAAACTGTCTATAATGATTTTTATTAAACTAGCATATATTTCACATATTTACATAACACAGCATTTGCATAACACGAAATTTAAGATTACAAACGTTGTTACTTTGTTTATGTTTTTTTTAGTTTTATTTATGGACGCTCTTGAACTGCTGTGGTCCTTAGCGTCCCATTGTATATTGGGAGTGAAAGACCAATAATTTTGCTCAGAGAACTGTTTATCAGGATTGAGGTTCTTTTACGTGTCGTAAATCTACGACACGCGACCACCGGCTTCACTTCCCTTCAGAAGGAAGCCATGCTAAGGATTTTTACGCCCGAAAAATCCATCGCCCTCCGCCGGCTTTGAACCCGCGACCTCGCGAACTAGAGGCTAGCATGGTAACCACTACACCAGGAGGAAGACGTTTATGTTTCTAAGTAAAATGTTACCTAAGTTATAGGGAAATTCTTTCAAAACACGCTGTGTACATGAAGCCGTAAGATTCCTGAATTAGCTATGAGCGTATTCTCGAGTATAAATACAATACTAACCACGTTTCTTGGTCACGAAGCGGGGAAGCTTTTCGAATAGAATTAGCTGTGGAAAATTGAGTTGGCCGTGAGAAAGCCGCAATGATAGGCATTTATGCCTAATATCGTTCGTGAACTTGAGCATTGAAGCCCGTTCTGATGCAGTCTTTTAACCGGATGCGGTTTTACCTCCTACGTAATGATAGCGATGGTTCAGCGATGTTAATATGCTGACCTCACGACTTCTATATCATTTTTATGAGGAGGTACTAAAATGTGCAATACGAAAGGCAATGTAAATCCAGTAAACTCGCAATTATTTTTAAAGCTTTCTTTTTTACTTTTTGTATTTAGGGAATCTCAAATCCTATATATTTACATTAAAAGCTCGGTATAGAATATTTATATCCAAAACACAACCTTTCCTTTACCATAAATAAATGGTAGATTTTTACTTTCTCTGCCACGTGCATAATAGGTAGAAAAGGTATTGCATTCCAACCAAAAATTCGATACCATATTTTACCAGAAATGCATGTTTTGTGGCACCTCGAATCCAAAGAGAGCGTTTTTAGAAAAAGCTCCGTGTGTGTCTGCGTGTGTGTGAGCAGCTTAACTAAAACATCAAAAGTTGGATAAAAACCAAACTTGCTATTTAAGTTCAACATTTTCCAAGGATGCGATAAAGAGTTTCAAGAAAATCCCCCCACCCCAAACTACTCTTTACATGGAACATTTTTCGAAATTTTGATTTTCTAAAAATGGTTCTAATGATGTTGATTAAAATACCATATATAAGATATGTATATCTTGAATTTTCTGGGAATAATCTATGAAGTCTTCTTCATTCGTAAGGAATTTTTATAATCTTGTATAACTGATAAACGTTAAACAATAGGCGAAAACGCAATGCACAAAAACGTAATCTCTTTAAAACACAATTTATACCTAATATTTTTTTGTGGCGTAAGCCATTTTTGAGGTATCCGTTATTAATGTTTCGAATTGTTCAATATCTGGTCATTATTTTAAAGTCCTGTCTGTCAACATCTCGCGATTGCATGGAAACAGTGTGGCATTTTAAGGCCAGCGTACAGCGTCCAGTTCTTAAACATTTGACTATCGCTTCATTTTGTATTTATAATGAAATATTTAATGAGTTATTTTTGTAAACACTTATTTGGATTAAAATTTAGTAGACAGAAAAATAAGCTTTAGTAACAATCGTTTGTATACCCTCTAATAAACGACAGAGGGTAGAGAAAGGCATGTGTATCACGTCAGATTTCTCTTTTTTGTAGTGTTTAATGCTCACCCTTGCTATATGGGCACCACAAGCGATGATACTGGTGGTATATGAAATGGAATGATAGTCAGAAAAGAGATTAGGCAGTTACGAGGGCTGAGGAAAACCTGGAAAAAGTATGAGTCAGGGAGGACGGTGCTGGTGGGAGTAAGTGGTAAGAAATTAGTAAATGGGGAATGGCGCAAACAAGTAGCATCAATTCAATCTGGGAAAATAAAAACATACAACGACGAATACTTCGGAAACAACTATAGAGCATAGAGACAGACAGGCCTTCACAATCAAAGTCTTAAACAACCAAAATTAACAACGAACAAACCAAAATACAAAATACTTGAACAATTGCGACCGCAAATCATAAAATAAATTGCAGTAAATCAGATGTAGGTAAATTGAAGATGTAAAAACTTGAGTATTTCTGCACCGATTTCTCTGCAATATCCTATTTGATATATCTTAATGTAGGTATCACATGGATGAATTTCATCTCAGGTAAGTTCTCCAGGATGTGGGATGGTTCATCTCAACCTCTTCAACCTCGGAAGTGTACCTATCTTGCCTAACTCAAGGCACTCCCTAAAATGAGTAAAAGTCTTGCATTGTTGATCCGATCATAACACAAACCACCTTGATTCATGCCCGTTTCATTCGGCTATATCCATCCAACTTAATGTGAGGCTATTCTATACACAAATACGTGTTACACTAAGTAATGGCATTAAAAGAGGATGAGGGTTGCCACAAACGCTTTGTACATTCTCTACTATTTATTTATGATAAGTAGAGAAAGTATTGTATTTCCCCCAAAACCTCGATATCGCGTTTTCAGATTCCCTTATTCCATAAATCATATTTTTACAAAAGGTCCTTGTATGAGTGCTTGTCTGTGTCTGTGAACAGTATACTAAAAATGTGGGATAAATACCAAACTTGGTATATAAATTGGGCATTTTATAAGGATACTACATGAAGGTGAAAGTTTCTCGACCCAAACTATCCTTTACATGGCAAACATTTGTTATTTTTTATTTTCTCAAAAATGGTTCAAACAAATTTGATTAAGATATCTTCATGACAGAAAATGTATATATTGAATCTTCTGTGAATAGCTGTGAGTTCATCTTCATTTTGAATGAAATGTTTATAATTGTTTTCTTGTAAACCATAAGATATGGGAAAAACTTACAATACAAAAAAATCTGATGTGTTACACTCACATGACTTTTCTACTCTTGTACAAACTATTTTACAAACTCTTATTCTCCATCTATTTCATATTAATCGAGATAAACGTTTGCAGAAACGATCTTTTGACATGCAAAGAGAATTATATTTTACACATAGCGACCAGTTCTAAAAATATTTGATTATGGCTTAAGGCGTACTATGTTCCCCTTGTTTTGTATTTGCAAGGGCAATGTAGAAATACAGTAGCCTTTAAGCATAGACATATCTCTTAATAGCTGGTTGCTATGTGCAGCACCATTCTCTTTGCCACAGATTAATACTCTTTGCATATCCAAGACAAAAAAAATGAGTAACGAATTCCCATTTGAGAAAGTAAGTATTGAACAATTTAAGGGTATAACAAGCAATACCTCGAAAATGGTTCACTCAACCCCCCAAAAATTGCATACGACATAAATTGTGTATTTTAACGCGATCTTCAATTTTTGTGTAGTAACATTTTGTCTATCTCTTATGGTTTACCAATTATGCAAAAGTCGTTCACAATGAAGAATACTTTTGGTGATATTCCCAGAAAATTCAAGATATACATTTTATTTGTCATGAAAATATCTTAAATATATGATATTTTAATCAAAATCGTTATAGCCATTTTTGAGAAAATTAAAATTTTCGCAAAATGTTCCATGTAAAGGGTAATCTGGGGTGGGGGAATTTTCTTGAAGACCTACGTGTCGCATCTCTGGAAGAAATCGAACCTAAATACCAAGTTTGGTGTTTATCCGACTGTTCGTTTCTGAGTTATGCTGTTCACAGACACACACACGGACATGTTTCCAAAAAAATGCTTTTTATTGGATTCAGGCGGTCCTTAAACATATATTTCCGGTGAAATTTCGGTAGCGAACTTTTGGGTGGAATACAATACTTCCCCTACTTACTATACGTAGTAGAGAAAGTAATATGAAGGACTCCTTAAAACACACAATATATCCCAAATAGATTTTTGTGGCATTTGACATTTCCGATAGTATATTCTATTATTTTCAAGTACTAAGTCCAAAGCGTTTGAAAAAAAATAGTTGGAAGAGTGAGTAGAGATAGTTATGTGAATGTAGCACATCAGATATTTAATTTCGTCTTCCGTGATGTAGTGGTTACCATACTAACCTCTAGTTTCCGAGGTCGCGGGTTCAAACCTGGCGGAGGGTGATGGATTTTTTTGGGGGGCGTAAAAACCCCTAGCATGAATTTCCTTCGGAAGTGAAGTAGAGCCGGTGGTCCCGTGTCATACATTTACGGCACGTAAGAGAATCTGAAGCCTGATAAAGAGGCCTCTGAGCAACATTATAGAATGGAACGCTAAGGACTATAGCTGTTAAAGAGCGTCCTTAAATAAAACTCAATTTAATTTAAATTCAGATATTTAATATTTACATCTACGACATGTACAAAGCTGGAATCAAGATAAAGATAAATGTCTTCGTTCAAGAAGAGAGTTCTGTTTTAATTCAATTTTAAATGCTGATGTCCTGGCCTTAATCTTTGAGGACGAAGCTTAAACGACGTGCATTGTATGGCCTAGAGAAAACTTTGAAGCATATACTCTTAGAATCTGCAGCATAAGGACTAAAATAATAAATTTAAAGACAAAGACGTCGTGAGAAGTAGAGTTGTAATTGACGATCAGAGTTTAGAACATATCTGAACCTTCAACTGTTTGCTACTATAATATCCTTTCGCAAGGAGTGAGATAAATCATTAAAATATAAGAAGAAATGTTGAAATTATAACGAGGAACGAGACTCAGTTAAAATTTCATAGATTTATGAACCTACCAACTTTATTTTACGGACGCGAAACTTAGGTAGTGGAAACAGTTGAAATGACATTCCTGAGAGCTGTGAAAGGTTATAAACGTATTGATAGAATTCTAAACGTCACTAAAAGAGAAGAACTCCAACTAGGGTTTTTTTAAGTAGCTAACAAAATACAAAGTCAGCTGGAAAGTGCACATCAATAGTGTTACATGCTGGGTAGAGGCCTAAAGGTTCACATGAAAAATTAAATTAATTTTTAGTACCCAGAACGTACATTGAGGGGACGTATACTCAATTGGCTGCGGAGGACCAAAACGTGGTGTGGAGTTTAAGAGGAAGGCGTGGGTTTTCATTGTACAAAATCCATAACACACATCTACTTACACATTCCTAGATTTATTTGTCATGCGTTTGGGATTCCTACAGTATTAAATATGAAAGGCGAGGGTAAATGTCCACCGATCCAAAGGCCGGCTTGCACGCGCGACCCACTTCTCTCGGAATCCTAGTAACACTGATGCTGTACCCACCACTTGTGGCTAGGAAAAACTCCCAGCCAAGAGTAACGTCACGAAAACAACAATATGTCTGGTAATCACAATGAAACCCTCCAAATTATTAATACCCACAACAGTTTGCCAGATAAAAGATACCCTGTATTAATAGACTGTATCAACTCGTCAAGACGCCGTAACAGCTGAAGACTGAAAAGAAGATGCAGTGAGACAGAAACAGATGAAGTATAAAGCCTGAAAGGACGATGACAATGACTATACACAGGCAAAATACAGAGAAAAATTTGCCAAGACATTAAATTTTTTACCAAAATATGAAGAAAAATCCCATGTTATGAAGCATGTATTTTAAATCCAAAATATCTTACACCTTTAAGGGTTTGAAGTAGGGTTACTTCTTTACTTTAAAACAAAACTAGCAAATTACATGGAGTTTATAGATTTCAATTATTATGAAATCCTTAAACTTAGAAAAAAAACGTAAAAAGAAGTTGCTAGTTATTTTGTCTTTGCTTAAAACTAATTACAGTGTCACTAAAAGCGAAATCGGTCCGTGAAAATAAAAAAATCTGTGTTACACTCACATGACTTTCTCTAATCTTGTACAGACTATTTTTACAAACGCTAATTCTCTATCTACTTCATGCTAATTGAGATAAACGTTTGCAGAAACTTATTGCTAATTTCTTTATAGGTGCTTTAAGCCATAGTCATATCTTTCAAGAGCTGGTTGCATGTGGAGCATTCCATTCCCTTTGTATGTTCCCATTTGAGAAAAAGTATAAGTATTAGAAAATTCAAACAAATAACAAGGGATATCTCGGAAATGGTTCAATGAAAAGATGTGTATAGTATAAGTTGAGTGTTTTAACGAAATCTACAATTTTTGTGTAGTAAAACATTGTCTATCTCTTGCGGTTTATGCGAGTCATTCAGAATGAAGACGACTTTTGGGACATTCCCAGAAAATTCAAGATATACATTTCATTTACGATGAAAATATCTTAAAGATATAATTAGAGTCATTTTCAAGAAAATAAAAATTTTGGAAAAATGTTCCATGTAAACGGTAGTCTGGGGTGGGGGACTTTTCTTGAACGTTTTCGGGTCTCATCCATGGAAGATATTATACCAAATTTGGTATTTATCCAACTTTTCTTTTTAGAGGTAGCTGTTCACAGACACACACACGCACATGTTTGCAAAAATGCTTTATTTGGATTCAGGGCACCTCAAAACACGTATTTCCGGTGAAATCTCGGTATAGAATTTTTGGTTGGAATGCAACACTTCCCCTACTTCTATACGTAGTAGGAAGAATAAAACTCTTCAAGAGCAGGGCGCGTTTAATTTCGCATACATCACTTATACAAATGCTAAGGTTTCTCAAATGTAGTCGTCCTCCGTGGACTAGTGGTACCGTGCTAGCCTCTAGTTCCCAAGGTCGCGGAGGGCGATGGATTTTTTCGGGCGTAAAAATCCTTAGCACGGTTTCCTTCGGAAGGGAAGTAAGATTTACCGCACGTAAAAGAACCTCAAGCCTGATAAAGAGTCCTCTGAGCAAAATTACCGGTGTTTCACGCCCAATATAGAATGGGAAGCTAAGAACCATAGTAGTTAAAACTTAATTTAATTTTCTCAAATGTACCTGACTTGTTTGAAAGGGTGATGGAAAGAGTGGCCTGGGTTTTCTATATGTGTTTAACAGAAAACTGTCTGAATAGAATGTCAGGAAAGCCCGGTTCATTGCTAACGGAAGTAATTTTAAAGCAAAAAGTGTAAATCTTACAAAATTAAGAAATATGAAAATGTTCAACAAATATGAAGATTTTACCAAAATATTACAAAGTGTGAACTCTTTTGTTGCGTGAATTGAATTCTACACACTACAAATGAAAACATGCTTGTTCACATAATGTTCCTAATGATGACAAACAAACTCTGGCCTAATGGCAGAGAGCTGCGATTAAGTACACTTAGTGTTGAGTTCTCGCCTAGAACTTTTTATCAATAGCAGAGACCAGTTCTAATCGAGTTATTGCGTAATCTCCAGAGGTGATTTGCTCTCTCCGCACTCCATTTCCCTTCCTCCCCCCTTTATCATTCTATGTGAAAGGTGCATGTCTTGTTTTGAAAACCACTAATACACTTTTCTCTGCGACATCAATACTTTAAAAACTGAAATACAAGTAAGTAAAATGTTTAATAGTATACAAACTAAGAGGTATTCCTTAAGCTTGTTGTGCTGCCATTGATGCCATGTTTTCCACAATAAAAGGTTTACGCACATATATAGTACCGACAATTGATAGAACTTTTTAAAATATTTATCTTATTGAGAAATACTGTAAATAAAAAAACTTGCCAGAAGCATTACACTTATAAAGGTTCGTGGTGTAAGATTTTTAAAAAAAATCCAATAGTAACCGAAATATTTCTACTTTCTCTACTACGTATAGTACTTAGGGGAAGTATTGCATTCCACCCAAAAATTAGATACCGGGATTTCACCGGAAATAAATGTTTTGAGACCCCCTGAATCCAAAAAAAAACATTTTTGGAAACATGCCCGTGTGTGTGTGTGTGACTGTGAACAGCATAACTCAGAAACGAACAGTCTGATAAACACCAAACTTGGTATTTAGGTTCAGTATCTTCCAGAGGCGCGACACGAAGGTTTTCAAGAAAATCCCCCACCCCAGATTACCCTTTACATGGAAAAGTTTCCGAAAGTTTTAATTTTCTCAAAAATGGCTCTAACGATTTTGATTAAAATATCATATGTTTAAGATATTTTTATGACAAATGAAATGTATATCTCGAATTTTCTGGGAATGTCTCCAAAAGTATTCTTCATTGTGAAGAATTTTGCATAACTGGTAAACCATAAGAGATAAGACAAAATTTTTCTGCACAAAAAATGTAGATCGCGTTAAAATACACAATTTATGTCATATACATTTTTGTTGTTGAGTGAACCATTTTCTAGATATTGCTTGTTATTCCCTTAAATTTTCCAATACTTATACTTTTTCTCAAATTCGTTATTCAATTTTTTTTTGTCCTGGTAATGCAAAGAAAATGGAATACTCCACATAGCAACCAGGTCTTAAAACATTTGACTATAGCTTAAAGCCTACCAATTCCCCTTGCATCTACAAGAAAATTAGCAATAAGATTAACATCTCGATATCTCGATTAACATGAAGCATATGGAGAATAAGCGTTTGTAAAAATAGTTTGTACAAGAGTAGAGAAAGTCATGTGAGTGTAACACATAAGATTTTTTTTACATCGTGCTTCGTTACCTCATTCTGTTTTGCAAAAATAATTATATTACCTTAACCCATTCTCAAGTTGGGACTAGGGTGTTATATAACAAGTTTTACAACAATCAGTACGACCATTCTTGTGAAGATGTGGTACCCCACAGTAGCCCATTATACCTACACGTCGTTAACACAAATTATTTATCCAATGTAAACATCTGATGTTACATTCACTATAACTTATTTTTATACAGCCTCTACAAACTCATCTTACGAAAGCTTATTTTTCCATCTACTTCATGTGAAACGAGATAAACCTTTGCAAAACATTAAGTATGTAGTTTCATTACACGTTTCGTTGTAAGGGGTTAGAGGATGCCCAATCGATAATCGATGTTTAAAACTGATATTATATACTGGCTTTAAGACTGCACAGTCTTTCCACAATATCGTAAAAACAACTGAATAGCTGCAGAGCTTTAAAAGGATGACCAAAAGTATTGATAAATTCAAACTAATTTTAATGAATATTTCCAAAATTGCTGATGTGAAAAAGTAAAAAGCGTATTTGAAATAAAGTGTGTTTTAAAGTGATCTATGATTTTTGTGTAACATGATTTTGTCTATCTCTTATGGTTTACTTTATACAACGTTATACAACATTTTATAAAATTCCTTCCACATGAAGAGTGCTTCATAGGCCATTCCCAGAAAATTCAGGTTGTATATTTTATTTATCATGTAAAATATATTACATTTCAATTTTTTAAGAAAATAAAATATAACAAAAACATTTACATGTAAAGGGAAGTTTGGTGTGGAGAATTTTATTGGTAATCTTAGTGTCGTACCTTTGGAAGATATTGAACTTAAATACGAAATTTGGTATTTATTGGGCTTTTCATTTTTGAGCAATGTTGGTCACCTTTGGTGGCCTATCATTTTTGCCACAATTCTGGTATTTTTTGTATTAAATTATGAAAAGTAACATTTAAAACATTCTACATAAAATTATGTGCAAAACTTTAATAAATAATAATAATAATAATAATAATAATAATAATAATAATAGTAACAACATTAAGGCGCCTCGACGCTAATAAGTGCAGGTTTGTTTCTATTCAATCAAAACTGTCGAAATTTTAAAAACGCAATGATAATAGCATTATAGGCATGCTAATAACCATAAAATCGTATCCCAAATACTGCTTATTTCCTCAGGCAGAAACCTGTCTGTCGCGTGTATGTTGCCACGTTTCGTTCTGCTCTCACTTCAACTAGCCTATTAAGAAATATGAGAAAAAATGTCGCAAAGGCGTACCCAAATCCGCGTGCCAGTTGAAAACGTAAGCTAATGAAATCGTTTCATTAAAAGAAAACTATTCAGTGACCGAGCTTTACGCAATACCGTCCAAGGAAACAAAACAATGTCGCATGTTAACTTGATGACCGCAATGATATCATTCAATTGTTGGTAGAGGTTTCAAGGTTTTCGTACCTTATTTTCAAAAGCATAAATATTAATTTGTAAAATGTGTTACACAACAAATTTCGATTACTCTTTTCAAATTAAAATTAAACACAGATGGCTGAAAGTGTGTTTATGTGCATGTCTCTGTGTTCATAAATATACGTATAATTTATACATCCATGAATGGATTTTGGAATTAATTTCTATCTGTGTAACCATGCCTGTTTAGTACTTTTAAGCAAAGTAAATTAATTCTTTCTAAAATTTAACAAATCACTTAATTGTAAATCAATTAATAAAACAGAAGAAATGGGTGCCCAAATTTTTAAATTGTGCTGAACAACGTGGTAAGATTTCAATATCTTTATACTATGAAAACTATATCTTGCGTTTTAAAACCCATAATAAATTTTATAGTGCAAAGGCTATGTCAGAGTTAACTCACTTTGTAACAGAAGGGAGATAAAACAGAATATGCTAGTATTACAGTAAAGGCTTAATTTCTTAAATCTTTCATATTTTTGCCAATTTTAATTTCAGTGTGTCACCTCAACATTTTAAGAGAGAAAAACAATTAGTATGTGTTAGACTAGCACATCTGGCACTTTAGTTCAACAATAATTAATAAACTATTAATTAGAATATAACACCTATTTTGAGATGAATTACAAAAAATTCATTATATGGAAGTTTAATCCTAGGTTAAAATGTTTAACAGAAACAGCCGTTGCAGATTTGAAACATATAATTCTGTTAATTTTAGTTAAGTAATTATATAACTTTGTTAAGCTATTAATATTTTACTAATTTAAATTATAAACCAGTTTACTCCTAAGATGTGTATATATTGATATTAAAACCCGTCTTATAATATCCTGTGAATGTATTCTTGCCTAAAAATTTAAAATATTTTCCTTTTTAACAATTTGTTAAACATTTCAATTCGGTGTATTAAAACATGGAATAAACAAACCAGTCACGTAAAACATTTTAATTCGTGCAATTTCTACCACACCATTCAATTTGTTTTTCCATTGGCACCAAAGCTATTACATAAGGAGCCTTGTATAAACAAGAACTAAAATTAAAGGGTGAAGGAGATAAGCAAATGGAGGCCAATTCACTCCTAAAAATCATGTAGAAGTCGTTTATAATTGCGAGCGGGTCAAACGATATATTATGACAAAACTAAGTCAATTTTTATATGTAAAAAATAAAAATGAATTTTCTGGTACAAATTTTTCAATTTTTAGTGTCACCTTAAATAATCACTGGTGTCACAGAATCCAATACGACACGTGGTACCGAGCGAAAAGCCAGCGCCCTAGTGGCCTACTCTGATGTACTTACAGGATGACAGCATCCGAGAGAGATGACCAAGTAGATGTGCACCACTCACTTGCTAAGCACTACTACCAACAGGGAAATAAGTGGAAGCTTTCATCGCTACAAAGAGTAAGTAAGCGCCTTCCCCACCTCTCACCCAAACTTTCCCTCTCGAGCCCTTTTCTCCCACCATTCGATGATAACACCTCTTTCTTTTTGAGAGCAAGTGCAGCAGTAGAAACAAAGGAAGGTGAATTGCGGTCCGAGTGACCTCGTCACATTATCGACACCATCATGAAAACATAAAACCAAAGTCTCACACTGCATAACTGTAGTGCTTACTGGCATGCGTTTGTTTCTAATGTTATAGTAGGTCATTTATCTCCTCCATTTTTTTAACGTCGTCCTTCGTGGTGTAGAGGTTACCTTGCTAACCTCTATTTCCCAAGGTCGCGGGTTCAAACCTGGCGGAGGGCGATGGATTTTTTTGGGCGTAAAAATCCATAGCATGGCTTCCTTCGGAAGGGAAGTAAAGCCGGTGGTCCCGTGTCGTATATTTGCGGCACGTAAAGGAACCTCAAGCCTGATAAAGAGGCCTCTGAGCAAAATTTTCGGTCTTTCACGCCCAACATAGAATTGGACGCTAAGACCATATTAGTCAAAGAGCGTCCATAAATAAAACTCAATTATTTATTTATCTTTTTTAAAGTGAGACTTGAAATTTTCGATACAATTTATTTATGCCTTTTTGGCCCATATAAGTTTAACAAATTTAGTTTGGTACGTCATATTGGACGATGAATTAAATGGTAAAGGGATTCTCAAACGAGACCGGGGTTCACAGAGATTTTAGTTACCCGATATTCGTCTTCTCATGATAAAGGAAAAGAACGTTAAAAACTTAGCCGGGTATCTCGCCCTAACCGAGATTGGAACTCGGCGACTCTTGAATGGGCGGTTATTTATATATTTCCTTTAACGTCTAAAGACACATTAGCGGCTTTGACTTAGGAAATAATTACTAATTTGCAGCTACATTCAGTTTTAAAGGTAAAGACACATCACGAAGGGGTCCCAGGAACCGGGGTAGAGCACCGCAAGTAGCGCTTTTTGCTTCCAATATGATCCCTGGGAGGGAGGGATGAGGGGAGAGAGCCGAAGGGCGACCAGATTCGAATGGACGAGGTCGTTAACGTATCCAGATAGAACGCATCCGACGCCGCTCGGTCCCCACCCACAAGCTAACAATCTCCAAGCGTCCCCGGGAGCCCACTTGTGGGAAAGACCTATCTGAGTAGTACCCGCAGCGACGCCAGGGAAAAAAACCCTACAGAGAGCAAGCCACCGTCCAGCCGCAACCCGCCGAAAACCGTCGCCTGGTCCTAAAACCCTGAAACAGATGACAATGGAGATGATGGGTACTGGAAACGAGAAGGAGGAAGGTCGTAGTAGAAGATGAACCAACCTCAGCATCCCCCTGTCGACCTGGAGAATCAGAGAAACCCATGGGTCAGAGTAATTGAAATTGAGTTTTACTTATGAACGCCTTTAACTACTATGGTCCTTAGCGTCCCATTCTATACTGGGCGTGAAAGATCGGTAATTTTGCTCAGAGGCCTTGGCTCCGCGACCTCGGAAACTAGAGGCTAGCAATGGGCAAGAATGGGCGATCGTCGGGGGTCGATCCCGGGACTTCCTGAATGCGGGCCACAGACGCCCCCTGAGCATGCCGCTCGTTTACTTTCAATTTTACTTTTGCATTAATAGTAGTCCTTTATTATTTTGCTCTCTCTCTCTCTCTTTATCCATCCATCTCCCTCATTTATATACCTTCAAACTAGTGAGGATAGAGGAGAAATCCTTGTTAAAGAAAAGCTCCTTTTTCAGTGTGGAACCGAATCCTGAACAGTGGGATTTAGAGGCTACATACTAACTACTAAAACACAGAGATAGTCTTATTTATTTTGTTCACATCTTGTTATTCTTTGCTTTCCATCTAAGGCTATGTACGTAACAGCTCTTTCTTTCCTTTTCTCTTTTTTTCTTTCGCTCTTTCTTTCACTCTCTCTCTCTTTCTTTCCCTCTTTCTATCTTTTTCTATTTCTTTCTTTCTTTCTTGGCTTCCCCCTCATTCGATAGGTAAATACTGGATGAGATATTACAGTGACCCAGAGTTAAACTTAGAAACAATACAGACCGTATAGAAAGGCAACTAGACAGCCTGCAGTGTTTTGTAAAAATGATACAGCACCAATTCTACGATTCTAAAACTCCACTCCGATAAATCAATGGCATACGAAGGCAACTATGTAACCGAGGCCCTCTATTAGAAAATAACCGAATTAAAGGATGCCAGATGTTGAACTCGCAACTATCGCCATCTGTCTACCGAATCATGTGCACAAAAAACGTACGGACACGCTGCGATATACTTGGGATATAAAGAGAAGTTTAAAAAAATTTATGAACGTATGTAGTAGATAACTTTGTACTTCTTAAAATTCTATAGTAATTCAGTAGATAGCAACCCACTTTGATGCTATTATATGGATCTGCTGTATGGTTTTAGATTCCAGCTTAAATGTTTTAGAATATAATGTGAAGGTAATAATATTTTAATTAAGTGTGAAAATCTGGAATAATATTTTACAGATACTTATTATAAAAATTAGAGATAGAAAACATCTATAATTTTCTTTGTCCATTAATTTCTGTGTACTTCCTTTTAATTCTGACTGAAAATATACGCAAGAAATAATTTCAAGGCAAGAAATAATTTTAGCGTTTGATGATGTAAGCGTATAATATCCTTGCTACTAGTGCTGTGTGTCCAAGTTTGTATACTGTAGATAAAACTGCTCACTGAAGCTTATTTTGGGGGTGTCTTCAGCAGGTAGCATCAGCGCGCATTATTTCTTATTTTTATTCAACATTCTACAGCATCTAATTTTTTTAATGGACATTAAAAATTGCGCGCAATTTGTTGTACGTATATAGAAATATCAGAAACGTTCAGAAGATTTAGACAATGTAAACTGTTTCGTAGTTGTAACCTTGATGTTAAATACTCTTGGCATGAGGTCATGAGAAACAAAAGAAAGACCACTTAACATAAGACTGCTCAAAACAATAAAGCATTACAAAATATCTGATATGTTATACTCGTGTGACTTTCTCTACCCTCTATCCCTTAATAGTGGGTATACACGAATTATTATTATTTTTCTATCTACTTGATTTCATTGAGATAAACATTTCTGGAAATGCCTTCATTATACATTTCGTTATAGATACAGATGGAATAATGATAGTCAAATGCTAAATACTGGTCTTAACATTCCACACTGCTTCCATACAATCGCGAGAAACAACTGAATGTCGACAGGACTTTAAAAGAATGCCAAAGTATAGAGCAATTCGAACCACTAATAAAGGATATCTCAGAAATGCCTTATGTGATTAAACAATTTATTTGAAATAAATTGTGTGTTTTAAAGAGATCTACAATTTTTGTGTCGTACGTTTCCGTCTCGCTTAACTTTACCAGTTATACAAGATTATACAAAATTCCTTCCGAATTAAGAAGACTTCACAGGCTATTCCCAGAAAATTGAAGATATATATTTTATTTGCCATGTAAATATCTTTATGGTATTTTAATAAAAAACGTTAGACATTTTTTATAAAATAAAAAAATTGAAAAATGTTCCATGTAAAGGGTAAAAGGTAAAGGTATTTATCGCAGAGGGGTCCCCCGGAACCTAGGCAGAGCATTGCAAGTAGGCCGTACGGCCCTTTTTGCTTCCATCATGACCCCTGGGAGGGATGAGAGGAAGGGCGACCAGATCCGGATGCCGACGGCCACAAGCATGGACTAGGTCCCAAACGTTTCCAGATAGAACGCATCCGACGCCGCCCGGTCCCAGCCCACAAGTCACTAACCTCCAGGGTCCCCGGGGCGGAGCCTACTCGGAGGAGAGACCTAACTGAGCGGTACCGCAGCGACGCCAAGGAGGAAACCTTTACAGATCGCGCAGGCACCGTCCAGCCGCAATCCGCCGAACACTGTTGCCTGGTCTTACAACCCGAAACAGATGACAAGGAAGATAGTGGGTATAGAGGGAGGAGAGTGGTCAGATGAACCACTCCAGCATTCGCCTGTCGACCCGGGGAAACCACGAAAAATCCATAGGCCGGAGTGGGCGGGCGCCGGGACCGATCCTGGAACCTCCCGAATGCGGGCACAGACGCCTCCTGAGCCATCCCGTGTAAAGGCTGCATGTAAAGGGTAGCCTGAGGTGGGGAACTTTTCTTGGAAATCTTCGTGTCGCATCTTTGGAAGATGTGGAAATTAAATACCAAGTTTTTATCCGATGTTTCGTTTTTGGTTTCAAAACATATATTTCGGGTGAAATCCTGATATTCAAGTTTTTGTTAGAATACAATATTTCCCTACTTACTATATGTAGTAGCAGAGAAAGTAAAAAGAGGAAATACTTTAAAGGGTTAAATAAAAATGCTATTGAATATAAAGTGTGTTTTCTAATGATATTTACATTTTTCTATATTTTTCTAAAAATAAATGAGAATAAATGGAATGTTACACGATGTTTACAGACAATATAGCTTATAAACTCATATTATAATATTTTGATTAAAACTGAAGAACTAATTTTCGCAAAAATAAAACTTGCAAAACTTGTTTCATTTAAAGGATTGTTGGGAAAGGGTGAGATTTAATGTTTGGCTTGTATTCTTAAAAGACGCCTGGTTTAAGTGTTGAATTCAGGCTTTGTCTAAATTTTCGTACACACTCACCAGCACGCAGCTATTTCCTTAAACTTCCCTAAGAGTTCACACATAGGGTGTACGGAATTTGAGACAGTAACTATGGTTATATATGCCATATATATAATAATGTGAATTATAATGTGAAATGGTATTAATAAGAAAAATACTTGTTGTATAAATAGAAGTTAAGGCATAAGTTTTATGTATGTGCAAGTGTAGCTACAGCTATGGAATCCTTGTTAAAAGCCGACAAACATATTTTTGTGTTAGAATCAGGGCCCAGGCAAAAAGGACTTGTACGGGAAAGTCATAAAAGCCAGACCCTGTGTCTTTGTGAAATAGAACAGGCGACAAGCGAAAACAACACATGTTTGTAGAGAGGCCACATGTTTGCAAAAGTAGAACAATAGCCGGGTAAGTCTTCTGGAAGGTTCCAAGCTGAACGAAGACAGACAATGAAATTTTAAGGAAGAATATGTTTAAAATCTTCAAGAGGAGAAATGTTAGTTCTAGCGTCTCCATCAGCCAGGGCGGTTGAGTATAAAGTGCTGCGATGTGAATAAGATGCATGTAAGCTCTCAGAAGCAGGCGATATTATTTACTTCTTATAATGTAGTAGGAACGGTGAAAGGTTATCGATTTAAAGGTCTATAGGAACGTGTGATAAATATTACAATTATTTCTAGAGCACGTATAAAATACTTGATTGCTCAGCGACCGCAAGTTTGGCTTACGACCGTTCTACAGCTCCAACTAACTTAAGCAACTGGGTAGCTTATTACTAAAACAGTAAATGCGTGTGCCATTAAATCATAGTGTTCTTCAGGACTTAATCTATTGTTAGAGTTGTTACTTTTTACCTTCCTTCCCGTATCACACCCTGCAAAGTTATACAAGCTCTACCAGAAACCCAAATAACAGCAGCCGTGGCAAGAAATAAAGACAAACTTTAAGAGTAACAACTAAAACACAAGATAATTATCAGTATCACCATAGTTAATATATTAAATCATATATTAATATATCGGACATACTGCGAGTTATGCTCTCCCTCCACGAGTATACCGCAAGTTTGGCGTCGGAACGTGGGGCTAAAGTAGCAAATTCCTGCACTAACTTCCCAGGATCCTGTTCTGGAGGACAAATTGGAGGCAAATATTTACTGGAAGGTATATTGAATGACAGTTTAGCGTTATGCACTTACCAGCCTGTTGCTGTTAACCATGCGGATTAGTCCGATTATCTGTACACTTAAGGTTGGAACAAAAGCGGTCATTTCCAAAAAAAACCAAACAAACAAACAAAAAAACGTTTTTTTCCAGGAAGTAGAAAAAATTATAACGAAGCTTCGCTTTACTCGACAGTGACAAACTTCTATGCTTAACGCGTGTTAAATCCCTTGATGTCATGGTGTCAATAACATTTCTTTCATACTTTTTGTTTATAGTTTTCTAGCAAAATGTTTTGAAAATGTTCGGTTTTTGTTTTACAGAGTTGGAAATGTCCGACATTTGACTGCAGTTGCATGGATTTTGCTTCTTTTGTTTAAAAAAATTAATATTTTTACAACATAAAACAGCTAAAAATACCTGTATTATATTGTTGAAGGTTAGTATAATATGAAATTAGAAAAAAACCCATTAAAAGACCTAAAACCTTAAAAAACAATACCTTTGTATCAAATATGGTACACTAGGCTATAAGGGGTTAAACGTACCGTAGATGATAAAAGCGTGCCGATAAAACACAAACTTGAATAGGAACTTGTGATAACATATGTGTAACATTCTATAATTTACTCACATTTTTAAATAAACATCAACTTAGATCCGTAGAATTATTTGGTATTCCTAAATGCATGATAAAGGACGGGGAGGGTCCAAGTAGAATAACCAATGTGATGGTACGTTTGGATGCTAACGGTGTTACATTTGAATCGTTAACAATAGTTTGTTCTCATTATTGAGTCTATTGTTGAGGAGTCGCACGTGGAAAAGCAGTAATGAGGTTTCTGATAAGATTTCACCAACCAGAAAACATTTAGGTGGCTTCACAGTAACTATCACAGTAAGACAAGAAACGTTTTACAAGCACATGGAAATGACCGTCTTTGAATGGAAACACGTTGTATAATTGTATGGAATTGTCTGGTTTTGATGCAAAACAATAAACAAAGAATACTATGGAATTGTCCAATTTGGATTGAAAATGCTACTTTTATGCCACTTGTTCTCACTTAAGTGACAGTATTTGAGCAAAACCAGTTACAAATTGGAAAGTGTGTATTGCTAAACTATACTTCAATATCGTGCCTTTTCATTAGTTAACCGTTTTACGGCTATAACTTGTGAACTATTAGAGTTAGAACTTACGTGCCATAAACTCTGCCTTCAATTTGTCCATGACATGAGACCCTGGAGAGTTAGTGCACGAATATCGAGCGAGTTGGTTCCATGTGAGGCTCGCATTCGGAAAGTCCTGGGTTCAATTCTTCCCGTCGACCACCACTCTGAACTTGGGTTTTTCTGTGGTTTTTCCTGGTCGTCGAGGCGAATGCTGGGGTTGTTTCTCTTCTACCACGGTTTACTCTCCCTCATTTCCCTTTCATTCCATTTGCTTCTCACATTTCAGGTGTGCTTCCAGGTCTCGCGATGTGCGACGATGCCGGATAGATGGCGCAAATGCTTTCTTCAAGGAAAGAGTATTCCCTGTGAATGCCAGTGGACTGCCTGGTGGTAAGGGTTACACATTGTCCTCTCTGGGCAGCTGCAATAGTGAGTCGGGTCTTCCACCTAGGAAAAGTTAGGAACTTTTGAGCGTCTCTGTGGCCGGTTTTCTGCCGCCTGTAGCCTCCTGTGGTTCCTTCAGTTCATCCATTCCTTGTGGGGGATGGTAGCCAATAGATCTAAGGGTGCGAGGTGCGCCCCTCCGTTGTAAAATCTATACCTACCTAGTGCATGAATTCGTGGAAATTATACTATAATTAAATAACATAGCGTCGAATATTCTAAACAATATGTTATTTTAAGAAAATATACAACCTCTTTAGGGACTCTGCGTAAAACGTTAATAAAAGCTACATTTTCCTAATAATAATGCTTTTAGCAAATTATGTAACAGTTTACAATGATGGTACAAGTACGCAAAAGCCATAACTTTCAAGAGTGCATTACTGGCAATTACATAAGCTTTAATTGTTTTCTTCTTCTTCTTCTTCTTCTTCTTCTTCTTCTTCTTCTTCTTCTTCTTCTTCTTCTTCAACTTCCCTGTTCTACCACAATCGAGGTGTCAGGGGTTTGCCTCGGATCCATTTTTTAAACTCCATCCTATCCTTTACCAGTCTATTAAACTGATCCCAAGTCTTTCCTCTTTTAGCCACCGCTTTAATTTCTGTTTCATTAACAACCAGTTATATAAGTAGCAGGCAAAAACCTTACATTTGCATATTTAGGAATATCGATTGTAGTGAAGTGACAATATTGAGATATCAACGCTGGGAAACAAAACACTTTCAGGATAGCTGTGTCAATGGGTGGTAAAAAATTTCGTTTTTTTAAAGCTCGTGGCTTTCAACCAATTTGATTTAAAATGTGTAATAAAGGCCAAAAACTGGAATCAACAGCTTCTGAAACGGCTGTTACTAATGTACTTAATTAATAGGTATACTAGGCATTCTGTATATGTGGAAATAATTATCCTGTTGAAAGAAACTTTATGATATAGATATATATCATACATGCTAAACGACTACATCTTAGTACGAGAATAATAATAAAAAAAACATCTGCTGTGTTATATTCGCATGGGCTGAAAAGCCAGAACGCTAACGAGAGATGGTCACCTTAAACTTTTTAAAATCCCCTTTTCAGTTTCTGCTCTGATTTCACAGCTCCAAGAGATTATCATGATAGCTATAAGATTTTTTGCACAAATAAGAACAGCGAGAGGAAGGGAACTCCTCTGTATGATGTAAGCATAGGAGTACGCATTAAAAAAAGGCTACAGATCCTGCTATATCGTTCTACGTCTGTAACCGATGGAACGCGTCCATCGACGTTTCTCATCGCTATTCTGCCAACTTTTGTTGAATATTTAAATGCTACGCCATTTAAGATTTGTGTTAAAACGTAATGAGAGTTAATAGACTTCTCATTATGGGAAGCATCGATGTATCCTCTATTACTTTATTTTATTCTGGCAGTTGGAATTTAAATGTTTTATCAGTAATTGCTATAAATCTAAAACTGCATGGAAGAGATCGAGATTTCTTTACATTTAATTTTAATATATTTAAAATATCCTCCTCCTATCCCTAGTTCTCCACACATTCTTCGATTAATATGGATAAGCTGTAATTTTCTTTTATTTTTATGTGGCTTTAACATCTAAGTAATATCGAAACTGTTTGACACACATTACGTATTCTAGTCACCTTCATATTATATTATTATAGCATTACCGTTCTATAGCATCAGCTTAATTAGCTGACAAACGGCACCAGTTGCGGAGTCGCCTTCTACTTCATTGTTATTGATTTACAAGGAAGGACTTTTGTGTACATGTACATGTGTACGGGTGCTTACACGTGATCCTGGCAGATGGCCTTACTGCGCACTTTTGTTTGGGCGACTTATCGATAGATGACGTTAGTGGTGTAGTTTGAAGAAGTTATTTTGTTGTAGGAGTTGTATTGTAGTTCAACTGTTGAGGAGCCGAACTTGAAGTAGTTGCAACCGCACGTATGGTGCCCGGTAGCCTTCGTCCCAAAATTTAAAAATATTAACTTTGTAATTTGACTGTTTCTTTAAATATTATATATTTATGTTTGCCTCGGTTGCGTCAGTATTTATATTTTTTTTAGAGACATGAATGTCTTAGCAGGGAGGTGGTCCGACTAAAGAATGTAGGCTTACACAGATTTTAAGTTTTTCTTCACTCCATTTATTAATACTTGACACGATTTAAATAACACTTCACTGATATAGAGAGCTGTGAGATTCTTTTGTTAATTACTTGCACTTTTTAACACGTAAACTATTTTCCGTCTCACACTGAATACGTATTAAATTTCTCGAGGACACATCTCGCGTCCGGTTAGGAACACTGTCCGCAAGCAACGCGTCCAGTTATGAGCGCTGTCTACAAGCAACTGACTTGATTTCTAACGCCTAAATTTGTAAATTTCTGTATTTCAAGTCTCTGATTGGCTATTCCTAATCCAATAGAATACTTTTATTTAACTTAAGCTTTTTTCTGGTTGTTGATTGGCTATTTTTATAAATTGTCACTAAAAT
The DNA here is from genome assembly GCA_030765065.1 of Deroplatys truncata. Taxonomy (NCBI): domain Eukaryota; kingdom Metazoa; phylum Arthropoda; class Insecta; order Mantodea; family Mantidae; genus Deroplatys; species Deroplatys truncata. Next base: position 152,937,366 of record CM060984.1, read on the forward strand.
TACATTATTGCTTCCAAGAATCACAAGTAGTATTGTTAAACTTTAAAATTCATTCTTGCCTCAAGGTTACCTCACTGATAGCTTATTGTTAGCAACCTTTAACCTATTATTCTCACAGCTCCTACATTGTTAAATTACGTAATACATTCACATAACATTATTACGCATGTATACAACAATACAAAAATATACAATGACTGTAATATACACTTTTTATATTGTTAGTTACACATATTGCTTTAAGGCGGGCTGTTATTGAAATATATATAATTGGACTGAAATTATTTAAGTGTTAAAAATACTGCCTCAAGTTGTATTCTTGTATGAAAACTCTGCCAGGCATTGGAAGATAAATCTAAACACAGAAAAAAAACACACACACACACAAAACATCTACTTTACAAAATCTTCACTCAAAAGAATTATTACGCTAAAAGTTAGAAATATGGGACTATCTAGCAGCAGTCAAATCAAATACCTTGAAGTGACATCAGATCAACATTTATTATGACATAAATATGAAAAACAGGCACAAAGGAAAGCAAAAACCAGGGAAATTCCTCTTTATCCACTACTCAAGTCAGGATGCATATCGATAAAAAGGAAATTACAGCTCTTCAAAACTCTGATTCTACCAATACGGCTTATATGGCTCCAGCATGGGCATATGTTAACGATACAACATTTAAGCCGCTAAAAGTTGCACAAAATAAGAATTATTCATGGTGGCGACTGTACACCACTACAGAACTAATCCATGGGGATCTGTACCCTACTTGTGCATTCCACAACACTTCAACCATCCTCTTCAATTTAGTCCAAATGCATCAGTACGACAACTTGGAAACTACAATGTAAATCATTACATAAGTTACAAAATACCAAAGACTGCCTTAAATGACTAGTTTTTTGATTAGTCTTATCCTAATTTTTTTAGGAAGGTGCTTTAAATTGCTTACATAAACTTTGTAGAATCACAATTATGTATAGGTAAGGAGTGATTGTCATTGTAAGAAGCATGTAAAAACAAAACTATGTATGCAATTGCACATAAAATAATAATACAAAATTCTATAAATAAAGCAATTAATTTTCACAGGTTACAAAAGTGCCCTGGAAGCAATGTTCACAAAAATAGAAATATTCCGTTTTAATTCTAGAAATAATATTTCTGCTTATTGAAGTAAAATATTGTAATGCAGCGAATAAATTTGTCTGCATCCTTACCACAAAACATTTATGGTAATGAAACTGCAGACCAAAATGTTCAACTTGCTGCCGTTGAAGGTCTATTGCATAGCTCTATCCCACATTGTCCTTTATAAAGTTATATTTCACATAGGCTATTGTAAAGAAATTCAGGAAAAAAACTGAAAAAATGTAGCAACTTTGAAAATAGAGGTAGGTTTTATTTCAGTAACTTTTATAAATTAAATTCCAAACCATGGATTCATGATATTTAGAGAATTTCAAGGAATATATTGGGTAATTAAAAGATTAAGGAGTAATCATATTTCTTTAACTTCAAGCTTAGCAAGATTTGGCACTGTTAAGAGCAGTAAATAAATGTATATGAAACCAGGAAGATCAAACAGCAGAACACCGGTTTTGGAGTTGAACCAAATTTAAAACTCTGATATGTTACACTCACATGACTTTCTCTACCGCTTATTCTCCTTATGCTTTATGTTAATCGAGATATCGAGATGTTAATCTTATTGCTAATTTTCTTGTAGATGCAAGGGGAATTGATAGGCTTTAAGCTATAGTCAAATATTTTAAGAGCTGGTTGCTATGTGGAGTATTCCAATCTCTTTGCATTACCAGGACAAAAAAATCTGATGTGTTACACTCACATGACTTTCTCTACTCTTGTACAAAATATTTTTACAAACGCTTATTCTCCATCTAGTTCATGTTAATCGAGATAAAAATTTGCAAACTCTATCTTATTGCTAATTTTCTTGTAGATGTAGGGGAAAATATATTTACAAGGGCAATATAGAAAAACAGTAGCCTTTAAGCACATACATATCTCTTAATAGCTGGTTGCTAGGTGCAGCACCATTCCCCTTGCCACAGATTACAACTCTTTGCATATCCAAGACAAAAAAAATCTGATGTGTTACACTCACATGACTTTCTCTACTCTTGTACAAATATTTTTACAAACGCTTATTCTCCATATGCTTCATGTTAATGGAGATATCGAGATGTCAATCTTATTGATAATTTTCTTGTAGATGCAAGGGGAATATGGTAGGTTTTAAGCGATAGTCAAATATTTTAACACTGGTTGCTATGTGGCGCATTCCATTCTCTTTGCATGTCCCGGACATAAAAAAAATGAATAACGAATTTGAGAAAAAGTGTAAGTATTGGAAAATTTAAGGGAATAACAAGCAATATCTCGCAAACGGTTTACTCAACAAAAGAAATGTATATGACATAAATTGTGTATTTTAACGCGATCTACATTTTTCGTGTAGTAAAATTCTGTCTATCTCTTATGGTTTACCAGTTATGAAAAAGTCGTTCATAATGAAGAATACTTTTGGAGACATTCCCAGAAAATTCGAGATATACATTTTATTTTTCATGACAATATCTTTAACATATGATATTTTAATCAAACTTGTTAGAGCTGTTTTTGAGAAAATTAAAATTTTCGAAAAATGTTCCATGTAAAGGGTAGTCTGGGGTGGGGGGATTTTCTTGAAAACCTTCGTGTCGCATCTCTGAAAGATACTGAACCTAAATACCAAGTTTGGTGCTTATCCGACTCTTCGTTTTTGAGTTATGCTGTTCACAAACACACAGATAAACAGACACACAGACAAACAGACACACAGACACACAGACACACATACACACAGACAGACACACAGACAGACACACACACGGACATGTTTCCAAAAATGCTTTTTTTGTATTCAGTGAGTCTAAAAACATGTATTTCCGGTGAAATCTCGGTATCGAAATTTTGGGTGGAATACAATACTTCCCCTACTTACTATACGTATTAGAGAAAGTAAAAATGAATAACGAATTCCCATTTAAGAAAATAAGTATTGAAAAATTTAAGAGAATAACAAGCAATATCTCGAAAATGGTTCACTCAACAAAAAAGAATGCATACGACATAAATTGTGTGTTTTAACGCGATCTACATTTTTTGTGTAGTAAAAGTTTGTCTATCTTTTTGGTTTACCAGTTATGCAAAAGTCGTTCACAATGAAGAATACTTTTGAAGACATTCCCAGAAAATTCAAGATATACATTTCATTTGTCATGAAAATATCTTAAACATATAATATTTTAATCAAAGTCGTTAGAGCCATGTTTGAGAAAATTAAAATTTTCGAAAAATCTTCCATGTAAAGGGTAATCTGGGGTGGAGGGATTTTCTTGGAAACCTTCGTGTCGCATCTCTGGAAGATACTGAACCTAAATACCAAGTTTGGTGTTCATCCAACTGTTCGTTTCTGAGTTATGCTTTTCACAGACACACACACACACACACTCACACAGACAGACAGACACACAAACGGACATGTTTCCAAAAATGCTTTTTTGGATTCAGGAGGCCTGAAAACACATATTTCCGGTGAAATCTCGGTATCGAATTTTTGGGTGGAATACAATACTTCCCCTACTTACTGCACGTAGTAGAGAAAGTAAAAAGAACAAGAACAAATGAAACAGGGAGTGTCTAAAACTGGAATTTCCATTAACAACTCTGCAATATAATTACTGAAATTTACAAATAATAACACACGTAAAACCATTATCAATTTTATATACTCCAGAGGTACTAATTTTTAGAGATAATTATTGGTTGTAAATACTATGATTTTGTAAATCTTAACTTTTAGTAATACTTAAAATGTATTCTTTGAAATGCATGACGTTGCAGTTTGCAAACTTTAAAATATTATAATCTGTTAGTGGCTGTATACACAGAGTTTGTTTGGCTAATTAATGTAATAACAACTTGTAACATCTGCTTTACTTCTACTACTTTTATTCTTTCTCTTGAACTTGGGGTCATGGTACTGTGAATATCCAAACCGGTAATTGTCAGGAAGCTGAGGAGAACTGGTAGAATTTGTTTTTCAGTAACCGTTCCCAACATTCCTGTTCCAAAAGAAATGATACCTCAGACGTGGTTAATGTCATAAACAAATTACTTGAGGTCAATTCTGTGTTAAACACTTCTGCGTTTTCTGTGTAGTAAGTTTTTATTAAACTTTGTAGTTTACCAGTTTAAATTTTTTTACGACTGCCTCTGTGGTCAAGTGGTTAGCATATTCACCTCGAAAGCAGAGGTTCCGGGTTCAATTCCCGGCTGGAGGGTGGTAATTTTTCTTTAGCCAGGATTATTCCTCATGCTCCCTAGAGTCTGAAAGAGTGAATATGTGTGTGTGTGTGTGTGTGTGTGTGTGTGTGTGTGTGCGCGTATGTTTGAGTGAGTGAATTTAATATAATAACCAATAGCAATACCAACCCAAAGATTAACACTACTGTAAGCGAGGGAACAGCATTGCTGATGGGCAATTGTTCCAATGATAAAAATCTGATGTTTTATACTCACATGACTTTCTCTACTCTTATACAAACTATTTTTACAAACGCTTATTCTCCATATGCTTCATGTTAATCGAGATATCGAGATGTTAATCTTATTGCTAATTTTATTGTATGATATTTTAATCAAAATCCTTAGAGCCATTTTTGAGAAAATTAAAATTTTCGAAGAATGTTCCATATAAAGGGTAATCGGGGTGGGGGGATTTTCTTGAAAACCTTCGTGTCGCATCTCTGGAATATACTGAACCTAAATACCAAGTTTGGTGTTTATCCGACTGTTCCTTTCTGAGTTATGCTGTTCACAGACACACACACGGACACGTTTCCAAAAATGCTTTTTTTTTGATTCAGCGGTTCTCAAAACATATATTTCCAGTGAAATCTCGGTATCGAATTTTTGGGTGGAATACAATACTTCACCTACTTACTATAGCTACGTAGTAGAGAAGGCAAAAAGCCGCCGATATGACCTACATATAAATGGAACAAATCAATAAACAAGATTCTTTCCGAATGAAAAGGACTGCACAGGTTATTCACTGAAAATACAAGTTATACATTTTATTAATCATGCAACTATCTTAAAAAATATTACGGTATTTTAATCAAAATCTTTAGAGCCATTTTGAGAAAATAAATAATATCAAAACATTTTTCATGTAAAGTGAAGTTTGTAATGGTGGGATTTTCTTGAAAATCTTCGTGTTGCAGACATCTCAAGTAACTTTTTAGTGGCATCATCCATATCCGAGATATCCGTTATTATTGATTTGAATTTTTCAATGGTTTGTCATTTTTGAAGTGTTTCAGTTGTTTCTCTCGATGTCGTGGAAAGAATATCGAATTTAAAGTATAGTATATAGAGACCCGCTTTTAAACATCTGAGTACCGTTTCGGTTTCCTGTATCCCTGCTGTACCTCAACGGAATAAGAAGTAGATAAAAAACAAGCTTTTGTAAGAATAGTTTGTAAAGTTGATAAAAACAAACGAAAATATACAGCAAGTCACATGAATGTAATACATCCGATTTTTATTTTTCTGCATGACCAAATGACAAACAGGGGTCGTTTGGGTATGTAAACAGTAGGTATTGTTTCCACATTCTAACAGTTTTGCTTAATATGAAACCCTTCTAGTGATGGAATATTATGGATACAAGAATACGATGTTTTGCTAATAAATATGGCCTGAGCCTGCCAACCCGACTGCCGAGCTGACGCCCACGGGTGATACGGGGAGGTGATGTGGCCAGCACCACGCTGTCTATCGCTGCTTCTCACTTTCCTCACGATGCTGAGTGGGCACCGGTCCTACACCCGGGAGTTAAAATCCGCAACCACATGGGAAGGACCGAACCGGGCGGGAACCAGAGCACCATGCTCCAGCCCACGACGCAGCACATGTTTTGCTAATAGTGTACTGGGTATTATATGTTTGTGGAGATAACTCTACTACTGTTGTACAAAAATGCTTACTGAACATTTATCGTTACAGATTTATATTATTTTCCAGTTTTTGTAAGGCTCATTTTTCTGGATACGAGTTTTTTTTTTGAAATTACGTTTAAGCTTTCCGAAGAATATTCCTTTAAACGTAAACTAAGAAAAAAGAAAGCTTAAATATGCCTCATGCTTAAATATTATAGCTTCATGCAAAAGTTTTACGTATACATAATTTATTCTCTACCTAGTTCATTTAAAATAATCTAAGTTAAAAAAATTGTAATGTGCTGCATCCATGCATCCACATGGCTTTCCACACTCACTCTTCTACAAACTATTCTTACAGCAGCTTATTCTTATATGTAGTTCTTGTTAATACAGATAAACTTCCATTACGCATTTTGCGACGTTATTAATGTTATATTTATTTATTTGTTGTTGAGCCCCACGTTTGGGAGCCAATTTGCGACGGTATTACTTATAATGTTTGTGTATGTGTGTTTACTCCGCGTGGTGAAGCCATTTTGTGACGTGATTCTTTGTTAGGTTTGTAGCTCCATCTGGTGTTAGCAATTTGCGGTAGTATTAGTGTTTGTTTGAAAGAATGCTACTGTTATTTTATTTAATTTTGGTTTACTGTCCTCCAGCTAGCTATGATCTTTTTGGTCCAGCACATCGCTTTATACAGGTTGTGTAAACGGAAAGGAGTCTATTATCCAAAGATAACACTGATGAAAGAATTTGTTTTACACTTTTTATTGTCGAACACATTCACTATCACAATTTACACATTGATCTTGACACCCGCCAAACTGAAACTGTTATAATAACTTCTTAATGATCACTTTTAATTCGCGTACTTCAACCTTTTGTATAATTAACTTTACAACACTTGAGAATTTTCCTAACTCTGCTACGCGTAACTTGTGAATCGATAGCCGACGTGTACTTTACAAATATTTTCTGCTGAACTGACGGACTGAAGGCGACGTGTATCATACAAATATTTTCGACGAACTGACGGACTCTACCTCTAACCTAGCCCTTTTATACTCCTACACCCCGATATGCCTAAAGATTATAACTGAGCTGCAATTGGCTAATAAAACGCGCCAACATTAGCGTCTATTTTTATATCCAATGAAAATTATGAATACATATGCTCTAGGTATAATGTTGCAGCAATTTCTACAGAAAAACGCGCCAACATTAAGTAACTTCCTTGTCTCTAATAATGATAAACAGCTCACCTCCTCGCTGCATTATTGCACGCTATTATTGTCAGTTTCAGTAAGGCCGTATAAACTTACTTCTCAACAATAATTACAATCAATATACTTCTCAAATCAATGTCACATAAAAATACATATTCATATTACAATCATTGTTTACATTTAAGTAATTTGTGATACAAATTACTGCATCAATTTACATGTTTCGTTGTAGGTATAATTGTCTAAGTTTGGTTGGCTCCGTAGCTCAGTCGGTAGAGCACCTGTCTGTTATGCGAGGGGTCCCGGTTCGATTCCGAGCTTGGGGTAGAAATTTTTCACTAGCCAATATTATTCCCTATCCTCCGCAGAGTCTGGAAGTATGAATGAATGTGTGTATGATCTTAAAACTCCAAAAATGTAAGAAACCCAACGACAAGAGAACACGAGTTAACATTATTGCCAATGGGCTATAAGTTCCAAAAGAAAAGACCGCCGAAAACACCAACGTAGTTAAAAGCGGGCATAAATGGAACTCAAAAAATAGGCTAAATCGATAGTCAGATTTTTAAAAGGCAGATGGCTATATGATGGTTTTGAAATTTCATGCTCTTTGTATGATCACGTAAATTGATACTTACCGCTTGAAGAAAGTATGAGTATTTGTTTTTTCTTTATTATTTATGGACGCTCTTTAACTGCTGTGGTCCTTAGCGTCCCATTCTACATTGCGCGTGAAAGACCGATAATTTTGCTCAGAGGCCTCTTTATCAGACTTGAGGTTCTTTCACGTGCCGTAAATCTACAACACGGGACCACCGGCTTTACTTTCCTTCCGAAGGAAGCCATGCTAAGGATATTTACCCTCGAAAAATTTCACCGCTCTCCACCGAGTTTGAACCCGCGACCTCGGGAACTGGAGGCTAGAATGGTAAACACTACACCACGGAGAACGATTAGCAGTATTTGAAAATTCAAACCAATAACAAGGAATATGTCAAAATAGTTAACTCCACAAACATTTTTATTTCACATAAATTGTGTGCTTAACGATATCTACGTATTTGTGGACTAAGACTTTGCCTACATCTTAGATTTACCAATATACAAAAGTCATTCAGAATGAAGAACACTGGGCAGGCTATTTCCATTAAAAAATCAAGATGTAGTTTCATTTGTCATGAAAATATCTTTAACATATGGTATCTTAATCAGAATAGTTAAGGCCTATTTAGAGAAAATAAAAAAATTAAAATTATCCACGAGGTTTTGGGCTGGAGGATCTTCTTAAAAATCTTCGTGTCCCATTCTCGGAAGATGCTGAACTTAAATACAAGTTTTGTGCTTAACCATCTTTTAGTTCTAAATTGTGTTGTACACACACACGCACGCACGCACACAAAATCTAGAATTTGATTAGATAAAACTCTGATGTGTTACACTCACATGACTTTCTCTACTCTTGTACAAACTATTTTTACAAACGCTTATTCACCATATGCTTCATGTTAATCGAGATATCGAGATGTTGATCTTGTTGCTAATTTTCTTGTAGATGCAAGGGGAATATGGTAGGTTATAAGCGATAGTCAAAATATTTTAAGAGCTGGTTGCTATGTGGAGCATTCCATTCTCTTTGCATTACCAGGACAAAACATACGATGTGTTACACTCACATGACTTTCTCTACTCTTGTACAAATTATTTTTACAAACGCTTATTCTCCATATGCTTCATGTTACTCGAGATATCGAGATGTTGAACTTGTTGCTAATTTTCTTGTAGATGCAAGGGGAATATGGTAGGTTTTAAGCGATAGTCAAATCTTTTAAGCGCTGGTTGCTATGTGCAGCATTCTATCCTGTTTGCATGTCCAGGAAATAAAAAAAATGAATAACGAATTTGAGATAAAGTATAAGTAGTGGAAAATTTAAGGGAATAACAAGCAATATCTCGAAAATGGTTCACTCAACAACAAAAATGTATATGTCGCAAATTGTGTATTTTAACGCGATCTACATTTGTTGTGTAGTAAAATTTTGTCTCTCTCTTATGGTTTACCAGTTATGCAAAAGTCGTTCACAATGAAGAATACTTTTGGAGACATTCCCAGAAAATTCGAGATATACATTTATTTGTCATGAAAATATCTCAAACATATGATTTTTAATCAAAATCGTTAGAGCCATTTTTGAGAAAATTAAAATTTTCGAAAAATGTTCCATGTAAAGGGTAATCTGGGGTGGGGAGATTTTCTTGAAAACCTTTGTGTCGCATCTCTGGAAGATACTGAACCTAAATACCAAGTTTGGTGTTTATCCAAATGTTCGTTTCTGAGTTATGCTGTTCGCAGACAGACACACGGACATGTTTCCAAAAATGATTTTTTTTGGATTCAGGGGATCTCAAAACATATATTTCCGCTGAAATCTTGGTATAGAATTTTTGGGTGGAATACAATACTTCCCCAGTAAAAATTACTGAGGGGTACCGTTACAAACCTTCAAAGTAGCGCAAAGTGCTATGGTATTTCTTTTCTTTTTTTGGTAATAGCATCAGAGATATACAAAATGTTAGTAGAAGGCATGAAAATAATTTTATTATTTATAATTTTATTAAATTGATATTTGAACTATACGCTATATCTAAACGGTGATGTGAAAGTTTACTTCAAATAGACAAAGAGACGACGTACGTTGAAAGCATGATACAGTTCAAAGAGGAAATTGTGGCTTCCTATGGAGAAATTTTAATCAAAATGCAAATTACCGACAAACTTTCTATTACAAGTCTCAATAATCGGTTTTAATAAGTGCGGTGTTGTTGAAAGTGTTCATGCATACAATACAAATTGCTTTTCCTCGATACAAATGGAAGTTGTAGCGGGGTTTACAAAAAGGTGTAATGGGTCGGTTCTGGGTGTAGGGTGGGTAATTCGGGAGGAGTTATGTTGTGGCGGCTACTCAGGTAGAGGACTCTTACCTCAGGGAGTGTGGATGGGAGATGAATGATGTTCACTGTTCTGCTCTCAGATGGTCCGTTTATTGAAGATCCACACTGTTGTCCTCGTCCGAATACCCTTCACACAAGACGCGATTCTGCCTATCAGCCCCTGCTATTGTTTCCGTGCTTTACCCTTTCTTAAGTACTTTGAGATGTTGAAATATTTTACTATGTTACTTTAATGACTTAACCTTTAGTCATGTTCTAGCTACCCTTTTACTCATGTTTACTTTAAACTAATTTTCCAATACATAAATAATTACTCGTAGACATCTGCACTGTTTCCCTCTCGGATATAAAATACTTTGAATTTCTACATATATCTTATTCTCCCTCCCGGCACGACATGAAGTTACCTTCTCTACCCTACGGTTCGACACAGACTGAAGCATCTTACACACGTCTGAAAGTTACTCTCTGTCATAGATAATTTTCTATTTCACGCCTCCTTTCTAGTTTCGATCTATCTTTTTGCTATGCACGTGACTATTATTTATTCTTATTGGTTATATCTCTGAATTTTTCTTCGTCTTCCATTGGCTCTTAATTTCGTCGCTCGAGCATCGTCCGCGTCTACCATTAACAACAAATGTTCGCTAGACTGAATTTTCTGTGCGCTTGACTGAATTCGGTTTCCGACCCGTTGTCTTCGTATCCTGTGAGCTCGACTCCATTTATATTGTGACTTATGCGATTCCTAATGTCTCTCTTCCTGTACGTTCCTAAGTCTTCAACTTTTTACGGTTTTCGCCAAGTCTCTTCGTTCTCAAATACACGTTTTCTACATTTTATTTCACTTTCTGATTATTAATTAATATCTACTCTTTACTTTATTTCTCTCGTTATGATTTTATTCACCCCATTTCTAATTTTTAATGTTATCTTTTATTCTTCCCTCATATTGGTATTCTCCTCATTATTTTGATAAGATGCTTATTTATTATTCCTATTATGGTTATTATTTATTATTCATATTCTTCGGGCGGATCTTATCACTTCAAAGTATGCTATTGATTGGGTAAAGAGACATGAATAAAATCATTGTTGATTTTTAGGCAACCCTTGATATGTAAACTAAGATTGAACGGACCTCTGCATATTATTTCCTGCATGTAATAATCGGATGAAGAGATCAACTGTATACGGAAACCTGTGTTTTTGTACCTAAAACATTAAAAATCGTTACTTCCTAGGTTGTGGTAACAACTTTCTGGTATAATTTTTAGTTATTTTACACATTTTAATAAAACACCATAACTTAAGGGATTCTGAATATAGAAAAATATTAATTACAGACAAGAAATCTCATACAAATTTCGCCATTAGAAAGCCAGTAACTACTGCCTTATGCAAGAAGTGGAAGATCAAACTGAACCCTCACAAATCAAAAGCAATCCAGTGGACTTACTAGACTAAAAAACTGACGAGTATAAGTTGAGGCAGTATTTTATATCATATCATGCTGTGAATGCCAGAGTGATTGTAGTGTAAATTAATATTATTGTATGTACAGGATTTTAGATGTTTGTTAGCCATAAGTATTGTTAGGAAATAAGTTTACACGGACTAACTGAAACTGACAATAGAAGTGAGTAACAATAAACCGAGGGGGTGAGTTGTTTATCACTAAGAATAGATAAACAAATGACGTCAGGGTAGCGTGCCCTTTTTTTGGAATGGAGAGAATATCTTCCCTAGAGTATATATGTTAATAGTAGTGATTGGCTGCCCAAAACAGACGCTAAAGTGGGCGCAATTTGGTAACCAATAGCAGCTATATTATAGTGTTTAGGCAATTCGAGGTGAAGGAGTATATATTCTCGAGCACATGGAAGTGTTGCAAAGTTCTAAAGAATCTCTCACGAGGTGCACGTCGCAGAGTTAGTTACAAAAATGTAAAGTGCGCGAAGTAATTGGTGCGCGGCAACTATAACAACTGTAGTTAAATTCGGAAATATCACAGTTTCAGTCAGGCGTGTATAAATATTAAATATGTCAATTATTAATTAAGCGTGACGGCAATAAAAGTCTAGATTTAAATTCTTTTTATCAGTGTTATCTTTTAGCAACAACTCCTTTCCGTTTGCACACCTTGCTTAGAGACACGTGCTTGACTGAGTGCTAGCCGGAGGACAAAGAACCTAAATTTAAAAATAATTAAACAATAGGCGCCCAGCAAATAAGATAACACAAGCCATTGAGAACTGCGACAAATTTACATGACTTTCTCTACTCACTCATCTAGGAACTATTCTTCCAAAAGCTTATACTTCTATCTTAACTACTCGCTAAAAGAGCTAACTTTCTTTGTTGTAGTTATAAGAAAGATACACTAGGCTAAAGCGATATTCAGATTTTTAAAAGTGAATGGTTATGTGAGGGCGGCGCCGTGGCCGAGTGGTTAGACTCTCACCGAGGCGGGTTCAATCCCAGGGACCCGCATGTGGGATTTGTGGTGGACAAAGCGGCGTCTGACGGGTTTTCTCCGGGTTCTCCGGTTTCCCCCGCCATTCATTCCACCAACTGCTCTATCATCGCCTTTCCTTTCATCCATTTCACCATCATTTCGTTTCATCTACTTCCTTCCTCCTTCCCACACCAGGCATCGGTCTGATCACTCATCCTGGATATTCTGTCTGATCCACGAGTGTCTGCTCCTCGACGGGCCTCTGACCCCAGACACCCGCCTGTAAGTCCTGGAGGGTGTAAGTCCTACATACGAGGAGGTTAAACAGAGAAAGAAGAAGAATGGCTGCGTAATGGCTGTAAAGTTCCATGAGAGAAAAAAGAAAACGAATAACACTTTCCACTTGAGAAAAGTGTATTTGAAAATTAAAACCATAACAAAGAATATTTGGGAAATTTTTAAACTCACAAAAGCTTTTATATGTTTTAAAGGAGATCTACATCTGTCTCTTGCGGTTTACCAATCATACAAAAGTGTTCAGAATGATGAGGGCTTTACACGCTATCCCCACAAAATACAAGATATATATATATATATATATATATTTTTTTTTATTTGTCAGGAAAATATCTTAAACTGTGTGGAACCTTAATCAAAATCGTTAGAGCCCATTTTCAGAAAATAACAAAATAGCGAATATTTTTCCATGTAAAGGATTGTTTTGGGATGGAGGATTTTCTTGAAAGTCTTCTTCTACTTGGAAGACACTGAATTTAAATTCCAAGTTTGGTGTTATGCTGTTCACACACACACACACACACACACTCACATACACACACACCCACGTCATCCTTCGTGGTGTAGTGGTTACCATGCTAGTCTTAGTTCCCGAGGTTGCGGGTTCAAACCTGGCGGAGGGCGATGGATTTTTTCGGGAGTAAAAATCCTTAGCATGGCTTCCTTCGGAAGGGAAGTAAAGCCGGTGGTCCCGCGTCGTAGATTTACGGCACATAAAAAACCTCAAACCTGATAAAGAGGCATTTGAGGAAAATTTCAGGTCTTTCACGCCCAATATATAATGGGACGCTAAGGACCACAGCACTTAAAGAGCGTCCATAAATAAAAACTCATTTTTTCTGGCATTTACCAGGATTAAGAACAATTCTGGATCACGTTGGTGTGGATTAATCCGGCTTTTCCATACCAGAGCAGACAAATGCTACTAATTAAGCCCATAACCCCATACCAGGATCGACACCAAGAGTTTTGCCGCCCCGTGCGATGATTTGAAAGCGCTGCTGCCCTCATACTTTCAGACGTAATCAAATTTTTATACTCAGTGTTTCATGCTCCAACCACTTACTCTCACACATGTGAACTCAAACGTAGGCCTACAGTAAACCTTTATACGAGGGGCGTCCAATAAGTGAGTTTCCCTATTTTATAAAAGACATAAAACACAATTTATCATGTTGAAATAAATTTTTACATTGCACAATCCTTCTGTTACTTTTCTACATAGTTATCATGTTTTTCCAAGAAGTTTTGGTAACGTGACATAAGTTTTTCCAAAGCAGTGTTGTATCAGGTCGGGACCTGTGCTCGTAACCAGCTGTTCACTTCTGATTTGACTTCACCTTCGGTGTAATGCTGCATATGCTATCGAAAGAAAATGGCCTGGACTTTTGTCTCGCGAAGTTCTCTTCTTTCATAACAACGCTCCGCCTCACACAGCTCGAATGACCCGGTCGGAGCTCGGAAGATTCCACATTCACCAGGCTCTTGCCCCAAGTGATTTTCACACCTTCCCCCAACTCAAAGTCATCTTGGAGGTAAGCACTTAAACACCGATGACGAAGTCAAATCGGAAGTGAATAGCTGCTTACGAGCACAGAGCCCGTCTTGGTACAAAGAGCGCCAAAAAAAATCTCACTGCACCTCGCGTCTATGTCACATTATTTATCGTTGTACGTGGCCTTGCGAAGCCATGTCCATTTCATTGATTGCTTTAGGCTACGGTGCAAGGATGCTCCAGTTCTGCTAAATAGTTGCACCAATAACCACAACAAAGGTTACAAAATGGCGTAGAAACGAAATCTATGCTTACGCTCTCGATCATATTGCCTAAAAGAGAAAGAGGTAGAGTGAGTGCATTCAGTTTGCTATCGTGATAGATAGGCATACCTTATCGGCTAGTGCAGGACACGCCTTTGAAAGGGTTAAAAGCTAAGGTGAAAACTTGATGAGCGCTCAAGTTAGCGAAATGTAGAATAGGCCGTGCGAGAAGATTTTCAAATTAAAGCTTGAATAGTATTCATTAAATAAATAGCAATACCTTATAACAAAAAATAAACAGAACAGTATTCTCACAGTGATATCAATGCTTGTTGCTGCATGGAAGCAAACATAACTAAACAATAAATAAATAAAACAGCATGTTTTCCCTCTAATTCAAACTACAGTTGGTTAATATACCTTTACTAACATATTGCTGATTGTAGGAGTACAACAGAATTATAGACAAAAGTATAACCCAATTTTATTGACATAATATGTATGTCATATTCGGTAAACCATATACATATTTATCCCTAGTTTCTAAACATGGTCAGTCATTTATACCAAAAGAGTAATTTGCATTTAGTAAACGAATATAATCATCTGTGGATGTTTTACAATGAGTGTCCACTTTTGACGAGTATGTAGACCGTATTCCCCACTTTCTTGGAATATTTTACCCAGTAATTTACTATAAAAACACTTTTATGCACTGCCGTTGCAATTGCTATAACAGTGCGATCAGCCTTCCACATACGATACGTCCACGAGTAATTTCGCTAGTATACGGCTTGATGGTACTGAGACAATAAACATGTTTTGGTTTCAATAACACCAGAAAAAGCAAAGGCATCAACCTTCCCTCTTTCCCCCTTATTGTTATGTTATAAAGCCACCACGCTCTGTGATATGTAAGGTGAAGGACACGCCTCAAAAGATCCCAGAAAACGATACAAAATCCGGCGAAGATTTTCTTTGGTGCTGTTTGTACAACAGTCGTTTGGAAAAAATTGTGTCACGTTACCAAAAATGCTTGGAAAAATCTGGCGACTATGTAGAAAAGAAGCAGAAGGATTGTACAATGTTAAAAAATTATTTTAACATGATAAATTGTGTGTACCTTTTTTATAACATAGGGAAACTTACTTATTGGACACCCCACGTATTACATAAATGGACCGAAAAGGATGACGTGAGCACATGCCGCTCTCAAGATGTTTCGACGATGGTCATCAATGAGGACTGCATCCAACGCTTCACTTGTCAGCAGTTTCAAAATAAAAATCTCCAGAAAGTCGTCACATATCTTGTTCATGCCCCCCTTGAACTCTGCCGCCCTGGGGATGGCACGGCTCGATCCCCCTCGAGCCGTCTTCCCCATACTCAAATCAACATTGAGTTCATTACACTCCAATATGACTTGTTCCCTTAAGGATGACTCAGAGAAAGCCTTGATGCTCTGCCCATTTCGGAAACGTTCCCATTATTTAATTCTAATGAGAGACGTTTGTATGCTAATCCGTGTCGAACACACAGCAATATCTTGATATTTCCGAGGGAGACAATAATCAGGAGAATGATATCGCTTACGAAACCAGATTGACAATGTGGCACGAAGTGTGTGTGAATATGCAGTGCAACATTTCCGTAGTGGGCAAGGTCATCTGCTGTGCGTTAACCGCGCAGTATATCAATCTCACGTAAATCTACCAATAGAGATTAACCAATCCATGATAATTTGTTTTCACGAGAAACTGCACATAACTATGAAGTAGTAATAATAACAAAATGTTATTTTATGAAAGCAAATATTGGTTTAAATACATCTACATATTTTGTGTAGAGTTTTTGTCTATTTCTTACGTATTACCAGTTATTCAAAATATACATTTCCTTGGAATAAAGAGGACTTCACATATTATTCTCAAACATTCAAGATAGGCACTTTATTTGTAATGTAAATATCTTACACATGTTTTATTTAAATGAAATAAATTATATGTTTAAACAGATCTACATTTTCTTGCAGTAAGTTTTGTCTATCTCTTACGATTTATCAGTTATTCAAAACATAATTTCCTTCAAATAATGAGGACTTCAAGACTGTTTCCAAAAATCGTTAGAGATATTTTTGAAAAGGAAATCAACATTGTCTACAAATTTCATGTAAATGGAATTTTGCCGTATGGAGGACTTTGTTGAGAACGCATCTTCGGAATTAATGTAATTAAATAACAAATTTGATATTTATCCAACATTTCTGTTTTTGGGTTATGCTATCCACAGACGCACACGTATACAACCGCGCGCACCTTATTCTTAAAATACCTTTTCTTGGATTTAGGGAACCTCAAAGCATTTATTTCCGGTGAAATCTTGGTATTGAATTTTTGGGTGGAAATCAACACTTTCCTCTACCTACTAGGGAGGAAAGATTCCTGGCCCCTTCCCCATCCAAATTATTGTATTCACCATTATCCAATCATGACACACTATTTTGCGGATGAGTTACACCTACGGTGGCATTGTGAATGGTCTTATCTCACGTCTGCCCTTATGTAATGTTATCGCTACATCTTCATTGTGAATGGGGCCTAAATATTTATAGTTTCGTCCACATCGGTTAAATGGTTTAGAATTGCATTTAAGAGACTAGAGACACGATGTAGTTTTTAAAACCTATAGGTAGCCAATAATGTTTTGCAGGGCTTAAACACATGTGTCCAAAATTTTCTAGATCGCTGAAATCTTGCAAAATCATAAGGACTAAAAATGTGAATAGTTGTAAATTTTGGAGTTTGTAAAATATCCTGTAATATTCAACGGGTCCTTCAGCACAAGTGTACAGAATTCTGTTCAGATGGGTTAAATGGCGAGTATGTACAGCTTAAAGTATTAGGGGTAGTTTTAGAAAGTAATGGTAAGCCAATAATTTTCGCCGGGTCCTAAAGTGCAAGTGTCCAGTGTTTTTTCAGAAAATGCGGTTGTTGTAGTTTTTGTAATTTGTAAAGAAGCCTATACATTTTTCCGGGTGCTGTATCATAACGTTTGTGTAGACTTGCTAGGTTAGATTTGTACATAAGTAGTGGATAAAAATTAGAAGTAATTTTTGAAAGCTTTAAGTTTCCCTAGAGTTAAAAATAAGGGTAGGGATAATTTATGAAAGGGTAAGTAAACCTTGAGTTTTGCCGGATCCTATGGGGAAAACCTATTATGATAAATAATTATTCTGTGTAGACTAAAGCTACAATGATAGAATCAGACTGATGAATGCAATGCCATTGCCAGGATTTGAACCATGGATCTTCGGCCTACAGCGCCGCAGCTCTAATCTGAGTACCATGACAACATGCCAGGAGAATGTCCCGTGCCTATCCATGTCATATCGAATCACGTGACTATAATTTAACTGTAGGTGCACACAACAAGGAGAAAAAAACCAACCACAAAGTACTAAAATAGCAAATGTAAGCAAGAATTTATTGCAACACATAATATTGCAATTTTCCAAGCAAAATCTTCAGATTCTACCACCTAATATCACAATCTGATTATTGGGCTTCCAGTAGAGGATTACAATGGCGTTCACCCAAAATATACACACAAACCTAGTATCGGTGTCTTTGGTTTTGACTCTACATAAGATCATGATGTAACCTGTACAGAATATTTTTACTTTCTCTACTACTTATGGTAAATAGGGGAAGTATTATATTGCATCCAAAAATTCGATATCGAAATTTGACCGGAAATACATGTTTTGAGACCCCCTGAATAAAAAAAAACATTTTTGGAAACATGTCCGTGTGTGTGTGTGTCTTTGAACAGCATAACTCAGAAACGAACAGTTGGATAAACACCAAACTTGGTATTTAGGTTCAGTATCTTCCAGAGATGCGACACGAAGGTTTTCAAGAAAATCCCCCCACCCCAGATTACCCTTTACGTGGAAGATTCTTCGAAAATTTTAATTTTCTCAAAAATGGCTCTAACGATTTTGATTAAAATATCATATGTTTAAGATATTTTTATAACAAATGAAATTTATATCTCGAATTTTCTGCGAATGTCTCCAAAAATATTCTTCAGTGTTAACGACTTTTGCATAACTGGTAAACCATAAGAGACAGACAAAATTTTACTACACAAAAAATGTAGATCGCGTTAAAATACACAATTTATGTCATATGCATTTTTGTCGAGTGAACCATTTTCGAGATATTGCTTGTTATTCCCTTAAGTTTTCCAATATTTATACTTTTTCTCAAATTCGTTATTAATTTTTTTTTCTGTCCTGGTAATGCAAAGAGAATGGAATAGTCCACATAGCAACCAGCTCTTAAAATATTTGACTATCGCTTAAAGCCTACCAATTCCCCTTGCATCAACACGAAAATTAGCAATAAGATTAACATCTCGATATTTCGATTAA
The DNA here is from genome assembly GCA_030765065.1 of Deroplatys truncata. Classification (NCBI taxonomy): domain Eukaryota; kingdom Metazoa; phylum Arthropoda; class Insecta; order Mantodea; family Mantidae; genus Deroplatys; species Deroplatys truncata. Next base: position 152,956,510 of record CM060984.1, read on the forward strand.
TATGAAGCATATAGAGAATAAGCGTTTGTAAAAATAGTTTGTACAAGAGTAGAGAAAGTTATGTGAGTGTAACACATAAGATTTTTTTATAGTCTACAATTTAACACATTCTTTGCATGTCGTTCGTCATTTATTCTTCTCAGTATCTGTAGGAGATCGACTTATTTCTATTTTATTATTTAATTTAATGCTATATCAGAAATATAAATATAGTATTATCATTACACACTACAGCTACTTGATAATGAACCGACGATATTATTGACCATCAGTTTAAAATCCGTTAAAATTGCTACTTGGCCAAATAAAAAATATTTTTCGCTGCAAGACTATAATCCAAAACCCCTAGATATGACAGAAAACCCGTTAAATTGAACCCTGAACAGATCGTCATTTTGAATTCAATGAATAGACCAACAAGTTAACCCGTTTCAGTACCACCACTGTGTTATCTGTTAATATAAACTATTTGTAACATTTGTAAGCATCGATAACAACTCAAAAGCTAAGCATTTCCGATCATATTGTTGCACCTCTGGCAACCAGAGAAACAACAAAATACGTGTTTTGTTCTTCAAGAGAAGCAAAATTAAGTATGGGCTCTTGTGAATACTAAAATATTATACTGTGGGTTTCACGTAACTGAAACGCCTGATGCATCAACACCTGTAAATTCTTCTTTTGCATTACAAGTTGCCTGTTTGTTGATGCTGCGGAAACCCTTTCTGTTAACATTTCATCACCGTGCACAGCAGGTTTTACAGTAGGAACACGTGTACAATTATAGCACCGATGGCTGAAAGGAAATGTAACTTCTCCTGCCACATGCTCTCCTCTCTTTGAAACTCATCAACAGAAGACGGAAATGTAATCCACTGACTCGCTTTCCGCATTATGGCATCCATAACTTTAGAAACATTTAAGGAAACTGCTGTCTGGTGAACCCTAATGTCCTCCCCAACACCGATCTGAAATCCCCGATGTAGCAAAGAAAAACCCTTATTCTTTGGTTAATGGTTAAGGCATCCCCTCTAGTTTCTAAGTCCTCCCCAAGGGAATGTTTAGTTATCCAATCTAAGTTATTTCTATAAAATCTGTACAAAGTCTTATAGTCAAAATTTTTTGACGCTCTGCGAAGTTTATATAACTTTCTGCATCGAATGATGGGCCATGACATGGATATCAACTATACTTAACACAGTGAAATACTGTAATGAGTTACCTTCAAAATTTGATAGCACATATTGTATTTTTATAGCACGTACTATTTTTTATTCTTATCACAATAGACCAGATGCTTTCCAAGAAAGCCAGTACAACATGATAAGATATACTTCATAACAAAGTACTACTATTGTTTTTTATCTTATAAAATGAAGCACCTTCTTTAGAAATGCAGTAAAACGTAGGTGCTACAATTTTGTTCATTCCACCCATTTACACTCTTATTCATACTTCCAGACTCTGGGAGGATGGGGAATAATCTTGGCCAGAGAAGAATTCCCATCCCATTCGGAAATCGAACCCGACATTTCTAAGGTTATCATGTATAAATAATTGTAAGATTAGTTTTACATTTACTGAGTCATCATTTTTCATGTTAGTTTGCCAGAGGAGGGATGATGTGTATGTATATATAAACTTTTTTCTTGTTTTAGCGGAGAAATCCGCCACCCACCAACATTTGCCCAAGTATTTTCATACACGTGCATATATATAGGGTTATTTTAAATTAGTTACCTGATAATAAAGCTAAATTATACATACTTATCTTACGTAGTTTATTTCCATTTCCTTTACATACATTGAGATTAACATTAAGTTTTATTTGCAATGTTTACAAATGTTCAGTGTGACTCCCTTTTGTCACTCGGCAGATATCCCACCTATACGACAGTTCATTCCAGATACGCGTGATCATGTCCGCATCTACCCGAGCTACCGCTACGTTAATTCGTTGACGAAGCTCATCGAGATTGGTCGGAAGTGGAGGGTTGTACACGTTATCTTTAATGTAACCCCACAGACTAAAATCCAGCGGCATTAAATCGGGAGATCGTGGAGGCCAAGCTATGTTCCCGCCACGTCCAATCCAAGTGGGAGTGGTGTGAGATAGGTACGTAGTGACCTCATGGTGGCAATGAGGAGGTGCTCCATCTTGTTGAAAAATGAAATTATCTCTCATATCTTCTTGCAGCTGTGGCATCAGGTAGTTTTCTAACATATTTAGATATGTGATGCCAGTCACAGTCTTCTCATAAAAGAATAATGGTCCATACACTTTCACAGAGCTTAGCGCACAAAACACATTCAGTTTTGGAGAGTCACGTGTATTTTCCAGGCATTCTGTCGGTTTCTGTGTACCCCATATCCTTACATTGTGGCGATTAACTGTACCACTAAGGTGAAAAGTTGCCTTGTCACTGAACACAATCTTATTAAGAAAACTATCGTCTTCTTTCATCCTGTTCAGCATGTCCGCACAGAACTCATAACGTTTAAGCTTGGCATTAGCACTCAATGCCTGAACCAGTTGCTACGTGTACCCCTTATACTGCAGTCGTCGTCGTAAAATTCTCCATACCATAGGTTGTGGAATCGTCAGCTCCAAACTTGCTCTAGTTGTAGACTTCTTTGGACTTCGTGCATAAATTCTTCTCACGGCTTCCACAACGTGGCCTGCAACAGAAGGGCCTCCCTGTCCTTTCTCTCGGTGTCCCACACAACCTGTTTCTACGAATCGATCATACCATGTTTTGATAGTTTTCACCTGCGGAGGAGTTTCTTGATACTTTGTACGAAAACGTCTTTTTGTGGTAATTTGCGATTTAGTTTCATGAAACCACAGACAACACTGAGCGCGCTCCGCACCGCTGTAAGACTCCATGGCGACTGCTTACTAGGCTCCAGGTGTTGCGAGTGCTTGACATTTTCCCCGCCAGACCAGCGAGCGAGTGCATGTAGCGAAGTCTGCCGTCCATGTTTAAAACTTGATGATATGCCATAAGGTTTGATGAACATCGGAATAAATTTCCGTCAACAGTTTCGAAATAATTCATTCATACTTTCAGATAACTAATTTAGAATAACCCATTACAGCAGAAGCAAAACGAAATGTTGATCCTTGATCCAACATAGTTTAATCAGATGAAATCCAGGAGTATCTTCTACACCTGGTGGAGTTGGAAAGCAACTCCTTCCAGGTTAAAAGTGATTGAGAAGTATTGTGTGTTTATGAAACTGCTCTAGTGAGTAGAACATTAGTGATGGTGATATTTTGTGTTGTTCCAATCTATGAAAGCAAATTTCGTTATGTAACCACTAAATATAGTCGCAGTGTTAGCTTTTTATAGTTTAGGAAAATTGAATTTGTATGCATGGGCAACACTATTTATTTTACAGGTTGTATCAAAGCATGGGAAAGTAGAACTTTGGTGTTCTACATTTCCATTCTATCGAGTAAGGAAGCCTTTTAAGGGGTGTATTGGCGAAGTGCAGCTGTTATTTAAGATTTGATTACGAAAAGCATATAATCTTTTGCTTGCGTTTCAACAAAAGAAAGTAATGTTCTTTTAAGTAGCAGTGATCCATTGCTCGTGACGTACCTTTCACCAAATCCTATTGTTTTCACACTGTACTCAGAGAGAAGTAAGATATTTTATAGCCTATAGTTTACAGTTCTAGGCTTGCATCGTCATAGATAGTGCTTCCTGCCTGAAAGCATTGTGAAGTCATTCCGATACAGTGTAGCGCTTGGAGTAAAGATTAATGGTCTTTTTTGCAGATTCAATGCCAACAGCATTTGTAAAATCGAGTTACGCGTATATTCAGACATTTCTATATGAGAGTAACACACTGTTAATTAGAGTTCACGAAAATTCTATTTCTGTCGCTTTAGCTTTAAATAAGAACATTTGGAAACTGAAGATTTCTCATCTAAACGTTTTAACAAAATGTAACATGACAGTGATTATTTATCTCTTATAATTTTTAAGCTAATATCACATGTTTACTTTCTCTACCACGTACATAGTAGATAGAGAATGTACTGCATTACACCCAAAAATTCGATACCGAAATTTCAACCAATGTTTGGTTGAAACCCGCTTAATAAATAAAATAGCTTTTTTGTATCTTTCAAAGATAAAACACAAAGATTTTCAAGAAAATCACCCCACCCAAATTACCTTTTACATGGAACATTTTTTTGAAATTTTTGATATTATAAAAATGGCTCTAACGATTTTGATTACATAATTTTACAAGTGTATATTTTGAACTTTCTGGGAATAGCCTGTGAAGTCCACTTCATTCGGAAGGAATGTTGTATAATCTTGTATAACTGGTAAACATTAAGCGATAGACGAAAACGTACTACACAAGAATGTAGGTCTCCTTAAAATACACAATATATTTCAAATACTTCTGAAATATCCGTTATTAAAGATTCGAATTTCTTCGTCATTTTCGGACCAAATCTGTTAAGTCCTGTCAGCATTCAGTTGTTTCTCGCGATTACATGCAGTATGAAATTTTAAGGCCGGCATGTAGCGCCCATTTCTTAAACATTTGACTATCGCTGTTCCCTTTGTATATACATATGCGTAGATGTGCAATATAGTTATTTCTGAAAAGGTTTATTTGGATTAAAGCGTATTAGATAGAAAAATAAGCTTTGGTAAGAATAGCGAGTATACCCACTAATAAACGATAGAGAGTAGAGACAGCCTGTGAACTGTATCACGTCAGATTATTTGGATATATTTTTACTTTCTTTAGCACCAACTTATACTAGGTAGAGGAAATAACTACTGGATTCCAACAAAAATTCGATATGGATATTTCACTAGAAACGCATGTTTGCGGTCTACTAAACTAAAAATAGCAAATTTAGAAAAAACATCCGTCCGTCCATCCGTGTGTGTGTGTGTGTGTGTTTATGAACAGCATAACTTAAAAGCGAAACTTATGTTGTTCACAGATACGCAGACACACATCCAGACAGACACACACACGGACCTTTCTCTAAAAATGCTTTTTTTTTATTCAGGGCCTCAAAACATGTATTTCGGGTGAAATCTCAGTGTCGAATTTTTGGGTGGAATGCAATACTTCTCCTACTTACTATACATGGTAGAGAAAGTAATAAACGATAGTGGCTAGAAACAATCTGGTGAATGCAAAAATCAGACCTTTTGCTTATAAAAATTTCGGAAGCAGCTTTTACTTGTAAACAGTTTACTCCAATTCGCAGTAACGGACCATAGTAAATAAAATATGTGACTATCCAGTTTTTCAACTATCACTTCCCTAAGTTCTCAATGTCACTTCACTAATGGAACTAGTTCAATTCCCCCGTCACTTCACTTTCTTCGTGACGCAGCCTCGCTGGGGTTCACTCGCTGGGGAGTTGAACACAAGATCTACAATCTATCGCTCCGCAGTAGCACTCGCTGCACGTCACAGCAGTCGTCACTAACTCGCTCGGAGAACCGTACTTGATGTCGAAGCAGAAACTCGCTCACCAACCCCTTTATTCGTTCACTGACCGACTCAGCTAACTCATCTTGCGAGAGCGTTCGCTTATATAGCCGATAGAATCTTCCACAGAATATTCTAGAACCCTCTGGACACATATTCTGCAGGCAGGCGGAAAGAAACTTCCAGAAGATTCTGGTTATCAACCGATAGCGCTTCTGGTGTTTACACCGGGCTAGAGCACGATTTATCATTTTACTTTCTCCACCACGTACGTAGTAGGTAGAGAAGGTATTGCATTCCACCCAAAAATTCGATACCGAGATTTCAGCGGAAATACATGTTTTGAGACCCCCTGAATCCAAATAAAGCATTTTTAGAAAAGTGTCAGTGTGTGTGTCTGTGTATAGTCTGCCTGTCTGTCTTTGAACAACATAACTCAAAAACGAAAGTCGGATAAATACGATATTTGGTATTTAGGTTCAGTTTCTTCCAAAGATGCGACGTGAATATTTCCAAGAACATCTCACCCAGCTCAAACTACCCTTACATGGGGAATTTTTCGAATTTTTGATTTTCCAGAAAATGGCTGTAACTATTTTGATTCAAATGCCTTAAAGATATTTAGATGACAAATAAAATGCATAAATTGAATTTTCTGGGAATAGCCTATGAAGTGCTCTTCATTCGAAAGGAATTTTGTATAATTTTGCATAACTGGTAAACGTTAAGGAATAGACGAAAACGTACCATGCAAAAAAGGTAGTTCTCTTTAAAATGCATAATTTATTACAAATTAGTTTTTTTGTGGCATAAGCCATTCCTGAGATATCCGTTATTAATGGTTGGAATTGTTCATCACTGGTATTCTTTTAAAGTCCTGTTAACATTCAGTTGTTTCTCGCAATTGCATGGAAACAGTATGGAATTTTAAGATAGCGTATAGCATCCAGTTCTTAAACATTGCACTATCTCTGTTCTCTTTGTATCTATAAGAAATGTGTAATGTAGCTATTTCTGCAAAGTTTTATTTGGATTAAAATATAGTAGAAGGCAAAATAAGCTGCAGGAAAAATAGTTTGTGTACTCACTAATAAAGATAAGAGGTAGAAAAGTCATGTGACTGTATCACATTAGATTCTTTTATCACTGACTGCCTGGCGTCGTCATCCTGATAACCTTTGGCCCTACCTGCTGCGTCACAATATGGTGCCGAGGAATCAAATGCTTTTCTCTACCCCTATCACTTATTTGCATAACAATTCTAAAAACCTTCATAGGAACTTATTTTTCTCCGTACTCCCGTTAACACTATAAAGTATTCACCAGAAATAATTTATTATACATTTTATCGCAGATATGCAGGAGTCTAGGGGGGGAGAAGGCAATCAATTGTTTAAAAAGTAGTCCCGTATTATGTTAGCCTTGTTATAAAGACTTTTGCATATGTTCATGAGAATCAAAATAACAACCAAATTTAAGGCTTAAGATTTTAGAAAGTGTGAACGAGTAAGAGCGAATATTTCGGAAACGTTAATGTCATAACATTTTTCATTTGATACAAATTGTATTTCGTTTTCTGTAGTAAGGTTTTATCTATCCTTATGGATTCAAAAAGTTTTGATAAAAATGAATAGGACCTCAAGATATGCATTTCATTCATCATTATATATTTTCACATAAAGAGCTTTTTGGGGTGGAGACAGCATTTCCTGAAAATGTTCGCATTACCCTTAAAAGGCGTTTGGTTCATAAGTATGAAATTAGGTATTTGACTCACGTTTTAAAACTATGCTGTTGATAGACTGACGGAGTGTGAAAAAAAACAGTTTTTTAATAGAAATAATGTTTTGCAATTTAGGGGAGTTAAAAATTTCCAATGAAATTTCGATATTTAATTTTTAGACTAATGTATATATACATACATACATACACATTTTGATGGTATAGAGCCTTCTCATTGGCGGTGACAAAAGAGAACAGGACTTCGAATTTTTTGGTGAAGTAAAACAGAAAGTTAGGCATTCACATATCATTAAATGAGATTGTAAACTGTTAAATTTTAATACAATCAGAGGAAGTTCAATGGACAGGCCCTGAAATTATTTACACCACTACATCGTGTTTCCTATTTTCAACATGACTTTGTGTTTTTTGTAAGTAAATGTATTCCAGAATATTCGATTGTGTTCCACAACCAATCCCCTGTGCTCGTGCTTTTGTGGATGTCGAAGATTCTTTTGTTCTTTTTCGAAGGCTAGTTTTGGAATGTATGTCAGTTTTGTTGGTATTTAAACACAGTTATCATTAGACACAGGACACAGATTTGCAGTAAGCAATGACAAATTTATTATTTTAATATTTCAGGAAACAAAGGGTAAACTCCTTCGGCTGTCATTCTGGAGGCCGCAGATCCAAATGTCTAGGTTCATTTGGAGCTTATTTAACTTTCTTCTTTACCATGGTGCCCTAATTTCAGTGGTCATTAAGCGGTGGTTGTCCATCATGTATCTATTTTATTCCGCTGTTAAGAAGCCTTTTAAGTCATAAATAAAGACAGTCACAATATGAAGAAGTATTTTCCAAAACATAACATCTATTTTTTCAAATAAAATTTCAAGGAGAAAGGAGTAGAACATATGAAATTGTATTTAAATCCCAAACATATTTTCCTCCAAACCGGTTAGAAGAGATTTACACAATTATTTTAAAAAAATAAACCTTTGTAGATTGTGTTCTGTCCATGTTTAATAATGTGACATAAAATGAGATAAACGAATCCCAACGCATAATACGGGCTTACTTTTTAAACACTTGTTTTCCTTCTCTGCTCCCTTGAGGCTCTCAAATATCTGCGATAAAATGTGTAATCAAAGTATTTCTGGTGAATACCTTATAGTGTTAACGGGAGTACGGAGAAAAATAAGTTCTTATGAAGGATTTTTAGAATTGTTATGCAAATAAGTGATAGAGGTAGAGAAAAGTATTTGATTCTTCGGCACCATATTGTGACGCAGCACCTAGGGCCAAAGGCTATCGGGATGACGGCACCAGGCACGCTGCCTTAAAATTCCATACTGTTTCCATGCAATCGCGAGAAACACTAAATGTTAATAGGACTTTAAAAGGATGCCAGGTGATGAACAATTCGAGCCATTATTAACGGATATATCATAAATGGCTTATGCCACAAAAAACTAATTTGTAATAAATTGTGTACTTTAAAGAGAACTGCCTTTATGCGTAGTGCATTTTCGTCTATCCCTTAACGTTTACCAGTTATGCAAAGTTATACAAAATTCCTTTAGAATGAAGAGGACTTCATAGGCTATACCCAGAAAGTTCAATTTATACATTTTATTTGTCATGTAAATATCTTTAAGGTATTTGAATAAAAAGCGTTACAGCCATTTTCTAGAAACTCAAAAATTTGAAAAATGTTCCATGTAAGGTAGCTTGAGGTGGAGGGATTTACTTGAAACTCTTCACGTCGCATGTTTGGAAGGCACTGAACCTAAATACAAGCATGATATTTACCCGACTTTTCGTTTTTGAGTTATGCTGTTCACAGACATACACAGACACACACGCGGACATGCTTTATTTGGATTTAGAGGGCCTCGAAACATGTATTTCCGCTGAAATCTCGGTATCAAAATTTTGGTGGAATGCAATCATACCTTCTCTACTAACTATGTACGTGGTGGAGAAAGTAAAATGATAAGCTACCCGAATAATATATTTTCCGATATTTTCTCTTATCTAAGTAGATAAATGTTGGGTGATTCAGAGCCCACTGGACCCCCTGACTCGACGAGTATTCGTTTCATCACTTTCATTCACCGTCCGATTTGACCTGTTTGGCCATTTTTTCTGACCAAAGCTGCATGCCATCAGCATTATCTTGCACAATGAAAACTCTGATGTCTTACACTCATATGACTTTCTCTACTCTTGTACAAACTATTTTTACAAACGCTTATTCTCCATATACTTCATGTTAATTTAGATACCGAGATGTTAATCTTACTGCTAATTTTCTTGTAGGTGCAAGAGGCTTTAAGCAATAGACAAATCATTTGAGCTGGTTGCTATGTGAAGCAATCCATTCTCCTTGCATGTACAGGACAAAAAATTTATATACATACGAATAAAGAATTCCCATTTGAGAAAAAGTATAAGTATTCGAAAATTCAAACAAATAACAAAGAATATCTCGGAAATCGTTCGCTCGACAAAACAAAGTATATAATATAAACTGTGTGTTTTAACGAGATCTACATTTTTTGTGTACAACAACTTTATCATGCTTACCAATCAAGCAAAAGCTATTCACAATGAAGGAACGTTTGGGGACATTCCCAGAAAATTCAAGATATACATTTAATTTGTCATGAAAGTATCTTAAACATCTGCTATTTTAATCAAAATCATTAGAGCCAGTTGTGGGAAAATAAAAATTTTCGAAAAATGTTCCATGTAAAGGGTAGGATGGGGAATTTTTAAAAATCTACGTGTCGCATCTACTAAACCTAAGTCAAGTTTGGTATTTATCCGACTTTTCGTTTTTGAGTTATGCTGTTCACAGGCACACACGGACCTTTTATAAAAAGGGTTTTTTATGCAGGGACCTCAAAGCATGTGTTTCCGGTGAAATATCGGTATTAAATTTTTGGGTGCAATGTAATACTTCTACTTACTATACGTAGTAGTAAAAGTAAAACTTGCTCTACATCACAAATCCTGTACGTTTGATTATTATATTCTAGTATGACTACTTATACCTTCAGGTAACTTATTAATTCAATAGATAGTAGAGTCGATAGATTCCTTCCCACCAGTAAATCAGATTACTAGAAACGACTTTCCGGAATGTGCACAGTTTTTGGAAAACTCTCTCAATACAATATTCTTAAGGACAATTGCTAATGAAAATATTAGTGTAAGAAGAACACTCATGCAACATGTAGAAATAAAATCCATTTTAAACACAAAAATTGCACATTTTGAAAAATATGAATGCTTATCCAACTATAAGGATTTTAACAGGAATTTAAATATAGGTACATACTGTAAATCATATAAATCTACTAGCAGTAGGAGCGTCGGCTTAGAATATAAATTTATACATTTTGATGTCTGTAGACATAAAACCATTTTCTGTTATAAAAGCCTAAGGCCGTTTTATAGTGCCTTAATAACCATATGATTTCCTATTATATTAGTTTATGCCTAAAACTACGTTTGAAGACAACCTCTTCCATTTAAGTCGTACAATTGTCGTACTTGATTCTTCAAATATCCGCATTAGTGGAGTTTTAACACAAACCTTATACCTGTATATACAGGTCAGGCAGTATTTTTAACACTTAAATGATTTCAGTCTAATTATATAATATATTTAATACAATAACAGCCCGCCTTAAAGCAATATGTGTATGCAACAATATATAAAAAGTGTATATTACAGTCGTTGTATATGTTTATATTATTGTATACATGTGTAATAATGTTATGTGAACGTTTTACGTAATTTAATAATGTAGGAGCTGTGAGAAATAGGTCAAAAGTTGCTAACAATGAGGTAACCTTGAAATAATGAATTATAAAGTAATAATACTGGTGATTCTTGGAAGAAATAATGTAATTTTTATGACAGTTTATAAAATAGCCAATCAACAACCAAAAAAAGCTTTAGTTAAATAAAGGTTTTCTATTGGACTAGGATTAGCCAATCAGAAACTGAAATAGGGCAAATTGTACAATTTAGGCTGTAGAAATCAGTTCAGTTGCTTGTAGACAGCGCTCATAACTGGACGCGTTGGTTGTAGACAGTGTTCCTAACCGGACGCGAGATGCTTCCTCGAGAAATTTAATACGTATTCGTGTGAGATACCAAAGTTCCACTACCAGCTGCCTACAGCGGCTCGACAGCGCCGACACCGCCATCAGTGGCCTGGGCGAATCCATCGCCAGCCTGCCACCGACATCAGCACCGCCATCTCCGACAGCTTGCCTGGAGGAGGTTAGGCACACGGCAGCAGGTCTCGCCGACCTAGTGAAATCCTTGCTCACGATGGCTGAGTGGTCTACTGTACTCTCGGACCTGAAGAGTGGGCAGGACCGAATGATCGGCTTCAGGACGGCACAACAAAACTCACGCTATCATACGACCGCACACGCCAGCTATTTACGCCATAACTGAGCGCTCCTCTCGAGGGGCACTCAACAACGCCCTACGCTGACACAATAAAGTAATAAACAACCCTACATCCCTTCCAAATTCTATCCACGCAACTCCCCGTGATGCCGGCCAGGGCCTAGGTTGGTGGTCAGCCGGACACTTCCTTACTCCACTGCCAGCGCAATAAGCTGGCAGTTATCCTACCGCGTACTAACGTGGGTGCAGCAGCGGAACCCCAATACCTTTCCTTACTTCTCCTTTCTACTCCACGCCAAATCCTTCCTATTACCGAACCCCCCCCCAAAAAAAAACACGAAAAAAAAGGAAATAATTTACATGTTAAGAAGTGCAATTAAGTAAAGTAATAAAAGAATCTCACAGCTCTCTATATCAGTGAAGTATTATTTAAATTGTGTCAAGGATTAATAAATGTAGTGAAGTAAAAATTATAATCTGTGTAAGCCTACATTCTTCAGTCACACCATGCCTTGCAAAGAAATTCATGTCTCTAACAATAATACTGACGCAGCCGAGGCAAACATAAATATATAATATTTAAAGAAACAGTCAAATTACAAAGTTAATAGTTTTAAATTTGGGACGAAAGCTACCGGGTACCATACGTGCAGTTGTAACCACTTCAAGTTCGGCTCCCCAACAGTTGAACTACAATACAATTCCTGCTTCAAATTGGCTTTCCATACGTGAAGCAACAACCTACTTCACAAGGGTGAACATTGTTGAGATTGTATATTATCTCCAAAACTAAGCGTTGTAGAAAGAAATGTCTTGAATAAAAGTTGCTTGATATTGTGGGAGAAAGTAAATGCCATTAGTTGTGCTTTATTTGGAGGACATTGTGATGGTAATTTTAGGGTCAATTTAATTTTTTTTTTTAAATGGGAACCTACCTTTTTTATGTTGATTTCTTACTCCTCATAAAAAACTAAACAACCTGTATAAAGCACTTTGTATAAAGCACTTTTCAATTGTTCTTACACCAACGTAAATAATAACGAAAATTCTGAATGGCTATGTACGAAAAGCGCAATGAATGGTTGAACCATCTATGGATGGTCATTCGAGGGTCAAGTTACGTTTCGTAATTGGGAACCAACATCTTTTATTTTGTTTCCTTATTCATTATCACAAAATAAACAGGTTTTTATAAACCATCTTCTAATGAGAAAACAACCTACAAAATGTAGGTCCTATTTAACAAAATTAAATTGACCCTAAAATGGTCATCATTACCTCCTCCAAACAAAACACGACTAATTGCATTTACTTTCCCCCATAATACCAATCAACTTTTATTCAAGATTTGTTTTTCTACAACGCCTAGTTTTGGAGATATTGTACAGTATCGACTTAAATGGTCCACCCTGGTTATATACTTACCCAAAATTATTTAGCATACTATTAACGTTTTCACCTACTCACAGATTACATGGCATTTACAAAATTTGGAAGCTAGTAGGGAAGGGTTAAGGGTAGCAGAAATACTACTCTTCGGTTTTCTTCCCATTTTGGTTAGTATTTGATACTGGCAGATTTTAGGTTCATTAATACTACTTGAAAAGATCTGTGATACATTCACATGACTTTCTAGCCTCTATCGTTTATCAGTGGGTATACAAACTATTCTTACTAAAGCTTATTACTTTCTCTACTACATATAGTAAGTAGGGGAAGTATTGTATTCCACCCAAAAATTCGATACCGAGATATCACCGGAAATACATGTTTTGAGACCCCCTGAATCCAAAAAAAGCATCTTTGGAAACATGTCCGTGTGTGTGTCTGTGAACAGCATAACTCAGAAACGAACAGTAGGATAAACACCAAACTTGGTATTTAGGTTTAGTATCTTCCAGAGATGCCACACAAAAGTTTTCAAGAAAATCCCCCCACCCCAAATTACCCTTTACATGGAAGATTTTTCGAAAATTTTAATTTTCTCAAAAATGGCACTAATGATTTTGATTAAAATACCATATGTTTAAGATATATTCATGAAAAATAAAACATATATCTCGAATTTTCTGGGAATGTCTCCAAAAGTATTCTTCATTGTGAACGACTTTTGCATAACTGGTAAACCATAACAGATAGACAAAATTTTGCTACACAGAAAATGTAGATCGCGTTAAAATACACAATTTTTTTGTTGAGTGAACCATTTTCGAGATATTGCTTGTTATTCCCTTAAAGTTTTCAATACTTATTTTCTCAAATGGGAATTCGTTATTCATTTTTTTGTCATGGATATGCAAAGAGTATTAATCTGTGGCAAAGGGAATGGTGCTGCACCTAGCAACCAGCTATTAAGAGATATGTATGTGCTTAAAGACTACTGTATGTCTATAGTGCCCTTGTAAATATATATTCCCCTTACATCTACAAGAAAATTAGCAATAGGATAGAGTCTGCAAATGTTTATCTCGATTAACGTGAAGTAGATGGAGAATAGGCGTTTGTAAAAATAGTTTGTACAAGAGTAGAGAAAGTCATATGACTTTCATACTCTTTTTTTTTTAAATAAAGATTTTCAAAAATAGGTACATTACACATTACGTTTTAAATAAAGAGAACAGTGACATTCAAATGTTTAAGAACTGGACGTTATATGCTGGCCTTATAATTTCACACTGTTTCCATACAATCTCGAGAAACAATGTAATACTGACAGACTTTAAGAGAATGAGCAAGTAATGAAAAAGTCGAAACGTTAATAACGGATATCTCAGAAATGGCTTATATCACAAAAAACTTATTTGAAATAAACTGTGGTTTTTAAAGACATCTACACTTTTTGTGTAGTACGTTTTCGTCTATCCCTTAACGCTTACCAGTTATACAAGATTATACAAAATTCCTTCCGAATGAAGAGGACTTCACAGGCTATTCTCAGAAAATTCAAGATATACATTTTCTTTGTCATGTAAATATCTTTAATATATGATATTTTAATAAAATTCGTTACATTCAGTTTTTTAGAAAATCAAATTTTTCGACAAATCTTCCATGTAAAAGGTAGTCTGGGGTTGGGAGATGTTCTTGAAAATGTTCGTGTCGCATTTTTGAAAGATACTGAACTTAAATACCAAGTTTGGTACTTATCTGACATTTCGTTTTTGAGTTATGCTGTTGATAGACACACAAACACGGACTACCTTTTTCTAAAATGCTTTATTTGGATTCAGAGGGCCTGAAAATATGTATTTCCGGTGAAATCTCGGTGTCGAATTTTTGGGTGGAATGTAATATCTACCTAGTAGGTACGTGGTAGAGAAAGTAAAAATTGCAATCCGAGTGAGTAGAGGGGAAGATTAAACATAGATTTCTCCCCTAAGTGTACGTCATGTGTTTAAATAAAATTAATACAAAGTGATTCGAAATTTAAGAAGTCCTTTCGTGCAAGCCAGATAGTAATTTGCTAATTTATTAAGCAACGCCGAAGTAAGTTATTTGAATTAATTAATTTATTTAGTGCTAAGAAATTGCAATATATACGGTTGCCTACTGAAAATTTGGTCCTGGCCATTCTAATTCAGTAGACACCCACAAAATGTATTATACTATTACATATAAATCAGTTTTCTTCTTCTCTTTTCACTAATTCCAGTTCTTTTTAACTCGAACCACATTTAACTGTAATTTAATTTGATTCTTGTACTAATCCAATACAAAACGTAAAAGAAAATAAGACCAGCATTCAACCCTGGCTCTTTACCGGTCATATTTCTAAATTGCAATATTTTCCTTAGTCAACTTCCTTTAATTCTGAATTTCTTACTTTATTATCTCTATGCACTGTCCATGCCCATTCATTTTTTTAACTTTACTTAACCATTTATTATACCATTGCTTTCTGATACGTTCTTTTCACCAAATTTCTGTTCCTTTGCACTTAAGTATTATGTGTTACGGTAAGTTATTGAAGTAATTTGTTGCTTCACGTATGGAAAGCCAGTTTGAAGAAGGTGTATTATATTTCGACTGTTGGGGAGCCGAACCTGAAGTGGTTGCAACCGCACATATGGTAAAAATTTTCCGGTAGCCTTCGCCCCAAAAATGTACTTTCCGCAGACCTGTTCCTCCAAAAAATGTTTAAAAAATATTAACTTTGTAATTTTTGACTGGTTATTTAAATATTATATATTTATGTTTGCCTCGGCTGCGTCAGTATTTATTTTTAGAGACATGAATGTCTTAGCATGGAGTGGTGAGACTGAAGAATGTAGGCTTACAGAGATTATAATTTTACTTCACTCTATTTATTAATGCTTGACACGATTTAAATAACACTTCACTGATAGAGAGAGAGAGAGAGAGAGAGAGAGAGAGAGAGAGAGAGCTGTGAGATTTGTTTATTAATTACTTGCACTTTTTAACACGTAAACTATTTTCGTCTCACACGAATATATATTAAATTTCTCGAGGAAGCATCTCGCGTCCGGTTAGGAACACTGTCTACAACCAACTGACTTCTGAATTTGTAAATTTTGCTATATTTCAGTTTCTGATTGCCTAATCCTGCTCCAATAGAATACCTTCACTTAACTAAAGCTTTTTTTGGTTGTTGATTGGCTATTTATAGACTGTCTCAAAATTTACATTATTGTTGCTCCAATAATGACTAGTAGCATTATTTAACTTTCTTACTCATTATTGCCTAAAGATTACCTCATTGTTACCTCATTATTAGCAACTTTTAACCTTTTATTCTCACAGCTCCTACATTATTAAGTTATGTAATACATTCACATAACATTATTACACATGTATACAATAATATAAACATATACAATGACTGTAATATACACTTTTTATATCTTGTTACATACACATATTGCTTTAAGGCGGGCTGTTATTGAATTTATATATTATATAATTAGACTGAAATCATTTAAATGTTAAAAATACTGCCTCATTGCTTAGAAAATTGTACAAATATTTTTTCAGAAAGAGCCATCTTTGAAATGTCACAAAGGAAGATGGAGTACGCAACATTTAGTACTGCTATTATAAGTGACGAAGTCTCTTTAAGAATCATGAAAACACATTAAGATACTTGCAGACGGTAGCAAGATGGTGCTTATGATGCGTGCGTGGCTTATTGACGCACATGAAAAGTAAAAGTAGGTAGCAGGTGCCTAGATGACAATCAGCTTGTTTAATGAAGCTCACAGCCTTAGAGGCAAACGGAAAAGTCACGAATGCAACAACATTTCGCTATTAAGATGCGACGTTTCATTCAGATTCACTAGTACAGCTACATGGACCTATCCTGGCCCTACCAAATTCTATTCTATGTTCACTAAAGTTATAACTAGCTACAGGCAAAATATGAAATTTCATATTTTAAACAATTTTAAATTATTTTTCCATTTTGCAGTGTGTAGAACTCAATACACACGGAAAAAATTCATATTTTATAATGCTTTGGTAAAATCTTGACATTTTATGAAAACCTTAATTTTTCTTCATATTTTATAAAATTTGGGATTTTTCGCTTTTAAAATAATTTCCGTTAGCGATGAACCGCGCTTTACAGATATTCTATTTGGGCAGTTTTCTGTGAAACACACTTAGAAAACTCAAGCCACTCTTCCCAACAAGTCAACATTTTCTATATATGACGTGACGTGAGAAATTAAACACCTTTATAGCTTTTATTTTCGCTAACCGATGTTTTTAGTGACATATCGTAGTTACTGTTAAGCAAGGGTAAAGCAATCAGTAACGTTGTTTTCTTTTTTTCTAAGTCTAAGGATTTCACAATGATTAAAATCTATAAACTCCGTTTAATTTGTTGTATTTAATTTGATATGTTATTATTAAAATGGACAAAAATGTACAATTAAACTAATCAAGTAAACCTGCTCCATACCATTAATGCGTAATATGTCTTGGATTTAAAATATATATTTCGTAATATTTTGGGATTTATGTTCATATTTTCATACTTTGGCAAAAAATATTTTGACAAATTATTCTTCATATTTTGCCCGTCTCTAGTTATAGATAAGAAAGTATACAAATACACATAGCTTTGGGTAAATGTCATTAGCTGATGACTGAAGGCATCCACCATATGTATGCCAGAAAAGAAACAGCTCCATTATTGTCACCGTATTGCACGTGCCTAATTAAACACGAGAAATAAACTTTTAGTGATGAAATATATGAATTAATACGATATATTTACATTTGTTTTATAAACACAGAGTGGTAGGGTCAGTAAATAATCCGCATTAACACTTCGTCCACTTACAAGGATTTTGATAAAAATAAAAATTATTTGTTAGGCATATTTGGCAACAGTGCGCCACTAAGATAAATGTACCTTTTTGCGTCCCTTGCGTAACAGGCCAGGTATCAAAGTCAACAATGAATGAAATAAAGAATAGCAGAAACCAGCCACTATTCTTGGGTAAAAACAGAAGTGGGTTCCATGAATGAAATGTTAATATTTTAACGTATCTAAACTGTCAAAAATAGTTATAAAATGGCGTGCTGTAAGACAAACTGCATTACATTTTAATATGAGTAACTTCTGTCTTTAGACATGCGCAATTTCATCTGCTATACAAGATTGCTGTGAGGACTGTGGACAGCTCGTTTTGTAAAACATGTTTTGTTCTTAAGAATCGTAGTTCTTGATGAGGTACACATTGATGCACCTTTATCATTGGGATAACGTAAATCTGGAAGGTGATAAAGAAGAATTATTTTGCTGGAATCAAATTTATGATTTGTTTTCAAGCTCGAAAAACAACTCAGCGAGAAACCTCGATTTTTATTATTTGCTTGAGGATTTTATTATGTTAAACTGTAGAATCAATTTCTGTGTATCAAGAATATGGGAAGCCTTTGACGTCGTCCCTCTTGATGTAACGTAATCACAATTAACAGCGTGACGGTGATGATTTGATGATCTATAGATCTGAGTAATATGTTGTAGCTGCTTCTCTAGTGCCGCGTTCTACTCATCCATAAATTAATATTATACGTAAATTGGAATTAATTGTTCTTCCACACAAACCGTGTGTTGGACAAGATTAGAAAGGTAGAATCAGACGACTGAAAAATTCAATACCACAGCCGGGATTTGAACCACGAATCCCCTGGTCTCCCTCCAGTTGCTCTAGCCACTGAGCTACCATGACAATATGCTGGCACGACATTAAATTCACCAACTGATTCGCAGTTTTCCGGTAAACATCTCAAATTGTAGTGAGATGACATACCCCAATGGCAACATACAATGTTGTAAGTACTTTAAGTCCCGGGCTTCATAGTTTCAACCACTATTAGGTCAATTAATGGAATTAATTGTTCTTCCACACAAGCCGTATGTTGGGCAAGGTTGGAAAGGTAGAATCAGACGACTGAAAACGTCTGACGACTGCGAATCAGTTGGAGAATTTAATTTCATTCATGCCGGCATGATAGCTCAGTGATTAGAGTAACCGGACGGAGACCGGGAGATCCGTGATTTTCAAATCCCGGCTATGAATTTCTCAGTCGTCTGATTCTACCTTTCCTATACGTAAATTGTTCCAAGGACCGACATTTTTACGCAGCATTGTGTTACTTAGTTTCAAATGTATCTCCATTTGTATAATATGAATCACCTGGTTTCACTGTTACACCTCAAATGCAAAGTATAACTGCTATTATCTACTAGAAATCCTAAGCATCATTAGTAAAATCAAGACTTATACAAAAGATGAATGCCATTTGGCGTCACCAGATATAAAACATTACAGAATTATAATTTTTTGGAAATGTAAATAGCAAATTGTACACAGTAAGCACAAAAAATGCAAAGAGAAAATAACTGAGCTTCTCTTGAAATGTTCATAGCCTTAAGCACTCTTTGACTCTTTGATACTATACGCGACAAAATGCCCCATACAAAGAAAATTTATGTGGCGAAGGTGTTCATAAGGAAGAAGAAGGAACTACTTTAACAATTTAACGTGTGCAATAACCATTTAAGCTGTGGACGTGTATATCCCCTCCCCAGAAATGTTTTAGAAAGGGAAGGTGCTTTTCACCCTCTCATTCGCCGACAGCTTTGTTAGCATATGAATGGATTTGAAAGTGTTTCATGGAAAAATCTTACATCTTAATGTGGAATTACATTGTGCTTTACAAAGCAGTGCCCCGTGTCATTACTCATCCCTTTCGCGACCATGGCTTTCAGATCGTGCTTGGTCAGAGATTGGCAATTCACCGATCAATCACAAGAAAATAATACTATGAAACGTAGCGTAATATTTATTTCTAGGAGGCGAGTTATGATGGGCAGATAATAATAGGTAACAAAGTGACTACTCGCCGACAGATAGAGTTAGGAATTATGGGGGTTGGAAGATATACTAGGGTCTGCATGTCTTTTTCTAGAATAATTACAGGTATTTCATAGTTCTGTTGAATAGGTTTAGGTAGGAAGCCAAATAAATATATGAATCATAATGACTCTACTTAAATAGCGGGGAGCTTTTAAATAACTACAATGTGATCAATAAGATACGCATAAATGTTGTATGTACATATTTATAATAATAATAATAATAATAATGATAATGGTGATTTATTCAAGTACCAAGACATGGAATGTACTGGACTGCCCATTGAAATTGGTCCAGTCCACTCCTCAGTTAGGCAACCCATCTTATATTACAATCTACATTACACATTATGTCCAACATTTTTACTTTCTCTACTACGTATAGTAAGTAGGGGAAGTATTGCATTCCACCCAAAAATTCGATACCGAGATTTCACCGGAAATACATGTTTTGAGACCTCCTGAATCCAAAAAAAGCATTTTTGGAAACATGTCCGTGTGTGTGTGTCTGTGTGTGTGTGTGTGTGTGTCTGTGTGTGTGTATGTCTGTGTGTGTGCGTGTCTGTGTGTCTGTGTGTCTTTGAACAGCATAACTCAAAAACGAACAGTCGGATAAACACCAAACTTGGTATTTAGGTTCAGTATCTTCCAGAGATGCGACACGAAGGTTTTCAAGAAAATCCCCCCACCCCAGACTACCCTTTACATGGAACCTTTTTCGAAAATTTTGATTTTCTCAAAAATGGCTCTAACGATTTTGATTAAAATATCATATGTTTAATATATTTTTACGACAAATGAAATGTATATCTCGAATTTTCTGGGAATGTCTCCAAAAGTATTCTTCATTGTGAACGACTTTTGCATAACTGGTAAACCATAAGAGATAGACAAAATTTTACTACACAAAAAATGTAGATCGCGTTAAAATACACAACTTATGTCATATACATTTCTTTTGTTGAGTGAACCGTTTTCGAGATATTGCTTGTTATTTTCTTAAATTTTCCAATACTTATACTTTTTCTCAAATGCGTTATTCATTTTTTTGTCCTGGAAATGCAAAGAGAATGGAATGCGCCACATAGCAACCAGCGTTAAAATATTTGACTATCGCTTAAAACCTAGCATATTCCCTTTGCATCTACATGAAAATTACCAATAAGATTGACATCTCGATATCTCGATTAACATGAAGCATATGGAGAATAAGCGTTTGTAAAAATAGTTTGTACAGGAGTAGAGAAAGTCATGTGAGTGTAACACATCAGATGTTTTTTGTCTTGGATATGCAAAGAGTTATAATCTGTGGCAAAGGGAATGGTGCTGCACCTAGCAACCAGCTATTAAGAGATATGTGTGTGCTTAAAGGCTACTGTTTTTCTATATTGCCCTTGTAAATATGTTTTCCCCTACATCTACAAGAAAATTAGCAATAAGATAGGGTCTGAAAATGTTTATCTCGATTAACATGAACTAGATGGAGAATAAGCGTTTGTAAAAATACTTTGTACAAGAGTAGAGAAAGTCATGTGAGTGTAACACATCAGATTTTTATTATACAGATGAATCGCCTAAAACTTGCACAGAATATTTCGGAAATGGAAATTGCTATTGATGTGCAGCTTTCACACCATTGATTGGTAGTCAGGGGCTCTTACATTTAGATTATAAATAGATTTTAATAATACTGAGAAACTGTATTTTTTGAGCAAACATACAATTTTTTTAAATGGAAAAATGCCTGTTGCATCAACAGAATAAAGGTAGGGCAAATTAGAATGTCAGTGGCGTTTGCTGCAAGATTCTAGTGCAAGCGGTTTACGAGAAATCTTTTTGAAACTTTTACGCACCGACACTTGTACAACTTGTAGAAGCACAAACTAAAGAAAAAAAAGGGAATTACAATACTTCTGTGGATTCTTAAAAGTAAAGAGAACATTGCCTTTCAAAGGTTGTGTTCAAAATGACCACCGACAGCTTCAATACAAGCTTCCAGTCTGCTATGGAAAGACTGATGCATACGTTCTAGCATTTCAGCGGAAATTTCAGAGCAGGCAGCACTAATACGTGGTTTCAATCGTCTGGTGTAGTTGGTGCATCCTTTAGACATTGTCTTTCAGCCTTCCCCACAGAAAAAAGTCTAAAGGGGCCAGATCCGGTGAACGGGACGGCCAAGGTACCGGTCCTCTTGTCCAATCCAACGATTTGGAAACAATCCGTTAAGAAAAGCTGTAGTACTTCGTGCCCTATGGGCTGGACAACCATCATGTTGGTACCACAGGTTCCACCTAGTCTTCTAGCATCTGTGGCAGATGGTCTGTCAGGAGGCTGGGATACCTGTGTGAGTTCACTGTTCCTTCTATGAACAAAGGGTCTATGTGCTGATAGTTCACTATCCAACCCCACACCACACGTTTAAACTCCATGGACGCTGACATTCCACCTGACGAAGCCAATAGTGCATGTTTCTGCGGTTTACCTGGTCATGATTAGTAAAATTTGCATCACTAAACAAGATACATGATGAATCAGGAGTATCATGTCTTAATGCCCATGTACAAAACTTAACATGATTCTCAAAATCGTTTCCATGCAGCTCTTGATGGAGAGAGATGTGTTAGGAATGGAACCTATGTCGATGGAGAATGCTCAGTACACTTGCCTGACTTATGCCACTTCCACGTGCGATTGTGCGGGATCTAATTTGTAGATCTACTGCAACGGCAGCCAAAACATTAATTTCTGCCACTTCGCCAGTCACTTGTTTGTTTCTGTTACGTTTTCTAGCTGTTACAGTACCACTTTCACGTAATTGGTTGAAGAGGTTTATAATTGCCGAGATGGTTGACGTCTATTGGCATACACCGTACAGGAACGAACTGCATTCTTCCTACACTCTCCATACACCATGAGCATGTCGGCTTTTTCTGCATTAGTAAACCCCATCTTCCACTCACGACTTACTGCTTGAACTGTCGCAAACTAACTGACCAGAAAGTCGAAATGTAATCAATGAACAGAAAACACAATGCAAACCAAGATAACATCGTACCTAGAAACTAAGCAGGTTGAATGGGACAAAAATTCTCGGGGTGGAAACTTTTCAAAATATAATTTCTCGTTAACCATTTGCACTAGAATCCTGCAACAAAGACCATTAACATTCTAATTTACCCTACCTTTATTCTGTTGATGTGACTAGGCATTGTTCCATTTAAACAATTGTATGTTTGCTTAAAAAATACACTTTCTCAGTATTATTAAAATCTATTTACAGACTAAATATACCAGCCCCTGTCTAACAATCAACGCTGTGAAAACTGCATATTAATAGCGCTTCCCATTTCCGAAATATTTGCGGTGCAAGTTTTAGGTGATTCACTCTGTATATTCATACATTATTGTTCCTTTTCTCTTTCAGCAGTCCACGTCTATTTAGTTTTTAGTTTTTTTAATAACTGCCATATTTAGTGAGCGGGATGGTTCAGGCGACAACGTTAGTGACCCGCATTTGGGAGGCTCCGTGTTCGATTCCCTGTGACCGTCCACTCTGATCATGGGGTTTTTCATGGTTTTCCCGTAGTCGCCTAGGTAAATGCTGGGGCGGTGTATTTTACCACCATTTCTCCTTTCCCCCTATTTCCTCTCATGTCATGTCCCTTAGGTGTGTCTTCGGGTCCTGCGGTGCTGGCGGTGTCGGGCAGATGGCGTAGCTGCTTACGCATTGGAATGATTTCACCCCGTGAACGCCAGGGTACGTTATCACGCCCGTTAGGGTCGTGTCGTCGCCATGTGTCGGGATTCTTCGCCTCTACTGGTGCGCGGGTGTTCTAACTGGAAATATTAGGGACTTCTGCGCGTCTCTATGGGCCTGTCTGCCTGAGACCAGCGTCCTCCTATGGCTACTTCATCTCATAGCTGCCTCCTAGGGGGTGGTCACCGCAATAGATCTGTGCTGGTCGCACCCTCCGTTGAATTACTTATACCTCTCGTCAAATCTTTATAGGCTGGTCGTGAAATTCCATACTCTTTCCATGACGTTGCGAGAATAGTGAGCTCCTTAAAAATGTACTGAACAACTCAATCAATAATAATGAATATCTGGGAAATGGTTCATACCACAAATACATATAAATTGCATATTTTAAAGAAATGTACATTTTTTATAGTTCCATTTATATCCCGCCTTTAACTGCATTAGTCTTATCGGCGGCATCTACTTTGGAACTTATTACCTATTGTCAATGGTGTTAACTGGTGTAACTCTTGCCGTTGGGTTTCTTGCAGTTTAGGTTTTTTAATCATTAGATCATACAGATCTCAATCATACTTCCAGACACTGGGGAGAATAAGGATTAATCTTGGGTAGAGAAAAAATAAAATTCCACCTCAGCTGGGAATCGAACCCAGGACCCCTCCTACAGCATGCAGTTGCTATACCGACTGAGCTACGGGGCCAGCCTGTGTATACATATATTTTTTGTGCAGTAACTTTCTGCCCATCTCTTAGTTTTTCCGGTTGCACAAGGTAATACAAAATTCATTCCGAATGAAGCTTCACAGATTATCCGAGAAAATTCAAAGTATTAATTTTAGTGGTTGTGTAAAAGTCTTAAAGATATGCTATTAATAATATTTAGAGAAATTTTGGAAAAAATAAAAAAATAATGAAAACTTTTCCATGTAGGTAGCAGGATTTTGGGATGGGAGGATTTTTCTGAAAGTCTTCGTGATGATGAACTTAAAAACCAAGTTTGGTATTTAGCTAACTTTTTGTTTTTAGATATACCGTTCATACACACATACATGCACAGAATTTAAAAAAATTCTATTTTTGGATTTAAGGAAGCCCATCTCACACGTTAGTTAACAAAAATCCAAAATCGAAAATTACTAGAGAGATTTCGGTTGTAAGTCTTTGGCATGCACATATTGAACCAGGAGAATCAATAAAAGTGTTCTAGAAATTTCAAGTTGCTTACATGAACACATGTTTCTCTACTTTTTGTCTTAGCAAGTAATCCTTTAATCTTAATAAGATGAATGTTAAAGCATGCCACACGAAGAGTAAAAGGCAAAAGTGGCAAGTGCTGGAAGGGTTTGCCATGCACATCTGCGTGTTTGCTGCATTTAGTTTCATTAACATAACGGTATGGACATTCGACACTCAGTGTCAGTATATCCTAGGTCAGTGGCATTTAACTGTAACAAACGCTCAACACAAAGGTGGTCTCCACATGCTATTAGGTAAACCGCAACTTCTTGTTTCTTGTCTAAGTGACTTGTTGGCAAGTGAGTCAAACCACCGTTTGAGATGGTGATAGGATTAATAAGTTTTGGGAATGCTATTGAGGGAAACAGGCAACCTTTACGGGAAGGGAAACCCTTCCCCCATACAGTAGGATGTAGGATGTGTTTATCAGACGGGGAAACCTCGCGCACTGTGACCATTTTGATCTATTGTGGCTACAACAACCAGGAAGCAGGGAGCTGTAAGAGGTGAAGGAGCCGTGGGAGGTCCCAGGTCCGCAGGCAGACGCGCAGAAGTCCCTAACATTTCCTGTATGAACATCCGCGCACCAGTGGCGAGGAATCCCAAGAGGGCGATGCAGCTACCCTAAGGGTCCATTCAGAATGAATAGTAAGCGCAGACGTAGCATAAGCGCAAGACTTTGCTCCATTTATTTGATGAAAGCATTCACATAGAGTCACGCAACGCTACGAAACGCAAGAGTTTGCATACTTCAAACTTTGTGCTTGCGTTGCGTGCATAGAGGAAGAATTCTGCACTTCTTTCTCTTTGCATTGCCTGTTATTCATGTGTTACATTCACATGACTTTCTGTATCATTTGACCGAGCGAGATATCTTGGCAACAAAGTGTGACGCTCACGCTCGGGCGGTCCCGGGATCTAATGCCTTCGATCGGCCACCCAGAGCATGGGTATTTTCATGGCTTTCCCAGATCGGTAGGCGCATGCGGGGTTGGTTTACCACGAATTTCCTGTCGCCGTTATTTTCCGGGACTTCTAGGTTGATGGCGCCGGCAGACCCGTGCCGGCGTCATAAAGATTGGTGTAATTCTGGAATATTTAGAGACCCCATACTTGCTGGCGCTTATCGTCGTCCGGATCTGGTCCCCATTGTTCCTTACCTTCCAATGGACACGTATCTGACAAAGGGCCTACAATGGCCTATTTGCGGTGGTAGCTCCAGTGGCTGGGGTCTCTCCGTTTGACTAACCCTAATCCAAACAATCGTTTGATTTTATGAATATTCTAAAAAATATTCTTACAAAGGTTTATTTTTATCTACTTTGTGATAATGTAGGTAAATGTTTGCAGAAATGGTTTCATTACGCAGTTCGTGATAAGAACAATTGTGATAAAGGAGGCTGAATCGATCATGTGTAAAAGCGGGTCGCTTTGGAATTCCATATTCTTTCCATGACATCGCGAGAAACAACTGGATGGTGATAGCTAATTCCGATAGCTCAAATAACTTCAATAACTCACATATTAGTTCACAACAAATTTCTCAGTCAATTTAAACCGGTGTTGTTCTTCACGCATACCCTGAGAGAAAATACTCATAACTCACGGTTTGAAGCCGCGAACTCGAGAGCCACCTGGTGTATGTAAGAATGACGTTATAACGATTAAAGTGTACACTGTAACTGAAGCGGTACTGTCCAAAACTTTTATACACTGAAAAAGCATAAATGTGTGGGCTGGGAACATGAAATTCTTTATGTAACTAATACTTCTCAATGAAGCAGCCACGCGTCACTTTGTGGTTTGCACTGTCCAGTATGGCTATACCAGGACCAATTTTCTCTGTTACATCTGTGGATGGTACAATTATATAAGCATGTTAGGAAATATGGGGATGTTACAATTCAAGTCCAGGACTATCTTCCTTGAGCTGTTCTTCCGACTAGATGGGACACATCCTCATTTTGCTGTGCTGGTGATGAGCCGCTGAGCAGCTGTTTCTCCCAGCATTGGGCCGGACAATGTGGTAGTCATCAAGATCATCCTTCCTGACACCTTTGGACTTCTTTTATCGGAGCGATTAGAAGAATAACAATTGAGGACACTCAGATCAGTGGACAAATTAAAAGAGTTCATCTCAGACGAATTTAATATACTAAACCTGAAGTAGGTGGTTTGTTACGTTGTTGCTGCTACGTATGGAAAGCCAGTTTGAAGAAGATGGTATCTTTGCATTATTTGCATCACGTTTTGGTCATCAATTTGAAGAAGTAGTATTATAGTTCAACTGTTGGGGAGCCGAACTTGTAGTAGTTGCAACCGCACGTATAGTAAACAGTTTCCGGTAGCCTTTGCCCCAAGTTAAAGAAAAATTAACTTTTTAATTAAACTGTTTCTTTAAATATTATATTTACGTTTGCGTCGGCTGCGTCAGTATTATTTTAGAGACATGGATATCTTGGCAGGGCGTGATGCGACAAGAATGTAGGCTTACACAGATTATAATTTTACTTCACTCGTTTTATTAATACTTGATACGATTTAAATAACACTTCACTGATATAGAGAGCTGTGAGATTCGTTTTATTAATTAATTACACTTTTTTAACATGTAAACTTACTTTTCCTCTCACACGAATACATATTATATTTCTTGAGGACACTTTTTGCGTCCGGTTACTAACGCTGTTTGCAGGCAACTGAACTGATTTCAACCATCTAAACTTGTAAATTTCTGTATTTCAAGTCTCTGATTGGCTAATCCTACTCCGATAGAATACCTTCATTTAACTAAAGCTTTTTCTGGTTGTTGATTGGCTATTTTATACATTATTGTTACTCCGAGAATCACAAGTAACATTTAAACTTTCAAATTAATTATTGCCTCAAGGTTACCTCATTGTTAGCAACGTTTAACTTATTAATCTCACAGCTCCTACATTATTAAATTACGTAATGCATTCACATAACATTATTACACATGGATACAATAATATAAACATATACAATGATTGTAATATACACTTTTTTTTACAAATGATTACATTCACATATTGCATCAAGGCGGGCTGTTATTGAATTTACATATTATATAATTAGACTGAAATCATTTTAGTGTAAATAACACTGCCTCAAAACTGATTAGAATTTGTCACTTGCTCTGTGTAGAGTGCTCTGGGCAGGTTCCAACAACGTTCGAAAGCCGATGTAGGTCATGTTGATCTCTTATGAGATTTAAGTTGTGTCAATATCCTTTAAAAGGAAGCGGCATAAAATATAATATCCTTATCAACATTGTATATCTATTTTTGCGTCCCATTCTACAGTTACGTCAACATAATATATATTACAGAATATTGCAATTAGAACTATATTTTAAGTTTATGGTAGTTGACATAGGTTTAAAGACTCTACTTTTGCTGACGACAAAGCTGTATTTGCAATATCAGAGGACAACTTACTTGAGCCCTGTTTTAACCAAGTTCGATACCTGGTTAACATATCAACAAAAACACAAAAGTAATGGTATTTCGGAGAAAAACTCCACACAAAACAAAAATTGTTACCAATAACGAACCAATGGTGCAATTAAATCAATTTAATTACCTACACTGTGCAATAACTCATGCCTATACAAATGATATAGGTGTTAAATTACTCAAGCTATTAGGCACAATTAAAAGAACACTTGTTGAAAGAGTCAGAAGGGATTCTGTTTTAAAATTTTACGAAGTCCTAGCCATACCATCATTACTCTATAGTTCAGATACTGGTCTCTAACAAAAAGGCAGAAACAAAGGATGGAGGCAGCAAAAATGACATTATTGAGACCATTATATGGATATAAAATGTATTAGATCATAAATAAAATTGAAGAACATAGAAATACAAGCATTGTAGAAAAAATTGACAAATATGTATCAGAATAGTATGTTCATGTAAACAGAATGGATCCCAATTGCATTCCCAAAATGGTAAATGACTATAAACCTTTAGGATGAAGGGGTATTTGACGCCCGAAAGAGAGGGGAAGATCAATTTTAATAAGAATTGACAATTATGTAGACGGAATAGGCACTATGGTCTAAACCGTAATTATATAGAAAGGCGGACTACACAACTAGGGCTGTCTGTCAACGATGTCCAAAATATGCAACATTCCTGAGATCACCGTTTGGTCACACGAGTCATACTCTTTCATCCTCGCAAATCCACACTTTTCTCATTATATGGGAAGCTTACCTCTGAACAACAGTCCACCGATGTAAAGGATCTGAACTCCGGTCCTGTTGATCGCTCATTTAGGACTCCTGTACTCAAGACAGTCTGCTTTCACTTTTCAGCCGCGGCGAGAATATTTTGATTGCATGGATAATTGACTTTACTTGCTCTGCTCCAGCGTTAACGAAAACATGTTTATCGAAATACGAACGTTAAATATGTGAGACTACAAAAGTTTCCTTTGTTCGGTAGCTGCTACTTGTGCGAAGTCTTGTCAAGTTTTCTGAACTGCAGAGCGGAGCTGTTCTTGGCTCTTGGAGTCCCTGGAACAAAATCCTAACGAGTGCTCCAGTTCTTTAGTTACACGAATGAGTTTTTGTGGTTATTTCCAAGTTCACATCCTCCTCTGAACCGGTTATGTTTTCTTCGGATGGCACGGACTGCATATCACTGAGGGCACGTGGCAGATATTCAGCAATACTTTTTGTTTCGGATGTCTATGAATGCCCAGTGCTCGTTTTTTGTATATTATTATACTATAAACCCTGAGCGTTGTATTGACATTTCAAATGAATCAACCAGAAATTGTGTATTTTAGAAATTTAATAGATGGCTATCCTTAAGGGTAATATGTATTGCACCGATGGTCAGGTTCTCCCCTGACCCTTTTTCCAGGAGTCCTTAGCTGTTTAGCGCCTTTAACCCCCGTATCATCATCATCATTACACCCTTGAAATGCAGGATGGGTTGCTAATTAGCTGCTTAATAGAGCTGGCTCTCGTAGCCGTGGTCGCTGGAGTGTGTAGCTTCGGTGCTCCGAAGGGTCGCGCGTTCGAGTCCCGCCATGGGCATGGGTGTTCGTGTGTGTCTGTGTTGTGTAATTGGGGTAATACGCGGTAAAGAATACAGTAAAAAGCAAGGGAACTTAAAAAAAAAGAAAGAAAAAGAAAAAAATCATTGGTATTGCGCCGATGAATAGTTCGTTCTGAAAGACCATCTGATTTCTATTACTGTGTTTACTAATGTACAGCAAACGGAACAGCGAGCTGTGAGCGATTGAACATTTCTGGATATAAAGCACTGACGAAATTCTTTTCCTGCAAACCAACCTTTATACCACTAGCAAAGGAGCATAATAGAGCTGCCAGTCCCCACCCTGGGTAAAAATGCGAGAGAAAGTAATTTTAAGCTATTGTGCCTATGAACATTCGTGAAAATAATTCTTAAAACTTAATTTTCAAAACCTTTAGTGTATGTAGTTATATCCCAATCTTTCAAACTTTAGTTAAATAATTTCGGCAACAATGCATATTACTACTATACTTATTAAAATTATTTAAAACGCTTTTACTATCAATATTTTACATTACGGAAAATATGCTTTTTGTCCACTTAAATGGAAACTTTCGCAAAGCTTAGCAATTGTTACAAAATCAACATTCCCCTTTTTACTTTCTGTGCATGTTAGATAACAAAGTGAATTGTTTTTCTTCCACACAAGCCATGTGTGTAGGACAAGGTTGGAAAGGTAGAATCAGACGACTGAAAAATTCAATGCCATAGTCGGAATTTTTCAGTCGTCTGATTCTACACTTCGAACCCAATAAGAAGGTGTTGTATTCCAACCAAGAATTGCGTTGCTTCGTATCAAAAGTGATGCTTCAAATCCTGCTTTAACAACGATCAAAATGTTCGGCTAGAAATTATTTCATGTTAAGCTACTTGACTTCGCCACATTTATTCCTCCATGCTTATATTTATCAGCTATTTCAGCTGATTTTTACTTTCTCTACTACGTATAGTAAGGGAAGTATTGTTTTCCACCCAAAAATTCAATACCGAGATTTCACCGGAAATACATGTTTTGAGACCCCCTGAATCCAAAAAAAAGCATTTTTGGAAACATGTCCGTGTGTGTGTCTGTGTGTGTCTGTGAACAGCATAATTCAGAAACGAACAGTTGGATAAACACCAAACTTGATATTTAGGTTCAGTATCTTCCAGAGATGCAACACGAAGATTTTCAAGAAAATCCCCCACTCCAGATTACCCTTTACATGGAGCATTTTTCGAAAATTTTAATTTTTTAAAAAATGGCTCTAACGATTTTGATTAAAATATCATATGTTTAAGATATTTTCATGACAAATGAAATGTATATCTCGAATTTTCTGGGAATGTCTCCAAAAGTATTCTTCATAGTGAACGACTTTTGCATAACTGGTAAACTATAAGAGGTAGACAAAATTTTACTACACAAAAATGTAGAGCGCGTTAAAGTACACAATTTATGTCATACAGCTTTTTTGTTGGGTGAACCATTTTCGAGATATTGCTTGTTATTCCCTTAAATTTTCTAATGCACTTTTTCTCAAATTCGTTATTCATTTTTTTTGGTCCTGGTAATGCAAAAAGAATGGAATGCGCCACATAGCAACCAGCTCTTAAAATATTTGACTATGCTTAAAGCCTAGCAATTCCCCTTGCATCTACAAGAAAATTAGCAATAAGATTAACATCTCGATATCTCGATTAACATAAAGGATATGGGGAATTGGCGTTTGTAAAAAAGTTTGTACAAGAGTAGAGAAAGTCATGTGAGTGTAACACATCATATTTTTAATTTCTGTACAGCCTACCTATGGTATGAAGAGGAGGTAGGCACTGTATTCCACTCAAAAAATCGAAAGCGAGTTTTCGCTGAAGACGTACGTTTTGGGGCCCGGAGCATTTTCGAAAAAGCTCTCTTTATGTATCTGTGCGTGTTTATTTGTGTGTTAGTGTGAGTGAGAGAGAGAATATAACAACTAAAAACCAACAATTTTAATTAGATTTTGCATCCTCCAAGATATGAACACGAAGATTTTCACCAAATTCCATCCACGCCTTTACGCTGAAAAAATTTGGGTTATTTTTATTTTCTTAAACACGGTTCAAACGATTTTTTAAAATTAAGATACCAAATGTTTGTCATATTAACATGAAAAATAAATTGTATGTCTTGAATTTTCTCGGAATACGCTGTGAACTCCTTGCTTTTAGTGAGTATTACGTAATTGTATTAGACTGGGAAACCATACGAGATAGACAAAAACATACTTCAGGAAAAAGTTAGAGCTCATTAAAGTGTAATCTCTGAGAACATTTTGTGTTTTAAATTACATACCTATTTCCTAAAGACTACAGCATGTAACAGGAAACTTTGCAACATTTTTACTTTCTCTACTACGTATAGTAAGTAGGGGAAGTATTGTATTCCACACAAAAATTCGATACCGAGATTTCATCGGAAATACATGTTTTGAGACTCCCTGAATCCCAAAAAGAATTTTTGGAAGCATGTCCGTGTTTGTGTCTGTGTGCCTGTGTGTCTGTGAACAGCATAACTCAGAAACGAACAATCGGATAAACACCAAACTTGATATTTAGGTTCAGTATCTTCCAGAGATGCGACACGAGGGTTTTCAAGAAAATCCCCCCACCCCAGATTACCCTTTACATGGAACATTTTTCGAAAATTTTAATTTTCTACAAAATGGCTAACAATGTTGATAAAGATATCATATGTTTAAGATATTTTCATGAGAAATAAAATGTATATCTCAAATTTTCTGAAGAATGTCTTCAAAAGTATTCTTCATTGAGAACGACTTTTGCATAACTGGTAAACCATAAAAGATAGACAAAATTTTACTACACAAAAAGTGTAGATTGCGTTAAAATAACACAATTTATGTCATATACATTTTTTGTTGGATGAACCATTTCGAAATATTGCTTGTTATTCCCTTAAATTTTCCAATGCTTATACTTTTTCTCAAATTCGTTATTCATTTTTTTTGTCCTGGTAATGCAAAGAGAATGGAACACTCCACATAGCATTCACCTTTGGCTATCGTTTAAAGCCTAGCAATTCTCTACAAGAAAATTAGCAATAAGATTAACATCTCGATATCCCGATTAACATGAAGCATATGGAGAATAAACGTTTGTAAGAATATTTTGTACAAGAGTAGAGAAAGTCATGTGAGTGTAACAATTAGATTTTTTTCAAATGTGGGACAGAGGAGGAGTAGGAATTTTGAGAAACGTGTAAATTCCTTCTAGTAAGCTTGTTCAGATTAATTGGGAAAGGAAACTGCTTTACATAAAACTAAGCATTAATATTAGCTAAAACAAATTGAATCTACTTTCCCCAATTCCCCTTGTGTGACCGTTTATGTATGCTATGTTTGTGCATGTGTGTATAACGCATAAGAGTACCTAACACAAATATGCAGTTATATTAATGATTTTTGAAGATTTGTTTCATCGTTTCCTTCCTTATACCTAGGCCTTCACTTGCCTAATCAGGTAGTTTTTCCTTAAACCCCATTGATTAACAGCTCCTTCCTAATGACCTCATTAGCCGGATCTCAAATGGAAATTGTTCAGAAAATAGCTTAATGGTGTAACATTTTTCATAGTATACAAGTTTTAACAAATGTCAAGAATTACTTTTCTTTATTAAAGAAAATGAACATACAAGCATAAATTAATTTATGCAATAAGTGTATAATATTATGATTATATCACGAGCAAATGTTTAACGAGTGTCATATCAAGATTATCCGCGAATTGGATACTTTTCTTTGCACTGTAAATTGCAGAAAATAAAGGATAAAAAGTTCCTCATCCATAGTTGACATAGTGAGAGCGACTTCACGAGTTGTTAGCCTCTCTCCCTGAATTTCATTTGTTTTTATTTGGCGTGCTGAACCGATAAACAAGACAGCCACTTACAAGCATTTCTTTCTGGGAGAGCAGTGAGCAGGTGTTACGGACTGTGATGTAGATCAGCACAGCACAAATTCAGATCTTAATTATTCTGTATTTAATAAAGTACAGAGATTTTTGCATGTTCATTGCTCAGAGAAAAGAGTATGACAAAATGGGATCATCTTCTCTATATAAAGGCTGCTAATGTCCTAGTAGCTGAGCGCCCTTGAACACAAATCATCATCGTTCTCTATATAAGCCATAGCAACTTGGAATACCGGTGTTACGTCATTTCTATAGGAAACACGTCATTGCTATTATTGGCACACATGTCAGAATGAGCCAATTATGCACGATTTTGAATACACTAGTAACCTGTTTATAATGGTAGGATTGCAAAAATACATTACGTTACAATGCACTGTAACAAATGTCAATAAATCAATGTATGTATGTATGTATATATATATAATATATATATACAAATAGAACAGCACCAATTTTAAATTAAATAATTTTCTAACTGAAATGAATTAAAGAGGGAGAAAAAGAAGATATAAAAGCATCTTCTGTATTACTTCAGATTATACACCGGTGTGCAAAACCTAAGGACGAGATGGGTAAAGTAACGTAACAAATGAATACTCCATGGAAGTAGATGAAGGTGCGGGAGCATGTTGCCAGAGGTCTCTCACACGTACACAGAAAGTTGGACATCACATGGCGTGAGTGTAGCGAGCCTATAGTGTCCAATGGGTCTGGTTCCGCAACACGGGGCTGTTGATCAAACAGGACAAGACGGTGTGTGGCAATTAGCGAGCTGTTACGGTGCACTGTAGTGGTGTTCTTCATTGCAACATGGCCCGTAACACCAATTGGATGACTTCACGCGGGGAAGAATCATCGGAAAACTGGAAGAAGGGCGAAGTGTAACGAGTGTTGCTCAGGAATTTGGAATTGCTCACAGCATTGTTTCACGTGCATGGGGAACCTTCCAAACCACAGACACTGCTATCCCAAGGAGAGGTGGTGGTCGACCACTCTCAGCTACACTGTCAGATGACCGCTACATTGTGCAACAGGCAAGAAGGGATCCACGCCAAACAGTGGGTGCAATTGCAACCACATTTAGCAGGAAAACTAGGCACACAATCTCACGATACACAGTGGCACGGCGACTACACAGAAGTGGTCTCTTTGCCCGACGGCCAGTATGTTGTGTTCCATTGACATCCGCACATCGGCGGCACCGTTTGCGATGGTCCCGTGTGTATCAAAATTGGACCAACGAGGAATGGGGTCGCGTGCTTTTCTCGAATGAGAGCAGATTCAGTCTAAGTAGTCATCCTCGACGTACTATCTGGTGAGAGGTGGGAACACGTAATGAAGCTAGGAACATCCTTGAACATGATCGTTTTGGTAATCCGGGTGTTATGGTTTGGGGAGGCATAATGTTGAATGGGCGCACCGACCTCCAAATCTTTAAACACGGTACACTCACTGGTCAACGTTATTGTCATACTGTACTCCTTCCCTATGTGCGTCTTTTCAGGGATGCAGTCGGTCCTGACTTAATTTTCACGACAATGCGCGACCGTAACGACCAGCGCAGGTGGAGGATCTCTTGGAACGAGAGAATATTCGGCGGATGGACTGTCCTGCCCATTTCCCAGATTTAAATCCCTTCGAACACGTGTAGGATGCATTGGGGAGACACATTGCAGCACATCCACATGCACCAACGACCATCCAACAGTTGTCAACAGCGCTGGTGGAGGAATGGAACGCCCTACCACAAGAACTGCTTATCAACCTTGTGGCCAGCATGGGAACACAATGCAGAGCATGCATTTCTGTCCGTGGTGTTCACACACCCTTTTAAGCCCCATATATCTGTTTCTGTAAATCTAGAGAGCCATCATATGTCGTATTTACTTTAGTGTAGCTTATGGTCTACAAATAAAAGTGGCATTTCTGTTTGTCTCATTGCATATTTCGTTTAGTTGCCTACTGTAGCATACCATAGCAGTTCCCTCTATGTATGATTCAAGTTTCATCGAGCTATGTTACTTGACAGTGTCACAGCATGCGAAGATTACTTTCGTCCTTAGCTTTTGCACACCAGTGTATATTTTCAGTGGGAAATAGACCTTTTGAAGATATAATAGGGAAGCTGTTCCTAAGGCAACATAAAGGCAGCAACCTATCGCTGGTAGGAATCCTTTTTGGAGAAACAGAGCTGCTCATGTCAATAGGACCTAGGGTTATGTGTAGAAAGTTAAGGTTTTAGAAGTATGTACCTTATCTTGTGAGCGCATCAGTTCCCATGAGATCGTTTAAGGTTCATATTCATATAAGAGAGCTAAGTGGGGGAGTTTCTATAATATTTCTCCACCAATAGGAAAATTACGTTGTTATAAAGAAATTCCATCAACAAACAGTATTAAAGAAAGATATCATGTGGCTTGGTAGGAAAAATGTATACGCAAGATCTCTCACAATCTGAAAGTATGCGAAGAGGTATATATCACTCACAAAATGGAAGTAATCGAAGACAAATATTAATTTACAATCTTAAGGATGCGATGCTATATAGTGCCGGTGAAAGTGAAATGTTTTAAGTGACGATAAAGGAAGTTTACCGCGAAAAGCTCGCGAGGTAGGACTCAGTGACTTAATGACTTGTATGATCAGGATCAAGCTAAGGGCAAGGAACTGACGAGAGTATTTAATGTGCATGCGAATAAAGTTGTTTAGCCATAAACGGCAAGTTATTGAACATCGGAATGAACAGCACGACTTGAGATAAGAAGCCATACACCTCTTGCATTTCTTCCTCTCCTTACCACTACGAAGACCGATCCTGCCCCAGCTCACATTATTTGAATTACCTCTGCTATAGATTGTCTTTTTCGAATTAAACATTTGTTCATGATAAAATCTAAATAAAGCATTTTTAATACAACAGTCCCATTATTACCCGCTCGCACGTATGTAGATACTGAAACTGCCCATATGTTATGACGATTCTAAACGTTGTGTTACTATGTGGGAAGAGAAAACGAATTACGAAGTAAAGTTGCAGGTGTTCACGTTCATTCGAATTCTCTTCTTCTTCTTCTTTCTCTGTTTAACCTCCTCTTATGTAGAACTTACACCCCCAGGACTTACAGGCGGGTGCCTGGGGTCAGAGGCCCGTCGAAGAGCAGGCACTTATGGATCAGACAGAATATCAAAGATGGGTGACCAGCCCGATGCCTAATATGGGAGGAAGGAAGTAGATGAAACAAAATGATGGTGAAATGGATGAAAGGAAAGGTGATGATGGAATGAATGGCGGGGGAAACCGGAGAACCCGGAGAAAACCCGCCCAGACGCCGCTTTGTCCACCACAAATCCCACATGCGGGTCCCTGGGATTGAACTCGGGCCGCCTCGGTCTAACCACTCGGCCACAGTGCCGCCCGTTCATTCGAATTATCATCAGAAAATTAAACTGAGCATTGTTGTAGATGTTAGAAGTTTCATTGGTAAAGTATGTCTCAAAATAAAACGTACTACCGGAAAGACTTCGTTGTAAATAAAACAGTGCATCGTACGTAGATTTTATGGATGGCATAACATTATTGTTTCATTTCCAAATTTCGCGACACACGCTATGCGACTGTGCGACATACCGTTGGGAATCCTGCTGTGCTGTGCTGTGCTGTGCTGTGCCGTCAACTTTCTACGAGACATGCTGCCTGCACTCTTGGAGATATAGTACTTGCGATTAGGCAAAACTTGTGGTTTCAGCATAACGGTGCAATTCCACATTTCTCTAACAGAAATCACCTGAGCCCACCTCTGTGGTGCGCGAGTTGTGTGTCTGATTCACATTCGAATTTCGGTTTAGGTGAATAACCCGGATAAGGTTCTTTTCCGGGGGTTTTCGCTTATCCTGAAAGTTGAATGTCGAGTAACTCTTTAAGCATTATTGACCCTGGACTCATCGTTTCACCCATTTTATTCATCGTCCGATGTGACCTAACTGGTTAAAGCATATATCGCGTGAGTCTTCTCATCCTGCGGATTGGTAACTAGGCAACCCTTCATTTTACAGACGATGCGAAATGCAGGTGCTGACACCGCATTCACTAGCCGCTGATTAGGGTTACGTTGGTGCTCGTTGTTAACATGCTGGAAAATCAGGGTGAAGGTCGAAAGTTCAAATTACGCCTCCGAATAAAGAGCTTTATATTCATTTCTTGCATTTATTTATGATGTTCATTAAAGCATATTCTAACAAGTAACAATTTGTGTTTTAATGAAATTCATATAATTAAACTAATTAAATGAAATGACACTTCCATGCTAAAATACTAGTTCTTGTTAAATTTACTAAACATAAAAAAGTACCTTCAAGAGGCAGTATTTGAACCTGGGACCTTCACTACTGCAGACCAACGCATACACTGTTGTGCTACGAATGCAAGTCACTGTCGCAGAGCGGTGCAAAGCAGTCATTTCGGCCGAAATTGATACGATGCGATGCTTTGGACAGTGTTTACGACATAGCCAGTACAACGCTGAGACCGTGTAACTTCTCAATCCGCAGGCTGAGAAGACTCACCCCTTGTGTGTATATATATTGAGTAGAACATCTTGCGCGAGATGGATTGGCCGACGAGGATCAGCAGCATGATCTCAGCGCTTACCTCTGACCTAATAGGTTGTGAGTTTTACCTCTGGGTGTCGCGAAGAAAGCATTTTGCCACACGCCAGTTGAAAATAAACGCATGTTAATACAACACACAATAGCTGCAGCAATCATTCAAACTAATCCTGGGATCTTCCAAAGTGAGCACCGATCTTTACTGAGTCGCTTTGTTACTTGTCACAATGTCAACTGTGCTGGTTCGAATATTTCTTAAGACATGGTGTTCATTAATCGCACCAGCATGTAATAGTAGTAGTAGTAGTAATAATAATAATAATAATAATAATATATAATAATAATATCATCTTGTATTTTCGCAAACATTATTGACTGCCTCTGCGGTCTGGTGGTAGGCATGCTAGCTTTCAAATTCAGAAGTCCCGGCTTTGATTCCCGGCTGGAGGGTGGAAATTCTTCTTTAGACAATGTTTGTGTGAATTTAACGTAATTACCCAAAGCAATAACACCCAAATGTAAAAAATCTGATGTGTTACACTCACATGACTTTCTCTACTCTTGCACAATCTAATTTTACAAACGCTTATTCTCCATATGCTTCATGTTAATCGAGATGTCAATCTTATTGGTAATTTTCTTATAGATGCAAGGGAAATATGGTAGCTTTTAAGCGATAGTCAAATATTTTAACGCTGGTTGCTATGTGGCGCATTCCATTCTCTTTGCATGTCCAGGACATAAAAAATATGAATAACGAATTTGAGAAAAAGTATAAGTATTGTAAAATTTAAGGAAATAACAAGCAATATCTCGAAAACGGTTCACTCAACAAAAGAAATGTATATGACATAAGTTGTGTATTTTAACGCGATCTACATTTCTTGTGTAGTAAAATTTTGTCTATCTCTTATGGTTTACCTGTTATGAAAAAGTCGTTCACAATGAAGAATACTTTTGGAGAGATTCCCAGAAAATTCAAGATATACATTTCATTTCTCATGACATTATCTTAAACATATGATATTTTAATCAAAATCGTTAGAGCCATTTTTGAGAAAATTAAAATTTTCGAAAAATCTTCCATGTAAAGGGTAGTCTAGGGTGGGGGGATTTTATTGAAAACCTTCGTGTCGCATCTCCGGAAGATACTGAGCCTAAATACCAAGTTTGGTGCTTATCCGACTGTTCGTTTTTGAGTTATGCTGTTCACAGACACACAGACACACACACACACACACAGACACACACACGGACATGTTTCCAAAAATGCTTTTTTTGGATTCAGGGGGTCTCAAAACATGTATTTCCGGTGAAATCTCGGTATCGAAATTTTGGGTGGAATGCAATACTTCCCCTACTTACTATACGTAGTAGAGAAAGTAAAAAGTGAACATCATTGCTGATGAGCAATTGCTCCAAAGGTAAAAAGCCTCCGATATGGCCTGAGATGTTAAAGGCGACATATAAATTGGGAACAAATGTTATTTTTAAGGGAGAGACTAAATGTTCTATCCCACCAATGTTAAATTCATTATCTCAGAAACTCTTTCAGACATCAGGCAGATTGAAATTTTTACAAGATGTAGATGCATGCCTTCGAAGTTCATTGATC
The DNA here is from genome assembly GCA_030765065.1 of Deroplatys truncata. Taxonomy (NCBI): domain Eukaryota; kingdom Metazoa; phylum Arthropoda; class Insecta; order Mantodea; family Mantidae; genus Deroplatys; species Deroplatys truncata. The sequence goes on from CM060984.1 coordinate 152,996,780, forward strand.
TACTTTTATAACATAATGCGGTTCATTAAGGAAGATTTGATCTTTTTCTTAATTAGGCAAAACTTCTTATTTACACTTATCAGGAATTATTTTTAAGAACATAACCAACCAACTTATTAACACCAAAGTAACAATAACACCAAATAAAGCATTGTTTTTGTCATAAAATTTTAATTCAGATTTCTTTAATATTTTCTGATATAACGGGTTATTTATATCACAAAATGTTCCAAGTAAAAATATAAAAACATTTGTGGTGCGTTACATTCACATGACTTTCTCTACCCTCTATCGCTTATTAGTCAGTATACAAATTATTCTTACGAAGGTTTATTTTCATATTGAATACATTTTAATTGAGATAAGCCTTTCCGGAAATAGCTACATTGCACATTTCGTTATAGACAAAAAGGGGACAGTGATAGTCAAATGTTTAAGAACTAGACGCAATATGCTGGCCTTAAAATTCCATACCGTTTCCATAACATCGCGAGAAACAACTGCATTTGACAGGACTCTAAAAGAATGACAAAGTAATGAACAATTCAAACCATCAATAACGGATATCTCAGAAATGGCTAATGCCACAAAAAAGTTATTTGAAATAAATTGTGTGTTTTAAAGAGATCTAAATTTTTCTGTATAACACGTTTTCGTCTATCGCTTAACGTTTTGCACAAGGTTATACAACACTCCTTCTGATTGAAGAGGTTTCCATGGCTATTCCCTGAAAATTCAAAATCTATTTTTACTTTCTCTACTACGTATAGTAAGTAGGGTAAGTATTGTATTCCACCCAAAAATTCGATAACGGATTTCACCGGAAATATATGTTTTTAGACCCCCTGAATCCAAAAAAACCATTTTTGGAAACATGTCCGTGTGTGTGTGACTGTGAACAGCATAACTCAGAAACGAACAGTCGGATAAACACCAAACTTGGTATTTAGATTCAGTATCTTCCAGAGATGCGACACGAAGGTTTTCAAGAAAATCCCCCCACCCCAGATTATCCTTTATATGGAACATTTTTCGAAAATTTTAACTTTCTCAAAAATGATTCTAACGATTTTGATTAAAATATCATATGTTTAATTTATTTTCATGACAAAAAATGTATATCTTGAATTTCCTGGGAATGTCTCCAAAAGTATTCTTCATTGTGAACGACTTTTGCATAACTGGTAAGCCATAAGAGATAGACACAGGTTTACTACACAAAAAATGTAGATCGCGTTAGAATACATAATTTATGTCATATACATTTTTTGTTGTTGAGTGAACCATTTTCGAGATATTGCTTGTTATTCCCTTAAATTTTTCAATACTATTTTCTCAAATGGGAATTCGTTATTCATTTTTTGTCTTGGATCTGCAAAGAGTATTAATCTATGGCAAAGAGAATGATGCTGCAGCTAGCAACCAGCTATTAAGAGATATGTCTATGCTTAATTTCTATATTGCCCTTGCAAATACAAAACAAGGGGAACATAGTACGCCTTAAGCGATAGTCAAATAATTTTAGAACTGGTCGCTATGTGTAAAACGTAATTCTCTTTGCATGACAAAAGATCGTTTCTGCAGATGTTTATCTCGATTAATATGAAATAGATGGAGAATAAGAGTTTGTAAAAATAGTTTGTACAGGAGTAGAGAAAGTCATGTGAGTGTAACACATCAGAATTTTTTTTGTCCTGGCAATGCAAAGAGAATGGAATACTCCACATAGCAACCAGCTCTTAAAATACTGACTACCGCTTAAAGCCTATCAATTCCCCTTGCATCTACAAGAAAATAGCAATAAGATTAACATCTCGATTAACATCTCGATTAACATGAAGCATATGGAGAATAAGCGTTTGTAAAAATAGTTTGTACAAGAGTAGAAAAAGTCATGTGTGTGTAACACATCAGACTTTTTTGTCATGTAAATGCCTTTAATATACGGCATTTTAATGAAACTCCTCAGAGCCGTTTTTTATAAAATAAAAATATTTGAAAAACGTTCCGTTGAAATCTATGTATTGAATTTTTGGGTGGAATTGCAATAAATTCTCTACCTATTACTAGTAGAGAAAGTAAAAACCTCACAAACATTTACAAAGCAAAAATAACATTGCTTGAACATGCGAAAAATGCCAATTTAGGAATGGTATCAATTTGTAAGACTAAAAGATGAGCTAAAATGTATCCATCTACTCAAAGGGCATAGGAGTTTATATTTTTCTGAGAAGTAATGCAGAATTTAGAAATGACAGACATATTTAAAATATGAGTATTGTGGCTACAATGTTAAAATGTGTATCAAATTAAGGAGAAAATTACAATTAATAAGACTACACTAAAAACTAAAACCGTCATTTATTTTTGGCAACCTTCGCCATTCGGAATCTCCTTAAATTGACATAAATACTTCATTTTGAACATACTTTTCATCCTGAAATGTTGTGTATAATTTTTCCGCACTCTTGTCCGTAGCTGCAGACGGTGAGGCAACATTTGTATCACATCGCATGTGTCTCTGCATACCGTTAGATTTTACCAGCTTTCTCTAGTTTACAACTTGAAGCTTTATTTCTGTATCTTTACTGTAATGGTCAAGCAAAAGCGAGAGTGAAAATGCTCACCTTACTGACCCCTTGATGCTGTACCGTCATGTTATGAAGCTGAGAAATATTACTGCTTATTAATGTAGAAGTTTGTGATGTAATTAGGGAAGCAAATAATGAACTCCCATAAATAAATTCACAAAACAGGTTATATTCGAGTCGGTGGGGTTTGTTAGCGTTGTAATAATCTATTGATTCCATTCGTACAATTTTTACTTCCTCTACTACGTATAGTAAGTAGTGAAAGTATTGTATTCCGCCCAAAAATTCGATACCGAGAATTCACCAGAAACACATGTTTTGAGGCCCCTGAATCCAAAGAAGCACTTTTAGAAAAAGCTCCGTGTGTATGTCTGTGAACGGCATAACTCAAAAACGAAAAGTCGGATAAATACTAAAACTTGGTATTTACGTTAAGTATCTTTCAAAGATGGGAGAAGTAGATTTTCAAGAAAATTCTCCCACCCCCGACTACCATTTACATGGAACATTTTTCGAAGATTTTTATTTTTTCAAAAATGGCTCTAACGATTTTGATTAACATATCACATATTTAAAATATTTTTATGACAAATAAAACATATATATTGAACTTTCTGGGAATGTCCCCAAAATTTCTCTTCTTTATGAATGATTTTTGTATAACTGGTAAACCGTAAGAGATAGACAAATGTCTTCTACACAAAAGGTAGAGCTTGTTAAAACACACAATTTATATCATATACTTTTTATGTGGAGTGAACAATTTCCGAGATATTCCTTGTTATTTGTTTGAATTTTCCAATACTTTTTCTCAAGTGGGAATTCGTTATTCGTTTTTTTTATGTCCTGGACATGCCAAGAGAATGCTTCACACAACAATCAGCTCTTAAAAGATTTGACTATCGCTTAAAGCCTACCATATTCCCTTGCACCTACAAGAAAATTAGCAATAAGATTAATATGAAGTAGATGGAGAGTAAGGGTTTGTAAAAATAGTTTTTACAAGAGTAGAGAAAGTCATGTGAGTGTATTTTCAAACATTTTATGTCATCAAAATAACAAGTAATATCCCGGAAATTATTCACTAGACATAAATTATATGACATAAATTGTGTGTTTTAACAAGCTGTACACTCTTTATGTAGAAGAATTTTGTCTATCTCTTACGGTTTACTAGATATGCAAAAGCCATTCATAAAGAAGAGGAATTTTGGGGACATTCCCAGAAAGTTCAAGATATACATTTTATTTGTCATAAAAATATTTTAAATATATGATATTTTAATCAAAATCGTTAGAGCCATTTTTGAGAAAATAAAAATTTTCGAAAAACGTTCCAAGTAAAGGGTAGTCGGGGGTGGGAGATTTTCTTAAAAATCTTCTTGTCCCATCTTTGAAAGATACTTAACGTAAATACCAGTTTTGGTATTTATCCGACTTTTCGTTTTTGAGTAATGCCGTTCACAGACACACGGAGCTTTTTATAAAAGTGCTTCTTTGGATTCAGGGGCCTCAAAGCATGTGTTTTCGGTGAATTCTCGGTATCGAATTTTTGGGTGCAATGCAATACTTTCCCTACTTACTATACTTAGAGAAAGTAAAAATGGATCCCTATACATAACCCCACTTAATATTTTTCTTGCTGCGCTGCTGGATGCAAAAATTGAAAGATGAAATGTCACCAGAACACCCGTTTCGGTAATAATAAGTTAATAACATTACGGCCTTCTTTCTGTGTGAAGCGCCATCTACCGTAACCAGGGCAGGCACTGTTGCACGCAGTTGTAAAACGTGGCGGTAGATGGCAGGTCAGCGGATGTTGCATGGTGAGCGGCCTGAATTTATTTATTTATTTTTTATTTTGTAATTTTAGCTATAGACTACTCGTATACATTTTTTGATAAATACGAGTTTATTTTCATACTGCATCAATCAAATTCTCCATATTTGATAGAGACATTACAGAAGAAGTCTGAATTTCGTTGTCAAGAAAATGTGGGAATCTATTTCCACATTTATGGAGGTACCTGGAGTTATAAACAGCTGGTAATAAACAGTAATTAATTTTAATTACCTGTATTTCTTAACACATGGAGATAAAGGATTCACATGGTCAAATACCTTCAGTATTGCGCAATTCATTTACACTTATTCAAATGTGAAACTTTATTTGTAACTATATTAGTTGTTCGAGCAGTGTTTAAAATAAGCTTATACTCTTGCAAATGCATTCTCTACCACAATTAACAATAATGGTACAATTACTTACATTTGCTCTGTAGCGGTATGGAATAAACAGATCAACGGACGTTAAGCCAGCATCTGGAAAAGTATCAGAACATGAAGTAAGCCTAATTAGCAAAGTTAGTTATTAAGATAATATACACTACAATAATGATTGAAAATACGTATAGGTATTACGAGGGCTGTCCCAGAAGTACCCGATCTAAAAAGAAAACACAAAAATTTTAGGAAAATACATCTTTATTTCTCTACATAGTCTCCTTTCAGCTCGATACACTTTTCCCAGCGATGTTCAATTTCTTCCATACTCTGTTTATAGTGAGAACCGTCGAGTTCAGCAAAATAGCCATCAACTGCAAACTTCACCTCTTCATTGTTGACAAATCATTTACCACCAAGCCATTTCTTCAGCTTTGGAAACCGAAAATAATCTGAGGGGGCTAAGTCTGACGAATAGGGTGCATGAGGTAGCAATTCGAACTTTAACTCATTGATTTTGACCATGGCGATAATGTATGTGTGAACTGGTGCATTGTCTTGATGTAACAGAACTGTCTTTTTCACTAAATGAGGCCGGTTTTACATAATTTTATCATTCAAACGCTGTAATAAGTTTGCATAATACTCGTCATTGAGTGCTTTTCCTTTTTGAAGATAATTAATGAAAATTATTCCACGCGCACCCCAAAAAGCTGACGCCATGACCTTGTCTGCAGATGGAACTATCCTTGCCTTCTTTGGATGATATTGACCTTTCATTTCTGAGTTATGCTGTTCAGTGACACAACATTTTCTCAAAGTGTTTTTTCTTTGGATTAAAGAGGCCTCAAAACCTAGATATCGAGTTTTTGGGTGGAATGCAATACCTTGTATATCTATTAGTATGTGGTAGAGAAAATATAAAAGGGATAGAGATTTCCAGTTGAGATAAATATAAAGCATTTGGAAATTTAAACAAGTCAGAGAATATCTCGGAAATGGTTAACGTCACTACATTTTTTATTTGATATAGACTGTGTGCTTTAAGAAGTGATTTGGTCTGGGCAGCACTGTGGACAAGTGGTTAGATCGTTCGCCTCCCATCAAGGCATCCTGGGTTCGATCCCAGGGGCCCACATGTCTTATTTGTGGAGAACGAAGGGGCACCTGGGTAGGTTTTCTCCTGGTTCTCCGGTTTCCATCACCATTCATTCCACCAATTGCTCCATCATCACCTTTCCTTTCATCCATTTCGCCTTCATTTCATATCATTATCTTCTTCACTCCCATACCTAGCTCCTGGCTCCTTCATTCTCTGATTCCATGCTCCTCTGCTCCTCGACAGGTCTCTGAAACACTACGTACGGTTGTAAGTCCTAGCGAGTGTAAGCCAAGTAAGTAAGATTTGGACTATCTCTTACGGTTTACCAGTTGTACAAAAGTCATTCAGAATGAAGAGGACTTCACAAACTATTTCCAGAAAATTCAAGACATACCCTACTATATAACATACGGTATTTCAATATAAATCATCAGAGCTATTTTTAAGAAAATCAATTTTTTCCACGTAAGAGATAGTCTGGGTTGGGACGATTTTCTAAATTTTCGTATCGTGTCCTGAAAGTCACTGAACTTAAATACAAACTTTGCCATTTAACCAATTTTTCGCATTTGATTTACGCTGTCCCCCCCATACACACACCCCACATATATTTTTCTAAAAATGCTTTTTTTAATTATTCCGAGAGCCTGAATAGGTATATTTCGGTGAAATCTCGCTATCAGATTTTTTGGGTGGAATGCAATAATTCCTCTACTTACTATGTGTCTGTAGTAGGGAAAGTATGAAATACCTCAAAGAGAAAAGACACAGGAGGTGCAATTCCACTACTACGAAGAATCGGCGAATTACTAGAGAAATATAAATAAATGGATATAGAGAATGTATCCCGAGTAGATTTGAAGAATCGATTAACTTTAGGCGAGTCAGTTGGGGATCTTAATATTTGCTAGTGTGTTGCCACGGTAGCTCAGTTAGAGCAACCGGACAGATACTGAAAGCTCCAGGTTGAATTCTCGGCTATGTGATTAATTTTTACTTTCTCTACTACATACAGTAAGTAGGGGAAGTATTGCATTCCACCCAAAAGCTTCACACAAAGATTTCTCCGGAAATACAGGTTTTGAGACACCTTGAAACCAAACAAAGCATTTTTGGAAACATGTCCGCGTGTGTGTCTGTGAACACGATAAATCATAAACGAAAAGTCGGATAAATACCAAATTTGGTATTAGGTTCAATATCTTCCAAGCTACCCTTCACAAGGAACATTTTTCGAAAATTTTGATAAAATACCATATGTTTAAGATATTTTTATGGTAAATGAAATGTATATATTGAATTTTCTGGAAATATTCCCAAAAGCCCTCTTAATTCTGAATGACTTTTGCATAACTGCTAAACCGTAAGAGTTAGACAAAATGTTACTACACAAAAACGCTGAACTTATTAAAAGACACAATTTATTTCATATACATTTATTTTTGTCGAGTAAACCATTTCCAAGGTATTCCTTGCCATTTGTTTGAATTTTCCAAAACTTACACTTTTTCTCAAATCGGAATTCGTTATTCATTTTTTATGTCCTGGGCATACAAAGAGAATGGAATGCTCCACATAGCAACCAGCGCTTAAAAGATTTGACTATCTCTTAAAGCCTACCATATTCCCCTTGCACCTACAAGAAAATTAGTAATAAGATTAACATGAAGTAGATGGAGAATAAACGTTTGTAAAAAATAGTTTGTACAAGAGTAGAGAAAGTCATGTGTGTGCAACACATCAGATATTTTTCAGTCTGGTTCTGTCTTTCCAACCTTGTCCTTCACAGGGCTTGTGTGAAATAAAAAAAATAATTATCACTGATTGGCCTAATAGTTGGTTAAATTTTGGAGCTCGGAAGTTAAAGTATTTATAACATTGCAAATCACTATTGGGGCATGGTAGTTCGAAATGACACGAGATCTCCTTGTGACTTACCGAAAAAAACAAAACAAACTAAGAGTCAGTTGGGGAATTTTATGTGGTACCGGTACACTGACATAGTAGTTCAGTTGAGCAACAGGACGGAAATGGGAAGATACGTGGTTCAGATCTCAGCTATGGCATTGAATTTTTTTCAGTCTGATCCTACCTTTCTAATCTTAGTCCATACATGCTTGTGTGAAATAACAATTAATTATCGTTAAAGAAATTTGTTATGGTATGGTTAAATCCATCATGATCGCTATTTCTGTTGACTTCCTCGTGGCGACATCTCTGTATTCTGGGATGTTCTGTCTATCTCGTGATTGATCTGTGCTTGTGATTTTGGTGTCTATTAATTTGAAACGAATATGGTTTTGGATTTCACTATCTCTAGAAAAATTGTTGTGTTTACATGCATTTTATAAACGTAAATCACTTGGATGGTTTAACTTTGCGACATTTCTGATAATACTTTAATTCTGCTCACATTGGCTTTCTGTGAATGCAGGGGGGAAAAAGGGCATAGATAGCATGATTGCCCTGCATTCATATAACGCTAATAAGGAACAATGCGAATATTCTGCAGAGCAAGTAAAATAAGCGTCTGGTTTCAAATCGCGTACTCGCGTCTAAAGCATTCAGTATAGTGACATGCCCGGCGCGACCGAGTCAACACTACCCGTCCTTTGTGCGAAGTATGTAGCAAGTTAATATTCCTCTTAGTTTAAACTTCCATTTTCTCTTCATATACGACACAAACATCTTTATTCATTCTCTTGTTTATCTATACATATAACAAACCTATACCTAACGGAAGATTTTCTGATAATTTTCGATTTTGGATAATAACTGTAATAAGTGCTATGGGCTGCCTTGAGGACAAACATGGTACCTTTAGAGTTGTGTGTGCGTTTATCCTTTCACGCAAGAAGCCGAGCCGCTTGTTATGAAGCTGATATATTATTCTAATAGCTTAGGTCCAACTTAGCACATGTTGTATGCCAGCTCAATTATTTGCCCCAAAAAGGGGGTACTAAAGGGGCGCAAAAATGAATACGTTGCCATTACTAATATTTTTGAAAACTTGTTAGATATATAAATTTATAATCATAATGTTTCTGACAAGTTTTGTTGTTTACAAAATTTTGATACAAGGAATATTAAAGAAATTGAATCAATTTGTACTATTTGTACGTAAACCGATTACAATGAAAAACAGTACAGTTCTGACTGCATTACAAGCATAAACAAGATACATAAGCTTGTCTACCTACTCGTAAACATTTTAGCTATGTTTTGATTCCAAAAGGAGCAGTATTGTTATTGGTTTTCAAAATGTCATACTACCTTTACGTTGCACAGAGGGGAAAAAGGAGAAAAGATTATGAGGGGTGGAGGGAAAGATGAAATGAGAGGGAGAGAAAGACTGAAATGGAGAGAGAGAGAGGGTTAGGGAGAGAAAGTGACAGAGAATAGGTGGAATCTCTGCTTTGAACGCGAATACGAGTTCTCCCTTATCTTCAAAAGTAAAATGTCGGGTACTCTGAGCTCTATGGACTACGTTCTTTGAGCACCATTTCACAAAATTCATCCAAATGAAAGGGAAGAAAACGCGAGAAGTGCTGCGGGCTCTGCTAGTTTATAATATTTATGTTGCTTTAGAAGCAATGAGAAAGGCCATTTTTATTTTCTCATTTATTTGTAACTTTGTTTAGGAGCATTGTAGAATTTTAATTCCACTCTATTTCTAATACAGATTAATGGCAAGAACCTGTGTATAAGAAAATCAATGGTTGATCAGGGTCCTGAATTCTGGAGGAGGCCAGGAACCCGATGTTGGAAAACTCCTATCCCTTTCCTTTTAATGTAAACGGGATTTTCTAATTACTACTACTACCAAGTGAGGAGGCCCGACCTGCCTTGCTCCCTCTGATCAGCCGCCATTGAACAAATCTCTCAACTCTCTTTTAACTATTGGTATATTTTTGTCGGAAGCAACATGTTGTAGGAACAAATCTATGGACAACAAACCTCATAATGGGCCAACGAGGCAGCGGTGTTACAAAGCTTTCCGATCCAATGAGTGAGGGGGATTTTGGCTATACTAACACCACGCTAGAGCATACACTAGAGCAGAGGTGGCGAAAACGTGACTAGCGAGTTATTTTGACTCGCAGGCGCACGTTCCCTCTCTGCAACCGTCCCGTTTGATTTTCACATGCTACTGAGTGCTGCAGTGCGTGTTGCATATTTGGTGACTCGCGGAAGGAAGGCGTTTTCGCCACCCTTGCACTAGAGCAAGGGTGGCGAAAATGACTTCCTTCCGCGAGTCACCAAATATGCAACACGCAGTGCATCACTCAACAACACGTGAAAAACAAACGGGACGGTTGCAGAGAGGGAACGGCGCCTGCGAGTCACAATGCCTCGCGAGTCACGTTTTCGCCACCTCTGCACTAGAGCAAGGGTTGCGAAAACGACTTCCTTCCGCGAGTCACCAAATATGCAACACGCACTGCTTCACTCAGCAGCATATGAAAATCAAACGGACGGTTGCAGAGAGGGAACGTGCGCCTGCGAGTCACGTTTTCGCCACCTCTGCACTAGAGGATAACGTGGTGTTGTTAGTAGAGCGAGTCATCCAAATTGCCAAACTGGATTCATAGACAGCATGAAAATTATTGGGTAAGGGTCCCAAACAAAGACATAGCCAGCTTTGTTGCACACACCATGTCTAAATAGAAGTACTGCGGTCCTGAAATTGGTCAGGAAATAAGTGAAACTCGTGGTAATAACTGGCCATGCGAACTTCAAGAGACATTTGTACACAATGGGGATTGAGAAATGGTCCCCAAAGTGTAGGATGTATAACAGGAAAGACCAAATCTCCTGCACTGCGATGCTTTGGAAAACAGACGATACAAGCTTGTAGGGAGTTCAGACCCCAAAAGTAACAGTTTTCGGTAAGCATCTAGTTGAGGGACTCTTTAAGGCAAAAGGTTGGCTGAACTGGGAAACATACCGCAAAATAAGCCATCGGCTTCGGTGCGGGCAATATGGATAAGACCATCTTGTTTTGTCCCACAGATTTTAACAATCAGTCAACTCATCTCAACGCATGTCGGTGCTGCTAGAATGTATACTGTTTATTCTTGAACACAATACACAGATCCTTATTTTGAAACCACACTGACTGTACGTCTCTAGACGTTTAAACAAATTAGCTATCATAGATTTTAAAAGATTGCATTCAAGGCCCATACCTCTATCTGTATTCACACTGATGTATTGTATTTGCCCTTGTAAAACATTTTAATTATACTCGCATATCTGTCTCAGACAACAAGAAACCTTGCCGCAAGCATTCGTTGAAGATGACCGTGACGATTTTCTTTAAGGCTAAGCCCACACTGCAACGAATATATGGAACTGAATAAAAAAACATGTTTGGGATCAGGAGAAGTATTTCCTTACACGTGTGACGTTTTCAATCTAGTCGTAGGCGAAGTCAGAATTTCTTACGACTAAAGGAATGACCCTTTCTAATGAAACTACCTTGAAATTGAAAGCAACCGATGTCACAGTACCAGTATACAGTCATACATATAGCTTTTCTCAGCAAATATGGTAGATGCTTCCTGCACTGGTTATTTTATTCCTAACTATCCAATCTAAAATTTAGTATTAAAATAATTATTACTTACAACTGCTGAAAGTGGCGTGTTTTCTTGTAAGCGAGATATTTATAATCGAGGTAGACGAAGTCAGAGATTGTCAAGAAATTATCGAATGAAATTTGGTGTGTTGTATTTAGAAGTATACGATTTTGAGTTACTGCAAATTTTTATAGAATGTGCTGTATAACTACCAACGTTCTAAATCGTAGGCTTTGGTCAGTATTACAGAACTATACAATACTATTTTAGATACATTAAAACATGCTAGTTGTACTAGCGTCTCAAAGATTATAGGGCACAGTGTTTCTGTGAGTAGATATTGACATCAGAAGCACATTTTAGTATTGATGAAAGCTAATTCCATTCGTTTAATATTTTCTATATAATGTACGCAAACAATTAGTGATATTTTTGTGATATTAACTTTTAGTTTTTTTCAATAAACTCAATGTATTTGGGGAATATTAACGATAGAAGAAGAAGCCTTAATACATACCTGAAGTGATCCTACAGGTTTGGGGAGATTTTGAATAAAACGAAAACTAAATGCTGAGGCAGCATTTTTAACATTTAAATTATTTCAGTCAAATTATATAATATGCAAATTCAATAACAGCCCACCTTGAAGCAATATGTGTATCTAATAATTTGAAAAAGGTATGTAACAGTCATAGCGTATACTTATATTATTGTAATGTTCAATAATGTTATGTGAATGCATTGCGTAATTTAATAATGTAGGATATGTGAGAAATAGGTTAAAATTTGCTAATAATGAGTTAACAATAAGGTAACCTTTCGGCAATAATGAGTTTGAGAGTTTAAATGTTACTTGTGATTCTTGGAAGCATTAATGTAATTTTAGTGACGGTTTATAAAAATAGCCAATCAACAACCAGAAAAAGCTTTAGTTAAATGCAGGTATTCTATTCGAGTAAAAATAGCCAATCAGAGACTTGAAATACAGAAATGTGCAAGTTTAGACGGTTGAAATCAACTTAGTTGCCTCAAAACAGTGTTCATAACCAGACGTGTTGCTTCTAGACAGTGATCATAACCAGACGCGGGATGTGTCCTCGAGAAATTAATTACTTATTCGTGTGAGACGCAAAATAGTATACTTGTTAAAAAGTGCAAGTATTAAATAAAAGAATCTCACAGCTCTGGATATCAGTGAAGTGCTATTTAATTTGTGTCAAGGATTAATAAAAATGAGTGAATTAAAACTTAAAATCTGTGTAAGCCTACATTCTTAGTCGTATCACAACCCTGCCAAGACTTCCATGTCTCTAACAATAATACTGACGCAGCCGAGGCAAACATAAATATTTAATACTTAAAGAAACAATCAAATTACAAAGTTAATTTTTTTAAACTTGGGGCAAAGGCCACCTAAAAATACAAGGCCACCTAAAAATACATTTGGGGCAAATACTCCTACAACAAAATACCCACTTCAAATTGGCGCACAACGTGGGGTTAAATAAATAAACAACTGAAACTATAACCTACTTCAATGCATAGAAATATTGCTTGGATTTAATTTCAAAATAAAAGCCTATTACAAAATCTTAAACTAAAATATTAAATATTTTTCCTTCGTTGTTACCTCGCTGTCCGGTAACATCAACAATCTATCTCTTTTCTGCCAGTGCAGCAATTATCTCCAATTGGGAGCTAAATACCTAGATCCAATAGGCTTTCTTTGTAATGACAGGCCTATAGAATGCGGACTTTTCATATAAATGTATTAATTTCGAATGGTAATGATGGAAGGGTTTTTCTCTGTGTAACCACAATATTTTCATGGCCTACTTGTTACCTCAACATAGAACCTGGAGAAACACCATTACAAAAGCTTTCTCGTGGAGGTCATACGGGTTCATAAAGTAAACTATGAGACACTTCAGTTCCTATTCTTCTTCTCATTATTATTATTATTATTATTATTATTATTATTATTATTATTCATTACATGGTGTATGCGATTACTATTCCGGCTTCACAGTTTCACAGTTTCTCTTCCTATCGTCCTTTTGGCCTTCATACATCTGTTCTTCTAATCGCCCTATAATATAGTTAAATACAATTATTGAGAGTCTAGTGTTACACATTCTATTTATATGCTAGAACCATTTGTCGCGATATTCTCTTATTCTGTAATTCTTGCTGAAAATCGGTAATTCCTTTCTAATTTCCACATTTCAAGATCGATCAAATCTTGTACATCGCTTTGTTCTGCCTTAAAATGCCATTTCAACACATTGTACTACACTCTGCATCTTATTTGTGTTTAGCCATGTTTCTAATACATAAGAAGAGGAACAATCATTGTTTCATAAAATTTAATTTTTGTGTCCGATTTGCAGTGCCATACACCACTTAAAATTTTTGCTATTTTTATTGCCACCCTCTTGTGATATTACACGTGTAATGAATGTGTTTAACGTGTTCTAGCTATTTCTCTTTTAAAGTAATCTTTGTGACATGCTAGGATCTTATATTATTATTGTTATTATTATAAAAATGTAAAAAGAAAAGAAAGGAATGGAAGAAACAAAAGTTGAATGTTAGCTACGGAATAATAATAACAATAATAATAGCAATAAAAATAATAATAATAATAATAATAATAATAATAATAATAATAATAATAATAATAATAATAATAATAATAATACCAACATAAACCAGCAATTCATTGAAAAATGAAATGGACATATTAATAAAGAACAAAGTTTTGTTCTCAATTTTAGAATATCAGATTTTTTAAAGGAATATGGATAATATTTTTAAAGCTGTATATACTTCGCATTCTACTTTCTTTACCACTTAACTTCCGTAGAAGAAGTATTTATTTTCACCCAAAAATTCAATACTGAGAGTTCACGAAAATGCGCGTTTCCCTTCAAAGTAGTTTTAGAGTAAGGTGTGGGTGCGGTGTATTAACAGCAGGGTTAAGAAGTGGAGGAGGATTTCGGTACCGTAGCCAAGGATAGGCCTATTGTGCCTACTGAACCTCCAGGAGGAAAGGTGGTCAGACCTGACGGCAGCAGGCGCAGCCCAGCGGTGTACTATCGTTCCCAGATTGAGGATCCGCGAACAGCCCCTTCCTCCCTCTTCGCGCCAATGGACTAATGAAAGGTTTTGTGCCAGGGTAGAAATAGTTCTCTCATTAAAGCACACCCAACACATGTGACAGGACCTGTAATCCCGAAAAATGAAATGAGTGGAAATGAACGACAGCATTCCACTTACCGATCTGAGAAAACCACTAAAAAACCCAGGGTCCAACAGTAACCCAATCGGGGGCTCAAAAGTGCGGTCTACTACCAAAATATAAAAGTAAATATATAATCACCTCAAACTTGGCACTTAAGTCCAGCGCATATGCATATATATGTATTTGTTTATTTGGACAACCACAGAAATTGATCGAAACCTACCATAGAAAAAACGTAGAGCTCGTTAAAATATGTCATTTATGTAAACACACCTCTTATAGCATTAGTCGTTTTCGAAATATTCGCCGTTTTGGCCTTATTTTTCCTCGGACGAAGCCTAGATTGGTATCCGTTTATGAACGTTTCTCCTGATTATCTTCTTAAATCAGGTATGACAAAGAAAAGCTGTATTGTGATATAAATAGTTGACTATTGTTTCCGCATCTTGCATTTTACCGCGTAAGAATACGTGTAGCTAGGTGTATAACGCAATACGAAGTCATTTGTGGGCACAAGTTTTATCGTGATTAAGTTAAAGTGGATAGAAGAAGAATTTTTATATAAATAGTATAATATATATAAGTGATAGAGGTGAAATGACAGTGGACAGAAAAACGCTTACGAGTGTACCACATCCGACTTTTTACATGATCTAGGCTGAAAGTGGTCGCAGAACTTCCACTGTCGAATAAGCAACATATAGCAGAAGAAATGAGACACGTAAAGGTTAAAGCAGTTGTAGTTATCACCCTATGAAGCAGGTAAGTTAGTTTCCTGAAGTCACTTTTACTCTGTGTGATTTACAGCAGTGTTTCCGTGTCTTTTAATTGTGTAAGGTCACTTTTGCAAATAAACATAAAAGGAAGGGATTCAGAATTACAAATTACGTCTTATATTAATAATGCAATACAGGTTATGTTAATATGCTATTGAGAAAACTAAGTAAAGTAATGCAGAAAAACAAGTTTTTCAGAATACTGTGATGCAATATATTGAAATTGTAACTGTATCCATCAGTATTAGCTAATTTGTTTGTAATCGCAACACATGAAAGTGTGCCCCTGAGTTCCCATTAAAATTACATGCTTATAATGCGTTTATTTATGAAAAGGTGTAGGTTGCCACGGAATATGCAGTAAACCGATCCAAGGTCGTTATCATTCAAGTTAGTAAGTCACCTTGATTGTTATGGTTCACCTTAAAATTTAATTTTAAACCACTGTTGACGTCAATAATAGTGCAACAAACACGCATATTTAGTAGGCCTTAAACAGACGGTAACCTGCTATTTTATTTGTGTAAGAGGCACTATTTTGTTTTTCAAAACGGAACTTAAATCTAACTTTAAATAATGCAGCTATAACCAACAATTTTTACTTTCTCTGCCACCTATCTGTGGTAAGCAGAGGAAATTTATATTCCACCAAATATTCGATGTCAAGATTTCATCAGAAATATATGTTTTGAGGTTCCCTGAATTCAAAAAACCGTTTTAGAAAACCAATTGATCATGTTGAATTCGTTTAGAATGCCGATGTACAAATGTTCAATTGTGTATAATGTTTTTTATAAAATAGGGAAGCTTACGTATTGGACGCCCCTCGTATATTCTCATTCAGTGTATGAAAATGAACCACATGCAACCATTTTGGTAAATTTAATTTTTTTTAATATGCCGTTACAAAATGCTCCAGGTAAAGAATTTCTTGAAAACTTAATACATAGCTCAAAAAACTTTATTTTAGGTACTGTACTGGGCTTGCCGTTTCTTCTAAAGCACAAGGTTGAAAAATTAACTTTTTTCTCTTCAAAAGTCTTTGGTCAGATGAAACTATTAAATATTTTCTTCAGCTAAATTTGGTATATCAGATGATTTGAGCACCTTTCGTTAGCTTTAGTAATTTCTTCCAGATACAGATTGAAGTTTTAATATCTATTGAAATAATATAAGTACAAATGATAATTTCAGTTACCATCACCAAATGGTGATTTCAACTATTGTAATACAGGTTGGAAATGAAATCACTGGGCATATTTTTTCTCTTCCCTGCTGATTTTAGAGATAAATTGCGTAAAATAGCTTTAAGAACATTAAAATAGGAATAGAGATTAGTAAGCTTATTTGTTGTTAATATTACAGAAAATATAATATGAAACTTTTCTTAATTCTTTGCAACATTAATTTTGTTTAATTATCGAGGGCCATGGCTCATTACAAGTTTGTAAAGTGAGAATTATAATACGAACGGGTGCTTAGATTGCTCGTATATCTGTCATTGAAAGTAACTAAAGCTGTTAACATTGTAATAAATAATTTCTGATTGAAAGGATTACTAATAAAGAAGAATATATTGTTTTAAATATTGTATTTTAATCTAGTTTTTAAATATTATTACGACAGACTTTGAAATTAACAGGGAGAGGTAATTATAACAGTCATACTTTTACAGATACTTCCCATCAACAGAAATAATGTTGGTAAAGACCTCTCCTGTAAATGAAATACCTACGGAATTGAATAAATCATTTATGCCGTAGATTTCTTCGTACTATTTCATTCATACGTTAATCATCTGACATACACCAATCGTGTTCTATAAAGAGTCAGATATCAATAAATCGTTACTCTCTAAATAGATAATTCACGGCTATATTCTATATCATTACGCATTTATCCCATATTCCTTTATGACCAGGTACAACGAACATGTGTGTAGTGGAAATAAAGGCTAAATTCCAGCGACAAAATGGTGAGTGAAAGGTTTGGCCAAGCTACCAAACAGGAAATAAATCAAGCGGAAGACTAAGAACTGGAAAATCAAACACCAATATTTTAAGACTGGGAAGCCTAACATGAGAAATGCAAACTAAACAGATTATAAGGATTCATTAGAATATGTAGCATCACCTTTAATTTGATGCTCCGTAAATGTAGCAACATGCGGGATGAGCGTTTTGAGGTTAATT
Source organism: Deroplatys truncata (assembly GCA_030765065.1). Taxonomy (NCBI): domain Eukaryota; kingdom Metazoa; phylum Arthropoda; class Insecta; order Mantodea; family Mantidae; genus Deroplatys; species Deroplatys truncata. The sequence continues at coordinate 153,014,490 of CM060984.1, forward strand.
TATCATTTATCATCAGCATTTACAGTATTGTATTTCGGTTTTATGAGTTTATTTTCTTAATCAAATACTCTTAGCAAATGCAATTCATGATTTTCAAATTCTCTACATAAATCCTCGTAACATTACCTACATAATACAGGGTGAATCACCTAAAACTTGCACCGCAAATATTTCGGAAATGGCAAGCGCTATTGATGTGAAGTTTACACAGCATTGATTGGTAGTCAGGGGTTCGTACATTTAGCCTACAAACAGATTTTAATAATACTGAGAAAGTGTATTTTGAGCAAGTATACAATTATTTAAATGGAACAATGCCTAGTTACATCAACAGAATAAAGGTATAAAGGTAGGGTAAATTACAATGTCAATGGTCTTTGTTGCAGGATTCTAGTGCAAGTGGTTAACGAGAAATCGTATTTTGAAAAGTTTCCACCCCGACAATTGTTTTTCCCATTCAACCTGCTTAGTTGCTAGGTACGATTTTGTTATGTTTGTTTGCATTGTTTTTTCAGTTCATTGATTGCATTGCGACTTTCTGGTCAGTTAGTTTGTGACAGTTCAAGCAGTACGTCTTGAGTGGAAGATGAGGTTTAATATGCAGAAAAATGCTCATGGTGTACGGAGAGTGTAGGAAGAATACAGTTCGTTCCTGTACGGTGTATGCGGAAACGTATCCCAATAGACGTCAACCATACCGGCAATTATTTATCAAGCGCTTCAACCAATTACGTGAAAGTGGTGCTGTAACACCTAGAAAACATAACAGAAACAAACAAGTGACTGGAGAAGAAGCAGAAATTACTGTTTTGGCTGCCGTTGCAGTAGATCCGCAAATTAGCTCCCGCACAATCGCACGTGGAAGTGGCATAAGGCAAGTGTACTGTGCATTCTCCATCGACATAGGTTCTATCCCTGTTACATCTCTCTCCATCAAGAGCTGCATAGAAACGATTTTGAGAATCGAGTTAACTTTTGTACATGGGCATTAAGACACGATACTCCAGATTCATCATGTATCTTGTTTAGTGATGAGGCAGCATTTATTAATCATGGCAGGTAAACCGCAGAAACATGCACTATTGGTCTGTTGACAAATCCCATTGACTTCATCAGGTGGGACGTCAGCGTCCATGGAGTTTAAACGTGTGGTGTGCGATACTGAACCATCAGCTCATAGGCCCTCATAGAAGGAAAAATGAACTCGCACAAGTATCGCAGCCTCCTGACAGACAATTTGTCACAGATGCTAGAAGACGTTCTTTTGCAGACTAGGAGGAACCTGTGGTACCAACATGATGGCTGTCCAGCCCATAGTGCACGAACAGCTTGTCTTAACGGATAGTTTCAAAATCGTTGGATTGGACGAAGAGGGCCTGTACCTTGGCCGGTCCATTCACCGTATCTGACTCCTTTAGACTTTTTTGTGGGGAAGGCTGAAAGACACTGTCTACAAGGATGTACCAATCACACAGACGATATGAAACGACATGTTTCTGCTGCCTGCTCTGAAATTTCCGCTGAAATGCTAGAACGTGTGCAGCAGTCTTTCCATAGCAGACTGGAAGCGTGTATTGAAGCTGTCGGTGGTCATTTTGAACACAACCTTTGAACGGCTATGTTCACTTACTTGTAAGAATCCACAGAAGTATTGTAATTCCCTTTTGTTTTTCTTTAGTTAGTGCTACCAAATGTTGTACAAGTGTCGGTGTGTAAAAGTTTCAAAATAAGATTTCCCGTAAACCACTTGTACTAAATCTTGCAACAAATGACACTGACATTCTAATTTACTCTACCTTTATTCTGTTGATGTAACTAGGCATTGTTCTGTTTAAAAATGGTATGTTTGCTCAAAACATACACTTTTTCAATGTTATTAAATCTGTTTATAGGCTAAATGTACCACCAATGCTGTGAAAACTGCGCATTAATAGCACTTTCCGTTTCCGAAATATTTGCAGTGCAAGTTTTAGGTGATTCACCTTGTATACTAACGTATAATCTAAGGCTACTGCTTCGAAGTGCTTTAAATATTAACTACTTTAACTTATTTTAAAACAGTCTACTGTAATGGAGATTTCACAAAGAAACCATCTATTGTATTTAGAATTTGTCAATGTGATTTTAAAACGTTTATTGAACAAATATGATATCAGTCAGAGGTGCTACATAGCCACTTCAACTTTGTACTAAGAGATCCTACTGTCAGCTTTCTGTCGCTCATCAAGGTCTTCTCGAAACGAGGATATTCAACTGTTTTGCCCTTTGGAACAGGTCAAGCATCGTGACGCTGTCTTTCTAACCGTGAGAGATTTCCCTAGAAATACAATGTTATATTGCCAGAATGTGATTTTTACCTCGTTATGCTACAGTAAACTGATTGTTGTCATTATTTCTTGTGGGTTAACATATTGCAACCGCTCCTATTCATTGGTTGTAAATGTTCGTCCCCATTCTCAAGCTCCTTATGATGTTTCTGGTGAAACACAGCCATATAGCATGTTTCTGGTATAAACTGTTTCTGCTACAGTTTTCCCACCCAAAATAAGCACGTCTACATGGTCTACGCAATGTGGAATTATGGAAACAGCTCGACCTACATTCTTTCCTCACGCTTATGTTCTTCTACAAGCACAATACTTACATTTTGGAGAAAACATTTTAAATGTTGCACATTCGAGTCTGTTGCTTCATACAAATTTCAAGTGGAAAGGTAGAATAAGGCTGATAAATTCAATGGCATAGCCGGGATTTGAACCACGGATCTTCAAATTTCCGTGGCGTTGCTCTAACTGAGGTACCTTGGCAAAATGCCGGTAACTGACTCATATTTTTATATTCTATACTTCTTACCTATAGTAAGAAAAGTGATGATGGTTGTAGCTTCACGTATGGAAAGCCAATTTGAAACGGTTGAACGCCTCACTGTTGGAAAGCCAATTTGAAGAATATGTTGTTGCTTCACGTATGGTAAGCCAATATGAAAAAGTTGTATTATAGTTCCGTTTTGGGAAGCTAAAAACGTGATGAAGTAACTGTCCCACGTATGGTACAAAGTTTCCGGTGGCCTTCGCCCCAATGTTCACTTTCCGGTGGTCCTCGCCCTAAGTTTACTTTCCGATGGCCTTCGCCCCAAGTTTAAAAAATTAACTTTGTAATTGGAATGTTTCTTTAAATATTACACATATTTATGTTTGCCTCGGCTGCGTCGGTATTAATTTTGTAGAAAATATTTCTCTTAACAGGGTGTGATACGGCTAAAGAATGTAGGCTTACACAGATTTTTATTTTTACTTCATTGCTTTTATTAATCCTTCACACGATTAAATAACACTTCACTGATATAGAGAGCTGTGAGATTATTTATTAATTACTTGCACTTTTTAACACGTAATCTTTATAATATTCTCGCCATATTGAATTTTTGTCTCACACTGGATACGTACGCGTCTAGCGTCCGGTTAGGAACGCTGTCTACAAGCAACTGGATTCTACCGCCTGAATTTGTAAATTTTTCTTATTTCAAGTCTCTGATTGGCTAATCCTACTCAATAAGAATACTTTTATTTAATTTAAGCTTTTTCTGGTTGTTGATTGGCTATTTATAATCTGTCTCAAAAATTACAACATTGTTGCTCCAATAATTACTAGTAGCATTATTAAACTTTCTAATTCATTATAGCCTCAAGGTTACCTCATTGTTAGCAACTTTTGACCTATATTCTCACAGCTCCTACATTATTAAGTTACATAATACATTTACATAACGTTATTAAACATGTACATAATAATATAAACATAATACATTGACTGTTACATACATTTTATATGTTATTTATACACATATTGCTTTAAGGCGGGTTGTTATTGAATTTTATATTACATAATTAGACTGAAATTATTTAAGTGTTAAAAATACTGCCTCAAAAGGAAGTATTGCTATCCACCCAAAAGTGCGATATCGATATCTAACCGGAAATACAGGATTTCAGACTCCCTGAATACAAAGAAAACAATTTTAGAAAAATATTTGTGTGCCTGAACTTAGAATTTAAGTTAGGATCCACCAAGAATGCGACAAAGAAGATTTTCCACACCGAGCTACAAGGTATTTCCTAAGGTATTTCCTAACAGATCCGTCGCGATATGACCACGTGGTTAAAGCGTCGTAAAAGAAATAAACAGAGAGAGAGAGAGAGAGAGAGAGAGAGAAAGAGAGAATTGCAAGAAAATTGCACATCCCAAACTATCCTTTATATGGAAACATTTTCGTAATTTTTTATTTTCTCAAAAATGGCTCTAATGGTTTTTATTAAAATACCATATGTTTAAGAAATTTGCATAATAAATAAGATATATAGGTAACTTGACTTCTAGGAATGCCTTGTCAAGCCCTCTTCATCCTGAATGACTATAATAACTGATAAACCGTAACAGGCAAAATTTTATTACACAAAAAATGTAGATTTAATTAAAGGACACAATATATGTAGACAATGTTTGTGGCTTTGACCATTTCCGAAATATTCTTTGTTACCTGGGTTGAATTTACATGTACTTATACCTTTTACTTTCTCTATTAGCATGGGATAGGCTGAGAGGGACTTAGATACGAAAAATCTGCGTTGGTCAAGGTGCTAAGGGCCTGACGGGGCGCCCCGGGAGGGAGAGATGAGGTGAGAGGAGACAGAGGGCGACCGGACCAGAAAGCAGACAGGCAGAGGACAGGGTCCCTACCATTTACAGATTTGAACTCTCTGGGTGGTTGCTGGTGCAACCGGCTCCCCTCCCCCACATTCCTGGGGGTCCGGGACCCGGATACCCTCTGTCCAGGGGACGAAGGTTTCCTCAGAGGATCTTTTTCCCTTGCCGTGCACACGCCGAAACCTCTGACCGACACTTGAAACCCTGAAACGAAGCAGATGAAAGGTGAAGTAAAATGAGAATGGAGATGAAATGGAGGGACAGGAAATTCGGGGAATGTAATGATTCTTCCCAGCATTCGCCAATGAGTTAGGAAGGTCCGCCACGGGAATCGAACCCCGATCTCTCGAATATGGGCCACGGACGTTACCCCCTGAACCATCCTGCTCGGTACTTTTTCTACTAAGTACTTACAATAGATAAGTAGAGGCATTATTGTAATCCATTCGAAAATTCGATGACGAGATTCTACCGCAAATGCATGTTTTCAGACGCCCGAGTTAGGAAAAAAAAAGAAAGAAAAAAAGAAAAGAAAAGAAGGTCCGCGCGCGCGTATGTGTGTATCTGTTCTGTGAACACTAACTCAAAAAGGAAATGCCTAATAAATACCAAACTTGGTATATAGGTTCGTCATCCAGTTGCTTCTCGCGATGTCATGAAAAGAGTATGGCATATAGCGACCCAGTTTTTAAACAGCTGACTATCCATTCTGTTTGTTCTAACCTCCTTGTACCTTCACCGAAATGTGTAGTAAAATTACTACTGAAAAGGTTTACTTCTATTAACATGAAGAGATAAAAAATAAGCTTTCGTAAAAATATTTTGTAAAAGCTACATAAAAACAAACGATATTAGGTAGAGAAAGTCTGTGAATGTAATACAGGGGAACTTTTAACGTTAGCCCTTCACTTATACTTTGTCGAAAGCAGTGGCAAAGATTTAATGTGGAAAAGTGACAAGAAAATGCATGTTTCTGGACCTCCAGAATCAAGTGATTCGTTCTCTAACCTGGTCCCTCGCTGTTGATAGAATTATGCAGACTCTACTGTTTGCCTTTGGTGAAAATTTCAGGTACCAGCATTCATGAGCATCTGCATGTTGCTATATTCTGCACAAGAGCGTGCTGGGAATTTTAAAGCAGTTCTGAACACACGGTAGCCTATGTCGAAGGAGACAAGCAAATGAGCACACTACATAGCAGATTAATGGATCATATAAATAAAAATCTGATGTGTTACACTCACATGACTTTCTCTACTCTTGTACAATCTATTTTTACAAACGCCTATTCTCCATATGCTTTATGTTAATCGAGATATCGAGATGTCAATCTTATTGCTAATTTTCTTGCAGATGCAAGGGGAATATGGTAGCTTTTAAGCGATGGTCAAATATTTTATCGCTGGTTGCTATGCGGCGCATTCCATTCTCTTTGCAAGTCCAGGACATAAAAAAATGAATAACGAATTTGAGAAAAAGTATAAGTATTGGAAAATTTAAGGGAATAACAAGCAATATCTCGCAAACGGTTCACTCAACAAAAGAAATGTATATGACATAAGTTGTGTATTTTAACGAGATCTACATTTTTTGTGTAGTAAAATTTTGTCTATCTCTTATGGTTTACCAGTTATGCAAAAGTCGTTCACAATGAAGAATACTTTTGGAGACATTCCCAGGAAATTCAAGATATACATTTCATTTCTCATGACATTATCTTAAACATATGATATTTTAATCAAAATCGTTAGAGCCATGTTTGAGAAAATTAAAATTTTCGAAAAATGTTCCATGTAAAGGGTAGTCTGGGGTGGGGGGATTTTCTTGAAAACCTTCGTGTCGCATCTCTGGAAGATACTGAACCTAAATACCAAGTTTGGTGTTTATCCGACTGTTCGTTTTTGAGTTATGCTGTTCACAGACACACACACACAGACACACACACACACACACAGACACACACACGGACATGTTTCCAAAAATGCTTTTTTTTGGATTCAGGAGGTTTCAAAACATGTATTTCCGCTGAAATCTCGGTATCGAATTTTTGAGTGGAATGCAATACTTCCCCTACTTACTATACGTAGTAGAGAAAGTAAAAATCTGATGTGTTACACTCACATGACTTTCTCTACTCTTGTACAAACTATTTCTACAAACGCTTATTCTCCATATGCTTCATGTTAATCGAGATATCGATATGTCAATCTTATTGCTAATTTTCTTGTAGGTGCAAGGGGAATATGGTAGGTTTTAAGCGATAGTAAAATATTTTAAGAGATGGTTGCTATGTGGAGAATTCCATTCTCTTTGCATGTCCAGGACATAAAAAAATCTGATGTGTTACACTCACATAACTTTCTCTACTCTTGTACAATCTAATTTTACAAACGCCTATTCTCCATATGCTTCATGTTAATCGAGATATCGAGATGTCAATCTTATTGGTAATTTTCTTGTAGATGCAAGGGGAATATGGTAGCTTTTAAGCGATAGTCAAATATTTTAACGCTGGTTGCTATGTGGCGAATTTCATTCTCTTTGCATGTTCAGGACATAAAAAAATGAATAACGAATTTGAGAAAAAGTATAAGTATTGGAAAATTTAAGGAAATAACAAGCAATATCTCGAAAACGGTTCACTCAACAAAAGAAACGTATATGACATAAGTTGTGTATTTTAACGCGATCTACATTTTTTGTGTAGTAAAATTTTGTCTATCTCTTATGGTTTACCAGTTATGCAAACGTCGTTCACAATGAAGAATATTTTTGGAGACATTCCCAGAAAATTCGAGATATACATTTTATTTGTCATGACAATATCTTAAACATATGATATTTTAATCAAAATCGTTAGAGCCGTTTTTGAGAAAATTAAAATTTTCGAAAAATGTTCCATGTAAACGGTAGTCTGGGGTGGGGGGATTTTCTTGAAAACCTTCGTGTCGCATCTCTGGAAGATACTGAACCTAAATACCAAGTTTGGTGTTTATCCGACTGTTCGTTTTTGAGTTATGCTGTTCACAGACACACAGACACACAGACAGACAGACACACAGACACACAGACACACAGACAGACACACACACGGACATGTTTCCAAAAATGCTTTTTTTGGATTCAGTGATTCTCAAAACATATATTTCCGGTGAAATCTCGGTATCGAATTTTTGGGTGGAATGCAATACTTCCCCTACTTACTATACGTAGTAGAGAAAGTAAAAATGAATAACGAATTCCCATTTGAGAAAATATTGAAAAATTTAAGGAAATAACAAGCAATATCTCGAAAATGGTTCACTCAACAACAAAAATGTATATGACATAAATTGTGTATTTTAACGCGATCTACATTTTTTGTGTAGTAAAATTATGTCTGTCTCTTATGGTTTACCAGTTATGCAAAAGTCGTTCACAATGAAGAATGCTTTTGGAGGCATTCCCAGAAAATTCAAGATAAACATTTTATTTGTCATAAAAATATCTTAAACATATGATATTTTAATCAAAATCGTTAGAGCCATTTTTGAGAAAGTGAATATTTTCGAAAAATCTTCCATGTAAAGGGTAATCTGGGGTGGGGGGATTTTCTTGAAAACTTTCGTGTCGATACTAAACCTAAATACCAAGTTTGGTGTTTATCCGACTGTTCGTTTCTGAGTTATGCTGTTCACAGACAGACACACAGACACATACCCGGACATGTTTCCGAAAATGCTTTTTTTGGATTCAGGGGGTCTCAAAACACATATTTCCGGTGAAATCTTGGTATCGAATTTTTGGGTGGAATACAATACTTCCCCTACTTACTATACGTAGTAGAGAAGTAAAAATGAGTAAGAAGTATACTTTTTCTTAATGTAGAATCAACTGAAAAAATCAATGAATTAAATAGCATTCCTTGAGCCAATTGGAGAATTCAATCTCCCGCCGGCATGTCACAGTAGCCCAATGGTTAGAACAACCGCATGGAGAGCAGGACAACCGTGTTCAAATCCCAGCTGTAGCATTGAATTTTTCAGTTGACTATTATTACAGACTTTTCAAGACCAGGCTAAGGTGTCTAAAATGTATAATTAATTTAAGTTAATTAAATATATATAATGAAAATAAAAAATCTGATGTGTTGCGCTCACATAACTTTCTCTACTCTTGCACAAACTAGTTTCAGAAGCTCTTATAGTCCATCTAATTCATGTTGATCGAGATTAACATTTGCAGAAACTTATTGCCGATTTTCTTGTAGATGCAAGGAGAATATGGTAGGTTTTGAGAGTTAGTCAAATCTTTTAAGAGCTGGTTGCTATTTGGAGCATTTCATTCACTTCGCATGTCCAGGACATAAAAACAGAATATCGAATTCCTATATGAGAAAAAGTATAATCACTGGAAAATTCAAACAAATAACAGGGAATACCTTGGAAATAGTTCACTCCACAAAACAAAAACAAAAAATGTACATGACATAAACTGTGTGATTTAATGAGCTCTGCATTTTATATGTAGAAAAAGCTTGCCTATCTCTTGCGGTTTACCCGTTATGCAAAAGCCATTCAGAATGAAGAGGACTTTTGGGGATATTCCCAGAAAATTCAAGATATAGATTTTATTTTTCATGAAAATATCTTAAATATATGATATTTTAATCAAAATCGTTAGGGCCATTTTTGAGAAAATAAACATTTTCGAAAAATGTTTCATGTAAAGAGCAATCTGGGGTCGGGGGATTTTTCTTAAAATCTTTGTGTCGCATCTTTGAAAGATACTTAACCTAAATACCAACTTTGGTATTTATCCGGCAGTTCGTTTTTGAGTTATGCTGTTCACGGACACACAGACACACACAGGGCATGATTTCAAAAATGCTATTTTTTGGATTCAGGGGGTATCAAAACATGTATTTCCGTTGAAGGTTTTCAAGAAAATCACCCCACCCCAGATTACCCTTTACCTGGAACATTATTCGAAAATTTTAAGTTTCCCAAAAATGGCTCTAACGATTTTGATTAAAATATCATATGTTTAAGATATTTTTATGACAATTGAAATGCATATCTCGAATTTTCTGGGAATGTCTCCAAAAGTATTCACTGTGAACGACTTTTGCATAACTGGTAAACCTAAGAGATAGACAAAAGTTTACTACACAAAAATGTAGACCGCGTTAGAATACACAATTTATGCCATATACATTTTTTTGTTGTTGAGTGAACCATTTTCGAGATATTGCTTGTTATTCCCTTAAATTTTCCAATACTTATACTTTTTCTCAAATTCGTTATTCATTTTTTTTGTCCTGGTAATGCAAGGAGAATGGAATACTCCACATAGCAACCAGCTCTTAAAATATTTGACTATCGCTTAAAACCTACCAATTCCCTTTGCATCTACAAGAAAATTAGCAATAAGATTGACATCTCGATATCTCGATTAACATGAAGCATATGGAGAATAAGCGGTTGTAAAAATAATTTGTACAAGAGTAGAGAAAGTCATGGGAGTAAAACACATCAGTTTTTTTTTGTAATGTTTAACATCCGTTCTTACTGCAGACGGCATCACAGGCGGTGGCCACTGATGATACATGAACTTAAATGACTATTGGGAAAGTAAATTTGGAAAGGAGACATTCCAGGCCTAAATTTAAGGTACCTCCCGGTAATTTCCAGCTGTGAGGACTGAGGAAAACCTGGATAAAACCTCAGCTAGGGAGGCCGATCTTGGCTGGGTTTGAAACACGGACCTCCCGCTCACGAGTCCGTACACAGCCGTGGGCTCGGCCACCTTTGTCGGTAGACATGATCCAAAAAGCTGTATTGTTTTGAGGTTTTACCTTGCTGGAAGGAATAGGGCGTACATTTCGGTTAACATTAAGAGAATGTGCAACGTCATTGTTATTAAAGGAGCAATGTAATTATGCGCTACTGTATTGGCAACCCTGCTTTAATGAACTCCCATGGAATATGATAAACTTTTAGTTTACTACTGAATGTCCACTGCAGAAATTAATCACGAAGTCGTTTAACATAAGTAATTGAAGCGGTAACGTAAGCGTTTAATGATATTCCATAATAATAAACCCGGCGTTAGTTTACTCAGTTCGTAGCACTCCTAAGCCTTCAACGAAGCTTTATAAAGCTGTACCGTGTGTTTCAGAAATACTTTTACAAACCAAAAGAGGGGAAAAAGTTCATATGAACATATGTCCCATAATCCTTGGTTTTCGACTTATTCCTGTCACAATGAAAGTGTGAGTTCAACGGCCTTCGGGGTCCAACCTCAAAACCTCATTTCTCTCTGCATTCATAGAAGGCGTTGACCCATTGTACTACATAGGTAGATGGCGAAGTGTTGCCATGGAGACTTGTTTACGTTTGTCATTTGTCATTAGTCTTGTCTTCAACGTTTCAATTGTGTACATGTAGTGAGTTAACTGCACGTGTTTCGTTCCACCATGGCTAGATATTCATTTCGTGAACATGAATCTACCATGGCCGATGGATAGACAGAGGGGGACCATTTCGATGGCCTGCACGTTTTCTCGACCTCAATCCTGTAGATTTTTACCTCTGGGGGTATCTTAAATCATTGGTTTATGGAGCAGCCATCCCGGATGCAGAAACGCTTCATCGACGTGTCATGGAAGCCTGAGAAACCATTCGACACCATCCCGGAGTTTTTGACAGCGTGCGACATTCCATGATTCGACGAGTACAGGCATGCATAGAAGCACGAGGAGGACATTTCGAGCATTTGTTATGAGTTTTGTGTGTTATAAGTGTACCACTGTGTTGAACACCTCCTAACGAGAAAACAACGGATTATGGGACATATGTTCATATGAACTTGTGGTGTAAGGAACTCATACCCGAAGTTTGTAAAAGTATTTCTGAAACACCCTGTATAGAAAGCGTATGACATGTCTTGGGATGATATTTAAGGTGTACCGACTTAACCTTTCGGTTCAAGACGTTAAATGCATGTAATTATATCTGACAAGGTGGCCATCAACTTATGCATAATACATTATATTAAAGGAGAATACTTAATCGTGGTAGCCAACTAATAACAACAGACTGCGTACTTGGGCCAGTCTGTTATGTAAGTGGTGTTTGATGATAAAGCAGTTATTCAGCATGACATATAATAAAAACATATATTGCATTTAATAAATAATAATAACGGAGAGATAAATTAAAATGTGGTGTAAAATTTATACAATCGAGGAATTTATATTCACTGTGTGGGGAATGGGGCATTTCCAAATTTGGTATAAAACATATTGTATAGATTGTAGGTATTTAACTCATGGAGATAAATAATTATATGTACGAATAGCTTTAAGAATGCCCTGGTATACCAACTGTGGCTTCATTTCAGGGTCATCCAATAGTTATGCTTCCTGTATGTTTATGCGGTGAATATTGTCCGTGATTTGTTTCAGAATGCCTGGGATTCAAAACAAAACAAGTTTAATATTTGGTTAAGCATTTAATTAGCTTGTTTTAACATTAAATGCTGTTCTTCCAGAGGGTTTGCATGTTTGCTCTGATGTGTTATTTCTTTTTAAAGAGAACACAAGTAAAAATTGCTTCTATCGTGTATACAACAAGAGCAACAGTAATAACAATCATAAACTACACGGTTTAGACCATAACATATATTCCGGCTACAGAGTTACAGCTGATCGTTCGAACACTTTTTGGGTCTTCTTACGCTTCTTCTACCATTTGGACCCGTAATTTAATACTTGAAGAGGACTACGGTGTGGGTTCATTCTACGGAAGTGCCTGTACCATTCATCTTTTTTATTTTCCATCGTTTCTAAAACAAAGGCCCTATGACAGTCTTTGGAGTATATGCGCCTGAAGAAGAGAGAATACTGGAAACAAAACAATAATAATAGTAATGTCGTTATTTACATCTGTTTTATTGTTCAAATAGTTGTAATAAACATCACTTTAGATTTTGAGGTAATCAGATAAGTTCGCGGATGTTCCAAACTTATTTGATAATATAAAAAATTCTGATGTGTTACACTTACATGACTTTCTCTATTCTTGTATAAATTATTTTTACAATGTTTTCTCTCCAACTACTTCATGTTAAACGATATGTTAATCTTATTGTTAATTTTCTTGTAGGTGCAAGGAGAATATGGTAGGCTTTAAGTGATACTCAAATCTTTTAAGACCTGGTTGCTATGTGGAGTATTCCATTCTCTTTGCATGTCCAGGACATACAAAAACGAATAACGAATTCCCATTTAAGAAAAAGTATAAGTATTGGAAAATTCAAACAAATAACAAGGAATATATCGGAAATGGTTCACTCCACAAAAAAAGTCTATATGACATAAATTTAACGAGATCTACATTTTATGTAGAAAAATTTTGTCTATCTCTTACGGTTTACCAGTTATAGAAAAGCTATTCAGAAAGAAGAGGACTTTTGGGGTCATTCCCAGAAAACTCGAGATATGCATTTTATTTGTCATGAAAATATCTTAAATATATGATATTTTAATCAAAATCGTTAGAGCCATTTTTGGGAAAATCAAAATGTTCGAAAACTTTTTCATATAAAGGGTGTTATGGGATGGGGGATTTTCTTGAAAACCTTCGTGTTGCATCTTTGAGAGATACTAAACCTAAATATAAAGTTTTATATTTATCCGACTTTTCGTTTCTGAGATGCTGTCCACAGACACACAGACATTTTTCTAAAAATGCTTTTTTTTATTCAGGTGTCCTGAAAACGTGTATTTTCGATGAAACCTCGGTATCGAATTTTTGGTGGAATGCAATACTTCCCCTACTTACTATACGAGTAGAAGAATTAAAAAAACTTAGTGATAATCATTATGCGCCGGCGTCTTTCAGCCAATGTAAGGTCTTATTGATGCTTTATTCACAAATCAGAAACGAACCTAATTAACAGTTTTAAAGAATTATGCTCAATAACAAATAATTGCAGTTATTTTTCCTCCTGCATTAATTTTATTCTTTTTATAACCTCTGCTTCGATCCTACTAAAAATCTCGGATGCATTTTCCTATTCACTATTGTTGTTTGGTACAGACTATAAAAATGGGAGATTTGATATTCTGCAAATTCAAAATATAAGTAAGTAGTACAAGATTTAACGCCGCATAATACAAGAAGAAACAAGAAGGTAATATGCAATCATATTGCGCACTTCAGTAATAGTAATTATACTAAGAGTATAAACATGCCATTATTCTCGCATTGTATTATCTTACCAAATGTTCTCTAGCTTATAAGTTTTCTTAGGTAATTGGAACTTTCAAACTCTTGCTTGTTCTCAGATAATTACCTCAATTAAATAACCGAAAAACTATCAAAAGTCGTGGTATTGCTAAAGATTATACGTATTGTGACGCATTTTATACAACAGGTACGCTGCATGAGCGCGTAAGCCTTAATACAACTGCGGGTTTATACTCTTTAACTTTGGTGACTTTATAACGGAATATTGTGCATTTGCACTTTAGGACATTGCTATGTGAAGGTTTTGCACATACTTATTGTGCAGTAAGCTGACTTCCATCAAGTAGTAGTGTCTTTGAAAACTATGATTTTCAGCACAAGCTCCTTACGTGTAGGCAGATTTACCGCTTTAGCTGTACGGCTGGGCCACCTAATCTAAAGGCGAACTACTTATAAAATATACACTCTCTTAAATATACTGGTTGACGTATTCGTGATGCTACAGCCGCTTCTATAAAGTATAGAATTGTCAAAATAAGTTGCATTCTGCTCTGCACAAAATGTGATTTTCCTCATAGCCTTTCCCGCTTTCTAAGTAACATTGCATGTGTTTATAGCTGCACTTGCTACTCGAATTGTGCTTATGAGGTCATTTGTGTTATGCTTCTAATTACTCGCAACTAACATGTCAAGCAATGCAGGATTGTTTATTCTACATTTATACCACGTAACTATTAGAGGAAGTGTTGTTGCATTCCACTCAAAAATTTGATACAAGATTTCAACGTAAATACATGTTCTGAGGCCCCCTAAATCCTACAAAAAACATTTTTCCAAAAAGGTCCATATGTATATGTGTCTGTCTATGAACAGTATAGTAAAAGAAAAAGTAGGTAAATAAAAAAACTGGGTGTTTAGGTTTAGTATCTTTCAAAGATACTTATGAAGATTTTCAAGAAAATCCTGCACACCAAACTACCCTTTGCATAGGAAACATTTTGGATATTTGTTATTTTCTCAAAAACGGCTCTAAAGATTTTAATTAAAATACCACGCATTTAAGATATTTACATGACAAAACGTATATCTTGCATTTTCTGAACATAGCCTTCCAGTCTTCATTCCGAAGGAAATTTTATTTAATTTTGCATAACGGGTAAACCATAATAGACAAACAAAAATGTACTCCACCAGAAGTATAGATCTCTTTAAAACACACAATATGTTTCAATTAAAGCTTTCTGTGGCATCAGCTATTTCCTAGTAATCGACTGTTATTGGTTTGAATTTTTCAATACTTCATTTTTTAAAGCTATATCGCCATTCATTTGTTTCTAGCGATGTCATGGAAAAAGTATGGCATTTCGAGACAAGCATATAGCGACCCGCTTTCAAACTTCTGAAACATCGATTTGGTTTTCTATCCCTCTTGTGCCTACTGAGGCAGTATTTGATATCACAACACTGTGAATGCTAGAATGATTGTAGTGTAAATTAACATTATTGTATGACAATGGTTTTAGATGTTTGTTAGCCATAAGCTTTGTTAGGAAATAAGTTTACACGGCCTCACTGAAACTGACAATAGAAGTGGGTAACAATGAACCGATGAGGCGAGTTGTTTATCACTAAGAAGAGACAAACAAATGACGTCAGGGTAGCGTGCGTTTCTTTAGAAATGGAGGGAATATCTTCCCTTGAGCATATGTGTTAGTAATTGTGAGTGGCTGACAAAACAGACGCTAATGTTGGCGCGATTTGGTAACCAATAGTAGCTCAATTATAATGTTTAGGCATTTCGAGGTGAAGGAGTATATATTCTCGAGCTATAAGCATGTTTCAAGCAGTTCTAAAGAATCATTCGTGAGGTACACATCACGCAGTTCTATGGAATCATTCACGAGGTACACTCGCGCAGTCTTGAAGAACCTATCGTGAAGTGCACATAATACAGTTTGGAAGAATCTCTTGCGTCGTAAAGTTAGTTACAAAATGTGAAGTACGCGGCAACTAATACGACAGTAATTACATTCGGAAAGATAGCAGTTTCAGTCAGGCGTGTATAAAGATTTAAGATGTGAATTATTAATTAAGTGTGACGGCAATAAAGTGTGAAAATAAATTCTTTTATCAGTGTTATCTTTTAGCAACAACTCCTTTCCGTTTACACGCCCTGCTCAGAGATATTTGCTCGACTGAGTAATAATAGCTAGCCGGAGGACAAAGAACCCAAAACTCAAAATAATAAAACAATAACAGGCGCCCAGTAAATAAGATAACACGAACAGATTATCGCGACACTACAACGAAATGTGTAATGAAACTTTTTTTTAAGATAAGCTTTCCTAAGAAACATTTGAATGATCTGTGATTAGGGCAAGTCATGTGAATATAGCATATCGTGTTTTTGTAAGAATTATAGTTAGTAAAAACTCAAGATGAAACAGCGATTTACGCAACAGCGATTTTAATGTTGATGTATTACAGAATAATTACCGCAATACTAATGGTTAATATTGCAGTTTATTTAGTTAATATTTCATTGCTTTCTCCTTACTTTTGCTCTCATTTAGATGTAACATTTTGTAAAGAAATGTAAACTAAAGAACTTAAAACGGGCCTTTAAAGACTTTATAAATTTTAGTAATAGACCTCAGCAGCAATACTTTGAAATGTAAAAGTAATACAAATCCCGTAATCGTAAATTCTTACTTCGAAAAGTGACTGCCGAAAGCTTAGATTGTTCATATAAATTTCAATATTTCGTGTTTTAAAAGAGAAGGAAGAAAAAAAAAACTTTAAAACAGCCTTCTTCGGAAAACATGTGATAAAACCACGTCCCTTAAATTATAGAGATCCTGTAGTTTGCAAGACCAGGTAACCTAGCTCAGTATCCATAAGAAACAGCTTCTACAGCTTAAGATCGCCGGCCCTCGTAGCCGTGGTCGCTCTGGCGCTCCGCCAAGCTGAGGGTCGCGGGTTCGAGTCCCGCCTCGGGCATGGGTGTTTGTGTGTGTGTGTTGCGGAAATAAGCGCTATAAAACAGAAAACACAGTAGTATAATCTGGGAACGACAAGGGAACTTTAAAAAAAAAAAAAAAAAAAGATTAGCAGAACTACCACTACCACTATAGGCAACACTAGCCTGCATGTATGAGTATCACTAACACAAAAGTAAGTAAATGCTTCTCTCAATGTAAGCGTCCAGATAGTATCTAGTCATCGAGTGTAATTAGACAGCTGTAGTTTTGGAAAGAGTGAGAGTAGCGCAGTTAATTGTTAGTAGTAGAATGGATTATGCAAATGTCAACATAAATTTACCTAAGATGACAACAATTAGAAATCAGAAACTCCCCCTTAGAACCTAAAACACCTGCTTTGAATCTAGAGATGGAACAATATAAAAAAGAACAGACTGCTACCGCTGTTTATCAACAACTCTTTAACGAAATTTCTGGAACCACTAAGATTATGAAGAAATATTTACAGATGGTTCAAAAACTTAACATGGAGTAGGAAGTGCAACCGTCTTACCAAATGGACTTCATGTAGAAAGGCTTCTGATTACTTCTCAATTTGTTATAGTGAGTTACACGCTCTGAAAAAAGTATTTTCATACATTACATAAACAACTATAGATAATCTTTTTCTGATTCAAAAGGTGCTATAGCCACTCAAAAAAATATGATGTGTTGCACTCACATGACTTTCTCTACTCTTGTACAAACTATTTTTACAAACGCTTATTCTCCATATGCTTCATGTTAATCGAGATATCGAGATGTCAATCTTATTGCTAATTTTCTTGTAGATGCAAGGGGAATTGGTAGGCTTTAAGCGATAGTCAAATATTTTAAGAGCTGGTTGCTCTGTGGAGTATTCCATTCTCTTTACATTAGCAGGACAAAAAAATGAATAACGAATTCCCATTTGAGAAAAAGTATAAGTATTGGAAAATTTAAGGGAATAACAGGCAATATCTCGAAAATGGTTCACTCAACAAAAAAATGTATATGACATAAATTGTGTATTTTAACGCGGTCTACATTTTTTGTGTAGTAACATTTTTCTAACTCTTATGGTTTACCAGTTATGCAAAAGTCGTTCACAATGAAGAATACTTTTGGAGACATTCCCAGAAAATTCGAGATATACATTTCATTTGTCATGAAAATACCTTAAACATATGATATTTTAATCAAAATCGTTAGACTATTTTTGAGAAAATTAAAATTTTCGAAAAATGTTCCATGTAAAGCGTAATCTGGGGTGGGGGGATTTTCTTGAAAACCTTCGTGTCGCATCTCTGGAAGATACTGAACCTAAATATCAAGTTTGGTGTTTATCCGACTTTTCGTTTCTGAGTTATGCTGTTCATAGATACAGACACAGACACACACACGGAAATGTTTCCAAAAATGCTTTTTTTGGATTCAGGGGATCTCAAAACATGTATTTCCGGTGAAATCTCGGTATCGAATTTTTGGGTGGAATACAATACTTCCCCTACTTACTATACGTAGTAGAGAAAGTAATATACATACAGGAAACAAACTTATCCAAGAATTACAGATATCATATCACCATGCAATGGAACATGGAAAACATGTAATATTGTTTTGATACCATCGCACCAACAAATACGAGGAAATGAGAGAGGGGACGAAGCAGCTAAAGCGGCCATCCAAAAACCAACATTTAATGCAGCGATAACAAGTCATTTAGACTTTCACCCCCCAGGACTTAAAAGCGGGTGCCTGGGGTCAGAGGCCCGTCGAGGAGCAGACACTCATGGATCAGACAGAGCCTCCAGGATGGGTGATCAGCCCGATGCCTGGTATGGGATGAAGGAAGTAGTATGGATGATAGGAAAGGTGATAATGGAGTAGTTGGTGGAATGAATGGCGGGGGAAACCGGAGAACCCGCTTCGACCACCACAAATCCCACATGCAGGTCCCTGGGATTGAACCCGCGCCGCCCCAGTGGAAGGCGAGCGGTCTAACCACTCGGCCACGGCGCCGCCCAAGTCATTTAGACATCCGAACCAAAATAATTACTTCATGGAAAAAATGAGGGAAATAAGCTACTTACTGTAATAGGATCTTCAAACAACAAACGTATTTTTACAAACTTAAACAGGAAAGATCAAGTTACTATTACCCGCTTAAGAATTGGACATGCAGAGATGACACACTCCTATCTGATCACCAAAGAAACTCAGCCGCAGGTGTTCAACATGCAAAACTCCATTGACAGTTTCCAATGCCGTCGTTATAACACACACAGGAAAATATATAACATCCCAAATAATATTATCTGTCTTAATAATTCTACAATGTATAAGGAAGATTATAACGTTCTTACAAAATATGAAAAATATAAAATATAATGAAATTTAAAACAGCTGTAATATAATTATAACTGTACTTTAATTGTATTGCCCACATAAGAAAAGTATTATCTGTTTATTACCAAATGATGTTATGTATGTATATTCCTAGAAATCTATTAATGTTCAACCACCACTGCATTAATGCAAGAGTCGCGAATACACCGTTGTGAGTTAAAGCGACTTAAGGGGACAAGGTAGTCTGAACACATGGAAATTACACCTTAAGTGTGTTAAATTATCACTGCTCTTAAATTTTTCAATGGTTTATCCTGAATTTTTATGAATTATTCTATAAATCTTGACAGATATTTCAAGTTGTTTGCATTCATACCTTATGTAGTTGAGCCCGTAAAAATTATTTCATTCCGCAGAAAAATAATAAAATTTACTCTTAAAACATGTGAATTCATGTACCTTTTTCTCTGATACTACTTGCAATACAGAATCACACTTTTGCATGCTAGTTTTTAGTATAATCAGCTATTTTCTTAACCTCAATTATTTAGTTATGTATATCAGTTCACTAGAAATTGAAAAAAATGTTATTTGCAAAGTCAAAAAGTAAAAATTTGGAAAATGTGCAACGTTGTTGCTTTCTTATCAGTAATATACATTATAAAATTATGATTGTGGTTCAGAAAGTTTAACTATGTGTTGTATAAATGTGCTAAAATTTCAGCTCTCTGCCTCTCATACTTTCTGAGAAAAAGGTACATAAGTATCCAAAAATGTTGTTTTAAGAAAACTGAATTTAAGGTTTGAACATTAAAATTCTGACACACTTCAGTACATTCCGGGATCATAATCATCTGCACCTTTATTCCTGGATGTTTCATCTTTTCGGATTGCCTTCCTTTGGTCTTGGCCTCTTTTGTTAATTGCTGAACTGTTCGCTGGGCATGATATGATCGTTTGTTGTTGAAAGATACGTAAATGTTCTAAAAGGGAGGATTGCATGACAGCTTTAAAGGAATGCAAGCTAGTATTTAAATGACATTTAAATGTTTTAAAAACCTCTTAACCCCCCAAAAGTATATATTTTCTGTAACTGGAAATAATAGAGATTTTATTAGCGTCTAAAACAAAAATGTGATTTTGAGCATTTCAGAGTAGGTTGTCCCCTTAAAATAAATAAATTTAAAAAAAAACTAAATCTTCACAATATCTAAAGAGCTTGTTAGATGTGAAGTGACAGTAAACAATAAGAGTATAGAGCAAGTAATGAACTTCAATAATTAATTACTTGCGAGTTGATATCGCCAGTAATAGGAACTTATTACAGAATTAAATTACAAGTAAGAAAGACATCGATGATATCAAGAGCTTCAAAGGACATCATTTGGAGAAATGAGTGTATAAGGATAGAAAGTGAAATCCGAATATATAACACTTGTGTCAGACCAATGATGACATATGCAGCGGCATCGAGCCGGCACAAAGAAAACACAACTTGTTAGAACAAACGAAACGGAATTTTTAAGATTAATAACAAGATGACACCGCGCGAGGTGGTGCCACGGTAACGTGTGCGACTCACATTGGGAAGACCCGGGTTCAAATTTCCGGGGCCGACCAATCTGACCGAAGGTTTTTTTCGCGGTTTTCCTCGCTGGTTAGGCGAATGCTGGCTTGTATAATTTGATCCACAAATTTTGCTATCATCCCTTTCATCACTACATTTTCATTTTCTTCTTTTTCACTGATCTTGGGCTGATCACTCATCCTGGTTATGCTATGATCCAGAGTTTGCTTGCTCCTCGACAGGCTACTGACCCAAGGCATTGGCTTGTAAGTCCTTGAGGGTGTAAGTGCTACAAGGAGGAGGGTAGCAAGTTAAAGAAGAAGAAGAACAGGATGTACCTCATATTATAAAAGACTAATGAAGAAATAAGGAGCCTATATGGGATTACAGATATTACAACTGAGCGAGATGGTTCCGCGGTAACGTGTGAGGCTCCCATCGGGTTCGATTCCCGTCGGTTCGGCAATTCTGAGCATGCTTTTTTTTTCGTGGTTTCCCCAGTCGGTAGGCGATTGCTGAGGTGTTCCCCTTCTACGACGAATTTCCCTCCCCATCATTTCCTTTTCTCTGTTTCACCTCATCTGTTTTACGATTACAGGATTAGGCGATGGCGGTTGGTATGCTGTGGCAGGACGGTGAAATTTGCGCTTTAGGAAGAATCCTCCCAGGCATTTGACGGGACTGCTGGGGCCCCCTTTCTTCCTGGGAGCTGTTCCGTCTACTCCTGGCACCTCCAGGTGACTTAGGCGGAGCTAGCTGAAGTCAGGATTAATACCATATTGGAAACGTTAGGGACCCCGTCTTGCTAGCGCAGATCGTTGTCCGGGTCCGTTGTCCTTCGGGTCCCCCCTTGATCCCTTCCTTCCAGGGCCACGTTGGAAGCAAACCGGGGCCACTATGCTCTATATGTGGTGCTGTGCTCTAGTTACTGGAGGCTCCTCCGTCTGTCTACACCTAACTCCTAATAGGTAACACTGGGTGGATTTCACAAATAAGAAAAAGATGTAGAGACCACGTTAATGGAATGGGGTAAGATCGTCTCCCGAAACTTGTGATGAACAGGTAGAGGGGTTTTGGTAAGTAAACTATCAAGTTAGGAACACCGAGCGTTGGTGGCGAGGGAAGGTGGAAGCGCTTGTCACCTTGTAGTGTTCTCTGTAAATATATGAACAATTGAAGGCGCTGCACCTTACTTCGAGAGCAGGTTGATCAGGATTACGCAGTATTGAAAGAAAATGTAGGTATGTCTAGCTATTAGTAATGTGCAATAACGTTACTGCATTATTTAATTACTTTATTAATATACAAATTGGGTTTTCGTGAGTTTTACAATGTACAATTTTGTATTTTCGAAATACATGAACATAAATCGCATGCAATTAGCACTTAGACAGTTGTTATATTTTGAGAGGCTACGTTCCATATCACCCGACATTGTAAGAGCAAACAAAGACCGAAGTATCAGACTTGCTTGAGATTACCTGCCTCGGCAACACTTCCCCCCTTTTACACATTTCTGCGTACCCTGAAATCTTTTCTAGAATACTTTTAAGTTTCTTTGTCACCCTTTCTTATAGTTCCAGCTATATACCTTAGTGTTTCTGAAATCTGTTTTATTGTCTCAAGAGATTCTGGTATTTTTATGCCTATACTTGCGAATGCATATATTATTGTACAGAGAGCCATAAAACTATGAGCCGGCTGCGTGGTGTTGTTCCTGTCCGCGTCCTCGGCGCTCGTTGCCGTCTGCTGCTATCGTAGAAAGGTGCGGATGAAACCATATAACATTTCTAAAATACTTTTAAAGGCTTTACTTACCAACTTTATGAAAGGAGATGCTGAAACTGGCCATCGTCGTTGTCCATATATTTTTGGCACCTCTTTAGGAAACTAAAGATGTGCAAATGCAGTTTTCCCCCTGTTTTTTTATTGAATTAACAGACAGGGAGCGTGATTTTGCCTTTTTTCAAGACTCTGCAGTAGTTCATTGTTCGATGAGAACAATTGAAAGCGTGTTTGAGGACAGAATTATTAGTAGAGATTTGTGGCCCCTTCGGTCCCCCGTCGTAACCCCATGCGATTTCTATCTCTGGGGTAACTTAATAATAAAGTACAACACAAACCCACACACCCTGAAAGAATTAAAATTAAATATCCGCCAGGAAATTGCCAGCATTTCTCAACGTGAACCACGGCGAGTGATGTATAGTTTCCTAAAGAGGTGCCAAAAATGTACGGTGCCAGTTTCAGCATCTCCTTTTCATAAAATTGGTAAGTAAAGCCTTTAAAAGTAGTTTTAAAATGTTGTATGGTTTCATCTGCGCCTTTCTAAGATAGCGACAGACGGCAACGAAGGCCGAAAAAACACCACGCAGCCGGTTCGTAGATTTTGGCTCTCTCTGTAGTTGCAGCATTACTGAAATGATTCTGAATATATGAAAAATCTTAAAACAAAGCTGGTGAAATCATTTCCTTCACTGAACGTATAGCAACCTTTTCTCTCGTCAAATACATTAATTGCATTAACAAATTTGTCGTAATATTTAGCTTAGTATACTACAGCCTGTAGCTATGTCTCCCACCGAGTTACAATTGGTTGTGGAGCCAATGGAATTCGAAGTTCCATCCCCTTAAACATTTTGATTATTGGGGATGCCTTGCGAATTATCCTTTTCACGTCGGCTATAAAAGTATCAACATCCGGAAAACTGGTTCTAATTTCTTCGTAACTCGGCAATGACCATGCGATAGACATATTTAACGTATTAGTGTGGCATTATGTTTAAAATAATATTTTAAACGTCGTTTTAGTACTATATGATCTGATGGTTTGTCATTTGTACGGAATGATATCCAGCCAAATTCGCCACAAACGATGTTAATTGTGATGAGGTTTTGGTGTGTGATTCTTCTTTACTATAGGCATATTGCCACAGTTCTTCACTGGTTTGTATGCAACAAATAACACAACGAAACGGGTGTTATGAAGGGAAGGGGTAGGCGTATGTCCATCACAGTACCTGATGTCACCTATACTCCGTGCGGTAACATGATTAGTCTGTTTGCTTACTAAAACCCCTCTGCCTGTTGATGAACTTCAAACCAAACACACTACGACCATTGGAAAGATCGCCTACACGATGAAAACTGATAGAAAGAAATAGTTGAAACATACAGGACATCTCCCTAAATTAAGAAGAAGAAGAAGAGAACAAGGAATGGATTTAACACAAGTTGAGGGGTGAGATGTTTGACTTCGATCTTGTGGACATTAGCTTATACATTTTGATTAAGATCCGTGTATAAGAAACTTCTTTGTGTGTACACAAAAGGACTAATTCAGTTGTTTTGAAATATTTACCAAAATACACAATGGTTCGCAAATGTGAAGGATTACAGAGGCTGACCATCAAATTACAAAATGGAGTCCGCTGTTGAAGAAATGCTCCCAATACGCACTTTCGTTTTGACGCTTTTCTTCACATCGCAGAGTTGCTGAAATGGGGTTAAGGTCTTTTTCCACGCATTCCTCCGTCGCGTAGAAAAAATAAAAGGAAAGTGGTTTCAAAATGTCGCCCTCTTGTGTGCAAGCGAGCAAACAGAAGTTTCATCCTTTGCTTTGCGTGTGGCCTTGAACGAAGATGTGATTTCACCTGAACCAAACAAATTGAAAACAAAGAGCGCAAGCCCTAAGGTGATTCACGGCTCTTGCCCATAACAAACATATGACGGTAGCTCTGAAAGGTGAGGTAATAGTGTGTACGTAACAGCTTCTTTTTAAACCACTTTCTCTTTCCTTAGGTCTGAGATACGGAGCATGCGCGCTTTCGCTTTCCTTAAACTTTAACAAAATAAATACGGGCACTCGACCAAGAAAATATTCCGCTGTTTTATGATTTATGACGGATGCGATTGCAATCTGAACTTCCTCATAGCACGGTTGAATAAAGAATGTAAACAATTCGTTATCGCCCACGTATTTGTTTCTCGCAGAAGCTAAGCGTTTGATGAGAAAAAAAATGAGTTACTTTCACATTACTTTCTTTACCAATATCGTTTATTTTTGTATTGCTTCTACAGACTATTCTTATGAAAGTTTATTTTTCTATCTACTTCATGTAAATTGGAATAAAAATTTTCAAAAATAGTTGCATTACACATTTCGTTGTAGGTACAAGGGGGATAGAAGAAACGAATCGATAGTCTGACGTTTAAAAGCTAGTCGGTATATGCTGACCTTGAAACTCATACCCTTTCTATACTCGCGAGAAACAATTAAATAGCGACAACAATATAAGGAAATGGCAATACTGAAAAATTCGAACCAATAATAACGTATACCTGGGAAATGGCTGATATCATAGAAAAGGTTATTTGAAGTAAATTGTGTTTTAAAGAGGTCTAAATTTTTGTATAGTACGTATTTGTCTGTTTCTTATGTTTTACTCATTATACAACATTCCATCTGAATGAAGATTTACACGTTATTGCCAGAAAATTCAAAGATATAAATTTTATTTGTATGTAAACATCTTAAATATGCGTATGTGGTATTTTATCAAAATCATTAGAGCTAGGTATGTTTGAAAAAACAAAAAGTTTTGAAACATTTACCCTATAAAGGCTAATTTGGGTGGGGGATTATCTTAAAAAAAATCCTCGTGTTGCTTCATTAGAAGATACTGAACTTAAATACCTACTAAGTTTGGCATTTGTCGGACCTTTGGTTTTTGAGTTATGCTGTTCAAACACGCAAACACACGCGCGCGCCTTTTTCTAAAAATTGTTTCCTTTCGATTTAGAGTGCCTCAAAACATGTATTTCAGGTGAAACCTCGCTATCTAATTTTTGGGTGGAATATAATACTTCCTCCGTCTACTTTATGTAGTACAGAAAGTAAAAAATGAATTCATAGAGTACGTAAGCAAGAAGAGTCGTTATGACAAGTGAATAATTATTATTACGGATAATAAGTATTTCATAATTCGCATTGCTTTTGTAGGTTAAGGATTTTCAACTTTGTGTGTCGAAGAAAACCTTTTCCTCTGCTGAGTGAATCTCTCATCTGCTTCCTATGTTTGACTAATCCTATGTTTGACTATGTTTGCTTGATTACATGCATGGGGAGAACAAAACACCACTGTTGGCATATGAGTAAATCTTAGTTACTAATGAACCCATAGGGAAAACAAGAAGAATCCTATTTAGGAGTAATGTTTAATATGAGAGGAAAATGGAAGAAACATCTATCAGTAACTAACTACAAAGCACGAGGACAGTTAAATGAATCATTACGTACCCTCTTGCGGATACCGGATGTACCTGTAGATGCATTAGAAAAGTGTATAATTCTATGATAAGGCCGATTTTGTTATACGTAAGTGAAATCCGCGGATGGGAAAGAGCAGAGCATGTAAATAAAACACAGGTAGCATTTTGGAAAAGAGTTCTTGGAGTTTCACAAGGCACATCAAATTCGGGGGTATTGAGGGAGGTGGGATGTTATGAAGATACAATACACTGCAAAATAAGACCAGTGAAGTACTGGCTGAGGCTGATGCAGGGGAATAACTCCACATTACGATCCAAATGTTGTAAATACCAGCGAAAAAACCTGTCTCCCAAGTTTGGACAGCTGATTTGGAAAGGGGTTTGAGGAGAATAGGAATGGGGTCAGTATGGCGAAGAGCTGAAACAAGTGACAAAAACATATGGAAAGGTGTTAAAAGAAGACTAAGAGACATCAACCAACAGGAAATAGAATCGGATTGTAAAATTAAACCTTCTCTAAGTCTAGCAAATGAAATAAAATTGAACTGGGATAAGGAGGCATATATACCTAATTTAGGAAGAAAGGAAAGATTAGGAATGGCATGGTTTAGACTGGAGGGCACAGAAAATAACTGACGATTCTGGCAGGAGAATCTGCCCATTCTGTGATTTGGATGAGGACTGGGTACATATTTTGGCGGAATGTGCACAGTGGGAGAACCAACGAACGATTAAGCTGAAAGAAAAATTCTTAAGTCCCTCAAGAAAGAGATTGGCATGTTGGGATCTACTGGCTGGCCAGAGGAACTGGCAAAACATGGGCAATTTCTTGGCTAAAGTGCGCGAAGCTAGGTAAAATTTGTTCAGTTAGATAAAGGTAATGTATCTCTATTTCCTTTTTCTTGTTCATTTTTGTTGTGTTTTCTTTCTCTGTTGTTTATTTTGTCACCCTATTGTATCTTAAATATGCATGAACGGTCAATGACCCATGAACTAAATACTTGTGAAATAACTTCAATAATTTGAAACCAATAAAGATACTTTATCCATCCATCCACCCACCCACCCACCCACCCACCCATAATGCGCTTTAAAGCTGCAGCATTACAGTTCATTGGAAAACTTAGATATGTAACAACGAATATTTCGAAAGTGGTTAAAGCTACAGAAAAAGTTATTTGTCATAAATTCTACATTTTTGTGAAATAAAGATTTTGACTAATTATTGTAGTTTATTAGTTATACAAAATTATACAACATTCATTCATAATGAAGCGGACTTAACAGGCCATTCAGAGAAGATTCAAGACATACGTTGTATTAGCCATGCAAATTTCTTAAACATGGGATTTTAATCAGTGTTGTTATAGCCGTTTTTGAGAAAATTAAAAACAGGCATACATTTTCCACGTAGTGGGAGAATTTTCTTGAAATTCTATGAGTCACGTCCTTGGAAGATGCTGAACTGATACAAGGTTTTGTATTTTCTCGATGAAATCTAAAAAATTGAATTATTGGATGAAATACGCTATTTCTTCTGCCCTCTATAGCCATGTGCGACCTATTAAAACAAACGTGATCCAAATAATGAAACATTTACTTATTGTCAGTATAATATGGAACGAAACCACGATTACTGAGGTTGTAGATCGGCGCATGTCAACGGAAACCATCTCGGGCATCTAATGTACTTTTGATTATCTGGTATGAACGGCATTTCATAACGGAGGTTTGCTGCCCAACATTGTTTACTTAGAGAATGAATAATTCATATCGTAGAACTCCTGTTTGAGAAGGTTAGTGAATATCTTAAAACCAGATGCCAAATAGTAAGTGCACAGAGTTACATTAAAATGTGCAATGGAATGAAATATGAAAGAGAATAAATTTAATGTGCATGATGCTTATTAATTACCATAATTTCCATAATGTTATGCAGTTAGCTAAACTCCTGCGTATGCTATTCACTTCCTCTGAAATGCTGTGCTCAGGTGGTAAACCTGAATAGTCTGGATTTGCAAGAACGACAGTTCAACAAGGGCTCATAGATCATGCCTCTTCAAGGCTTGGGCGTTAAGCTCTGGTTAACTGTCTGCGACATATAAGGGAATTTATATTTTACTGGTTCGCGATTCAAAAGTACAAGAACTTCGCCGAGAGATGGCGTTATGATCTTCCATTGCTCAACTCTTCGGTCCTTAACCTAAACAATGCAAACAAAGACAATCGCTGGGGAATTCCCAATTCGAGAACTTGATAACTTTCTCGCAGCAATCAAACAAACCTCCAAAATGCTATTTTCAGTTACATGGAAAGAGTTATTTTCTTCCGTTCCTACAGGAAAACTGAATACTTTTATATCACGGGACTTCAACACAAGAATATTAGTGGCCTTTCTTTTAGTATAATGTTTTCTTACGTCTGCTCATACCTGCTTATTACACATTTCTCATAAACCTGTTTCTAACTGAATAGCTGGTATTCAGGGTCTGTTACATTATCAAAAATACTTATCTTGCTGTTCATTGGTAGTTCGCTGTGTGTAGAATTAAAACATATTGCATTACATGTTATTTGTATTTTATCTTACATATAATAATATTTGTATGGATTATATACAATTCTGCAAGTAAATTCGTGTATTAACATTCTTCATTTAGCTGTGTTTTCATTGGCTTTTAAGTATGGTAAATATCTACGAAGTACTGTCGACATCTTGTGTATGTGCGTTTCCTCTAAACAGTCTAAAATTCAGCTCTAACAAAACTACTACGAGGGCAATCCAGAAAGTCCCAGACGTTTTGGTCTATCTTGGCGATGAGTAGGGCTAGAGCTACCATATTGGTGTCAGAACGTTCCTACATTCAGTACGCATCCAGCTGTGGTAGCGTTAGGACTGTGACGTCCTTACTGTGCTCTCTGAGTTTTTAAAATGTGCGCTGCAATAGAAAATCCCGCCACTTGTGAAGTGCGGTTAGCTAAAAAGAAAACAAACCAATTGAAATATATCGTCAACTTTGTGATGTTTACGGGCAGGGAATAATAAGTGAAAGCCGAGTCAGGCAATGGTGCATTGATTTTAAAAATGGCCGTACCAATGTTTACGACGAGGATCGCAGTGGTAGGGCTAGCCTTATGACTGATGAACTGTCAATGCAAATCAATGACAAAATTCGTGAAAATCGTCGTTTCACGATTACAGAACTTTCGAAACATTTTCCCCAAATTTCACGGAGTTTGGTGCATCAAATTGATGCTTTGATACTGACGCTGAACTGCATGCCGGTGTAAACCAGTGGTTGAATTCGCAGGCGGCAGATTTCTACAGAGAGGGTATTGAAAAACTTGTGCCACGGTATGATAAATGTCTCAATTTGAATGGTGATTATGTAGAAAAATAGCTTAAGACTGTAGATAATAAACGTTGATATTGTTAATTGTTTATTTCAAAACGTCTGGGACTTTCTGGATTACCTTTGTATAAATAACATTGTGTTTGAAATATATGCAGTTTTCATTCTTACCATTGCATGCACGTGTTTTGAATATGGGGTTAAATTAAAGCTAATTACATAGTGCGGAACTATGATAATACTAAATATGATAATGTCTTCTTTCCTTGGGCGTAATTAATCAAAATGACAATCATTATAATTTCATGCAAACTAAATATCATAAAACCTCAAGTCTTTATACAAATGAATCATAATGGATAATTAACAACTGTTTAAAGCGATACTTTTTTGTTTATTTTGGCTGATCAGGAAATATACTATACAAGCCTAATAATAATGAACTAACTTGCAATGAAGCAATGTATGTAGTTGGTGATGATTTTAACAGAATGTTTATAATATAAACGCGTGTGAATGGAACAAGAATTAAAGATTAATGTATAAAATTACAACAATAACAATTCATGTAGTGGTTGACAAGATAAAATGCTTTACAAGTCGGCTTCTTCAGAGTCAGTCAGTAGAATGCCATATGGTAAATTCCTCTGTAGTCTTCTTCGATGTGTTCTTGTTCCCAGTTAGTACACCTGCGCTACGTTTATTTTGGAGTAGAAGGATTTAAACTAAGATATGATGTACTGTTTAACTGTAAGATTGCCAAGTTCTTGATGCAGCTGACGGTTGTTTACGAACCATGGAGCTCTTGTTGCTGTTGTTAAAAATCTGCTTGAACTCTATGAATGTATGTTGCTTGCTGTTCACTATACACAAGAGTTGTGTGTGCTAAAAAAAGTCTATTTAAAAATTTGTAAAGAAGAACAGGACATTCCAAAGATAGGTTTGAACGATTGTTTATTAGAGGGTATAATTATTGATTCCGAAACTGTAAGTGTTGTGATATATTCAATGTGGGCTTTCCAAATTTGATGTCGAAGAGCACTTGAGGTATTTAACCGGCTTGCGAGAGGATGGCTATTCTAATTGTTCATCCATGAGGTATAATGGAGAGACGTTATTAAAAGCTCTTAATGAAAATGTTTTAACTTTCGTATAACTAATATTGAGACAGATATGCTATGTTGAAAACCATTCACTGAGTAGAGACACCGATTTTTTTAAGAGAACTGATGCTTACATCCAAATTGGAGTTAGAATGGAAGAGAACATTATCATCTACAAACATACCTGTGCAGATCGATTATACTCTTTGCATGTCATGAGTAGAAATATTAAATAAGAAGGGTGCAAGACGGTCATTGTGGAGCTCCAACAAATATTGGTCGAGTTATTTGTAATCATCATTTCGAAGCACAAACTGACGCTCTATTTAATGAATTGGCTATAAATTATTTGAAAAAGATAAGTCTGGTAGTCCAATTCTGTAGAATTTGAGTAGTAGTACTTAACTTTGT